>CP141130.1:9452500-10702500 GCA_035236585.1 Warburgia ugandensis
TAGGTACATGAATCATCTAGCCCATGATTAATACTATGAATGATCTTGATCTGTCAAAAAATGAGCTAGTTTGAAGAAAAAAAGCAACTTATAACATAGGATCATGTCATGGTCTTAAGAGCTGAGACAATGATAGAATCTCTCTCTCTCTCTACTAATTCCTAAAATTGAAAAAGTGAGAAAGTTGGCTAACTTTTCAATTTTTTTGGTGTTCTAAGATGTTCATCTAATTTGTCCCATCTCAGATGGCCTTGGTATCAAATCTCATATTAGTTGGATGCCTCTAGGTCCTCCATTTTTAGAGTTTTCAAAGCCAAAAAATTGAAGGTATAATATAGCAAACCTTCAAAAACATAAAATAGTGAGAGACCATTTACTATTTTGCTTCAAAAGTTCTAGAAGTGAAGGATCTAGAGACATCAAACTGACATGAGATATGGTACCTGGGTCATCTAAGATGAGGCAAATCAAATGAACATCTTTGATCGCTAGAAAAAAGAAAAAGAAAGGAGAAAAGTTGGGTCCACTTTGTAATTTTTGGAACACCTACGTTACAACTGGTTGTATGACATCATTACTCTTATATCTTTTTCTCAATTATTTGATATGACTTGTTGTATCAAATAATTAATGAAAAACTACATATCCATACAAGTAGGTATACTAATAGGTTATATTAACTAACTAAATTGCTTATTACTATCGTATAGAATATTTTGGCCCAAGAAGAGGACCAATCTATATATAGTATGCCATAAGTGGGCCAAATACAATAAAAGTATAAAAATGTGAAATTGAAGAAAGCCCAGCCTATCATAGTAATTTTTATATAATAGTGGGTCACCTTTATTCTAACTGATTGGCTTTGTTTGTTATAATATATAAATCTTAATCAAACTTAGTCAAACTCTTTTTAACTATAGTCAAAATCATTCAACCATCTAGCAAAGTTGTTCGTCATATATCTTGTTAAATAAGGTGAAAACTAAATTTCAAGCTCAAACTCTTGCTAGATCCTGCAAAATCTTGTTAACTCAAGATCTAGCAACCCTTAAATAAATCGGACATCGTCCACTTTGTGTAACATACCATACGTGATTTTGATCTTCTTCTCTTATAGTCTGTGATGAGTTAAGTAGCCATTCTTTCAAGTTTCTTTTTCTTCTCTATGCTTTGTTGTTTTTTAGCGTTCTTTAAATTATTCAAAATTGAGAAACTTGATTTGTCTCTCACAGAATAATTGGAATCTTTGACGATTTTAACTAAATGCAGGTATTTCACTGGTGCTCTACTGAACTTGTAGCTTCATTTAGCAAGAAGTTTAAATAACTATCTGCACTATGAATGTTTCAAGGAAAGAAGAGATTAACGGATAAACAGCATATGAACAAAGCAAACTCGGTACAGAGACATGCACTAGAAAGAAACTATAGAGGTAGATGTAGAGGAGGGCTGAGAAAGAGTTGCACGCGCCATAAAAGGTCCAGATGAAGGCACCAAAGTTAAGGAAGAAAGTGCCCAGACTTCTGTTTTTCTCCACTAGCGGGGAATCTATCCTTTTTCAGTTATAATCATTGACGCACGCAGCCAAAGCCAAATTCGCTACTTCTTTTACACTTTTTCTCTTTTTAGGTTGTCTTGACAAGTCCTTGCTTGTAATTACAATAGCCGTCGCAGGCTGTTCTAATTTCCAAAAAGAAACATATTGAAGGCAAATCATTATCACAAGAAGGGTGCAATATGAGTAGTTTCAGGAGCACCGTTTAACCTTTAATTGAGAGTTTGTATATATGAAGAATGCTCGATCTATCTTCCTCTGGAATGTCAGAAGATACGGAATGAAATCCCTGTTGGCAGCTTGAAAATTTTGGTTAAATTGACGATAATATACTTACAAAATTAGTCAACAAAAATTACAAGACGGTTATAGTTTTCCCTGGGTACAATTAGTACTTGCTTACTGATCTCGGGCTGCTTATTTACCGATTCAAATTCTAAACTTTTTCTCCTAGCCAGAAAGATTTTTTTTCTTTTTCTGAAAGTTACTGCCAAAAGTAGAATATCTCACAATTCTTTTCCTTTTGAAAGTTAACTTTTCTGAAGTTTTCATTTCTCAAAGTTGTTATAGGACGAAATGCCAATCTGACTTGTCACCCTGATTTGGAGGCTTTAGAGGAAAGCTCAAAAGGGAAAACCTTCCTAAACCAACGAGGGAGAAATTGTGGAACAGCCCCACATATCCAGACTAATAAAAAAAATATATTCTTATCAATTAACAACCCTCATATCCAAGTTATAATTCTAACTTTGGTGAACTTAGTAAAGGATATAACTCAGTGGAGGAACCCAAGGGTGCATAAATCAGGCAGCCCAGGATGTTATGGTGGATGCTAAGATGCAAGCAGTGGAAGAAGACTTCAGGCTTTCTCTGAACCAACCTCCACTCAACAATTCAACGTCAATCATCGGCCTCTTGCGCCCAATTGAAGAGGACCGGGCGACACACGTTGAACTAAAGGATGCTGGAGTCGTTGTGGACTACGAGCAGAAGCAAGAAGGCAAAGTTGTATATAAAATATGTGGAACATAAGGTTGATCAGTTCTCTAGTGTGGAAAAGCTCAGAAGTCTTATAATCGTTTGCTCCCTGCTTATTGTTGCAGATAAAGGCGATCACGTTGTCTACACGCTTGCGCCAGCTCCAGGCAAAACTTTGCCTTCAGGGCACTTACCAAACTACATTCGATTTCTGACTCCTTCAGCTCCGGTCACGATGTAGCCTTTGCTCCTTCAGTTTTCACTTCAACGAGGTGAAAACTACTTTCTTTTTTTTTAAAGGATAATTTATTGACCATAGATCGAGACGATCCAATTGCATCACTCAAGAGGTAGTTCTAGTAGGAATAAGAGAGAACTTTCCAAACTAGAGAAAGATGGGAACAACAAAGAGCTGAAAATTGATTATTGTCACCACGCTGACAGTGCCTTTTTTCCCTCCCTCCATTTACATTTGGCTTTCAGCTTATAACTTAAGACACAGAATAAGGGACGTGGAACTAGAATTTGATAACTTAAAAGGAGTTATAACTTAGTTGGGGGGATAACTTAGGTATTACAGTAATTGTACTTTGGCAGTTAATATATTTAGATATGCATCGTATAACAATCCCTAAAATGGATACGGTGTATTTGTACAAAGGACTAGTAGTAACACGTTACTCCTAGAATTTTTAGATGACAGGCCGTCTTATAAATGCTCTGTGGATTCAATTATTTTCTTTTATTATATTGGCCAGAAAATAAGCAAACAATGATATATTTTCTTTTGAATGTTGAAACACAAGCCCATGATCAGCCTCGAAGCCGGGACATAGCACAAAAGGACCTCCTTCCTGCCCCACTGCACACTGTAAGGCCTTTGAACTAAACAATGGCATTAATTATTGTCAATGAAGAATAGTGTGGGAGAAATGTGACACTTTTAACAGTGATGGAGAAAGCTAAGAAGTGTGAGGCTAGTGGAAATTTTTCCATATCCTTTTGAGAGATTTATGATATTGGGAGTTCTAACTCTTTTTACCTTTCTTCCAACCATAGATCGATTAATTCTCTTGCTTCTTTAGTTCTTCTTTCCTGTTTTTAATTTTTATGAAAGTTCTTCGAGGAAGCTGACTTTGAACCCGCAACCTTTGAAGCTAGCAAGGACTTCGTACTCTGTAGAGCAACCTCTGCCCTTGTATATATGTGTCATTGTAGTTTTCTCTAAATCCATTTGTTTTATCATTTTCTTTTCTTTTCTAGGAATGGTGGTTTTTCTTAAATTTGTTACCTTTTAAAAGTTAGAAATTAAAAAATTAGACAAAAAGAAAGGCATGATTGTAACTTCCAAGAAGTCGGATTCTCATAAATTTACTAGACATAATAGCTATTGTAAATCTTGTTTCTAAAAGGAAAAAATAGCTATTGTTAATCTCAAAAGCTGGCCAATATGAATTCATATAATTGAGTGTCATTCCCAAAATAAACAAGTGCTTATCAAACTACAAAGTGAGGCCACTTAGATTGTTCTGTGGTCAAAACTATTAGACAGCTTATGGATGAAACATGCCATTTATTCCTCAATAAAATTTTAATATTTTTGGTTTTGTGAAAGTTTTATTCATTGATGAAGACTACTGCTTTATCACTTTCTAATTGCCAGTGTAGAACCAATACATGCATGTAGAGGGTTAGGATTGTCATATAGGGTTCATTTGGTGGCTGCCCCATCCTAGCATGACCTAGAAGCCATTAAATTTTGGTTATAGTAGGGTTTTAGTCTTCACTCGTACATCAACAGCTTTCATAGCCTGCTATATACCTAGCATGATGCAATGACTTACCAAGGATCATTATCCAGTGTTCAGTCCTCCATCTATAACCCCACCGAGTCGTATTTACAATTATTGTCTTTTTAGGAACCACTGAAATCTACATATATAATTAATTAAGAAAACGAAGTCCCCACTTCGATGGAGCTCTATGATCGACCATCCTTACATTTTAGAGTTGACCCCAACCATTAATAATGCTAATGCAGGCTTGGCGCGAAGGTCGCTAGCATTAATGAACAGTACAACGGCAGCTGATGAAAGTGGTTGGTTCTGATTCTCGGGGAGTGGACGAGGCTTGAGGAAGGTAGAGGACGGAATAATGACACGCCACGAACCGCTTTAAATTCTTTTCGCTGCCAAAAGTAGGTATCATTCTTTTGCTGAGCGGGAATGCACGTGAATAGATCTCCTCCTGAATGTCACATGCATCATCCCACATGATATGATCATGCCGGCCCACACAATGCTTGTATGGCCGGACATAGAAAAAGGTTTACACATGTTTTATGAACTGGAAGACAGCGACGCTTCAACCATCGGCAAAAATATAAAATTCGAATTCCGGCTTCAGGAACCGTAGGATCTGGTCGAAAAGGCAGGGATCCCTTTAACTTTTACTTGAATTTGAAATCCTGAGAGTGGTATCGGAAGTCGACAGGAATACGGAAGGACCCCTGAGTGCTATCCTCTATGGCATGCAAATTGGAGAAAGAAAATATGGAAACTTTTTTAACTAACACTGCCAAATTTCATTACCTTGCTGATTTCAACTGCGTTAAACTAACACCCTTTCCAGTTCCATCATGCCATGGCGCCCTTCTGACAAATCAAATAAGACTCCTCCAAGATCTAGAACCCGGCATTGATCATACATCGTCTAATATTTCGCTGTTTACTTGTCACAAAGGAAGTTTAGAACAGCTAAAGTTTCGCCATGCACTCACTTGTCACAAAATTAAAAGGCTGATCGAACTTGTCTTGGTGAATGTTATTAGTTTCGGAACAAAAGAATCTGAAGTTATTAAAGCCTTTCATTACTTGAATGTTAGGAGCAAGCAAACACCAACTTGCCCCTTCACCTTGTTAAATTAAAGCCAATGCAAGCCACCTGGTGATGAGTAATACAACACAATCCTTTATGGGCTTCATATATCCACCATATAGGCTACTCCTTGCTTTCATGGATTAGATTTTCGGTTGCCGGGAACCTATTCACCTGTTATCTGCAAAGCAACTTAAGGGGTGTTGCTATATTTTGTCCCTCTACAAAACGGTGGCAAAGCGAAAAGCAACATTCTACATTCATGCAATCAGGGAGATCTTTGGTGGACGGCCCCGTCCAAGGGTTTGCAAATACAAGGTTTTGATCGATAACCACGCCTGCCTCCATGTACTTCTGCCACCACATGCATGGCATAATTGCTCTTTCATGTGGCCTTTACCACCCTATTGTAGTACAAATTCTAAAATAAGAGAGGGGTTGTCTTATCATCCTCTCCTGTAAGTGAGAGGAAACTGAAGTAAAAAACATAAAATGCAGATGTATGTGATGGACAATCGTGCCTGAATTGTAACTTTTTTTTCTTAATCTATTCAGAACTTTCCAAAGAAAAATATAAGCATGAGTTGACGAGAGGAGGCATGCTTGGGTGGTAGCTTAAGAAAGCTTACAATCAGCTTTCTGGTTTTAGACAGAGCAACAGATCCGTGTGAAATTTGAAGTACCTGCAGTCCTTCTCACATACCACGCAATTAGGTTACATACTTATATACGCATGCTAGTTGGAAGATTATTATGGGCTTTGTTGGATGCTTCAGGAAAGAGACATAAAGCATATGAAACAGCTTGGAATGGAAAGAGTTCTCGTCCTTTCTTTGCTCTTTCATTAAGGCTTTTGACGTTCAGTGAACCGTTTCTTCTCTCACGTACGAAACTAACCCAGGAATATGGGTAACTCTCGCTGATTCCTTCCAAACATACATAAAAGGAGTAGTTGGGAGGAGGAGATCGACAGAAACTCAGAAGGGAAGATTTGGGCCTTGAACTTTGAAGCTGTTTAACACATGGATTAAGTTTTTCTTGAATGTGAGTTTTCCTCTGCTATTCTAAGAACAAACATCCGAAGCTTTTAGGGGTCTTTTTATCCATCTTTGAATAACTTTAGATACATTATAAGGCTGCAAACAGGAAGAACAAAATCGCCAGTCATGGATAACTCAGTCCATGTTTTATTGTGGCTGTGCGAAACAGCCCCGTTAAATCTTCAGGCAAGAATTTGCTGATAGCCCGATCCTGAATATTGCTGTTAAATAAAGCACAAGTTATGTTTGTTTTCCAGTGGCGGTTATTTCTTTTCCTTTTTTGAGTAACGTAAGAGCAATCGGTCTACTATTCATGGCTGCTAGACCATACGGTGGTGTATTGCTGAGGTAGATATGGCCCATACGGTGAAATAAATTTTTTACCCTCGTTCGCTCACTTCCATTTGTCTTTCCCAGAAATCTGATAGCATATCTTTTAGTTTGTCTTTTCCATAATTTCCAGCTAAAATTTCCTTCATTTCCAGAAAAGACAAAAGGGGTGAAAGTGTATACCGGACCCAACCTCATTTTATGTTTTCACAGGGTAAAATATGATAGTTTTTGTTCTTTCTACTCTCTTCGTAGCACCACCCACCTGTTTTTCTTTTCCTTGAACTGGCTACCTCACTACTCCATACGCCGCGCCCATCCCCCCCCCCCCCCCCCCCCTCTTCGTTCGTCTTGTCTTAACAACGGTTGGCTACCAGGAAAGGAAAATCAATAGCAGGTTAGACCTTTTTTTTCTCTCCTTTTATTTGCACTTTTTCCGTTAACCCGATTTCTTCAAAGATGATAGACAAAAGGGCTGAAGACCTCTTCTACTGTGAAACTGAAGCAGTGGATTTAGCTGTAAGTGAGGTTTGGAAGTACATTTTTTAGGCAAATTTTATATTGAGGCCTTAAGGCAAAGTTCGTTTCTCTTTTGAATATTTTGTTCCTTTTCTACCAGCAGTGTGCTTTTGGGCAATTTTTTTTTTTTTTTTTCTCTTTTAGATATTTTATTACTTTTTACTAGCAGTGTCGACAACCCTAGTTGAAATTTAGTCGAAATGGTCCCCGCAATCTTAAATTTAGGATGGAATTACGCCTATAGCTTCAACGACCCAGATTTGACTGCCTTATCAAAATCCAATGGGTTCGAGTCATTTTGCAATCAGAACATAAGGAAGTTTTCAGAATTATAGAGGTTGATTGCCAGCAAACAAAATCACTAAGACTCAGTCAGATTACATTGTCACACAATCAGCTCATTGGACATTTATTAGCATCGATGTTTTAATTGATTATGAGGAAGTAAGTGCACTAAAGGAAATCGCCTTCGACATAGAAAACCCAAGATTTCAGTCTCCGTGGAAGCTGAGAAAGAGGCAGTGTTAGCGATTCGCAACCTCCTACATACCTTTTTTAAAATGCAACTTCGCTTAAACATCGAACATTTTTCTCTCACTCCTACCATTAATTTTGCTCACGATTTCTGCTCTTAATTTCTTTCCGCTAATGATGGAGCATGTTTATGACATCCCTACCTGATTTCTAGGATTTCTGGTGGAAAATAATGGTTTTGGACATGGTCAGAAGATAATATTTTAGTTTCTTGTTCAAGTAAGAATATTTTAGTATCTTATTCAAGCAAGGCAAAAGAAATTTAAGCACGTAAGCTAATATAGTCCAAAGATTGCACCGAGGCACCTCTCCAATAAATACTTCACATATTCGGGGTAATGCAATGTAGGTGTATCCAGAGGATATGTTTGAAAATGGTGTATATTGACGGTGTGCATTCCGAACATACATATGAAAAGAGTGTGTATCAAGAATTATTGGATGGGTGAGTTACCAGTTCAAGAAACAAAAAAAAGGACTGAAGACATTTGCAATCAGGCATGATTTTACTGCTTTTAAGGCTTCTGCTACGAGAATCGCACCTAGAGATTAATATTCTGCGGATTTCCATAAGATTTCGGTTGTTTGACGATCCATTGAGATGCGTAGGGTTTTAGGTTTTGAGATGAGAAAGGTAAAATGCATGAGAATATTCAAGTAAATTTAAGAAGAGACTTGCAATTTTTTTTTGGGACTTGATTGGCATATTGAATCGACATAAGATCTTATTGTGTCAGCTGGTATTGTATGAAGAAAATCCCCAAAGTTGATAGCTTTGCGTCTTCAGATATGGGTTGCCCAGAATCAACCTCAGCAGTTTTAGTGACTTCCTTAAATGTAAATTGCAAAGTGACTTGAACCTACTGGATTTTGATCTGGCAATCAAATTTGGGACAGTGAAGTCTTGTGGATAATTTTGTCCAAAGTTGAGGTTGCCGGGACATTTCGAAGCCAGATTTCATCTAGACCTCCACTTGTATAAATGTAACGGAATGCCCGAAAGAGAAAAATGTTTTGCAGAAAAACCTGAATATGGAAATTTTCCAATATCTTTTTGTAATAGTCAAGAAAAAAAGACTAATATTAGAAGTCTTCTTTCTATTTTGAACTATAACTGTCGGTGGTCAAGAGAAGTTTAAATGAAGAGGAGGCTTTCAATCAAATACAAGGTGTTACTACAGATTAAAAAGAGAGAGGAATGCTATCCCGACTGAATGTTCGAGACTCACTTGAAACTGGTCTAGCTAGTCTTCAACTTTGGATGATCTGACCATTTTATCTTGTTAGGCCTCCCCTATTTAGGTTACCTGCAAAAACCCATGCCTTATTCTATACTTCTAGTTAGTATTTTTCTCATTTTGCAATTTACAATCATGATCATGGGAAGTTTGAACTGAAAAGACAAGCAACTAGAAGCATGTACTGGCAAGAGTTTTTATAGGTAGCCTAAATAGGTAAGACCCAACAAGATGAATTGGTCAAATCATGCGAAGGTGAGGCTTAGCTTGAGGTCCCATGTCAGTCCCAAACATTGGTCCAAACAACTTTTTAGGGAAAAAAATGGAAATATAGGCATTGTAAATGTTCTTTTTAGAAAGGCAACTTATAAGCATGCAAAAGGTGGTCTAGATATTAGTTTCCTTATTAATTAAGAATTAATCTGGTTCTTACTTTATTAAAGGTGACTAATCTAGTTTTTATGAATTTTCTCTCTCTTCTAGAGGTAATCTAGTTTCTATAATATAATTTATAAGAAATACTATTTCAATTTATCAATAATGCTGATGTCCTGATATGATGCTATGGTTGATGAAATCAATTGGACTCTTAGAAATGAGTGATGGCTCTGTTGCGTCTACTAGTTACTCCAACAATGGAGCTGCATTCGAGCATGTACACAAGGTTACATTAAGGTTGCTTTGGTTTTTCCAGAGATAATTAGCATGATAATTGTTTTATGATGTTGATCCGCACCCTATTTAAGGGAGAAAATGATTTCAAGGTGTAACTCATCAGTCTTTAGAAACCGAAAAGAAAACAGAAAATAGAAAGAGTTCGGTGTAACACAGGGCCTAGTTCCTTCTGTGGTTGCCGCAAATCCAAATTGATGGGGTTGTTTTGTATAAGGAAGTATAATTACTAAGCAAGGCACTTCCTGGATCATTGAAGAACTACACCTTTTTGATCCACATGGAAAAATCTGTATGTTGATCTTTACAAATAAATTTGCTCATCATCACTAGCTTGTCTTAAACCAAATTCCTATCATGCAAACACAACTATTTTAAATTTTCCTAGCAAAACTTTAAAACGTGGCTCTTTAGATGAAGGGAGTAGAAATATCCAAATAAGAAAAAACCCAATGCTGAATGGATGGGCTTGCATTATTTGCCCGATTAGTGGATGGAATCATGCAGTGGCGTGCGTGGTACCAAAAAATCTATACTTCTTCCATGAGTAAGCAAGACATTTATCCTTACTATTAATTTTGAAGTTGTTATTCCTTCTTTAGCAACAGGAAGATAAATTGCAGAGATAAGGTAGAGAGGTTGTAGACAAAAGGGAAACCACATAACAAAAAGCAAAGAGACTTGCTATATGGTGCAGGCATGTAGCGAGCTTCAAAGAGTTAAAACAAAAGAAATAAAAGCTCAGATGGTGCAAAATAAGCATAGATAAAGACCAAGCACAACCAAATCACCTAATGTTTGTCTGTACAATGGTTAGCGTTACATGTTGATCTCCATAGACAGATGAGAGATATGGTGCTAAGTTTTAGAATTAGGGGATATCTTCTGTAAGTATAGCATGTTCATGAAATTGCCCAAGTAATCTTTTAGGTTGCAATTGCACAGGCCTATGATCCTGTGGGACACATCTGTGATTTCCTATAATGTAGATGCAGCATATTTTTACTTGGAAAATATCAATGGATGAAATTACAAATGGGACCCACTATTTCAATGATCATAGCTATTCAACTGACTGGTGTGCTATGGATTAGAGATATATAAAAATTATTCACAGGCCTCTATTATCTGTTACTTTTGGTGATGACTTTAAAGGGTTGCTTTTTGACTTTTTTAACACTGTTATTTTGAAGGACAGAAATTAGTTTGGCAGAGAATTATCAGATGGATAATAAGCCTTATCCATAGCATCGTCTAGAAATGGCTTGGATCATTAGGACAGTGAGCTTTAGTTGTTCTTATCTTTGCCGGCTTGAATTTTTCATGTGCACGCACCATGTAAGAACTCCAAACTTGGTCCACCAACATGATAAATAGTATAGAGACTCTTAAAAAATGAGTTTCAGTTTGTCATTTCTCTATTTGAAATTGTTCTCAGTGGTGATGGGTGGTTTGCTGGGATTTGAGAGGAGTATAATGTAAAAGAAGTTGCTAACATCAGGAAAAGGAGTACCCGAGTGTTACTAAAGATTGGTATATAGTACAGGAACCAATGATGGTTTAGATACAAGCACAGTAGAGTAAAAACTATAAAAGAGTTTTAAGTTATGACCTTAGGTAATGTGGTGCTATTTATCATGCGTGTAAGCCGTTGGTTGATTCCTTAAGTTACATGCTTCTTTTCCTTCTTCTTCTTTTTTTTTTTCTGAAATACAACACGATTTACATGGTTTTATATATGTAATTGGCAATTTTTGTTTTAAAGGATGATAAAACAAAGTTACACAGAGAAGATTAAAAAAACTAAATGATAATAACACTGTGCTCATTTCTTTTCTTTTTCTCTAAAAGGCAACGCAATTTACATGGTTTTATGCATGTAATTGGTATATTTTGTTTAGAATGATGATTAAAAAAACGTTGAGAATATTACAAAAACTAAATGATAATAACATCATAAGCTAGAATATCATTTCTAAAGACTGCTTCTAGCAAGCTCATCAACCAAGGAGTCCACCAACATCTTCACTTGTTGAAGATTACTCAAAATGAACTTGCCTTAATCAATGAATTTCCAAAAGCACAAAAGAGGCTCTTCAGATGCAGTAGTAGGTATGCGGGATGTGAATTTGGAATCACATGGTACATTCTTATTAGTGGTATGGTTGCTCCATTGAAGATAGAGAGGTTTTGCAGTTGTCACTCATATCTTTTGCTTGGGCAAGAGTATCAGGCTCACCAGATTTCAGGTCAATTTTAAATCCCATTAACAATTCTGGTTTGTAGCATGCATGTCTTTGGTGGCATACCCTTTGAAGCTATTTTTATTTAGGTAGTGTTTTAAGAGGGCAAATCCTTAACCAGGTATTCCAAACTGACTGGACTCAAGAAATATAAAAAGCAATAGGGTTAGTGGTCTAAGGGGCTTCAAGGACTTGGGTCCTTAGCCAAGCTTCCATAAAGAAAAATAAGATTACGAAATTAAATGTCACGTTCGTGGAAGGTGGCTAATAGTCGTGGGAGGTTATGTAAATGCAAGGATCCATGACCACCTTAAATAATATGATGCTTATATATGAATTTAAATAAGAAAGAAAAACAACGAGTAGTCTTAATGGTTTGACATTTTTTAGATAAAAGAAAACCAAGTCACATCATAAGGGATGTTGATGGCTAGCACGTAAAGGAGAAAGAGTGATTATTTAACCTTGTAATTAGATGCGATGATAGAGTAGGATCTAACTACAAGAGTACGGTGTACCCTTCCACTCCTCCTTCAAAAGTGTGGAAAGAAATACAAAAGGTCAAAAATTACCATTAGTGGTCATTTGTACCGCTGACATCATTGGATGTTGCTACACATAGGGGTGGGTCGAAGGCCCGTAGGGCTGTAAAAAGATAAACATAAAAAATAAAATGTACTTATCGTCATTTGAAGCTGTCTACATAATTAATTGGATGGTGGAGGCTGTAGATTGATAGGAGTATGTAAACACTAACCAAATCCCATGTGAAATAGGCAGTATAGCGACTTGTGAGAGAACAACTCATGTGAGCAAGGAAAAGATCCATTTCATAATTGTACAGTCCATATGCTCCCATGAAAGAAATTCAGGATTAATTACTTGCTTGCATGGTTCTTAAGTTGCTAAAAGCAAGGAGGTGTAGAGGCTGTACCATCAACATATTTGAGAAGATCATGTCCTTTGAAAGTTAAAATGAGTCCCCAACTCCAAAGTAGTTAGAATGATCTAACTTAGCTGACCATCATTGGATGCTGCTACACATATGGGTGGGTTTGTGATGCCCCGGGTTTTCAGAAACAACTTTGAAAATTTTATTTGGAAATGATCAGATCCTAAGTAAAAAAATTAAACATTTTAAAGATATACTATATATATATATATATATTAATTTTCAAAACTATCCTTTCAAGCCCAAGTGTCTCATTAAAACTCCACATATGGTGAAAATAATTTTGTAAGAATAAGCAATACCAAGACTCACTAATCACAGCCTAAACAACCATAATGAAACTCTAATTATATACGAATTTCTAATATTCATAATAAAATTCAATGCCTTATATATATAACTGCTTTCAATGTTTAATAATAGTCTAAAACAAAGTAAAGTAACGTATTCATTCTTATACTTTCTCTCTCATTTTTCTTAAGCCTCCTGCAACACCTTAATTATCACTTTTGACCAGAGGATCGACCTGAAGTTGGTGGAGGTGAGTATGATCTCTCAGTAGAAAATTATAAGTTAGACAAAACATGCAGGAAAACATATGGATGCATAAAGATAATAACATAAAAAGGGGCTGCCCCGGTGCACAAAGCTCCTGCCTATGTGGGATCCAGGGAAGGGGCGGGCTACAATGGCCTAAAGTAGGCAGCTTTACCTTGCATTTTTGCAAAAGGCTGATTCCAATCCTTGAACTAATGACCTCAAGGTCACATGACAACATGTTGTCGATTAATCGTGATCGGTATCAAACCTCGGTAACAATTAAACTTCAAAATACACTATAAATTACATGTAGTATTACAAATCTCAATTCAAAAGTACCCAACATTAGAAGTAGTATGCTATATCTAAACATATAACATAGTATCAACTGTTCAGACAGCTGCGTGGCCATACAAGCGAATGGTCTAATTCCCTCTAGGTTGACCGACATAAACATTTATGTCAATACTATATCTTGTTCGCTATGCACAGAGAGAGAACCAGCTTCTCCTACCTACATTCGATGGTGGATACTGCACGAACTACACTGGTCCTCATGGGGGAGACACTAAATGGAAGGTCCTATGACCCTTTTAAATGCGCAAAAGCCTCTACCTAAATTTTCTTTTCGGGGTGTCAGTGGCCAACTGCCTTCCAAGTATAACAAACTACTAGGGTCTCATAAATTATCCTTTGCACACAACTCCAAAGAGTCTCATCATATTTATGGTACATTCATACAAACACTCCTTAGAGTGAAAAATAATAACATAAATAAAATTCAAAGTCACAATCAACGTATCATTGTTTACAATAAACTATACATTTGTACCACAAGCATGCATGTAAGCATGTCTCTGAATGAGCATATATGACAATTCACCCTTTTCATACTCAACACACATGTGCATTCATCATAACTTTCTTTCTATTATAAAAGCATCCAAAAACATGATCAACCAATATCAAGTGAGATCAATGATGGAATTTAATGTTATTCTAGACATAACGTACTTTCATCTAAACAAAGTTAATAGTATGATTTCAAAACAAATCCATAGTTGGTTGTACATGTAATTCACGTGAAATCAATGATGTGAATGATCCAGCATGGTGCACATGGAATATATATAGTAAAGTGTTAGGTGTGTGTATGCCGACATGAATGCAAAGGATCAATGGAGCATGCACTTTAGATTATAGAAAATGGAAGTGTCCAAGTTAAAGGAAAAAAGACAATGAATATATGGTGTTCCAATGTCAATATGGCTCCATAATAAGAAATTGACAACTACATACGTTGTGCATACATCAAAATAGAACAATGGATATGATTTATAACAGTCAAGGGTGGTGTGTCTGTATTTAAGGTGATCGATGAAATTTAGAGTGAATATACACACTGTGTCTTTATCAGAAAATCAACAGACAATGTTTGAATAGTATGTATGGGTGGACATGATCTTATGGAATTAGTGCAAATCAATGAAGTAATTCAACATGTGCTTGAAGATTTGCACGGGACGTGTGCATGAGGTATGATGGAGTCGATAGTATGCACATGAAACGTGATGAGATGGGCATGTGCAACACGAGATGGGATCGACGGTGTACATGCATTGTGACATTTAGAATGCACATGGCTATTACTTCGAATCGGCTTTACGAAATGATTATAGAATCAACCCAATCTTATGCACACAATGGATCAAGTCACCATGTGTACATAACGATTCACTTGAGTTAGTACAAATGCATGATGGAACCGTCCAAATAACTTGTGAGCATAGGGTAGATTTTTTAAAAATTGGTCAAGCACCAAGCCCACAACCAAGATCAAAAGTTCATGAAAACACACACATGCATGGATCATATAAGGATCAAACATGAGCATTCTCATATTAAACATGACTGTAGGTTCTAAATCAATTAAATAATGGCTTCGCACAATTTGGTCAAAATTAATTTGTGCTCGTAATCTGAATCATTCAACAAACCAGTGTTTCTGATTTGGATTCAAGGAGTTAATCTGGTAAGCAATGATTTTTTTTTCTTTTAAAAGACTAACTCATGCACATGCTTCGGGTCAATCAAGGAATTTGTGACCATGATTAAAAGCAATGATCTAGATTGGAAATAAGCATGATTTAGATGTGTGTGTACGGAGGCAAAATAGCAACTCACTCCCTTTCTATATTCATATGCAAAATAATCTCTTCCTTCGAGAATCTAAACCATGTTTATCGAAATTTAGCTTATCATTTTCAAATAAACTCTGAAGACGTTAGAATCATAACCAGTCCACGTGCTTTTTTGACCTATTATTAGACATGCAAAGCTAGATATTTTCATTATGTTTTTCATTAATTGGATCATGATCATTCAAAGGTGGGCTCCAAAAGAAGTAGTGTATATGGATTCGTTAAGCATAGCATTGCTCACTGAGAGCATGTATATCTCGAAAGGTCCCATTGTATCAAGGCCTTTTAGCACCTTCTATGGAGACTCTTCTACTGGGTTAAACAATAGCGGCTAAAAATATCCATAGAGAGGGATTTTATCCGTGCAATTCATCTTTGGGAGTTGGAACATAGATAAAAAGATCAATGAGATGTTGATAACACAGCCATGAACCTTCTCTTCATTCTTAAATAATTTAATGCATGTTACGGCTAGCTGCCAATGCCCGGGGGAAGGGGATGGATAATTTTGCCCATGAATTGTTATATCCGGTGCCAAAAGCCCAACAGAGACCTACCAAGGTATCTAGAGTTGCAATACACATGCCTTTTGTTTTGTGTTCTTGTGAGGAAAACAGAAGTTCCTATTATATGGGCACATAATAGCTCTTTAGTTTCCGTCATGTATTGTGGACTGTGAATTAAGAGCAGCTAGAGTTAAAGACCAAGCCTTCTCCATAGATTTTCTAACATGATGGTGGCACAAATAGGGCCAGCCAGAGTGCATGAAACTCCCGCGCATGCGGGGTTTGGAGAAAAGACAGACCTTAATAGTACGCATCTTTACCTTGTATTTTACAATAAGCTGTTTCCATACTTTGAACCTATCACTTTAAGGTCATACGATGACAACTCTACCATTGCGCCAAAAGTCCCTTCTTAAAGCATTGACATAAATCTAACAACAAGATGGTGCCACAAATCTAACCGCATAAAATGTGAGCGTCCACGTAACTACCTTATTATCAATAGCATGGACATTGCATAGGCAGCGGATGCAACAAGCCAAGCCCCTCTACAGGAAGACTTGTTTAAGGTTTTATGCGTCACGAGGTGAGCATCGTATATACCTTACTCCGACCTAATCCTTGGTACCCGACAACTAGGTAGTTTGAAATATCTTAAAAGGGCGGAGGCAAAACAGCATAAAGAGTCTGTAAAGAAGACTTTCCATTTCCTTTCTCTTCTGTGAGCTTTCATTTTCTTGTTGGTGGAGGAAAGAAGACTTTAACAACTCCAATGGATATGCCTTGCTTCGTTGGTTTACTCGCTTTACCTCTTTTAAACGCTCATATGCCTTGTTCCTTTTCTTCATAACAGGCTTTTGGAGACTCTGCTGATTAGAAACAGAAGCTTTCGATCATGGGTTTCCTAGCAGCCATCGCAAGGCATCTTGATGCTTTGATCGGGTATGACACTGTAGATTTCGCTCTATACACATTTCTCCCTAAATATTAGAAAAATAGTTTTGCTTTCCCTTCTTCTTGTTTTCTTTTGAAAAAGAAAAAGGCAATTTCATTTGAAACGATTGAGAAAAGAGAAAATCGGATGCGAATTGTGATTATATGGCCATCGATCATACATAGAAAGAGTCAGTGGTTCATCATGATGAACACATTACAGATTTTGAGAGTTAATTGCATGCTTGGGCAAGTACACCATAAGATACAAACAAAGCCATTGCAACCCTAACCAATGAAGGGATGGAATTAATTTTCCCTAATGAAAGTGATGGCTGCTTTGTTTTAATTATTTAGAAGGTAAATGATCGATCTGATTATTCGGATTATATGAAGGGCTCATCCTCATTCTGTTGCCCATAGTACTTGATATCTAATTATCAACTGCCCTAAATGAGTAATTAGCAACTAAATTATGGATTTATGTACATACAAGTTGATAAAGTTCATCGCTAACACGCTTCCCTTTTGTCAAACAGGCCAGGAGTGATGCTACTCTATCCTCTGTAAGTGACAATTATGCTATATGTTTTGCCTTCGTAACACGAAATAAAAGTCATTTATATCAATAGGAAAATGACATTGAGGAGTTTCATCTGTCTTTCTGGTTACCAGATATGCGTCAATGCGAGCAATCGAGAGTCCATCATCGTTGGATGACCAGCAATGGTTGACATATTGGATGTTGTATTCATTCATCACGCTTTTCGAGCTCTCCTCTTGGAAATTCCTAGCTTGGTAACTAAAATAATTAAAATACTAGGGCAGTCATTTATTAAATTAATTTTGTCTTGTAGAAGAAAGGAACAATGGGGAACAAGAATATTTGCTTTTTATCTTTTGGAGACACTGCTCCCAAAGGGAAAAGAAAAAAGGGATCTGCAGAAATTAACCCCAATAACTTAGTCTGGGATTGGTTTTGAGACCTTTAGAGGCAGTTTTGCTGCCTCCATAGGTCCTCTTTTCTGTAGCGAAAAACATATAATATTTGAGATTTTCTTAACTTATACATGGCTATCATGAAACAGGTTCCCTATTTGGCCTTACATGAAGCTTGTATTTTGCCTTTGGTTGGTGTTGCCCATTTTCAATGGAGCAGCATATATCCATGAAAACTTGGTAAGAAAATACATAAATGTTGGCGGTACAGTGAGTTCAAGACATCCAGAAGGACAAAGGAAGGTCTTGGAAATGATGAGTTTGGACGCCAGGAAGTCAGTAGAGAGATACATCGAGAAATATGGATCTGAAGCCTTTGAAAGGGTCGTTAAAGCGGTAAACACCACACCCATGCATATTGTCAATTAAAGGGCAGTCCTGGGACACAAAGTTTCTGTTTGTGTGGGGTTCTGAAAAGGGGCGGACTACAAGAGTCTATAGGACATAGCCTAATTTTGTATTTTTGTAAGAGGTTGTTTTCACACCTTGAACTCATGACCTTAAGGTCACATGACGACAACTTTTACCGTTGCACCAAGGCTCCTCTTTACCCATAAATATTTTCAATTCTTAGATCCTTTTCACATCTTGAACTCATGACCTCAAGGTCACACAATGACAACTCTACTGTTGTGCTAAGGCTTCCCTTCACCCATAAGAATTCCACAGTTGCAACTAAATTTATTTATGTTCGCAGGGCTTTCCGGGTAAGCTTGGCAAAATGATTCTTTTCTGTTCTTTGATTGTCCTCCCTCTCTGTATATATTTAGTTCAGATTATTCATATAAAGTTTCTCAGGAATCCTTATGAGAGGTTTGTTGCATTACGCAGGCCGAAAGGGAAGCAAAGAAACGTTGAGCACCGCAGCCATCTAAAGGAACTCCCTTTTCCATCTCCACGAGTGTATATTTCAGATTGATTTTATCAAACTAGTAAACTTAATTGTAACAAATTGTAAAATTAAGATTTTATATCAAAACATTCTCTTGACTAATCAAGTATACTGTAATATCTCAATATGACGGATTTAACTGCTGCTCCGTTTTGCCTTGCCATTAAAACAAATTTTAATAATTAGCTAGACGAACAAGATTAGGCTTAGATGGTTTAGACATGTTCAAAGGAGACCCAAAGTGCCATTGTTTGGAAAGAGTAAGGTAATGTAATTAGAAGGTTCTAAAAGGACAAGGAAAAGGTTTTAAAAGAATGTGAATAAAAGTGGTGATAAAATATTTAAAAACTTTAGGACTAAATAAAGTCATGGTAAGAGCGGGAAATGAAGAAATAAGATTCATGTGATCGACCCCTAATTGGAATAAGGTCTTGATGATGATGATTAAGTAAACATCTGAGCATATGCTCAAGTAACTGAAACTTGGTCTTGCGTCATGGGAAATAATTTATGTTACAAGTTACTACAGTATAAAGTACAATTAGAGTAGGAGGAATGATAATATACCTGGTTTTGATTAGTGCGGAATGTTGCCATACTGATACCCTACTTTAACATGACGATGGCCTACGATTTTTGTTCATCAGACCCATTCATCTGCTTTTCTTCACTTTAGATATCTTGTATCCCCAATATTATGGTGATGCGATGATTCTAACACTTGGGCAACTGTGCTTTTGCTCATTGATTGTTCATCATTTTTAAAAATGTTTCTAACCATCTATATCTCGGGATCAAAGAGCACAAATTTTCGTACTTCCACATTGTCCGTGGTTGGGGGAATGAGATGGACGGTTCTGATTAACCAAAGCTGGGGCTCATCACGTAAAAGTGAGTGTCAGTCGACAACATTCCATCCTAGCACACATTATCATTACTCTTAAAGAAAAGGAAAAATGATTTA
This sequence comes from Warburgia ugandensis, assembly GCA_035236585.1. Taxonomy (NCBI): domain Eukaryota; kingdom Viridiplantae; phylum Streptophyta; class Magnoliopsida; order Canellales; family Canellaceae; genus Warburgia; species Warburgia ugandensis. Next base: position 9,472,477 of record CP141130.1, read on the forward strand.
TTCACCTTGGTCCTTTTTTCATTAGGCTCTTACGGAGTGGTAGGGTTGGCTAAAGCTATGAGATGGACTCTCGGGTAATCCTAGCAATTGCTGTTTCTAGTTATAAAATCAATTAATTTTATAACTCTAGAAAAGAGCACTACTAAGATTATTAAACGGAAGAGAATTTGGAGCATTGCTCATCCACGTCAACGGCAACATTGCGAATGATACAACCTTAAAAAATTTTGATCCGTAAGAGTTCGAGCTGTCTATAATGAGGAGCTCATGAGGAAAAACTAAAGGATATATATTCCAAAACAAATATATTCTAAATTAAAAAAGAAAGAGTCTATGTAAGTACAAGAAAAAAATAAGGGCCAATGGCTGAAAACTAGGTCTTTTATCTTAATGTATATTATATAAATTAAAATAAATTTTTGAAAGAAAGAAGACAAAAAAAAAAAAAGGGTTAAGGGTAGTCCTGAAATGAAGGAAATGAAGTTTTCTATAAGAAATAGAGAGGCAAAAGAGTAGTGTGGTAAAGGAAATAAACAAAGTGGGAAACATATCCTTGAATTATTTTTTTTTGCCTGATTTGGGTTTTCTTGGTAGAAGTATAAGTAGTGTCACCTGGTTGGATGATCCAACAACCAGCCTGTTTGGTTGGAAAGATATTAATGGAAATTGATTTTTGTGAAAAAGAAAAATTTTCAATGGAAAGTGTTTCATGCGTTTAAATTAAATTATGTTTAATCTTACATGCTGCAAAACTATTGGGTCTCTGGTGGCCTTCAATTTAAAGGCGTAAATGCTTTTCCCTAAGCATTCTTTTTTTCATAAAAATTAATTTCCATCACTTTCCTACGAACTAAACAGATCCTAAGTTATTTATCCAACCATTTCATTATATATGAAAAATATACTGGCAGAAATTGTTATTGATTCTTTTGAGCTCTTTTTGGAACCATTGCTTCAGATGTTGTTCAATTTAGAACTCAAAGTAGCTCAGAAAAATAATGATAAATTATAAAAACTACTTAATTTTTCGATACAACTCATCTCTAACAAAATAATTAATATAAATTATTTAGATATCTTAACTATGGGCCCTTTTGTGTAAAGAAAGTTATAAAATCCCAAATAAAAGCATAGCATTTAATCCTAAAGAGCGAGGGAATATCGCTTTTTTGGGAAGTTCTCTCTCTTATATGATGCAACTTGTTTCATTGTGCTTGTATTAGAAGCATCCTGGAAATTGAACATCGGCACCATTTATTTGGTTTTCTAAGATCCAAGGTCTATTTATGATGACCTGAGGTACTAAACATCTCTCTCTATCGTTCTCTTTCTTATAAGATGCAACCGGTCTCATTGTGGTTGCACCATAGGAGTCCTAGAAATTGGATATCCCCACTTGTTTAGATTTTCTGAGATCCAACACCTGTCCATGATAATATAACAATGAGTGTTAGTGGTGCTTGAGTTAGGTTAGGATGAAGTGATATATTCATATCTCACTATTATTGGTTGAGATGAAAATCATCTTATCTTAGCTCATTGTTGCAAGTGGTTGAGATAATAAATCCTAATCAGCCTAGCTCACTGTTAGGGTTTTGTATATTACTTCGTCTCAAGCTTCATTGTTGAATGTGGGGATCATTCCTAGTTTAAAAGAGACCCATTCTTTCTCATCCCAAACTTCAGCTCTCCCTTTATATCTTGAATCTTGATAAGCCTACATGCGTGCTTAAAGGCATGCGAAGAAGTTCATGCCAATCTTTTTATGCATAGTACAACTTTATTTTATAGATTTTAAGTCATTTATCTTATTCAGAATAGCTTTGATAGGCTCGAGATCAAATTTCATGCCCACCAGATAACACTAACCTATGTTTCTCTAAGAAAAAGATAGAAACTATCCATTTCTAATGCTTTTTTCTAAGATATAAAATAATTAGTTAATATCATCCAAATTCATTGATTTTTAGCGGGCTATTTATTTTTAGCATAGAAAACATGTTTAGCTACTTAGATCTACAATGATGTTTCACCACGCAAGAAAAACAAGGCAATGACTTCTTCACACTCCCTTGATTGTACGCATGAAGACTCCTAGTGCATCTTTTGGAGCCTTGTTTTTATAGTATTTTTTCTATTCGACAGTAGAGAATAATATAATACAATAAAAAACAATTAAAAAACAAGATTCTCAAGTGCGAACTTATATCTTGTTTGAGATGGAAATAATCCTTGATCTGATTCCAGCTTAAGTGATAATTTGTAGGCATTTGACCATCTCATGCCAAATTATAGTAATCTCAATCCAGCTCATGTCATCTCAGCCAAATCTCATCTCAGCACAAAACAAGCTAACCCATCTCACCAAGATTCTTTGTATGCGGAGCGCAAACGCGGCGGGTAATTACCGACCGGTCTACGAAAGTGCATGAGCTTTGCTATGGGTTAAAGCAGCAGGTAAAATCGTCTCTCAATTTTCTTCTTTCCCTCTCCTTGATCCATCCTTTTTGAATTAGGGTTCATTTTTGAAGGATTCGAAACTTTTCTTTTAAATTTCTCTCGACATTTCTTTTCTCTGCTGTTGATTAATCGAAGGAACTTGTTTCCTGAATTTTTCTGGTATTGCGGATTGTTTGAAAGATTTACAAATGCTTTTGGTTTGGGCGATCTGTGGCCTCGTGATGCTTCCAAACATTTATGAAAATGGGATGGCTTTTTAATGGATTCAAATACCAATCATCGGCATTGCCAAAGTGACCGTAATTTGGTGATAAATGCATGTGGTTGATCTTGGAATCCTTTTATTTGTACCCAGGGTTTGGTCTTCCTGACAGTGCTTGAGGATCCTTATTTTGGTGATACCTTACTAATTGAATATTCAATGGAGCTTGAAGGCTGCATCTAGACCTGATAACGGTGTAGGAAGTAGTCGTATCTCTTCTGGGAGTCCTTTTGAACATTTGGAAGGGTAAATGATGATTATCTTTGAGTTTTGAGTTTGATTGTTCTTGATTATTGCCTGCTGTAGATGTCTACACTTTCTTGTGCATGTTATTTCGCTTATCAGGCTTCTTCTTCATGCACGAGCTCTAGGACGATGCTAGTTTCGAGAGTACTTACAAGTCTCTGTATAATCGAAAATTTACTGAATATAAGTGCGTGAATTTTCTATATTTCCCCCTTGAACTTTAGAAAGCCCAGAATCTTTCCAAAAAAAGAAAAGGAAAAAGAAGGTAAATTTATGGGTAGCATCTGAGATTAATATCGGCAACAAAAACATGTTCTTATTAGTTGTGTTTTGATTGCGTAATGCTTTTGAGGCCTTGATGGAAACAATGGCTACAACTTCTTTTATGCCACAGGAGCACCTATGAACTACATGGTGATTTATGCCACTTATGTAGATCAATTTTTGATATCCTTACATCTTTTAGATACGTTTAAATCATTACCTTTGCAGTTTAATGACAAATCCATTGTGTATAAGTGTGTAGTTAATACATACTAATTTACCTCATGCATTTGGATGAAGATATGTAATTTCATCTTGGGTCCATCTTGAATTTTTCTCTTATGATTGGCCTGCTCCTGTCCCTCGTCAATCAACCAACTCTCCTCTTCCAATTTGTGATGCATTAGATGGAAACTCTTCAAGATTATGAGGAAGAAGTAAAGAGATGGAGACGAAGCAGGGTTGAGAAAGGACCGTGCAACTAATGATAGCATGTGGTCATCTGGATACAGATATATACTAAAAACTACCCAACTGAACAAAGGAATGATCTTCAGATGAGATTCTAATGAGAACCTTTTGGACTAGTTTTTAGGAGTTAATATAGAGCTGAATACAATTTTCAAGTGGGCCCTTGAAAAGTACATTTACAGAAAACTAGAGGAGATTGGGGCTAATTCAGAAAAGCTCAAGTTTGAGGTCATATGAAGGTTGGATGAAAACAGTATTTAAGTAACACTAGGTAGGATGAGGTAAATATGTAATTTTCCTCTAGTAGGAACCCAGGAATCATGATTGGATCAGGAGTTCTACTCTAGTACTAAAGTGTGATAACTGTTGGAGCATTCTTAGGAGTGGGGCATCAAGTCTGCAGTAGAGGCCTTGGTGATAACTTTGAATTGTTATTTACATTTTTTTTCCTATGTCCTGTTGGAGTTTCCTGAGAAATTGTTATTTATTTCAGCTGTAGTTCTATTGTTTGTTGTTGCTTAAGTTCCACATTCCAGGCAGGACGATGGCTGTGACTTCTTTTCGCAACCCTACTTGCATCGATTTGGTGCTGGACCTAGCTTTTGGTATGGATGGTAGACCTGATAGCCCTTAAGAAAATGTTGGCTAGTTCTTATGGAGGTGCCACAGTGACTGAATCACTTCCAAGCAGTGTGGACTTAGTTAGTGGAGAATGCACACAACGAGTTTGTTATCATCAAGGCTTGTACCCATAATGTCCTCTATGTTTTTGTGAAAAGGATGACAGATGTGAGTTGTAACTTCATTTTGCTGACCTACTTGTATCAGTTGGTATAAGCATGAAGGATCAGTTGGTGAATTTGCTATAAATGTTTTTCATACGTATGTTTAAAATATTGGGTATTGAGTAGGGTTTCATTTGTATCTTTTGTTTCCTTCCCCTTAGATTCATTGTCTATTTCATCCCTACTGTTCACCCCAACTATTTCCTAAGTTTGAATAGTTCATGTCAATTATGAAATGGTTGAAATGGCATTCCATAGTGGAATGCAAATTAATGTGGTGTCTGTAGTAGTTCTTATGACTTGTTTATTAATGTCTAACAGACAAGCAAGATTCTGCTGGTGCATCCGTCCAAGTAGGGTGGGAATCAGGGTCTTTTGTCCTTCTCCTGATTTTAACTTGACTACAGGACATGTCCGAGTGTGTTCTGACTCTTTCTTGGTGCATCATGGTCTCATTCTAAGCTGTCCACAAAGGGGAAACAATCATCTTTGGGGGTTATTCTCTGTAGATAATCAAAGGAAAAGTGACTTTTTGCTTCACTTGGTAGCTGTGGCTTAGAAGGGAAGCCTTTGTGCAGCGATAGGGTTGTTGCCATGTGACCTGGACGTCACTTGTTCGATGTATGGAAACAGCCTCTTGCAAGATGCAAGGTAAGGCTGTGTACTACAGACTCTTTGTGGTCCACCCTTCCCTAGACCCTGCATATGCAGGAGCTTTGTGCACGAGGCTGCCCTTTTTTTGGTTGCTGCAGCTTTAACAGTCAGTTTACTTTAAAAGGTTGTTGTAATAATTTCATTTTGCTTCCTTCCTTTTTTTTTTATTTTTGTTCCTTTTGCTAGATATAGTATTTGGGAATTATTGCTTTTCAGGTGACTTCAGTAAATATGTTAGACCAGCAACTGGGTGATATTTCAACTTCTGTGACAACTTGCAAATTTATGGTATCAATCATATCTTATCAGAACTGCAAACCATTACATTCTTTACTGATTTCTCTGTTTAATCCATACATGTTGTATCCTACATGTAGGTCTTGAACTTTTGAGGTCAATATTTTTGTTGATTTGATCCACTGCCGAAGTCCTTTGTTTTCTGATAATGGAATTTTAGTTATGCTAAAACTGATCCATTATTATTATTATTATGCTCATTGGAGATCTCAATGGTAAAATTTCTATAAACTGCCTTCTGCTCTCAATTACATTACTTCCATGTACATATTCATGTGCTAGATTTGGGTCTTTTAGTGTTAGTGAAGGATTCAAGAGAACCGCAAGCAGCTCTCATCCGTCACTCCTGGATTTTTTATGATCAAGGTATCAAACAGATTATATAGGGCTCAGTTTCTTGTGAACCTGATGAAATCTTTTCCTAGCCATAGACTACTTTAAGGTTGATCTTAAAAAAAACTTTGGAGGCATGTCTTTCCTTTTGCTTTTCTATCTTTTCCCTATTTATTGTGAATGGTTAAAAAGGGCAGTCCCAGTGCACGAAGCTCCGGCCTATGCGGGGTCCGGGGAAGGGGCAGGCCACAATGACCTAAAGTAGGCAGCCTTACCTTGCATTTTTGCAAGAGGCTGATTCCACGCCTTGAACCCGTGACCTCAAGGTCACATGATGACAACTTTTATCGTTGCGCCAAGGCTCCCCTTCCTTGCATTTATTGTGAATGGTTAAATATCCAAAACATGTTTTCCTTTGTCGAAGACAATCTCTATTAGATCTCAATATGAGCATGCTCTGCTGAACAGTTGTATATGTACACACTAAAGTTTCATTGTCTAATCTAATCTTTTTTGCTGTAAGTAGAGTACAACCTTTTTGCTTTTGTTTTGTGTTCATTTCTTGAATCTTGCTTCTTATTTTCCACATTTACGCATCAACTGTTTGCTTTGCCTTCATGGAGCCGTCTAAAGCCAATGAAACTTATATGTATAATCTCTTGAAGCTTAGCTTGTTATGCTCTGTTAGACCTCCCATACACCACACGTATTCCAGAAAGAAGATATAAGTGCAAGGAAACAAAAATACATCTGTTAGCAGAAGATCTTCAGATTTCTCCAGAAGATGATCCAGGGTAGTAGTTGGTTAGGATATAATTAGTTGAGATGTAGTCAGTTAACAATCAAGCGATGTAGTCAATTAATGAAGTCAGTTAGGATATTACAGATATCTAGTCTGTTACAAAGTTAGGATATACAGATATCTAGTCTGTTACAGAAGGTGGCGGGGAATGGAAGGAAAAAGAAAAGATAAAAGGAAGTGAAGAGAGGGTGATGAGAGGGGGGAGGAGAAAAGGAAGTCAAAGGGAGTGGGGAGTGCAGAGGAGGAACTCAGGTTCCTACTTCCTACTAGTTCCAGTAGTTTGTGTTTTGTTTGATTGATTTGTAAGGTTCCTTGTAATTCCTCCACTTCATCAATAAAAGAACTCCAGTTCCTCCTGAAAACTGCTTATTATCAAGTCTCAATTCTTCCTGGCCCAACATGCTCCTATCCTAGATTTAGGCATTTATACGTGAACCTAGGAGATGTCTACTTAGACCACATAAAGTATATTGGAAGTGATGACCAAAGGATACAATTCAAAGATGACAAGATCAAACAAAGATGAGAAAAATTACTTTTAGAATTGCTAAATGACAATTACCTCGAGCATATAGGGATTAAAAGTACCATAAACTCAAATAATGTTGGACATTATAGATATGACTGTAGGATTAGAATAGCTGAAGTGAAAGAGGTCTCGAAAAATATGAAATTAGGAAAGGCCCTGGGGCCCGATGGTATTACCTATAGAGGTTTGGAAGTAGATGAGAGATATTGGGGTAGTTTGATTGACAAAGTTGTTTAATAAGATTATAAAACCAAAGAAAACAACGGATGAATGAAGGATAAGCTCTATTGTACCCATTTATAAGAATAAAGGAGATATACAGAGTTGCATTAATTATCGGAGGATCAAACTTATGAGCTATGCTATGAAACTTTTTGAAAGATTGATAGAGAAGAGATGACAACATGAGACGAGTGCATTGGAGAACCAGTTTGGTTTCATGCTTGGGAGGTCTACCATGGAAGCTATTTTTCTAGTTAGACAATTGATTGAGAAATATAGGGAGATGAGGAAGAATCTTCACATGGTCTTTATTGACTTAAAAAAAGCTTAGGATAGGGTCTCCATAGAGATTGACTTAGAAAAAGCTTATGATGGGTCTCCACAGAGTTAATATAGTGGTTGTTGGGTGAGAAAGGGATTTCATGGGGTTATATAGACATAATTAAGGATATGTATCAGGGAGTAGTAAAAAATGTTACGACCACTACCGAAGAGACTTGTGATTTTCCTGTCACTATAGGATTGTACCAAGGATCGGCATTGAGCTTGTACCTTTTCACGTTGGTTATGGATGAGCCAACAAAACATTTGCATGAGGAGATTCCATGGTACATGTTATTTGTAGATGATATAGTTTTGATTGATAAGATAAGGGAGGGTGTAAGCATAAAGCTAGAGTTACAGTGAGATGCATTAGAATCTAAAGGATTTAAAATTAGCTGAACTAAGACAAAATATATGGAATTCAATTTTAGCAAGGAGAGGAGTAGGAGTGGAGCACCAGTAAAGATTGATCACTAAGAAGCCCCCCAAAAGAACACTTATGATACTTGGGATCAATAATTCATGAGAGTGGAGAGATTGAGAGGGAGGTTACTTAGAGAATCCAAGTGGGTTGGAACAAATGGAGTTGCGCCTTTGGAGTTTTGTGTGATCAGATGTTGCCACTCAAACTGAAAGGAAAATTTTATTGAATAGTTTTAGGCCAACCATGTTCTATGAATCAGAGTGTTTGGTAGTTAAGGAACAATATGTACATAGGATGAGTATCGACAAAATGCGATGTTGAGATGGATGAGTGGCAAGACAAGAAAGGATAGAATTAAAAATGAAAATATTGGAGCAAACATAAAAGTAGCACTAATAGGTGACAAGATGAGGGAGGTTAGAGTTAGATGGTTTGGACATGTCCAATGGAGACAAAAAACGGCACTAATTAGAAAGAGTGAGGTGATCCAAGTCGAAGGTTCTAAAAGGGCAAGGGGAAGGCTCAAAAGAACGTGGATAGAAGTGGTAGGAAAAGATTTAAAAACTTTAGGACTAAATGAAGCCATGACACTTAATAGAGGGGAATGGAGGAACAAGATTCATGTGACTGACTCCTAATTAGGATAAGGTCTTGATGATGATGATGACGTCTTCTTTTGGAGTTATATGTTCGGTACAAAAGATCTAGTTTGCTAACATATCATTATGCTTGAACTTATAATATAATTATAGTCCCATTTTCCTTAAAATGGTATGAATTACCTTTTTTCCTGGTTGCAAAGATATTGCAGGTAAGTTTGACGCATGCTAAAGTTTTCTTAGGCACTATGTAAATGACGCTCTTCATTGGATCCCGTGAGTAGTGGAAGCAGGCACGGTTTTCCTGTGTCATTCTAGATGTGTGTAGATAAGGGACAACTTAGAAAATAAGATTCGTATCACCACATGGAATATAGGCACATTGATAAGTAAGAGTATGGAGTTAGTCTATACAATGAAACATCTAGCTGTTGTTTGCTTTTGCCTTGCTATTTGCACTTCTACTCACTGTCTCTTAGTGAGGGGGTTCTTGAATTTCTTTCTTTTTGATCTTTTTGGAATTTCTAGCCATACTCATGTTCACCAAAATGATATTAAATAACATAAAATGTGCTTAACCAGCGTCTAAGGTTAATGGCACACGTGCTCCTATATTGTGGGAGTGGTTAGTGCTCCTATATATATCATTCCTCTAAGTTCATTTCTGGAGTATTGCCTATTTGTAATATCCAAGCATCAAGCATGTGATTTCTGATTAAGCCATTGATCTTGTGGGTCATCATGAAACGACCCTTAGCAATGATTCTTTGCCAAGATTAAAAGATGCTAGCCAACTGATTGTTGTGGAAATCCATTGAAAAAACCTTACACGATGGTGCACTTGTCTAATGTTTGAAGAGCTTATGCTGTATCATACTTTGCGAATTTGAATCATGAAAGAAACCAAATACTAGTTTTATGCTAGTCAAGTGCCTATCTCCAAGCGCTCTCTTCTGCTTGAATATAAAGCTGGGAGTTAAGAACATAGCGGTCCAAAAACACACAAGCTTAGTGTAAAGCCGATCTTATCAACCCAATATTTCTCCATGAGGTGCATTTTTTGGAAGCTGAAAGAAGCATGAGTAGCTGACTGTGATTTCACTGAGATTTAGTTGCCTCTTTGCAAGAGTTGATCTAAGCATAGCAGGAGCACTCTTTTGCGATGAGCTTCATCCCATGCATGATGTGCGGCATGCTCTCATTATAATGTCCTAGTCCTGCCCAAGTGACGTGCCAACCTTTTTTATCCTTCCAAACATGCTACCTAAAAGCACAGGTTGATGAATTACTCCAAAAAGGCATCATTATGGAATGTTATGGCCCCTGTTTGGCTGAAATTGCTATAGGCCCCAAGGAAGGACATACTTACCAACAAGTGTGACTTGATGACACTCAAACATGGTGAATGGTGCAATAGTTTCAGAGATAGACTTGCATAGTGGATGCCACCAGACTAGAATTTGTTCAAGTGATGAAAAGAACTCTGCTTTAGGATTAGGATTGGGAGATCCCATTTTTATCAAGTAAAAATCCAAGTACGTACATGAGTGTTTTATCTTGGAGCCTATACCATTTCTACATAATTGTTGAAGTTTAATGATGTCTTCATATGTTGTAAAACGTTTAAAGAGGCCATGTAGGCCATTCAAGCAAACTTGACTCTTGTGGCAAGGAATGTCCATGAAATTGAAGAAGTCTACCTTCGTGCAGTTGGGTTGTTTTCCATGGGGTTGAAGCTGATCTCTACAAACTTCTTGCAATACCAGATCTGTCAACTCGTTCCATATGTGATGTGCAAAGTTTTTACAACTTTAAGCTTTGTAATGTAATAGCTTGATCTGAAGGGGAACCTTGGCGCAACGGTAAAAGTTGTTGTCGTGTGTGACCTTGAGGTCACAGGTTGAAGGCGTGGAAACAGCCTCTTGCAAAATGCAAGGTAAGGCTGTGTACTTTAGGCCCTTGTGGTCTGCTCCTTCCTCGGACCCCGCATAGGCAGGAGCTTCATGCACAGGGCCAGCCCTTTTAGCTTGATCTAAAAATTTTAGCAACATAACACCTCCTATTAATTTTTCCATGAAGGAGGTAGTTTGACTTGTCAAAGACAACAGAAAGGTTTTTTGCTGCAATTAAGGAAATAAGGCACCAAGGCTTCAACTTCTTAACATAAATGCAATCTTTGGAGAAGCTTGTGATGCTTCTTAATAGCAAGAGCGAATCTCAATGCAACCCGGGTGCTCTTTTGCCATCTGTTGCCACCTGCATCTGCTCAGTTTATGCTAAGTTTTGTGCTATCTCATAGTGCTTTCTTTTGCATGGATAGTATCCAATATTTAAAAATATGTTTGTTCTTGACCTTAGTCAGAAACACCTCTTGTTGATTCCAATCACTCTGTAAGGCTCATTTGAGGAGCTAAAGAAAAGCATATGTGTGACTGATTGTGATTTCATTGAGATTTACACATTTATTTGCGATGGATGAGTGGCAAGACAAGAAAGGATAGAATTATAAATGAAAACATTAGAGGACACTTAGGAATATCACCCATAGTTAACAAGATGAGGAAGATTAGACTTAGACGGTTTAGACAATGCCCAACATAGACAAAAAACGACACTAGTTAGGATTGAGGCAATCCAAGTCGAAAGTTGCAAAAGGGCAAGGGGAAGGCCCAAAAGAAAATGAATAGAAGTAGTGAAAAAAGATTTAAAAACTTTGGGACTAAATTAAGCCATGACACTTAATAGAGGGGAATGGAGGTACAAGATTCATTTGACGACCCCTAATTGGGATAAGGTCTTGATGATAATGATGATTTGGGAGAGTTCATAACTGAAGTACTCTTTTGCAATGAGCTTTGTACCATGTGTTGCACGCAACTTACTCTAATTCAAATGTCTTTGTACCATGTGTGAAACACAACTTGCTTTGATTCAATTGTCCTTGTCTTTCCCATTGATGCATAGCAATTGTGTGAATACTACCGAATGGGATTGTTTGATTGATTACTCCAGATAAGCTTCATTAAGGACTGCATTGCAGTTATTTGGAAGCACATTGTAAACCTAGGGGTTCTATTTTCCGATTTGTGGGACTTGATGTGATTCTCAATGTGATGATTAGATCCACAAACTGTTCCAGAGATAGATTCTTGTAGTGGATGTCACCAAACTAGAATGTCTCAAATGATGAATATTGTGCTGAGTTATGGAACATGTAGCTCCAAGTACTTCCATGCACATTATAATTTGAGGATCGTGCCATCTGACAGAAAATTCTTGTAATGATCTTTAATAAAGTTTTGATTTGTGGAAAGTGTCAAAAATAGGCATAAAGGTCATCTCAAGCAGTATATATGAGTCTTGTACTAAGAAATGGTCATCAACTTGAAAAGCTTGTAGTTGGTTTGTCATCTTAGCTGATATGTTGAAGCTACTCTTGAGAAAGTTTGTGCAATACTATATAAAGTAACTCCTTCCATTTGGAATATACCAGACCTTTTAGACTTCCTAGTTTATAGATATACTTCACTTGGAATTTAAGCTTCGTAATGGCTCTCATTAATTAGTGCGTGAATGGAGGTATTTTTGACTAGGCAAAAAGAAAAACAAGGGTTTTATTGCCTTTGAGGAGGTGATGACGAAGGCACCAAGGCTTCAACTTCCCAACTGTAATACCATTTTTGTAGTTGCCTGCAAGGCTTTGCATATTGATGTTGGCAATTGATAGACCTAGGGCATCAATTTCTGTAGGATACCACATTCAAACAGAAGTGGAATTCAGTTTATTGATCAAAAGGGGTGCATTACAAAGGAGTGTGTGGCCATTGAAGACTAACAATCTGGTGATTATAGCTAGTAGGGAGTCAGGAACCTTTGCTCCTCCCTCTGCCCTCTGTCCTCTCTCACTCGCAATTCCTTTCTTTCTTCCCTCCTCCATGGTTACCAATCCCCCCCTCCCCATATATCCTAACTAACTGATTATATAACCAACTGATTACATCATCATCATCATCATCATCATCATCATCAAGACCTTATCCCAATTAGGGGTCGGCCACATGAATCTTATTCCTCCATTCCACTCTATTAAATACCATGTCTTCATTTAGTCCCAAAGTTTTAAATCTTTCCTCACCACTTCTATCAACGTTCTTTTGGGCCTTCCCCTTGCCCTTTTAAAACTTTCTACTTGTATTGCCTCACTTCTTCTAACCGGGGCCGTTGTTGGTCTCCTTTGAATATGTCCAAACCATCTAAGTCTAGTCTCCCTCATCTTATTACCTATTGGTGCTATCCCTAAATTTCCTTGAATATTTTCATTTTGAATTCTATCTTTTCTTGTCTTACCACTCATCCATCTTAACATCCTCATTTCTGCGACGCTCATCCTATCAGTATGATGTTCCTTAACTGCCCAACATTCTGATTTATAGAGCATGGCCGGCCTTATGGCCATCCTATAGAATTTTCCTTTTAGTTTGAGTGAAGCTAAAGATGGTTTTGTTATTTCTTTTTTGCTTGCAAATGAATGTATATTAGTTTGTAAGGAAGAAATGAAAATCATCTTCAGCTTTTAAGAAATACGGCACCCATAATATGACATGAATCGAAATACTTGGTATATCCTAACTAATTATATTCATGTCTCCCAACCAACTGATTACCTTCCTGATAATCATCTGCCAACTGATTTACCTACCTAGACGATCTTATGCCTGTATACGGTTCTGCTTCCCTTGTAATTATCTCCTCTTTCTATAGTAAGTTTGATATATGGGAGATGTAACATTACCCTCCCTTAGTAGTTTCACCTTGTCCTCAAGGTGAAAGGAAGGAAATTGAACATTCAACACATCATAGAGCTCCCACGTATTATCACATTCAGGCAGGTGTTTCTACTTTACCAAAACTTCCTTATGACCCTTTGGCATTGTCCTGATTTGCTTGATGGATTCAGGGTACACCACAAGTTCCAACTCTTCAATCAGACCATTAGGTAGGGGTAGGGCTTGGGCAGGGCTGGATAGGGCCTGCTTTAGCTGAGAAACATGGAAAACCGAATGGATTCGTGTATTAGGTGGTAAATCCAGGCGGTAGGCAACTTCCCCAACGCATTCCAGGATTGGGTAAGGGCCATAAAACAGGGGCCTGAGCTTCTCATTGGGCCGTTTGGCCAACTTTTTGAACTTAAAGGGTTGTAGCTTTAGAAAGACCCGCTCCCCTACCTAGAATTGGACGTCCCTACGGCCCTTGTCTGCTTGGGTTTTCATTCTGGCTTGGGCCCTTGACAAGTTACTTTCAAGTTCTTGTAAGATGACATTGCGGTCTCGGAGTTGTTGGTTTACTGCTTCCACTATAGACCCTTCATCTGAAAACCTTAATAATGTAGGAGGATCGCGTCCATACAGGGCCTTAAATAGGGTCATTCCAGCAGCTCCTTGAAATGTGGTATTGTACCAGAATTCCGCGCAAGGAATCGACCTGAGTCATAGCTTAGGATGGTATGAGGTGAAGCATCGTAAGTATTTTTCCAAGCATTGGTTGATTATTTCCGTCTGTCCATTTGTTTGGGGATGGTAAGCAATACTCATATTCAACTCTGTTCCAGCCAACTTAAATAGTTCTGTCCAAAATTGACTGATAAAGAGTCGATCCCTGTTGGATACTATGGAGCGAGGGTAGCACTACTTCCTTAACAAAAAGAGTGGCAACCTCTTGGGCCAAAAATGGGTGGCCTAATGGCAAGAAATGGCTGTATTTTGTGAGCCGGTTTACAACCACCAGTATGGTATCCATCCGTTGAGATCTCGGCAAACCCCCAATAAAGTCCATGAATATGTCTTCCCATACCTGGTCAGGGATGGGTAATGGCTGAATGAGCCCTCCTGGTTTGAGTGCTTGGTACTTATTTCTCTGGCATACATCGCAAGAAGCCACAAGGTTCTGGACATCCTTTCTCATCCCTGTCCAGAACACAACGTTAGACAGCCTCTTGAACATTCTGAAAGCGCCTGAATGCCCACCTGCTGGAGTTGCATGAAATTCCCTGAATAAGGTTTGGATTCTTAGAGAGGACTTAGGAATAACCAATCAGCCATGGAAGAGCAAGTAGCCATGCTTCAAGGTAAACCCCTTAGGATTGTTGGTGTCAACCAGTAAGTCCTGTAGGATGGGTCGTAGCATGTCATCTTGCCTAATTTCGTCTTCCAGCCCATGAAACCCTGAGTGCTGGACTGTAGAGATAGCTAGTGAATGGAAAGGATACTCCAGTCCGGTTGGACTCCCCGGGTTGGAGTTGGTGCTCCCCTTGGTGTTGTCACTGTCAGCCCTTCTAGAGAGGGCATCAGTTACACAATTCAGCCTTCCTGGTTTGTATTGGATCTTGAAGTCGAAACCAAGTAATTTAATGAGCCATTTCTGCTGCTCACTGCTGAGTACCCATTGATTCATGAGGAATTGAAGGCTCCATTGATTTGCAAGGATAGTGAACCGCCAGCCTAGCAGATAATGTTGCCATTTCTGGACAGCTAGGACGACTGCCATAAGCTCCCTCTTGTACACGGACTTAGACTGGGCGCGGGGGGCAAGTGATTGGTTGAAAAAGGCAATTGGCCTACTCTCTTGCTTGAGAACCGCTCCAATTCCTTTCCCTAAAGCGTCAGTTTCCAGAACGAAAGGCTTACTGAAGTTGGGGATAGCCAAAACTGGAATAGAGGTCATGGCTCTCTTCAGCTCGTCGAAAGCCTTTTGTGCTTCCACTGACCACTGGAAATTATCCTTCTTGAGAAGACTGGTAAAGGGAGCAGCCATGATCCCATAGTTCTTAACAAATTTGTGGTAATACCTGATGAGACCCAAGAACCCCCTTAACTCCCTAATATTATGGGGAGTAGGCCATTTGAGCATGCAATCTATCTTTGAACTCTCGGCAGCTACCTCGCTTGCTGATATTATGTGGCCCAAATATTCTAATTGGGTTTGGGCAAAACAACATTTCTTTTTGTTAACTACCAATTTATGGGAACGCAGGAATTACAATACAATGGCCAGATGTTCTAAATGTAAATTAATATCAGCGCTATAAACCAGTATGTCATAAAAAAAAACTAGCACGAACTTAGGAAGATACTGGCGGAAGATGTTGTTCATAAGAGCTTGGAAAGTGGAAGGGGCATTAGTTAACTCCAAGGGCATGACCAAGAACTCGTAATGTCCCTCATGCGTTCGGAATGCCGTTTTCCCGACATCCTCCTCTTTGATGCGAATTTGGTAGTATCCGGATTGTAGATCCAATTTAGAGAAGATAGTAGCTCCGCCAAGTTCATC
This sequence comes from Warburgia ugandensis, assembly GCA_035236585.1. NCBI lineage: Eukaryota > Viridiplantae > Streptophyta > Magnoliopsida > Canellales > Canellaceae > Warburgia > Warburgia ugandensis. The sequence goes on from CP141130.1 coordinate 9,488,475, forward strand.
CAATAGCTCATCAATTGTGGGAATAGGGAAGTTGTCAGGAATAGTGATTTTGTTGAGAGCGGTAATCGACGCAGAAGCTCCAACTTCCATCCTTCTTTTTAACTAATAAGACTGGACTTGAATAAGGCTCGTACTAGCTTGGATAACCCCAGCCTCCCACAATTCCTTGATTATCCGCTCAATTTGATTCTTTTGGCAGTGCAGATAACGATATGGTCGGATGTTAGGGGCTTGAACATGGTCCTGGACCTGAATAGCATGATCATGTGGGTGGCTAACAGGCAACCGTAGGGGCTGATCAAAGATATGGGCATGCTGGTCCAAGAGAGTTCTCACCCGGGGATGATCTAGAGAAGGCGGTTCCTGCTCAATTTGCAGGCCTTGATACACGACCACATAACTCGCACCAAAACTAGGTATGGCTCGTTGTAATGTTCTCAAAGACATGGCTGATCGCGACAAAGATGGATCACCGCGTAGAGTTATTGTCTGGCCTTGCACGAGGAACTGCATGGTGAGCTTGCTGTAGTTCGAGGAAACCTCCCCGAGGGTTCGCAACCAAGCCATCCCGAGCACCACGCCGGTTCCACTCAGGTCGAAGGGGTGGAAGTGATGTTGAATCACTAGCCCAGGGAGACGCAGAGTAAGAGACCGGCATACCCCATTTCCCTAGATGCAATATCTGTCTCCAACTTGCACCCCGTATGGTTTTGTGAGGGTTACCTGAATTCGTAACTCATCAACCAGCCTCCTGGCGATGAAGTTATCGGAGGCTCCAGTGTCCACCAGGACCACAACTTCCCATTGTTCCAGGAACCCCTTCATCTTCATGACGTCTACTACAGACATGCCAACAAGGGCTTGCATCGAAAGCTTTAGTCGGGTCATCTTGTCCTCACGCGGGTCATTTTCCTCAGGAGTCGGATTGTCAGGAATCTCGGCTTCTTCGTCCTCCTCACCCAAAATCAGCACCTGGAGCTGACGATTTTTGCAATGATGCCTGGGCGAATACTTCTCATCGCACCTGAAACAAAGCCCCATAGCTCTCTTATGCTGCAAATCCTTCTCGAAAAGTCGTCAGAAGGAGTTACGCTGGCCTGGAGCCATCTCTGCGGGGCGGGGAACCCGTTCTCCCCGAAACCCTACCTCCTTCATCGTCTCCAGCAGCTTGGTTAGGGCTTGTTGAGGGAAGTGACGGTTTTGCCCCTGCGGGCTCGATTCGGATATTGATATCTTTTGAGGAGGCCTAAGGTCGCTGACTTGGGCCCGAGCCCGCTTCTTGGTCCATAGGTCCTCACCTGCTCGAGAGCCTCGTTCTTTTCTTCGATTTTCTGGGCCAGGTCCATAAGCCTAGTTAAGGAAGTGGGTTTAAACATTTTCACTTCCGCTTTTAAGTCCTCTTTGAGCCCATTGAGAAAGGCCCCTTTCAACACCTCTTCAGGTAGATCCACCAAAGGCCCTGATAGCAGCTCGAAGTCCCGTCTAAAGTTGGTGACAGATGTAGCCTGCCGGATCGACAGCAAGGCCTCATAGTCGTCATCGGATTGTGATGGCCGGAACCGCTGAAGGAGCGCCGTCCTGAAAGTGGTCCACGTTTGGAACGGGAACCTCTCGTTCAACCAAAGGAACCAATGGAGGGCTTCTCCCTCCAAGCACATGGATGCCGCAGTCACCTTCTCCACCTCCGTCAAGTGATTCAGCCGGTAGTAGCGTTCCGCCCGGCATAGCTACCCTAGCGGATCCCATCTGTCAAATATCAAAAGCTCCAGCTGTCGGCGTTCCATTCTAGGGTTTTTTGACACACGTGGCAAACCGTGGTTGTCTTCACTCGATGATTCTCCCACTTCGGGTACCCTGGTTCTTCCTCGCTCTTCGGCTTGATTCGGTAAGGTTTCCACACTCTTGCCTCTGTCTCCTCCAAGCCTTGATTTCGACTAGAAATTCCCCGATCGCCGTCACATTCGTTTGCAATCTCCCAATATCTTCCTTCATGCTCTCATGTTTTCCATCTCTTTCTCCATGTTTTCCGCTCTCTCCGACCTAGTTCTTACCATGCCTCAGAATTGGATCAAGCTTTGATACCATTGACAGACCTAGGGTATCAATTTCTGTAGGATACCACATTCAAACAGAAATGGAATTTAGTTTATTGATCAAAAGGGGTGCATTACAAAGGAGTGTGTGGCCATTGAAGGCTAACAATCTGGTGATTATAGCTAGTAGGGAGTCAGGAACCTTCGCTCCTCCCGCTGCCCTCTCCCACTTGCAATTCCTTTCTTTCTTCCCTCCTCCCTGGTTACCAATCCCCCCCTCCCCATATATCCTAACTAATTGATTATATTTGTATATCCTAACCAACTGATTACATCGCCAATTGCATACTTGGTATATCCTAACTAATTATATTCGTATCTCCCAACCAACTGATTACCTTCCTGATAATTGTCTGCCAACTGATCTACCTACCTGGACGATCTTATTCCTGTATATGGTTCTACTTCCCTTGTAATTATCTCCTCTTTCTATACTAAGTCTGATATATGGGAGATGTAACAGCAATATTCTTGTTGAGAAGCACAGGTTGTTCCTTAAATAAAATGTTGTATGATGCTGACTAGTGCCGGTCAATTTCTTAGTGCACAAGTCAATGCCATCACACAAAACATGTTGTTCCTTAGACGACACGAAACATTCCTATTGTTGTTTGATTTCTTTTGCGCGAATAGCAAGGCTGGTGTTAGAAACATCAAAGAATTTGTACTATACTTATACTATAAAGCTTAAAAGTAGCTAAACCCGTACGAGAAATTGAACGCTAAGTTTATTCTAATTTGAGTGTTTATCAGCAGCATCATTCTTTTGTGTGAGTAATAATGCTGGAGTTGTAGCTAGTATTCGATAGCCTTAGTCCAAAAACATGTCCTCCACTAAATCAATCCTTGCAACATGTTTCAAGACTTTGGAGAGTCATTGTGATATAGTTGTTTTCATTTGCAAGAGTGGATGTAATGTAGAATTTATTTGTGATCTTAGGTGGTTTGTAATAAGTTGAGTCCCTAACTCTAAGACCTTTCTTTTGCACTAATACTAAAGTTTGAATTAAAAACACAATAGTGATAACCTTCTTTGAAAACTTCTCTGTTCAACTCCATGGCACTTTGTGGGATGCATTTTTGCGGTGTATATTATTGACTACAACTGCACTATGATTAGGCGTTGTGAAGTGCTGCTTTTAATATTAAGGATGGAAAGTACTGTAAACCTAAATAACGTTGGGCATTATAGATATGACCATAGGATTAGAATACGTGAAGTGAAGGAGTCCTTGAAAAAGATGAAATCAGGAAAGGCTCTGGGGCCTAATGGTATACTAATAGAGGTTTGGAAGTATCTGGGAGATATTGGATTAGTTTGGTTGAGAAAATTGTTTAACAAGATTGTAAAATCAAAGAAATTACTAGATGAATGGAGGAAGAGCTCTATTGTACCAATTTACCATAATGAATGAGACATACAGAGTTGCACTAATTATCGGGAGATCAAACTTGTGAGCCATACCATGTAACTTTTTGAAACAGTGATGGAGAAGAGGTTACGGCATGAGACAAGTGTATCGAAGAACCACTTTGGTTTCATGCTTAAGAGGTATACCATGGAAGCTATTTTCTTGCTTGGATAATTGATAGACAAATATAGGGAGATGTGGAAGTACCTCAGCATGGTCTTTGTTGACTTAGAAAAAGCTTATGATAGGGTCCCTAAAGAGTTAATATGGTGGGTATTGGGCGAGAAAGGAGTTTCACGGGGGTATATAGACATAATTAAGGATATGTATGAGTGAGCAGTAACAAAGAGACTTGTGATTTTCCTATCACTATAGGATTGCACCAATGATAGGCATTGAGCCCGTACCTTTTTACATTGGTTATGGATGAGTTAACAAAATATTTACACGAGGAGATTCTATGGTGCATGTTATTTGCAGATGATATTGTTTTGATTGATGAGACAAGGGAGGGCGTAAACACAAAGCTAGAGTTATGGTGAGATGCATTAGAATTTGAAGGATTTAAAATTAGTCAAATTAAGACAATATATGGATTGCAATTTTAGCAGGGAGAGGAGTGGGAGTAGAGCACCAGTAAAGATTGATAACTAAGAAGTCCCCCTAAAAGAACACTTTCGATACTAGGTATTGGTAATTCATAAGATTGGAGAGATTAAGAAGGATGTTATCCAAAGAATCCAAGTGAGTTGGAACAATTGGAGATGTGCCTTTGGAGTTTTGTGTGATCGGAGGTCGTCACTCAAATTGGAAGGAAAATTCTATAAGATGGCTGTAAGACTGGCAATGCTCTATGGATTGGTAATTCATGAGATTGGAGAGATTAAGAAGGAGGTTATCCAGAGAATCCAAGTGAGTTGGAACAATTGGAGATGTGCCTCTGGAGTTTTGTGTGATCGGAGGTCGCCACTCAAACTGAAAGGAAAATTCTATAAGATGGCTGTAAGATCGGCAATGCTCTATGGATTAGAATTTTGGGCAGTTAAGAAACAACTGTACATAGGATGAGTGTCACCGAAATGCAGATGTTGAGATAGATGAGTAGCAAGACAAGAAAAGATAGAATTAAAAATAAAAATATTGGAGGAAACTTAGGAGTAGCACCGGTAGGTAACAAGATGAGGTAGATTAATACTTAAATGAGTTGGACATGTTTAATATAGACAAAAAAGGTATCAATTAGGAGTGAGGCGATCCAAGCCGAAGGTTCTAAAAGGGCAAGGAGAAGGTCCAAAAGAACGTGGAAGGCATGACACTTAACAAAGGGGAATGGAGGAACAAGATTCATGTGACCGACCCCTAATCGGGATAAGGTCTTGATGACAATGATGATGGTGGTGGTGGTCTAAATAAATGGTTGATTATACCAGTTGGACCCCTTAGTGGTCCAAGTACTTCCACCTACGTCATAACTTGATCCCACCGTTTCATTAGCACAACTCTTGTAGTATACTTAAATAATTTCTTAATATGTGGCTAAGGTGTTAAGAGGGGGGATATGGGATGTTGGTATATGACAATGCCCACCTCAATAAAATACCACTAGAAGTGCCATAGTGGTATGACCAACTTAGTTGTTGATGAGGTCATTAAAGACCGCAATGGTTATGAGAAGAAATAAAGGGGATTCAATGGGCTGGTTGGTGAAGACCCAAAAGCTATAAATAGGCATGCCATAAGCCTCTTAAGTCGATAGAAGTTCTTTGTTAACTTGTAGTCTTGCTTTCTTGTTAGTTCTTTTTTTGTTAGTCCAGAAGCCATTGAAGCTCTGTTAGAGAGCATACAGTGGGACGATCATCCGTAGTAAGTTATTAGATTGAAAGTTTGAGTAGTGTTGTCTTTCCTCCTAATTGGCGTTCAGACATTTCTGGTGTAAGATCGTTTCTTTACATGGGGCATGTCAAACGTTCAACTAGTCTTCTAGTAAGAAATGTTCTTGAATTTTAACAATTGTATCTTCTTCAATTGTTTTTGTCGTCTTAGTCATGTTGTTGAAACTAATCTTGATAAAGTTTGTGCAATATTATATTAACGAAACTCCTTCCTCTAAGTACAAGATCTTTTGTGTTGGCTGTTTGTATATGTTGTTCATTCGGAATTTGAACACTGTAATGGCTATCATTAATTTGCAAATAATGTGAAGTGCGTTTGACTGGGCAAAGAGAAAAGGCGAGGCTTATATTGTCTTCAAAGAGATTATGATAAGCAAGGCATCTACTTGTTAACTTCTTGACCATATTTGGAGTTGCTTCTAATGCTTCCCATGTTGATGTGAGCACCATATTTCTCGAGAAGAAAGTTGCACCATGCAAAATAATGCAATATTGATAGTATATCAATTTATGTATTATCAAATTGTGTTCTGGGTTTATAGGAATTAGTTTATGGATGTTATTTCCTATTAAAATTTTTTTTTTCCTTTTGAGCTTTTTTTCCCCTTGATTTCTTGTGATTTTACTAGCTTCTAAGATCTGGACTTTGTTTCTTGATTTCTTGTGATTTTATCAGATTCTAATATCTAGATTTAGGTTATATTTCTTGTATATAATAGGTGCTATATTGTTCAATAAAAGATCATCTGCGAATTTTCTTTCTTCTCTGCTTTCATGGTATCAGAGCCAGCTTTCTCTAATCGCTATTTTTAATGGCCAAAACGGTCATGACTGATGCGACCCAAGAGAGTTCTTTGGAGGCATCATCTAAATCATCTTAAAAAATACCATCGTCTATGGATCTAGTCATGGGTACCATCATCCCACTTTTTTATTTTTATTTTTATGTTATATTATAGTTTAGTTTACTTGGAATATTTACCAATAAGGGTATTAGGTTTCTTAGTGTGTTGTGACTTAAGTAGGGGCGATTTTGTCTTTTTATTAGATTAGGGTTGGATGTTTCTTATTTAAGATCTTTTTCTCTTTTGTATAAGTTTTTTTTATGAAGAATGAATGAAAATTTCGTTAGACTTGGTGGATTCCTCGTTCTAGCTTCCTTCCCATGGGTGTGAAGCCGCATTCGGTACAAGGTTGAATTCCTATTGTTTCATCCTATTCTGTAAGTTAGTACTTTTCTACCTTGTCTTTTAACGAACGATTTTTGAGTTGTGTGTGGTTACATGATTTGCATCGGTAACAATCTAGAATTCTTATCCTGCATTAAATTCTTGGACCTTAGATCTGAAGCTTAATTAGGACCGTTCGTCAATTAGAGGGACGATCTGGATAAAAACTTCAATCTTATCTTAATCGATAGTGATTTGGGGCAGTCTGCAGATCTTGTAACTCATTGTAGGCTATTAATGCTAATTAAGACTGATTTTTGTAAGTTAAAGTGCTCGCTGTAGTTTAATTTATGTTTTCTTATTTAAGTTAATTTTGATCTGATCTCAGCATATAGATTAGGTCATTTTGCACGCGGTCCTACATCATCTGGTTGTAAGCGATGCTCATTCGTGTAAAGGCGTACTCGGCTACTTGTTTGATGAGAAATAAAAAGGAATTTGAAAATTCGAGTAGCTGAAGTTGAAGTAGCTACTTTCAATACAATGAAAGCTCTAGAGGAAGGAGAAGCATGCTATTTGACCTGGGAATAGGAGAATTGTATGGTCATGTCTTGGTTAGTTAATGCTATGGAACTTAAGATTGGCTGGACCTATTTATTTTATAAAATGGGAAAGGAGAGATGGTGTATGGTCTAGGAAATGTACTCAAATTTGGAAAATGCTCTCCATTGTTTTGAGATCAGATCTGCCCTAGAAAACACAAAATAAGGCAGCCTTTTGGTGACAGAATATTTCAATTTTTTGACTGAGTTATGGCAGCAGATGGATATGTTTTACGATAAAAATTAGCATCGTGTTAAGGATAGCCTGAAGTATAAGAAAATGCTTGAAAAAGAAAGGGTATTTAATTTTCTTCATGGTTTGAACAAGGTGTTAGATGAGCTATGTGGTCAAGTACCTGGAATTTAGCCTTTACCAAACATTGGGGAGGTGTTCGTAGAGGTTTGAATAGTCGGAAACAGGTCATGCTAGGAGGAATAAAAGAATTTGTCCCAGTGCTGTGCTCTTGTTTACAAAATAAAAAATGAGATGAGCGTGGAAATTGAAAGAATAATTTTGGTGTGATCATTGTCAATGCTCATATCACACTAGAGAGACATGTTGAAAGATACATGGAAAACCAGCGAATTGGAATCCATGCAAACAAGGTGAATAAAGCGGAGGCCTTCAAGTTGTTTCAGAGGAACACAAACTAGGAGGATCAGGTTTTAGCAGGGAAAATCTTTAACAACTGCAAGCTCTTCTTATCAATAGCAAGTATCCCAGCCGAATGTACCCGCCTTAGTTCCAAACTGTTCTATACCACAGAAAGGTAGTTAGCTCTCTGCCTTGAATGCAAAATCTGAGTTTAATGGCCCTTTGATCATAGATTTAGGGGCTTCTGATCATATGACTAGATGCCATAAGTGGTTTTCTACATACACCCCATGCTCTGGAAATTTCAGAATTTGTGTTGCTGATGGATTTTTATCAATTGTTGCTGGAAAATATCTTTTCAATTTTCTAATATGACACTAAATTTTGTACTTCATGTTTCGAATTTAACATGTAATCTATTGTCATTAGCATAGAAGATTTGAATTGTGTGGCTAAGGCGTGTGAAGGCCTGTACTACCTTGAGGATAATCAACAAGTGACTAAACATGCTCTTGCTTTAAGTGGTAAATCTTTTTCTGTTTGTAGTGAAATTATCTAATGGCATAATAGGCTAGGTCATCCTAGTTTTCCATATCTAAAGAACTTGTTTCCTTCTATGTTTAAGAATAAAGGTGTTAATTCCTTATCCAAGTCAGCCATACAATTCATCTAAACCTTTTCCATTGATTTATGGTGATATTTGGGGTCCTTCATGGGTAATAATATTTCAGGAACTAGATGGTTTATAACTTCTATTGGTGATCACTTACAAGCATGTCAGGTTTACCTTCTAAAAGAAAAATCTGATGCTGCCTCCATTTTCCAACAGTTCCATAAAATGATACAAACTCAATTTCATACACCATTCCAAATTTTTTGAATGAATAATGGCCGCGAATATTTCAATTCAATCCTTGGCAACTATCTCAAAGAAAATGGGATTTTCTGTCAAAGTTCTTGTGTCAAAATTCCTCAACAAAATGGTATTGCTGAAAAATCTCCTTTTGTTGGAAGTCGCTCATGCTATTATGTTTACTATCAACATTCCTAAACAGTTTGGGGTGAGGCTGTTCTAACTACATCTTACTTGATAAACAGACTTCTGCCTAGAATTCTTTAATTCAAAATGCCTTTGAGTATCTTACTTGAGTCCTATCCCTAAACACGGTTGTTTACTTCCTGGTCACCTTAAATTTGGTTGCACTTCATTTGTTTACAATGCCAGTCCAAATTGTCAGAAATTAGATACTAGAGCCATAAAATCCATCTTTGTTGGGTATTCTCCAAATTAGAAGGGGTATAAATACTATTCTCCAGTTTCTAAAAAATTATTTGTTATCCTAGATGTCTCTTTTTGTGAAGATCAACTTTTCTTCTCAAATCCAACTCTTGAGGGGGAGGCATTAGGAGGAGAGAGGCTTTGGGATTTTCCTATTTCTCTTCCTAAAGTTCCCTCCTTCTCAGAAACACTAAATACAAATCCTCCAATTATGTCATCAACAGAATTCGCTTGGAAACAGGGGAATATTCACATATACTTAGTCAACAACAACAAACAAAGCTCCGTGTTTATTCACAAAGAAACAAAAAGTCTCAAGAAGTACAAGCTTTCACGCATCAGCTGTGTTGCCAAGAGTCTAATGCATGGGTAAATACACAATCAGAAACTAAAAATGTTGATACTTTGAGCTTGCCGCTAGTGGATACTCAGCCTAATGACCTGGATGTTCCCATAGCTCTCAGAAAGGGCATAAGAGCATGCACATAGTATCTTCTGTCCAACTACTTATCTTACAGCTGATTTTCACCAACATTCCAAGCTTTGGCAAAAAAGGTTGAAAAAAATGAAGTTCCAAAAAATATTAAAGAAACTTTTGAAAATCTAGAATGGAAGGCTGTTGTACTTTAAGAAATGAAAGCCTTAAAAATGAATGAAACTTGGGATGTAGTGGAGTTACCTAAAGTGAAGAGTTCTGTAGGATGCAAATGGGTGTTTACAATGAAGTATAAGTCAGATGGTGTAATAGAAGGACACCAGGCTCATTTGATTGCAAAAGGATTTACTCAGACTTTTGGCGTGGATTACATAGAAACATTTGCTTGAGTTGGAAAGTTGAATACTATAAGGGTGTTACTATCACTAGCAACCAATCTTGTCTAGGCATTATATCAGATGGATGTCAAGAATGCTTTTCTCAATGGAAAGCTTGATGAGGAAGCATATATGGATTTGCCTCTTGTTTTGAAGGAGCAAATGGTGATAAGAGAGTGTACAAGTTGAAGAAGTCATTCTATAGCTTAAAGCAATCACCGAGAATTTGGTTTGATTGTTTTTGCAAAGATTAAAAAGGTACGGATACAATCAAGGACAAATAGATCACACTCTTTTTTTCAAACATTCACAGGATGAAAAAAAGACTATCTTGATGGTGTATGTAGATGACTTCATATTAACCAGAGATGATATAGGGAAATGGAGTGGTTGAAGGGAATTCTTAGAAGTAAATTTGAAATCGAAGGCCTTGGGCAACTCAGATATTTCCTAGGGTTGGAAGTGGCAAAAAGCAAGAGAGTTATTCTTATCTCCTAAAAGAAATACACATTAAATTTGTTGAAAGAAACAGGAATGCTCAACTGCCGAAACACACACACATATCTTCTCATGAAGTTTGGAAGAACAAGGGATGGAATGGAATTCTAGCAGATAGGGGGAGATACAAACAACTGGTTGGCAGATTGATATACTTGTCTCACACGAGACCAGATATTGCATTTGCAGTTAATGTAGTGAGCCAATACATGCACTCTCCATCTGAAGAACATCTTTAAGCAATTTATCGAATCTTGAGGTATTTAAAAACTACACCTAGCAAATGCTTGTTTATTAAGAAAAATAAGCTTAGAAATGTGAAGACATTTATAGGTGCAGATCAAGCAGGTTCAGTTGAGGATAGGAGGTCCACATCCAGTTATTGTACAAAAGTTTGGGAAACTTGGTTACTTAGAGAAGGAAGAAACTGTTAGTTCTGGCCCATAGCAGCACAGAGGCAGAATTCAGAACTCTTAGACATGAAATTTGTGAGGCCAAGTTTTCAAGTGCTTGTAGACAAGCTGGGAATGATTAACATGTATTCACCAGCTTGAGGGGAGTATTGATAGCATATCAGTTTTTTTGTTATGAGATTGTGTTCCGGGTTTATAGGAGTTAGTTTAGGGATGCTATTTCCTCCAATTTTTCCCCCTTTTAGCTGTTTTGTTTCCTGATTTTATGTAATTTTACAAGATTCTAAGATTTGGATTTTGTTTCCTGGTTTCTTGTGATTTTACCAGATTCTAAGACTTGGATTTAGGTTATATTTTCTGTATATAATAGGTGCTGCATTATTCAATAAATGAACATCAGAGAATTTTGCTTTCTTCTCTGCTTTCATGCAATTCAACTTGTTGAGGTGGTAGTCAATGGACACTGTCCTTAATGTATGATTTTTGAAGAATTTGAATTGGACTCAGACTATAAAGCTGTAAAGTAAACTAGTCTCACGTGAGAAACTCAATTCTAAGTTGAGTGCCTATCAGTGACATTCTTTTGCATGAATAATACTCCTAGAGTGGTCATGGTAATCGATGACCTTAGTCCAAAACATATCTTGTAGTTTCATTATTACTCTTTGCAACGTATTTTAAGGGACTACATCCTATGCAACGTATTTTAAGGCACTGAGATGTAGTTGTTTCTTTTGCTGTAGTCAATGTCAGCATTACTGAATTGCTCATTTTGCCACAGCCTCTGTACTTGGTTTATGCTAAATTGAGTGCTATCTCCAAGACTTATCTTTTGCATGAATGCTAAGATTGAAGTTAAAGACAAGGTAGTAGATAACCTTATTCTAGAAGACATATGCTCGACTCCATATCCCTCCATGCCACTGGTTTTGTGGAGCTGGAGTTACTGAGATTTAGTCATTTCTTCTACAAAAGCTGATATCAGCAAGTGGGACTACTTTTATGCAATGACCTTTCACCTTGTCAATTATGCTTAATATAACTGGTTAATGCCTTTTTGCAAAGGATTTCTTTTGCAGTAACATGGGCAGAAGAAAGCTTATGAATCTGACTGTGACTTCACTGAGATTTAGTTCTCTCATTCGCCAGAGTTGGTGATGGGTAGTTGGAGCACACATCTGTGATGAGATTTGTCCTGTGTGTAATATGCGCATGCCATCAATTCTAATGTTCCTCTGTTGCACACGTTTCATCTCAACTATGCAAGTCCTACCACAGATGTGGTCTAAAGGGACTGGTAAATGAATTGCTAGGGAAAGGGCAGTCTGACAGTGTAATTATACACAGGACCCTGAGTGGTGACTTAATTATATGGTCCGTATAACAGTGTCAGTTCCAATTTGTAAGACAGGATGTCATGTTCAATGTAATGAACATACCTACAACCTTTCTAGAGATGGGCTTGCAGTTGATCTCACCACACCAGAATGTGTTTGGAAATGGTGGAATGTTGGTTGGCTCTGTAAGGGTTATAATATTTATAAAACATGGTTATCCAAAGTACTTCCATATGCATTTGCACTTCTGGCCTTTCATCAATAAATTTCTTAGTCTAACAATTTCTTAATCTGTGGTGGAAGTGTCAAAGGGGACATATAAGTAATCTTAAGCAGCTGATGAAGTCTTGCAGCAAGAAACATTCACCAACCTTAAGAATTGTACCTTCGTGCATTTGGGTTGTCGTCTTAGCCATGGTGTTGAAGCATCTCAAGAAAATTTGTGCAGTACTAGGTTTCCAAACTTCTTCCACGAGGTACAAGATCTTTTGTGCCAGCCTGTTTGTACATGTGCTTCCTTGGAAATTTCAGCAGTGTAATGCTCTCATTAATCTAAACATAAATAGAGGTATAATGACTACAATTGATGGCACAAAGGCAATAAACAAGGGTTCTATTACCATTAAGGAAATGATGATGAATGCACCAAGACTTCAACCTCTTAACTTCAATACCGTTTTGTTGTTGCTTTTGGCTTTGCCTGTTGACAATAGCACTATCCTTGTTGAGCAGTAAATGTTGTGCTTTTACTGCAAAGTTGTGTCATGCAAAATGTTGTTATTCAACTTATTGATGTGATGGTCAATATCGGTAGAGAAGAGCTAAAACATTGCTGAAAATGTTTGAGTTTTGAAGAATTTGTGCTGTATTCGTACTATGAACTTCTCAAGTAACTGGTATCACAAGAAAAATTCAATGCTCGCAAGTTTTAGTGTTTGTGATAGCCTCTTTCTTTTGCTGGAAGAATAAGACAGGAGTTGGAAATTTAATAGTAAATAACCTGAGTCCAAAAATATCTTATGGACTCCATTGCTCTGCACCACTCGTTTTTGAGGTACTGAAGAGTCATTATGTGGATCTTGTGGTTTCTTTTGCAAGAGTTGATTCTGCATAATGAATCATTTATTTACAATGGGCTTCATCCTAAGTGTACTCAGTTGTACTAAGTTGACTGCCTAATTCCAAGAGCTTTCTTTTGTATGAATCAAGAGGCTATAGTAAAAAGTTGGTAATTGATGACCTCATACAAAACACATTTTGTTGACTCCATATAGCTCCATGTGACACTTTTTGTGGAAGTAAAGAATTATTATATCTAGTTTGTTTCTTCTATAAAAGCAGATGCTTGCACAACCAGAGTATTTTTTGTGGTGACCTTCATTTCGTATATACCCAATTTATGCTAAGTGACTGCCTATCAGCAAGAGCTTTCTTTTGCATGACTGCAGTGACTGAGGTTATAAACATGGGAGAACATCTTTTTGACTCCATATCTCTCCATGCGGTGCATTGAGGAGCGAAGAAAGCTCGTGTAGCTGACGGTGACTTTGTTATCTATTGTGCAAGAGTTTGTGTTGGAACTACCACATTACTCATTTGGAATGAGCCTCATCCAGTGTGTGATGCGTAGCATGTTATCTATTGATTTTCTTCATTCATTATTTTAATATCTCTAAATTTGAAAGGTTTTTGAAATTTGCTTTCAATTTAGTTTCCGTCATTTTGGGGAATCTTTGCTTACCATTATATGCATGCACATATATACTTTAATATGTGTTTGCAGCTTCACATTTTAAACAAAGTTTTGATCTCACATTGGAGGTGGAAAAGACTTTTCTCACCTTGTATGATATGACTATTTGGCTTGTAAAGCCTATGGATTAGAAGTGGTGCTTATAGAGTGGATGCGCTGGCCCATGACTGTGAGACTTGTTTTGGTATCTTTGTGAGCAATACCAAAACTAGTCTCTCTCCCTCTTCATTTGATAATCTGTGATTTTCTTTTCTTTTTTGAGGATATTATAATATTATGTTAGAGAATATTTGTTAGTTTTCACTCTAATAAAGAAGATTTGACTATTGTATCATGGAGCCGACAACTTAGTGGTCAGGTTGCTTCATCTTAAGGGGAGTGACGTCATGTATGTTGTCAAAATATGATAAGTTGATTGTCTTATGTTTTATAGTTTCACAGCCTAGTTGCCAGATCACATACTCCATATCTACTACAGTTTGGTAATTATGGATCTGATTTTAGTACTACTATTTTGTAAATTACATCTTAAGGCAAAACATATTACAGACCCTCTTTAAAGAATTTCTTTTATTTTACAAAGGTTTTGGTAGCATGATCGATCTCATCTTTATTTGTCTCTAATTAGGGTTTGATTAAAAATGGAAGAAAACAAGTTTAATGATGGTGAAAATGCAAAACCAGAATTGCAGGAATTATTTTTCTTTATCTGTATATTGGAATTAGATTATTTGTTGATTAATCCTCCAATTAATGTTACTGAAGAACCTGGAAAGGTTATATGCGGTCAACTAGTCAAGAAACATGAAAGTGTTGACTTTTTCTATAGAAGTCTTATCCTTAACTCACTAAGTAACAAAGTGTATGAAGTTCATTCTGGAAATAAGACGTAAGGAACTACGAGTTCATGAAAATTTCTATTGAGGGTGTCACACATAAGTTTCAGCACAAAGTACTTTACCATTTCAGAATGGATTCAAGACAAAGATCTTCTACAAATCAGAATACAGATAGGTTGACTGAACATGAGGTTTCTTGCACTACAGTGCTTATTCAAGTCTCTATTGAGTGAAGCTCTTGAGATCTTTTCTTTCTGATATTTTAGAATGGTAGTTCAAGTTGACCAGCTCAGTTGATCTGTGTAAGTTCTCATCTAATAATACATCAATCATTCTAAGAAAAATTTCTTCTGAGTACAAAGAAGCATTGAATTTTTTTTTGTTTTTTCTTTGAATGATGATAAATCTGTGGTCAGTCAGTTGAATGATTTACAATTGCTGGTAGGTGAGATTATGTCAAAAGGGATTTCAACTGAAGAACAACTGATCGGAGCAATAATTGATAAGTTTCCCCCTTCACCCCATGGAAATAGTTACAAAAGTGGATGACTGCATGATAGAATCAACTTTACCCTAGATGAATTATTTGGGCAGATTAAAATAGAGGCAGAGAATACAAAAAAGGGACAGCCTGGTCCACGAAGCTCCCACGTATGTGGGGTCCAGGGAGGGGCAGACCACAAAGGGTCTATACTACGCAGCTGTTTCCATGCCTCCAACCCGTGACTTCCAGGTCACATGACAGCAACTCTACTGCTGCGCCAAGGCTCCTGTTCAGGGAGAGAGCACAAAATAGATAAAAATTTGCATTCATCTGAAGTTGGGTCAATTGCAGATATGACTGAAGAGATATCAGGACTGAAATGTAAGTTTAAGTTCAAGTCTAAATTAAAGAAAAAGGAGAATCACTTTAAGAAAAATTCTCATGATTTCAGAAAACGAAGGGGAGAGCTATGTCTGTGGTAAACCAGGGCACTATGCCAAGGATTGCAGACCAAGGAAGGAAAATTCATAAGGTCAATATGATTGAATCTAAAAAGCTTCAAGCGGACATGGCTGAAGAACTTTGACTGTAGTGATCTTAAAAGCAAATCTGGTCAGCAACGGGAAGGACTGGTGGTTGACACCTGGAGCCACAAAAAACACATCTGTCTTTTGACAGAAGTATGTTTACTCTCCCTATAATCCTATAGGAGAGGGAGAAAGCACATCTGTCTTGAGAGTTACTCTGATTTCTGTAAAAGCTAATGCTAGCACAACTGGAAGACTAGTTTGCAATGAAATCATTCCATTTGTACTAGGTTTATGCTTACCGAGGGCCTAACCGCAAGAGCTTTCTTTTGAATAATAACATGGTAGTTGGTGATCTTAGCCCGATCTATCTTTTTGACTTCATGTCAACCCATGTGACATATTTTGAGCCAAAAAAATATTATGTTGATTGTGGCTTCTCTAAGATTTAGTTTGTATAAGAGTTAGTGTTAGGACAACTGGAGTACGCTCTCTATTGATCCTTCTTCCCATTTGTGATATGCAGCAAGCTGCCATTCTAATGTTGCTTTCTTGCGTGAGTTACACCTTGACTATGAGAATCCTAATAAACATGCAAACTAAAGGGATATGTTGATGAATCAAAGGCATACACAGGAGAATGTATGGCATCTAAATGGCGTCATTGCTGTAGGGCTACAAAATTTGTGTTAATTTCCAAATTGTAAGACTTTATGTGGAAGGGGAGCCTTGGTGCAACGGTTAAGTTATTGCCGTGTGACCTGAAGGTCATGGGTTTGAGGTGTGGAAATAGTGTCTTGCAAAATTACAAGGTGAGACTACGTACTATAGACCCTTTGTGGTTCATCCTTTCTCCGGACTAGGCAGATGCAAGAGCTTCGTGCATTGGGCTGCCTTTTTTTTTTAAGACTTTATGTCATGCCCAATATGTGAATAGAACTACAATGTTTGCGGCACCAAACTAGAATGAGTTGTGTACACCCCGGGGTTCCAATGATAACAATATTGTTCGCTCCGGCCAAAGTTGCACGATTTTGCTCTTTTCCATGGGAAAAACTTGTTGTTATTGAGGGATATCTCTTGAACTCTTATAAGTATCCCAGCTCTGTCTCCCCAGTTAATGTGGGACTAACTCTCAAGGTCACCCATAGCCTGCTGTCCTGTAGCTCGACATCTCTCTTCGATTGCTCACTACGACTGACCTACAAGCCCCCTCGTGGTGATGAGGTTAGCTGTATGTGATCTGCTGTTAGGCTAAGCTACGCTAGGACCCGTGTTCCCTAAGGGTGGTTGAGGGGGCTTGTCGGTCAGTCTTGGCTAGTGGTTCAAAAGGGATGTCAAGGTACAAGACGACAGGCTATAGGTGACCCTAAGAGTTGGCCTTATACCACCTGGGGAGAGAGAGCTATGCTAGTTATAAGGGTTCGGGTGGTATCCAGTAATAGAGCCTTTGCGTATGGGGAAGGGCGGACAATATTGTTATTGTTAGAGTACGGGCTGTTATAGTTTGTATCAAAGCCAGTTCCACGTGGTGTTAAGGCTAACCACACGTGACTTGCTGTTAGGCTAAATTACGTGAGGTCGTGTGTTCCCTAAGGAGTGATGAGGGGGCCTATAGGTCAATCTGAAGGCGGTGAAGCCCAAGATGGGTGATGGACTCGAGTAGGACAGGAGATTGTTGGTGACCCTAAAAGCTAGTCCCACATTGGCTAGGGAGTAGAAGTTGGGCTAGTTATAAAACTTGGGCATCTCTCTCAGTACATACACATTTTCCCTATGAGGAAGAGTAAAACTGTGAGGCTCCAACTAAAGTAGACAATATATGTACTGTTGGAACCCAGAGAGTTGCAAGTTGAGGGTTAAGGAGATGAATAGAATGCTGCCATTAAAATTAAGGATGGGCGATAAGGACTGGTTAATCCATTTGGACAACGTTTTGGTCAAAGGACTTAGATGTGAACCTTTTAACATGCAAAATTTTTGCATTCTACTTAATAATTTCTTTATCTTTGGTGAAAGTAGCAAAGGTGGTTATAGGTCATCTCAAAAAGTTGATGTGAGTCTTGTAGATAAAGAAATATATGTGCTATCTTGCAAATGGGTTGTTATCGTAGTCAAGTTGTTGAAGCGAATATTTCAAAAGTTTGTGTTAATACTAGAGTAGTTGAATCCTTCCATGAGGTGCATTGTTTTATGTGCTGGCCTGCTTGCACATGTGCTTTAGCAGGTCATCTCCACAAATGCGCTCATTAATTCGAGAATGGTTAGCGGTACATTTGGATTTTTTCTAATTTTTTCCCTAAGAATGGTAATAATATATTATGATTGGAATAATCTTACAACCATTCAAACAGAGAGCCTGAACCAGAGGTAAGAAATCCTTTACATCCGAAAAGTCCACTATATTTGATAGCAGAGTATTAACAACAAAAAGACATGGCAACCACTTAAAACAACTTAGGCTGGATTGTACAATGTTACCCTGAAATAGTTGAGATTGTCCTTCCTTTTGCTGAGATGCCTACAGTACTATTAGCAGAAGAGGTACCTTTGATTTGGTTATGTTGCACAAAAGATAAGGCTTCTATTGCCATCAGGGAAATGATGACGAAGGCACCAAGGCTTCGACTTAACCGTAATACCATTTTCAAAATCACTTGTGATGCTTCACATGTTGATGTTGACATTGTCCTTGTGGAAAAGTGCATGTTGTACCTTTACTTAAAAGTTGTATTGTCCAAAATGATGCTTATCAACATATTGGTGTGGTGGTTGGTTCCATTAGCGGGGACCTAAAACATTGGTGCAGACATTTGATTTTTGAAGAATTTGGGCTGTATTTAGAGTATAAAGTTGTCAAATAGCTATATCACAAGATAATCTCAATGCTCATTTGATGCTGGATTTGTAAAGCGATGAAAGAAGAAGAAGCCCCACTCCATTCTGTCTCTCAACAACTTCACTGACCAATGCCCTTTCTAGCAGATGGCACTCCTTGTGGGTTCTAGGGTCTTTTAAATGGGTAAAAAGGGGGGATTGTTACCCATATACCCATCATTTCCCTTCTTATAATGTCTTAAACATGAGTAAATAGGAAATGATCATCTTTTCATAATACAGATGGTTTTCTAACAATAAGCAAAAAGCATCTTGTATGATGAGTATCGACTGGTAACCATCAGTACTGACTGGTCATAGCCACTACTGAAGTTATAAATTTTATAACCATTTCGGAAATGGTAAACCAAGTGTGCTGGCTGTTACAGTATCGATATTAAGTACTTACCAAAGGATACATCATTAGGAAATGTTATGACCCTTGTTCAGTGGGTACTTATAGAGCTCCAAGAAGAGTGGACGTTTTCCATTAATAAGACTTGTTGACTTGCTCATTGAGATGACAAGATCCACAATGTTTTCCACTGCCACCAAAGTAGACCTTGTCCATATAATTATTTGAGGCCTGCATTTTGGGCCATATGAATGACTATGATCCCATTTGAATCGAAAATTGGTCCGAGAACTTGTGTGTATTTTCCACTTTCGTGGTGCCTTCAGTCTAGGAGGTACATTCCATCAAGAAAATGGATGACCAAGATATCTTTCTGAACTTATACTGCCCATTTCTCTCAAGAAACCCATCTTGTGCATTTAGTGACAATGCATTGCGCAAAATGGTACTACACAACTTATGGATATGGAAGTCCACACAATTAGACATGATCTAAAATGTTGGCACGATCATCTGATTTGAAAGAATGTCCTAATCAGACTATGCAGTTGTATGATAGCTAAACTCACACAAAAAAACTGTTTTTGTAATAGTAAGTTAGAGTGCCTATTTTCATTACCACTCTTTGGCATGATTCATAATGCTAGAGTTTTGGACAGTTTGATCATTCGTAGCTAAGATCTAGTTGTCTCTTTTGCAAGAGTTGATCTAAGTATAACGCTTATGCTCTTTGCAAAGAGCTTCATTTTGTGTCTGACCTGCAGTGTGCTATTATTCTAATTCCTTAGTCCTTCACAGTTGCCGGCTGACCATGTAAATCCTCCAACATGCAGAACTAAAGTGATAGTAGATAAATTCTTCCATAAAGGTGTCATTAGGATACTATTAGCCCTTGCTTAGTGGCAAAAATATAAACCCGGAGGAAGGGTGGCTTTTTCCATTTAGTTAAAGTTGATCATGTTGAAAATCTTTTGTAGATAGACTTGTGAAGTGGATGGCACCAGTGTGTAGCATACAAACTAGAATTTGTTCAAGTGATCAGCAAAAGACTGCTTTTAATATCAAGGATGAGATATATGAATGACTTGTGAACCACATTAGATGGTGGAACAATGGCAAGCCTTTACATGCATATTATGACTTAGGAATTGCTCAGTTTCATTGGATAATTTCCATGACGTCTTGATCTGTAGCCGAAGTGTTGCAGAACAGTGTATTATCTCAAGCAGGTGACCTGGGTCATGTGCCAAGAAATTATCACCACCCTAAAGAGATATGCTTTCATGCAGTTGTTTGTCTTCTTCTAAACCTGTTAATGCTAATTCTAGGCAAGTCAATCAACAATATATTAGCAAACATCTTGCCTTTAGGAAATAAAAGTTTCTTGGGGTTGGTCCACTTTTGACATTATGGTTCATTTGGAATTTCAGCTCCATTATGACTCCTGATACATAGCACATAAAGGGAGGTACTTGAGTTGTGAAGATAGCACAAGACTGTTTGTTGTATCAAGGAATGATGAATGAAAAACCAATTGCTTCGACTTGTCAATTTTGCCACAATTTCCTTCTTTTAATGAGAAGCTTATGAAGCTTCTAATATTTGATTTTGAAGAGTTATTTGTGAAGTAGCATACCTTTCAGAACTTGTATTCTGCAGCTTGTTCAACTTATTGATGTGGAAGATTGTCATTAGAATATGTTTAGAACATTTTTATTAGATAAGGTCAAAAACATTGTCTTCAATGTCTGATTTTCAAATAATTTATGTACTCAGATGTGAAGTTGCTAAGTCACAAATGAAACTCTGTACTCGCCATATTATGTTTAGTGGCTGCATCCTAGAGCTTTCTTTTGCACGGAAGGATGCCACAGTAAGAGACATGGTAGTCAATGCACTTAGTTGAGATCATATATTATGGACTCCATGTTGGACCATGATACAGATTTTAATGAGCTGAAGAATGGATATGCAGCTGATCGAGGTTTCATCAACATCTAGTAGTCTTAAGCAAAACTAAGGTGTACTTTTGCTATGAGTTCTGTTCCATTTGTGACATGTCGCATGCTATCAATCTAATGCCTAGTCCAGCAAAAGTTGCATGTGTATTAAGTGAATCTTACCAAACTTGTAGAGCTAAAGAGACACATTGAAGAATTACTACAGAAGAGCTTCATCGAGGAACAATAGCTCCTGTTGCTGCAGATATATTGCATACCTTGAAAAGGGGAGATATTTAAATTGCAAGACTTGATGGCATGCTCAATATGAATGACTACATTTATAATCTTTTGAGAGAGAGAGACTTCGGGCCTGGATAACATGAAACTACTAACCATTTAGGTGATGATTTAGGCTTTTATGATTTAAAACTGCTATATCAGTGATTAGTAATGCAATTTGGACAGAGTGATACTCCTAGTACTTTCATAAGCATTATGATTCTATGGTTCACCCAGCAAACTACGTAGTGTTTTTCAATGATATGTTGATCCATAACTTAAGTGTTAAAGAACATGCAGATCAACCCAAACAGGTGATGCAAATCTTGCATCAATGAGTTGTTCCTCGACCTGAAGAAATTTACCTTCATGAAATTTGATTGTCATTGTCACTGCTATGCTGCAACCAATACTAAGAGACTTTATACTACTAGATTACCCAATCCATCAAAGGCTTACAAGTTTCCTGGATTGGCATTTTTGTAAAGATGATTAATTTGAAATTACAGCACCATAATTGCTCCTATTATTTCATGCATGACAAGACGTGCATTTGACTGACCAATGGCAGTAGGCATGGTTTTTGTTGCCATAATAGATATGATGATGAGGACTAGGGCGTCATCAAGTTCTTAACTTCAATAACATTTCTGAGGTGGTTCCTTTTCTTCTCGTATTGATGCTGGCAGTGTCTCTTGTCAGGAAGGGCCTTCTATTCCTTGAGTAAAATATTGATTAAAGAAAAGTAATACTATCCACTTCATGGATCATGAAGTCTATGTCATTATATAAGCCCTAAACTTTATCTCCATCATCCGCTCTTCAAAGATTTTAGGGTGCAATTGAACCATGAATCCATAAGGTAGCTAAACTCACTAAACAGACTTGATACTAGGCATGCCAAGTAGAGTGTCTATCTCAAGTGGTTTCATTTGGTGAACAAATAAGGCTGAAGCTAAAACAAGAAAGCTAATGCCTGTTAGGATTTTTTCCATGTTGACCAGATTTTTTGGATCTTTCTTCTATTTGATTGCTGATCATACGTTTTCAAGGTATCAAAGCTAAATGTATTCTTTTTATCATCTCATGCAATCTTTAACATTGTTTCCATTCAATAGAGAGGCTCATGATGCTTCAAGTCACTTACGACGAATCTGATGTGCACTTGGATTCTTCACCTGAAGTTCCTCTGGAAATTTTTGATGTCCATATCAATCTGAAGATTAATGTCATGTTATAACTGATATAAGTCCCTTCATTTATCACGTTGTTGCTTGTTGAGTGCAAGTTTTTGGTCTTCATAACATGGATTTCCCTTTTTTCTGTGCTTATACAAAATTTAATTGCTCCTGAGTACTGTAGTTGCTGGAAACTCTCTCCCAAGAGGGGGAAACCAGTTTCCCAGTTCACGTTTCAGAAACCAGTTTCCCCAAGTGGGGAAACCAAAGTCCATCTCAATTCTATATGAATCTTGGTAGGAATCCATGGCCCCTTTTCTCATGCACGGTGGAGCTAATGTTTTTTTAGATCTAAGCCATTCATTATAATCGGAGTGGCTTAGGCTAGAGATCAAATTCCTTTTTGTACATTGCCTTTTTTTGGTATGGTAAACATAATAAATGGCTTAGATCTGTGATAGATGCTTCAATGATACCACTGATAGATGCTTCAATCGAATTCCCTTTCAAAAGATTGAGGATAAAAAAAGGGCAGCCCCAGTACACAAAGCTCCCGCCTATGCGGGGTCCGGGGAAGGGGCGGGCCACAATGGCCTAAAGTAGGCAGCCTTACCTTGCATTTTTGCAAGAGGCTGATTCCACGCCTTGAACCCGTGACCTCAAGGTCACATGACGACAACTTTTACCGTTGCGACAAAAGATTGAGGATACAGAGTTGTAATTACAATCAGCAAGAAAAATGCAGAACTATGTTGGTTCTGCCTGTAGACGTTTTTTGTACTAATTCAATTCTCTAGCTTTCGAGGAGCTAGAACCTCCACTTCATTCCTTCAAACAATCCCCCTTCTCTTTCTTCTCTCCTTCCCTTTATATTCCCTTCTCTCTATACGTAACTGCCTTTTCTTTCTCTCTAACTGATGTAACTGCCCTTAACAGAAGTTGGGGAGCAGCCTTGGTGCACAAAGCTCCCGTCTATGCAGGATCCAGAGAAGGGGGGGACCACAAGGACCTATAGTAGGCAGCCTTAAGTAACTAATGTAAAACTGAATGCTGTTTACACTTTGTCCTTTCCTCTTCTTGTATAATACTGGCCGAATCTGCCTTCCTTAGGTTCAGTTGATGTAACAATCTGCAAGAAGGAAAAATCATCATTCATGAGAAAAGGGTGTGGACTTCTTCACACACTCTTGAGCACGGACTCTTACCATGACTCATTCTATATATATTTTTAATCTTTTACAATTTTTGTATTTTCTATAATTTTTATGGCACATCTCATTTTCCCAACTCCCTTGCCTGTGTCCTGCCTTTGTTTCTGTTTTCATTCCCATCCTACCAACTAAGCTCTTGACACACCGCTTGTCTCCATTGAACTATGACATGCATAAAATTTCTTATGCATGCAACAAGGAACAAGTAGAAATTCTGTCCCCTACAATAACTAATTACCCTTCTATTTTTTCTTTCTTTTAATTGTGATAAATCTTATGCTATCTTTCTATTTTTCCATTTCATGCTTGTAATGACTTATTAATGCTCCTTGTGGGAATGGGACCATGGTCTAAGCCAGGCATGTTGAGAGAGAATGGTTTCTTACTTGTTCTTTATAGTAAATATGAATTCTAGGAGATACAAGAAAGGTTTGGTGTCCATGTATGAGGTTTATGGAGGAACTTACCACTGAGATTTAAGTTAATTAGTGAGGAAGAAAGTTCCCATGTGATGGTTGATTCGGTCATGATGAATAATTCAGCTACTTCACATGAACATCACCCTTATAGCAGATTGAGTTGAACGCTTGTTTAGCCTGATGGAGTTGTTCCAGTGTTTTATTTATCTTTAGAGAATGCATGAGATGCTGGAGCTTGGATCCTATGAAAAGAGCAGTTTTGCAGTTTTTATATGCATGGGTAGCTTTCAGACTGAGTTCTGCTATACTTAGACTGCTTAGAATTGTTAATTTGGGACTACGGTTTTGTCTCCAGGCAATAAATTGTTCCATGTCGTTTATCACTTGTTCAAGGCGTGGTTTTTGGATTAAATTTTTGGTTTTAGTCAGATAGTACGTGGTTTGTTGCTTGTGTTGTGGTTGTCAGAAGTCAGAAATCAGAACTCCTAATGGGCTTCTCATTTGCAAATTTGTCTTCAGTCTCTTCAATGCAGTGGTTTGATGGCTTCGAGTTGTGAGATTTTACTTTTGGCTATGAATGCACCGCGACAAAATTGTCTCTTTGTTCAATAGCCAAAGTGATTTGTTGAATAACAATGTGCCAATATTTTCTCTTTGGGAATGTGGCATGTCAGATAGTACTTTAATTGCTTGTGATTGGATAGTTTCATGTGTGACCTAGCTTAGGTTTCTTTGCTGCTTTGCTTCAGTTATTGGCACTGTTGCTATGTGGGGGCCATGTAAGCTCTTTAGTTGCAGTTCATCTATGTCACAGTTTTCAGTTTTATTGAAAGTTTAGCATTGTGCCCTGAGTTTCGCGATACTCGGGCTGTTTTCAGTTTTATCTATTGTGATAATTATAATAAATTGAGTAAGCTTTTCTTAGATCTAAAATAAGACGTGGAACAGTTAATTCTTGAAGCAATTGGAACTAATTATTCTGGTTTCTCTCTTTGATAGTTGGTCTAGAGAGCAGTGCACTCCATGGAAAGTCTTCTCGTTTGATAAGAATTTGGGATTCTATTGTTCTTGTGGGAGTATCAATGGTGTTATGGCTGGCTCCAATATATTAATCTCTACTGTTCCGGTTTTTCGTAGTTTTGATTGTTGTTAATGCCTCCGAAGTCTTTTGTACTGGCACGTTCTATGATGCAGTGAATGAGCCTCTCAGCACTGCAGCAAGCTAGAAATTACATGATCCAGGAAGGAAATCAGTAGAAACAGAGTAAATAGGGCTGAGAAAGAACCCACAATGCACCCAAGATAGAACAAAGATGAACACACGACTGGTAATCTCAGTCTATTTCACATAATGTTCAAAGTTGAGATTACATTCTCTGGAAACACCACACATAACAGACCTCATATAGATGCCTCAAGACTAGGCCTTTTACATTTTCAAAACAACACTTAGGGAAATGACAAAGATTCATAGGAAAATATAAAAGCCTTTCCAAAACTTTTTGTTGTTTCCTCAAGTGTTGTCTCCTTCCTATAAAATGACCGTTTCTGCCCTTAATATTTAGCAAATTTCAGGTATAACCTACTTTATCATATTAGATTTAGGATTAGGCATGTGGTATCATGGGTAAGTCGTTCCTTTTTTTTATCGCCCCACTTTAATCATGTGGGCCCCATAAGCAGGTTTAAGGAGGCAAATCTGAAAGAATTCTATTTACATGCTCCTTTTGATGTTGGCACCACAATCTCTCTATTGTCGGTAATGCATGCAACCGAGTGGAATTGTAAAAGTACATGAAAACCCATCTTTTTAATGATCTAATAGGTTTACTTTTACTTGTGTGACCCATGATTGGCAGTCTCGGAAAGACACAAGGAGGGTAAATTTGGGAGAGACGTCCAAGAAGTATAGAAAGACTTTACTAGCCTCAATTTGTTGGGTTTGTTTCGAGTAGTAATTCTTTTTTTCTATTTTTTTTGGCTGCCAATACAAAGGAATAAGATGATTTTTCATGGATTCTTATCTCTATGATGAGAATCAGAAGATTTCGTCCATTAATCTTTCAAGTTTATCTACTATTTACAGTTAAAATTACTTAAACAACACAAGGAATTGAAGATCTGATAGGTCAAGTTTAGGCTGCCAATAGCAAAGATTAAAATCACACATTAGTTCAGATATGGAAATAAATAAAACCAGTAAGGCATTTATTCAAAATTCTTCGAGACACTCTAGAAACACTAAAAAAATGTTAATTTCAACAAAATTGAATATGTATTTAAATAATATGTGATGAGTCATTCATCACATACGTATTTACACTTAAAATTGATTGAACTTATAGAACTAACCTCTAATTGATGTATCATTTCATCGAGATCCAAATTGCAATGTAATTTTCAAGTTGAGATCATTTCAGCAAATTTCATTTCTTCGGGGGCTATGATATATAGCTAATAAGTTGATTTATTCCAATATATGCCACTAACAATTTAGGATTCAATATTAAAACAATTAATAAAAATATTTTCCCCTTTGTAGAGCATAAAAAGGAATAAAAATCATAAAAGCACATGTGGGCCTCATCTTGTAATAATCCAACCTGTTCATTTGTGTTAGCTGAGCTATAACCTGAAAATGTCACTACTTTAACTTAGTGTAATTAGCTTTAGCGATTAGAGTGCTCTCAAATTAGTGTTGCAGAAATGGGGATGTTGAGATGGATGAATGGTAAGATAAAAAATAATAGAATTAGAAATGAAAATATTAGAGGAAATTTAGGGATAGCACCAATAGGTAACAAGATGGGGGAGATTAGACTTAGATGGCTTGGACATGTTCAAAGAAGACCAACAACGGCACCAATTAGAAGGAGTGAGGCAATACAAGTTGAAGATTCTAAAAGGGCAAGGGGAAGGCCCAAAAGAATGTGAATAAAAGTGGTGAGGAAAGATTTAAAAACTTTGGGATTAAATGAAGCCATGGTATTTAATAGAGTGCAATGGAGGAATAAGATTCATGTGGCCAACCCGTAATTGGGATAAGGTCTTGATGATGATGATTAGAGTGCTCTCAATTTTGAAAAATCAATCACATATAATTTTAAAATAAAAATAGTAATTGAATAACAGACTTGCTTAACATTAAGACAAGTTTAAGAGAAGTCAAACAGGAATTTTGGTTAGAAAAACATTTTCACTCTACCATTACACAAAAAATTGTATGTGTTTGTTGTCGTTAGCACACGGAAGTAATTATGAGAATCCAATATATATATATATATATATATATATATATATATATATATAGAGAGAGAGAGAGAGAGAGAGAGAGAGAGAGAGAGAGAGAGAGAGAAACTTTTTCCCAGCCAATCACATGTTACTTCTACTTTATATCTGTAACTCTTTGCTGAAATTATTGCTAATATATATAGTCTAAATGAATGATTTGGATCACCATAATCAATATCTTATTTATGCTTTTCACAATTGAAGTGCTCTCCAATATTGAGAAATTAATCATTCAAGATTTTATTTAGAATTGGATTTAAAAGACAAACTTGCTTGATGAAATTGAATGCTCAACAAGCGCTAAGCGCACATGCATTCCTCTAGTTTATGGGGAGTACAAGGAAACAGTCCTGCCAAAGGAGATGCCTCCTATGACTGGCATTGTTTCTATTAGTCTCATGCAAGATGAGCTCAAATGTTTAGACTGTAAGCATTGGATTTGTATGCCCGCATGCGCATACATTTTTCCCTCATGGCTACCTTACTAGATGGAATAATATAGAAGGCTATAATCGCAACTGGCCCAAGTTATTGAAGATTCAAATCGTTCAATGTTTCCTTGACTTATTTGATGATCTTAGCAAATTGCTGATTTTAATAGTAAAATGGCCGGTGAAAATCAACCCAATAAAATAGTAGTTAGGATCATTCAATAGGTAAGGACTCGGGAGCATGGCCAATTTAGGTCACGAGCAATATTATGAATGATTTGGATCTTCAGAAATCTGGGCTCAACTTGAGTTATTGTCGTTCCTAGCATTTAGCAAGGGCTGATGAAGGAAAACTGGGGGCAGGTGTATCATGTCCTTCTGTAGGTATGAACATGTATTTCCGTGTTTGTTTTATCACCTATTTCAAATTGAAAGAGCTTAATAATGTTAAGAGAGTTGAATCATTAAGAGAAGGCAAATATAACAGACACCTAAACACGAATGCTCACAGTTGAACGTTCATTTGTGAGAATGTTCCAGTCTGTCTCAGTTAGCTGAATTTTGGTAGCATATGCTATTAATTTTAATGACTTGCTGTTCCTATAACTTCCATGTGTTTTATGGTTGAGGTTCTTGCGGTTGTGTTTCCATCACCTATGATACCTTGAGGTTATAACATTAGCTACAAGCATTCGATTTCCATTTGAGTGATATTTGGTGTGTAGGTAATCAAGGAGAGTTGGAATGAGATGAGTTGGATAGATCTTTCAAAGTTATGTGAAGTTAGCATTGGTTATAGGACTGCTAGTTTAGACGTCTGAAAATATCAGGACTCTATATATAAATAACAATTGGTTTGTTGGACTTCTTCACTTGATTTTGTAATTAAGCATTGCTGTTGGACACAGCTGCTGACAGTTGTACACAACTTTACCTTGCACAAGAGGCTGTTTTCACGCCTCGAATCATGACCTCTGTATCACATGAAGACAAGCCAAAACCAGCTTGATTGTAATCACGTCTAAAATTTCCAAGACCAGGTTGATTGCAACCGCATCTAAAATTTCTTATCCTTTGCCAGACAACTTTTGATTAGAAATTCTGGAAACTAGTTGGGCGGTTCAGCTATGTGTTTTCAAAAAATGAATTCTAAGCATCGCCGACAAAACTAGCATGCTGCCAGTCGGTGCATATATTGTACCACTTCTAATATCGGACTGATTGAGACTCAATGCACCATATGTCCATAATTTGCTGGATACTAGGAGGGAAAGTACGCAAAAGAATTGATGGAAAGCTGCCCTCCCTATCAATGAGTTGCTCATCTTGTTTATGGAAATTAAAATCGCAAGTTGTGATCATTCTGTGTCTCCCTGCAAGAGCTAGTCAATCTCGTAAGTTTCAGAAGGAAAATGAGTGTGATTCATATGGGTCATCAGTGTGGAGCAAGCTTTGGGTTTCCCATTTTTGTTAACGAGGTTTTAAGGGTTCTTATTCTTGTCCTTCATGTTCCAAAATTTTGAAGTGTCCTAAATCGGATTATAGATGGAACCATGGATCGGTTTAAGAAAGACGACCATCGTCTTTGTGGGGCGAGAAGGATCGTTGTCTATGTGCTTTGCATGCATTTCTGTTCGGATCCCTGTAAAAGCTTATACGTGGAGCATGAATTCTTGGCTGAGCCATTACTAATCTTGATCTGCATGTTTGAAGTCTTAATCCCGATTAACCATGTCAATATGAGCTCTTGTTTTGCCTTCGTGTTTTAAGTCCATCAACCGTGCAAAAAGAAGTTGCGAGGCTATATTGTTCATTAACAGCCACGTTCTTACCATTTCCACACCAAGCTGTGCAGAGTTCTTTGAGCACTTTGAGAGATGCATTTAAGTTCAATTGTCACAAAGAATGTGTGTCACCGGGTGATCTAGAGGTTATAGGTTTGAGGCGTAGAAACAGGCAAGGTAAGGCTGTATACTATAGACTCTTTGTGGTCAGTTCCTTTGTTGAATCCTACTCTAAATGAGATTTTATTTTGGTGTTGCCTAGAGAAACTCGTTCGGTGTTTGTCATTACGCTTTAGTAATGTCTCCACTGAATCAATAGCGAGGTTTGCTGATTCGTGCCGGCAGGCAGTTGCATACCAAAGCAATATAAAGAAGTCGCAATTTCATAACCGAAAAATGTCGCTAGAAGCATGTTTAACATACTGCACGAAGAAACTCTGGCATGTGCCGAACCACATTGAAGATCATGGTTCCCTCCGAATAAGTACTAATAGATTCATCTGTGGTTGACTTAATCATCTGAGAAAAATTGTGCTTTGTGTATTCCATTTAAAAATAAAGACTGAAATGCCGAATATAAATGAACGCAATATGACCAGCTTCCGTGGAAGGCAGTGTGGTAGTATCACCAATGCCGTTAATGTTATGTAAATTTTCTTCAAAAGCAAGAAAAGATGAGAAATGTGAAACCTGCAATCAGGCACCTAATTTGAAGCTGGAAGCTGCAAACGGACCTGAGATTTGTACGTGGTTAGGGCTTAAGCACCTTATGGCTGAAAGCCCTTTTTAGGATGCTATAACTCGGTGATGTCTGGTACCGTCCGTTTGGCAATCGTTACTTTCATTTTTGCTTTTAAAGTCCAGAAACAGATATTACAGAAATGCATCTTGGGTTGTTGAGCGATTGATCTGGGCCCCTATGTTAATCGTGACTTCCATCATATCTGTCTTTCCTTGCTCCTTTTTGAAGGTCTTTTCCTTTTTTCTTCTTTTGTTGGTAGTAACCATCATAACTCTTGACGCTGACATCTATACTATCGCTTGCTTTTGAAAGTTATTTCCATAGTAATATACAAGATGTCTGTGTGGGAATTTCCCTAGATTAAGCACATTAAGAAGGAGATTTGCCTACAATCTTCCACCAAACAATCGCCTAATTAAAAGCCAGAGCCCACCAACTTTAAAGGATCAGATTGAATTTTGGGCGTGGGATGACGTGGGGTCATCATCATCATCAAGACCTTATCCCAATTAGGGGTCGGCCACATGAATCTTATTCCTCCATTCCACTTTATTAAATAACATGTCTTCATTTAGTCCCAAAGTTTTTAAATCTTTCCTCACCACTTCTATCCACGTTCTTTTGGGCCTTCCCCTTGCCCTTTTAAAACTTTCTACTTGTATTGCCTCACTTCTTCTAACCGGTGCCGTTGTTGGTCTCCTTTGAACATGTCCAAACCATCTAAGTAAAATATGTATACAAGTGAGGTGGGCCATAGAAAGTATACAGCAAACGTATGATAAATTAATAGCTTTAGACTAATGATTTTTTATTAACTTAGCAGGATTTTATTTTATTATAAGATTTTAATAAAATTGTAACATATGGAAGTCTTCTTGTTTATATTGTTTTACTAAAAAGTGTAAATCTTTTTCTTTTTTCTTTGAACTACCAAATTTATATCTCTCTTTATTAAATTTCCTCTAACCTTCTTTTACGAACCAAACAACTCTCTCTCTCTCTCTCTCTCTCTCTCTCTCTCTCTCTCTCTCTCTCTCTCTCCTAGCAATTTTGAGCTCAATATTAATTTATAAATTTACTATGTCTTTAAGAAAATTTGAAAAAGTATTTTTATAAATTTGCTACAGTTATTGATTTACCATGTTAAACAAAGTTGCAGGTGAAGACATTGTATTATCTTATTACGGTTATCAATTTATTAGTCATTATTCAAAAACAAATTGATGATAGAAGGAAAGTCGAATAATGAAAAAGAAGTAAGCATCATTTTGACTGATATATGGTTAAGTTTATTAAGAAAGTAATACAATAAGTTCTATGAGTATCTAGAAGGCGACTAGTAAAGGAAACTTGATGATGGTATGAAAAGGTAATAAAAAAGTTATTCAAGAGAAATATGTGTATTTTAAAGCATGAAAAAGGACTAGAAGTAACAAAGACTTTGTACAGTATAAGAATGCTAAAAAAGTTGCCAAGAGAGTAATGAGTGAGGCTAAACTCAAGGCATGTGATGATCTCTATAATACCTTGGGGTCAAGAAAAGGTAAGAAAGATGTGTTCAAATTTGCAAAAATAAGAGAAAATAAGAGTAAGAACTTAGACCAAGTCAAATACATTAAAAGTAATGACCAAATCGTACTCATCAAAGATGATGAAATCAATTAAATGTGGGAAATTTATATTCAAAAATTGCCAAATGAAAAATGTACTGAGAATATAAAGATCAAAAGAATAGTAAACTCAAATAATGTTTGACTGTATAGATAGAATTATAGGATCAAGATCTCTAAAGTGAAAGAACCCTTCAAAATAATTAAATAAAGAAATTTACCAATAGGGGTTTTGAAGTGTATGAGAGATATAAAATTGTACAAATTTATAAGAATAAAGGAGATATATATATATAATTATACAAATTATTGTGGGATCAAACTTTTGAGCCATAACATGAAGCTTTGAAAAAGAATAATTAAAAAGAGGCTATAATATGAGACGTGTGTATCAAAAAATCAATTTACTTTCATTTTTGAGAGGTCTACTATGAAAGCTATTTTATTCCTTGGACAATTTATGAAGAAATATAAGGACGAAAGGAAGGATCTCGGTGTGGGTTTTATTGACTTAAAGAAAGCTTATGACAAGCTCTTTAGAGAGTCAATATGGTGTGACTTGGGTAAGAACGGTGTTTTTACGAAGATACATTGACATAATTAGAGATATGTATAAAGGGCTGGTAATAAATGTTAGGACCATTAGCAAAGAGACCAATAATTTTTCACCACCATAGGATTACACCAAGGGTTGACATTGAGCTCGTACCTTTTCATGTCGGTTATGGATGAGTTAACGAAACATTTGCACAAGGAGATTTCATGGTGCATGTTATTAGCAGATGATATAGTTTTGATTGATAAGAAAAATTAGGGTGTAATCATATAGCTGGAGTTATGGAGAGATAATCTAAAGGATCTAAAATTAATTGAATTAAGACAGAGTATATGGAATCTAATATCAACAAGGAAAGGAGTGAGAGGGAAGCCCCAATGAAGTTTGATAACTAAGAATTAATCCAAAAAGACTATTTTTCATATTTGGGAACGATAATTCATGAGTGCATAGAGATTGAGAGGGATGTTATTCAAAGAATTCAAGTGTGTTGGAACAAATGGAGATGTGCCGTTGGAGTTTTATGTGATCGATGGGTGTCATTCGAATTGAAAGGAAAATTCGATAGTACGGCTGTAATGTCAGCCATGCTCTATGGATTAGAATTTTTGTGCTAGTGAACAATATATATATATATAATGAGCACAACCCAAATGAGGATGCTGAGATGGATGAGTGACAAAACAAAAAGGGATACAATTACAAATGAAAATCTTAGAAGAAACATATGAGTAGCACTAATAGGTAAAAAAATAAAAGTGGGTAGACTTAGATAGCTTAGATATGTCCAAAGGATACTGAGAATTGCATTAGTTAGGAGTGAGTCAATTCAAGTCGAAGGCTCTAAAAGGCAAAGGAAAGGCCCAAAAGGATGTGGATAGAAGTGATGAGGAAAGATTTTGATAACTTTTAGACTAAATAAGGCCATCACCCTTGATAGAGGAGAATGGAGGAGTGAGTTTCTTGTAGACGACCCCTAATTAAGATAAGGTGTTGATGATGAATTTATTAGTCATTAATTTATTAGATTTTTTATTTTTTTTTTTGTATATGAAAAAAAGTTTTCAAAATTGTGGGATGGTCTATGGTCTACCCCAATTAAACTCTGTCCTTGCATTTGACATGAAGTTTGGAATGTTAGAAACAATACGTAAAAGCCTTTATCTCTCTCCAATTCATGGTCGTAGGTCAAGGAATCAATTTCAGCGTACTTCTCTTATGTGATCCTTGCTTATATTGTAATATCTTTGAGTTCTAATAGTCACAATATTGTCTGCTTTGGAGCGTCTGTACACCCTTCACGACTTTATTCTTCCTTGGTTTTTTTTAAGAAAAACGCGTTATAACTATTAGAATTCCCCAAACTCTTATAAACAACCAAGTTTCCTCTTCCGTCCTGGGATTCATCCCTCAAGGCTTCATATCTTTCCCCCTTAGGGAACATACGTCCCTGCGTGATAGCCACGACTATGTGCCCGTATGCGATTAGGGAACTGGCCTTGATACCATTTGTAATACCTCCAGGTTCTAACAATCACAATATCGTCTGCTTTGGGGCGCTCATACACCCTTCACAGCTTTGTTCTTCCTTGGTTTCCCAAGAAAATCACGTTGTGACCGTTAGAGTTCCCTAAACTCGTATAAATAGCCAAGCTTCCTTTTTCTAGGTAATGTGGGACTAACTCTCAATACCTCACCCATCCTGAGATTCATCCCTCAAGACTTCACACATATCATATTATTTTTGTAGAGCTAACACCCTATCCATCAAGTTGTCTTTGCTAATATTTTTACCTTGGGTTTTATGATAATACATCCATGGGTGTCTAAATATTTTTCATCTCTTTCTCTTCAGTTGACAATGCAAACTTGCAAATTTTGGAGGAATCATTACAAAAGACAAGAGTGAGATTACTGCATAATTCCTCTAAGGAGGACAAGGTTAGAAGATCCAGAGGTTTCTTCGTCTAAGTTTGGAATTCTTCGTTGGGGCTAAATATCACAACAATCTTAATATTTGAAGGTGACTCTAAAATTTGTTGTGGCTTTTTTTAAAAATTCAGAGAGAACACCTTGGCAATTCACTAATTACTTATATCACATTTGAAAGAAGATCAAAGGATCTCAAATCTCTTCCAAAGAGTCCTTAGAAGTGCCAATGACTATGCCTATAAACTAGTCAAAGAAGGCATCAATCACCAAGGAATTTCAGTCTCTACATAGACAGAAACATATACAACATTGTGTAATAACCAAAAGCACCACGTTTAGGGTTAACTGGGTCACCCTGGACTTGAATTAGAGACCTCGCTTGTGAAGTGTCTGAGAATAGGAGACTCCAAATGTGGGGCTTAAAGAGTTTTAGGAAAAAAATTGGTATTATTTTTGTAAGATAATTGTCACTACTGTGTAC
The DNA here is from genome assembly GCA_035236585.1 of Warburgia ugandensis. Classification (NCBI taxonomy): domain Eukaryota; kingdom Viridiplantae; phylum Streptophyta; class Magnoliopsida; order Canellales; family Canellaceae; genus Warburgia; species Warburgia ugandensis. The sequence goes on from CP141130.1 coordinate 9,523,270, forward strand.
CCAAACCTAGATGATCTAACCATGACCTCTTCAAGGCACTTTTGAACTAGTACATTTCATGTTACCTTAATTCAAACTTGCTTGACCTCATACTTTAAATTTGTCTCATGAGTTGTAGGTCCAAGTCATTGCCATCTTATGTACTTCATGACCATTTCAATCTTATGTTTTCTCAAAAAAGTATTGTTTTTTCTTTCCTTCTCCCCTCCCCCCCCTTTTTCAACCTTTTTTTGCAGGCCTCAATTCAATGGAATGTTTGATCTTGAAGGAGATCTCCTACAATTTTTGTCATTAATAACTTTACTATTTTTATAAGATGTAATAACAAATGACTACCTAATACCCATAGAATCAAGTAGGTTGGAATATATGCAGATGTGCCTTTAGAGTTTCATGTAAATAGCGTTTGCTATTCAACCCGAAAATAAAATTCTATGAGATGGCTGTAAAGACGGCCATGTTCTATGGATTGGAATGTGTGGTAGTCAAGGAACAACATGTATATAGGATGAGCGTAGTTGAAATGAGGATGTTGAGATGGAAACTTAGGAGTAGCATCCAATAACAGACGACTGCCTGTTACCCATAGAATCAAGCAGGTTGGAATATATGGAGATGTGCCTCTAGAGTTTCATGTAATCAACATTTGGAGTCAACCTGAAAACAAAATTCTATGAGATGGCTATAAAGATGGTCATGCTCTATGGATAAGAATGTATGGTAGTCAAGGAACAACAGGTATATAGGATGAGTATAGTTGAAACGAGGATATTGAGATAGAAACTTAAGAGTAGCACCAATAGGTAGCAAGAGGAGAGAGGGTAGACAGTTGATTTGGACATGTCCAACAAAAATAAAAAACAAAACTAGTTAGGAGTGAGTCGATCCAAGTTGAAGGTTTTAAAAGGGTAAGGAAAAGGCTCAAAAGGACGTAAATAGAAGTTGTGAGAAAAGATTTTAAAACTTTTAGAGTAAATGAAACTATGACACTTGACAGAGGAGAGTAGAAGAACAGATTCATGTAAAAAAATCCCAAATCGGGATAAAGCTTTGAAGAGATCATCATAGATCACTACCATATTATTAAAAGCTTTTAGTAAAAAGGGTTTTTTTTGTTGTTGAGTGCAACAAGAAATCGGAGATATCAACAAATTCTTGAGCTGTCCAAGGAATGAAAAATGTCCAAAATAGGATATGATTCTAATTCCCATAAAAACAAATAAATTGGATTCACTTCTCAATCCATCTAGTTGAAATCCAAGTTCATCTATACAGAACTAATTAACTGCATGAGTATATTGTTATCTACGTATTAGCGCTGCAAGTAGCACGGGATAAAGTCGCAGTCCACTAACAATCTTCAACGTGGTTTGTTGTGACCGTGATGGATGGATTTGAGCAATACTTGGTGAAGGCCAATATATGGCAACCATTGTACCAAAAAGAAAATGTAATGGGAAGTTAGAATGCGATGGCCATCATATAGGTCCATGAAGTTAGAATGTAACGGGAAGTTTGACTGAATGATTAGTCTACGATATTTACTTGTACAAGGTAGTGTGCCAGGAATTAGGAAGTGGAGGCCCAGCAGTTAAAAAAATGTTTTCGGATAAGTGTATTTAGTTATGTAATATTCGTCTAGTGGGGGTGATTATTTTCGATGTGTCACCAAAAAGTAAAGACTCAAGTTTCCAACTTTCAGTGACTAGTGTTACTGTCCTCCTGCTTGCCGGTGTAAGTTTTCTTCGCCTGACATTTGACAATATTGTGCCCAAATGAGTTGTTTCCTTTCTCTTTTTCTTTTTGGGAATGTGAAAATACATGAAATGAGATTTAGGAGGCATAACTGCCATCATAGATGAACCTTCTTTTCCAATGCATTGTTGGCAACAACGCATACCGACTACCATCACCATTCAAAAGAAACAGAAATAAAGGAAAAGATAGAACACCAGCTACCGTATTCTTCCTCCATGGAAGGCAGTCAGTCAATGGTGGTCTACGAACCGTTGTTACATACTACCTTTGAGGCTTCAAGAGTCTCCATCATCAGACACTCTGCAGCCACTGTACACCATCCTCTTAGATTAATGTTAGCTTTAAGATGAGCATGCTAGGAGCATGGTTTTACAACTTAAGTATATATGAATGCATCAGTTAGAGATTGTGAAGTTCTAATCGAATGGAGCCTTGCAATTCATGCTAGTACCCATTGTCACCCACACACGCACGCTCTCCCGTAGATATGAGCTATTTTTGCAAGATTTTTGTGTCCGCAGAACCATGCCTTTTGGGGTTTCGTTGCCTCTTTCCTTCTCCCACTGAATCCATCCTGTTCACTGCCGTTCCACAGTCGTCGAAATTGGAAGTCGGAAACAGATTGGAATTGATTACCATATAGAAAATACAATTGCTTGCTTCGCACTTTAAACTGTTTTGGAAGCCTCTGTTGCACTCCAGCGACTTAACTGCGTTTGTCCCTCTTGATAAAGGACATGACATACATGCGCTTCCTTTTGTGGGTGCTAAAATCATCTGTAGCACCCTTTGGTTTCGATTGTGCAGAACTGCAAATATAGTAGCGATATGCCGGATTGATGTACCACTTGTATATGCATGCCTTTGTGCTTACTTATGTATGCATGTATACCGGGATTGGTATACGGTCATTAACTTATAGCAGGTTGTCTGACGTCAGCTTATCTGATTTATTTGTAGTCAAAAGTACTATAGGTTTGGGGGATGTTGGCTTCTCTCTGGAAACCACGGTGTAGGCCCACATGTTTCCCGTGGACATGATGTATAGTGTTGGACCCACCAACACTATACATTATCAATGACCAGCTTTGAGCAGAAGATCCTAGCCATTTTTTTGTTCAGTTTATGTATAGATTATTTGCCAAGAAAATGTAGACCAGTACCTTACCAACGAGCTTCCCATTTCAGCGTGAACTAAGACCATGGGTTCTGCAAGGTGGTCCCATAACATCAGCATCTTGATTTTGCACACGTACCAGTGTAGGATCACGAACCGTGCAGAGTCTCAAACCCTGGTCACCCAGTTGAGAATCCACGAACAAATTGTTTGGATTAATCTTTGCAACAATCACCCAATCCATCTTTCATCTTTTACGCACAAACCTGAGTTTTGTAACACCAAGGGCACAATTGGTCAACCCTGCCGCTTAGAGTAGGTATTTTTGTGATGCAAACCGTTAATCTCTTGAGCCAATTATGATATGACATGCCATGAAATTCTTTCTATTGTGGTTGAGATGACCCAAAAGTTAGGCCTTGCTTGTACCTTACCACTGAGCGAAGCCTTGTACTCTGGTCTGCTGATTACTAAACTATTTAAGATTTGATTACTCTAGACTCACCACGGAAAATATGAACTGTTATATGGTCTTACGCGTACGATTTATGGAGATCATTAGTGTTTGATGTATTCCATTCTAACCATTCATCTAAAGGATGAAAATAGCTGAGAGACGATGTCAGATGGATTCAAAATCTAGGCGCGACTCACTGATAGCAAGGCTTCAGAGATACGAGGTTTGGATAATTGATGGAGCTTTATTTCGTTCAGAGGAGGAACTAATTCCGGTTGGCTTGTTGATAGCCTTTAGGATAAGGAGAACCTGTAACAGCTAGAAAGGTGTAAAGAGGAAACAACTGCGAATATCATGCGCTGTTTAACGTCAGATAATGAACGTTCCCATATTTGCCTATAACTTTGTCTACATAGACTTAAGATCTTACATAAGATTCGACCCAATTTTGGAACAAGGGAATGAGAAGACTTTGAGAGAACCACTTAGGGTGGCTAAAGTTGACAAGCACGCCCAAGGGGAGAGAACCTCCCATTTCCTCCATGTTCCTGAATATCATTCTCATATGGTCCAAGAGAAGAAAAAGGAAAGTTGGAGTGAGAAGTGGAACTGGCACTTCAAATAAGACCATAGTAATTGAAGTTCTGCTCCTAGTAAAAAGGACAAATTAAAACATGCCTCCTTGTTATTGAAGCTCAACCACTTGGTGAAATTGAATGAGGAAATGAGGGAAGTAAGAAAAGCCAAATATGCCCCATGCACATATGTAACATGAGCATGGGGATGGGAATGTGCAGATAGCAGATTTGTGCAATAAAGGGGGGGGGTTCGTTTACCTTGTGCTCTCTCCTTTGTTTTACTTTTACCACAAAGAAAGAATCAATGGGAGTAGGAATAGATATATCGAGAGTGAAAGCGAGAACTAAAAAGGAAAAGAAAGATTCTTGTTCATGTGGTCCTCTCCTTTCCATTGTCCAGATGTGAGTGATTTCAGAGTGCAGAAGCTTTGGTGGCAGGCTTTCTCAAATGTGCACAACCTGTCAATTGCTGCCTCTTTTCACATGCCGAGGAACTGGGATCTACCAAAAGGAAGAACGCAGAGTGAGCAACCAATGACCATGAGTTCCATCTACTGCAAGGGTTAGGGTTGCTGGTTTCTAGCTTCAGAAAAGCTGAACATATTTCCAACATGGTACATCTCCTTTGGATTTTCGAATGGTTTCGTCTATCTAGCCATGGAATATGATTGAATGGCGATCCTGCCCTTCTCTATCTACGTTGTAGATTTACATATGAATTGTACGTACAATTGTCTTATTCTATCTTTCCTTCCGGATGAAAACTTTGTTAAATCTGTAGAGAGGATAGACGTCGTTCAAGATTGACTCACAGAAAGAAAGGTGCATAAATGTGATCTCTCTTGATTCTGTCGTTATGTTTTTGTCACTTGTACAATCTGCGCGTACCTTGTTTACCTCATCCCACTTCATTTACTGGTCTACAGTATCGGTTCCACCGATTTGCAGGTAGGATTCGCCTCCAGTAGTTCATATTTCAACGTCACTCTGATTGGAAGGTCTTAACAATTTGAAATTTTGAACAGGAAAAGCTGGAATTTGTGCAGTTTTTCATATTCTACCATTTGTATTAACTAATTAATTGATCAATCTCTCAATCAGTTCATCAAATACGATCAATTATGTCAAGAGTTAAAGATCTGAAACATCAGATTATCGTAACCCTTCAAGGTGAGCAGATTTTGTGGCATGGTGTTTTTAAGATGGAGGTCAGTAAATGAATTGTAAGTCACCATAAGGCTAGGCTCCATATGTACTTCTAGGCCTTTTAGCTGCGAGTCTGAACTGCTTGGTGAGGTAGGCTGATTGCTAGGCTCCACATTTATAGGCCCATGAACTTTTATATCAGCAGATACCATCTAGAAAGCCCATTATAGTTTAACTATCACACAGTACCTTAGGGGACCATTCCTAATGAGAGTCAAGTGACTCAAGAAGCTTGATCTTTGTTCTTTTCACTTCTGATGTCACTGGGAATTCACACCCTTTGCAGTGGGATTAATCTCTGCAGTCCGTGCATCCACCCGAAGACCACACGGATCAAGGGTGGGATTTGAACTTACATGTATAACTAGCAAACCCATAAGCCCCAAGGCCTTCTACTGCAGTGGTGCAAGGAGTCATCTCAGACTGCGTGACCAGGGTTCAGGGCTGTACATGTGTGCGCGCCTAACTTTCAGAAAAGAAAAAGAAAGAATCATGACTACAAGCAACTCGCCATACTGGTTTGGGTCAAGATGATTGATCTTGTTAGCTATCATGAAACGACCCCAATAATGTTAAGCGTAAAAATTAGGATTAAACAACACAAACACACATAAAACATAATATATTTACGTGATTCAGCCGAATTTGACATACGTCCACGAAAATAGGGGAGAGTATGAATTTTCCACTATAAAGAGACAATTACATGAGTATATTCAACACTGATCTTTTTATTATTTATTTATAAAAGTTCAGAGAAAAGCCTAATTTAACTCAAACCCTATTTGATAGCTTTATCGGGTAAATTTAATAATTCTCATATGATAAGGCTCTTTATCAAATTATGCTTATCTAGTTATCTTCGTCTAATAATCTCTTCTATTGGTAGGATCTTATCATTACGAGGATGGACATTATTAAACGATCCTAAGAGTCTCATGCATCTTCAACAATAATAATAAAATAAAGAGTCTCATGCATCTTCTGATTGATTGGTTTGAAAGGTTTTGTCAGTTTGGATAATGAAGAGGCGTTGGCGTGGTACGAATAGAGGTACACGTCTTAAAGCCAACCATAAATACTCTGGGTCCAAGCATTTGGTGATCCATATTGCTCATCTTCTTGGCTACATCTTGGATTATGCAATAGGTGGGTGGAGCCCTGGCACAAATAAAAATACAATTTTAAACCCCCGGCTAAAAGTTCTTGTGCGTCCCAAGAGCTTGGTGATCCCAATTGCTCATCTTCTAGGCTACATCTTGGATCTATTCCTGTGATGTGGCACAAATAGAAGTACAGTTTTGATACCCAAGCTAAAAGTACGTGTCGGTCCGAAGCAATCCAAATTGCTCGTCTTCTTGGCTACATCTTCGATGCATGGTCAGTATACCATAAATTATCTCCACCTGATGATCCTAACAACTTTTATTCTTAACATTTTCACTAAAGAAAAAGGAGAAATACTATTCAGATTGGGCTTCTAAGACTGACTTCATGGCCCCCATGTAAGCCTCACCTTAACATGATCTAACCATTATTTTCATCTCCCTTCCCTGTCATGCCACCTGCAAAAACCTATGCCCATTGGATGCTTTTAGGTACAAGTTTTCTCAGTTGAAAAGTTTTTCAATGGGAACAACCGATCAACGGATGTTTAATTGAGAAAACTAGTAGCTAAAAGTAACCACCAGGCATGAGCTTTTGCAGATAGCCTATCTAGAAGATGGCAAAGAAGATAATAGGTCAGATCATCCAAACATGGAGTCCAAATAAAGGGATTGGGGAGTTAATTCCTGAAACTTTAGGGAAAAGGCTAGTGATACACACACCATGAAAGATAGATGGGAGCCAGGACATTATGCAATTCTCTATTTTAGGTTTTTATTTTTTTCAACAAGTAAACTACTTAAAAGAAATCATCATAGCATGTGTTATTTTTTATTTATTAAAATTTAATATGATATATATGGGCTTGTACAGCGAGTATTAACCATAAACTTATGTGGGTCTAATATTTTTACAGAGATAAATGTGAACCTTACTCTTACCTAATAGACAAAATAAAAATCTGAAATAGTGAAATGACGAGTTGAATGGTGCTCACCAGCCAAAGGAATAAATAATTAAAGTTCAGATGACATAAAAATTGACATCAAGCCAAGGCTCTCGCGTCTACGTTAAGCTACGTCGGTGGTAGTAATACGAAAAATGTGCACGTTATAGGGGCCCTTTAGGTGGCTTCAAAAGGTAGTTTTATACGGTCTTAGAAGTCCAAATCCCAAATACGATAGCTGCCGTAAGAAAACGTAGTTTTGTGGGACCCGCTTGAGATTGATTCTCCCAGACCGACATCTGTGCCAACTTCTCGGCAATCTTAGTGGCGGCCTCATCTCCGTAAAAGCAGCATGAAGTTCTGATCAACAGAATGGTCCCACTTGTCACTTTCTCTCAATAAGGGGTGTAAGTTGATCAGAGCCGTCCAATGTGTAGCATGTAAGGGAGGAGTTTTGCATATGTAATCAGTGGACGAGTTTTACATGTGCCGTAAGGTCATGTAAGATCCAGATACCCAGTGTCAGGAACAGTTCATCCTCTATGCCACATCTTGCACACGTTAAACTTTCTCCTCGTTGAGGTGGAACTGTGCCGTGCACTGATCTAGTCGCAGACGCACCAGAAAATATCAAGTAGAGACTAGTTTCGGTATTTGTGAAAAGAAAGGGGTAGAATCGTCCGAAGAGGAGAGAGAAAATATTCTGAGAGATCGATATGCTGGTTCCAGCTTCTTCTGATTCCAAGCTCGAAAGTGACATCGAGAGGGAGAATGTGATAAGGTAAGGGAGAGAGACAAAGGAGGACTTGCTGTCACGGGCCCAGCATCCACCTGCACTCTTTCATCCGAGAGCGCGAGAAAGGGAAAGCGAACGGCCGTGGACCACCCAAACCCAGCTTTCTCCCGTAACCCAACCCCGAGGAGAACCAATACGGCAAGGAAAACTTGCCTTTCCATAACGTCATTGCCTCCTCAACACTTAAGTCCCTCTCCTCACTCTCCTCTCTGGAGCTGTTTCGTGAAACGATGGAACCTCTCTCTCTCTCTCTCTCTCCCAGCGATGCTCTTCTCTCTCTTCTCTCTAATTTCGACGGATTTTTCTTCGGTGATGTTGATGGAGTTATGGCATTGCTTAGGGCAATGAATCCAGGTTTTCTTTGAAAATGAAAGGCCACTCAGGTCTTTGTCAGTCCACATCCTCGACCTGTTCTCCTTTATCTGTTGGGATACAACTCTCTCATCCCTTGTGTGGGGCATATTGGGACACGTGAACCTGGGTTTCATTTTGATGGGACCTACTAGAGAGCCACCACCAATTTATAGTTGACTTGTGATTTTATCTTCTGGATTGCCCGGGAAAGAGATATCATTTCCTTCACCGTGTTGAAGAAAACAGTTAAAACTAAAGGGATGGGCGGGGCACCATACCTGCAATGATGAAGCCGAAAGCTCTCTAGAATGGTCAATCCGTGTAATTAAGATATTTAAAAAGAGACAGAGGTTCGGTGGGATTGGCCCCGGGGTTGTTGATACAGAATGTACACTTACTGTTCAAAGATAGTGCGTGGGGGACATGGCCACAACAGTCCACACTGCATGAAGGTGGAAGCAGCAAGATCAAATACCTAAATCAGACGAATAAAAAATTTCTCACTGGCCAACAACTTATAGTATAATCGGTCGCTGACAATTGAACATCTCCCTGAAATATGATGGGAAGCTGGCAGGAACTAAACTAGTTAGTCCAAAAATCATGCATATTAGATGATTCTAACATCTAAAAAGTTTTTCTTTTCCTGACTGGTAAGAAACTTTGTAAATAATAATCTATATTCATAAATGAAAAATACTAATTTATTATATGTCAATTCCCATGATTTTTATATTACGATATATCCAAAGGCAAACCCAATCAGACGGTCAAGTATAATCTATAAATAGATTTCATATTGTAAAAAGTTGAACCGCTTTGACTGGCTTTTACCAGCGCTTGATTTAGCATTCCTCTTACTCGAGAGAAAATATACATGGAACATCATAAAAGTTACCAAGAAAAAAAGTAACCAGAAATAAAGGCACACTTGTGTGACTCTCGAGGACAATTCACAAATGGCACAAAACATGCATCAAACGATCTTGGGGCTGAGACAAACGGTGTGATGCCCTTCTTGCAGAAGATGACAAGTTGGCAATCTACAATAGGTGTTCCTCAATTGACCTAAAGGCAAGGCACATGGGGTGGTGACCTCAGGGTCTAATTGGTACTTGAGTAGATGAATTTGTTACTACATAGGGTTGCCCACCCCACCTCTCTTTACATTTTCCATTTTTGTTTGATGGAAAACGTTTCTACGTTTTGTTACAATGTGGAACCAATTAGATGTAGGAGAGGAAGAACATCCCAACTCTTGAAAATTGCCTCGTTGTACAGTGTATTTGAATAATGAGGCCAGTAGAGACTTGCTAGGTTGACGTACTCATGCGGAGACTTGCTAGGTTGACGAAGACACAGCCCAGGCCAGCTTTCGTGTCGACACATGATACGTTACTTTCCAATTAGTTAAGACTTCTCAAGAATACGTTGTACCTACTCGCTAGGTCGGGTCCAGGGCGTGCATACCCGCTCACCTACCTCACAGTTGGCACCGGAAAGATAATAATGGATCCTCAAACATGTACTTTTTGACAATTAAACGACTAATTCCGCCTTAATTATGACCCAGAAGTTCAGACTGACTCAATGCCATTAACGTTGCAAGAGGACAACATATTTTTTATAAATCGAAACCATTGTTCCAACGGATCCTATCTCAGATAGTCCTTGGTGAGAAAATCTCGTACTTTTCATTCTTAACCCTTTGGAGCAGTCCATTTTACCCCTTAAATAACAAAGGCCAGGATGGTCCAATTGGGATATTATACCAAAAGATGTTGGTATGGACAAAGTTAAGGAATTGAAAGAAAACAACAGAAACCATGGCCATGGCCCCTAGTTGTACTTCTACCTGCCTCAATAAACTTGACTTTGTGGTCTGGATAATATGCTCTAACATGAAATGTCTCATTTCATTGATAGGTTCCTCGGACTCATCCTAGCTTATCCATTCGCCCTTTTTCACACATTTCGGCTTCCTTGATATGATTTCAACCTCAAGTTTTCCTCGACCTTGTTCGTCCCTTTCTAATGGAATTTCATCTCTTGCTTTGACGAGAGAAAACAAAAAGAGAGGGTAGGGAAAAGGAATTAGAGAGGCAATTAACGGATCGAAGACTTCTATTTTTCCTTTAGTCTACTTTAATCCCGTCCTATAAGCCGCCTTTGAACTTCCATGATAGGAGGCATACAGGCACGAGGAGTTTGAACTTGTAGTAAGCGTTAAATCCCTTCCGCAGTTTGCCTGGAGCTGAGCTTGTTGGCCCTTACTTGAATGGGAAAGATGACATGCCCAAGCCCGTGCGCCCTATTTGTCATTTGTTTAAATTTTCTCTCAACTACATTACTTTCTCCGGTCAATATTGGTCCCTTGGCTACGAAACTACTGAAAGTACCCATATGAATAAGGAGAAAAGAGAATACCAGTTTAGGCAGCCCTTGGGAACGGGTTTCACCTCTTTTAAATGGATCACTTATATCCATAGCCCATTTTTTTTGTCCATTGAACTTGTTCTATGTGAGAAGACGCACTTAACCAACTAGGCTAAGTGCTTGAATCCAATTCACTTGTCAGCATCCTACAATCTATTTTTCTTTGTTGAAATAAATTTTCGTGTAGGTATAAGTGCTTTTGTTATACTTTTTAATGAATTCTTTGAATCTTAAGTTTAGAACGTGGTGCAAATTCTGCCTTTTCAAGATAGTTATGCCTTCTAAATCTCTATTTTCGGGATTCAATAAATTAAGTCACACTTCATGCTGTCTTGTCTAATTTGTACTATTATAACAAGACCAATACATTTTCTCTCTTCAAGAATGCTTTAAGAAACATTTGATCCTCTTAATCTCAATATCGCAAATTGACACTAAAGTCTACTCTCGATCGATCACCTTAATGGGCAAAATATATGTACCATTCTAAAATGAATAATGTATCTTGATTGTTATCTTATAATATTAGGAACAAGAAAATATATGAAACATGCTATGACAACAAAATATCTTCAAAACCTACTTGTTGAGTAGATGATCAAAAACCTAAAATAATATACCAGAAGAAAATTTGATTTTATAACTAAGAGATTGACTATAAAACTTTATAAGAAGATCATACACTATATTTGTAACAACTCTAATTTTTAAATTCTATTTTAAAGAATTATAAATTAATTTTTATAAACATAAATGGGAGAATCTTCATATTTAAGTCCTACAGAATTTACCTTTCTAAAAGACATCAAATTAGACCAATACCTTTATATTTGGATTGTACTTGAAAATACAATTCTAACGAAACTAATTTTATTGAAATTTGAGTTCGGACAAATAAATGGTTATTTTTCTCGCGAAGGGTATTTTTTATAATTTTACAGTTGGGCCCCCGTTTGTGGGAATTCATGTCGGACAATGAAGATACATTAGAAAGTCTATGTCAAATACTTATTAGTTTTGATTAAAATCACGATGTCGGGAATCAATAAAACATCATAATTAGGTATGCATAATAAAATAAAAAAAGAAAATAATTAAAACACTTAAAGGAGGGCCCAAATTGATATTGGCACCCTCCCACTTAAACGAAAAGATTAGACTGTTTAGTCTATTCTCAACGAGAGAGAGAGAGAGAGAGAGAGAGAGAGAGAGATAGAGAGAGAGAGAGAGAGAGAGAGAGAGAGAGAGAGAGAGAGAGAGAGAGAGAGAGAGAGAGAGAGAGAGAGAGAGTGAACGGATGAAGAAGAAAGGAGAGGAGTGGGGCAAGAGAAGAATGGATCTGGGGTTTTAGGTTTATTGGAGAGACAGAGCTCACTAGCAACAATGGTGGCTCTGATCTCAAATTTGACTACTCAATCGACTCTCCACAATGACAGGAGTAAAACCCCTTTGGTTTCATTGTGATTGAAGCAGGATTGGTACCGAATTGGAGCAGGAACACTAATCACGTGAAATAGTCACCTTAAAAACATCAAATGGCATCTTTTTAAGTGACAATTAGAGAGCATAGACGCCCACAGAGGTGAGTTTTTTGTAGGAATTCTCCACTTCTTTGTTTAATTTGTCTGTAGATTAGGAAAGGCTAGATTTTTCAATTAGGACTTAATTGCTTTACACCAAAACAAGATTAGAACCCTTGATCTTGTTTGTATTCCATAAACAGAGAAGGTTAGGAGCATTGATCAAACCATTCAAGGCTCTGATCATTCAATCGAAGCTCGGGCAGGAGTGATCCGACTCATGAAACCCAATCCACATTGATCCAACCATTTAAATTATAAATTATGTATAAAAAGAGTGAAGCATAGACCTTTGGTGGTTAGGATTTGACTGAAATATTGATTTGTATTGGACAACAGATCAAACAATCTGGATCGTCCAATTAGTTACTGTGTAAATAGTGACTAGCAACATCTGATCAATGATCAGATGCTACTAGTAAGTTCCTCATCCTTTAAAATGATAGGATGAGTCAAAATTTTAAGAATTGGAACCAAAACAAACCAGATGATCTAGGCCATCCGATCTATCACTCTTTAAATAGTGGATCTGTGACATCTGATCCATGATCAGATGCCATAGATGAATTCTAGAACCTTGAATTAGCTAGAATCTGACTAGAATTCTGAAATTTGGATAAAAATTTATCGAATAATCTGGACCATTCGGTTAGACAGTAGGGGAAAATAGGAACCTAGCAATAGTTGGTTGGTGATTAGACATCACCATTGCATTTCAAACCCTAAATTGACATAGGAAGAGATATTTCACTTATTCATTAGCTAACAAGGTTTAATAACATGTTGAGAACAAGATCTGACCAATCCTAGTTGTCGGATCACCAATTAGAGAGTAAATACCAGATTATGGGGTGATCTGATGCTATTCTTATATATGATCAGTGATAAGTAGTTGGAAAATGAGTTATCAAAACTCTGATGGCTTGGGATGAGTTTTTATCATCTATTAGTAATCTAAAAATGACAATTAGACCACCATTCAATAGTTTGAAATTGAAAATATAAATATAGATCCGTGAATGATAATCAATGGCTTGGATTTAATAACCTATGACTTGATAGAAGTAAGATTGGTGAACCGTGAAGGAAAACACAGAACAATATACATGGCTGAGATCGTGCAATCTTGATGGTAGATTAGTGAGGGATTACTAAAACCTAATGGTTTCACTATTAATAAATGATCTGGATTGACAGATCATGGTTAAAATACTCCTTTGTAATTATTAGCTTACAACTCGACATTGATAAGAAAATATGGAATATCTATAGGTTAACTAGGTTGACCGATAAGTCGAGTTGAAGAAGGAACAGCTGAACGGAGAATTACGCCTAAGAGGTAAGTGGTTTAACATCTATTTGCCATTAAGATTTTAGCTAATCAAATCGTTTGCTTATCATGTTTTCTATATGAGATTACTTGATTATCATGAGATTTACATTATATCATGTTACTTTGCTTTTAGCTTTAAAAGAATGCTATACTTGCAAATGTGGTATGTGTGATTATATGTATGTATCTTCATAACTATGATGCATATTTTTATATGAAGAATGAAAGTGATTTTACTTGAAATGCATCAATCCCATGTAGTCTAACAAGTCAGGTGAGGTCAAACACCAACTGAGGCAGGCCAAAAGTCTCAGGCAAGGGACGAGGCTAGATATTGAGAGTTAGTTTTACATTGCTCAGGGAGTGAAAGCTGCATTGGTTATAAGACTTCAAGAAACTCTAACGGTCACAATGTGTTTTCTCTGGGAAACTAGGGAAGAACAAAGCCGTGAGGGCTAAGCCAAAAGAGGACAATATTGTGATTGTTGGAACTTGGGTTATTACAATTGGTATTAGAGCCGTTACACCTTGTGGTGTGGGCTAACCACATGTGATTGCGTCTGGTCAAAAGGCCATGCGAGGACGCATGTCCCCTAAGGTGGGGAGAGGTGACGTTCTGCGATCTAACAAGCCGGGTGAGGCCAGACATCGATTGAGGTAGGCCAAAAGTCTTAGGTGAGGAACGTGGCCTAGGTATTAAGAGTTAGTCCCACATCGCCTGGAGAGTGGAAGCTGCACTAGTTATAAGAGTTCAAGGAACTCTAATGGTCACAATGCATTTTTTCTAGAAAACTAGAGAAGAATAAAGCTATGAGGGCTAAGCCTAAAGCGGATAATATTGTGACTATTGGAACTTGAGATGTTACAGGGTAGTTGGTAGCGAACATACTAAGCACATACTCAATTCAATCATAATGCAATAGTATATCATAATATTCTTGGATCCTCATACAATATATTTCTGTTCTTTTCTTATTTTGCTATCCGTTAAGCTTTATTTTTCATTTTTTTTAATAGTGACTTATACATGGAAAACTCTCTTATATATTATAATATCTCAAAAATTCCTTGCTTATAAAATATGAGAGGGATTCACTAACCTTATCTCTTATATTTTATAAAAATATCTTCCACCACAGATGTAAATATAAGGGAGCCAACTATATCCTTTTTCATCTATGCCACTAGCATCCAAGGGAAGCCACATCCCTTGAATGCAATTTTGGAGTGGGCTTTGTACTGAAGATTTCTTCTTAGGCAATTAGGCTAATCACTTGCATTAAGACTATTAGTTTGTAGGAAAAAATCAAATAAGTTCATTAAGGAGATCATAGCATATGTTTGTTTAAGAAAGGCAAAGAATAGAATATCATAGGGATTTTGTGGCTATGGTGACGGTTTTAGGCATAGTTTAAAAACTTGAAAAACTCAACGTGACTTAAAGGTCTAGCCAGTCAAATCGCTCGAAGCTACTCATGGGTGACTTGAAAGTACTCGAGGGAGATTTAAGATGAAACTTTAAAGACATATGATTATATTTATAATTTGTACTTCATGTGTAGACGTAAGCAATAAGCACACCGCTTATTGTTGTTTGAGAGGTCCTATGTTTAAATCTTGGCCCAAACTAATTTGTTTTATTATGCAACAAGTTGATCAATTTGATACCGAGTCGAGTAACTTCGATGAAGTTTCTAAGTCGATGGGTGAATATTTAGAACTGCCGTTTCAAACACCATAAATGATTGGGAAAGATGACCAAAAGATGGTATAACCTAGATCTTCATTGCTCAAACTATTCGTTAATGGATCAAAGTGGATCTGCAGAGCCAAAAAGATCTCCACCATTGAACTATTTGAGCCTCTGATCTACCATGGCAAATTGATAAATCCTATAAATCTCTGTATGGATTATGGTATGCTCCATTTACTATGATCTCTATATAGAGAAGGGGTTTTAGGAAGTAAACTTAACATAATACAGAAGATAGGCTGTTGAAGTCGAACCTCTTTAAAAAATTACAAATAGGGTCTCATATCATATTATTTTATTGAGAACTATTGATAAATTAAATCCTTGTTGAATTACAGGACATCTTCAGTCTCGGTGCAATTGATTGATCAAGGTTTTAACTGCAGAGTTTATCAAGAAATTCTCTATCTGCAATTTCACCTGCCTTGTTTTTCTTCGGAAGGTCAACATAGTTTTTCTTACTAAATAGAAGAATAAGTCCACGTCATCTTTTCTTGAGACTCTTCTAATGGAATGTAAAAACGGCTAAGAAAATTTGATCTTTTGAGTTTTCCACTTAACAGCAAAGAGGCATAAGTATTGGTGGATTTCTTATACCGAGGACTTTAAAGGTGTCTCAGCTACAGAAATCGGAAGTTAAAAATGGCAAGTGACCACAGATATAATTGGATATCTTTATGGAAAAATAGGAATTTCCTAGAGTTTCTTACAGTTTTTTTCACCCTTGTTGGACTATAGATACAGGATGATAGGAACATATATATTCCCTTATGAGTGATTTTTGGAGTGTAGATAATCATGAGAATCCAAACATGATAAATGGGTTGGACAACAGAAGGTAGATTTACCGGCAATATTTACTTGAACATAATCTGCCGGTAAACACGGAAACCATCTCCCAGCAAGTGGCGAAAGCACAGCTTCTTTCACCGTCTGTCGTCTGTAAGATGACGATTTTCGCCAGAATCCTCCATTTCAGGCAATTTTTTTTTGCACTTGTGATAGTTTCCCACTGGATTTTTTCTACTTTCAGATGTTCTCCTGTGATTTTTTCCCACAACTCTATCATTTCCACCTATTTCTCTCTTCACGCCTTCTTCCACACAGACACGACTTCCCTTTCTTCCCACACACACGCACTCTCTTTCTCTTCCCTTTCTGACACCCAAACATTTTTATTATCAACGGCCTGTCACAACAAAAAGTAGCATTAATTGTTGATGATCCTAGCGCTAACTTGTGAACTTGTCCATCGACAAGGAACTTAGCCATGTTTTGTTCTACCTGCAGATTTGCTTGGCATTAATTCAAGTACTTACGCATGTTTGAGTGGTGGCAGACCATAGTCCATCAATCCCTCAACGTGTTCTTGCATGTGTTCAATGAAGATAATACAAGGAACCTGTTGTTGGCACTTAATATGCGAATAAAGCGTTGTGCGTGGAATTATTTACTTCAGTGTGGTTTAGTAACTAAGATGTGAATGGACTACGCTTGCTTTTGGTAGACTTGATAATCTACAATCTCAAGCTCAGCAGTATAGAATTCGGTTTTACAAGACGCAAGAGTTTGGAAAATGATTTTCCCACACTTTGAGGAGTTTCTGATAATTGTAGTGACAGTCCAACTTTTACCCAGTCTGCTGGACATCTTAAGCTTCAAAAATTAGAACTCAATTCAGAGTCCCAGAAAATTTCTTTTCTAAACTTTCTAGAAGATTCTAAATTTAGATATGTACTGAAACGACATCTGTTCACAGATTCTGCACATTACTACATTGGAGGAGTATGCAGAAGGTACAGAGTGATATCAAGAAGGTATAAGCAAGCTCTTATGCTGATCAATCTCAACATAAAACCACAAAAGGACCAACTGAGAACTCGATAATCTAAGCCTCCAAGTGAGGACAGCGTTTCCTGAGAGGCACTGTTATTTAATATTTAATGCATTCTGGGTCTTTTTTGCTAATTTGTCTCATTCTAGACGGATTTCCAGTAACCTTCCGGTACAGCCTGGAGAGCAAAACAAGAATGAATCGAAATTTCCTATCTGGACTCGGAAATGGTTTCAAGAGCAAGGTTTCTTTTGTCTAGCCCTCTTCCTTGTTCCGGTGTCTATCTTCTGAACATGGGTCTTCCTAGTGGGCTTGGCACCGCTATCTCAAATTGATTTGTGCATCTTTAATCAAAATTCCCAAACTTCTGATTGGTTGTTCTGGATTGGCACGTAGAAAACTTGATTCTTACCACATTTTCAGAAAAAAAAGTTGATTTTGACGTCTTATTTTTAGCTTTTTAAGCAGATGTAATTGGTTTAATGTGATATATGCTCAGTGTCAGAAAAGCTTTTGATTCCTTAAGTTGCTGCACAATTTCAATGTCAAGTGCATATTTGAACTGCTGAGTTTAGATACACAGCAAACTCAATATCCGATGCAATTCAGTTGATATATAACAGTCTGAAGAGCATAACGAGAGTATTGATACGTTACAAGAGCTCATTTCAAACTAATCTCAGCATCAGCAGAAGGCAAAGATGCAAGAACCCCATAATCTAGGCCTCTAATAAAGGACGACATTTCCTGAGGTGAGAATTATTTGATAGTTAATGAGTATCCTAGGGACTTAGTAGTCAATTCTTCACATTTCAGATGAAATTTCAGAAATGTTGCTTTATGAACTGCAGACCAGAAAAAGAATGAAAAATAAATTTCCTTCCAAAGAAGGACCCTTTCAGGAGTGACATTTCATTTGGGTATAGCCTCTTCCTAGTGTTTCTTGGGTCTTTCTTTTCTGAATATAGGTCTTCCTAGTGCGACTGGGACCAGTATTCCTTACTTATTTCTGCTCCTGATTTCACAACTTTCTGTCCTCTGTTCTGGACAAAAACCAACGGCACATACATTTTCAGGAAAGAGACAACCAGACAGAGGTTGATTTAAACACAGTCTTTAGCTTTTCAGAAAGATGTAATCAACTAACGTGCTATGTTCTCAGTTTCAACATACGTCTGAGCATGAGATTTCTCCATGCATTTCTTCTAGCTCACATGAAGAATAATTTATCTAAAATTTTCAACTTGTGCTAAGAAAATTTACCCTGACTGGTAGCTTCAGCATTTTGTCGTGAATGTTATACACTAAGTTCTTACGCATATTTGTTTACATCAGCTTGCGAACAAAAACTAGAATCATAATATGGATCTTTAAGAAAAATAAATACAACGATGCATGCTCGTTCCATATATCTGAGCAACGACAATGATTTGCTTCTGGAAGTAGAAGCAAACCTTGCTAGCTTGGTCAATTATGAACTGTTTTACAATGGTAGCACCAATAATATTTGCTAGAAATGTATTTAACTAGACTTTCCTAGTTTTGCATTTAATAAACCGACTCCTTAAGAAGTAGATCGACCATTGTTAAGGATCTTCTGTTGTAAAGTTTATATTGCTGTCAAAAAAGTCTCTCTTATTCTCTTCCATTCTCTAACACAGAGTTATTGCAAATGCATCCTGCTGGAAAAAGTAAGGTGACACATTGTTCTTGTTTATTTCACCGTAAGTCTTATATACACTTCAGAATGCTTGTAATATTTTGTGATTTTCAGTTGGATGTAGGTTATACTCGAGTGTACTTCTTTCTTCTATCCCAGGTGTGTTTATATGTTGGTTTTTATTTTCCGATGGTTATACGGTGATTCTGATGCCAATGTTGTTGCATGATCTGTTTTGCAGCCCACAAGCCCTGCTCCGTGCCCTAAGGTATGTCCCATCTAACAGTCTTATCCAACTATTTTCTTCTCTTATCCGAATCCTTCAATTTGCTTAATGGCTTCGAATTTTATGCTTCATTTTAACTCTCTACTGTTGTTGGACTATCTGGCTGACCTTTGTTACTTATCTACTATTCTAAATCAAGGTGTCTCTTCTTCGGACATATTTGGTGTAATGCCTACCCTAGAGGAATATGAAAATCGGGACTGGTTACTACAATTGAACAAAAATCATGATGTCCAGACCAATGAATTGAGGTATAATAAAATATAATATGAATGAAAGAACTAATGGTCAAGCAAATGCTCTTCTAAAGAGGAAGTAATATCCTCAATTTTAATCCTAAATTAGTGATAAAATAAATAAATTAAATTAAAAAATTTATGTATAGAATTTGGTTCTGACAACTAGAAACTAGAAAGTACACGTTGATAGAATTTCAACGCCATAAATAACACTGAAAACGGAGCTCAAACGAAGAAGTTATGAGCCGTTGAAGAAGAAGGGCATTTTGGTAAATTGGCAGAGCACGAAATAGAGGTGGCAGTTTTGATAATGGCACCCCTTTCCACCTTACCTTATTAGATACGACGATTTCACCGGAGAAATAGTCGGAGGGAGACGTGTAAGGGAAGAGTTTCCCTTTCCCCTTTTCAGCATAATCTATATTTTCCTCAGTTAGCCTTAATCATCATCTTCTTTCTCATTTCCATTGAGTTTTCCTCTAAACTCTAGCTTCTACAAAACTTAAGTTTTCCGGTGACTGGAAATCCAGCAACATCAACGAGTGATCAGCCATTTGAGGTAAGCCCCAACCCTATAATTTTCTTAATTGCATGTGTGCAGAGGCATCAATAACATGCATGAAAAATCGGGAAAATGGTGAAAAAACATAGTTTTTCCTAGAACATGTACACGCTACTGTTGGAGCATTAATAGGCATATAAAACCTCATTAAAACAGAGATCAACTGTTCATTTCGTGCATAAGGGAACCACAAACAAACCCTTTAAGTTTTAGGAAAATATGACAGTGGAAGACGTCGGAAATAGTGAAGAACAGTAAGTAGAAAAAAAAGAAGGAACATGAGAAAAATTGAGTAAAAACCTTACTTTTTTGGCAAAATCAAGCCAAAGGATTGTTGAAAATGGAAAACACATGAAATTCTGAGCAAAATGGTGAAAAAATGATGAAATTTGGACATCTGTAGGGTCACCGGTGATAACTGAACTCCGGTAGTCTTCCCCGGCGCTGGTTTCCTCATCGCACCGATGTGACCCAGTGTAAACCATGGCCTCTGGTGTAACCCAGTGTAAACTGGGCACCAGTGTAACCCGGTGTAAACTGGGGCACCAATGTAAATCTGTGCACCGCTTGACCCCTATAAATTAATAATATTAATTTATGAAGTATTTTCACAAAAAACTTGATTTTGAGAGCTATAGAGGTCTAAATTATGATCCGAAAGAGGCGTTGCGACCGTATTGACTACGTGGACCTAGATTTAACTTAAAAACTTAAAATTGACCACTTTTAATGTAGAAAATTTTTAAGATAGTATTGGGGTATTGACATGTATATTTGAATGTATCACATAAAGAGGATATACGCTTCAACCGAGTGATCTCACTTTGAGGTAGGTGACAACATTTAATGTTTTAATTTGATTTTTTTAAAACCCTGCATCTATCACAGCATCATGATTGATTGTGATTTACATTGCACTTATTATTAGTCGCTGATTTTGTGAGATTTAGAGCTTTATACTACGATCGTTACTTGATTTCAAGCATGTATCAAATGGCTTTATGATCCGATGATTTTATGAGAATGATATGATCTATTTATGCTAAATTAAAAATTTTCCTTCTTTATTGCATCACCGAAATGGATGGGTTTTCATGAGAAAGAAAAGTGGAGGCTTGCTTGGTAGCTGGTTTTTTTAGAGGCTAACCCCGAGATGAGGGGCATGCCTTAAGGATTGCGAGCCGCAAGTGCTCCTGGGTTTTTGACATACTTGTTTCCGCGTTTTGAGTTTTATGACGGGTACTTTCACTCTGTGGATGTCATGCTAGGAGGGAGAGGGCCGACCACCCCCTTCCGAGATTTGTGATGTGATATGATTGTAATATGATAGACACCTGCCTGTAGATGGCTTTCGGTAGTGGTTGGTAACATGGATAGTCCACACTACCAATCCGGGCCTTTCCATGGGGACGGACGTTAAGTCTCCCGTTATGGTGTTGACGGGGAGCGACAGTGGTTGAGACCCTGGAGGGTTGCCACTACGGCATGAAGATCCATATTCTTATTTTGTGTGCTCGCGTGATTGGCATGGAGATGGGATTGTATGTTTGGGTGTGACGACACTCAGAGATTTGGATATGAGTACTCATGATCAGTGATACGAGTGTGTGCGACGCTCGTGAGACCCATGTAGTTTAGGGGCCCTGTTATTATAGTATGCTCATTTACATTGATCATATCATGTTTTAAATCTGTGATATGCATGTTTTGTCGTACTTGATAATTTGACACTATGTTAGCATGGCTTATAATGATTTTAATTTCATAGATGATAGATCTTTTTATTATATCGCCACTGTTATTTGGTTATTCCATCTTTATTACATTAATTGTCTATGTACCTACACAAGCAATAGCTTGCTGAGGCATTGCTTTGTTTTGCAATACCTTAGATCTCAAGCATGACATCAAGAAGGGCAAGATTGTTAAGAAACCATGATAGTAGTGGAAGATTCATTTACTTGATTTGATAGACAGTGATGTGAGTTAATAAACAGGACTGCCATTTGATTTTCTTTAGGGACTGTATACTTTTATATTATGGATTTGATTAAGATGGTTATACATATGACGATCATTTAATGGGAATGTTATGATGGATAGACCCTGGGCCATATTATGATAATGTCTTGGATATTTATTGTTTTGAAAATAAAGGCGCTGATGCATTTAACGTTGGTAGACATATGTATTGTTTTCAAATCTATTATCATAAAACTATGTTATGTTTTAAATTAAAATTATGATGTTTTGGAAACAGAAAATAAAACCTGGAGGTTTCAAGAAATGTTTTAGTAAAATAATTAATAAAATATTTTTAACATGGGATCCAAAATGCAATTATTATTATTATATAATGTTATAAAAACCCGGAGTGTTATAGAAGATGTGTGGACTTGGTGTACCATTACCTACTTAGAAAAAAGGAAAGATAACATCCATTATATTAATTTTGATTGAAGTCCATATGAGTTGTACTTCTCACGTAATCTTTTTAGGATGCATTTCATTTACTCATTACTTGATTGATCATAATAGGTTCCTAACACTGGCTTCATTCTTTAGATTTGCTGCAGCTGACAGTATGCACCCCTTCAAATAGCCATGCAGCTCTATCTAAAGAAAGGAGAGATCAAAATTATTTTCTTTTCTCTTATTTTGCATATAGATGTTGCTAGTTGGCGGTGTATTGATTTTAGAACCAGACTTGGGGTTGTTTAAATTTTATAATTTGTTTTGGTTGTAATTAGACTTGGCATATAATGAAATTTCTATCTTTGTTAAATGGTTGCTTCTTCTTTTCTCTTTGTGGGTGAGTGTAATATCCTTAATTTTTGAGATAAAATAGGAAATTATTAAATAAATTAAAATAAAAATTTATGGATGAAATTTTTTCCTAAAAATATAATAATTAGAAAGTGCTCGTCGATACGAATCCAACGCCACCAAGAACGTGAAAAACGGAGCTCAAACGAGGGAGTTATGAGCCGTCAAAGTTGTAAGGGCAAATTGGTCTTTTGACAGAAACGTGTTACACAGGGGTCCAAATTGATAACGGCACCCCTGTCTACACACGTCTCTACCAGTCCGGCGAAATCGCAGGAGAGACGTGGGAAGAGACGTGTGGGGAAGAGTTTCTCTTCCCCAAGACTCTAAAACCCTATATCTATGCTCCTCTAGGAGCCAAAACGCTCCACTTTGAGCGTTTTCCCTGAATGCTATGCAAAACCCTAGCCCTGCAAAAACTTAGATTTTCCGGCGAGTGGAGCCCCGGCAACACGAGCAACTTCGGCCAGGTGCAAGGTAACCCTCAAAACCTATGTTTTTCGTATTTATTAAATAGAAAAAAACAATTAGGAAAACATTTAAAAATTAGGAAAAATTAGATTTTTTAGGAACTTTGTGCACGCTACTGTTGGAGCGTGATTTCACGGATCAAACCTAGTCCGTTTGAAAATCGCACCGTCCAACTAGTGCACAAGAGACCCAAGAGCATACCCTTTAAATTTGGGAGTGATCCAACGGTGGAATTCTCCAGAAAACTCAAAAACCAGTACCTAGGGATGATTTTAGGAACTTGGGAAAAATCATTTAAAAACCATGGTTTTTGGAAAAATTAGTGCAAAAGGAGGGCACAAATGGATTCTAGAGAGAATTCTGAAGAAAATGGCGCAAAAATCATGCAAAACGGAGCTCTGTAGTTCCGCCGGAGGCGACCGGAATCCGGTCGTCTTCTCCGGCGTCGGCGCCCTGGCGCTGACGCCAGGACGCACTCGGAGACGCACCGAGGATGACGTCATACGACGTCGTCGTCGCACGCGTGCGCGGCGCCGCGAGCGTGCGGGACGGCCTCGGTTGGCTGTTGCGGTGGGACCGGGACGCGGTGCGTCCTGGCGACCGTGACGCACAAGCGCGTGCCTCACGGTGCCGAAGACGCACGGCGCGCTTTCCGTTCGGCGTCTGCGTCGGCGTGCGTCTTCGTGCGCCAGTGTACGCCAGTGTAAACCGGCGGAAAAGAGGCGCCGCCGGTTTAAACCACCTTATGGTGGTCCGGCAGGCCCCATTTGGGGGTAGTTTTCACTAAAAGTTAATTTTTGGGAGCTAGAGAGGTCCAAATCACTATCCGGAAGAGGCGTTGTGACCGTATTGACGACGCGGATCTAATTTTAACTTAAAAACTTAGAAATGACAACTTTTTCTTTAGAAAAATTTTAAAATAGTGATGTGACATGTACAGGTGCACGTGAATATACCAATTAAAGGGAGTTATTAGCAAGCTAGTGGTCTCACACTGAGGTAGGTGACGACAACTAATGTTTTGCCTTGATATTTGAACCATGTTTAAACATAGCATCATGTGTGATTTTGTTTTAAAATGCAATTATTATTTACCGTGGATTTCATGCGACATTGCGTACAGGATGGTTATTCCAAATTGAAATCTTTTACTGAATAAACTTATTTAAAATGCTTTTACAAGTATGATGTTAATTAGTTATGCTTAATTAGAGTTTTATTTCTTATTGTATATATAGAAAATACATGGATTTACATGGAAATGAGAATAGAGGCTTATTAATTTGGTCCTTTTATAGGCTAACCCCAGGATGAGGGGCATGTCTTGGGGATTGCAAGCTATAAGTGCTCTTGAGTTTTAGCATATACAAATGATTTTCGTGTTTTATATTTGATGACGGGTGCTCTCGCCCGGTGGGCGTCATGCTAGGAGGGATAGGGCCGGCCACCCACCTTCCGAGATTATGATGTGATGAGTTTGTCATATGATAGACACCTGCCCATAGATGGCATTCAGTAGGGGTTTGATAACATGGATAGTCCACACTACCGGTCTGAGCCTTTCCATGGGGACAGACGCTAAGTCTCCCGTTATGGTGTCGACGGAGAGCGGCGGTGGTTGATACCCATGGAGGGTTGCCACTGCAAAGATGATGGCCCATATTCTTATTATGTGTGCATGTATGATGAGCATGGTTATGGATGATATGCCTGGGTGTGACGACACTCAGAGGTTGACTACGTGTACTCCTGATCAGGGATGTTAGTGCGATATGGTGGGACCCATTACCTTAGGGTGCCCTTATTCTGGATGTATGCTCCATTTTATTGATTCATGTCATGTTTTAACTCCGTGAATTTCATGTTTTAGCATATGGAATAAATTGGCATTTATTGAATATGGCATTATGATATCACTATCTTCATAAATGTTAGATTTTTCATCAGTATTGTTCATTATTTCTTGCATTTATTACATTAATTGTCTATGTACCTACACAAGCGATAGCTTGCTGAGGCATTGCTTTATTTTGCAATGCCTTAGATCTCGAGCGCGATAACAGGAAAGGCAAGGCTGTTGAGAAGCCGTGAGAGCTGCTGAAGACCATTTTTCTATAGTATTAGACAGTGATGTGAGTCATTAAACAGGATTATCATTTGGATTTTTATTATGGACTGCATATTTTATATTGGGATGTGATTTAGATCTTTGGACATATGTTGGACATTTATATGGGATGTTATGATGGATAGACCCTGAGCCATATTATTATTGTCTTTTGGACGTTTATTTGATTTAAAATAAAGGCGCCTATTTATTTGACGTTGATTTATACGCTGATTATTTATTTATGTTTACATTACATGTACGTCATTTTGAGAAAGGAAAACTAACACCCGGAGTTTTTAAGATAGGTTTAGTAAAATGTTGAATAAAATCTTTTCTTATGGGATCCCAAATGCTCTTAATTAAAATGCCATAAAAAAAAATGTCTTGAAAATCCGGGGTGTTACAGTGAGTCACTATTAAATCATTTAAACTTTTAACTTTATCTTTTCTTCTTTTATTTTTGTGGGTGTAAAGAGACTTGGCATATAAATAATTTTCTAAACAAGTATGTTGCTGTTCTATCCTTATCTATTAACTACCTAGCTTACACTATATGCATGAATCTTTAAATGCTTATTTTGTTCTCATCTTTTTATGTTACTGTATAGAAATTCAAAGTGAAATTGTGTGCAACTTCTTCCCCAGGCAAAGCACTAAATTATCTTCTTCTTCTTTTTCCAGATACTTAGTTACATACCAATTTGTATTTGTTGTATTGCATTTACACTAGAATAAGTTTCCATTGAGATATTTCATGCAAAGCTCTTTAAGTTCTTCATATTTTTTTATGTAATATGATGATAAGTATTGGTGTAAATGGGCTAAACACTCCACAATTAACTATGAGTACTAATAAAATTAAAGAATTAATAATGTCGCTTTAAGTCTTGATTCAAATGGATTTGAGCCCAATGTTGTAGCTGTCCTCTATGCAAGTATCAAGTGTGCAATAGCTTTTTGCCATACTGCATTAGCAAGAGAGAAAGTCTGGATGCATATTGGCACGTCAATTGGGTAAAAGGTATAGTATAATGTTTAGATGGTACCTGCTTGGCTTTGAACTCATCATCATCATCAAGACCTTATCCTAATAAGGGGTTGCCCACATGAATCTTGTTTCTTCATTCTCCTCTATTAAGTACCATGGCTTTATTTAGTCCCAAAGTTTTAAAATCTTTTCTCACCACTTCTATCCACGTTCCTTTGGACCTTCCCCTTGTCCTTTTAGAACCTTCTACTTGCATTGCCTCACTCCTTTTAACTGGTACCATTTTTTATCTTCATTGGACATGTCCAAACCATCTAAGTCTAATCTCCCTCATCATGTTACCTATTGGTGCTACCCCTAAGTTTCCTCTAATATTTTCATTCCTAATTTATCCTTTCTTATCTTGCCATTCATCCATCTTAACATCCTCATTTATGCTATGCTCATCCTATGAATATGATATTCTTTAACTGCTAAACACTCTGATCCATAGAGCATGGTCTGCCTTATAAACATCTTATAGAAATTTTCTTTTAACTTGAGTGACACCCATCGAACACACAAAACTCCAGATTTACATCTCTATTTGTTCTAACTCGCTTTTATTCTCTGGGTAACCTCCCCCTCAATCTCTCCATTTTCATGAATTATCGATCCTAAGTACCAAAAGTGGTCTTTTACAGGGACTTCTTGGTTATCAATCTTTACTAGTGTTCCACCCCTGCTCCTTTCCTTGTTAAAATTGTATTTCACATACTTTGTCTTAGTTTGGCTTATTTTAAATCCTTTAGGTTCTAATGCTTCTCTCTATAACTCTAGCTTTGTGTTTACGCACTCCCTTGTCTCATCAATTAAAACTATATCATCTACGAATAGCATGCACCATGGAATCTCCTTATGCAGATGTTTTGTTAACTCATCTATAACTAATGTGAAAAGGTATGAGCTCAATGCCGGTTCTTGATGCAACTCTACAGTGATGGAAAATGATAGGTCTCTTTGCTGGTGGTCTTAACATTTGTTACAGCTCCCTCAAATCTATCTTTAATTATTTCTATATATCATCGCAAAACCTTTTTCTCGCCCAATACCCTCCATATTAACTCTCAGGAATCCTATCATAAACTTTCTCTAAGTTAATAAAGACCATTTGGAGGTCCTTCCTCCTCTCCCTACATTTCTTCATCAATTGTCTTTGTAAGAAAATAGCTTCCATGATAGACCTCCCAAGCATGAATCTAAAGTTCTCCAATACACTTGTCTTATGCATAGCCTCTTCTCAATTACTCTTTCAAAAAGTTTCATAGCATGGCTCATAAGTTTGATCCCCTGATAATTAGTACAACTTTGTATTCCAATACAATCCTACTGCAACTCCTCCTTCCCAATTATGTGATTTCTCTTATATGTATCTATAATAAAGATTGTCTAATTCAAAATTTGTTTTTGGCTACTTCGAAATCAAGCATCCAAGATGAAGAAGTGGGATTTATTATTACTGATTTGCCTTTCAAGGTTGCACGCTACAACAGTAACTTTGTGTTGCCTTGGTTTTCTGAAGGAAGCTGCTTGGCTTAATGATGCTTTCAATTATTGTAGGTCAAATATAGGACATTTAGCAAGTTTTGTGCTATACATTTTCATTCCATGTGCTTGAGGAAGAGTGTGCTTCAATGTGATGTTTCATTATTCTTATAATATTTCTAATATTGATGCTCATCAAAACTTGTTTTTTTTTCTTTTCTAGAGATTGTCCTAAGGATTCGCTTTTGTTTCTTTCACATGTAAACAAGATGCATGAATGTATGATCTATTTATATATTAGTCTATAAAATAGTTAATTAGTTGTTCTAGTTAAATAGTTTTTACTTGTGTCTCTCAAGCTATTCTGAGTTAACAAGTTGGCAATAGGCTTTTTGTTGTTCATTGAATTGTTTCAAAGAAGATATATGCAACAACTTCTAACTCTACTATTGCTATAGAAGAAAGTAATTTTAGCTTTTGTCAATGCATTATCTATTCTGCTTGAACTTTAGAGGTAGTCATATTGACATCTTTGAGTATATTTTGCAATTTAAGTTGGCTAGAAGAACTAAGTTTGGTGGTGGCAATCATCCCACATTTTTTAATGGAAAATTGAAGTAGGGTACGCTAATGAAAGGATTAAGGAACCTGTATTGATCTGGTTTTTTAAAATCACAATATTGTAGTTTTTTTTCAAAGATCGAACATTTCTATTTTTAAAATCACATTTTTAAAATCAAATATCATTTTCTTAAAACCCTGAGTGCTTTCTCCTTTTAATACTTCCCTTTTAAAAAAAATTGTCTGAGCCATAAATTTTTTATCACCGTCATAAATAACATAATTCTCCAAATAAGTTAGTCACAACCATATTACCTATCATTATAATTAAAAATTTAGCACCTTGTGCATAATATATGAATAATGTTTCAAAAATCGGGATAAATGCTAAATTTAGCAGCTCCTCACGTTGTCTTTTTGAATGGTAGCTTAGGTCCTTTTCTTCTATTCATATTTCTTTCACGATGGATTTGCATGTTTTATTTTTGTTTGAGTATACACCATACCTAGTAGATAAACCTAGGTCACAAAATAAAAAATCACAACATCTAACATGTACATGCTTTGAAAACATATTTTTTAATATAATAAAATCTCATGTCTAACTTTAGTTGTTGCTTATTTTGCAATTATAGGCATTCATATTCCATTAATTCACATGAATGATTAATAATGTTTTATAAGAAATGTAAATTATGATTATCGAAAATCTTAAAAGTAATCGCATCAATAAAACTATGATATCAATACTCCATCCCATAAGTATCTTGTGCCCTTGGGTACCTTGCTAAGTACGATTGCCAATTTGTCATGAATGCTCATCTTAGAACTATCGAAAGTTCATCTTACATAGAAATTGTCATCAGATTCCCCAAGAACCAAAAAAAATAAATCATGATATCATTATACTCACGATCAAATCTCTATATCATGTACGTGTGGGTATCTTAAGAGGATGTCAACCCTATCTCAAAAGGGTCCTATGACTCACCTATAATGGTCTCTTTTATTAGTTGAGAAATTACAACTATGAGACATTGGATACCATTCCACCTTTTAGTTATCAGAGACCTAGAGGCCAACCTGTACAAACCCCTTAGCATAGGCCCACCAAGCACTTTAGCCTACCAAAAATAAAGGGTATCATCATACCTAAAATAACTTTGTCGATGCTGGTCCCAAGCTCGGATGAAAAAGGAGGAGGGTCTTGCATTAGGTGTTAGTCGACAAAGAAGAAGTTGAAGATGATTTTGATTTTGCTATTTTTTTTTTCTTATTTACAAATGAATTTGCATTTGTATATTAGTTTGTGAGTAAGAAGAGAAGAAAATGAAAATCATCTCTAGCTTTTTTAAAGTATGGCAACACTAACATGACATGAATAAAAAATTGACATTCCCTTAAGCTAGGGTGTTTCCCATAAGCGATGTGCTACATCAGATCATGGGTGTGATGAAAAATAGGCAAGGGTTACTAGGGTATTCACTTTAAAGCGACGTGCTACATTGGATCCCGGGTGTAGTGAAAAATGGCCTAGGGCTCAAAGCATCCCCTTGGAAGCAACGCGATGCATCAAAACACAGGTGCAATGAAAAGTAGGCATGGGTTCATGCCATGGAGGTCGAGAAGTATGCAGGGTAAATAGGCTATCTCAAGAGCATAAGATTCATATCACCACATAGATTATAGGGACTATTTTATAGACTAATATATAAATAGATCATACATTCCTGCATCTTGTTTACATGTGAAAGAAAAAAAAAAAAAAAAAAAAGCAAATCCTTAGGACAATCTTTAGAAAAAAAAAACAAGTTTTGATGAGCATCGATATTAGAAATATTATAAGAATAATGAAACATCACATTGAAGCACACTCTTCCTCAAGCACATGGAATGAAAATGTACAGCACAAAACTTGCTAAAAGTGCCACATGTCTAATAGAACCGTTACAACCTTTCTGAATAATTCAAAGCGTTAGATCTTTCTCATCGCTTGTAAATGTGCCACATGTCTGATGCACATGATACTACATTTTACTCGAGTTATCATCTTACTTATAACATGGTAAGTGTACATTAGGAAACAATCATCAATTAGCACTATCCATAATACTATGCAAAATATACCTCATGAAGAATGGAGTTCAACGTGTTTAACAAGGTACTAAGATCCATGGCTTTGCGCATGGGTTCAAATCATGTGACCCAAAAAGCATGTTATCACTGAATGTCTAATCACATGCTTCTTTTAAGATTTTAGCATAATCGACCCGCTAAATCTCCTAATACAAGGCGCAATTAATAAATCATTTCACTGTCCAAAAATCTCCTAATACAGAATAAAACTCATGGGAGAATAAGATCATTAACTGTCCAAAAATCATGATCGGGTATAGATATGCTAAGTGTTAAAAAAATATCTATAAGAATAATGAAACGTCACATTGAAGCACACTCTTCCTCAAGCACATGGAATGAAAATGTACAGCACAAAACTTGCTAAATGTCCTTTATTTGACCTACAATAATTAAAAGCATTGTTAAGCCAAGCAGCTTTCTTAAGAAAACCAAGGCAACATAAAGCTATTATTATAGCTTGCAACCTTGAAAGGTAGATAAGTAATAATAAATCCCCACTTCTTCATCTTGGATCTTTGATTTAGAAGTAACCAAAAACAAATTTTGAAATAGACAATCTTTATTATATGTACATATAAGAGACATCACATAATTGAGAAGGAGGAGTTGCAGTAGGATTGTATTGGAATACAGAGTTGTACTGATTATTGGGGGATCAAACTTATAAGCTATGCTATGAAACTTTTTGAAAGAGTGATTGAGAAGAGGCTATGGCATGAGACAATTGTATTGGAGAATACTTTGGTTTCATGCTTGGGAGGTCTACCATGAAAGCTATTTTCTTACAAAGACAATTGATAAAGAAATATAGGGAGAGGAGGAAGGACCTCTAGATGGTCTTTATTGACTTAGAGAAAGCTTATGATAGGATTCTTAGAGAGTTAATATGGAGGATATTTGCGAGAAAGAGGTTTTGCAAGGGTATATAGATATTATTAAATATATGTATGAGGGAGCTATAACAAATGTTAAGACCACTAGCAGAAAGATCGATCATTTTTCATTATTGTAGGATTGTACCAAGGATTGGCATTGAGGCCATACCTTTTTATATTGGTTATGGATGTGTTAACAAAACATCTATACAAGGAGATTCTTTGATGTATGCTATTTGCAAATGATATAGTCTTAATTGATGAGACAAGAGAGGGCATAAACAGAAAGCTAGAGTTATGTAGAGAAACATTAGAATTTAAAGAATTTTAAATCAACCGAACTAAGACAAAATATATGGAATGCAATTTTAGCAAGAAGAGGAATAGGAGTTGAACACCAGTTAAGATTGATAACCAAGAAGTCCTCGCAAAAGATCACTTTCGATACTTAGGATCAATGATTCATGAGAGTTTTCTGTGACTGGCAGGTACCACTCAAACTAAAAGGAAAATTCTATAGGATGGCTATAAAGCTGGCCATGCTCTATAGATCAGAGTGTTGGGCAGTTAAGGAACATCATATTCGTAGGATGAGCATCGTGGAAATAAGGATATTGAGATGGACGAGTGGCAAGATAAGAAAGGATAGAATTATGAATAAAAATATTAGAGAAAACTTAGGGGTAGCACAGATAGATATCAAGATGAGAGAGATTAGACTTAGATAGTTTGGACATGTCCAAAGGAGACCCAAAATAGCATTAGTTAGAAGGAGTGAGGCAATATAAGTACAAGGTTTTAATAGGTTCACGGAAAGGCTCAAAAGAATGTGGATAGAAATGGTGAGAAAAGATTTAAAAACTTTGGGAGTAAATGAAGCCATAGTACTTAATAAAGAAGAATAGAGAAATAAGATTCATGTGGCCAACCCCTAATTGGGATGAGGTCTTGATGATGATGATGGTCATCATACACAAAATCTCATCTCAAAATCTTATGAAATTTGATTTGCAAATCATTTTCTTTGTTAGAGTTAAAATCATGCAATGTACTTGGCATATCTAGAATTTCCAAAAATACCTTTGAAAATGTATCTCATCGTTTAGATTTTCAAAATTATATTTACCATGTGAAATAATAGCTTTTTTTAAAATTTCTTCTAAAAATCCAAGATATCACTTTAAAGTAGATCTTGCAAATTTCAAAGGCAATTTGAAACTAAGATCATTAGAAAATCATGCTTTTTTCTTTTTTTAAACTGTGAAGCCATCCTCATGCTAGAAAACCCTCTATATACTTGGAGATCTAAATGCCCAAGGAACCAACACTCTTAAAGTTCCTAAATGAGGCACATGAGTCTTTTGGTGCAGTTTTCATGCAGCCATCTGATCCACCTAATACATTAGATTGTGGTACTAAATATGTGTAGCGCATCATCTATCCGTGCTAATTTCTTTAGTTTAACCTCTCATCCAACTCGTCTAACAACATGCTTATATCCTGCACATAATTTTTTCTCATTTCAGTTGTTTACATGAATTTCAATCTATATAACACGATTATGAAGTGTCTAGATAATCATGTATCTGACATCATGAAAAATGCAAGTAGTAAACTCACCATCCATGATACCCCTTAAACCATCATGCATATGGTCAAATCCATGCGGTACAGCTTTAGACCTCCCAACCCAAAGATAGAGTCGTATAGTTTTATCTAATAGAACCGTTACAACCTTTCTGAATAATTCAAAGCGTTAGATCTTTCTCATCGCTTGTAAATGTGCCACATGTCTGATGCACATGATACTACATTTTACTCGAGTTATCATCTTACTTATAACATGGTAAGTGTACATTAGGAAACAATCATCAATTAGCACTATCCATAATACTATGCAAAATATACCTCATGAAGAATGGAGTTCAACGTGTTTAACAAGGTACTAAGATCCATGGCTTTGCGCATGGGTTCAAATCATGTGACCCAAAAAGCATGTTATCACTGAATGTCTAATCACATGCTTCTTTTAAGATTTTAGCATAATCGACCCGCTAAATCTCCTAATACAAGGCGCAATTAATAAATCATTTCACTGTCCAAAAATCTCCTAATACAGAATAAAACTCATGGGAGAATAAGATCATTAACTGTCCAAAAATCATGATCGGGTATAGATATGCTAAGTGTTAAAAAAATATCTATAACAGTACAAATATGTATATTCAATTATGATCAAAGGTTCCATAATCAGAGATGTGTTTTTTTTATCTCCACAACAGGATGCTTAACCAGCATTTAAATTTTGAAAAATTTAGCAGCCCGATCTACCTGCCTCTTGGTCGGATTGGATAGGCTTCTTCTTAAGCTTTTCCCACATTCCTCTCTGCATGTTCTCAGTGCTCCAGATCAGTTTTCTGACGGTTAGATGGGGGGCGTCTCCTACTCCTTTCTCTCTTCCTTTCTTCCTCCTTTTTTTTCCCACAGCCCAAGACGTTAACTTAATGAAGCGTCTTGGTCTCTTTCCATTTTGCTTTAGAGTTTTTTTCTTATTTTTTTTATTAAGATTATCTGGAGCTCCTGTTTCCTAAGTAGTAAATCTCCAGATTCTGATTTTATTTTCTCCTGTATTCACTTTATGGTTTTTCATTTATTTTCTAGAATCTAATATTTATTATCAAAATAGTTACTAATATCTAATATTATTCTAATTCTTTAAAAAATCTAGATCACCTAGAAACATCTAGTCATAAAGTTCATTGTACTATGACGTTCTACTGGCTTGGCGGCAAATCTTGGCAGTTAAGTAGGTCCTATATTTAGAAGTTTTTTATTCTATATTTAAAAAATAGTGTCGTCATCAACGTAAAATCATATTTTAATACAACTTCGATATTCACTTGGATTTTAGCATGCTTACAATAATTAGATAGATCTCTTCAAACTCTATCTACTGGAAGAGTCTCATTGTCATATTATTCAATTTCTAAAATCTAAGTTTTTGGGTTTTGAATAAACTCTAAACAATTGCTCAACTGTAAACAATTTATTGGTCAAATTTATATGCCAGTACAGTTTTACATATTTGTATATTAAATTTTTACTGGCAAAAGACTGCCAAATGACCAGCATAGGTTATTTAACATAAAAAAATAATAATTTAGTAGCTTTTTCTTGGGAATTATAAATGACAGTATAGAATAACTAGTCTGCTGCAGTGGATTTCAGGTGAGCTCACTTGGTGGTACATAATTACGGAAAGAAATTTCGGCTAGTAAAAGTCCATTTTGCTGAAGCTTACGAAAAAGTCAAGCTGAGAATCATAAAAAGATAGCATCTATGAGGCCAGACTTCTATTTTAGAGTCTTGAAATATCATGACTATAAAAGAAAAAGAAATAAAGGAGTTTGAATATGGGTGCAACCTTTTTGACAAATTATTATTATTGTTGTTGTTGTTGTTGTGAAGTTGATATTCCTACCCTTGTATTTGCGTTACTGTAATATCCTTGAATTTTGAATTTCATGTGATTTTATTAATTTTAAAATAAAAATAAAATCTGAATGTGAAATTCAATGTCCTGAGTTTTTGAGATAATAAACACTTAAAAAACATCTAATTAATCATTGATATAGGATATCATTTGTTGATTGCTAATAAATCATATGCGCACACCAGTCACTCCATTATATATACATCTCATGTGCACACCATCAATTCCACCGCATTCCATGCGCACATCATCCACTCTACTATATCTCATGCGCACTTAGCTATGGATCCCATCCACCTTGTGTTATCTTAAGTCAAGATTAGTTTTCACGTGCCACCCAAGCATTCATCTACATGGTATCCTGATTTTTTATTCAATCTCTAGACATGCGCATTATCCACATATTGACTTAATCTCCTTTGTCAAAATGAGTTGATACTGGCGGATAAGAAAAAGCGACCTACCTAAACTATGCGCATGAGCTCATTGCTGACCCAAACTATGACATATGCACGAGTTTAAGCCTTGGACTTTATAATTTTGGCATGCTAATCTTTAATTCTCCTCATATCATTGGCTTCTTTTGTCAGTTTTATGTTTATAGGTGCATGCTCATATGTTCCATCACGTCTCATGTCTAGGAATTCATGCAACCCGATCATTCCCAAGTCTCAAAACATGTACACGTCCTATGTGCGTGTCGCAACCTATGCTGAAATTTTCAAGACAAAACCATGCGCACCTTTTTCTTTTACAATCATCCATGGAATGATAATCTAGAATACCAAGAATCTATTTTAATTGTTAACTTTAAATCAAGCGCATAAGTGCCTTGACTAACCCATTGCACCTACATGCTTCGTTATTAAGTTTATGCAACGGTTAGATTATAAGACTTTGTCATGAAGCCCATAGTCATATGCTTCGTGAAGTTTTGATTTTTTTCATGCCTTTGATCTTGGATTTATATGCACACGCCACTGTTCTAAGCTTTTAAATAATGTGTACTGTTAATTTCATGAGATCATTTATGCACCTTCTATGGATCTATTCTGAATCGCACCATCGGTCTTATGTGATCACTTATGCACTAGCTATAGACTTGTTGGAATTAATCCATAATGTTTTTCTTCTTCTTTTTTTTCACTTATATGTGCACTCGCCTAAGGGCTGTTTTAAAATTTTCTCTATGGATCTGGTTTTGATCGATGCACACCCTTGAATTGGAGCTTATCATTAAATTCAGATTTTTGGATGTGCACCCATGTTTGAGTTGATCTGAATTTCTATGTCAACTTCCTTTTGTAAATGTGTACCCCATGTTAAGATGTTTTCAAGGTAATATATAATGACATTTTGATTGCAGCTTTGTGAGTTTTTGTCTAAGAAGTGTTATATGACTCTATCATGAATATGTGATTAGAACTGTAATGACTATTTGGAGCCAAGTGTGAGGGGAGATTGATGAGACCCTAGTAGTTTGCTATGCTAGGAGTGCAATTAGTTGCTAGCACTCTAAAAAGAAAAGTTAACACTTGCCTGAGGTAAAGGCTTTTTATGTATCTAGAAGAGTCATAGTACCTTTTATTCAGGGTGATCTGTTCTCCCTCATGAGGATCGGTGTAGGTCGTATGGTATTCACGATCAAATGTAAGCAGTAGACATTGGTTTTCTCTTCATGCATAGCAGATAGGATTGATTTGGACATAGATGAGTATGTTGGTCAACCTCTAGAGATTTAGATCATTTGCCTTTATGACCCTAGTAGGACACACATGTA
Organism: Warburgia ugandensis; assembly: GCA_035236585.1. Lineage (NCBI taxonomy): Eukaryota > Viridiplantae > Streptophyta > Magnoliopsida > Canellales > Canellaceae > Warburgia > Warburgia ugandensis. The sequence continues at coordinate 9,560,039 of CP141130.1, forward strand.
TGAATCAGATTGACACTATGTGACATGTTTTAGACATTGAGAACAACTTCTAATACTATCTGTAATTCTGGATATGAATTTATAATACTTTATGTGATTCATCATTGATTTTAAGTTTTGATCATTGCTAAGGTTTGATACTGATCTCATTTAACCACTTGCATCTTGATATCTCTATGCATTCATGTGTTTTTTGCATATTTTTATCTGGCTTAGAATTTTTACTAAGTGGTCATATTCACTTCCACCAAGAATTTCAAGTTAGTCTTTAGGGCAAGAAAAAAGAGTTAAGGTGATGTGGGAAACTTTAAGGCATAGATACAAAAAGAATGACAATGATTTAGTACTTTACCTTGTTTGGAATAATACCTTGAGCATTTAAAAATATGATGTTGAGCCAAAAACAATCTCATGCAGTTGGCACTAAACAATGTGGTACTTCAAGGTGGCACTTTTTCCTTGTTGGAGAAATTTAAAGTAAATATAGAAATAAGGATAACATGCTAGTAGATAGTTTGCTTCTATGAAAACCCCAAAATTTCTGAAATTATTTGAAATTAATTAGAATTTTTACAAAAATTGAGTTAAAATATTATATTCAATATAATATTATTTTTTTAGAGAAAAAATTAGGTCTTGAAATATAGATATTTGGAATCATTTATAGGAAACCATTCAGAATGATTGTAAGCACATTAAAATTCGAACTCAGGTGAAAAATTCCTATTTTTTGTAATTTTTGTGAATTTATATTTACTGTAGGGGTAAAATGGTTAATTCACTTTTGTGTGAGGTCCACAAAAGTGGGGTGAGTTGGTAGACAGCCAGCTCAGGAAATATCAATGATGAAGAATAAATATAATGAGGAATCTCTTTTGATTTTAATAAGAAAAGTAGAAAAATTATTTAAAATAAAAATAATTAAAATTTTAACTCAAATAATGTAAAAATAACCCTATAAATACCCCTCCTACAGACTACACAAAATTTCAAAACATCCTCAAGACTCTCCCATTCTCCCTCTCCCTCTTCCTCTCTCTTTCCTTCTTTTTCTCTCTCCTTTTCCCTTTTTCTTTCTTTTTTACTTTTCTTTTTCTCTCTCTTCCCTTTATAGCCATAGAGTGGGTCTGCAGACGCACCAGAGGGAATATTTTCGCACCGGCCGTCGGGCGCATCTGCGGACTCGTCGTCTTCGATGAAATAGGGTTTTTGGTCTGAAAACCCTAATTCAATTAGTTATCCACATTGGACCATTAGAATTCAATCTTTATCGTTGGATGGCTTCGAGTTGACCTGATCTATCAAAGTCCTAAGATTTTATAATGATAAGAGGTGTATTAACTGGTGAAATCACCAAAAAACAGTAAGTCCGGCGACTGTATATTTTTTGGCATTGATCTCTTTTTTCGGCTTGATTCTTCATTTATGGACACTTTAGGTAGGTTCCTCATCTACCCCTCTAACTATTCCAGTAGTTTCTAAGGCAAGAAGATCACCAGACTAAATTTTTCGGCAAGATTTTTCCAGTGAATCCAGTATCGTGATCAAGCCTAAAAACTTCATTAAAACATAATTTTTTGGAGTTTTTGAGCCATTGGATGGATTCCTAGGGTCTAAAAAGCCTAGGGAATGAAATCTAAGATGGTGGATCATTCAGATCTAGGAGATCAAGGAAGGAGCTTATCTGACAGTATAGATCGAACCGTCTCGGCTATCCCAGCTCACCCCTCCCTATACACTAGCTATCACTGGTGGAACAAGGTAGAGACAGGCCACTGATCGTCCTCATCAATCCACAAGGGCCAGATTGAATCTGGGACCTTGTTTTGATCTGAAAACTTAAAATCTTAATTGAAAGCTCATTTTAACTCCAAATCAAGATAAAAAAGAAGCTATGGATTTTTGGTGAGGAGTAGAATCTAATGAAAGCATAAAATTTAGGTTTTATTCATTATAAAATTCTATAAATTACAAAAAGAGGTACTAATTCTGAAAATCAGTCAAATCTGACATGATCAGACCTTAGATTTTTGATCCATTAGTTATCTAGTGATAAGGGAACATGGAATCAAGAGTTTGATGTGATTGATTTAGGATGAATTAAGAAATCTAACCTTAATGGAAGAGAAATCTTAAAAATGATCATGGATTTACTTGATCTGAGTATCAGTTTGAATGATGATCTAAAGTTAAGATCATATAGATTGATGAACATTTACAATGAATATGGATATGAAATTAATGATAATAAAGGCTATAGTTAGTAGGACAATATAATGAATATCATTTCCTTGTCTCAAATTAGGAGAATAATAAACCCCATAAATGACATTTTAAATATTTATGGATTTAATTAAAATCAAATAGCAAGAGTACTTAGGGTTTAATGCTTTGAGAAACCTTATGAAGGTTGACTTAAGGTCAACCCCAGTGAATGCTAAACATGGTGGTTAAGGGGGTTCTCTAATAGAGCCTCGCACTTTCCCCACTTTAGGAGATGTTTGTGGGGTCTAAATGGCACCTTACATGAGGATTGAATTAATCACTATGTGAGCAGCTTTTAATTGGCAAGCCTTAGTCATTCTGAAATAAGGAGCTGTCTAGTGTTAAGAAAGAAATAAACTATCTTCAACTTGTAAGACATTAACTGGTTGAATAATAATAATAATAATAATAATAAGATCATAAAAGGATAGTAAACTATCTAATCCTAATAAAAATGGTAATTAAGATAATGAAAGACCAAACAAGATCCATAGGGAGATCTTAAATGATCAAGAATAATAAGAAACATAATATTGTGTTAGTATGCATGTTTGTTGAATTATTATGAATGTTAGATTTAAATATAGATCAATATATTAGACCTTGATCAATATGATCCAAGGAAAAATATCCAAATCGTCCTAAGTAAGGATGATCAAAAGAATAATTAGGAAGTATAAATGACTTGAGGAATGACTGTAAACATATGATTTGACAGATATATGAAGGATATGATGATTAAGATCAATGTGATGATGGATTATTAAAAGTAAAGGTGAGTGTACCTTAAGAATATATTCAATATAGAAGATACATGTATTTTACACATGATCTTATCTTGATAATTATATATTGATTATAATTGCCTTAAAATTGTGTATGAGTCAACAAATAATGTTGAAATGAATACAAAGTGGTTGATAAAGTAACTATGAAATTACTTAATGCAACAAATGATGTGGAAATGAATACAAAGGGATTGATTAAGTAATAATAAAATTACTTAATGGGTATAATGAGAATATTTGAACTGTATAAGTTGGACCCCCAAATCTTAAGAAAATAAGTTATATGCATGTCTTATTATAACCAGACAGATAATCTATAAGTATGAAATATTATTTTCCATACAAGCATAGAGGCTTGTGGTTTTGTTTTAAGACAGGCTTATGCCTAAGGATGCCAATGATAGGAGAGTTATGAGGGTTTTGCCACCTGCTCTCCAAAACTGATTATGATGATGATACCGTGCCCAAAGAGAGGCAAAACATCGGGTGGGGCAATTATGGAAAGGCCGCCACTGTGACAACCATGGTTCCCTCCATACGAACGTGGATATGTATTTTCTATCATTGTATCAGTGGAGGATTAAGTAGTTATCGGGGAGCGCTGTACGGATTGAGATTGCAAGCATGGTAGTCCTTTGATTATTTTGCATTATGATGCAATTGATTATGGTTTAATGAGATGTCTTATGTTATGGCATGATGAGATGCCTTATGTTATGACATAATGAGATGCCTTATTTTATGACATGATGAGATGCCCGGTAAAAGTTATTACCGATGTTGTATTGGAGGATGATTCCCAATACAGTATGATTATATATTAACATCTAGTGTTAATATTGAAATCAGTTTAAAAATGAGATATTATTGATGATATTGACTATATTCACGATTTTCAATAGTTTTATTTATATATAGTATATACATATATTCCATATGATGAATGAAGGATAAATTTTTTATTCAATATATAAATTGATTTATATCATGGATATAAAGCATTGTTGATTTTGAGATATATTGAATATATTTCTTAAATATCCTACCAAGCATAGCTTGTTAGGATATTGTAAATGTTTGAATGTTTACAATATCTCAGATACAGTTAAGGAAGATTGAAAGCTCAAGACTCTAGGATAATCATCACCAAACTACTGCTCAGGGTATTTAATTTGAGAAAGATTGTATTGATGGTTTTGTAATTTGAATTGTAATATTTGGACAAGGTATATAATGACTGCCATGGCTGTGTATGTGAACTACTGAATTGATCCTGATTTTAATAAAAGTCTTTCTATTAATATTCAATAGAAATTTTATTTTATACAAAAATCTATGTATGATAAGTAATTTGAAGTGATACTTGGGTTTTTGACAAATTAATTTCAAAGAAAATATATTTCTATTGTTTGAATTTTAAAAATTTTCAAAATCAAGGCCCTACCTTTGCAAATATTTATGAAAATGTGTTTTAAAAACCCGGGTCATTACAGCTTCTTTATTTTTTGCTTTGAAAAAAAGAGAGGCCAATGTCTCTTGACTCCTTAAGAGTAGGGTCCATAAATCTTCTGTACATAGGAAAGCTCTAGCCAATGCAATCTCATTGTAGTCCTATTAGTAGATAGGAGGGTTTTTAAATCTGTTAAAAACATATATAGAAGTCAGTAGCAAAGCGACTTCTGTGAAGTCAATTTTAAAAATTAATAAGAAAAGAAGATGGAAAGAAACTTACCTTAAAAATCAGACTTTTAAAGTCGGTTTATATAACTAATTTTAAAATTATAGAACTTTTCAAGCTGTTTATATGAAAAACTTCTATAGTTGGTTTATTACTTTCGACTTTAAAAGTTCTTAAATTGTGTATGACTATTGAAGTCACATGGATAAAACTGACTTTAAAGTATAGAGTTTTAAAGTTGGAATGGAAAAAACCAACTTTAAAAGTGACTTTTGAATAATAGAGGCACGCCCCTGTGCACAGTTTGGAAAGCGACTGGTTACCCAGGTGAGAGACTCTTCTTTGCGGCACTCCACATAGAAGGCCTTGATGCTACAGTTTATCTGATTTCTCCCCATGTTTATCCTTCAAAAAATATTGCAGTCATAAAATTTGAATTGTTTGCTTGTACAAAGTTTCAAATATACGGGTCTACTAGATAAAAAAGAATTACTTGTCGGATGCTAGAGTTGTACAATTGGTACAATCTTTGGGCTACCAGATATTTCATATGAAGGGAATCAGACAAACACTCTAGAACAGCCTCTATGCAATTTCTTCTGTTTCTTTTATATAATAAACTGAAATTCTAAACCAACAAAAAGCCATCTAGTGCAGGTTTTGGATTGTCTAGTAGTTCCAAAAGCCGGTGGATGGATGATTAAGGCAGAAAACAAACGGTTTAGAAATTTGGGTCGTACCATGCAAAAAGTGGCACACTTTGTGTAGTAGTGAGCATTCATCTTCTAAATTTGTTGAACTTCTTAGAAAAAAAGGGGAAAGGGCTTAGTTGCTCAGCGAAAAAGGTTTTCTTCTGCACTTGATGTTTTCTTTTATGAGTGCAGAGATTTTTTAAAAATTTGGCATAAGAAGTTATACCCTTGATTGTATTAAGTAATAGAATATTTATATTGACCTATTTAAATACAATCATTACCTTATGTTTATATATATAGACACACAGGCAATAGATTTTTATGAAAAGGAATTTTTGGTCCCACCTGTGTGCTACGTATATGTGATCGATTCTCTATTGAATGCGGGGCCCTTTCTACTTTTAGCGATATGAGTTTTGGTCCCACCTTGCCCGAGAATCTTAATTGGCTCCGTTTGTGTCCAAGGAAAATTCATTTTTCTTGAAAAACCTACTGCAAATATCAAGAACCAATCGATCATAATTGAGATCTCTGAAGATGAGTTTCCAACCCTTGATTGTGGGCAATCCCGCCGGGTCTTCTTGAATGTCTTTGGAGGTGATCGAATATTTCATTAACTAGCCTATACTCAATGGTACCCACTTTGTAAGCAGCATCCTTCTAATTTGTTTTCTCAAGTGGTCAAGGCAGGGGAAAATGATCCGCCGATTGGGCCATTTAATGCTTCAAGATGGTGATCTAGGTTTTGGTCAGGGAAGGATGTTATTGAAGTTGAAACAAAAGCGGCCAAAACAGGAATTCTCATTGCCGACAGATTTAGAGGGTGTCATTTCATAGTTTAGGTGATTCGAGAATTGCTATAGGATGGATTAAGAAACCGGATTCAATGGGCTGGCGTTTTGCAAATGCACTTATGAAATTGAGGATACTTTGGCTCACCTGTCCTTCTCGGTAGACATATTTCAAGGGATGCAGATGACTATGCTGATTAGCTAGCTTGAGAAGGAAGGAATGCAGATGGGATGCGGATTCTTACTACCCACTTAGGGGCAATTGAACATTCTTAGTTCTTTATCTTCCTCCACCTCTCTCTGACCCTTTTTCGTTCATGTTCTTTATGCCTACCATGATCACCTTGATCGCGATTTTCTTTTCAGAAAACCACCTACTTTTCAAACAAAGAAGGTCCTAGGACAGAATGCCTACTCAAGTAAATAGAACACTTTGTCCTGACTATTACAAATGTGAAACTTCAGCTCAAATAATTTTCTTCGCAGTTACATGCATTCAGTGTATGTATTATGTACAATGGAAATTTGGATCACTGGATGAGATATCACCTTTACTAATGTGATTGTAATACAACATTTAGTCATACAAAGTTTATGACCAAATGTATCCAATTATTGAGCTCCTGTCACTAAAATGATAGTAACAGGATCAAATTATGTTACTAATTTGGTCAGCCTTAGTCATAAGATTGAGTTCCTGTTACAAAAATGGTACTAATATGACCAAATGTTTCTGCAAGTAATTGAAGCTTGTTGGCCTCTGCGCATTTATTGATGAAGGCTGTAACAGAACATTTATGTTTTTGTTGAAAGCTACTTGGTTATCGGTTGCTAATGTTCTGTTCGTTGGCTCATATATCTGCTGGAATTGTAGTGCATGGTTAACCTATTTGCACATTGGAAAGGGTATGCACTTATTGAAGAATGAGCAACTTTAAGTTTCTAATGTGACAGATTGGTTCCATTGATATCTTGAAAGGCAATTAGGTGTAGTCCTTTTGGTTAGTTTTGCCTTGTAATTCGGGCATCTTTTGCGTGATGGTTGTTAGCCTGCTTTAGTCATTGGCGACCAACTACATCCATGGACTTCTCGGTGGTTCTGTGGCTTTCACAGTTAGTCATCATTGGGCTACAGATTGTTGCTTGTCTCCTCTTGGTCGCTTCTTAATAAAATTTATTGTTGCCTTTCAAAAAAAAAAAAATAGTGACAGGTATAAGACTATTAGTTGAATCTGGCGGTAACAAAAATTACTAGGTGACAGAAATATCGTCCTCTCCGAAATTGATCAATTAATGGTAGTAACATGAATATAAGATCAGGAAATCCTGGACTAATGCAATGACGAGAGAAGTTTAAATAAAGAAAGATCATATGAAGAACCTGATGAAATATTGTATAGATTAGAAAACTCCTCCAGCCGCTAAAGAAACAACCATTGCTAAAAAGAACCATCCAACAACATTTAAACAACATATAAAACTTGTCCAAAACCCATATGTTGAGCCATTAAAACTCCAGATTAAACTTCCTAAAACCATATACAACTTTAACCTAATTTAAAACTATAAAAGATTAAGGATTTCACCTGTGAAACCGACTTTGAATACCTTACAAAATTTGGGCATTTGCAATTCCAGCAACAGCAGACAGCACCTTTTAACTGATTACTGTTCTACATGCATGATTTCAACGACATGAACTCTAGTCTGTTGGTATTACTTACCATATTGAGCCATTCCTGCACTATCTTTTTTTTTTTTTTTCCGTACTCCCAAACCGTTTTGAATCTTCGATTAATAAATTAACTTGGTACCGATTAAAACTATCTATGCAATGAGTTCTAAATTTTTTTTTTAACCTGTTTTGTTTTTGCAAATCTGGTTCTCAGGCCACTCCATCCTGAAGTCAACAACCAACTTCTCTCCCAACTGACTCCTGTATGACGAGCAATAGATGTTCTAGTTAGAAGTTTGGAAGGATGATAATACCCTCCAAACTAGTTAGATTGGCACCTTACAGAGACACATTTAACATAATATCTTACGGGACTTAAGTGATCCATATATGGGGAACTCATGTGGAATTTTTGTACAAAATGAAGGAACATTTTATGGAAAAAAAAAGAAAAAGAAAAGAAGTGACCCAACTATACACATTCTAATCTCACGTAGGTCATCGAAGACCCTTTTCATTATATTGATAAATCTAAATCTTATCAAACAGTAGAATCATCCCCGAAGAGGTGTTTCCAACTAAATTAATACAAAAGCAATTTTCCAAAATTTCTTTGCAGCTAAAATTAGTCAATTCCTTAAAAAATTACATAAATGTCCAGAAAACAACCCATCAGATAAGGTGTTGAGCTGACTATAGCATCAAATATGTCGTAAAGCTATTATAAGTGGCCTTCATTGCAAGATCCCTACTTGATAGTCCTCTGTAAGGACCTCGGCGCGAGAAAGTTGTGCCCACCAAACTTTATCGGGATAAAAAGTGGAAATTCCATGAAAGTGGGTGATTTCTTATCTCATGGGTAGAAATAACTCGTTTCTTAGTTTTAACCAAGGACTTGAGGATAAGCAACTGATGTATTTCGTACAAATAAACTCCAACACTTACTAATAATCCCTAAATAGACCTTTGGCATTTAATCTTTATGTGCTACGGTACCTTACATACGAAAGAAAACTTTGGCGCGAAGAACCAACAAACATAACCGATCGTGTTCACAACATACACACACGTGTGTATGAGAGAGAGAGAGAGAGAGAGAGAGAGAGAGAGAGAGAGAGAGAGAGAGAGAGAGAGAGAGAGAGAGAGAGAGAGAGAGAGAGAGAGAGAGAGAGAGTTTAATTTGACCAAAAGAGACATGGTTTGAGTGCCTCTTTTTTGAGCAGTTCAGGTCCATTACATAAAGAAACCTCCCCACAAAGACTGAAGAAGTTACTACAGATCATGTAGCAACTGTACACTTCTCACCGTGCATTTCGAAATATGCCTAAAATACTTGCAGGCGTCACCAAATTAATAAAGGAAAGGAATGCTTTGTTAAAATGACCATACCCGCTGTGTACCTTAATGGAACTTCAGATCTGTCCTGCAGTAAATTCTGATGGATTCTTTCTCACACTACTTTTATCTAGATATCTACTCCTTTTCCTCATGCTTATATATTTCCAAAACCAACTTGTATGACTTATACCACTAGTTACCTTCCAAACATACTTCTAGGTCAGGCCATACCAAGGCATCAACTTGGACATATAACTCTTATTTTTTCCTATATTTTGAGCCGAGAATGTCAAAACTTTGCCAAAATTTTGTTAGGCAAAAGTGAAACCGGAAACCCCCAAATTCTTTTGGATTCCTGTTCCCTCTGGCTTAAATATCTGTTGCCACAGGGGAAGAGGAAATTACCAGAAAATGCTTATAGAATTAAATGTAATCTTTTTCTCTTTTCTCTAGCTCTCGCATAGACAAAGAAGGTTTTGCTAGATCTTTACTCTCTATTTGTTTTCCATGTAAAATATGTTCGAAGACAGTGTAAGTTGCTAAAGGTGGCCGTATTTCTCCTTTTAGAAGCGAAGAAAAATGACGCTGGTCATTCCCTTAAACCACCCATGAGTGTGTATGGGTAACAACGCACATGATTGTAACAGAAGCATTTATCCATCCCCAGACCCAACTGAAGTGCCCATCTTGAGGTCTTTGTATAAGGTCCCAGTTGCCATTTTGTTTTCGAAATCTTTTCTTGAACTAAAGGATATTAATTGTATTAAAGCGATTGAGAGGATCATAGAACATACAATTCCTCAAAGAAACATTCAAGCCAAGCACAACACAGATCAAGCTATTGATCCAATTGACGTACCAGGCCGCTAGCGGAAGATCAATAGCCTGAATACGTCAAAACTGAGGATAAACAAGAAAACAAATGTAACATACAGCGGGTTAAATCCAATCCTTGGATTAAACCCAGCACAATACAAAGAACCCCTCAACTAAATAAACCAAAAAGAGACAACCAGCCGAGATAAAAATGTATTTCTCCACTGGCTTAACACCCGATCTTTAATTAGGTAATACATGGAAAATATAGGACTCAATGAAGTTACTTGGTGTCACTCTTCTATGTGCAGCATTGGAATTTAACTGAGGCGCTTCTAGAAGTTCCATTCTATTGCTTTGAGTATCCTCTAAAGTCGTTTGATGCACTTGGAGGTATTGTGTCCTCTTCTCAGGTGGAAATGACAACACCACACCCTCATTTCTTGCTATTTTGAACACTTTCTGATTGGCTGTTAGTAGCTTTTGGGGTTTGTAAGATCCCTATTAGCAGCTAACTGGAAAAGCCTATATTTTTAATTGCCGTTAGTAGACCAAGAGTGTGCAATGGAATTTCCCATTTGAAAATAGTAACTGTTCTGGGCTGCATAAGTGGAAATAATACAACAGATTTACGATGACTGACTGAAACAGCTGTTGCAGAGAAGGTCAGAATGCCTAATTATCACCTTATATTCATCAGATCTTTGGGACTCTTCGTCCTTCAGTCTGGTCTTTCTCTTAACCCACAAAATTTTCACCTTTTAATTCTGAGGAGAAGAAGAGGATGAAAGAGAGGTGGACGTTAGACAGCTTATATCACATTTATGAAATTAGGTCTTGCATTGACGCCCGCAGGCACTTTTTTGGAGTCCAATGAAAAACTAGCTGGTGCTTGTCGTCCTTTCGCATGAACGTACAAGAGTATCAGTTTTAAGAGATGGAATTCATAGCTTGTACTTGCTGGTTTTTACTTACTGCTATATCATGAACTAATATTCTGCAAGCTTCATCTGTTTGGTTATATTTCTTCTTAGCCTTGAGAAGAGACCAATTCATCTGATCCTTCTTTTAGGGATGTTAGACACGCACACCCATGAGGCACCTCGAAACGGTTTCTCAATCCCTCTGTGATCTTCATTCCCAACAGGGTAGCCGTGTTATAATTTTTATTTTTCTTTCTTCTGTGTATAAAAGCATTCAAGTGTTTAGAGGTACCACTAATTAGCTTCCAAATCGCCCCTGACCATCATATAAAAGTGGGAGACATAAATTCTTAGTATTTGCTAATTTATATGATAGAGCTAAACTCACCTACGTTTCTTATAGTTTGAACCATGCTAGCACGTTTTGAGCAATCATTAGTTTAATAAGATGCACTTATCAACCTATTATAGAAAGATAACTACAAACATATATGGCTTCAAGTACTTGTGCCGGCACAATGGTCCTCACTATGGACAAGACCGATCTTTACATTTCTACAGTAAATCTTAACCCATGTAAAAGTCTATATTCCAAAATAGAATGAGATTCCTTCCCATCAAATGCACGAGCGACACTGATGTTGAATGTTTGATAGGCCAATGCAAAGATATATCAGGTAAAAAAATATTGAACCTCTTGTAGGAAATTCGTCAAAACCATAAAAAAAAAATATACAAGGGAATGATTTGCCAATTTGTGTTGCAGAGCAATAACAGATTGGCGTGGAACGACGTTTTTCCGGTAGCTGTTTTGGAGTTATTTTTACTTGTGCAAGTATGGCTCGAGTACAGGCTTGCGTGGCCGTTGTTCACAGACTCTATCCAAGGGAGACAGAAGAGCCAAAGCATGTGTTACCGAGTAATATTGATGAACTGAGAGTGGACCAGGATTGCCAGAATTGAGCAACCACATAACATCGTCCTCACTCGGAACCGCCTAAGGTGGACCCTAAAGATGTCATCTACGTGCCAATTTCAGCTACGAATTACATGACATTATCAATTAACTCCAAAAACAATATCAATGTGCTAATAGGACGATAACATGGCAATGCCAGATGAGCAATGGACTAACTAGGAGAAATGTTGCATAGGTCCCACTCACGTGGAGAAGGCATGGGTGAAGGCCACGGTGGACGGTTGCCATAGCCACATCAATTGGGCATAGGCATATTGGAGCTAGCACAAACGAAGTTGGCATGGAACACCATAGAATGGCCAGTGAAGCTCTTCTTCTTACAATAAATGAAGCAGGAATAGGAAAATGAGGGCAGTAGTCACATGGAAGTCACCCTCACTTGTGTCATAACACCAGTTTGAAGGAGAAATACACTGAAGATATTGTGTATCTGTATAACATGCTTATATCTCTCTTATAAAAGGAAAAGGAGAATAATAAAAAGGGTAAAAGAGGATAGTGCATTGACGTACGAGATCTCATATTCCAAATGAATTTGGACATACAACGAGATCAGAAGCCAAATCTTGCAAAAAAGCCAAACGAAACCCAAAACCAAAATCAAAAGTGACACCTCCATCTCACTCCATTTTTTCCTTCTTTTTCTGTTGGTATTAGCTTGAGTGCAACTCAGCCCAACGTCTTATTTACCCCATTAGTCATCGCTTTCCAGAAGTCCCTTTCCTTTCTTCCCTCTCTCAAAACCCCACCATTCATGAAATCCGTTGTGTTGGAGTCTGAGTGAATAATAAAGCCTTGGTTTCGGTAGGTTGGTAAAATTCATTTACAGAGAGAGAAAGAAGAAGTAGTGGAAGTAGATGATGAAGAGAGACTTGCTTTTAAGCTTATAAATACTGCTTCTGTTGGAGCAAAACATCTTTCCATTCTCAGAATCTATCGCTGTGCAGAGTCTCATAGAGAAGGGGAGAAATAGAGAGAAATCCTTCCTCCTTTCCTCTGATTTTTCTTCCTTTCCTTCTCAAGCCCAGTAAGTATAACGAGAAAAGAATTCCAGAAAAAAGTCTCTTACTGTTCTTCCTTGATCAGTCTTTTTTAGCTTCGAAAACCCAGCTAGTTTTCTCAACAAACTATGTTTTTCTTTGCAGCTATCAGACCCAGCAAGCTTCTTTTCCAAATTGGGAAGGGGAGAAGAACAAACCAAGGGAAAAGAAAATGGGTCGAGGAAAGATCGAGATCAAAAGGATCGAGAACACAACAAATCGGCAGGTAACTTTCTGCAAGCGTCGAAACGGCCTTCTGAAGAAGGCTTATGAATTATCAGTCCTCTGTGAAGCTGAGGTTGCTCTCATAGTTTTCTCAAGCCGTGGACGCCTCTATGAATATGCAAATAACAGGTATCGTCATTTTTGTTGAAAGTACCAATATATAAAAAGAGAGCAAGAAGGATCTTTCGGATTTGTTTCTTCAGTTCGGTACCGACCCGTTTCTTCCAGTATGATATTTTACTCTTCTCATGGAAGATCTGAATTATATTTCCTCTAACTGTTTCTTCTTAGATTTCTTGATATGTTTCTCTAAAACTAGATGGTAATGATAAATCTGTGGCAGTGTGAGGTTTCTGAAATTTTCCAAAGGCATGTCCTTTACCTTATATGTAATATCTTACTCTTTTGGGATCAGATTCGGCTTCTCTGATAGATAAATATCTTCTTTTTTTTCCAAGGACAAACCAACTAAGACGTAATCATCCTTATTAGGTTATGTGTAGCCAATACTCTCCTGGGTCTTTCTGTATTTTGATCGTAAGCAGGGTCTAGTAACTCATGAAAGTATGAAGGAATTAACATCCTTGTATCTCAACTTCCACTCTTTTTTTCTGCTTTTATTCCTGCTGCTGTTTGCTCTCTTCCCTCTCTATTTTTTTTCTTTCTTCTTCACGTCAGCCATCAAAGCACAAGAAAGCCTGCTACAAAGCTGTCACCTTCTCATTAGCCCCTTCTAAACCAAGGTACTATCCCATTTGACACTTCCTTAATAACATGTCAGTTTTTATAACAGAGAGGAAAAGAAGAAACAGGAGGAATCCCAAGGCTCTTAAGTTCTTTTGCTTCCTCAACATCCATCCATCATCAAAACCCATATTAGGGTTTGGATCTAGGGCACGGATTTACCTAAGACAACCCGATTAGTGACTGTTAGGTTTGTGGGTTTATTCCAAATGGGGTGAGTAATGAAGGGACAGCAAGGAGTTGTGTTATTCCTTGTTCAGCTTCCCTTCCCTTCTTCTGCACTTAACACCGTTTTACCCTTCTGGGTCTGGTTAGGTTAGAAGATGGCGTAGAATGAATGTTTGTATCTTCGGCCCTAGTTTGCAAATCTTAGGTCACGTCACATGCGATTTTTCAGTTCTTCTCTTCTGTCAGAAAAGGGAGGCTGTAACATGATTTCAATTGGGTTTCTTTTCTTTTCCTGTTTATCTTCTCCATTTTCTCTTAATCAAATTTAAAACCATCTTCTTAACCTTCTTCCAGCGCCATTGACCGAGTACTTAAAACCCAAATGAAGAGTCAAATATGAAGTAAGATGCAGCAAGTAAACCTGGTCTTGTGCCATGACATGAGCAAGACATCTATGGAGAGAGAGGGAGAAAACCACCAGCGAAAATGGCTGAAGTTGGGTAAGAAAGATCTTTCTAAAACATACAGTTTTCAAGGAGGAGATCTTGTATCTAGCTTAGAGCTTACGTAGATTTGTTTCTGCCCAATCAAGTATAATTAAAGGCAAGTTCAAGTTAAATCAAAGAACCACTTGGATTAAAAAGAAAAGAAATTGTGGCAGAGTGAAAGAGAAAGCGAGAGAGTACGAAAACCGGCAACCAATAGGAGTTTTGTACTTTTGGTTTTTCATGCATAGGGAGTGTGCGAGCTTGGCTGCTGCCTGTGACTATGATAGATGCCGTAGCCTTTCACCTCCTGTTACAACTTGTACGTGCCAATCAGAACTTAAATATATTTACGTGAAAAACAGGCCTGCCAATGGCAAAGTGGTGAATTTCGTGGTGATCGAGGCGGGTAATAGAGAGTATTTCTGGAGATTACACTGTGGGTAAGAGAACAGAGTTCCACGTGTTGGCCCTTTTACATACTTCTAACAAGAACCAATCATATTGTGGGATCTTGGGCCAGCGTGGCTGCCCCGACCAATCAGTGTATCGACGAAACTAAGGTAAGAGCGCATATACCGGGAAGAGAGTAAAGGGCTTTGGAAATTACTTACAGAAACAGCCACGTTTAACTGCTGCGTACCTGACCTTTCTTCAGATGTTTTATTGCTTTTTCAGATGGATATATACATGTTACCACTATGTGGAACCAAGGGTAGTACCAGTTCCTCCTAGCCAATGGCGACTTTGGAAATAAAGAAAAGGGGGGGTGTTGCCATCAAAATGAACAAGGAACGGGAAATAGTAAACACGTACATCTTCTCATTGGAAATGTGCAAGTCTTTTGCATTGCATCTTGTTATTTGTTTGTTTTGCATTTCTTCTGATAAATAAAAACAAATTTTGTATGAGGAAATATTGCTAAGCAAGGTTGGTTGTTCTTGCAGTCATATGGAACTTAATGTTTAGGAGTACGTGAAGAAAATACTAGACTTTTGTAGTAATGCATTGGTGGGTGATTTGGGTAAAGGATCTGTTATTTAATGTGTTAAAACTCAATGGGAGGAGACTTAAGAGCACCTTATTATCCAAAATCTGTGTTGATCTTCTCGAGGAGAAGGGTTATTTGCTTGTCAAAATGGTGTGCCTTCTCATGATGAACTTCACGTGCATTTGGGTTTGGAAGTATTCGAAGATACATGTTACAGAATTGTCTGAAATATTCTTATTTATGAGGCTCATTTTACATTGGCACTCAGCTTCTCTGATTTGGTACTAAGGGAAGTACAATCCCTAAAATAAGCAGCCAATAGGAGAAGTGCCGAATAAAGTAAGGAGCTACATACCAGTCAAGTACTGTTATTACTATTATGATTCTATTCCAGTATGAATGCTTTACTAGAATATACTGCATGGAGTAGTTAAACAGTTCTCGTTATTTTTTGATGATATGCATTTCATATCTCTCTATCTCTATTTGCATATGTATATAAAAGTGTGTCAATGCATGCATATCCTAGATACCTGTTATAATCCAAGGAAGTATGGTTGAAAGTTCAAGACGACTGCATTGCATGTGTTATATCAGACAAAGTGAACTGCTAAAGACTCCATAAAGGTCGTTCTAATGGACTATTTGGGAAAGATAATGACTAAAGTACAGAACCAAAGTAGCTAAAGACTTTTCTATCAGTGTTTTACAACTGACATTATTGTAAACCTGATCAGGCCACGAATAAGAAATTAATGCCCTTATAGGCAATTTATGTAAACATATCACAGCCATTCATTTCTTTGTGTTGCTGTTCCTTGTGCATTTCTGTATCAAGTGCCCTTGAGCTTATTCTTTTATATGTTAGCACACGGGTATTTTAGTCCGATAAAGGGTTCTTATTTCCAACTGTCCATTTCCAATGTAACGTAAGGAGTTTTTGCACTTAATTACTTATGCATGTTGAAATAGTTTATCCTCACAGCTATGTCCTATGAGTTCAGTCTGACAAAACTAATGATTTAGATTTAATGGGTCTAATTCTTTCTGTTTTCTTCTTTAAATAACTAAAATGTAATTCAAGGAACATACTATATATACTCAGTTTCTTAAGATATTTGATGAAATTATAGTTTCGACATAATTACTCCTTTGATAATTGTCTTCAGAATCCTTTGTTAACTATATACTGGTCTTCGCTCATATACTTAAATGCTATTTTCTTTTTAAAACAGAAAAGGAAAAATAATCCCCATGATGATTAACATTTTCAGGTTTGTAATTGATGAGAAGTTCTTGACTTGATGTTCTTAGGCATGGGTTACAATTTGGTGTTTTGAACCATTTGAAAAGCTGTGAGATTCCATAAAATGTAAACTTTGGTCTTACTTTCATGATAAAGTATGATAATTGAAATAGCAAAATATTGACTTTAAAGATAAAGTTGGATCTATAACAAAAATAATGTTGTTTGGTTACTCTAGAGCACAAAGATAAGTTCCATGGTGAGTTTCTAATTTCTATTATCTTCTCTAATGAAACGTCATCCTTTTTTCCTGAATAATACCTCAGCTAATGAGATATAGTTAGAAATCTATTGTTGCCTCATTTACATTTCTAATTAGAACTCTGTATATTCCTCAAATAATATATCTTTTACCTTTTTTTGTAGGAGGTAGAACAACATGATGTAAAAACCATAATAATAAGGACAACATGATTAAAGATGATACAAAAAAGAAAAAGAAAAAAAAGAGAGCAACCTTCTACAATAATGTCAGTTGGGAGTCTCTCACCTAGGAGACTTGAGTTCGAGGTTGTGCATGGAGATGTGTATGTGTGTGTTTAACTCTCAAAAAATAGAAATATACTAGCTCTAGGATGGCACAATAATATCTCCAAGCAAACTCATTCCATGCCTTCAACAAATATATTTGGATATGTCAACTATGTCTGAAGTAGCTAATTGCAGGTTCAAGTTGTTGCTTTCCTCCAGCCATGGAAGATTTAGAAGAGTGTATGCGTAATTTTTTTTGTAATTCTATGCTAAATATTATATATATATATATATATATTTGGATACACTAATAAAATTATAATCACCTTCCAAGTGAAATAAAGAATAGTAATTCCTATATTTGGAAAAGCATATTTTTTTATTTTCCTTCATGGTGAATATAATAAGGAACATTAATAAAGTAGTAAAAAGGTGAAAATCAAGATTATGCGTAAGCAAAATGGACCGCAAAACTAGTAGAGAATACAAATATTCTCTGACTATTAGTTAGTCATATCTTATATAGTCAAGCACTTATTTATATGATTAATGAACATCAACATAGCTAATTTAATTGATATGTGAATAATTTTATATATTTTATAAAAATTCCTCCATAAAAAATATACTTATAAATTATGAATAAACATTGGCATGATATGCTCCATTTTTTTTAAGTATTGATTTATTTACTAATCTATGCAATCAAGAAGATTGCAAAAGATACAAATATCCAAAGGATTACAAAGAAAGATAATCAGATCTAATAATAGGCATGATGATGTATTTGGCTGCTAGTGAAATTCAACCCTTGTAAGCACTTAGTTAGAACGTCAAAATGACCAAATTAATACAAAAATACGGTCATGCTACAAAAATCACCTAAAACAACAGAATACCAAAGAATCCTATACCTCATA
Source organism: Warburgia ugandensis (assembly GCA_035236585.1). Taxonomy (NCBI): domain Eukaryota; kingdom Viridiplantae; phylum Streptophyta; class Magnoliopsida; order Canellales; family Canellaceae; genus Warburgia; species Warburgia ugandensis. The sequence continues at coordinate 9,578,337 of CP141130.1, forward strand.
ATAGAAACTTGCAAGGTTCATGTTTGCAATCGAACACATTAGACCTTCCAAGCTTATCTAGCCACCATTATTAAGATTCTAAGGCCTTGGGAAAAATGTCCCTTCCTTGGCTGATCTATCTACTTCAACATTATCTAATCAAGGAACCTGAGAGATAAGAAAATGGCCACGAGAAAGAGTCCCTTGGGTCTCATCTTATACTTAAAAATATCCATAAAATTGACTCTAGCTTTGCTAGCCATCTTTAAATAGCTAGGGAATCTTCTTCAATTATTATACAATCATCATTGAAAAATCAAAATTATTTTTCCATGGTTGCTAATCCCCAATAAGACCTACAAATTCGAGCAAAATCTCCTTTTATCATCTCTAATAAGACCATGAATTCCTACTTTAATGCAAGAAAATTCATAATTTATTTTGACTAGTTGGCTTGAGGCTTATCCACAGTTTTTATTTTTTTATCCTTGCTATCAACTGTGCTAAGAAAAGAAAACCAAAATTTCTTTATTTCTAGTTCGTAATAACCTTTGAACACATGATTGATAGGACATGAGCATCTACCACCCTAATAGGGAATGAGAACCGTCTTTGATGTGATCATGTGTAGTGAGCCATGGACTCCCAATTTGAGCAAATGTTATTCTTAGATTATTCAACAAACTCCTTGAAGGTAGCCGCCCAAGATATGGCACCATCTTTTACGTGTCCAAGGACTCTAATAAACTGATTATAATAGAAGCTAATGATCACCTTATGGCACAAACGAATGTTTGCACCTAAATCATTGAAAGAAATGAAAGAAAAACAATATAGAGAAAGAGGGATATGCACATTTAAGGAGAGGCACAAGATGTACATGGATTGGTGAGTTTGCTTACATCCATGGGGAGACTAACTACAGAGAAATCCACTAATAATGAGTGATTACAAAGACCCTTGAAGATTAGTCACTAATTTTCTTCCTCTTTGCTACCGTAGGAAAACCTCAAAAGTTTTTACTTTTTATTTTTCCACACTCTCACACCCATTGCATTATAGAGCATGGGTTTACATACATTATTAAACATTTTTAAAATGTCTATTAACTAATAAACCCAAAATTACACCAATGTCCCTATAGATATGAGACACAAAACAACATAAAGGAAGTCTCCTGCTCTTCAAAAGCCTTTCAAGTGTGTTATTGCTATACATTTGGACAAGATAACAAAGGGTATCATTTTCCACATAAGTGTAAAAGCCTCTTAACCTACATACATTGGGTGGAGAGATGGTTAGAATTCTTCCCTGGTCTTTTGCAAAGACAGCACGGTTAATGAAAGAGAAGTACTTTCATTGAAGGGCATTAAGAGTATTAAATTTTTGTGTGACAAATCCTTCAACATAAGGCTACTTTTGGTGGTACCTTAGAGTACCATATTGTTGCTCCCAAATCCATCAGAACGAATCACCAGCATCAATGAGCTTATGGTTAAAATAACAAACTAAGAAATCTTCACTTGGTGGATTATTTCACTTAGTAAGATCTTGTTTTCTTCTTAGATTGCCCACTATTTCTTTTAGTCTAGATATGTTATAATGAAGAAAGATCCCTCCCCTCTTTATTTAGATACTTTTTATGTATTTATATTTGTTCCTCATGCCTTAAAGTCTTTTGAACTCTCAACCTTCCTATAGCTCCTTTAGCTTCAAAACTCAGGTGCTCAATCTCCAACTTTTCTTGCCTACCCCATATTTTTTCTCTTTAAAGATGAAAACTAGTAGACTAAATACTTCTAACTCATAAACTAGTTAACATATGCCTTATAGTCGTGATCTCTTTTTATAAATTCAGCATGTAGAATGCCATTGAATTTTAGGATATTATACATTTATTTTGGTTTAGTACTAAAAAAATCTATGTTATAGTACATCATGGATGATTTAGAGTAGTCTAAGTACCAATGAACTTGGCCTTCAATGTCAAATATGGGAAGTGGCATTCTCCTATTAAAATTTGTCTTTGCTTATGAATGATCTAAGAGTGGTCTAAATTCCAATGAACTTAGATTTGAACATAGAAGATGGTATTTATTAATTTTCCAATAAAATTTTGATCTTTGCTAATGCTCTTGGAAAAAGAAGGGCCTATTGATGAATAATCAACAAATAGATGGAATCTTTTTTATAAGGAATTGTAGATTCATCAGATTTGTTAGATTGTGGTGGAGTCTCTACACTATCATTAGTATATGAATAGATAATACTGGTGACATTAGAAACCTGAACCCAACCTACTTGCTCTAAGCATTAGGTAAAACTAAAAATTATCCCAAATTTGACTCTCCATTCTTTTAAAAAGTAGAGGATCTAAATTTCTATAGTTTCCTCAAGAGATCATAAATGTACATTCTTTAATCAAAGACTACATTACAATGATTGATGTATCACTCTCCATAAAAAGAAAAAGAAAAAGAAAAAGAAAGAAAGATTGAAAGCAACACATGGTAGAATCCCATTAAATTAATAGCCTTCAGATCAGATGTTTTTGTATTGATTTAGAGGGGTTTCTCTAATGAATCATTATAAATCAAATATATGAAACACATGATTTCTATTATTTTAGCATAATTTGTTCTTTCCTATTCTCTCTCTCTCTCTCTCTCTCTCTCTCTCTCTCTCTCTCTCTCTCTCTCTCAACAACTTTTCTCTCTGTGGCATGAATGTTCCTTCCCTTTTTCCTATTTTCCTTTAACCTTTCTCACAAGAAGAAGTCCTCATACTTAAGAATCAGTGAACCTACATGTCAAGGACATAATGAAGGTGACTAAGATCTTTTACATTACAATGATCTTAGCTTGCACAGATGATGGAGGTTTAGTCAAACCAACTACCTACTCCTGAATTAGTAATGCAAAACATGGGCCTGACCCCCTTCTGGAGGGAGCTTCACCCAAAGACACAGATTCCATTTTCTTTTCGGGTCAAAATTAGGTTCCCATTTCTTCCATGCAAGGCCATTGGACCCAAGGGTGAAAGGCTCTGGATGTGCAAGCTAAGTGTCTAGGTCTTCCTTCAGGGTGAACCTAGTGATGAAGAAACCCTTGCCACACATCTCGACTGAGACCTTTCCTTTGCAGAGAAGTAAAAAATGCTTCTTCAAGCTTGGGTTGAGGAATTTCGTCGTCAGGGCTGGCTCTTTCCTGTAAGTTATGTATTTCTTCTAGAACTCCCAAATCATCGACTACCACTACCAAACCAAACCCACTTAGAGGAAAGAGCTAGGTCTTACATGAGAGGAGGTAGGGGAGGCCCCTTTATCCCCTATCTTATTGGTAAGTGACTTAGGATATAGTCAAGTTCTCATTGGGCTATATCTAAATAAGCAATTCCCATATCTTGACCTAAACCAGAGGATGGCGGAGATTAGTGTGCTACCTTTTTGGGTAGCAATTAGTTAGAGAACATGGGTAGCATTGTCTTAGGAAAGGGTAGGTTTTGATGGATGGGTGGTCACTAGGGGGAATAATATTATTAGTATACAAAAGGAGGGGATGCAAACATGGGAGTTTCAATGTACAAATATACATATTTTTGAGAAGCCATGGTAAATGACTACCTAAAGAAGAATGATCAAAAGTGATAGAACTGAGCATGAGGTACTTGCTTGTATCACTAAATGTATTTATAAAAATCCTGTTGAACCAATCTATGTCTTGCATTAGACATGAGTGTGTGATTGTACATTTTATGGGTGTTCTTATAGTGGAGAAGAAGTTTAGATTGTGCTCTATGCAAGTCATGAAGCTAAACTACATAAACCTCAATGGTTAACTCCTATTTTCTCTATTTTCCTCTTCATATTGTCTATAGTAAAATCTATAAAGCTCATTAATTTCTTCTTCATCTTATTTAGATTTCATCTTTAAGATATACCTTAGCTACATGACAAAGAAGTAAGAAGAGTTTTCTGTATATGTATGGTGAAAAGAAAATAATATTGTCACACCCCCAAAAAAAAAACTAAAACCTTGATATGCTCAAAGCTATTTCTAATACTAGAGAACCAATTGAGGAAATTTTGCTCTTGGGGCATAGATGACTAATGTTCTAAATTATTATTATTTTGTTTATTTTTCTATGAACTACCTATTATATGAATATTAATATACATCATTTTTTTTGAATAGTGACATTTAAGTAAATAAAAGAGATAATAATGGGGTGGTTTGAAGGAAAAAAGCTGATAGTTAACGTCAACAGCAACAACAAAATTATCTCTAGAGACATAGTTCTTAGAAAGTGATCATTAATGCTTCTTATAGTAGCAATAATATTTTCATCCCCACTTAAGTATGAAACCTTGACCAAAGTCTATTTAGTTTCTTTTCCTCTTATTTGTAGCTGGTACAAGGCCTATATGCTTGATTCTAAATTTAGCATAATGGCTACTTAAGTAGGGTTTCTAATAATCAAGGTTTTGTCATGTTTATCTTAGTGACCTTTAGTATGCCTATCTTAACATTGAACATGAAAATGAGGACCTCATAATGGTCTTGTCAATTAAGTGTAGTCTTCATTATTCGTTGCCTTGATTTAGTCAAATTACATATTTTTGTACAATTGAAGTAGTGTCTGCTCATAATTATTAACCACTCAAAGTCATTATTGTATCACTTGATTAAAATGATGAGAAGACATGATAGTTTTAAAGTTCCTTTTTAGTTTTTTTTATATATTTGTTTTAGACTGAGTGCTTACCTTCAACTAAGCTAATTAAATAACAGGAACATGATGTCTTTCTTATCACTATCAATGTCAGCATTTGGAATGATAAGCAACCCTTTCATGAGTCTTCATATCTCCCTATAAGAAATTTCACCTTGTGGGATCTATGAACAATATTGCACCTTCCAAGCTACCAGTAACTATTGTTGGCTTTCTCTAAACCTAAGAAAACATGGTACTACAACAATGATGTCTCTTCAAAATATGGATGCTTTGTGCTACTATTGATACCATTTGCACCTCATTGTTTTGTTGCTTTGATTGTTTGTAAGGGATTGAACATATTTGTATGTGCTATAGTTTTTCTCATTTTGATGGTTAATGTGCGGCTTTATAAATTATTAAATAAAAAATTATCCTGCGTGCACTCACATAGATGTCCCTTATACACCAAGAAAATCCATCCAAGCAATGGAAACAGGTAACCAGAAATCAGTTTTCAAGAAGAAAGTTCTTTAAATAATGAAAAATTAGTTTTCAATTTGATAAAAAAAAGTGACATGCATTGATGAACTACATTGACTCCATAAGTGCTACATAATTTGAACACAGAGTAAAGGAATGATCTAAGAGTAAACCTTGTATTGAAAAGAGATGGGCTCCCTTTGATCACACAAGAAATCACTCGGTATGCCCAATCTTGTAGTTCCTATGGCTACAAATTATTTAATAATAGCATCTATATGATCTTAAGTGACTACTTAATATACTTTTTGCTATATATTGTCTATGGATCCTTTATTATTTATTATATTCTTTACTTATAAGCTTTTAATTGGATTGTTAGGAATATCTAAGGAAGTGAAACTTGCAGCATGGGGACAATACAAGATGAGCCAACCAAGTAGATGCTCAAGTTTTAGCTCAATAAATATATCTTGGACTAAATAAGAGATTTGATACTAGTTCCTTTAAGCTACCATTCTTCCTCTCTTTTCTTGCTGCACATGACAAGTAAAAGTCTGAAACATTGAATGAGTACTCATCGGGCTTAAAACATTCTCAAAGTGTGTTTTAGCATGACATGAATGCTTGGGAGAAATATGAGGCAAATGGAATGTTAAGACTGATAAAAGAAAAAATGTCAATAAGAATAATGAAAGAGAGGATCCAATTAATGATAACATAAGAAAAGAAGAGATATCTGTATTTAGTTTGCAGGTGAACAACATCTAGAAGAATAATCTTAGGCTACACCAAGAGATGAAGTAAAAATACAGAATAAGAGTTATGCAATCAAGTTAGGACCATTAACTACTCAGAAAAGAATGCAATAAGCAAGGAAACAATAGTATAATTGTTCAAAATAATCAAGGAAAAGATGCAAAAGAGTAAGAAATGAATTAACATCATGTATATGGCATATGGCAAGATATGTGATTTCCCAAATCTAAATGAGAAAATATATTTCATTGATGATTTCGTATGTAGCTAGAGAATTAGGGGCTTATGTGTTGAGTTGATGTCTGGAATTCTATTTGAGCTACCTCTCAACCTATCTCTAACTAGTCTCATTTAGTAAATCTATGTACTTCTCATGTAACTCTTTCATGTAGTGTTTATGGGTTACATAGAGAAAGTAAAATTGAAGCTGGATCTCATCAGTCTATTCCCATGGTCATAGGTTATATCTGAACCACATACAAATATCTTCTTGTAATTTGATTAATCTAAAATCACAAAATACGTGGTTGTGTTGCTTTGATTAATCTCTTATTCTATTTCCTATCAACCCTAATCACATATGTCATAATATTGTGATTTATGATCCTTCTTCGATTGTTAAAAATTCCACATCCCTAAGAAGCATTATAAAATCTGGGTCACCAATATCAAAGTGGTACAAAAAAAAGAGATTTTTGGAGAGTGGAAAGGCTTGGATCTTTTGGATGTTCTATTAATCATCTCCCCATTACTTATCTCCAGTTGCCTTTGGGATTTTGTACTCATATATCTTTATGGGAACCTATTATTGAGAGGAAAGAGAAGAACCTTGGCCATTGGAAGAAGTTCTACCTATATTTTGGGGGTTGAATCATTCACATCAAAGTGCCTGTCTCTAATTTTCCAATCTATTATATGTCTCGCTTCAAAATGCCAATGGCTATCATTTAGAAAGTTGAAAGCTATAAAGGGACTTTCTTTGGAAAGGTCAGCATAGTACATCATCCTTAAAGCATATTGTAAAGTGAGACAAAGGTTTGAAAAACTAAAATGGAAGATAGTCTTGGTTTGGATAATGTTTTGTCCTAGAACTTGGTTTTGCTTACTAAACAGTGGTGGCACTTAGGGATGTAAAAATGTGGTCTTTGATGGATCATGGTCAGGGTTAAGTATGGGGTAGATTGAAATGGTTAATTGAGTAATGAGCTTTCGAGGATTTGTGGATTTGTTGTGAGCTGTCTTTAAAAGTGTCTTCTCTTGAAGCAATTTATATTGCTTCTTATGCTTTGGATAAATTTTGGTTTCTAAATTAGAATGACACTTACTTGGTTTGATCATATGCTATATTCTTCCTTAGCTTTGGTATGAAATCTTTTGTTTGGAATAAAGTTTGGAACCCGTATGTACACCCAGCTTTTTATTCAATAGTTCTCTTAGGTTGCATAAACATGATTGATGCTCTTTAAGGAAACTCATTTCCCATGCCAATGGATGTATTCTTCGCCAAGTAGGGAAGCCTTGAGGTGTATTATATCTCTTCTTTTTATGTGAATGGATCCTTTTGAAGTCTTTGTTATGAAGTCATGAAAGTGTCCTTATATAGGAGAGAAAGGTGCTGTTATGTGGAGTATGATCCCATTGCAATCTTTTGGAACATTTGGTAGGAGCACAAAATGAGAAGTTCTGATGATGTGAAGTGGCTCATTAGTAGATCGATTAACAATTTGTGTTATAGAATTTTTTATTGGGTGTGTCCATTGAAGGAATTTGTGGGGTGTTCTAATTATGATGTTTGCTACAAGTGAAATGAGGTTTGAAGGAAAAGTTGGTTGAGATGTGTGCTACAGGTGGAATCAGTTTCAGATAAAAACTTTCAATGGAGAACTCCTAGAGTATATATTAAGTTCAATTTTTAAGGCGCGTCTTTGAGTAATCTATAGCCTCCTATTTTTGGAAGGGTGATCCTAATAATGATGGAAGCCATCATCATCTTTTTAGTTCAAGACTTCGATTCAAAAGGAAACTTTGGCACTTCTTATGGGTTTAAAGGTTTATGATATGGAGATGGGTTCATCTTTAATAGTGGAAGGTGATTCGGCTTCTGTTATTTCTTCGGCATGGTTCTTAGTAGGGTCATTGGAGATTAAGTCATAAATTCAATGAGATTATAAACATTTTCTTCATGGATTTGCTTTCTGGTTTCTCATGTTCTTGGGTTAGCAAATGGCTTACTAGATTCTCTTGAGTCCATAAGTCGTCTTTTCATATAATGCAATCGTCACCCAATTTGTAAGTACTTCTCTTTTGCGAATGTACATCTACCATTTCAGAAAAATAGAAGGACAAAAGGAGATTGTTGATGCAACGTAGGCCATACAATAAGTCTAAAAATTATTTTATTGAAGAGGTTAAGAGAGACTAGTAGACATTATAAGTTGCTTCAAATGCAAAGACAAGATAGCGCCTAGAAAAACTTACGCTCATAATTGTTGTGCAGAAACTTCTAAAGGATTAGTCTCAGGGTTGGAGCCACTTTGGAGGATGGTTTAGGCTCCATTCTGATGATAATTGCAAGCCAAAGGCAAACAAAAGGATAGTTTTGGGTATAAAAACTAACTCTTATTCTAAGCCTAATGAAGATAAGATTCTTGACTAGGTAGAGGGTGAACCAGATAATGTCATCGTCTAGATCACACATTAAAGATAGACACTTAGGAGGTATGTATTCTATTGATAAGATAATGAAGGTGTCGGATGATCCAACAAGTGGTTCACATCCATTTTCATCAAATCCCAAGTGCAACAACTCTGAGTTCTTACTAACATGCCTAAGTTGAATCAAGGTATATTAGGTTAATGGAGTGACATATCCTTCATTTTCATTTTCTCCTTCTGGTAGGCAAGCGGGGTTTATATGGATTACCCAGAATTTATCGAGTGACTTGAACTTGCATCTAGCATAGGAAAGGCCGTTCTTATGCTACTGCGGTAGAAGGCCAGGACTAGACATATCAATCATTTGGACTAGAAGTACACACAATTTAAAGAAACAAGAGAATATCAACAAGTTAAGTGTCACGCGTTAAACATCAAACTTGTCTCCGGGATTATCCAGTTTAATCTTCTCTTGAGCTTGTTCAGCAAGCCATGAATGGATAGTATCCCTTTTTTGCAATTCTAGAGCTCCAAGCTGAAGTGAATGATGATCTCTAATTGTTGACAATAAAAGCGTTACAAGACAGGGAGCGAAAACTTGGGCTGAAATCTGAAGTATCAGTGCAGAATTGCTTCAGTTAACAATGAGCTAATCCTTAACATGAAAATTATCATACTGTTATCAAGGAGCTCCCAATCCTTAATTGTTGAATCATCTCCCCACTTTTCACAAATCCAAGTGGAGCAATGACATGGGCCATTAGGTGATCTTGGCACAACATAAGTGCGTAAGAAGAAATAGCACTTCTAAAGCAAGAAATAAATCATCAGGGAAAAGTAAAATTAATAACAACTCAGAAACAAGTGTAAAGAAAGATGACGTAGGAAACAAAAAAACAAGTCATCTCATACATATATGTCACCATCTAGTGAAGAATCTAGTTTCACGTCCTTATCTCGCTAAGAATTGTAGAGTACTAAGGTAAATGCAAGTCCAAGAACGGCAGCCCATGAAAAATTAGTACCTAGAGGACCAATCATAATGTGGGGTTTACGGAAACTACAGCTTGAAAAGAGTGGGCTGCCACATGAGTTTTAGACGAAGTTTGGTAGCTCGTGTTCTCAAGAATCTAGCTTTCTATTCTTTATCAGCTTCAGCGTCGGTGGGATGACTTGGTGTGTGATAGTAAAGGGAGGGAACAATACAAGAAGTAAGCATTAGATATGAAAATGGAACTCTAGCATGCAAAATATAGAAATAAACTAACATTTAGAGGCAAATTGGAGGAATTAAAGTGGTAAACAGATGGTGGAATAAGCTTTAAGTGTCCTGACATGTTTTCACTAGAAGAAGGAGAGCCTTGGTTCAACGGTAAAAGTTGTTGTCATGTGACCTTAAGGTTACAGGTTCAAGGCGTGGAAACAGCCTCTTGTAAAATGTAAGATAAGGCTGCGTACTTTAGACCCCGCATAGGTGGGAGCTTCGTGCACCTGGGTTTCCCTTTCATGTTTTCACTAGAACTATTCTTATATCCATTTTTCTTTCTTCTATTGGAACTCCAAATTAAGTCATTGTCTAACATGAGCGTTGACTTGAGTTACTTGATAAAAAAGATAGCAAAAGGTTGGATAGGGGGAGAAGCACAAGTAAAAATTATAGGAGAACCCCAAAAGTTTCGTAAAGACAAACCAAGTAAATAGTTGAAGGGTTTAATAAAGAGAAAAGAGCACAATGCCGAATGGTTTAAGAAAAGAGAGTGATTAAGAGAAGAAACCAAAGGACTAAACGGGAGATTCATGGCTTTGAAATATGAAAGACAAGAAAAGAAAGGGAGACCATGTGAAAGAGATCAAACAGAAGATAGTTTGGCCTCACGAGTGGTAGTGTCTGCGTCTTGCAGTGATCTTTCCCACTCTCATTCGGTTGTATCTGTAAATCTTTCTCCCTTCAATGAAATACGAATCTAAGAAGAGAAAAAGCAAAAGAAAGAAGACAAAAAGAGATGAAACAGAATACAAGTACCTTTGTGGACGTAATTCCCTCCTTGCAGTTTAATGTCGTTGCTAATTATACCACGTACAAAACTTCTTCAAGCGCGTCCTGGGATTAGGAGAAGGTTGAAAACATTGCCTTACATTGAATGAGCAAGAGTATCTCCATCCTTATCTTTTCCTATCTTTGACGGGAAACGGTTTTGCATATTAATAAATGTAGGGGGGTGCTTCTTTTACTATATGATATGCCTTTAGTGTATAGTATAGATAGTCAGATATAAATGTCCAGAGATAATGCGAAATAACCCAGAAACTATAAGAGCCTGTATGAGGTGAGAAAGGTCCTATTAAATATGACAACATTTGGGATATTTGTAGGCTTTGGCCTTAGTGTTACATTCGTCCATGCTTAGAAATGGGAAGAAGTCCCACAAGGGAAACTTCCCCTTGTGGGGAGTTGTGTTTCGTATGTATATTCAAATTTTCATGCGCATGATCATCTTTTCTGTCAGTTATTCCAAAATCCAAAGAGGTGATTGGAGAGAACAAGATTTGTCATGCAGAAACGTGTCACTTTTAACATTAAACTTGAAGCGTATGGTTGTGGGATTACAATGGCTGAGTAGGGATCATTGATGATGACATGCCCTTTTATGGTTGTCAATCTACCAATTCCAATGGCATGAGAAGCCTCTCACCAAAAGCCCCTAATTTGGGTGATAATCATTCAGGAAGGTGAGAACTAGATCTTTCTTTCATGGTAAGTATCCGCAATTGCACCTCCTTGGAGGCAGGTCTGTTGCAAGACATTCTGCTTATTTACTTTCTTCATGAGAACGCAAGTGAATGAAACTATTTCCACTACCGTTCGGTTGAGTTCGATGAGTTGTCATATGATGGATGCCTTTTCCATAGAGAGGACCTTGCAATTTTGATCAATGCACTGTGCCTGTTGAACCTATTAACTGATCTTAGCATATTCATTCCTCTGGACCATTAACTCTAGGATCACGCGTCCTGATTCATGAGTTCTGGACTTAATTTGTATCTGGTAGACATTGCAAGAGATTAGCACTTTTCCCCCTAGAAACCATTGATTCATCTTCTTATAGGTCAAAATCTTGAAATGTAGAAGAAAAAAAGAAGAAAAGAGATTAATAATCCTTTCTCGGCTGCTTTTTTGCACCGGGGTAGGTGTCGCCAGTGACTGCCACACGTGCTTAAATGCCAGTTTTTCTCATAGTAAAGCCACATCTGTGAATTATTTCACTACTTGAATGCTTTGTTCATACGAATTCCTTTTACTGATGACGAGAAGAAACTTACTTTTATGCACTGGTCACTAAATGTTGGTGCAGCGTTAAAACAACCATTGACAGGTACAAGAAGGCATGTGCTGATACATCCAACTCTGGATCTGTCTCCGAAGCTAATTCTCAAGTAAGTTTTTTCCCTCACCAAAATATGCATGGTTTTGTCTTCCAGGAATTAAACATTTCTGTTCAGGGAAAAGGAATTCTCCAGTTAATAGACAACTTCAAATATTTTGAATGATTTATTTTATCTTGTACACAAATTACAAAAGCATTTGAATAGTGAAGTGAATAACGTTTTCACTAGGAAAGCAAAATTCACTGTCATTCAAAATTTAGAAAGAATTTGTACTTGTCCCTCAAAGCAGATCCAAAACTGTTTATTCAATAGTGAACTTTATACATAAGATTGTTGCTGAACCTAAGGTCGGACCAACCACAAGGGGTGTCCAAAGAAATACTAAAAAAGCCGTTTTGTTCAGTTAATGTTTTTGTCCCTCAATTTTTTCTTCACATGGGAAATATCTCTTCGGTGTTTACCTAGTAGGTCAGGGGTTCTATCAAATAGATAGTTAATGGTTCTAATTTGCCTCGTTCAACATTAGAAGAAAGAAAATAAATAAATACAATAAAAGAAAAAAATACAATAAATAAGAGCCCCTTAGTATGGACCTAGATGCCAGCTATTCAGTTTACTGCTTGAGAGGGAGAAAGGAACCCTACTAGCCCCCAAGTTTCTGGAGATAGAGACAATTTGTATATATATGGCTTTGTAAGACTAGAATTAAAAGGAATACCAGCACCAGCGTAGGCGCACACAATTGTTTCCAAAAGGGAGATGAAAGCTCCCCCTTTCTCATGTCCAGTCATGACATGCGATCATCCTTGGGTTTTTGTTTTACAGATGGTGGGTCCTCCTATTATGACAGTTGCCATGTTGTCCAAGATATTCCTGATTGGTATAGAACCATAGTACAGAGATGACGTACACTTGGATATACCCTATGTTGAAGGACAAAAGTACTTTGGGGGGGGGGCGGCTAGATTACCGTTTCATTGTCATACTTGCCTTTTCTGTTTGTAATACTTTCCGGATTCCTATGTTTCACCTGCTGCCAAAAAAGAAGAAAAGAACTACATGCAGACAAGTTCCCGCAGATCTCCTTAAAAACTCGGGGGAAATCTTGGTACGTTACAAAAAAATTGACATTTTGATGCACCTTGGCCATGTTTTAAATACCACCTCTCCATCTACTCAATATTAATGTTTCAAGCAGATCATTTCCACTGGCTCGTTTTAAGAGTTTATTAAGAGGAAAAGCTTACACATGTAGACGTCTTGCCTCGCCTGGAAAGGTTTACTGAACCTTTGACCTTGCCTTCAAGGAAAAACAGACCAATTCTTCACTTGGGGAAACTTATGGTGGGATCATGGCATGTCAAAATGTTTACACTGTATATAGGGGGGTTGGAATTTTTGGTGGTCATCAACTTGTAATTTTCGGGAGAAATTGTCCACAGTGTATTGATTGAAACGTACAGTTTACTGAAGTGCAGACAGTCAAGATCGTAGCTAGTTGCATCTTGAATGACAAGAACTAATGCTAGTTGCTTCTTGGATGACAAGAACTTGTTCTAGTTGCCAATGGGAATTAGACTCAATCTTGTGGTTGGATCATCACCTCCACGTGGAGTGTGCAGTGCTCCACCTAGTGCACCTGAAATCAGATTTTGCAGCTATTATGCTTAATTGACAATACCGTTCAGACTCTTGTATGCAGCCTTTTCTTCCTCTAATCTGTGCCCTCTGTGGAGGATGAAACTCTTATATCCAATCATGCCGGTTCTATAGAAAGAAAATCAACAATTTTAAGCAGATACCTGGGCCAAGTAGTAATGAAAAGTTAGTTTCGGTAGGCAGGAACTGCGGCCTCATCTGCAATTTCATTAACAAGATTGGCTTGGGACTAAAGCTTCATTTGGACAAAATTTTACTTTTTCTTTATGCCTGCGTAGTGGCAATAAAATATCTTCCTCTACAGTGTCCTGGATGCCACAAACATTCAAAATTCCGGGGTTAAAAGCCTGAAATTCTCAATAGAATATCTTCCTCAAAGGTGTCATGTATGATGACACAGACATTCATAATTTGCTGTTAAATGCCTGAAAGTATGCATTGGTTAATTCAGACGGTTCCATTGAACTCTTTCCTTTTGATAGATCTCTTCTAACTGCATTTTCCTCACTTTCATCTTAGTACTACCAACAAGAAGCCACAAAACTCAGGCAGCAAATTGGAATCTTACAGAATGCAAACAGGTATGGCTTCATATTTATAGGGATGCAAATAGGTACAGTGGTTCACATGGCAGTTCCTCCTATGATTGTTTACAGCTTAGAATTTAACAAAGATTGTACTTCAGGCATTTGATGGGTGAGGCCCTCAGCTCTATGACTGTTAAGGAACTGAAGCAGCTGGAGAGTAGATTGGAGAAAGGCATTAGCAGAATTAGATCTAAAAAGGTTTGGCTCTCCGACGGCGTCAGTTCATAATTAGTTTTCTTTTCTGGTGATCATCACAAGAACCAATACTTGATTTTTTTCTTACTAATGTGCTTGAATTTTTCCAGAATGAGCTGCTTTTTTCCGAAATCGAGTATATGCAGAAGAGGGTAACCAGACACTCTCTACCACCTCCGTTTTGCTTTCCAAATGTCTGTTTATTTTTTATTGGGTCTGATGTGTTGTATAATGTGCACTAGTAGCTTATTTGAAATAACTCTTTTTAGATCTTCTATGAGTAGAGACAGTGCTTAAATGGCTTAGCTTTTTGGCCTCCGAATTTTATGTACCAGGTATTGAAAACTGATACTATGGACACTTTATTGCCATATAAAGCTATGATTTTATCAAAGGAAAAAAAAAGGCAAAATGCTTGAATGGTCATACAAGCAAGAGGAGGACATTCATGGTTAACGGATGCATTTGTTATTTCCTTGTTAATTTAGTTATTTATGAGCTACATCTGCAAGTTACTTTTAGCAGACTATTGTTGACTATGCCTATATTTGTTCTCTGGCATACAGGAGATAGAATTGCAGAACGATAACATGTATCTTCGAGCTAAGGTCTCTCTCTCTCTCACACACACACACATTTGTGTCCAATATATATGCACAGGTCAAATTAAGTAAGTGGTGCTTGTGGAATTTAGATTTCTGAAAATGAGAGGGCCCAGCAGCACATGAGCATGATACAGCAACACCAACAACAGCAGTCTCAAAATGATTACGAGGTGATACCTGCATTTGACAATAGGAATTTTCTGCAAGTAAACCTCTTGGAACCCAATCATCACTACTCTCGCCAGGAGCAAACAGCCCTCCAGCTAGGGTAAATCTCTTTTCTCCCCTTTGCTCTCTGTTCCGTCCTTTGTCAAATCTATATGGCATCTGGCCTGTACATCGTAGGCCCAAAGAAAAATACATGCAGGTCCCAAGTGATTTGTAATCCGAACCATTGATGTTCTGCTGAGACATCCTACATGGTGTTAGTGGTGCTCAAGATGAAGTGAGCCGGTTTGAGATGCGATCTGACTTGAGATGACTTCAGCTGGTTTAAGATGACCAAGTTTGGCATGAGATGAAGTGAGATGAAAATTTAACTTAACAGTGAGTTAAAATGAAATGATTTTCATCTCACCTCATCTCAAGCACCTCTAGCAGTACTTCATCTATCTCATCTCAAGGACCACTAAGAGTGATATGGCATCTCATTTCATCTCAAGCAGTTCAGTTCATGTCAAGCACCACTGACACCCTACTACATAAACGATACAGGATGATGTTAACTCTCTGATTTATTGAGGTTTTGACACTTTTATATTTTGAATTTTTTTAGTTATTCTTTTTCTACCCAGACAAATTAGGGTTAGATTATCCAATGAATTTTTTTTTTTCTGAGCATGCCTTATTAAGATTTGGCCCGGTCTGGACCTGGATGGAGGTCAAGCTGCAGTAATCAGCATACGTGTTTGCAGGCTCTCACACCATATATGTCTCATTTTATACCTAAACTACACAAACATAGATTTTCCCTGATTATCTTGGAGACGGGTTTGTCTCGGATCATTCGCAAACAACTTCCTTAACTTGATTGATTTATTTTGTCGTCTGTTTGTGCAGGTAGCATTGCTGTGAAGATGGTTATTCTCTAGCGCTTTCTTTCAGCTTCCGATTTGTATTATCCTATAACATGGAAACTGCAAGTATGTTGAGAAAGCTAAAGCTAAGAACAAATGGTGGAAATATGTCAAAAAGAGCCGTTAGCGTCGTCTATATCTAGATGGTCATAAGACTTGATGCTCTGTGGTTGGAGAACAACCATTTCCATCTTTTATCTGTATGATGTACTCTATATTGCATATGACCATATTATTTGTGTATTTCCTCTTAACCATCTTCATGTACGAAAATATGTATATGTTGGTACTTGGTAATCAGCATTCCCACTTCAGTAGATTTCAAATGAAACGGGATGTTCGTATCCCGGGTGAAGCAATGGATAGGCCACAGCCGAATAAGCATAAACTGTGATATGATCTTAACCATAAAGTGTGTTCATCATCCTCTCATTGTGTTTTCATGTATATCCGTTCTATGTTTAACCTTCTATTTTGGGGCTAGCAAGATTGGATTGTAGGCTTCAGCCCATCTGGAGTGCACTCGACTAAAATGAAAGATCTAGGGTCATTAAGTGACCATTGTGCCAAAATAAATTCACATTTCTTCCAATTCTCTCTCGCCACCTACTAAGCCCTTCCTTTCTTAGTTATCTTACCTTCCGCAACTCTGTTTTCTCTTTTATTTTTGTCTGTGCCCCGCCCATTTGACCGATCTACTAGTGACATACTTCGACGTATTTAGTTAAGTGGTGAAGAAACAACGAAAAAATAATTTTACAAGGACGATGCACCTATTCTGTTTTCCTTTCGTAATGTTTTCCCGAGTCATGCTCAAAGCTGACCTCGGGATTGCAAATGTTGGTCATACTTCGGTGAATTCCTGAGAATTGACGCAGTTATCCTGCCACCTACTGAGGCAGGCCCCACCGACATGGGCCTGCCCATGAGCCTATATGCTTTCCCGGCTGTCTTTCTGCTTTGGTGTTGGATGAGCATTTTGCGGTATGTTCCTGGGACTTTATCGGGACTCAACCTAGCTATAGCTAGGCCCACCTTTGAATTGTCTGACCCATTGGTCTTGTTAGGTTCTCTTATTGAGGTTAATCTGGTGCTTATCACTATTAGTTTTAGCTGAAAAAAATTGAATGGTCATGATTTAAAAGCCAAAGCAGCATAACTCAAATGGTCCAACAAGCATGAATTCTGGTATATAGTCTATTTAAGGCAGACTGAACAAGATGAATGGGTCAGATTGTCCAAGATTTTCAATGAATGGGATCATTGTCACTGGTCTGACTGATGCTGAGGCATGTTCATCTATACTAGGCCAATAAATAGCTTGGGTCATTGAAAAGTGACCCATCATACTATGCCCACACTTGGTGTGAAACCTACGTCTTTTTGCAACTTATCCTGTCTCATTTTCCAATGTTTTCATCCGTCATGACATTAGGCCTTCCTTTCATGATCCAAAATTTGTCAAAAATAGGTTCAAACAAGTGATAGAACAGACCTGTTTAGGTGGAGTTTTCGCCCGGGTGCTGCACTCGTTTGGTCCGTGCAGTGTGTTGTCTAAGTGCATCTTCGTCCTTTTCTTGCGTTGCCGCAGGCTGGATTGGTTCGCGGTGTTTAAGAATCATTGCGTTGCGATGTTTAGTGCTTTTGCCTGGTTCTGTTTCTTTGCTGGGCTGTGTTTTCTTCTTCAGCTTCATGGTCGTCTTTTGGGAATTGGTTTCTTCTTCCGGGATTATCTCGATCCAGTTTCTTATAAGTACGTCTCTTTCGATTGCTTTCAAAAGATTCAAAGAGAAAGAAAAACAAATGAATTGGATCACGTCCACACTAAATAACTAGCCAGGGACCATTAAGATCTTAATGTGATCCATATATTTAACTGCACTGTCGTTACAAGCAAAGACAACACAATTATGCGCCGGAACCACCCAGTAAGACTAAGGCCCAAATTCATCGATTTGGTGGGCCTCAAGATTAGAATCAGATATTTCTGCCTAAAACCCATCCGTCAGCAACATCACTAAAGGTGTCGATTTTTCTGCTGACTCCGATGCACTATAACTATTTGATAGTGATAAAACACAATGCACTTACACGTATACAGCAAATATGCGGGAAAAATGATAGTACAGGGCGCCACACAACATCGAGGCTGCTGTAGTCCTCCCACTTTTGCATGATGGCCTAACCTGTTGTCGATCAGACCCTTCGATCTGACTGGGGATGTCCTGTATATGGAAAATCAAGGTGATTTGATGATTTTACAAATTCTGTACATCTTATTGAAATCCCCTCTAGTGACTAGTTTTGGTTGCTTTCTTATATTCTTCATCTGTATTTCTTTTCAACTCTCTGTTGATATTAGTGAAATCTCCATTTTAATTCTAGGAAAAAAAAGGAAAGAAAATGTACTTCTTACTAATAGTGGACCGTTCTTCAAACAAATTTTGCGACCATTCATATGCTGTGATCAGAAAAACATTTTTTTTCAAAATCCAAAATCATCTAATCCTCACTATTTTTAGAGCAGTAGTCAGGCATTGTCCTACCAACCAAAGTTGGTCTCATTACAGGCAATGTGACGTAATGTACTATCATTTTTAACTTTAATAATATATATACATGAGAACTAATCGTTTTTACTCCCACTAAATAGGACATGAGTTTGATAAAAAAAAATATCCTATTGTATTCAATCTTTTTTTGCTTTGAATGCCATAATTTATTAACCAAATAAGTAGTACAATCAACGTACTAAAAAACAAGCTAAATAACTCTCCTAACCAAACCGATTCCTGCACTATAGTAACAAAGTAAATCAATAGAACACCTAGGTGATGAAATTATTCAGGATTCACTAGCTTTTTGACACATATGCCTTTTTAGCAAGATAATCAATAGGTCAATTGGCCTATATAAACATATAACTAATATTAACTTCATGAAACCTACTCACTGTCTGCAAACACCTGCTGAACCTTGGCATGCTTCTACATCCAAGACAACCTCCTTTTCTTTAGCATTGCCTGTAACAGCTGAGGGTCCCATTAGAATGATTTTGTCCACTTTGGGGGACCCATATAACCCTCATGATTTTGTTTCTCCTCAATTTTCTAGAAAAAAGACCTCGTTGTCCTGCGATTTATCCTTCAAGGCTTCATATCTTCTCCCTTGAGAGAACACCCATCCCCACGTGATAGCCACGATTAGGCGCCACTTGCATCTAGCCACCACAGCACGAGAGGAACTGGCTCTGATACCATTTGTAACAGCCAAGAGTCCCACAACAACAATATTATCTGCTTTGGGGCGCCAATACACTCTTCACGGTTTTGTTCCTCTCCAATTTTTCAAGAAAAAAGCCTTGTTGTTAGAAAAGTTTTTCAAATTCTTATAAACCACCCAGTTTCCTTTTCCGAGGCAACGTGAGACTAACTCTCAGCAGCTCACTCATCCTGGAATTTATACCTCAAGGCTTCACATTGCCTCCACCACCTATTGAGGATCTTTAACAATCTGTAAACTCGGAATCTCAAATTTAGAAGCCAAATCAGGCCCAAAGAACTGCCCTCTATCATTCCCAAGTACACCACTAATACCAATTTCTCTTGAATTTGCTAACACAGACACATCAAATGCCAATGGAAAATATCTAGATGCAGGGGATTTCCTAGCAACATTCACTTGTTTTAAAGTAGCTTTCATCAAACTTTTTTTTTTTTTCCACCTGTTGAGGAGATCTGATTAAAAGTCATAATTGCGGAATCTCAAGTTTGGAAGCCAAATCAGGCCCAACCAATAATGACCACCATTCGGTGCTATTATTTGATTGATTAGGTGGATGTTATAGCCAGCAATGAACTGCCCTCTATCATCCCTAAGTACACCACTAACACCGACTTCTCCTAAATTTGCTAATACAAACCCATCAAACGCCAATTGAAAATATCTAGATGAAAGGGGTTTTTATGCAACATTCACTTATTTTAAATTAAATTATCATCATCTTTTTAATTTTATTTTATATATTTCACCTATTGAGGAAATCTGATTGGGAGTCATAAAACCAAAGCCAATTCTGAAGAGAGTTCACAAACTCAGTAACTCTTTGCAGTTCATGTATTCAATAATCAAATGTCATCCCAATGTTATTGACGGCGAACAATTTGGTTTTTGGTATTCTAGATTTCCTAAATGAAGAAAGCCTATGTCCTCGAAAGAAGAATAGATGCATTAAATTTAGCTTTTACAGGTCTAACCCAAGCTGAAATAGCCTCTCAATGTTATGACAGTCCTGATATTCAAAACCGCACTGCAGAAGAATGGGCCAAAGTGGGCTAGCCTTGGAGCATAACGAAAACAGATGATAATCAGATTCTTTTGCCTAATTAACCACATAATCAACTGCTCCAATTAAAGCTTAGAAAGATCTTCTTCAAATAAAATCCGTAACAACTAAAGTACCGAAACATCGTTGCGCTTCAGAAGAAAAACTAAAACAAAGAAGAAGGAAAATGCCTCCATAGCTTGACTGGATGTATAAGGCTACAGTCTTAAACACACATAAAGCAAGCATTTATACACCCCGTTTCCCAGTCCTAGCGTGCAATATCCTAACTTGCGACAGAGCAACTTCACACTTATTACAACAATGTATATAACTAGAGATATAAATGACGATTTATAATGGAAATCAGCACCATCCTTCTCATCATCTTTATCTTCAAAGCTGAGCAAGACGGCGAATATCGAATGGGTAAGCGTCGTTCCTGTTTTGGGCACTGTAAGATCTCCTAGCGAAGATCTCATTAAAAGCCTCAGTTGGGTGAAAAGCATCCCAGAAAATGTGCTGATCTCTGTTTCGGCATGGAGTTTGATATGGCAGACATGTAATTTGACCGTTGTTCCTTCCCACACCACAGCATCCCCTGTTTGTGACAGTAAAACCTGAAAAAAGTTTGAGAATTGGGGGGTGTCAGGTAGATTTAAGCCGGATCTTACTGACATACACAGAAGCTAAGGAAATGGGCGACGAATATTTATTACCATAAGATGGGGCGTTAGACAAGATGCTGTCGAAGATCTCAAATCCATTAATAAAGGTAAATTTGGCGCCTCGGAGGTCTCGGTTCAATTGGCCGACTAGAGACCTCAGCTTGTTGTTGAATATTTGGATAGCACTGTTGATTCTATCGACACAGCGGGAACCATTAGGGCTATACAGGGCCAATTCGCTCGGACTGCAACCCACTTGGCCCACACCTATCAAGGCCACTTTCCTCGCCCCGTAGTTGTATAATGTCTGTGGCATACAGAAAAGCTAGCCGTTAAGATGATGCATAACCCATTTTCAGCCTTAGAAAACTAAATGTCAGGGTCTTCCAGTTTGTGAGATTTTTAAGCTTCATGATGTGACTGGAAGATGAAAGATTTTGATCTTCGGAGCCATAAGATGGTATGATGTAGTTTTAGCTGCTTATATGTGGGCCCATGCCAAGCATTTATGCTCAAAGTATGCCATTTCATGGAGCTCATTAATGAGACATTGCAAATATTCATGAGCTGAAAACATGGCCTATACTGTATGGCTGTCACAGCTGGTCACAGGCTCCCGACGTCTCTGCATCATTATACTTAATGCTTAAGTTGGAGTTGAATCCATTAAAGTATCTAAATTAGCCAAAGGTAGCGACCAACCCTTAGTTGCTGCGAGTATTGTTGGATGAGAACTGTAGCAAATTGTTCTGGAGTGTAGCGACGGTTGGATGAGTAAAATGCAGGCATGAAATAGTTGTTAAGGTAGTCGTTACTACCCATTCCAACCGTATAAATACATCGGCTTAGGTAATTAGCAGCTTGATTTTCATTTCCCAGTAGACTGACCACTTGCTGAACTGTACTCCGATAGTTCTGTAACTGCCCGCTCATAGTAACGCGCCCACCCTGCGTGAACATTTGAGTATAAACTGTTACATAATGATAACTTATTTGCAGTAAGAGTAGTGCCAAACAAGAGTACTTTGTTCTGGATTTAATTTGTAGGTAATTACCAATTGCCTTCCAGTTTCGTCTCTAATTCCAGCAGCTGCAGACGCAAAATTAACGCCACCGAGAACTTGTCGGCCTCTTGCGTTTACATAAGGTGGAATGTAATCACTAAAACCCAGTAGTTCAGCTGTACCCCGTGAAAAAAAAATTTGATTAGTGTTAAGCATTCAGTTTTCTTATAATTTCTTCTGTTCTTCTTTATCTATCAACACAAAGAAAGTCACCCCGGTGTTCCATTTTGGTGTATTAGTAGCAAGAATATGTAGACTTCTTCTGGTACATACACTCCCTTACGCCTTTTTTGGAGAAGGAAAATTAATTGGCGACCACTTACTACAAGTTTTAGGGAATTAATTCCTATCCTAATTGGCGACCATAAACGTACATGCGCACATGCACACACGTATATCTAATTCCCATCCTAAGAGGCTGCTTGATTGGATGATAGATTGTTCTGGATAATAGAAATTACAACATTTTTATGTACTTTCTTACGAGAACGCTTCGGTAAAGCCAATTCACGGAAAGTAGCCATTTCTTGTGGCAAACAGCCTCACAAAGTAAACATAAGAACTTAGTCTTGGAACGAGACGACCCAAGATGAAGGATTAGGTGCTTTTCCCGCACACGCGGCATTGAACAGTCTCCGATGGGTATTCAATGTACCGAACATGACCTTCAAGGCGTGTTTATTGCACTTCTGTTGATTATTGAATAATATTTTCCCAACAGAGTTTGGGTATCTGGGCTAGACGCGAAGAATGTGAGAGATTTCTTGTATTGACAACATAAAGGTGTAAGAATGGACCCATCCAATTTAGTGAAGAACCATGAACAAAATGAAAGCCATAGAAAGAAATGCGGGTTAAGGAGAATCCATGCAAAGAAATGCGAAGCTGTAGCCAAGAAAACAAGAGCTTCAATGCTCCCACAGCCTAATAAAAGATGGGTGGAATTCATTCTCAACTGCCGAAAGCTACCATGAAAGCAAATTTCCTGGGGCAAGAAAAGAGTAGAGAAACTAGCAAAATAAGTTCCCTCACTCTTTTTGCCCGTTTCCATTTCTAGGAAGAAAACAGTTGGCACGGTGATAATCCCTTTTACTATACTTGCGCTGCAAAGGCACAAGCGTTAGATCTTGATAAACACATGATGGTAATCAATATGACCACTAGAACACGCTGAGTAGCCCGCAAGTGAGCCAATCTTAACCACTCACTAATCACTATCGGACTTTTATGTGGATCCGCATGCACATTTTGCATAATAGCCCCCAGCTACATGTTAGCTGAACCGTTCATCTGATCTGCTACCCATGCTATATCCTGGGTGGATTTATAGATATCCCTCTCAGACAATCTTACCGCCAATAAAATTTGATTTTTGGCTGTGACATGCAGACTGCTTACACCGCCTATATTTACAGAGAAAATCACCCTTTTAACGGGCTGTTCGACCTATCATAACTTTTGTGACTCTTGGGCTATTACAAATCCAACGGAGGAGAAGTTAGGTGAATGGTTTGGATCAATTACAGGTGGGCCCCCTTAAGCAAAATTGTACGTCCACATTGTACTACTACGAGGTTGACTCCTAGTGAAGCATTCAGTTCAGTGAACCGAAAATAAAATGAACACCTAAATAAGACCCTGCTTGTGCAAGAAAAAGGTAAAGAAGCTAAGCTGTTCTACTAGCGCAGCACACGTAACTATGACTGGGCCCATGGTTGAAGTCTTTAGAGTTCCAGGTGAAGTTTAATGAACCTCTCGCCCTGGCTGGTTCAAATTTAGTAACCAAAGAAAAGACAACGTAGCAAAAATTGAAGAGATCATTACCAAGAACATCGACCGTAGTTCGGCCATTGCAGAACCTTCCAGTAGGTCCATTTTTGAAGTCGATGCCATACGGCGGGTAGTTTGCTCTTGCCAGTGAAGCCATAACATTGTTATTACCATTATCGACTAATGAATCACCAAAGATGAAGTAGCAAGGAACTTGGGGAGCTGCTTGAACTCCAAAGAGTGAATTCAAGACCAAGAAAAGTAGACCCATCACCCACATTTTCCTACATTCACTCCCCATGACGAAGGAAGGTTGCAAGAAGTGAAGGACGAGGAAGGGAGCGGTAGAAGTGAAGGGAGGACAGGATAAATGGAGCGATGTGTGAGGAAATCAAGACACGAGAAAGAAATATGTAGGCGTGATGGAAGTGAAAAGAGACCATGGAGTGGGCAGATGAGGTGGGCCCACTTTCTCTTTTATGGTTGGCAAAGTCGGTCGCTGCATTAATTTCACGCGGACATAGTGTGGATATTAGTAATACCGGAACTTGTATCAGGGCATGAATCGGGATAACGAACGGTACCCCTTTTTATGTTTTCTGACCGAAGTATTATGCGTTAATATGCTTAATCATGAGTTAATTATACTTACTATATGGGAATTCAGGCATAATTTTTTTTTTTTTTCTTTAACAAGCGAAGAATTATAAAGCAAACCACTCAGACTCTCACTATCTCCCATCTCTAGCTAAAGAAAAAAGTGGCAACTTAGCCTGCTCTCAAGCATATTTTAAAGGAAATGGTGAGTAATCTGCGACTAATTGCCCTAGATATTTATTGATGAATTAGAGAATGTTTTAATTGGATCCCAGTAATACCATATGGTCTTGACTAATCTGGACTTGAAGGTTCATGGGAGTACGTAGATCTAAATGAAGATAAGAACGTATTTATTAAATGGAAGAGAATGCTATTATGATGGTCCCCATCTTTGACGGATCGTGACGTCATCTAATTTAATGATTTAAGTATCTTCTATCCAAACAACATGGTAATTGGATGATTTTAACATCCATTTTACTGTGCTGTTTACTTGTTTATTTTGGAGCGGTTATTTGGCAACGTTAGTCATGACCATCTATGGCCTATGATCAGAAGTACAATTTTTCAGATTCCAGAATCATCCACACTGCTTTTGGACTAAGTAATCATCCAAGAATAAGGGGAATCAGATGATGGATCCAATTATCCAAAGGTAGGGCCTGTCATGTAAAATTGGAACTCTGTACAAAAAAGGTTTCAGTAATTTCTGGTTGTATAATAACATCCTCGAAATGAAAAACAAGAAGATAATGTAGTAACTTTCAGAAATCAATAATAAGCCCGGATATATTTGAGTGGTTACTTTTCTCTATAACAGAGATCCAACTCGAAGGCCCAGATTAAGAGAATTGGAGAAGATCATAGTTATGTTTTATGAGATCTTTAATTTTGCCTTGGGTTATTTTGGATTTGTATTGTCCACATGGAAGTTCAGTTCCAACCCAAGTAGTCTAGGTCATTATCAGAACAGTTAGGGTAATCACACATTTGAAGTTGAATCCGTCGATCCTGCACAGAATCAACTTTAGAGAAGCCAGCCACTTGATTTCTATATTTTCCTTTTTACTTGAATGGCGCCAATGGGACATGTTGAATTGGCCAAAATATGAAGTCGTCGCCGAAGAGTCACGATCAACTGATTCATAGAAAGATGCGATCATGATCCATTATCGAGGGACCAGGGCCATGAAATCACGGTGGGAGCCAAATAACGCGCGGTAAAGTATCAGAAATGATATGTACTAATTAGGGTCAACTAATTAACAGTGATAGAACTTACATGGAGGGACACTAACACCGAGGTTCTGATTTTTGTAGTTTACAGGTTCCTTCCACGCGACGGGCCCAAGAATAATAGACTTAGTTGCTTGACGCAAAAACCTCAATATCACTATTAAATCCTCTAATCGATGAGCTTTTGGACATCTAGTTACAATGCCATTCTCAGAAAAATTTCTTTCGGCCACCAAATGTGGAGCAAAGCTCGTGTCATTTTAATGATTTATAAACGAGCCACTTAACCACTTCTTATTTTTTAACTACTGAAGGAATACAGTTTACTAAGTAAATTGCTTGGAAAGTGACTACTTAAAACCTGTAAGTAAGGAAAATTTAAGAGAGATGTCAAATTGTCTCCGACTAACTGCTCTCTTTTACAAGCTCAACCACAAAAGATCTGGCTCTTCTTTAATGATATAGTCGCCATTTACGGTAAGAATGAAGTCTATCTGATGAACAGTTGAGATGATGTGAACGTTGTGCACGTATTACGTGTACTCATACACCAATTTGAGTTCTTCCACCTTGATTAGAATTGTATGGTTTCCTAATATTTTGAGAGGACTTGCCCACTTCTTTTATCCTAACAAACCTGGCTAGCTTACTTTGAACTTTTAGACCATGAATGAGCGACTAAATCAAGGTGGCCGCGAGCGGAATGGATGTTCCATCTGAAGGGAGAAGTTGAGAAAAACCAGTGGTTTACCTTTCGTTAGCGGAACCCCGAGAAACTTATCTCAATGCTCTAGGATCATCCAGTGAAGGTTAAATCAGCGGCAAAGGGATGGACTAGCAGATTCGATCTTTCTACATGGCACACATTGGGAAAGAATATGACAGCCACTATGCTATGGCCATTTCCCAACAGCCATTGTTGCTTACTAACGTAGTGATCTAGATTCAAGTAACTCATGTTATGGGTCAATATAGAATCAGATTGATTTGAACGAAGTAACATCTAAAAAACACAACTCGAAAGTGGAGTGAGTTAACCAAAACAACTCGTGGATTAGAAGATCTTGAGTTCAAACCCTAGCACAATTAAAACATTTTTGTTATATAACAGTTGGACTTGATGAGTTACTCAATTTGCTATTTAGTCAAGTAATTTAGACTGTATACTATTGACCCTTGTGATCTGACCCTTTGCCGGACCTCCAAATGCAGGACCTTCGTACACCAAGACTGCCTTTTTTTCAATCAAGTAACTCAGACGAGTTTTTTTAGCAGACTCAGTGGGTCTTAAAATTATGCATCTAATGTTAGACTTTTTGACATTGAATGTGAACGGTTGAGCGTTCGTAAGTTCTAACCAATTATCTGAATTCAATTAATCTAATGGTTAGGATCATAAAGGTAGCATTCATTTCACCTCCACTAAGAGTAGAGTAGCACAGGACAGTGACTACTACCAAATATCAGGAAAGAGGATAGAGTAATAACAAGGAAGGACAAAGGTAGGACTCCTTTCTGTGCAGGCTTTAAATCTCTTATTTTTATTATTATCATCATTACTTGTTGCTGGTAAAAGAAAGTCTATTGATAGATGGTGGCGAACGGTGTGCGTGGCCATTTTTCCTGTTCGGTTTGCCTGACCGAATAGCGGAGACTGGTCTTGTGAGCCTAGGATTGCATGTAGTACCCAAGCTGTCACCGACAGGCACCTTAACTTGGTCTTACACAGAAAGTAGTAAACGAAGGTAGGTTTGGACTTTTGGACTCGAATGGAGTTTGAGCACACTTTTGACACCTAAAAGCACGTTCTTTTTCTTTCCTGTAATTTGATTTACGAGCACCATTCACCAGCCAAGTGACAGCTATTAAGTGACTGAAGCCAGCTAAAGATCCAATTGATTTTATGCGCAATAAACGCTGTCGGTCTTGTAGACCAGCTAGATCTGGTTCTCGTGGTTCTCTTCGTAGTTGCACGGTTGAGGATTGATTATCAGTTGGGACAGCAAATAGTGGAGAGTTTTGGGAATTGTCTGAAGACGTTCACGACAAAACTAGAGGCAGGTATCCCATTGGTAACGGGACGAATCCCTACTATTAGCGAGTCCCGGTAAGAGTTTTGGTCACGTAGGCATGGAAGGAAGTCGACTCATAAGTAATAGAGGGTGACTTATTTTGAAAGATTTAAGCTGTTCATCTTATTTGGAATAGTTTGGAATGGCTGTATGTCAAATTTCCCGAATTGGAGGATTATATATTTTGTGCACACTTAAAATCATAACTCCTGATTATTTTAGTTTCTTTCAAAAGCAAAAACAACAAATTAAAGTCATTTAAATGCATTGATTTTCCTTAAATATCCTAATTTTGAATACGATGAATCCATTAGATCTCTCCCTCACAAAAATTTAGGGTCGACTTCTTCTCAAGCTCTAGTCCGCTGACAAGAGTGGACTGGTTGCAAAATAAGAGAGCGACGAAGCATTAATTAACTTTCAATATCATTATGTTGGTTGACATCGAGGGTTTTCTGAAAACAACATCCGACGACATGTGTACGATGAGTGCAATAAATGTCTATTAAGAAAATATAAGGACAAATGACGAACCGCTTGTTCGATGGCCTAGACCATTTATATGGCATTACTATAGATGGTCATGCACTGAAATCCATCCCTATCATGTAAGTCAAAACTTACTTTAATTGTAAAGAGAAATGATATGCCATCCGGTTTGAGTTTCGGGACTCACTCGGGGACCCGCTAATGTAAACCCTGCCTCTAGATGACCTGACCCGATTATATTGCTGAGAGTCGCTTACTTAGGCTAGATCATGCTCAGGAGGAATGCTAAACCGATCTCGTTAGTTCACCAACCTCTCTAACTAATATACTATACAATTTCACTTCATAGCATGGCCACAAAATTGTCTATCCCATTACCTCAACTTATATTTTTCTTTTTAGGTAAAAAATCATATAATATGGATGATTCTAGCTTCTAAAACAACGTGTGTTGCATTACCTTCCCACTTATTCAAAGTTTTCTCATCCTTCCACTTCTCAACTTTCTGCTGCTCATAAAAAATGATAAAAATTTTGGGTGATCAAAGAGTTTAGATGATGTGATCCATGAGATTTTTGAGGCATAGTGGCTCACCAGACGAATGGTTCGACTGTAACAAACAAATCAGCCCACATAATAAAGGCATAGTGGCTCACCAGATTAGTCAGATCATTCAAAGGTGGGTCCAAAAAATATGATCCCTTGACTACATCTATAGTGCAGTCACTCTAGTATTCTTCCATGCTCATTAGTTGCTTCTTGCTATTAGTTTTCTTTAGTTGAAAAATCCAGTGATTATAATCTAAAAACTCAAGAAGTACAGCTAAATCATGCAACCTTCATGAACCTTGGGGTGTCAAGCAAGGAAAACGAGGGGCTTATATTTTGGGGGTCACGGAGTCAGTCACCAGACTCAGTCCAGATAGCATTTCATCACAGTAACCGTCGGGTCAAAAGCAAAAAATCTGAGGTAAGAATCATTAAAGGATGAGCAATCTTTTTCTCACAACCACGAGGTGTCCTTTGATAATGGTTTGTGCAGAAGTGATCCTGCAAGTGGACACTAATGAAACCGTTCTTTCTATTATATGCGCCTGAAAATTGTGTAGACATGGCGGACAGGTAACAGAGGATGACAGTTGGCTCGTTCATTTACTCCGCAGGCCCTCTTAGTAGCTTTTGGACCAAAGAGAGAATAGTTCAGTCATAAAACCAGTAAACAATTGCATTCCAGGACCGGAGAAGGGGATTATTTATCGTTATCTGTGGGAAGTGACGGCCGCTGAGGAGTCCCCGATTTAGAGGTCCCTTGAATTGAAGAATTTTTATATGTTGGGAACTTATGTGGTGTTTGCCAAATTTACATGTTGAGACCAGGTAATTGCTACTGGAATTTTGTGTAATCAATATATACCACTTAAACTGAAAAAAAAAATTCTATAAGATGGTTGTAAAATTGGTTGTGCTCTATAGATTAGTGTTGGACTGTTAAGAAACAATGTGTGTGTGTGTGTGTGTGTGTGTGTGTGTGTGTGTGTAAGAAGAGTATATCCCAAATAAGGATGTTGAGATGAATGAGTAACAAAATAAAAAATAATTGAACTGAAAATAAAAATATTAGAGAAAACCTAGGAATATAACCAGTATATAAAAAGATGAGGAAGAGTAGACCTAAATGGTTTGGATGTATCCAACTAGATCAAAAAAGATACATGTTAGAAGAAGTGAGTGATCTGAGTCGAAGACTCTAAAAGAACAAGGAAAAGGTCCCAAAGAACGTAAATAGAAATAGTAAGAAAATATTTAAAGATGATTAGACTATATAAAGCCAAGGCAATTGATGGAAGGGAACGGAGGAACAAGATAATGTTTTGATGATGAAAATGATGACATGTCGAGACTAGGTGCTTGCTACTTCTAATCGTTTATCATCCATTGGGCATTCTAGATTGACGATATGTGGATGATCTTCTGCATTCAATGGTATTCTCTTTCACTCGGTGAAGTTCCATCCATTCAAAATGAATTGGTTATGATATAACTACTATTGACTTTGATCTTCTAGAAACTTTCGATTTCACGTTTCAGAATAATAATGGTTAGGAAAACCGAACGGCGAAGATGTTTGGAGTATGATTCCCATTGGTGCTTACCCAATGTGACCATTCACACTAAGCTATCCTGTTGTAAGAATTAAAACATGGTATGAATAAAAAGAACTACCACTGGTGGCAATGCTTCTCTCTCTCATCTGAAGATGGTATTCAGTGCACATCATAAATGGGCATCTACTTTGTCACCAATTCTCGTCCCTCTTATTCTTCTTCAGCTAAACCTATATTTTCTTCTTTTCCGTGTCGCAGTCTGCATTTGGCAGCTAAGAAGTAAGTTAAGGGCCTGGTAATCTAGTCATCCAAACCATTCATCTGTTAATCCGTCTTAGAAATGCCATACTAAACCGAAAGCGATTCATCTGTCTAACAATTTAATCGAATATGGAATCCCCGGAGAAGATTTTTGTTTTTTATTTAATTGCGGCGACTTCCTAAAAGAGGATGGATGTGATCCTGAATTTACAAGCAAGCCAAAAGGCTCAGATGCTTGATTTTACAATGAGATTAGCCTATTCCAATGAGGTGTGCTTGGCCGCTTCCTCCTTGGCTAAAGTGTGCCCTTTCTCCACTTGAGGATCCCAGAATGTGGTTGATTCGGCGTTGCCTATGCTTCATGTCAAAGTTGATTTCACCCACCAAATCTGAAATCCTCCAAGGGGTTCTATCTGGGTTTTGGATCCATCTCATCTTTTCATTGATGAAGGATCTAGAAGCAATGAGCTGGGACTTGTGATGACCGACAAGATTGATTCACTTAATCCCCATTCTCCTTGTCGTGAGTCATCCCGTAAAATGGCACGCTTTCTGACTCATGACTCCCCATGCTTTCACTTTTCTACTCTTTAAGTAATAAGACCTTGTGGAACCAATCATAACTACCTCCAACCTTTCCCGGTTCAAGCCGTGGCCAAAGACTTCATTGAGTAACAATGCGTGCCCATCTAGCCGATCTTTGCGGAAAGCCCACTAAGCAAACCATGTTATAGCTGTTTAACGTACACCAGCTTAAAGGCATCCATCAGATGTCAAGGGAAAAAAATCCTAGTAGTAGCTGGGAATTTAGACTGTTTCGTATAACTAGTCAAAGAAGAAGTAAAGGTAGCTTTTGTTACGCCATCCAGCTGGAAAAGTTTGTTTTCATGGAGTTGAAGATCATTTTCGACTATGCCAATCAAGTACACAAGGTGAAACTAAAGCAACTACCTCTAAATGACTGCATTTAAGTTTATACAGCATGGCATGTTACATGACCCTGAGTTTTTGGTGACCCAAACAGGCCATCTTTTCTTCTATATCTTAGATTGGCAATGCACCTAAACATTTCTCCATTTGGTTGATCCATTGGCCACAGACAATAACACATCTCTTCTCCTTAGGCTTGGTCATTGGTTCGATGTGGCACTTTTCCTTTGCTGAGGAGATTTTAAGTAAATTTAAGAATTAGGATACTAAATTCTAGGTAATTTGTTTTATAATTCTTTACTGTGAAAAAATAACCATCGATAGAGCACAAAATGAATGGCTTGAAAAGTATAGCAACCATTGTGGAATCTGAAACCACCGGACATTTAAGATGACATGAGCATTGAAGATTGGAATGACCCCACTTTCACTAAAATAATTTCAAATGAGAAATTTTTCCCCCCCTCATTTTATGGTTACAAGCAAAGAATGATAAAGCAGACCACACACACTCCAAGATCTATCCACCCTCCAATGGGATGATGGTGGCAACCTCAAACCTCCGCTTAGCGTCAACCGGAGAGGCTCCTCTTTTCGCAAAACCAGTTTATAATAAATTTAAATTTTCAAGAAGATAATTCCCTAAATAGACATTATCATCTTTGGCTCTATCCTAGCATCATAGTGCTTGATTGAGGGGGTGTTATCCAACCAAAGGATGAGACGGCTGGATGGAACCAAGACGAAGGTATCTATTTGCCCAATAACTTGACCATTCTGTGACAATCTCAATGACAAAGTAATAGTGCTTTCTGATCAATTATCCTATTGTAATAAGAATGTTTGTTACTTTGGCCAGCTTCTTGTCTCATGAGACCTAAGGAAGACGAATAGTGGGAATCGCTTGTTTATCTGTACTATAAGGGAAAAGTCCGAAATGTGAGCCCCGAAACTCAGCCTCTTGACAATCACTTTCTCTGTAGGCGGTCTTCTAGGAATTACATGCACATAAAGGAGACCATTATGTTTAGCTTATTTAGCCACCTCTTATTTGAGGCTTAACATGAGAAAAAGGTGGTTGTCGCCTTCTTCCTCGTCCTGTGAAAGTCTTTACTGAATCTTGTCATCCGCAAGGATGACTTGAGACTGTATGTGCTTTGTTGCACGCATTAATGTTTACTTGAATTGCTTTGTTGTGCCTGTAAAGTCTCTGTTAATTTTGTTATTGTAGAGTTGGAAATATAACATCTCATGAGAAGTTGAATAAAAGAAGCAATTTACTGAAAAAGGAAATGTAACTTGCGAGAGAAAATTGTCTTTTAACACAATCTGTATGCCTGGTTTGGAGCATCTGTTTCCATGGTCCTCTGCTGATCATAATGATGTGCGCCACTCTCACATGCCACAATACTGGTGTTTGACGATATTTAGTCATTTGCTTGTGATTCACCTGCTAAGAGGAAGGGACAATACTTCTCGAGGAGCTTTGAAAGAAGATATGGCTTGAGGGTGATTCACCCAGCATAATCTCTCAGCTCATAGTAGTAGTTTGGGGGCAGAGGTTTACTCATATAGTGAATTAAAGGGGTGGATACTTAATACAATTTAAGCAAGACAAACCATGAGTAGGGTGATTCCCTGCACCCTTTTTGGTTTACATTTTTCTCTTTAAGAAGTTCATCATAATCTTTCAAATCTGAGCCCGCACATACTATATTCATATGTAAGTACATACGCAGATGTATGTAACTTTGTATCTGTAGTTTATACTCTAGTAATATCTTCTGTATCGTTGACTAGATAATGTATATAGAGCTTTCCCTGTAGGACCTCCACGTTGGTTACTTTGTTCTTTACTTTGGCTAACTTTCTCATGATTGCCTCCTTAACAGTGGTTTTCGACTTATCCATACCACACATTTGCTCCTTATTTATCCACCATTGGGTAAACTTTATAAGCTCCTCCGTGTGAACGCCAGGAATGAATCCTTCGAATCTGTTCCCCCATGATTTCCAACCCACATGAATGCTGAGTTTAAGGGCATCTAATATTAAGTTTATGTATATCAAAACCAAAAATCACTGCTTGAACAGTTCCCAATTAATCTATTTCTTGCACAAGTTGATTAAGTTCTGGTTCTAACAATCCAACTAAGATTCCTTTTACTCGTCCTGTGTAAAAAACAGTGTCAATTATCGACTTGACTAAGACTAAGTAAATCTCAGTTTTACTTGGCGAGTTCGGGTCAATATCGAAGTTTAAGTGCACTGCTAAGATAGAAAACAATCAAATGGAAGTAGAAATCGAGAGAACAAAGAGGAAAAGAAATTACTATGAAACAACATGGTGAAAAGAGGCTTTGTTTGCTTACTCTTCACGCGTCCAACGTTCATCTCAAACACCAATAAAGCTTCTATAATAACAAGTTATGCATTCGAGCTTATGATTTATATTCTAGATATCCCTTTGCCAACTAGAAATGATTGATTCATATCATATATTTCTTGTCTCAGCATGGCTCCAGTGGAAGTTACTTAAACCCTAATTTATAGTACATATTTGATAATTGATCAACAAATATAGCAACTTATTTCACTAACTACAACCCAAGTATTCTAGGAGCAGTTTCTAGACTTCTTACTGCATTCCCGTACAATGTGCCCGGATGTGTTCCTGTCTTATTTTATAGCATATACTGACACTATACAGACAGTGCATGGTACATCTTTTAGTTGAGTTTATTCATAAGTTATTTCCCTAGTTTTGTTTGGTTTTTTACTAAGTTCAAAACATAAAGGACGCTAAACTTCAAAACTGTCTTTCAACAGATTGATGAATATTTCTGTGGCTGGTAGTCTGGAAAATTAGTGATTCAATCATAACTAATGCTTAAGCCTTCAATTGTGACCCTTCCAGGAATGTATCCATGTGTCAAATATGTAACTAACAGTTGCCTTGTCTTGCAAAACTTGGCACCCATGTTACCATCTGGACCTCTGCTAGCGGGTATAAAAGGACTCTCAGAGGCCATTGTCGATTTACCAGCCCAAACAAGTAAAATTTGAATCATGCTTGCAGGTCAATCTGATGCTTTTGTCTCCCAATGAGCAGAAGATTGATCTTCTAAACTAGTGAGATCACATAATAATCATCATCGCTCTCAAAGATAGGACTGCTAAGTATTGAAACTGTAACCTGCTAAGTGTGCAAACTATCCTTGTTCTGCCTTTTCTTAGAGATATGTTCCATTCCAGCTAGTCTTTATTATAAAAGCTCTGGGAAACATGGAAACATATACAGTTTTTCGTGGATGTAGTAAACATATTGTGTAGCTATCAATTTATATTCCTTGAGAGAATTATCCCCTGTTTGCAATGCAAACACCTGATTATCTATCATTCATAAGATCTAATGAAGGATCACCCTAGTGCCTCAACAGGAAGTTCAGCCATCGATAGGCTAGTCCAAATTATAGATGGATAATGAAGAGAATTTTATCCTCATAACATGTCTCACTCTGTATGAAGTCATGGACATGTTCTGTCTGTTATGTTATCTTAAACTGTAGGCTATGGAAATGGCGCTTCAGGTGTCGCACTTATTCAAGAGTTCTTTCTGAACTTCCCCTTTCAACTGACACACAGGATGCCAGCATTTTCCTAACATCCTACATTAAGATGGTTGCCAAAGACAATTTGAAAGAACCCAGTTATCTGGTTCAGGATCATGTTCTATGAAAATTAATAATGAGACAGTATATGAAATCATCAATCAGAATTTTGTGTTTTGACTTAAAAATTCTGCCTAATGAGCAGAATATCATGAATTTTGTGAAAATTCATTGCTGCAGTGTTACTAGAAGTATTCTGTGAAGTTAGCTGCCTCAATCTCTATGAACTGCTCTCAGAACTTTGTTAGATTTCAGGTGTTTCTAGCTACTGCTCCTGAAACTAGTGTCGAGTATCAACTATCTGCTACTGTTTATGTTAGAGCCTATGTAATTATTGTTGATCAACTTCCATCAATGTTTTGTAGCACAATCTGCTGTATAGCTCAACAGCAAACCTAAACGTAGAAGCCTTGAGAAAACTTGTAATCGATCCTCTACATGATTTGGACCATTCATCTAGTCAGCCTCAGAGATGACATAGCATAACAACAACCATATGATGCTAACTATCCAACGTGTGGATCCAATTAAATAGTCTGATCAAATACTTTGCCTCATGGGATTGCAGTGTTACCACAGGAAATCACTAGCTTTGTAATGCTTGTGAACATGTTTCTCTTGGGGTCTCTAATACTGGAATGCTCATAGGTGCTCTTGCTGGATTAATCATCTTCTATGCTTCTCATCGCTTTCTTCTCAATCTGCTGATCTGACAAATAGGTTTTCAAGCATGATAATCCCAGTACAAGAATGCCAACAAGACAGTCAAACAGTTCATTCAGACTTAGTTCTAGAACATACAACTTTTACCTGTCCGGCTTTCAGTAACTGATTGGCAGAGAGCCTACCAGCTTATCGGGGGGAATCACTATAACTTTCATTTCAATTGCACTGCACTGAAGTTCAGAATGGTCTTCAACCATCTCAAACAGCAGTTAGCTGATGCACTATCCAGGGGAGGGATTATGTTAGAAAAGTTTCCATATTCCAAAAAGTATATACTTGTTTCAAGCTCACCTTTTTCCTGCAAGCTATTTCTACCTCTATTTCCAATATAACTTCTGAATTTTCATTCAAAAAAAAAAAAAACTTTCAGAATTTGCTCTCTTTAATTTTTTATTGCTTAGTCTTTGTCATTTTTACTTTTTCCCTTGATCGAGCTCTGTTCATTGAAGAAATTCGTTTGAATCTTATATGCAGGTTTCAATTGTTTCATTTTACTTGATATAATGCTAACTTAAACTGGTTCTGGAAGATGTTCTCATCTTTGAAGCTGTACTCTTATCACATTCTCTTTCTTTCTTTGACGCTGTTCTTTAATCCCTTCTTTGAAGAAGAGACATTTTAATCCTTCATTTCCTATCTTTTTGGCCTGGTACATGTTTTGCTAGCCATGGGAATGATGTAAACAATTGCCCAATGGTGAAGTAGTGACAGTTGTTTGCTGATAGCGACAGTTGTTTGTGAATGTGTTGATGAGGTAAAACATCAGCCAGCCGCTTAAGACAGGACTACCGGAGAAGTCATTTTTCTGGTTTTGTCGCATAGAACATGAGCTCAATGCCGAGATACAGACAAGGTCAATGTATTGCAAGACCAGGTGATACAGATCGACTAGAAGTAATTAAAAATTAAAAGTACAAATAAAACGCGTTCTTCACCGTGCACCCAGTAATATCCTCTCTTGTACATTTGAGCGTACTCACATGCCATGTTTCCAAGATGTAACAGGTCCAGCATTGTATTTTAGCTGTGTTGCTAAAAACAGTTAAAAGGCTCTAGAGATCTTGATGGGGATCCGGACTGGCGTTAGGTGCAGAGTAGATATGAGAGACGAAGATGTCTTTAGCTACTTGAATCAAACGTTTCAAGTCATTTGCCCCCAGCTCCAAGCAATCTTGAAGCAAGTCTCCTTCTGCCTCTTCTTGCAATATCAATATTACCTCCCGCAACGGCCCCTGGAAGATCATCAAAATTCTCATGGGAAAATTCCACCCACTTGATATCTAATGATCCCCTAACCATTCAGTAAAGGTATTTCCTATGACCCAGTGCTCTTCAAGTTGTCTTTAGCTGTCCACTAGTGGGTGATACAATGGTTATCTTTAATCAATAGGATCTGACTGACCGATGATCCCCAATTACTTGGATTTCCCACAATACGCTTTTCCTATAGATTAACAATTAAACATTTAGATATAAGTCAACTGGGTGACATGGTATAACAGGAGAGGTGGAACTAATTTCCAATGCAAGGTAGATCAGCCCGTACCTGGGGTAACTTGCAAGGGCCTTCACGTCAGCAGGTGTGTTAGGTATGTAAATATTGTGAGCCTACTTATATTAGCTCAAGCTTTTAGGTTGAATAATAAACCAACAAAAATACACAAATATAAGTCCTCAATTTCTACTTGGACAACCACAAATGGAACAAGCAATGGTTTAGATTCATCAATAAACCATCCAGCACCCAAAAGTCTGGAGCAATGAGGCATCAAACAGGGAAGACCTTTCCTGCACAACTCATACCTCGCCTGGCCTACTCCCATCAAGCGTGAGGTTTGAGGTTACTTACACACATGGCGCGTTAGTGACAAGGACACGTAAAGGTCTAAAATGCGTCGTGAGTATATGCGAGTTTATTTGTGAATTAGACGGAAGCAAAGTAAGCTTACCGATCGAGAGAAAACCACGAGAAGCCCGCTAATAAGCGAGTTGGAAACGGCGAGAACTCTCTGGTAATTGTTGGATATCCATGTCGCCTTCTCTTCCCTATCCATCTGAGTCATCTCGTTCAATGCGGCCAGTAGTTCGTTCATATCGGAAACGACGCCAAGCACCTTTGCCGGTCGTCGCCATCCCGATACAAAATCCCTCCTCACGTAGTTCTTCAGATAATCCAATGTCACAGACCAAAGCCGGCCCAAAAACCCGAAAACACCTCCCAAATTCTCCGCGATTTTTCTCGCCCGCTCCGCACCTTCAAAATCACCTCTTGATTCCCTGACGGTGGCAACTCGGTTCATGAGGGAACTGGCCAGGGAAAGTAGTGTTTGCCACTGCCCAAATCTAACTCCATTGGCTGGTGAAGGTGTGTTAAGGAGAAGGAACATGAGCAGGAACGGGCGAAAAATCTTCCACAACGGCAACATCTAACTGATTCTTCGCGAGAATGAAGAGAATGCAATGGTGGGAATGTGTTTCAGCAGTGATTGGGGATGGAAAATTTTGGATTTGGAAAGCGGCGTGACAGTAATAATTAGGTTTTCTGGGTCCTGTTCGCAATTCAGTCAGAAATTGACAAAACTGAGAGGGCAACTGGAATTGCCGAGTGGAAGGCGCTGGACCTTTGGGCTTCGGCAAATCTAGCACAATTATCCAAGGGACTATATGCCCCTGAGTATGGTATGGACAGATGTAACACAAGGTGGTCCTACAATTTTGAATATAAATAGAGATTTTATTTTTTTTAAATGCCATTACAATTTTTGGCATATTTATTAAAAAGTCTAATATTTTTTTAGTTTTGTAAATTTAATATTTGGTGAGCTTTGCAAAATTGTTATGCTGTAAGGTCTACATCTTCCTTCATTATTTGTTTTTATAGCAAATGTGATTAAGTTATAGACTTCACCCATTAAGTTCAATGAATTTCTAATGGAAACTTTCTATGAAATTTGATATCTAACACCACTCGATAACAAAGAATATATGGTAAAGTTGGATTTAAAAAAAACCCATAGTAAGATATTCAATGAAATATATGCCATGTTCACCAACTTGATCATAGTACTTGTTACCTTCCAGACGCAAACATGATTAAGTTGAGGATTTTACTTGCGATTTCTACTTTATTAATCAATAAAAATCTTTGAAATTAATCTTGATAGATAAAAGATATTGGGAAGAAGAAGACGCATGTCTTAAATTTCTAATTTTATTTATAAAGACATTCAACGAAAAGCTTAAAATTTGCTACTCATTGTTTTTTGTGTGAATAGTAACAACACATGTTTTAAACTTGAATTTTTCTTTAATTATTGTGTCTTTAATTGATCCAAAGCATTTATTATGTTATAATTTGTGTTAATAAGAGTTTTATGTCAATTTTTGAAGAGAAAGCAAAATTTAAATTATTGAATTTCATTGAAAAAGCTTAACAGGTATTGTTGCGAAGGTTGGTGAACATGGTATTTTCTTAAATTGAATATATCAATATTGATTAATTATTGCTAAAGTGTAACCATACCATTAGATTTCATGTTATCAAATTATATTAGGTACTTAGTTTCGCTAAAAATTTCTATAAAAAAGTCATTGAACTTAGTGGCTAGAGTGAACAATTTAATCACATGATTTTTGTGAGGTAGCAGGTATTGTTGTGCAGGTTGGTGAACATAGTATGTTTGCGATTGAATATCTTACTACGGGTTCATTTTTGTTAAAATCTAACTATTGAAAGTTCATGTAGGCAACTCAAGAGGGTGGTGAATTGAGCTTTTTGAAAAATTAAAACAATAAAGTGCAATATTCAACTCAAGAAAAGCAAATGTGTTTGTAAAGAAAATAAGCAAAACTAAAGCTTGCTAAGAAAATAAATAGAGACAAGAGACACAAGGATTTATAGTGGTTCGGTCTATATATCCAAGACCTACTCTACTTTGTTTCCCAAGGTTAACAATCATCCTTGAGGTTTCTATTATTCACTTATTTTAACAATAGGAGCAAGAACTCTTTTACAACCAAGGTCTTTTGATCCGGTGAATCAATCTTAAATACCAAGAATCCAAGGCCTATTGATGCGGTAATCCAACCTTAAACACCAAATACAAGAATATAAAGGTTAAGTATGATGAATCCTATTTTACGATAGATACTACAATATAGTTAACTGTTTTTGCACCAAAGAAAGAATATAAAGATTTTTCCAAAGTATGCTATGAGCAATATGTATATGCAAGACTATGTATGCTTAATATAAAGTTATGACTATACAATGATGTGCTTCAAAATAAATAGGCAGTGAGTTTTAAGCAAAAAAATAAATTTAGAGAGCTTTGCTAACAAAAGAAAATAAGCTTTATATGTGAATAATAAGTATGGAAGTATATCAATGAAGAACACAAGTAATAGCACTTTTTGAATACTCAAAAGTGGGACTGCCAGGAAATTTCTTGGACTAGAAAAGGGCAGCAACTAAAGTGAGTTTTTGGAGTTTAGAGCTTCTGAAAATTTCAGTAAATGGTAGCAAAAGTATGGATTCTTGATCACTCAAGAAGAACCTTGCTTGAAGGATTTTTCTAGAGAAATATGGGAATAGCAAGGTTGATTTTTTTGGAGTGTTTTTGCTCTCAATCTCTTTTGATTTCTCTTGGAATGAATTGATACAAAATGAGGAGATGAAGGGTTCCTTTTATAGTACAATGTAAAGCTTAGTAGAGGTGGAAGCATGCATTAGTGGTGTCATATGTTCGACACTATATTTCCCACATGAGACAAGTACTAACATGTGCAACAACATGAAGTACAAGGATGCATTAGTGGTGTCATATGTTCCCTATTATGTTTTCCACATGAGATAAGTACTAGCATGTGCAACAACATAAAGTACAAGCATGTATTAGTGATGTCATTGTTCCCCACATGAGACAAGTACTAACATGTTCAACAACATGAAGTACAAGTATGCATTAGTGGTGTCATATGTTTCTTATATGAGACAAATACTAGCATGTGCAATAACATGAAGTACAAGCATGCATTGGTGTCATATGTTCCTCACTAAGAATAAGATATAGTCTAAATTTATTATATATATATATTTATCATCAATATTCCTTAAAAATAATTGTTTCATTCTTTAAAAATTGCCAATGCACATAAAATTTTATGACATGATCAATAGATATTTTGAACCAAAAAATATTTTGTGACATGATTTAATAAATATTTGATCATAAAAAATAATTTAAATGGTGTAAAATATTATTTTTTAAATGATCAAAATTCTATTTAAAAATAAATTTTTATGCTAAAAAAATATGTAATAATGAAATGCATGAGTATGTGTGTGCTTTGCCAATATTCATATCCATTCACACATACAAGCACATGATCTCAAAAATAAACTTTGAAAATTAAATCTTCAAATCTTCAATTTTGACTTCCTTTGACTTTTCTTGCATGAGGCTTACTTCTTGTGCCATGAGCCTTGTAGCAATCTTTGATCCTTCATAAAATTTGTGATGTCTTGTGTTGATTTGAATAATTGCTTTAACACATACTCAAAAATAATTGTTAGTATAAATGCATAAATGCTTTGTTATCATCAAAATAATCTGCATCTGTGTGGCAGCAGGTATTGTCCACAGGTTGGTGAACATGGTATATTGTGATTGAATATCTCACTACTGGTTGGTTCATTTTTTGAAATCCAACCAGACCATTAGATTCTTTATTATTGAACTATATTAGATACTAAGTTTCACTGGATTTTTTAATCGAAAAGTCACTGAACTTAGTGGCCAAAGTCGGTAACTTAATCACATCTGTATCTGTAAGATAGTAGGTCTGTTAGAGAAGGGCAATATCAGAATTTAGTAAAAACTAACAATAAAAGACGATGAAAATCTAACAGAATGACAATTTTGCAAAGCTCAATAAAACTTAATAATAAATTTGCAAAACTCAGAAAATGTTAAACTTTTTTGTAAACATGCCAAAACTTAATGGCATTTTTGCCAAAAAAACTTATAAAATATTGTTTAGAAAACTCCCGATGAGCATCCCAAGAAGTAAACGCTGCATTTTTCCATTAAGATGATAATTGTTTACAATTTTAAGAGACTCGTCATGGTTGAAATGACTTTACATAGCCTAGAGATCAAATTTTAAGAAATTTGATGTATGCTTTTAGCCTATGTTTCTTTGGGTCGAAATCATGACCATCCATGTTTATGACTGTTTCAAAGATCCAAAACAAGTGCCTACATCATCCAAATCCCTTGATTTCTCATAATTAGGAGTGTCTGGTTCCCAAATATGATGAACAGCTTAAATCTTTCAAAACTATGATCTAGGCGCAGCTTCCTTGAATATCCGTTCACAATCTTACTCTTCACTAAGATTGACATGCAATAAACTTCTCATCGTTGAAAGATCCTATTCATTTCTTTTCTTGTGTGATGATAGAAGTTTTCATTGCCCTTTCTATAGTCACAAGCAGTAGACGATAGAATCGAATAGTGGATGAGAATTCTGACACATGGCTTATCTAAGCCAAGGGCAGCCATGTAAACGACTCGAATCTTATAATAAGTACCGTTTAATAAGGTGCATATATCATTTCACTAACATGGTTGTGTTTTACGTAGCTACTCCTAGATAGATTAACTACTAATTTGTTATTCTAGTGGCTTACTCTATTGGGATTTTGCCCTTTGTTTTCAGTAAGTGGATTAACTGACTGGAGCCTTTTAACTCATAATGGCATTACCAAAAAACAAATAAAAAAACAAGAACAAGAGTTAAAAGTTTCTCACTTTTGTATCCCACCAAAGTTGGTGGTCTTAAGAAATCCAGCTCATAACTTGTGACCAGCATCGAACCCAGCGAGTTCGTATGCTCTCTCCCTCACTATCCCTGGATCTCTTTTCATCGTGTAGGTTCAACTCTGTCACAATGTGTAGGTCCTGCACAATCTCTATATCCTCCCTTCAACCATGAGGGCATCCAGCTTGTGGTCTCTCCTCCGGCCACGCTCACAATGTGGGTCTGATTATTTCACATTGTGCGGTTACTACCTCTCTCCTCTCCCCAACCACTTGTGCTCCTGCCTAGCGAGATCCTCTCTTCACCATGTGGATTCAACTCCAATGTGGGTCTGATTCTCTCGCATTGCGTGGGTTCTCCTTCTCTCCAACCATGTGGGTCCTTGTCTTGTGGGATCCTCTCTTCACCACATGGATTCAACTCTCTCATACTAGGTGGGTCCTACTTATTCTCTCTATCATGGCTTTCCATGGGTTAAAAATACAAAATGGGCCCACTACTTGTAGTTTTTCAGTGACCAAACTACTCATCTAATTCAAGCTATCCTAAATGCCCTACATATAAAAAATTCTTATATATTGAACACTTCTATGGAATGCTTCTTGTAAATTTTGGGGTTATAAAATGGACAATGAAATACTCAAAACCGTTCATTTACTATCCCATAAGGTACAACAAGCATGGTCTTAAAGATGTTCAATATACAAGTTTTTTGGTACATACACCACCTAAGAAAGTTTGAATAAGATGAATGGCTTGGGTCACTAGAAAAATACAAGTAATGGACTTAGTGTTCCTATGGAAGGTCACTGAAAGTCTTCCTCTACCTCTCAAAACAGAAAAAAGAAATGAAAGTTTTCCATGATAGAATTTGCTCCCTCTTTCTCCCAATATGAGCTAAAAATGCTCATTTCATACATTTATAATAAGCAAAAGCATCAAAGAAATAGTACATGCCATAGGCCTAAGGCCTTTTTATTATCAATCACATTCTTTGATTATATGTTATATGCCTAAGGTTGAAATATGCCAATGACAGATTTTATGGGAGTCATGCGGTAAAAGGAAACAATATACAAGATATGACTTGCCATAGAAAGGTCAAAATGACAATATATCATAAGATTCCAAGATGGCAGGGCCATAAACCTGCACGGTATTGACTAACACATACTCAAGCTAAGAAATTTGAGGATGATGGCTCATACCTAAGCTAGATTATATGAACAATATGTCGACATAAATCAAAGTATAGTGTTTAACCAATGGTCGACTTGGATGGTCTAAGCATGACTGATCAATTGTTTAGGCAACAGAATCATGAGTAAGACAAAGTCCATCCAAAGCCTATGATGGCTATCAAAGGCATCACCATAAGTATACAATGACCTAAAAGATTTACGTCAGGGTCGTGGGAAGTGTATATCAAGATGGGTAATAGTTGTAACCCCTAAGGACAGAGGCCACACGACTCCAAGGAACATCTACCAAAATGGGTAATGACTGAAACCCATGGAAGTATAGACTAGCTAGATCTAACTCATATCTCTTATAAACACCTTGAATAGGGTAAGAAAACATGGTTTCTCACTTTATAAATAGGATGAATGAGTAAATTACACTTCTTCAAAGAGAATATTTTAAATTGGTTTTGATTCTACCTATTTATAGTTTTAGGTGCTCTGATAGTTATTTTGGGTTGCTAATAAAGACACTGAAATGGTAACTATCATACTATAGAGCATGTAAAAAATACTATTGTAATTGTTTAGTGCCATTAGAGAATTGTTTGGCACTGAGTAAGGTCATTTCTATAAGTTTGTTTGATATTATTATGTAACTGTTACCATGGGAGAAAGGCCTTGGGCACTCTCATTTATCAAGTTTTAATCCGGGTTTAAACAAGACCATTTGATGCTACATGAAGAGAGAACAAGAAAATCTAGTGTCAATGGTGACAAACATCTTCTTAAAGTGATTCAGGATCATCTAGTTCTAATGGCCCCAAACATCTTCATTTAAGGCCTTTCAAATCGTCCAGTGTCAATGGTGTCATGCATTTTCTTTTGAAGGCTTTAAGAGCATCTAATGTCAATGGTGCTAAATTTCTTCTTTGAAT
Organism: Warburgia ugandensis; assembly: GCA_035236585.1. Taxonomy (NCBI): domain Eukaryota; kingdom Viridiplantae; phylum Streptophyta; class Magnoliopsida; order Canellales; family Canellaceae; genus Warburgia; species Warburgia ugandensis. Next base: position 9,623,296 of record CP141130.1, read on the forward strand.
AAAAACTAATGACTAGTTCCACCTTCTTGTGTATTCATTTCAAAAGTGCTTGTTGGTGTCAAAACTCTAGTTCCACTTTTTCCATTCAAATGCACACACACTCTTTACCTTGTGAACCTCCGTCCCTTACGAGTCCTCTTGCCTCCAATCTCTATAAAGTCAGTCTTATCCCTCTCTCTTTCTCTAACCATAATGAATTATTGATTTTTTCTCTATTTATGTTGTTGCCTTTTGCCTTCAAAATGGACGGGTGGAAAAGTAAATAATAAATAATGATAGGAGTATAAATGGAGTCCATGCTTTCTCAATGATCCAAACCACTCATCTTGTGGACCATGTTATTGTTAAGTCACAAAAAAAGAAGAAGAAGTTGAGATCTATCTAATAATTCTATGACTTTGATTTATCTTCCTTAAAATTATAGTTAGAAAATTAAAATAGAGGCAACCAAGAGTTCAATTAGTATTGACTCTTTTCTTTAATGATCAAAATCATTCATCTTTTAAATTGCAATGTGGATTACTCAAGTAAACAAGTTGATACCCATTTGTCAATTTTAAAACCTATATTTGTTATCCTTTCAACCACAAGAATAGTGAAAGAAAATATTTAAATTCATCAACAAGTTTCTCCAACTAAATGTTAAAAATAATGGAATCTTGCACAAAATAGAAATCCAATGAACCTTAGCTTGGAGGCACACTTATAGCAACTTCTTGAAGCTAGTTAAAGCTTTTCAATAAGTGCAAGAGATATAATAGCTCTATCTCTAAAATTCAACCAAGCCAAATTAAATGTGCTCTTCAACTGATTTGCATGATCAAATTTGATCTGTACTTAAGTCTCAAAGATGAATGCAATAAAAATCAAGTCTTCACAATCTATCTTTATATCACAATAACTAATAAAAGAAGAATGTCACAAGTTTTAAACCCTAGAACAAAGTGATGCCACAATAGGCAAGCTCTAAAAGTAAAGACCTCTACATGTAGAAAAACCTCTAGAGAAATAAATAACAAGTAAACTTCACAAGTTCAGAATCCTAGAACAAAGTGATGCCAAAATATTAAATTCTAAAACTACATATCTACATACATAGAAAGAACCCTTGGAGAGTGTTGCACTAATTGGCGAACTCTTAAAATAAGTTAAATTAGAATGACACACGAACTGACAAGGTCTAATAAAAAGAGCAAGAATAGAGCGATGCATTAATTGGTGTACTCTGAAAAAAGAGAGTAGAGAATATCACAGTTGAATAGACTCTAGAAAGCCAATATTAAAGAGCTCTATGGAGAGTGAGGTGAAGCATTCCTTAATATAGGGAAAACTTGCTTAGGCAGGAATTAGCCTTGCTTTATGGACAAGCCAACTAAATTAGCCCTCAAGCTTCTCAAAAAGACCATAGCACTTTCCTTTCACATTAGTAGACCCTAATAGAGAGAGTTGGGTGTTGTACCATTGGATTGTCTCTAGTAGTGATGGGCCTATGCACATGGACCACTCATACTAACGACATTACACATATACATCACTGTAGCCAAGCTCATACAAAGTTTGTTTTTACACGCAAAGTTAAAAAGAGAAAGGCTTTTATATAGGGATGCCTATGCTCCCTTCCCTTTGAGATAGTCTACGTGAGACTAATGTTCCTTTAACCTTAAAAACAAAGTCTAACAATAAAAAAATCCTAGACCAAGACATTATGCTCCAAAAATTCATTTAACTGACAAAGTTCAATAAAATCCTGAATTTTGATAACCCAAAATGAAAATCCATTATTTTTGAAAAATCCATCAACCCAGAAATGGAGGGAGAAATCCCAACTGTAGAAAAAGCCACCAATAAGTGCTCCATGTGACTATCACCTTGTTAACAAAGCCCAACTTTTGGTAGCTCCAGGGCCGCAATACGCCTAATAAGGATTAGTGGTTTAAGATTTTGGTAGCTCAAGCCTACTATCCATGGTCATTCAAAATGTCCATGTAAGTGGATCTAGTACTTTGAAATATATGGCAAGAGATAAATTTTGGTACAGAGGATGCCAACACACCAAGAGTTATGCAACTCCTCCACTTTGTTATAATAGCCCCACATACCATTGATTCATGATGTTGGTCTTAGCTCTTAGCCTTGGATATCAGTTAGTGCAAAAATCATGCCAAATGGGCATCCTCTAGCACCCAAGAAGTATTGATTTCATGTAGCTAGATACGAAAAATAGTTACATTTAATAAACTAAAACACCATTTTTGGATGTGGCTCCTTTTAGCATGAATTTTAGGCCATTAGATATACAAAGCTAGGAGAGCAGATGAAAGGCATGGATCAATAGTATGCAGGGCCCATTATACAAAAGGGATGAGTTACACTATTTTGGGTTGTTATTGTGCTCTACACTGCCATTTCTCACGGTAAATAGTTTAAGATATTACATTTGGACATCCAGTGTCCATGGTAGTTAAAAAGATCTATGGATCTTGAGTAGTGGGGAGGTTGGTTGTACATTTCATTTTCCACGCACAACTCTCCACAAAAGGCCTTCACTTTCTTTCTTTATGATGCCAACAAAACCCTTGAAACCCTCTCCCAGCATCTTTCGCTTTAACACCCTCCTCTTTTCTCCCTCAATGACAGTGGTAACATAGCCGGCAACAAGACCGCAGACGGTAACAATTAACCCTTCTCGTCTCTTCCCCTCTCTTTTCTTACTGTTTAACCTAAGTCCAACTCCTTTCAAACAGTCCTTGTCCAGCCACTGGGAGAACTCTTGAACAACAAAATATCTGTTGCATGCGGTGGTGTGCTGGTGAACTCTATTAGTAAAATATCTGTTGCATGTGCTGGCATGGCTAAGCTCAAGTTCAGGTAAGGAGGTCCTTAATTAAAAAATAAAATAAAATCATTGAAGTATAGTTATGTGCAACAACTTTGGCACACTAATGGACTCATAACACCTTATTTATTACTGGGTTTTTTGAGAAAATGACGTTACATTTTCGCAAAAAAATCTAATGTTTTTTTAATTTTTTAATTTGCCATTAAATTTTCGTATACTTGTTAAGTTTTATTAAATTCCAATATTACCTTTATCTCCTCCGACAGTCCTTGTTTTTGGCCGGCCCCGGTTTCCAAAGTATTCCACTGGTTGTCGGCTTCTTGACACCCTGCTTCTGATGCCTCGTCCCTGTTTTCGACTTATTCTTCCACACAGCCTCGATTTTCGGTGCCCCTGCCTACGATCGGCAGCCTGCACGCCTCACACAATCTCCAACACACCCCCTCGGTCGCATAACAGGATCATCCCCCATCTTCCTCGCCGCGACTCGCCTCACAATCGCTGGCACACCCCTCTCCCCGCCATCCGACCCGATCATTAGTGCTCACAAGATCATCCCCCCCCTCCCCGGCTCGACACCCGCCAGCAACGTGGACGTCTTACCCAATCTTCGGTGCCACCGCCACCTGGTGTACACCCGATCAGCAGCCCCCTCCCCCATTGACAATGCCTCCCCCAACTCCCTCCCGCGTCTCGCCTCATGATCGTCGGCACACCCCTCTCCCTGCCGTCCGACCCAATCAGCAGTACTCGCAAGATTGTCCCCCCTCCGCTTCCCTCCCCTATCAACAACGCCTCCCCCAACTCGCTCCTGTGGCTCGCCTCATGATCGCCAGCACACCCCTCTCCCCGCCATCCTACCCAATCAGCAGTGCTCACAGGATCGTCTTCCACCCCTCCACCCGCCCCGCAGCCTGGTTGCCTAACACAGTCATCGCATTCCCGCTGCCCGGTGTGCACTCGATTGGCAGCCATCCCTCCCCCATCAACAGCACCTCCCCAAACTCCCTCCCGCAGCTCGCCTCACGATCTTCGGCACAACCCTCTCTCCGCCGTCCGACCCAATCAGCAACGCCCACCTCCGGTCGCCTCACAGGATCATACCCCCACACCCAATCGACAACTGCTCAGCAGCCTGTCCCCTACCTCTTCGCCCCATCCGATCGACACCCGCTTGATAGCCTACTTGCCTCGTACAGTCATCGACACTCTCGCTGTCCGGCGCGCACCCTTCAGTGGTCTGTTAGACAAGGGTAATATCAATATTTCGTAAAAACTAACAGGAAAAAAAGATTAAAAAAACTAACAATATTTAATGGCAAAATTGAAAATATGTTGGACTTTTTTACAAAATATAATAGCATTTTTGAAGGTAAAAAAAAAACCCTTTATTATTTGTCAATATGGGTAAACCCCTTTTAGCAATACTTTGATATCCACGTTAGACAAAATATTTGCTATTACTTTAGGAACGTTAGTATAGGGCGCGATAACATCCCAAGAGTGCAACTCGTCCACTTTTATATACTGGGCCCACTTATGAAACTGATCATACCGCACATCTCACTCTTTTATTTGCTTTTTGCTCGGTCGAATATAAAGCTTTAGTTATGAAGAGCCTCTAACCGTTCATAAGTGGCAACATGAAAGTACAATTTATTGGGTACTACATCTCGGCTCTGTTGTAACTTTGCCAGCCCTTTGTCATCGACTAGGCATGAATTTTGCTCTAACTGAAATTGTTATGCTTTTAATGAATTACACGTTCGTTTGAAAAATAAAATAAAATAGCCCCCGACTGTTTTAGACCAAATGATTTCAGGCCCACAGCGCCTAGATGGGCTAGAATTTAGATCCATGACCCAGGGTCTGGATCCTTGAAAACCAAGAGGCAGAGATTATACCTTTGCCCGATACTATTTTCCAAATGAAGATACATGCATCCACCATACCTGCGGAAGTTAGTGAGAAGAAGATGCAAAGTGTATAACAAGCATACCGATCGGAGAAGAAGCTGTTGATGAGCAAAGTGGAAAGATCCAAACCTCTCTGGTAATTTGTTCAAAATCCCTTTCTCCTCCGTATACATCCATATCATCTCGTTTAACGCAGATAAAAGCTCTTTCAAATCAGAAACTCACCAAGCAATTCCATAGGCGGTCGCCACCCATGAACCAGATCTCTCTACAAGTAATTCTTCTAGTAATCCAACGCCACCGGCCAAATCCCTCCCCAGAACCCTAACCGTACATCCAATGTCCGGCAGATGTTGAGGGTATGAATGAGTTGAGAAGTAGAAATTTGGGTTCAAAAGGGGAAACGTGAGGGTTCCCCTATCACACCTACAACCGTTCGAAGGTGGCCGGAATTCGAGCCCAGGTCTCCACGGCCACAGCTTGGATTCGCTCCACTAAGCCACAGCCACTTGTTCTATTAGCGTTGCTTAATTAACTTTATTATTGGGTCATCAAGACTATGCACCAATTAAAACAAATGCTGTGTTAAAGCCCAACACAGTGTCAACCTTTCAGGATCCAACCCGTTTATGTAATTGCTAGGACTTTGGATGTCAATTAGTTCAAAACCCCACCTTTGGAGAACTCTAGCTACGTAGAAGATTATACTTTTATCACAACAAATGGACCGTTAGAAAATCTGGACAAGGGGTCTACATTCAACAACCAAAAGCTCACAGCTTATGAGGATGTTGGATTCGTCCGTACATGGTAGTGTTTTTTGTTAGATATTTCATATTCGTAGTTGGAACAATCAGTTGAATGTTTTCATTAGCAGTAAGGGAGGTTCGTACGCGACAAAAAATGTCTAGCTCAGTTGGATGTCTCATTGTTATATAATCCCTTGTAACAAATACTATCAAAATGTTTTCATGGCGACATAGGAAAAGAAACAAGCAGGTTCAAAGGTGCAATTACTAGGTCAGCACGTTCTATTCCACCAGGGGATGGATAAATCTAAGAGAGTGTGTGAGTATTTTCCTTGGTAATTCTTCGCTTGTTCCCAAGGAAGAGAAAGAAGAAGGTGCATTTAAAAGTAAACATAAAGTATCAAACGGTGATCAATATTCAGACACCGGAAAGGAGAGCAAAAGGAACGTTACCATTTTTCAAGAATGAGAGGAAAAAGTAGCGCACAACTATTCGGTGAATTTGCAAAATTGTTTCCGATGCCCGCACAAACAAACTGACCGATGAACAGTCTCTATGGCTAAGTGATGGTTGTCGGCATTAGTGTCTGAGATGGTTGTTATAGGGACCATGATACTGCCCATATCCAGTGGGCCACTATTGATATGGGCTGTATCAGACCAAGATAGTTGTTTGTGCGCATAACTTCATGGCCATGTCACTGTACATCTTTCTTTCAAAAGATGAGAACACGCATCATCGATTGTACAAAAGCAAGAGTGAAACTACGAGCAAAAAGCAGGCGTGCTCTTATTATACGATACCACCTCCCACTTTTGGCGCACTTGTTTGATGAGCTAAGCGCTTTAGTCAAATCAGCCTGATGACTACAAGGTCAAAATCAATACACCTTTTGTCAGTTCGGAGCGAAGGGACTCGCAGAGTTAGCAAGCGAAGCGAAGGGAGCCTCTCAAGCAAGAGGGGCATACGTCATAGGGGGTGAAACGACTTGATGAGCCATATCAATTCAAGAGATTGAGTACATAGGCGGCCCAGATCTAGTTCAACATGTGAACAGGGAATGGGATATTTTTTGAAAAAGTCTTTTTTTTTGGGGTGAAGAAAAAGTCAATTGATTTCTTAAATTAGCGCGAAAAAAAGAGAGGAAACAAATGAAGGGTGCAGGGCATTTGAAGAAGCGTCCTAGAGATATCAGCGTCACCATGGGATTTGTTCCATGTTCAATGGTGTGAGAGATTTGGGAGGCTAATGTCTATCCCTATAGTGCCAAATCTTAGACAGCCATGCTTTCAAAATCTAATACATAAGACAATACTGACTCACAGATTGGTTGAAATCTAATACATAACACAATACCGACTCACAGATTGGCAATGATTTATCAACCCTGTTTCGAACTGATGTATCATTTAATAATTATTAAGACGACTAATGAATAAGCAGATTGTCTATCAAAGATGGGGCCTGCAAGATCGCAAAACAGATAACAAAACATTGAGACGTGCAATGTCAAACGTGAACTCAGGATTCTTACATTTTACAGATTAAGCAAGCACCATATGAAAAAGTCCTGAAACAACCAATGTACATCTAGGAAAATTTTACACTACGACCAGCGACTATCTAAAATATCGGCGGACTGTTATTTTGTCAAATTGAAAGCCACGCTAGACTGCATCTGGAGCCCTAAGATACTCTTTCAACTTAGCCTAGAGAGAGAGAGAGAGAGAGATGTAGAAGATCAGCACATAAGGCACATATCATAGAGTTCTCCATAGGTTCTTAAACAAACAAAAAACTTTAAATGCGTGCGTTATGAGGATCACAGATATAACTACAGGAGTCGAACATCTTGAGGATTTCCAAGAAGACAACTTTCGTAAGTGGTGAACGAGACTGATATTTAGACTTATGGAAGCAGGAACAATACAATGGACAGAGCTGGTCCAGAGACTCCAGACCTCGGCCAGGAAGGCAAAAGAGCACGCTTTTCTCATAATTCCACTCTATGAAGGCAGTTCTATCCATTGTTCAGACTTTACCATTATAACCAACCCAAAAAGGGCAGCCCCTGTTCATGAAGCTCCTGCATGTACAAAGTCCAAGGAAGGGGCAGACCACCAGCGTCAATAGTACTCAGCCTTCTCTTGCATTTTGTAAGTGGCTGTTTTCATGTTTTGAACCCTTGACCTCAAGGTCACACGAAGACAATTCTACCATTGCACTAAGGCTCGTCTTTCATTATAACCAACCCAATCTATAAAATTTTGCAGCTGGTAGCACCTAAAATTCAGTTGAGTTGACTTCAATGATAAAGAATTTCAGTGAGTCGAGAATTGAAAAGAGTCTGTCCAATTATACAAAAATTACTACTGCGGCTTGAGAGGTCTTATGTTCCAATCCTAGAAGAACTAAACATTTCTTCTGACCTTAGTCAGTTTTACGTAAGCATCTCTCTGTCTTCAACAAAGACAAGCATTAAAAAAAAAAAAAAAATTACAAAAATTAACAGTTACCGGAGATTAGGGTACTCTTTTTTAATTCTTCTTGGATCGTAAACTTTTATTTCTGGTTGATTTATGATTCAATATCTCGGTACACACCCCGGCTGCTACAAGAGTCAACATTCACAAAAATTACGACCAAGAGTCATCTATTTAGCCTAAAATTTTGAAGTTCTGAAAATAAATAACCTTTTTTACATATCACGTAACCTGATTTTATAATTGATGAAAGGAATATTTGCGTCAAACATGTGCCACTATGCACAAATTCTGAAGCATTTGTATTATAGATCAAGATTTTCCTCAAAAGTTCAGAAACGTCATTTACTACTTGGTGAGCAATATCACCAAATTTCGGGTGCAAAGGCCATCTTTACTCCCACTAGCTACAGTTTCTGTTATTCAATACGAAATTGAAGAGAGACAGCATCTTCCGGTCATTTTCATGGAAGAATCAAGGCCTATTTTGAACTACTCATTTTGGTCCCTTTTGCGAAGATCTATCCATCTATGGAGTCAGTAAAGGCAATAAGGCTTCACTATAGGTGAGACCAGAAAGGAGATATTCATCTAGAAAGTCATCTGCTACTTTCTCATCCTTGCCTACGTTCATGGTCCATTAGATGACTATCGAACTTTGCTTCTCTATGCCACTACAAATACATGAAGACAAGTTTGAAAAGCATAGCGTATGCATCGTAACCCCACCACACGGCTTACGATTCCTGTTTAATCTTTCAACTTCGTTTAATTTCTCGAGGAAAAGTGTACTCTATGGCTTATGAGTCCTCTATTTTACACTGATAGCCCACTTCAATAATTGAATTAACATTCCCCTTCTTAGTGTTATTGGGTTAATGTAGTGGTCTGATGGAGCTGCTCAGCTTATATTCCTTATCAATGATTGCTGGCTGGTTCACCCCCTTTCTATGAACTTTTTGCTTCAAAAGTATAGTGGATTGAATGGATTGAACTAATCCTCGGCTATTACAAAAATATCAAGCTTGCATGGTGGAAAGAGTGGCACACCATACAGAATAAAGTTCTAATTAGAGCCAGCTCCTTCTTTGTTTTTCAAGTGTATATTTTGAGTGACAAGCTATCAGAGAAACACATGATACTCTTTTGATATTGACACCAAGATAATTCTATGATTTGCTTTGACATTTACAATTCCCTCTCAACGGCAATTATAAAAGAATATGTATGGCCATCTTTTAGCTATAACTCAAGTTAAGCTACATTGTACAAGATCTAAAACATTCAAATAATAAGTCATATAAAATCTTGAGCCCATATTTTAGAATGCTAAACCATTAAAAATGTGTCCTTAAGTCTTGCATGACCTATGATTTTGATGGTTTACCATTCAAAACTGTGTGCTTAAGTCTTGCAGACCTATGGTTTTGATCATATAAAATATAGGCCCAACTCTTACAAGTTTATAGTTTAAATGATTTAGATCTTCTAAAATGTGGGTCTAACTTTTACATGACCTATGATTTGAATAGTTTAGAAGTTTTTAAAATGTATGCTTACGTCTTACATAGCTTATTATTTGAATGGTTTAGATGCTCTAAATGTGGGCCTAAGTTTTACCTAGCTTGTTATTTGGATAGTTTAGATGTTTTAAAATATCAGCCAAAGTCGTAAATGGTCTATTATTTGAATGGTTCAAATCTTCTAAAATGTGGGCACAACTTTCACATGACTTGTGTGTGAATAGTTTTAGATTTTTGAAAATATAGGCCATAATATAAATTTTTTAAATATCAAAGCATTATCTTATGCCTTTTTTTAGAGCTTGCCTAAAATAGAGAAGGGTGGATGAAGGTTAAAGAAATTTAGATGGGTTTCAAGTATCGCTATCTATTTGCCAGTCTCTTGATGTTACAAGGTTAATTGTATACCCATATTATTACTACCGCTTCATAATAATAGACGAAGGATGATCGGTCTATACCCATGTGGAGACATCTGCAAAGTCAAAACATAGCAACTAAAAGTCAAGAATCGGTGCAGTAAAATTAGAAATCAGCACAATCAAAATTCAGCACCGAATGAACAATCAAATTAGGCAACAGAATATGTGGATTTGTTAAGATCTGCTGCGCTACAGATCTTGACAATCGGATCATCTGCACCTTATAAATAGGGGAGAATCGATCGCTCCTAAACAAGGGTGTAAGAAATAGATCAGTTGATCTGAAGAGAGAAAGAGTGTGAGAAAGAGTAGAGTTGAGTGAGGATTTGGTTGTGATCCTCCTCCTCCTCCATTGTATTCATATTCAATCTAGTGAGTGTTTTTCTGTTTTTCCTGTGGACATAAGCCAGATTAAGCTAAACCATGTAAAATCTCTGTGTTATCTCTTTGGTGTGTGTTTGTGTTTCTCTCAACCTCATATTCCCAGATCTAAACGACAGATTTGATCGCTATAGTGGTATCAAAACTGCACATTCCCAATAGTGGTATCAGAGTTGTGCATTCCCAACAGTAGGATCAGAGCCTTGGTTCACACCAAGGATTGCTGGAACAGATCTGGTGAACACAGAACGCATGTTGGAGTAGAACACAGATCATGTTCTGATTTGGACCAGGTGCCGCCCAAGTCCAGTCCAGACCAGGGCCAGATGTGGCCCAAGTCCAATCCAAACCCAAGCATGGTGTGGCCCAGTTTAGAGTAGGCCCAAGCAGGTATAGCCCAGATCATGTTCAGACTCAGGCAAGCCTGTCCAGATCCAAACGGGCAAAAGCCCAGATCGCACGGCCCAAATCACGCAATCTAGATAGAGCGACCTAGATCGGAACCTGCCCAGATAAGAGAATCCTTTCACAGGTGGGATTCTCAATAGAAAAACAACAGAGAAGGTAGAGAGAGAAAATCGGCGTTGACAGCTAACCCTCTTATGAGAAGAAGACTGATGTAGCAACTGGCCCTCTTGAGAAGAAGATCACAGCCAACGATCATCTTTGAGATTAGATCAAGCTAGCGAACTCATTGCTGGGAAGAAGAAGAAAGGAAAGAAACAAGGGTTTCGGCAGGTCGGTGGAAAAATCGACCGAAACCCCAGTCTCGACAGGCCCAAAAGGAAAAAAAGAAAAAAGGAAAGGAGTAGATACTTATCTGCAGATCTTGCCTGCCGAAGATTTCCACACACGAGAAACTCTGCTAGAGGATACTGCAGCCGAGGAAGCAGCGCCAGAGATTGTCACACCGAAGGCAGCTTAACGATCACCTCAACCAAGGGAGGCAACAAGGAGCCGCCTCAACCTCAGGAAGCAGCAAGGCGCTGCCGCACCAAAGAAGCAAGGGGAAGAGAAGGAAAGAGGAGAAAACCTAAAAGAAGTTAGGGGTTACCCTTCGTATTCCCTTTATATAGAATCCAAAAATAGTAGCCTGTAAAATTAATATTGCCACCCTCATGAACAGTACCTATTTCAACAGTAATGTTGTAGCAACTCGAAAACAAAGACTGAGTTGACTTGCGAACAGTATCAGTAAATAGTATTCCCCGAATAGTACCTAAATATTTACAATTCTGCCCCTGAATAGTTACCCCTCTAAAATGACAATTATACCCCCTTGTACATAAAAATTTCTTGGGTATCCCTTAACCACTCCTAAGGTTTTTTACTATTCCAGACTCAACCGTGCATCCCTTTTCTCACGGTTAGACTCGAAAAAGTTAGAAATAAACTCCAAAACTCCATGGAGGAATCTGGTTCATCAAATGTCATGACTGGGGCTATGATAAAACTCAATGTCACCAATTACACCTTATAGAGACCTAGAATGAAGGATCTTTTACAATGTAAAGATCTTCATGACCCTCTAGATGATGAGGGAAAAAGACCTGAGGGTATTCAGAAAAGGAGTGGACAAAAATAAACTTAAAAATTATAAGTCAAATCAAAGAATGGATCAACCATAATGTCTTCCATCATGTAGCCTAAGAAGAAAATCCTTATGTTTTTTGGAAAAAACTAGAGAATATGTATTATGTAAAAACTGTACGCAACAAAGCTTTGTTGATAAAAAGGCTAGCGAATTTAAAGTTGAAAAGTGGAACGTCAATAGCCGAGCACACTAGTGAATTTCAAAACCTAGTGAATTAGCTCGTGTCAACAAAGTTTCCACTGGGGGATGAAGGGCATGCTTTATTATTGCTGAGTTTCTTACTTGAAAGTTGGGAGACCTTAGTAATCTCCCTTACCAACTCAGCTCCAAAAGGCAAACTAACCATGACGATGGTCAAGGATGCCCTAGTCAATGAGGAGGTTGGGAGAAAAGAATCCAGAACAAACTAAGCACATGCCTTGGTTACAAAAAACAAAGAAAGCATCAATAATAGAGGTTGAGGGAAGAAGCAAAAGTAGAAGCAGGGGTAGATCTTAAGATCGTGGCAAATCCAAGAGTCAACACAGGGGGCAATACAAGTGCTTCCACTACAATATTCCAAGACATATGAAGAAGGATTGTAGAAAACTAAAGAAAGAAATGGGACAAAACAAGACAAGAGAAGGTAATGACGAAACAAATGTCACCATTGCACAGGACATATCAGTACTGACAACTGAAGAAGAAGCGTGCCCGCACATGGCCAACAGTGAAGCTGAGTGGGTGGTAGACACAGCTGTCTCCTACCACGCCACACCACATAAAGAATTCTTCATCACTTACAGGGATGGAGACTTTGACATCTTGAAGATGGGAAACAACAGTACTCCCAAATAATTGGGATTAGAGATGTGCAGATCAAGACAAACCTTGATTGCACATTGATGCTAAAGGAAGTGCGGCACATACAGGAACTCAGGCTAAACTTGATCTCTATCCCAGCACTTGATAGATAATGCTATGCAAACTATTTTGGCAATAGCACCTGAAAATTGACGAAAGGTGCAATGATCGTGGCAAGAGGGCACATCTGCAACACTTAGGACAAGACTTAGAAGAGAAAATGCAGAGATAGCCTTAACACAGTGGAAGATGAAGCATCACCGAACCTTTGGCACAAGAGACTCGGCCACATGGGAGAGAAAGGAATTTTCACACTTGCTAAGAAATAGTTCATCAAAATAGCCAAAGGTTATGATGATCATATTTCGGAGGGATGAGGAATTTTTGAAGTTCTTTTTCTTTATTTGCATTAAAGTACGCTCAATCCACTTATCTCCCTTTTGAATATGGCCCTATCAACTCAGATATCCCCCCCATCCTTGAAAGCAAAGTGGAACTCTCATCTTGAATTGGCATAAGGGCTGGCTCACCATCCTTCCTGTGACTTTTTGGGACGAAACGAAAAGCAGGCTTTTTAGGGGCCTTCTTCATATCAAGAGTTTTTTGCTAAGTCCTTGACCAAGGGAAAGCATGGGAAAAAGAAAATCTCCCTTCATCCCCTCAAAGGTTCAAAGTTAACTTTTTGAAGGCCGATAACTCTCAACCCTTGTAATTATTGTTTGTTGGGCAAACAACATAGAGTTGTATTCTCTTCTCCCAGTAAAAAAGGAAAAAAAAAATCTTGAGTTTTGTGTACTTTGATGTATGTGGTCCCATAAAGAAGAGTCTTTAAGAGGAAATATATATTTTATAACATTCATAGATGATGCTTCTAAAAAGGTGTGGGTATATTTTGTAAGAACTAAAGACTAAGTATTCAAGCACTTTAAGAAATTCCACGCGATGGTGGAGAGGCAAACAAGAAAGGAATTAAAGTGTTTGCGGACAAAAAATAGAGGAGAATATACTTCCAAAGAGTTTGAGGCATATTGTACTAATCGTAGTATTCAACATGAGAAGATGATCCCACATACCCCACAACACAATGGTGTCATTAAAAGAATGAATCAGACCATTGTAGAACGCACAGTATGGCTAAGCTGCCCAAGCCATTCTGGAAAAAAGCTATATAAATTGCCTGGTACCTCATCAACAAATCACCATCAACATCATTGAACTTTGAAGTTTCAAACATGTAGTCTGGTAAGAAAGTTTACTACAAACACTTGAGAGTGTTCGGATGTAAAGCTTTTGTGCATATATCTAAGGAATTAAGACAAAAGCTTGACCTTAAGTCAACACAGTGTATCTTCATCGTCTATGGAGATGACGAATTTGGATACAGGCTATGGGATCCAGAGGCTAATAAACTTATTAGAAGTAGAGATGTCATGTTCCATAAGAACTAGTTCTACGAGGACTTTAAGAAACCAACAAATTCCAATGAAGAAAGTACCAATGCTCTAGATATTGTTACAGATCCTGCACCAGTATAGTCTACCACTAACAACATGCAGGATGACCTTCTATATTCAGAAGAAGAGGTGGATGCAGAGGGCATTGAGCAGGGGGAGCAACAACCTCCTCCACTAGAAGGTGCAAGACCATCACAACAACTGAATGATGAAGAGATCCCTTCAGCAAAAGATAATGAGCCTCACCCAAAGATATCTTTAAGAGGTCGTGTACTGATTCTCTTAAAGTGATATCCAGAATCAGAGTATATCATGTTTACTGAAGAGGGAGAGCCAGAAAGTTTCCAGGAAGTATAGAATCATGCAGACAAGAGTAAGTGGATGCAAGCTATGCATGAGGAAATTGACTCCTTACAAAAGAACAATACTTACGAGTTAGTGAAGCTTCCTAAGGACAAGAGAGCACTGAAGAACAAATGAGTGTTCAAGCTCAAGAAGGATGGCAACAAAGAGTTAGTAAAGCACAAGGCTCAATTGGTCATCAAATGCTTCGAACAAATGAAAGGAATCAACTTTGACAAGATATTCTCACCGGTGGTGAAGATGACTTCAATCCAAACTGTACTCGGATTGGTAGCTAACTTAAATTTGGAGCTTGAACAAATGGACATAAAGACTACCTTTCTTCATGGAGATTTAGAAGAAGATATCTACACTGAGCAACTTGAAGGATTTGAAATTCCAGGAAAGAAGCACCTAGTCTACAAATTAAAGAAGAGCCTATATAGTCTCAAATAGGTACCGAGGCAATAGTACAAGAAGTTTGACTCGTTCATGATGAATCATGAGTATAAGAGAACATAAGCAGACCACTGCATATATGTGCAGAGATTCACTGGTGGAAAGTTTATTGTACTCCTTTTCTATGTTGATAATATACTGATTGCAGGACAAGATGCAGCTATGATTAGCAAGCTGGAGAAGGAGTTATCTAAGTCTTTTGACATGAAGGATTTAGGCCTAGCTTAGCAAATTTTGGGCATGCAGATCAATCGCAACAAAAAGTCAAGAAAGTTGTGACATCGATATTCGCTATCATTGGATGCACGAGGTAGTAGAACAGGAACTACTGAAGATAGAGAAAATTCACACAAATGAGAATCCAGCGAATATGCTTACAAAAGTTGTACCACACGAGAAGCTGATGCTATGTAGAGACGTAGCAGGAGTAGACTCAAACTAAAAATATAAAATAATATTCTCCTCCTATGGGTATGGAGGGGGAGAATTGATAGGTTCATACCCATGTGGAGACATCTATAAAGTCAAAACACAAGAACTGAAAGTCAAGAATCGGTGCAATAAAATTGAAAATCAACACAGTCAAAATTTAGCACCAAATGAACAGTCAAATTAGGCAACCGAATCTGTGGATTTGTCAAGATCTATAGAGCTGCAGATCTTGACAATCAAATCATCTGTACCCTATAAACAGGAGAGATCCGATCGCTACTAAACAAGGGCATAAGAAACAGATCAATTGATCTGAAGAGAGAAAGAGTGAGAGAGAGAGTAGAGTGGAGTGAGAATCTGGTTGTGATCATCCTCCTCTATTCTATTGCTATTCAATATAGTGAGTGTTTTTCTCTTTTCCTATGGACGTAAGCCAGATCATGCCAAACCACGTAAAATCTGTCTATAATCTCTTTGGTGTGTGTTTATGTTTCTTTCAGCCTCAGATTTTCAGATCTGAACGATAGATCTAGATCGCTACAATGGTATTAGAACTGCACATTCCCAACAATGGTATCAGAGCTACACATTCCCAACAAAGGAATCCAATTTACCAGCATTTAAACTTCGGTTATTCTAGCATATTTCTAATACTTGGATTTAGAAAACTTCTTGGAGTTACTTGGTAGGATATCGAGTCTAAATAAAATGTTTAGAGATATGAACCACAATACCTCCCAAATAATAGTACCATATCTTAACCAATTGTTAGTGTGAAACAGGGAGAAGGACATTCCGTTGCATATATAATTGACCTGAACAAATCGACGCCATTGGTAATGGCAATCCTTAGCAGCATCCGAAGCAAGACAGTAGACCTTGGATGAACTAAATTAATCAAAGCAGGGCCTATGATTGATAAATGGATGAACCTGATTGCCCACATCCGCTCCAAAGGGGTGGGAACATCATGAGATATCAGAAAGTGAGAACAAACAGCATGTTTGAAAGATAACCTTTTGGTCGCGTTTTTTTTTCGCATCAAAACATACCTCTAAAGTTCCTCGAAACATCTAATAAATTCTCCCATATGACATCAACCAGATAGGATGTATTAGGTCCTACCAGTCACAGAAGGGTTCAAAAGAATATGAATAATAATCCAGCCTGATTACAAGATTATCTTCAAAGCTGATTTCTCTATGGGTGTAGGGACTTCACGCTCGAATCATTTTCTTTATAGAAAGAGGTGAAAACTTTACCAAAACAGAAAGGCGCAGGGAAGAAAAGAGGTCAATTAGGGGTAATTTAGTAATTTGAAAGCAACGACCCTTCCAATTAGTTAATCAAAAGGGAACCCAAATATGACTTTCTTATGCGAATCGTTCCCAATCCCACGAGAGAGGGAAAGAGGTTAGATTTTAGCAGGAAGGGCGTGAATGAAGCATGAGTCTCGAAACGATGGAATTCCTTGATCATAGGTGGATGGAAATCAAGTTCGTATACCCTAGACTAGCTAAGGCATGTGTTGAATAGCCATCTTACAGGCCCACCTCCGGTTACAAAAGCCGATCGCGGGCCTCTGATTCTACTTACGGCTCTCCCTACCAAATGAGGAAGATGAGAACTTCTCTTCTCTCAGCTTTCTTCTTCTTCCTTCTTCGTCTCTTTCTCTTACCTTCCCTCTCTTCCTCTCTCCAACCCCAGGTTCTCTCTCTCTCTCTCTCTCTCTCTCTCTCTCTCTCTCTCTCTCTCTCTCTCTCTCTCTCTCTCTCTCTCTCTCTCTCTCTCTCGTGTACATGGTTCACTGTAATTTGCTGAATATGCTTACTGTGCAGGTTTACATTGTATACTTCGGAGAGCATCAGGGTGTGAAAACAGTTCCAGACATTGAAGGTGCTCACCACTCAGTCCTACTCTCCGTAAAGAACAGGTAATGTAGATAACACGCACACACACCCACACATGAGAGAGTGAGAGTACCCTAGAAGGAAACAACCATCATTGTCTCTTTAGAATTATGCCTTGTCATACTCCATTAATTATAAGAAAGCCCATCTCTCTTTCCATCATTTCTTTTTTGCCCGTTCGATTTTGCTTAACGAAATTTCCTCATTTTTCAGCGAAGACAAAGCCCGAGCATCTCTTCTCTATAGCTACAAGAATAGCATCAATGGCTTCGCCGCCTTACTTTCACCCGAAGAAGCCGCCAAATTATCAGGTCCTTAAAATTCCCTGATTGATTCCATATTTCTTTCTTCGTTAAACCTCTTTGTGTTTGCTTAGAGTCATATTTCTGCCTTTACGCCAGATATGGAGGAAGTGGTTTCAACTTTTCCAAGCCAAGCAAATAAGTTTGCCCTCCACACAACGAGGTCATGGGAGTTTGTTAGTTCGGAAGAAGAATTACCTGAAAGGAAGGTAAAGGGTGTATTACGCAGAGCGAAATATGGACGAGATGTCATTGTTGGATTGTTGGATTCTGGTATAAAGCAACCTACCATTATAACATATTGTAATCTTTAGCTTTTCCTAGTCTTAGAAGAGGATTTGAGAAACACTGCATGTTCAGGTATATGGCCCGAGTCAAAGAGCTTCAGTGATAAAGGGATGGGCTCCGTTCCCAAATCATGGAAAGGGATCTGTCAAGGTGGAGATGCCTTCAATTCTTCTCACTGCAACAAGTAAGTTACCTCTCTCTCTCTCTCTCTCTCTCTCTCTCTCTCTCTCTCTCTCTCTCTCTCTCTCTCTCTCTCTCTCTCTCGGCAAAAACAATAGAATCTGACTCCAAATTCACTTTATCTTCTTATCACTACTACGATTGGAATTGGACAGTGATAAGAAGTGGACCTCATGTAACCCTTTTCCTGTGCGTAGCTACTTTCTTGAGAGAATGATCCCACGATTGACTAGCATAGGTAAGAAGTAGACGTGTAACTATATCAACTATCCAAATTGTTACCGGACAGCAATGGGTCGTGAGACCCAGATTATGTCTTTAATGTGCTTTTAGAAAGTTCACGCATGGATACCTTAGTCTAATGCCCTATTAGCATTCATTCACATGTAGCATTCTTTGTCAGACATGCCTATGATAGTATATTCTTTCCTTTGAAAAGATTATTAAAGGGAAGAGGCCTAGAACAACTGTGGAGCTTAATGGAAGCATCCAAATTGCTCCCGAGTGGGTTGCAGGCTAAAACTGACACATCAACTGTTTAGGGGAAAATGTGGATAACCACTCTTCTTTATGCAAGACCACATTCTTCTTTGTCGTTCTCTGGAAAGGCCACCATCAATCATAATTACAAAGTTCGCATTTGGGAATACTGCAGAAAGGAGGCGAGGAAATCGAAAAAATGCAAACTGGATTCTCTTAGTAAATACCAAATTTCCCTGTACAAATGACATTAGTGGATTGATAGAAAGCTGTTTATTTGGATTCTGTTATAATATAATTGGAACGACCATGTAAAGAATCCGAAAAGCTTACTTCTTAGAAGTATCAAAAATTATCCATTGGATTGACGTGGCAATCACCCATTGGTACCTCTCCTACTTTTCAGAAGGAAAATTATATGAAAATGCATGGAGGGATGCGTTTTGGATAGGCCATCTATTTTACTACGTAAATCTATGGTTGACATCTTGGCTGATGTTTTAAGAACGGTGACTGTTGGCTTAGCAGTTTATGCTCTTTCCGAAAAGCCATCTATAGGACCAACCTGCGTTGTGGACACGACCAAAACCATCTGGCTCCAATAAGGGGCAAACACAAGATGAGCCTTTTGCCGTGTTTCACTTGTGGTTCAGATGATTGTAGACCTTGAATCTTGATCAACCTAGTCTCGTCTAGAGTTCCATTAAGAGAAACTAATTTGTAGAATTTTGTGGTTAATCTTCTGAGGCCCCTAAGATGCATGGTCTACTAGATTACTGCAGTCTGATTTTTCACGCATCATCCCATTTGGTCCTGGAAGTTGATTGTTAGGCTAGATCCCGATGATACTGACCCAAAATCGACTAGTTATAAGTTTAATTCCCAATATATATCTTCCAAAAGAAAGTTGCCTTCAATATGTCGCTGGTCATAAATTTGTGTTTGCAATCTAAACACAAACTCTGTAGTTCTTTCCCTATTTCTACTTAGGGTTATAACAAAAAAAGAGAAGTAAACACAGACAGGGCAATCTGACAATAATTTGCAAAAGAATTTCAGTTCCAGTAACTTTGGCAACTGTTCTATGTACTGATAATTAAAGTACAAAACAGAGGAAAAATGAGTCACAGGTCAAAACAGAAAATAGTAAAAGAGAGGTGCTTCTTAAATTCTTATGAGGAATATAGGTTCCTTTGAAGTTTCATCAACTTCCACGTCCTTTCTCTGTGTAATTGGTTTCTTTTTCTTAAACAAATTCGATTGAAAATAAGAAAGAGCGAGGGGTTGTAGGCCATTCCTGAAACGTTGTTGGGGTTGCCGCGTTTCGAAAGAAATTACACGTTCTCCGGTCGTACCTGCTGTTTTCGTGGCTAGCTCACATAAAAGCTTCTGCTGGCTTGCAACTTTTGTATCGTATTGTGACAAGCACACCCGTGAGTGTCACGTTTTTCAACCTGCATGCTCTAAATGGTTCTATTTGCCCTTTGTTTTACTGCAACGAGTTGGACCCAGTCCTTTTGTCTAATTCGAGCCAACCATAAAACTTACTGTGGTGCCGACTGTTCCGTTTTGGCTGCTTCCATGAAAGTGATGCAAGAGGTGCTAACTGCAGACACAATCACATTTTGGACGAGTGCTCGTGAGTTGTTATAAGTTCAATGCATAACCAGTCGAGGGCCGCTGGGAAGTGACATGATCACCCCTCATTTTTTATTCATTAGCCCCTTATTAATGCCACAAATGGCTATGACTTCAACTGGACCTAAATTTCTTAAAATCTAAAAAAATTCTAAATTATTCACGTTGTTGTCCTTGACTTAGATGATCTATGATTCAAAATTTTCATTCATTGGATAATATTAACCACTATTTTTTTAACCGTAAAATGAATTGTCAAAAGTTTCACAATCTATTTTATAATTAAAAGTAACAATGATTAAGATCATCCAGTGGATGAGATTTTTAGAGAATGAGCCATCTAAGCCAACGACAACATTAAGCACTATTTGGATGTTTATAAATCTTGCCTAGTTAGAGTTATAGCTGCTACACCTAACTAAGGCAAATTAATAGAAAATGGTTTTGTTTGGTTTTTTGGGGTTGGTTGTGGCTGGGGATAGGGATGGCAACGTGACATGTTCTCGCCCTAGTCAACACTTACTGGGCCGAAGTGGCATAGGAATTCAGTGACCCGCACTGGTTGTGGAGCAAAAGAGGGATCCAACGTGGGTCTAGAGCGGTAAAGAAAACTCGGTAACCCAACTAACAATCAGCACTCTATATATCAAGTGCACTTTACTTGCTTCATACTTGCTTTTTTTTGTAGATCTAAGCCACTCAGTATGCTAGGAATTGATTAATGGTTTAAGTATCCAATTTCAAGCCCATTAGATACTTAATTGTATTTATTTTTACTATGATTTGTAACTTAAGAAGTATAGAATAAGCAAAGGATGTAATTTTCAACATAACAAATAGGATATTAAAGTGCATACCGTCAAAGAAGTATATGTATTTTTAAAAAGAATTATAGGCATTTCATTAATCTCTTCCAATTGCTCCGAGCCTCTCTGCACATAATATTTGATAGGTAGGCCGTCAAGACAAGTTCGTTATACCGTGCACCACAATGGAGCAAGGATACGAATGATTTGTGGCGGCGTAAGGATGTTAGTGATCAATGGTCGGACGAAGTGGGGCACGTGAAAACCCGCCCCATCCTGCACATTGTCATCCCTAGATGGCGGGTTGGGAGAGGTGGGAGCAGGGGCAGCCGGCCATTATTTCAAAGTTCTGGGTGTTCTTACACCAAAAGTCACAGCCATTAGAGACCGATCCTAGCATCCAGAAGCGATGTCTTTTGGTCTTTGACAAACACTTGCAGACTAGCGGATAACTGAAGTTGGAGATCGATCAAATGAACATAGACGCTTTTTGCGGGTTGGGAGAGGTGGGGGCAGGGGCAGCCGCCAGCCGGCCATTATTTCAAAGTTCTGGGTGTTCTTACACCAAAAGTCACAGCCATTAGAGACCGATCCTAGCATCCAGAAGCGATGTCTTTTGGTCTTTGACAAACACTTGCAGACTAGCGGATAACTGAAGTTGGAGATCGATCAAATGAACATAGACGCTTTTTCAGATGCTAGATCTTCACGGTTTGGGATTAGTATAGACATCTGAAGTTAGAGAATTCAGATGAATGATGAGTTAGATCAACTAGAAAGGTGGACTCCTTCATGCAAAAGTGGCGCCACACTAAATTTTTATGTGTACAACGAATGTTTGGCTACTTCATTCAAAAGTAGTAAACCTAGATACAGACGTCTGCTTTACTTTCTATCTTCCCACATCTTTAACGTCTTTTGGACTTTGGTACTCTAGGTGGTTTTCCCAGAGGATGGACGACCTTAGAAGTTTTAAATAATAATGACGGAAGAGGAATGCCAAATAAACGCTCTATATGACGGACAATTCAAAAAGCTTGTAGATTCGAGGATTGCAGCATTTAAAAAGTTTAATTGAAAATAGATTAGAAAACGACAATTAATGGTGATGCTAGAATCATTCAGTCAACATGCCATAACCTATAAGCCCATGATTTTTCTAATAAATGCATGAAATGGCTGTGAATCAAGGTGGGCTCTGTTTTTTAAGATTCAAAACATTCAAAATCTCCCTCTTGACTTTGATAATTTATTCTCCAAATTTCTCATCTATTTGAAGATCTTAGTCACTGTTTTCCTGATTTATAAAACGGGCAGTCAAACTTTTTTACCATCTATTTTACAACTAAAAGAAATAGCCTCTAGGATCATTCCATTTATGAGAACTTTGGTTTATAGTCAATTTAAGTCGAGATCAAAATTGAGAGTGGTTTCAATCTTAAAAAATTTGAGTTTGCCTGAGGTTAATAACTGCTCATATCATTAGTTAGGCGCTTACAAGGAGCCCATGTATCACTATGATTGATCTAGTAGACATCCACAGGTATAGCAATCACATAAATAAGCCGGATCATGCAAAGTTGTCTCCTTAAAAAGTGGTTCCTAAAGGCTGTGACGTATAGCAACCATTTAGTTTTCCGGTGCCTCCTCCAGACTTTGGCCTACTCATATTGCTTCAGATGTCAGCCCTACTCGGTGCAAATGATTCTCCATTCCGTAACGAATTTACAAGTTCTGCATACCGAGCTGCTATATTTCAAATTTACTACTCATGGGTGACTGAAAGATCTGTGGGAATTTACCAAGGATATAATGCGGTCTCTGGCAGAAGCCACGAGGGCCTTCCGTCAGCGTTCATCGGAATGGAAAGAAGCCGAAAGCCGTCTATCGCAATTAGTCACCGACATTAGGTCGCGTGTCCATAGCAGACAGGAATCTCAATAGGAAGGACGTCCATCCCAACTGTGGTATAAAAAAAGTGTCCGTAAGTGGGTGGTGACTGTATGTGTGGGAATTACTTGAACGAACGAAGAAAAGAAAGAAAATGTAGAAAACATGGAAATTTAACAAATTAGAGAGGGAAATGAAATGGTTTGGCAGGAAACTTGCGCGTTTGCCCACCAACTATTATCTTATTTCCTTGTTTTGGTCAGGAAACTCATTGGAGCTCGCTACTATCTGAAAGCATACGAGGCCTACTACGGACGACTCAACACAACTGCCGAATACCGATCTCCTCGTGATCACGACGGCCATGGAACTCACACATCCTCCACTGCAGGAGGACGTAGAGTCCACAGGGTATCTGCCCTTGGAGGCTTCGCTCCTGGTACAGCTGCAGGTGGAGCCCCACTTGTTCGACTGGCTATGTACAAGGTCTGCTGGCCGATCCCCGGCAGCGATCCGGCTGGTGAGAATACTTGCTTTGAGGCCGACATGCTTGCTGCTATGGATGACGCCATTGGTGATGGTGTCGACATCCTCAGCATCTCCATTGGAACAAAAGGGATCCCACCAAAATATATGGAAGATGGAATTTCCATTGGAGCTTTGCATGCTGCCAAGAAGAACATTGTGGTGGCCTGCAGTGCTGGAAACTCGGGACCCACCCCTGCAACTGCATCTAATTTGGCACCCTGGATTACCACTGTTGCAGCTAGCAGTGTCGACCGAGTTTTCCCTTCATCAGTAGTGCTCGGTAATGGCATGGAAGTCAAGGTAACCTTCTTCTTCTGCTTGTGTGACTTCTCTAAAATTGTAGTCAATCGGTCAATGAGTACAGTTTAGTGGTTAAAAGCCTGGAAACTACCAGCGCGTTCAACCTTTGGAGACCCAAACCATCTACTTCTGCGGCCCCCCTTCAATAGACCATGCCATGAAGTTTGCTCCATTCAATTACCCTAGCCTTTTTCTGTTATTGGGTATTCTACCCTGTTTGTATGTGTAGCGGGGACGCACTAGCTTGCCGAAAATATCTGTATGTCCCACATGGTCAGTGATCCATACCGTTTATCTTACCAGCCACATCTTTGATGCACTACTCCGCCAGGTGATATTAATTGTTAACTAACCACACTGCTACTGTTTGCTTTGAACTTTCTGAGCTGCCCCTGGTCAAGAAAATCAGTGGTTAGGATCGGATCACGTAAATTAGATATTCTTTCGTGCATAGCCTACCTAAGGGTGCAGGCCTGAGATGAGCGGTTTGGATCACCAAACACCTTGGCAACGCAGGCGCCAAAACTTACTCTATGTTCCCAGATGTCAAATTGACAGTTCAAAGTTCTCCAGAAATAAATAAGATGGAAGTTTTGGGCAAAGAAAGTTGAGATTGATCAAAATGGAACCCATAAAGTCAAAATGTGGAGCCCAGTTGGACCTTTGTGCTGCACGTCTAAACTTGAATCATTTGATCGGGGACTACCAAACAGAAAGTCCCGTTTAGATATGCCCTGTAACTGTGACGAGTTGCTTGATCTCGTGTTACCTGTTATCACAATTCAGGGGCAATGTGTGACACCGTACAAGCTTAAGGACAATCAATACCCCCTTGTTTTCGCGGCAGATGCGGTTGTTCCTGGAACTCCCAAGAATATCACAGCCGGGTAACAATCTATCCCCATCTTTTTCCCCCCTTGTGGCTCAATTTCTATCTTAATGAACGTCAAATTTACTTAACGAAGATACGTGTTCTACTGTTTGTGTCCACAGGCAATGTCTTCCTGGTTCACTTGACTCTAAGAAAGTAAAAGGAAAGATCGTCTTTTGCTTGAGAGGGAATGGCCCTAGAGTAGGCAAAGGACTGGAGGTCAAAAGAGCTGGCGGGACCGGTGTAATTCTTGGGAACAGTCCGATGAATGGAGCTGAAATCTCTGTTGATGCCATGGTCCTACCTGGAACGGCTGTGATTTCCGATGATGCCACTGCAATTCTTAACTACATTAATTCTGCAAATAATCCAACGGCCAAGATTGTCCCAGCCAAGACGATATTACATGTCAAACCGGCACCCTTCATGGCGGCATTCTCCTCGCAGGGCCCGAATTCTCTTGAGCCCAATATTCTCAAGGTACTTCTCTTTTATGTGGTAACCCTCATGGTGCTTTCTTCATTCAATGAATCTGGAAATTACATTTTCACTCCCATGTCTATAATGCCACTCCCCTCACTCCCTGAACCCTTTTTCTTTTGGACTTTCTTCTGGGGCTTGTAGCTCAGTTTGGTGATTGAATGAGCCAGTCGAAAGTATATGAGAAGCCCAGTAGCTGAAGTACCCAAAGAACCTGTATGTTAGGTGATTGGCATGGTACATCTTTGAACCCCATCTGACATAGGTCATTCCACTCCCCTCTCTGTTTCAGCCGTGTTTGGTTGCGAGGAAATGGGGCCGACATGGTTTCCACAGAGAAGGCAATTCTCCGGAGAAGTGTGTTATGCCTTAAAATTGAAATTTTTTGGATATTTGGTGTAATTAAATGTCAAGGCGTAAGGTACTTTCCACAGAGAATTCCTTTTCTGTGGAAAATCATTTTCCGTCCATCTTCTCCCAACCAAACAGGCCCGAAGCATTTCTGTTCTTTGGCGTGATGTGGATAGCTTGAATGGTAATCCCTTACCGTTCAGGGGGTTAGGGTTTTCTTATGTTGGAGATTTTGGAGGGTGACGTGCCTAAGATTGGCTGCCCTAGAAGGATCGCTTTGATCACCATACCACCGGGCTCCAACATGTACCTCACGAGAAGTGAAAAATGGTGCTCCTGTGCGTACTAGTTCTCTGGGCGATTGGAGGCACCATGACATCCCAAAAAGCTATCCACAGATAAAGGTGGTCTTAACTTCTAGGTGTAACATTATCAAACAAGGAGTGCAGTTTCATTTCCCAAAATTTTAGGATTTTCATTTAGCTAATGATCCTAACAACTGCAACTTAAGGAAACTTGATAATGGTGTGAATTACAGCCAGATATTAGCGCACCAGGGCTGAATATACTGGCAGCATGGAGCGAGGTATCCGCGCCAACAAAACTGTCGTCTGATCCCCGTCGGGTGAAATACAATCTGCTCTCAGGGACATCCATGTCGTGCCCCCATGTAGCTGCTGCAGCTGCCCTTCTCAAAGCCATCCATCCTAATTGGAGCGCTGCTGCCATTAGATCTGCTCTAGTGACCACTGGTATGTTACCTAAAACTCGTTGCTCAATCAGTTCTTTAGTAAACAGTAACCGTCGCAAACTTCTATAACATCATTGAAAATAGTGTTGACACTGGGCTAGCATGGCCCTTTGGAACATCCGAAACATTAATTTTACCTGAGCCCAGATTTGCTTTACGCAATTTAGTGACCACAAAGATGGGAATTTGGTCTCAGCTATTTATAGAAATATGAATTGGGCGGATCCCAAGTAACCTTATTGACATTAGTTACCATAAATATGCGTTAGTAGAAACTGCAAGGGCGATTGTCCACTGTAGGAAATGTAAATCGGAAGTTTGCCTTCGCAAAACTGTGTGTCCGCACGCTAACTTTTACCTTATGGGCAAACCTTACATTCACCTAAACTGTCCATCATTTAGCTCGTCCAACGCTCAATAGATATCTTGTAGCCCATGGAAGTCATGGCCAACCACCTAAACAACTATTGTCATTGAGTAGGGATGAACACAATTTATGTGTGAAAATTTTCTGGTGAAGATTCACCCCCACGAGTTGATCGATGGGAAAGAGTAAACGATTTCTTCCAATAAGAAATCAATTACGATACAATGACAGCCGGGTCTTTTCCATTTAGGATTTGCTCCCATCACAATAAACCTACCACCAACAGAGACTAGAGAAGGATATTTAACTCATACAATCCACTCATTAGGTCAAGGTAGAGGGTGATGGCCAAAAGATCCAACATTTCCAACTTGGACATCTGTCCGAGATGTTCCAATCTTCAGATCAAGATCAAAGATCGAGGGCTGATGGCTCCAAGACGAACAATGTTACACCAAAATTTTCATATAGACCAACAATGACATAGCCCTACTTATTGGCAGAATTATTCCGTTGGCATGATTGAAAGCCACTGTAAGATCCAAAAGCGGATCTATCTAAGGAATGGTTCATATCAATGACAAGTAGGATCCACTAGAGCATTCCCCATCTCGTCCCTTAATCTTTCTCCTCCTTTTCTCTCCACAGCTACAGTGAAAAACAATGTGGGCAAGCCAGTAACAGAAGCCTCGGGCAAAGTCGCCGGACCGTTCAACTATGGTTCCGGCCACGTGCAACCAGCTCATGCGGCAGATCCTGGACTAGTCTACGATGCCTCTTACACCGATTACATCCGGTTCCTATGTGGCCGCGGAGTCAGGATTGACCCCAAATTGAAGTGTTCTAAGGCCCCACTCTCTCCAAGCGATCTCAACCATCCATCGGTTGCCATCTCCAATCTCAAAGGCACCGTCACAGTCAAGAGGACGGTCACCAATGTTAGCGGTCAGAAGAGCATGTACACCGTGACCATTATCCCACCACCCGGAGTTTCCGTGAATATTTCTCCAATGATTCTGTTTCTTAACCATGTTGGGGAGAGAAAAAGCTTCCACATAACTTTCAGGGCAGAAGAAAGTAATGTGGCCAAGAAACATAAGAAGGGGGAGTACGTGTTTGGTTCCTATACGTGGAATGATGGGGTTCACATGGTAAGAAGCCCCATGGCAGTATCTCTAGCATAAGTCTGCCATTTCCCTCCTGTATTTTCATTTCAGTGTTTTTTCAGCGAGGGGTGTAATTGGGAACAGGGAATAAATAAGAAAATTTAGGGTGAAATTAAAACAGGGGAAACAAAAGATGTAGAAGCGAGAGAGAGGAAAGAAGTAGAACAGGAAGAAGAATAAACGACTGAATAAGAGAAGGTTGATATATTGTAGCATGAATTTCCAAGAATCTCATTCTTAATTTTCTATTGGGCTAATCAAATGACCTGCTAAAAACGATCGAAATTTGCACCAGCCGGGAATCGAACCCGGGTCTGTACCGTGGCAAGCTGTCGTCGAGTTGAAGGTAACATAAATTTAATTCCTCCTTGGTGCAGTTACAGCACTTGCAAAATTGAAGTTCCAACCTAAGGACTTTCCCCAGTACTAATGCACAACCATAAAACTGACGAAATTTGTATTATCAAAATCTAACCACGTAGAGCTTGATTGGTGTCAATATTGAGATATGGGCGTTTGACCATGAAACCCCTGAAATGAACGGTCTGAAATCGAAATTGAAGTTACAAAGCTCGGAGTTACCGAATTGGTACTTGCAGTTTACACTGAGATTGTCATCTAGTTCTTGAAAAAATGTGGATGGAGTTTCAATGTTGGATATTTTATTGGAATGTCTCCGAGGAAAAAACTTTATTGGTAATTAATGAATCGACGATATCCCGTGAAGTTTCCACACTTAGCTGGTAAGCATACCATGTGAAAGTTCATTTATGTTAGTGAATATGGAAAAGAACATTCCTCGTGCAGAAGTATATTGCACAGTTGTTCACATGTAAATCCATACTCGCAAGAACTGTTTGATACGGGAAAAAAAAAAAAGGCAGCCCCAGTGTATAAAGCTCCCACGTATGCGTGTCCGGAGAAGAGGGCGGACCACAAGTGAAAATAATGTGCTTGATGGAAAAGAATATCCAACTTGTTTCCCTTTACAAGTGAAAATAATGTGCTTCACGTTAGAATTTATGAAGTGTTTGATGCGTGTTCTTTCTTCATTTTTCTTTAATAATGTACGATTAGTAGGTCGACAGAACCGTGTTGTACCGTCCAACAAGAGATTAGTTAATATAAGAGTTGGCGGGTAGTCCCTCTCCTGGCCACTTCGATGATAGCTAGGTTACTTGAACTTGGTCCCCATTCTGAATTAGTTTGATCTATCACTATATTCTGAAAACTAACGTTGATGGATAAGATAGAATATGAAATGTCACCCAAATTATTATCGGAAAGGCGTTGTTCCGTGACAAATGGGAAAAGAGTATAGCAGGGTACACATTTAAAACAAGGGCAGGATTGATCATCAGCGATGGCATGCACTGATAGAAAAATGATACAGAGACGCTCCTAGTGGAGAAGAGGAGAGATTTTCATTCTACACCAAGGTGTCAAAACTCAAACGTGGACACAAGATGGACTTTTGCCAAAACGAGTTTGACTCGGACTTACGCAGAAGAGTTCACAGATGACGGGGAAAATATGGAAAACGAGGATATGTTAGTTACATATACCAGCGGATGTTCCGCCACAAACCACTGCTTGACTGAATCTAAGACGCAGAATACAAAAGTTTAAGTCCCCGCCGACTAGGCCAAGGTCCGAGTCGACTTGCCGTGTTCTGATACCGAACTTTACACTGACTTGAAATCCAAATCTAACCACGTTTTATTCTGTCCCCTCTGACCTATCCTTTGCCGAGAAATGTTAGGCCAAAGGACTCAAAAAGGAAACTTATCTAGATGTGCTCTATATTTGCCTTGGATAACTTGTGGGTAAAATAGATTTTGAATTGGATAATTCTGGCAGCTAACAAAGTGTAGTTTCTGTCCCAACGGCATAAATTCACCTCCCAAAAACATAAGTATTACAATCCTTAATCGTCCAGTCATTAGAATACTTGCTTGATAGTTATTTAAAGCCAAAGCAATGAGACAGACGGGTTGGATCATCCAAATTGGGTGCTTGATAATGTCTTTTCTTGGCCTTCAGCCTAGAATTTCAATCCTTTGAATAATGCGGATAAATGTGCCTGCAAATGTCTGGCATAGTCAGTAGCAGACAACTCGGCATAGTTTGAGTTGGTCGTTTCTTCTTTGGCCCCGAATTATATTTAGAAGAGTGCGTGTATAATTTGCTTTGTAATTTTTTGCTTGTAAAAAAAAAAAAAAAAAACTCACAAATATAAGTCAGACCCACCTTGAAAGTTGAGTGTCTCCATCATTTTGCTTGAAGAGGTCCACTTGAGAATGATTCAACCCATTTATCAGATTTCTCAAGTTTGGCAGAATAGTAGATCAAAAGTAATGCGGATTGAAAATTTCTAGTATCTACCAATAATCCCCCGGCGTTTGTCTGGTTTCTCCAAATTTGAACGTCTAGGAGCATAAGATTCACAACTTAGGTGGATGATTCTAGCATATCAAGTTTCCATTTTATTATTTGATCAGGATTGTTTCTAATAATCTATGTCCGATGGTCAAAACTCGGATGCTACAATTATCCGGAAAGTTGGCGCAATCAAATCGGCCTGCCAAATCAACTAAACTTAGGCCCCATTTAGGTACAAGTCGGGTGCCTCACTGTAACTTACCATGAACTCGCGGCATCTCATCATGACAACAAATTTTGCATAGAAACATATTTTTTGGGAAGAAAATGACTTGGTAGTTCACATTTTCCTCGCAAAATCTTAAATAAGGCTTCTAGAAGAAGAGTCAAGGAAAATCCTATCAATATAAAGTTAGCGTGAATGAGTTAGGCTTGTCATTATTTGCCTGATTAATAGTTTGGTTGATGTCAACATGACACATGTGAGCCCTGAAATATTGTACTTCTTCAACCACCGCATCAAAAATGCAAATCATTCTTTGCATAATGCAAATCCTGCTTGAAACACTCTGCATGTTAAATTTAGGGAAGCAATATAATTGCCCTCTAGTTTTTAGCCATTAACCATTTATTAATGTTTTAGATGATTATAACTCTAAGTGAGCCTAGATTTATGAAGATTCAAATCGTTCACAATGTTTCCTTTAACTTTGACATTTCATGTTCTAAAATTTTCATCCATTTGATGATCCTAGCCACATAAAGGGCTAGGATTATCCAATTGACGACAATTGTGGGGCATTACCCATACACTTCAAGAGCAACATTATGAACAAATTCGATCTTGATAAATCTAGGCTACCTAAAGTTATGCCCATCCCCATCATTTAGTAAGAGACTAATGAATTAAACATAGGGGGAGCTTATATTATAAACCATAAAATTACTAGAGAAAGAAAATTGATAACGAAAATGCACTTGCATACTCAAGGAACAACTCACTTTTTGAGACCTAGATGTGCCACCTAAGCATGATCAAATCTATTAATTTGGAAAAACATGTCCAGCGTATTTTGTCATAGATGAATTAATATTCCTAGAAGCCTTGGTGTTTTCAGACTGCTAAATAGCGTAGGACCTCAAAAGTTAGGGTTTTGCATATCTCGTAGACCTAAAATGCCTCCCGTGTTTATCCTACTTATAAAAAATCATCCCAATGTGATAATTCGAACCACTCTTTTTCTAATCTATTGAATAGAAATGGCTTAGGTTTAAAGTATAAAGAAATATAGGGTACAAGAAATCGAGTGTGAGTGATCTTTGGTGTGAAGGTAATTGAGAGGGTCCGAACAAGTTGAATGAGATAGATCTTCTAAAAATCATGGCTAAAATCACGAAAAGGTAGCGTGTGATAATAAGATGTTATATATGCGTTTGAAAAAAGCAGGACTTTATTCGTAGACCTTTCGCCCACGAAAATCTTATTTAGGGTTTTTACATGAAAATATGAATTATTGGTCTTTTGTGAATTTTAGCCTGCCAACGAAATATCTGTGTGACATAAGGCAAAAGCCATGGGTTTAGCCATCGACAATGTGAAAGTTTAACGGTATAGATCTACTCAAAGATTTTTTTATTTTTTATTTTCATATAGGCCTAAAAAGTGTACTTCTTTGACAGGGACAATGCCTTGCTTTTGTCCTACACCACTTTTTTCACCTATAATTTCCATAATTATCATGGATCTCTCTCAGACCTTATGTTGGTTTCAGGAAAGCTCCAAACCTGGTCGATATCCACATATCTGAAAATTTCTTCAGCCTACTCTACGCACAAACACCAAACTAATTAACTTCCAATCCATTGCATAAAGAGAATTGTTTTAGCCGAAAACACTTGCAAGATAATTTTCATCCCTTAACCAATGATGATGTTGCTTGATGAATATGATACTAGCTAGTAACAAACACAGTTCTAAAATTTCATTGTTGCCGCATTCAAAAAAAGAAAAAAATAATCTAGAAATACTCAACAAAGCATTGTTTCTGATATATCCTTTTGGCAATAACAGGGACATCTCCAAATTCCATCTAATTGGACGATTGAATTTGCTAGTCTAACAAGCGAAACAAATTTGTCGTGCTAGTACTACATTTCTCCAGATCAGATGATCGTAAACCATTGATCAAATGGCCCGATTTCTAAGGCTCGTGCAATCTGGTTTTATTACATTATGATGGCTTATCTCATAGAAATTTGTGTGGAATAATCCGACATAATCTAATAAACCGGATTTTATGAGTATAAGTCTCACATAAGACTTCGCCTGCGGGTCGACTATTGATGGCCCACAAGTTCAATGCAATTGATCACACGCACAAATATCTTCTTGTGAGTACAGCAGTAGCATCAACCGAGTCGTTCTCTCAAATCTCAGGATGACATATAAGCATCTAAAATTAAAAGAAAACAAGGGGTCCACTAAACAAAAGACCTAGATCTAGTGACCTCGTGAGAATCATGTATGAAGTGTGAAATCTAGATGAATAAGGGAAAAAGATAAAACTGTATCGTCAACGGAATGACTCTCCTCTTAAAAGAAATATCTACATAGGGATGGCTTGGAGGACCACAAGAGTTAATAGTACACAGCCTTACTTTGTATTTTGCAGGAAGTTATTTTCATGCCTTGAAGCCATGACCTCAAGGTCATACAACAACAACTCTACGATTTCTCCAAAGCTCCTCTTCAGAATAAATATCTACATCCCATTAATTAATTGATGAAAGCATTACAGGGTCATTTTCTACACACGACTCCAACCCCATCATACAAAAACTAAAAACAAAGGGTTTCCGTAAGGTAAGTGATGTTCCCATCGGTGAAAAGGTTTGTGCAGCTCCATAACCCAATTAGGGCAAAGACAGACTTATCCTTCTGCAACGCTGCATTATTTCGTTTCATTTAGTTAGAGTTGGACAATTCAGAGGACGATAATTTATCGTAATCGTTTCATTCACCAGGAAATAAACAAAGGAAAACAAGTCAAGCTGAATCAGCCAAGGACTAAAACATTTATCAGGTAGCTTGGGCTTATCCTGAGCTAAGCACAGAAGGAGGCGGGGGGCCGCACTCGGCGCCTTCGGAGTGACGGGAGCTGACGGTGAAGTGCGCTTCAGATGATACAGCACATCACATTTCCGGCGAATCGACAAATTCTTCCGCATTTCCCCGCTGCCCAGAAATCCAAACTCCACAATAAAAATTTCAATGACAGAAATTCTTGAAGGGATGATTGACATTTTTCTTCCTTATCTTTGTACTGTGTTGGTTTTGTTTTGACCTCTCTTTGCTCAGAATTTTAAGGTTTACGTTGATATTATATTTGTATGAGAAAGAACGAGAAAATTAACTTCAGAAATAAGATTATGACATAATGGACGACGTCATTGAGAGGGTTTTCATATGTGCAACTTGGTTATTTTACAAGTTGCATTTTCTGTTCGATTTCCGGCATTGAGTTAGCAGCACTCAATTCATTACACTAACTTGGATAACAAAGGAAAGAAAGAATCAACCGAGATGCCAAGTCCACGACTATTCATATACTTCTCTAACGTGTTATGTTATGAATGTGCAAACTTATGTAAAAAAAAAACACACACACACACACACACTAAGATTTAGATGGTTCCCCTTGAATTGACCAACGTTCATATCTTCATATCAATTTTATTTTTTCCATGGCCCAAAACTAATCACTACCGAGAATAGAAGATTTCTCCACCCTTTAGAAAACCCCTGCAAATACATATATATCTTGGCAAAACGGGAAACTATCTACTCATATAACAAAATGGGAAACCATCTCCCTCCTTTTTATTTTCGTAAAGCAAACTAACTTAGGAGCTCCGCCTGCTTTGAGGGAAGCCCACCTCCAGACCCTAGTTCGGAGCACCACATGATCAAGCCGATCAAACTCCACCTTCATAACATGACCGACACAGCCACCCTTTATTTTTAAACGCCTTCCCAATTCCAATGGCCGGCGATTCTTCACTGCCAACAGGAAAACAACCTGGAATTGGGAGCACATATTCTACCCAGGTCAGTCTTGTGTGGGCCATGCACCAGAAGGTCATAAATGCTTTGATAATTGTAGCCCTCCGATAGCTCATATTCGTACAAAATTCACTTAATTTATTTGTAAGGCGTCCACTTTAGCATACAAAACTATATAGGAGGCATGGGATGAACAACATCAACCATTGTTTAGTTTTATGCACATTTTTATCTCCAATTTTAGTGTTCTTTACTTCGTTGGATTCATTTTTCCAAGTACAATCCAAATTTTAAGATTTTAGAGTTCAATTAGGTGTCTTTCAAGAGGTCAATTTTGTGAAACGTAAACATGAAAATTTTCTAATTTGCATTCGTCAAAATTAATTCATAATTATTTAAAATATAATTTAAAAATTAGAATTATTACAATAATTAGGTTTTGCATACTTTGATTCTATTTAAAATCTAAGATAGTACATGTAAACCATTATTCGCATTAATTCATTCTTATCAAAATATAGCAATTATTTAGTTTTCCAAGATAGAAATCTAAATTCACTTACCTGATATTGAACATTGCAATTTATCAATGTCTTCCAAAGATTGAGCTAAGCATTGATCTATGATTTAAATCACTGAACTAAGCTTCTAAACTATGACAAAAACTCAAATATCTCAACAATTATTGTAACCTAATTTCCCAATTAAAAGTTTTGTGTGTATAAATCTAACATTCTATAACTTAATTAAGGTTAATAATTAAAATTTTCACAAAAATTTCTAATTTATTATGCTCACAAAACGAAAATTGAAGTTTGAACCAATTAGCTAGGCGATGGATTTACCTGGAATACCCCATTTTGATGTTAAGTAGATTTTCCAATAGTTTATATTGATCTAACTTAGTAATATAGAGTCTAATTTTATATTCAAAGTGTTCAAGTCTAAGCTTAAGATCATGATAAGACAAACAAAGATTTTGGCTTGATAATTTCGTTCATGATCCAATGATTTTGAATAATCAGATTTGTTATACAAGGTTAAAACTCAATGATCAAAACTCTAGCAAATTGTTGAAGTTATGATCATTGACGAATCAATATGCAAAGTTACAAATCAATGATTCTCATTTAGTCTGATAGATTTTCTCAGTCGAGATATTTGAAAATTTTGATTCATTCTATCAATTTATGGATGGGGAATATAATATTAGATCGTCGATCAAGCATTATCAGATAATATTTAACAGACTTGATGACTGAGATTATTCGATTGGTTTTAATCCTAGCTAGATCAACAATCTTAGACAAATCTGATGAAGACTTGCTTAGGCACAAAAAGAATAGGTTAGTAGGTATACAAGAATTAGAAGTATTTAAAATAACTAAAATTACATGCATGCATACATGTGAAATTTTTTAATTAACAATGAAAAAAGAAGATAAATATGATAAATACATTCAAAAAGAAATTTAACTTTAAGAAGAAATTATAAGTATTTAAATGGTTGAGGATAGTTACAAATCATAGTAAAAATTTTAAAGTCACTTGTTGCAAACGCTTGACTTTTAAAGTTGTTTCCCGCAAGCAACTTTAAAGTCCCTCACTTTTAAAGTAGTTTACAATAAGCGACTTTAAAAGTCCAATGACTTTAAAAGTACAACACTTTTAAAGGCATTTACAACAAGTGACTTCAAAAACTAATATATTTTTAAGTTAAATATATATTTGATTTTATTACTTTACAATATCTTACATAAATACATAATGAAACTGATTTTTTTATTATACTCAATGTTGATTCGTGTATTTTTTATGCACACACATACACATAAACAAATACATGAATAAGGAAATCAAAATATTTTTTTATTAGATACATATTAGATTGACTTTTGAAGTCATTTAGTCCTAAATGACTTTAAAAGTATAGACTTTTAAAGTTGCTTGAGTCAAACGGCTTTACAAGTCCTTTCCAGCAAAAAAAAAATTCCTCATCCCGCCAGACAAAAGAAGTGTTTTTAATTAATTGATTTCTTAAGTCTTTACTTTTAAAGTCATTTTTTTCTAAAGAACTTGTAAAATATTTACCAAAAGTCGGTAGTTAAAATAATGACTTCTTTCTATCAACTTTAAAAGCCTCCTGCATAGAAGTGAAAAGTCAAAACCCATCAAGGCATGAAATCAATAGATGAAATATGACATTATCAATAGCTAGTGTATGCATGTTGCAACTGAAAATTAACGTTTACATCCTAAGTCAATTATAGGCTCGAATTCCCATATAATATCAATGAATGAAAATCATGATAAATAAAGATCATGAGTGTGCATACTTCTAACATGAAGTCTATGAGTCACATGCTTCATTTGAATGATATCTAGATTGAGAAATTAAAATCTATCTAATCCTAGCTAGAATCAAAATTCATATAATGATAATCATGCTTAGGTTCAGGTTCGAGATGAATCAAAAGAGAACTAGAAGTAGATGCCCTATAGAGTGAAATCAAGTGATTGGAACTCATACTAAAAGTAATAGAAACAAGTCAAAACAATGATAAATAGAGTGTCATGCATCACATTACTTTTAATAGTCAAAACATATGCATAAATTAATTAGAAAACTAAGGTAGTTATATGACTTCCTTCAACCACAATCCCCTACCTCATAGGTGAATCCGTTATTCTACAATCTTCTTATTCCAAAATTCAAAATCTAAGAAGAATGCTCCAACTCCTATATGAGATGCCTTGGCTAATTGCCTATTGAAACTACTCTCCTATTTTCTTGTCTATTTTATCTCAGATCCTTTTCTTACTCTTTTTTTTCCAATCTTTCACCACTTAGATCCTATTATTATTTTAGCTATACTTTGTTCTTCCCTATATCATGCTCTACAGATCTTCATCTTATTCTTTTCTTAGATCCATATGATCCTAGCCTTTCCTTTCATTATACTCTAGGTCACAATCCTAGGTTGAATTTTCCAATTTCTCATAATCCACCTAATTTCCTTTATTTTCTTCTTATACTAATATATCTCAATTTTTTGACCATTAGTGAACATCTATACAAAGTGGATTCATTGTATGTGGATGTTCTCTGGTTTTGGAAATCTAGATTTTCTCCAAAAAATTAAGTTAGCATGTTATTTTGGTGGTTTGAATACTAAACTTAAATAATTAGCACTCACTCCACAACTAGTTGAGTTAGATCGATTCTGCTCTTAACTCTTTATAAAATAAATATTATATCATAAAATTCAAGTTGTTACAATAGGAGTCACTATTTCTATCTACATGTATAGCAGGTGGGATATGATGTTGACATATATGGTTATGTCAATCAACCTTAAAGGATGTAGATCATTTGCCTTTATGGCTTCATAAGGATGCTGTTGTCTAATTAGTTTGATACTATGCGATATGTTTCAGATATTGGACACAACTTCTAATGGTGTGTACTTTTAGATTGAGATTTGTAGTACTCTATGTAATTTATTATAGATTTTAAATCATTATGTAACCAAGGTTTGATATTGATCGTGATTAATTGACACCATCTTGCTATCTCTATGCATTTATGTATTTTCTACATATTTTTTGTCTTGCTTAGAATTTCTTACTGAGTGATCATACTCACCTCACCAGCATTTTAGGTCACTCTTCTGAAGAAGAGTATAGATTTGAGGTAGAGTAGGAACTTTGAAGTCTGAGAGCGGAAGTATGACAGTGAAATTAGTTACTTATTTTGTTCAGAATAAAAACCTCGAACATTTAGAACAATGATGTAATGAGACAATAAACCTTGTTATGAATGTAGGAATTTTGTTTAATATAAGTAGTGGTTTCATCTAAGGTTGTTCGGCTATGACCATTGGGTCTTGGCAATGCTTGTCCTTACATACTTATTTTGCCTATATGTAGAGTTTTAATAAGACATTCGGGCATCAAAGCACAGTTTATACTGCTCACAGCCAAACGACTTGGAAATCAAAATAGTCGACAATGAGAAAACGAGTCCTAGGTATAATAGACAAGTGGAGATATAAATTCATTTGATTTTTGTTATTGAAAATTCAAATGATACCAAAAAGACAAAGCTACTAACATGGTTGAGACTTCCTC
The DNA here is from genome assembly GCA_035236585.1 of Warburgia ugandensis. Taxonomy (NCBI): domain Eukaryota; kingdom Viridiplantae; phylum Streptophyta; class Magnoliopsida; order Canellales; family Canellaceae; genus Warburgia; species Warburgia ugandensis. The sequence goes on from CP141130.1 coordinate 9,661,618, forward strand.
TTCTGAAGCACAAGAAAATTCTTAGGTTCGGAATGACATGATGTAAGGCGTGATAGAGCTTCTCTTACCATGGATGAAACAACGATTCCAGGAGAAGTTGGAGGAGAAGGAACCGATGCAAAGGGAGATACCTTGTTAGAGCCTTTAAAAATGATTGCCCCTAAATTTTCAGGAGAAGAATGGCCAAAAACCCCATAAACCTAGCTCTATGAGATCAAGAAAATATTTAAGGTGATGAATATACTAGAAGAAAGACGGATGGCAGTGGTTACTTTTGTACTAGCAGGAGAGTCCCTACATTGGTGGCCTAAAAACGAAACAACATTCTTCGGAGTTGAGTGCTCTCTATTTAGTATTCTTGGCAGTTTTGAATGTGGTGTTAGAGAAACATAATTCGATAAGCCTGATATTTTCACAATAGATAGGATAGCCTTTAATAACTGAAATGAGCTTTACAATGATCAGACTACCATGATATGGAAATACACTGGATGGGGTATGTCGAGGAAGCGCTACTCTTTCGTTCTCTTCAAAATACAAATGTAAAGTGGAAATGTTTAACAGGAGTTTGATTTTGAATCTGGTCGAATGAACTTCTTGTATGAAAATGAAGGGCAGACTCAGCAGGGACAGGCAACGACATTTCGACATTTGTCAAATTATCCACCCGTTCTCTTTTGTATTTTCTTAACCATTATTTTATTTTTGGAGAAGGACAGAGAAGTAGCTTAAAAATGCACCTTTTACTGACTCAAAATGGTAAAAGTTTCTGGAAATAGGTCGAAAATATTATTTTCATAAGGATCACTCATTTGGCTGGGCAAGAGCTACTACAGATGTCCTCTCCAACGCCCTTTCTACGCTAGAAACAAGGAGCTGCGAGTCTGTAAAACCTTTCTCTGTTCCGAGTGCCATCCTCATCTTCCCGCTGTAATTCAATAACGTTAATCGCAAGGTTCTGCATCAATTAACTAGAAAATTGAGTTGTATTTGGAGTTTAGTGAGATCATTAGGCTCAAAGAAATAAAAGAAAGAGTCTTTCCAATTTGGATATCTTAGAACAGAAATAGAATCCATGGATGTCTACTAAAACCAGAAATTAGGTGGCGCACACCACGAACCATGAAATATAAGCTCTTGTATGGATGATTAGCGATACTATATGCTCCATGGGCCTAATCAAATTCGAAATCGTCATGTTCGTATTCTTTATAATACAATGCATGCTATTAGCCGTTGAATGTGAGACCACCACAATAAAAATCCCATTAGTTTCCTTAACAAAGCTGATCCTGATGTGCACTTATGTAAGATTGAACACTAGGGCGCATCAATCTACATGTACGTATGTCAAGTTCACGGAATCTCCCGGAAATCTATAGCAATCTACCGGTCAGGAAAAACAGCAAACGAATTCCGCTTCTTCTTGGTCACCTCTTTTGCTTCATGAACGAACTTTGGAGGATCAGCTCTGTCTGCATCGCTACAAGGACTAACTGCAAGAATCCGAATTGATTTCCCCAAGATGAATAAGTCCCACGTTTGCTGGTCTCTCCACAGATTGATATCGAGAGATCATCCTGGTGTTTAGAAGAACCGAAGCAGTGATACGAGTAGCGTCACTGTACTCTCGTGATTAGAACACTAATCCGGTGACTACGTTCACCGTTTGTTACGTGGAACAAAAGGACATCAGAACTAATTTTACTTAAACTTTCACTGTCTTAACTGCATTGGATTTAGAATGGGAGGCATTTTGCAGCCTTTGTCTTATCGGTTGCACCCATTGAAAGTGAAACAAATTTAATGCAAAGGGGAAGGGGAAGCCATTGAAAGGGATCGTCTCCTTCCCGCATGCATATCTTTCAATGCCTTTCATCATGGACCATAAAATGTGATTCATGTGGCAGAAAGGAGAAGGGAAGCCTTGGCGATAAAAATTGTCATAATGTGACCTTAAGATTATAGATTCAAAGCTACCTACTATAAACCCTTGTGATCCATCCTTTCGTGAACTTGCATAGGCAGAAGCTTCGTACACCTGAACTGCCCTTATGTAGCAGCTAGGACCTTACCATAGCAAAAGTGAAGAGCTGTGGGCAACTTGTGTCCTTTTTCAAAAGTGAATAGGAGTATTTTTTTTTTATGTTTACATTTCTCTAGTTAGCAATTAAAGTTTGTTCATACCCCAAATAGTCATAAGCTAATTGCGGAACTTTTTAGGAAGTAGGAAGCGTCAAATTAAAGCAACAGGCTGCAGATAGTACTGTCAAGATACGCAAAAGTCACAATTATTTCGTTGAAGGTACTCAACTTTGGCAAAAACATTTTTAGAATGTGAATTTAAGTTGTAAATTTGAATTTGCAACTGGATTTACAAATATTATAGGAAATTTAATAAATAATTTGCTACATATGAGTTTTATTTGGTATACTTATGTTAATTTCTTAAAATATGTATTGAATTTGAAAAATATAATAACTTTGTGAGAAACTGTAGTGCATTCCACTATTGCATGATACACCCAATAACAAATGATTAATCAGACCCGTTCATTTAATTTTTATGGATTTGGATCACCTGTAGTGCAGAACACTTCTATCATTTCCTAACTTTTAAATGTCTGGGAGAAAGCTTGGTGCCTCAACTTTGGAAAATCATCGAATTATCCGAAGAGTCTTGTAACTGTGCTCCTAATTCAAAGGAGGACCACATTTGTTGCAGCCAGCTCACGCTTTTGTTGAGAAGTACATTTCATTGTCATATACAATATGGGACTCAAAAATCTATCCCGAGCTAAGTTATAGAAAGTGAAGGAAAGAAGATTACTTTCTTGATGGTCTTTCCGTTTGGATGACTAGTTCTAAATTTCAGCAACTGACATTGTTATCCCTACATGAAAACAGTCAAACAGATCGCATTGCAAGGGCCAGATTATCTCTGGACCCTGAAAAGGACCCTACTGGGCCCTACCGTCATTCATTCATCATGTTCTTAATATCTTAGATTGGCTAGCTACCAAGTTTCGGAACATTAGATGACTCTAGCTATACCCATTTTTGCTTTTAAATCATGTTTATTATATTTTTTTAACTTCAAAAGCTTATATCTAGAGGCCTCTAGTGGACGTGACTTTTGGTATACAGCTTAACTAGGGCAGGCTGAAGATGATGATCGGTTCAGATCACCCAAATATGGGTCTGTTTTCGTTGCATCTTTTTCAGCATCGTTCTTCAGTGTCTGGATAGAACTTGTTTTAAGCAACGAATCGTTGATATCGGTTTCATACATGCAACCTTCTAAATTAAGGATTTTTTTTTCTTGACTGTCTTTCAAATAAAAATCGTTGTATAAAGGATGCGTATAATTTTGATCAAACAAAGATTAACTGGAACGAACTCGTTCAATGAACAAAACAACTATCCATTTAATAGGCCTTGATATGGATCCGACAGGGACTAAGTGGAGTAAGCAAGTGTTATTTGTTTAGACGAAATGGGGTAATACTCAGCGTTTGATTTGTAGAGGCTTTGTGGATGGATGTAAACGGTTACTTTTTATTCTGTGTAAACACCCGGACGATCATGGGGAAATGACCAGTGTTTGAAACTTGAAACTAAATCCTTTTCAGAGAGGCAAGCCACTCTGAATGCCCCCAAACAGACACACACCCCATGAGCGCAACCCAGTCCCCTGACCTTGCACTGAAAAGTTCCTTCTTGCGCCTCTGCGGTAGAAAGCCCTCGCAAAAAGTTGGAACCAAATTGATAGTTCTAAACCTCAATTGTGATCTTTAAATGGTCGTTTGAATATAAATAAATAAAAATAACTGTATAAATTCATCAATAGAGCTTCCATGATTCAAGGAGTTAGAATTTATACAAGAGGGACAAGGATAATTCCTACCGGATAAATGATCTTAGAGTAGAACTTGTACTTATGCCTGCTCATATTTTGCCTCATAGGAGAAATATATTCTCATGCATCTCATAACAGCTTGTTCACTCATTTATATATTTTAGGTACTCTGTTCACAATGTCTAGGTAATTATGCGGCCTTTGTTTTTTCTTTTTCCTGAAATGTAGTCACACAGTGTGTACAGTCTCGAACCTTGGTAACTTAAGTGAGAGAATCCTCCTGGAGTCACTGCACTTAGAAGGTTTTGATGCGATTAAAATTTATTATTATAATTTATTTTATATATACTTTGAAACGAAAATAAGAACAAAGACGGGTCTGATCGGTAAACCTGTTCAAAATGAGTAAATCATTCCCTTCTTGGTGCCTGTTACTGTCATGTGACGTCAGAAAAAGTTGCTCGCCCACGGGCCAGTTCTTATCAACTAAAAGAAGAACTACAGAATCAAAAAGGTTCAAAGACAACCTCAAGAATTCTATCAAACAAAAGGACGAGCTCACGAGGCATAATGAAGGCTCCTTTTTACTCAGTCCTCCAGAAAGTCATTTCTACTTCCACACTTTCTAACACATTTATAATTTGCATGGATATTAAGTCTCATGGGGCCTCTCCCGTGATACCTCACGGGTTTGAATTGCTCGTGGGTGAGGCAGTGCATCGGCCCTTCACAAAAGAAGGAGAAATGATTAGCCCAAGAACGAGGGTTTGGTTTCCTAATGAAACTGTAAATATTATTAAATGAAGATATTAAGTTTTTGCTAGTTAAGATAGCACATTGTGTTTATTTCATTTTTGTTTTCCTAACAATTATTTATATTAAATAAAAACTGGCAGCCTGGTGTACTAAGTTCCATCATATGCAAGGTCTGAAGAAGGGGTAAACCACAATAAATCTATAGTACTTAGTCTTACCTCTTATTTGTAAAAAAAGCTATTTCTATGACTCAAACCTATACTCTCCAGGTTACACAACTACAACTCAGACGTTGCGCCAAAGCTCGCCTTCTTATTTACGTTAGATTAATCTACTTAAATAGTTGGTAAGAAAACATATTTACAAGAAATTTATTTTTTCTTCTTTTTTGTACCAATGATTAATTTCTATACTCACGCGTGACGCACGCACCTAACCGATAGCGTTACATCCACTCTTTGTATGGAGATCACATCCACTTTGAAATGGACGCGAGCTAGCTTGAGTCCAATCAACCAGATGGACATAATACCAAACTAACCTTTTTTCGCGTTGTCCGTTTAATCAAGGATACAGGATCCTCAAATGAAGGATGGGTCAATGTGATTGGCCGGAATTGTGATGAGTGTTGTGATTAAGGTTTATAAAGACATCTTTCACCATTCGGATATCTGTACACGGACTAATTAGATTGATCCTCTTGAACATAAAACTAAGTAGACAGCTAGCATTGTAACATCAAAGAGGGAGGCTGTTAGGGGGAAACGAAGTTGGGTACTATGATGTGCAAATTCCGCGTGAATGATCAACATGAATTCATGAAGTAATAGATTTGATCATATGAGATTCAGCGCACCAGTTACAATCACAGACTAGATTCTTTCTCAACCAATGTTCAATGAACCACCAGTTGCGAGCAATCTCACCCTCCTTTTCTTCCTTTTACAGGTGAAAGGGAATCTGTTATACAATTAGAGAATATACAATTGGAGCCCAATTATTCAATGAACGACATCGATCAATTACTAGGACTGTTCATATATGACTCGTAGCTCTGAATTATGCTTTGGTTTTTCTTTCAGAATGATATACAACACAATTCTCCAGCCTGACCGAGCACGGGAGAAACTAGTTTGGAATTTGTTCGATGGGGTTGAATTTTGGTCCATGGTTAATCCATAGCAGGTTGGAAGATAAATAGTAGTGGTTATTTATGACCTCAGACCCGAGAATTCTCCCTTGTTCTTCTTTATGACCCGCATATACCGGAATTCTCCCTTACAGGATGACTCAACGACTTTGATTTGTGGTGGCTTTGCCGAAGAATATAGACGACTGCTTTGTGTTTCCTAGTCACCCTTATGGGGCGAGGTTTGCTAGAAAGAGTTTGTCAATTCTATCTTTTTTATTCGAGGAAAGGGTAAAAAATTTCTGTCTTTGTCTATGTATCTCCTTCTGTAACTGAAAAATGTTTCTAGTCATTCTTTAAGAACCACAATCAGTTTCGGGAGAGTTAGTGCCCGGTTGGCGAAGCTTATCCAATCCAGTTACCGGATTTTGCCAGAATAATCCGTGTAAGTTTTTGGCTCTTCTATGCTTCTTCAAGATCACACACCCACGGAAGATTTCTAGAACCCTTGTGGTTCTCTTTTTTGGGCCATTTTGGCTTCCTTTCATCCCTGGATGGTTGTAGCCTTGACCACCTTGGTCACCCTTGTAAATTCTCTCAACTCAATCTACTTAACCATCAAAAACAATTTAGGAATAATCAAGCATAAACCAATAACCCGGATCATATAGGCCTTCTCAATCGGGCCCTTAGAGACATGCATCCACCAACAAGCAGCCTCGAACCTAACACGGGAGACGCTCCCTGTGCCGCCACACTAGAAGGCTTTAGTTAGAACTACCAATTAGAGCGTTAGAATTGTCAATGGGGCTTATCGTTTCTTAATAGCACAGCCTAGAAGATGAATGGTTCTCTTTTCTTTCGTCAAATGGTTGGGTCATTAAACTTAGGTCCATTAGTACTTCTGTATGCCATAGGAAATCTTGTACTAGAATAGATATTTCTTGTTCTCACTTTGTATGTAATACCATCATTTTCAACACTGGACGTAGTCAAACCCGTTGCCAAAGCATTTCTTTTCTTTCTGTAAGGGGGACCTAGTCGTATCATATTTTAAAATTCAAAAGCTCTAACGCAATTCGAAAGTCAAGCGAGACAACTTAAAGACACTCCGGGTGACTAAAAATATTCGAGAGATATTTAAAATAAAATATTACTAATTTAGACTTACGTTTATAATTTTCAATATATATAGTCGAGGTGAGTTAGTTAGGCCAGAGTGTTGATGTTTTAGAGGTCATATTCTAAGTTGACTAGCAAATTTTAAAACTATTAGTAAAATAATTTCTCACTCAAAACATGCCTATAAAAAGACCTGCTATTTGCTACCAAGTGAGTTGTAACAGTTGGAGGGCCTCACATACAACAATATTATTCACACGGGGTACTAGGACCCTTAGAATGTTACAATAGCATAGAGTCAACCCCTAACTCGGTGTATAGCTAGCTGGCACGCGGTTACTAAGTACATGTGGACACAACACAGGAGGATACGTGTTCTTTAATGAGGATAGGATTGCTGTTAAGTGACGCCAACAGGTCTGAGAATTAGTCCCATATCACTAAGAAAAAAGTGACTAAACTAGTGATAAGAGTTAAAAGGACTTCAATATGGGCTCCAATCTCTAAAATAGACAATATTATTGTGTGTAGGGCCCTTCGACTGTTACATGAGTAACTAAACCGCACCACCATTTCCAAAAAGTTCCATAATATTCAAAGAAAAATGCTTGAAAACAATTCAATAAACGCATATATATATATATATATAGAGAGAGAGAGAGAGAGAGAGAGAGAGAGAGAGAGAGAGAGAGAGAGAGAGTCCTATTTCCATTACATTTATATAGTAAATCTGTAGGGTTATCTGATGTGAAAGCTTTTGAATAAACTTTTGATTTATAACTATTATAGCTTGGAACCTACACTATAGGAAAGGAAATAATGGATGTCCTCACTCCCCTTTTCTTGCTTCATCCGCCAACCCACTTTATTTTCCGGAAAATGAAGTAAAACTAACTCGTTTCTTTTCCAAGAGAAAAAATGCATAACACTGGGAACGGGTTAGAAAATATCATTCTCTTTCATAGGAAAGTTCACTTGTTTTTCATGGTAGTCTTGGCAAAGGCTGCTTCTGATATCTTCTGGAAAGACCTTTCGATGCAAGAGACGAGGAGCTTAGAATCTATAAACCCTTTTTCTGCTCCTAGCGCCATCCTCACCTTCCCATTGTAACTCATCAGCGTTACTGTAAGGCTCTGCACCAATTAATCACGAAAATAGAGACATAATTAGGAGGGAAAAGAGCACAGTAGATTGGTAAAACATAAGTAATGTATTCTAATTTGGAGATCTCATACACCACGCATGCATAACTAAGTCGAGTGTACAAGATGGTTTTAACAATAACCATTCATTTGCTCCCTGAAAGCCATGGTTTGCTGAAGATGATACGGCTCGGCCTGGGCCAAATAAATGGTCTTTATGAAGAAGATATGTACTTCTATGCCCATAAATTTTACAGCTCACAATAACTGATTGTTTTTATAATGCCATAATTTACCATATTTGCAAATTCCGACAGCCGTGTAGTACGGAATCTCTCCCACTGCAAACTTTCTTCAAGACTGCCCATCTTTGCCTTCTTCTGTTAGTGGACCCGGACAATGATGCTAAAAGGGACCCTACCTAGAAAGGCTCCCAATTTAGTTGATCTACCGTTAAACTTGATCGGCCAGTCTTAGTGGCTGCATGCAAAAAATCATGGCCACCGGATGCTTCTAGATACTAGCATTTTCTCTTAAAAATTTCAATGAACAAATTTAAGGGGGTGGGACTCAAGTTATTAAATTTGGTAGCACGTCAATTGAACAGAGTCTGAACATGATAGGTGGATCAGATCACCCAAGGGCCCCAGTCACGTCACATCGTTTTCCGGCCTCCGGCAAGCATTTTTCCACAATCGCAGGCTGATTCAAGAGCCTGTCGGAGGCACTCTCATACTCATTATCAACTCTCAAAATTTCACAATCGTCAAATAACTCGAGGCCGGTGAATATGGACCAATTTTTCAGATGCTGGAATCATCCAATAAGCCAGGTTTTGAACAAGATATTCAAAGTCCAGACGAGCGGTCCAGACAAACCAGAGATGGGACCATTTAGTAGCTCACTTATCCTAGCAATCAAATACTAACACAGATGCATGTGCAGAACTTACCTCCGGGGAACCACAGACCATGAAGTATAAACCCTTGCACGGATGACCATCAATGGCCATTTTCTCCGTTGGCCCAACCAAATTCGTAATGGCGACGCTCGAATTCTTTAGAACTGCGTGTGTCAACTGGGCAGCAGCCTGCAAAGACCACGGCAAAAACCATGTTAGCTTTCTTAATCCTGGTCTAATATACGTACATTTATCTAAACCACATGAATCTTTAATACCAACCTCCGGTCCTCTTAGTCTCCTAACCATTTCTAGCATTCTGCCCGTGAGATAGACAGCGAGCGAGCTCCTCTTCCTCTTGATCACTTCTCGCGCTTTGTAAACATAGTGTAGCGGATCCGTTTTCTCTGGATTGGTGCAAGGAGGAATTGGTACGTGTAAAAAAGCGAACTGATTGCCCCAAGTTGATTTGGTGCTGGATTTGGTCATGTCTTCGACGGATTGATATCCAGATATCATCCTAGTGTTAAGGAGAACCAAAGCAGTAACACGTCTTGCGTCAAGATAATCGTGGCCACTCGCACTTTGCATATACAATTGGATGCCGTAGAACACTATTCCGCTAATGACGTCGTTCACAGTCTGTTACATGACACAAAAGGGTTTAGAAGATAATTATGCTTATTAATTTCTGATGATCTTGTAGCAAACAACTCATGTCACATTAATGTTGTGAGATATCTACGGCCGCTGATTTTTCCAACCGCAATGTTAACCTTCATACAAATCTTTACCGGAGATTTGTTTGTACAACGAAAATATTACTTAGCCTATCAAAACTGGATTCTTCTGAGCGCTCCCTATCTTGCTACGTATTTCTTAGTGTCAGGCTATCTACACCCTGGCTAGGACACAGGCCCAAACGTGGCTCAAGCGGTCCACTCTCAAGTGGCACGCTCCCTATCTTGCCCTTTTGGAGCTTGGAGCGCTACCAACAAAGTCATGTGGTTCTATTTTGTTGTTTTCTTAAATATCTTGAACCCTGTACCCTACTTTTCTAGGCTCTTTTTATGAGGGCGGTTGCAGCTTTCTGCTTCCCTGCTCTTTTTTCCTTTTTTTATGTAAACAACTGCTTCCCTACTCCAATATGTTATTTCCCTCTCCAATATTTACTTTCTCGGTCCACCTACTCCGATCACATTTACTTACTTTTCTCTTCTCCGTTCTCTTGCCAGTTCTTACTAATTAAGCATATTTGCTGTATGTGGCAGAAGGGAAACAAAATTACTTACATGTGAATAATTCAATCCATGGATTATTTTTCCCGTGCCAAACAGCCACATTATTAGCACCATAGATACCGCTTAAAATTAGATTATGCATAAAAAAGTAGAGCTTTGTTGTGCTACCATACCGCTCCAAGCTTAGACTTGATTTGTTGTATATGATCAAGAAAGAAGGTGATGGTAGAGATGGTCATGGGTCGAAATTCTACTCCCTCAACTGCTGACCTTATAGGGGTCTCGTCATCTTCCACTAAACTGCTCTTTAGAAGGCTCGTGAGAAAGTCGGATGCTGTGTTGTACATCAGCGACAGAAATTGTGGCACACTTTGGCAAAAGTTCATATGGCCGTGATGTCGTGGCTGAGTAGGGAAAGTGAGAGGAAGAGAAGGATCATCAGCTCTTCTGACACAACTAAAGATCGCTCCCATGAGCGAGAAGCCATCTCCCAGTGCGTGGTGAAGCTTGAGTATTATCTGCCCAGCTGCACTGCTAGTTGGGTACTTTATTACGTGAGCCTCCCACAAGGGCCTGCTCTGTGGAAGCTGTTCCAAGGCTATCTTCGACAGATACTCGTCCATGTATTTATCGTATGATTCGGGCGATAAGCCGTCGGGAAAGATAGGGGTCTTTACATGCTCTTCAAGGTTAACTTTCACTCTCCTCCACTGTGCGATTCCATTCTCATCTTTGACCTGGTTCCAAACCCACTAGATTGTAAGCTGCAAGAACTTGAAACCAACAAAGATTTTCTAATATAAAATGAAAACATTAGACTAATCATCCTGCAACTTAATCATATTGTTTTCTTCGAATGGTGAACGGACTTAAACCAAGAACCTGATGGTCCGAAAGGAATATTGTCCAACTAATAAACCGGCTCCAGCCCCAGATGGATTTCGTAACAATGAGATCTGATTAGTAGAAAAGCTTGGACAAAAATTGCAGAATTTTTTAAGCCACAGGAAGCTTCAAAAACCTGAAATCTCTCTACGTAATTGAAAAAAGAGGAGTTTCATCTTTATGGTAGTCAAATTAAGGTAGACGTTAAACGAGGAACATCAAAGGCCACAAATAGAGATATTTAAGAAAAAAAATTGTTAATATGCAAATTTTTAAGAACGTGGCATAACATAGTTGGTTTGCATGTCTTTGTATGGGTTTATTTTATTTTTCCTATTTATGCGTGGAAGTGATGGTTAGACTCCCATATTCTGATAAAGGCACCACTTTGTCAAACCCACTTACAGAGAGAGAGAGAGAGATTACCATGATAGAGGAGAAACGTGGGCTGATGGGGATGAACAAGTCCGTCAGCTGACGCTTATACTCTGAGTCATCGATCGGTACCTCAGATTCAAAAACTCCAAGGATGCTGATCGACAGGGCTGAACTATTGAAGTATTGGCCAATGGGGCTGACTGGCTCGCGATCTTCTTCTACTTCTAGTTCGACGTCCACAGACTTGGCTAGACTCAAAGCCATTGTACTGTCGCAGTACTTGCACAAACTCAAAGCTTCTCCGTCTTGCTTTTCAGTGACTTATATAAAGTTGGTAATCCGATCTTCCTGAAGTGAAGAAGAGTTCGGTTATGTGGTTGGTAAGTGGCGTTTTAATATGCCAGCTACCTCAAGAATAGCACTGTAGCGATTGGTTGCTATTGGGCCAACCGTTCACGTCGGTCACTACTTAAAATTTTTCAAATTTACAGCTTGAGACAGATCGAATGGATTTGTCCGCTCCTGATGCTACTCCAATGTTCTCCTCCTATTAAAGAAGGCCACATTCCTTTATCACGGTGCCAGATATGAAATGTTAATAAATTCCTTTATCACGGTGCCAGATGTGAAATGTTGATACACCCCCTTTCCTTGCCTGGCTACATTCCTTCATCACGGTGCCAGATATGAAATGTTAATAAATTCTCAACAATGAACATAAATAGGATTGTCGATCACGTGATCACAATTTTTAGGGCCCATAAATGAGGGATAAGACCCCACTGATGTGACATCCTACTAATAGCCATCCCAGCCACATGTTTCCACAGGTAACTACGTGATAAAGCAAGAGGGCCCCGCCTCCGGCCCACGTTGAGTTTATATAGGAATCTACCGCATTGGGCCCGGCCTTCGGCCCATGTTCGTCTCACAACACAAATAGATAAAAAAAACGACAGGATTAAGGATTAAGCCAATTAAGCTCTACACTCAGTACACGAGTTTAAATTCTAGTCTATAATTTAAGATTTAATTTTCAGTTCGGGTTCAATTTTTGAATATTTAATTTTTTAATACACAGAGGAGAAAATGTAGGAGATAACAATTCAAAAGGTAGAAAGGGGATTATGCATTTTTTTATTTAATAATTTATTTATCAATTAATAATGAATTTGTTTGGTTAACTAGTATATAGGCAAACAAACACACAACATTAAAAAAACACACACACACACACACAAATTAAAAGTATATATCATGCAAGAAACACTTCAAGGCATTCCCAACATGGTAAATAGTTTAGATCTTTCAAAAAACTTTACGATCCATATCACAAGAAGTGTTGACCTTTTTGAGTGCTCTAGCATGTCTAACTCCCTGGGTAAGACTCTTATACTTTTAATTGCTAGTTCTTCCATGAATTAAAGATAAATATGGTCATCTATTGTATAAGAATTCAAAGATGAAATGGCATGCTCCTATCTCGTTATGAGGTTGGTGGTATCTTCTCCTAAAAAGCGTCATAACAGGGATATATTAAGAGCTGCAATTTTACCAGTTGAAATTGTTAAAAGTTATCTATTGCAGTTGGTCGTAGACAACAGGGCTCTTTTTCTCATTTACACTTAGTCAAAGGTTCAAGGTGGCACTCTCCCCTTTGTTGGTGACATCCAAGTAAATTTAGGAATTGGCATAATAAATACTGTGTAGTTTGCTTCATGATTCATTTTTTTAATTGATAACTTACACACCCAACAAGTATTTATATTTACACCCTTTCCATATTCATCATCGGGATACATCCCCTCAACATACACACCCAATAAGTCTTTATATTTACACTCTTTCCATATTAATCATCATGATACACCCCCCTCAACATACACCCCTACCCAATGTATCTCAAGGGAAACCCCTCAACGTAACATATGATAAAATTTCACTTCATGGCAGCACAAATTAAAAAGAAAAAAAGAGCTTTGCTTGCTTGGCCTTACTATACTGATAAATGTCTCTTTTCTCTTCTCTGAAATATACAACAAGTGGGAGAGGCAGGATTCGAACTTACATAGAAAACCTTCAATAAATTGACAATCCGTTGTTGATAACCACTTGGACACTCTCTTCTTTCAGGGCTGAGGCTGCCCTCAAATGGGTTCCTAAATAAGAAAGAGGGCGGTGTTCATTTTTATTGATTTGATTGAAGGGAACTAAGACTATTAGCTTCTTAGCATTCTTAGAGAATCTAATCATTTAGTCAGTTCATAGCAATCTTTGTAAAGCAAGAGGCAAAGCTTCTAAGATAGCTTCCCTCACTTTTCATACATTCGGTAAAGGGATGCAATGCACTCCTTAAACCAGTGGCCTGCTTACAGGAGGCATTTCAACTTAGCCACTAGACTATTGGCTTACATATGATGTTTACTTCATCATTTCTCCTTCTAACAAAAACAATAAAACATATGAATTAAATGGGATATTTTCATTTACTAGAGAAGACACCAATGTCTCTCAAAGAGGCCAATGGTCCAAATAATTTATTTGCTTGGTATTTGTCTCCCTGACCTTGCTTCCGACCTTTCATGAGATTTTCTTGACAAAGTCATGGTTAGCAAGGGTACACATTGATTTGGATTAACCAAAAGTGGTCATTTTGGTTGATTCGTAGCTATTGTCCGACGGTAATCAACATGATAAGCAACGGGTACCAAAACTCAGGTTATTCATAGAAGAAACGGGGCCACACCTTTAACTAGATTCCGTCCATGTGAGGTTCGAAAAAGAGATGAACCACAAGGGTCTATCGTACAAGGATTGCACCCTGTGCTATATACTATATAGATTAAATATCTTTATGGCATTAAAATGGTGAATATTCGAGAAAGGTTGTCAAAGTAAAAAGTGTCAACAACATGGAAGAACACAAATTTCAGATGCTTGCATCGTCCACTAGTCATACCAGAGCCTTGCAGTGCACTGGAGGAGTGTCTCACCAGAATGACCAGGGTCCGATGCACGCATGTCTACCGTCCAAAAAATGCCGTCCACCTACAGTGAAAGTTGGAGAAAGTTAGGCGTAAGGACTGGATCAACCCAGATCGGATCCCTAGTGTAAAAAGTAGGCACCGCAAGGTAACTGATCATGAGGTCACGCATTACTGTAGCATTCAAATTGAAATTTGAGCATTGTTCTGTTCTAAACAAGCGTCAGATAAGTACAAAGGATGACCTATAGATGGGCAGTGTGCCCCGAGGAATTTGCCAGGATATCTGCTGAAGAGTTACAGAGAAATGGGGTGAGCTTCTTGAGTTCCGTCAGAGGAATCAGAAAGTCAAATTAACCTGGTCTCCTCCTGTGGGAGCTTCAACATGCTTCGATTGGGAACATAGAAATTCTGCAATTGGTTGGATTCTTAGATTCTCCACGAGCAATGCTATTTTTGAATTCTCTGGTCCCATTGGTGCTTCAAACTCTCGAGTGGCAGAAGTTAAGGCAGTCCTCACCGGTATTAGATTATTTGTAACGCTCCAAATTTTAATAATATAAATATATATTTTTCACAAAAGCTATCACTAGCAGTAAACTCGCACAATTGATTGTAGAGTGGGTACCATTGACTTAAGACCGGTGTTCAAATCATTGTAATGATATATTAATTTGATTTTTTTTTTTTGGAGAAAAAAATATAGTTCTTACTAACAATTGGAGAATTCTAAGGATTAGAATGAGCAATAAAGAGTAAAGATAGATAGAAAAAGATTAGAATAAGCAATAAAGAGTAAAGAGATGGAGTGAAAGTTGGGGAATTCTCATAGATAGAAAATGATTAGGATGAGAAATAAAGAGTGGATAAGAGTTTGAGATAGGATAGGATAGGAAGGAGAAGTATAAAGGTCAGCCCGGTGCACGAAGCTCCCGCCTATGAGGGTCCGGGGAAGGGGCAGACCACAAGGGCCTACAGTAGAAGTATATCTAGAGATATAATAGAATAAAAATAGTAAAGAAGCAAATCAAATAAATTAGTCTAAGTTTGGATGTCTACTGCTAGTTAGGAAACTAAGTGTAACACCCCAGGTTTTTATACCATTTTTATTTAAATAATAATAATAAATATAGTCGGGATCCCAGAGTCAAAAGATTTTATTTACTATATTATAAAAAAATGTTCACTTAAAAACCCCCGAATGTCATTTTCTTTTTTGAAAACATCACAAAAGTGATTATGAGACAAATATCAGTATGAAACAATAAATTTAAAACAATACTAATATCAAATCCAATGTCAAAACCAATGGTGCCTTTATTTTAAACAATAAATATCCAAAAACATAATAATGTGCCTCAGAGTCTATCTATCATAACATTCCACCATACTTACTAACATGTCCATAGTGCATAAATGTCATAATCAACTCAATGGTGCCTTGCGTATACAGTCTATAATATAAATTTGATATGTAGCATATCTCATCACTCACGTAGAGCTATCTACCAGTAAGGTAAAGATGATCCGCATTGCTATTACAGTCCCACCACGGCCTTGCCTTTCCTGCTGTGACGCCCTGGGTTTTTTTTATTATACAAAATTAGTCGAGATCCTTGTTTTAAAAACTTTGACTTTTAAAGTGACCAAAACAAAACTTAAATAAAAACATTTTCTTCAAAATCCAGGGAGTCATGCAACCACAAACTACGGGATTAACAGCAAAATGAACTACCATTTCTACCGAAAATCCGACGAAGTTTCCTCTATATTTTTTATCATTGCACATGACCAGTGCAACACAAAACAATCTAATAAACAATATATAAGACATGTCATAAGGGAGACTCAGTCTCCACACCCATCTACAACAAAATGCTATTTTTAATCAAATATACTCCAACAATGGATAAGAAAATATAGTCACGACAAAACACCCAGGGTCCCTCCATACAGCCATCACATCCAACATGAATTCATATTCTTACATTCAGGTCACCTTATAATTCTAATTAAAGTATAGTCTATACTCAAAACCCAAAGGGAGGTCTTGAACAAACCTTTTTATCTTTGAAAATCCTTAATACTTCACTGAAAAGTTGCATCACTTTTACCTGCTCTATCAGCACGTCAACCCTGTAGTCACTTTCCATATTTGAGGCATTGCAAACAAAGCCAAGCCTCAGCAAGTTATGCTTGTGTAGGTGATTTACATTCAATTTACTAAAAACGATATAAAATCACGTGTCGCAAGATATCAAGATAATGGAAATTCCCGTGAGAAGAACATATATGCACGAAACATCATAATCCACAAGGGGCAGCACACGAAGTCCATGATATAAACAAAGGGTATCAAACCTAGGCATCATGACATGCATAACATAAGAAAATACGTACATACATGTATGTCAAAACAATGACAATCGGTAGCCATAGAACATCTTGAATGCATGTCAAAGCCAACAAAATATTGGATATGGTCTAGCCCTATAAGTGTCTCAAATACATTCACGGCAACGTGGGGTCAACTCTTAGTACTTTTTGCTTTCACTCTTTCACCCACAATGGGGCACTCAAGCACTCATGAAAAGATGAGTTTCAATTTTGCTTTCACCCTTTTACCCTTACAGGCATTCAGGCACTCATGGAAAGACGCGTTCCAATCCCGCTTTTACCCTTTCACCCCCACGAGGCACTCAGGCACTCACGAGAAGACGTGTTCCAATCTCACTTTCACCCTTTCACTCCCACAGGGCACTCAAGCACTCATGGGAGAGGGGGATGCATCCCATCATAAGCTCAATAGTCTCAATCGTCAAGGCATAGAGACTCACATGTGTAAAAAATCTCAATAGTCAAATCAATATAACTAAAATATACCAAAAACAGTGCATAAAACACGCACAAGAGAAGTAGCCAGCATATCAGCAATTCATGCTGAAAATGATCTCATGCAACATGGTAGGGCATAAAACCTATGCCTCAAAGTTTCAAATACTATGTTATGATTTAAGAAACCATGTAAATCAAGAATGTAATCACCTACCTCGATAACACGATACTCCAATCAGACGAGTTAGCTATATCAAGTTGTATGCCCTGACGTATTTGTCACACCATAAATCATCATTGATTGTTAATCCTACTCATTTTCTTCAAGACCCAGAAAATTTCTATTTTGTTTAGTGATTCACATGTATCTTTATAATCACATGTCAATCTAACGGTCAGATAACTCTCTGATTAGCACAATCTAAGGTACCTGCTAAGATCTAGCATTAGGATCATTTTTTCTTGGCAATTTAATGAGTCTGCCCTTCTAATCTCCTAGATCATTTCATATTTGATATATACAACCAAGGTCTAAAGCCTGATCATGCATTGATTGGCTTGATCCAAGTCATCTAATAGTATTTAGTGGTGTAACTATTTAAAAGGTGCTCCAAACTAGGTTTTTATCTTAAATCTAAGTCCGCGTCATCGAGACGATCACAATGCCTCTTTCGGATTGTGATTTGAACTTCGTAGCTCTCAAAATCACATTTTTTGTGCCGCGTGTGAGCTGCACACGTGTACTATTCGCGTGCGCGTGGGTGTGTTGCATGCGTGGAGTGCACGTGGAGCATCATGTGGCTCGCACGTGACTGACTGTACATGAAAGCTTAGATATGCAATTAAAATTCTACCTTACATGAAAAAATGGGCTTGTACACCTTCTCCACTTGAAAGTATACACGGGACTCTTAAGGAAGTTCTACTTTGTTACTCCTTTATTACCCGTTCTAGTTGTCTTCCTTAATTATATCTAAATTTCTTTTTAAATAGCTCCCCGCTATCTTCTCTCAATTATTTGATACAACCAGTTATAAAGTTGTTGTATCAAACACATCCTATAAAGTATAATTTGCCCACAATTTTTTTCTTCTTAAGTTTTTCAATGTCGTGGACCATTCATCTATCTTCGGATGCATCAAATGGCCTAATTTTCAAAATTCTTAACTAAAAGTGGGTCCTAAAAATATTTTTGGGGCTTATTTAAGTTGTGATATAGATGGTCTAAAACATAATAGTTAAAAAAACACAGTAGACTTCTATTTTACAACATAAAATAGCAGAAAAGGAGGTATTTAGGATCCAATGATAGCTATGAGTTTTGAAACTTTAGGCTATTTGATGGATCCCATAACTAAAGAAATTCTCAAATCATTGAGAA
The DNA here is from genome assembly GCA_035236585.1 of Warburgia ugandensis. NCBI lineage: Eukaryota > Viridiplantae > Streptophyta > Magnoliopsida > Canellales > Canellaceae > Warburgia > Warburgia ugandensis. Next base: position 9,680,231 of record CP141130.1, read on the forward strand.
AAATTTTCAAAGTAGGGCCAGCTTACCTTTATTAGAACCTAATACAACAACTGTCGTACAACTGGTTGTATCAAATAATCTCTCTCCTTGTCTCTCAGTCATAAATTTCTTTCTCAATACACAAACTCATAACACATAATATACACAAGCTCTTCTTTATCTTTTGCCACATCTCTTTATACAACTTTAACCATAGCCCACAAGTAATTTACATCTCTAAAATCCCAGGTCCCACTTGAAAATTATTGTTCTGGCTTAATGATTGACAATATAGGAACAAAGTGCTAAGAAGTTCAAATCAAATCAAATTCCTTATCATTTAACACCACGAAGAAACCTCTTTGTTTATACTACTTTGTTATAGTTTAGTTCCTAAGAATTTTATTTATAATACAAGAAAATTTGTAATATTATATCGTTTTTTAATGGAATTTATAATGATATGTAAGGTTTAGTTCTTAAAGGATTTAGATATACTTTATTAGAAGAATAATTTTACAACATGGTAACTTACTAGAAAACTATTTACAATGACAGAAACTATTTCAATATACCTTGTTAGGTGTAACACTCATGACAGCGCCATCATTAAAATGACTATGACTTAGGGCAGCAAAAGACGACATCCATTAGCGTTACCTTCCCACTTATTCAACGTTTTCTCATCCTGCCACTTCTCAACTTTCGGCTGCGCATAAAATATGATGTAAATTTTTGGTGATCAAAGAGTTTAGATGATGAGATCCATGAGATTTTTGAGGCATAGTGGCTCACCAGACGAATAGTTCGACTGAAACAAACAAATCATCCCACATGAAAGCATAGTGGTTCACCAGACGAGTCAGATCATTCAAAGGTGGGTCCAAAAAATATGATCTCTGAACTACATCTATAGTGCAGTCAGTCTAGCATTCTTCCATGCTCATTAGTTGCTTCTTGCTTTTAGTTTTCTTTAGTTGAAAAATCCAATGATAATAATCTAAAAACTCAAGAAGTTCAGTTAAATCATGCAACCTTCGTGAACCTCGGGGTGTCAAGCAAGGAATGGGTCAAATCTCTTAACGTAGGGCTTATATTTGCGGGTTCACGGAGTCAGTCACCTGACTCGGTCCAGATAGCATTTCATCACAGATGCTCTGTACCGTAACCGTCGGGTCAAAAGCAAAAAAGCTGAGGTAAGAATCATTAAAGGATGAGCAGTCTTTTTCTCACAACCACGAGGTGTCCTTTGATAATGGTTTGTGCAGAAGTAATTGATCCTGCAAGTGGACACTAATGAAACAGTTCTTCTATTATATGCGTCTGAAAATTGTGTAGACATGGCAGACAGGTAAGAGAGGATGACAGTTGGCTCGTTCATTTCCTCCGCAGGCCCTCTTAGTAGCTTTTGGACCAAAGAGAGAAGAGTTCAGTCACAAAACCAGTAAACAATCGCATTGCAGGAGAGAAGGGGATTATTTATCGTTATCTGTGGGAAGTGACGGAGGAGTCTCCGATTTAGAGGTTCCTTGTAACAGTTGCTATTTTAAAATTTTAGAATAATAAATTTTTAAGAATTAAAAAAAAATTAATTAAAAATTTTAGAGATGAAATCTCGAATTAAAACTTCAATATTTGAGATGTGCTAAAAAAAAAGAATCCAACGCTACTAAAAATACTAAAATAAAAAATTGGAGTAAAAATGCTGAATTATTTTTAATTTAGTATTTAAATAAAATCATTTAGAAGGACAAAATCATCATTTTACACATGTAGGGCCCACAGAAATCATCCCCACTCTCATCTTAGCAGGTGATGATTCAGCAATTAATGCTGGTCATCACATATATAGATATATATACGTATAATAAAAATAACAATAAAATAAAATATATATATATATATAATAAAATAAATTAATGATATATATGCATTTAAGTGGGGGGAGTGCCTTAAATGCACTTCCCTCGCCCTTCTCTCGTTCCCGGGCCCATGACCGGGCACTGGAAAAACGGCATATCCGGCAACAATCTGCGAAGAGGACGTTAGACCCTTGCGTGCATTGATGACGAGAGACTAAGGTAGGTCATCCCTGTCCCTTCCGCTCTTGGTTTTGCTTGTTTAGCGCTGCCATTTTTTGGTGGATAATAACCGTTCATCTTGAACGTGATAATGCAAGGGACACACCCATAAAATTCTAGGGTGATCGGACGGCTAGGAACGCCAAAAACCCCCAAAAACAGTATGGTGAGAGTTTTTAGGAACGTAACAAAAATCATGAAAAAAAGATAGATAATGAAGGAATTTGTGAAAATGGACAGTGAAAATGAAATGTACATGAAAAATTGGACAAATAGGTGTAAAAATCATTTTAAAAAAAGGAGCACCTGGGGTCGCTGGCGATCGGATTCTAGCTGTCGTCTCCAGTGACGGTGAACCAGTCTAGTCACCGTCCCCGGCAACGACGACCTGAGACAGGGCGATGAGCGTGCCAGGTGGGGAGCTCACGCGCAACGCACGGCACCCGTGTCGACATGCGTCACGGCCAGGTGCGACGCGTGGTGCGACATGCGTGCACCACGCTGTGTGGCCATGGGACGCGTGGTGCGACATGCGTGCGCCACGCGTGGCGCCACGCGGGCCCTTTTTTCTCAATTTTGAGGGTTTTTTACCGTCCATTCATAAAAAAAAATATATAATTTTAAGAGCTATAAAGGTCCAAATCACGATCCGAAAGAGATGTTGTGATCGTCTCAACAATGAGGACCTAGATTTTAAGTTAAAATTCTAGTTTATAATAACTTTCTAATAGTCAAACCACTAAATACTATTAGATGACTTAGATCAAGCTGATCAATGGATGATCAGGCCTTAGAGCTTGGTTGTATAGGTCAAACATAAGATGATCTAGGAGATTTGAAAGGCAGATCGCATGGAATTGCCAAGAAAAAAAATAATCCTAATGATCGATTTGAACAACTACCTTAGGATGTACTGATCAAGAGTGATTTGATCGTCAGATTGATACGTGATCATAAAGATGCGTGTGAATTACTAAACAAAATAGAAATTTTAAGGGTCATGATGAAAATGAGTGGTTTAACAATCAATAATGACTTATGATGTGACAGGTACGTTAGGGCGTATGACTTGATATCGCCTACGCGCCTTATTGGAGTACGGCATTATCGAGATAGGTGGTTTCATTCACAATTTCCCATGATTTCTCAAATCATGATTTAGTGATTGAAACTTTGAGGCATAGGTTATATGCCCTATCACGTTGCATGAGCCCATTTTCAGTATGTATGACCAAGATGTTTACTACTTTCCTTATATATGTTTTATGTACTGTTTTTGGCATATTTCAATTACATTATCTGACTCTTGAGATGTTTGATACGTAGGAGTCCTATGCCTTGACGATTGAGACTATTGAGCTGGGGATATGATGCATCCCCCTTCCCCCACGAGTGCCTGAGTGCCCCTTATGGGTGAAAGGGTGAAAATGGGCGTGAAACGCATCTTTTCGTGAGTACCGAGTGCCTAAGTGCTCGTTTGGGTAAAAGGGTGAAAGGTGAAAGCGGAATTGGAATGTGCCTTTCTGTGAGTGCTGAGTGCCGAATGTGGGTGAAAGGGTAAAAGCGGATGGCATTGAGAGTTGACCATACGTTGTCGTAAGTGTACTTGAGACACTTATAGAGCTTAACCATGTATGATGTTTCGATGCTTTGATATACATTCATGTTGTTCTCTGGATATAAACTCACGTGGTTATAGCTTACTTATATCTGCATATCTTTTCAGATTTTGCATGCCCTGACACCATTACTTATGTTGCCTTATCTATATCATGGAATTGGTATATTCTTCATTATATGAATCTCAGGTTTTTGTATCTTGTTATTTCTTATGGTTTTATATTGAATGTAAATCACCTACACAAGCTTAGCTTGCTGAGGCATTGTTTTATTTTGCAATGCCTTAGAGTTAGAGCGCGACAATCGGAGAGGGAAGTAGGTGGAATAGTGCAGATTTGGACAAGGACCTGGGGACTCTATACTTTTTGCATTCGGAGACATAGTAGTGTACGTCTTTAGACTGGTATCGAACTTTTGGTGCTCTACCTAGATATTTATATCTTGATATATTAGACCCATACCACTGTATAGTGCGTATATGCTTACATATGGATGATGTGGTGATTTTGGATAAACCCTGGAGCTTTGGGACTTTTATTATCGTTGTCTCTTGCAGTTTGCAAAATTTCTTGTGGTTTTGTCTTTGAGCATGCTCAATGTGTCTTAAAGTAATTTGGTTCAGCATTGTAGCTTGGGGTGTCTATGACCCTCGGGGTTTTCCTTATTAGGTATTTTTCTTTGACGCTGCTCAAAATTTCTAAATATTTGAGTTTTATTTCAAGGATCTCGCTTATTTTTTAATAATAAATTTTTTACTATTAATATATGTATTGGAAAAAGATTTTCGAAAACCCAAGGTGTCACATCCCTTGAATTGAAGAATTTTTATATGTTGAGAACTTATGTGGTGCTTGCCAAATTTACATGTTGAGACCAGGTAATTGCTACTGGAATTTTGTGTAATCAATATATATATATATATATATATATATCACTCAAACTGAAAAAATATATTCTATGAGATGGTTGTAAAGTTGGTCGTGCTCTATAGATTAGTGTTGGACTGTTAAGAAACAACACACACACACACACACACACACACATATATATATATATATATATATAAGATGAGTATATCCCAAATAAGGATATTGAGATGAATGAGTAACAAAATATGAAATAATAAAACTGAAAATAAAAACATTAGAGGAAACCTAGGAATGGAACCTGTATGTAACAAGATGAGGGAGAGTAGACCTAAATGGTTTGGATATATCCAACGGAGATCGAAAAAGATAACTATTAGAAGAAGTGAGTGATCTGAGTCAAAGACTCTAAAAGAATAAGGAAAAGGTCCTAAAGAATGTGGATAGAAATAGTAAGAAAATATTTTAAAATGATTAGACTAAATGAAGCCATGGCAATTGATGGAAGGGAATGGAGGAATAAGATAATGTTTTGATGATGATAATGATGACATGTCGAGACTAGGTGCTTGCTACTTCTAATCGTTTATCATCCATTGGGCGTTCTAGATTGACGATATATCGATGATCTTCTGCATTCAATGGTATTCTCTTTCACTCGGTGAAGTTCCAACCATTCAAAATGAATTGGTTATGATACAACTACTATTGACTTTGATCTTCTAGAAACGCTCGATTTCACGTTCCAGAATAATAATGGTTAGGAACACCGAACGGCGAAGATGTTTGGAGCATTGCCTAGATAGGATATTCCGTAGAGTCTGATTCCCATTGGCGCTTACCCAATGTGACCATTCACACTAAGCTATCCTATCGTAAGAATTAAAACGTGGCATGAATAATAAAAAACTGCCACTGGTGGCAATGATTCTCTCTCTCATCTGAAGATGGTATTCAGTGCATATCATAAATGGGCATCTACTTTGTCACCAATTCTCGTGCCTCTTCTTCTTCTTCTTCAGCTAAACTAGATTTTCTTCTTCTCCGTGCCGTATTCTGCATTCGGAGCTAAGAAGTAAATTAAGGGCCTAGTAATCTAGTCATCCAAACCATTCATCTGTTAATCCGTCTTAGAAATGCCATACTAAACCGAAAGCGTTTCATCTGTCTAACAATTTAATCGAATATGGAATCCCCGGAGAAGATTTTTGTTTTTTATTTAATTGTGGCGACTTCCTAAAAGAGGATGGAGGTGATCCTGAATATACAAGCAAGCCAAAAGGCTCAGATGCTTGATTTTACAATGAGATTAGCCTATTCCAATGAGGTGTGCTTGCCCGCTTCCTCCTTGGCTAAAGTGTGCCCTTTCTCCACTTAGGATCCCAGAATGTGGTTGATTCGGTGTTGCCTATGCTTCATGTCAAAGTTGATTTCACCCACCAAATCTGAAATCCTCCAAGGGGCTCTATCTGGATTTTGGATCCATCTTATCTTTTCATTGATGAAGGATCTAGAAGCAATGAACTGGGGCTTGTGATGATCGACAAGATTGATTCACCTAATCCCCATTCTCCTTGTGTTGAGTCATCCCGTAAAATGGCACGCTTTCTGACTCATGACTCTACATGCTTTCACTTTTCTACTCTTAAGTAATAAGACCTTATGGCACCAATCATAACTACCTCCAACCTTTGCCGATTCAAGCCGTGGCCAAAGACGTCATTGAGTAACAATGTGTGCCCATCTAGGCGATCTTTGCGGAAAACCCACTGAGCAAACCATGTTATAGCTGTTTAACGTACACCAGCTTAAAGGCATCCATCAGATGTCAAGGGAAAAAAATCCTAGTAGTAGCTGGGAATTTAGACTGTTTCGTATAACTACTCAAAGAAGAGTAAAGGTAGCATTTTGTACGCCATCCAGCTGGAAAACTTTGTTTTCATGGTGTTGAAGATCATTTTCGACTATGCTAATCAAGTACACAAGGTGAAACTAAAGCAACTACCTCTAAATGACTGCATTTAAGTTTATACAGCATGGCATGTTACATGACCCTGATTTTTGGTGACCCAAACAGGCCATCTTTTCTTCTAGATCTTAGATTGGCAATGCACCTAAACATTTCTCCATTTGGTTGATCCTTTGGCCACAGACAACAACACATCTCTTCTCGTTAGGCTTGGTCATTGGTTCGTGGTGGTGCTTTCCCTTTGCTGAGGAGATTTTAAGTAAATTTAGGAATTAGGATACTAAATTCTAGGTAATTTGTTTTATAATTCTTTACTGTGAAGAAATAACCATCGATAGAGCGCAAAATGAATGGCTTGAAAAGTTTAGCAACCATTGTGGAATAACAGTCAATATCCCAACTATTAAAGTAGTTGAGGTAGCTGCTAGGATATGGCAGTTGGCTCAGCCTACTTCCGGCCAGAAGATGGAACACCAACCAGAGTAGTTAATGATTCTATAAAATGACAGTTATATCCCAACTGTTATAGTAGTTGAGGTAGCTGCGTGGATATGGCAGTTGGCTCAGCCTACTTTGGGTCCTGTATGACCATCTGAACTATTTTCTCTTTAATTGTACAACTACTGCAAGTATGTAAGAGAGCCTTTCCAGCACTTGCACTGGGATCGCTTGTCGTTTCTGCTGAAACATAACTTATTAGAGTGTGCTATACAAATGAGAAAAACTGAAGGCAACTTGATATGTAACGTCAGATGGGAAAGCAGCTTTCTCTCCCTCCATATGGAAAACAGATTCAAACACTAAAGAGTAAGTTCGTACAAGATACAGCTGCCATTTTAGTTCTACCATCTTAAAGAACACATCAAAGTTTAGGTCTTAACTAGTTCCTCGATAACATCTTATACTGAAAATACTTAGCATGGGCCTGTCCCTTGCTACCGTATGTCTCAGACTAGGATCTACCATAAAAACTCTCAAGACCTTCTACAAAATGTTACTTTCAGATCATCCAATTCATGGGGAAGTTTATCCAAGGTCACTGTGTGGTTGGAAACTTTATTTCTGGTGTTTCTCTCTTTTATATATCTGCCGCATTTGAAATTTTTTTTAATCTTTTTTGGGAAGAATAGCTTGCGTGTACCACCCTAAAATATAGAGAAGAGAATCGCATCTTAATTTCTGCTTCCTGGCTCGAGAAGGATAAATTAAAAAACAATTGCCACAAGCACCCTTTAAGTCCCAACGATCAATTACATGAAGAGCCGTTTTAATTAATGTACTGCTGTCATTAGTTGTACAAGTACAACAATTATACTTCCGTCGTAATCGAACTTAGAAGTACATGCACGTCTCTGATCTTAATGGTCTACTAATTGCACTTTCGGAGAGGAAGATGTTCATATTAATTTTGAGGAGGTGAAGTCATTCCAAGAAACTTCTTTCTCCCAAATACAACCTCGAAAACGACATCTAATTCGATGAAGGCCCCACGTTTAGATGATCTGATCGTTCCTTCTGATCGATTTGAATCGGGGTGTCTTGTAGTCCGAAAACTGCGCAGATGGGATGACTCTAGTATCTGAAGTCTGCTCGCAAGAGATGAACGATTAGATACTGCATATAAACAATAGTTCACATTTAACAGCCAAAACTACAGTATTTAGGCTGCTAATATCTTCAAGAACGTTGTGAATTCTACGATGTCTCAAACTCGGAGCAATCATATCATCCAAAAGTGTGCGTCTTCATCTAATAGGGAGGCGCTACACTGTATTTGTCAAGTGTTTGCAATCAAATGTAACAGATGATAACAAGTCCGTAGTGTACGATTCACTCTTTCCTTTTTCCTTTTTAGCAATGGTTATAAATGTTATTGACGAGGGGAAATTTACATGGGATCATGATAGAGGACGGCACTGAAGAACCATTTCAAAGCGACGAAAACAGAACCAATGCGTAGAATTCATTTTAGCCTGATGAAATTGTTGGGGTGGCCCCGCTATGGTCTATGCCCATGTGATGAAGATAGCCGACATCTAAAAGGTTGGCATCACACCTACTCAGGCAGTTTAGCATTAATGGCCAAGACATCGTAAAAGATTACTATAACAGCCACTAGTTTTGACAATCTTACACTTGTAACTTCTATAAATAGGATATATAGATCTGAAAGAGATGAGAGGTGGGAGACATGTAATCTGGTCAGATAGTATTCTTTTTCCTGTGGATGTAGGCTATTTTGCCGAATCATAGAAAACTCTTTCCTATGATGTGTGTGATGTTGTGTGATCCTAGAATCTAAAGATCCTGACGGTCAGATTTGCGCCGACAAGCAAATTTGACCTTTTCAAAGTGGTATCAGAGCGAGATTAATGAACATAACTATATTTAAAAGTAGCAAGCAAGGTGATTGTGTAGTGGGGCTAGAAGTTACAACTGCAACAATGAAGGCTTGCGAGGTTTCTGTGATGTCCCTCCACCTCCTTTAAAGACATGGACCACCCATGCCTCTTCACCCTGTAGCAATGGAGGAGAAACTTACAATTCAGCATGGAGAAATATGGAAGCTCATTGCCGAAAACCGTCATTTGGCCAAAGATCATCTGGCTTTACAGAGGGAGCTGGGTGCTGCAAGGGATGAATTTCACAGCCTAAGTCAAGTCATACCCAAAATTCGCGCTAATAAGGAGGCCCAAGCCAAGGAGTTGCTATATATGGATGAGGTTTGGGAGAGAGCCGTAGAAGCTGCGTTGGATGGGAACGCAGATTGTACTTTTGTTCTGACTCTAGCACTTGATAATGCTGTGAAATGCATTCTGGCCAATAACCTCCGCTTGAGTTGCTAGAGAAGTTTCAGAGTTTGGAGCGGAGATGTAGCCCAAGGACGAGTTTGTGCTTAACAGTTGAGAAGATCAGCGGCTGCAGCATTGGGAATTGCAGGTACAGCCGCAAATGATGTTCAAAGGGAGCTTCGGTTGTGGGTTGGATCGTAGATGCCGAACAGTGAAGACGGTGACACCAGGTAGAGATGATGGAAGCTAGATGAGACGAAGACGACGAGGTAAGGGGGAGACTCAACCTCGTAAAAGAAGAGCGAACATGGTTAGTTGCCAATGGAACACCCCAAACGGTTAAAACAGAGGTGACAGCACCTAAAGTAAAGAAAGAGACGATTAAAAAAAGAAAGAAATTTTTTTGTCGGTGCTACAGTATTATAATAGTACTGATACTACAGGGATATTACAATTCGACTACAGTCGCTGCAGTGAAAATGTAATGATTATGTCAACTATAGTATAAAGTGTAATCCCAGTTATAGTATCGTTATATGAGACTAAGTTGTAACAGTAAAGAGTTACAACAGTAACGGGTTTCGACCATTTGGGTTGCAATAGTGTAGAAATGCAACAATATATAGTTTAAACAGTAGCAGAGTTGCAACATGAACGAGTTAAAATAGTAGCAGAGTTGCAATGGTAAATAAGTTGCAATAGTACGAGTTGTAATAGTAGCACCTAAAAAAATTGATAATGACACCCCTATTCAGGGAAATTGAAAATGATGAGTTAACTTGGTGAAAAGTGTAATTCCAAGTGAATTAATTCGATGACAACTGGTGAGTAGCCTAGTAACAGCTAGGGGTTAACTCGGTGATCAAGTGCAGAAGGTGGACATAGGAACTATTGTGAGAGGACTCGAGAACAGTAGTTGGATGATTTACTGAACAATGATAGGATGACTTAGTGAATAATAACAAGAGGACTCGATGCAAAGTGTGCATGAGTGGACTCGGTGAGCAAACCTTTTAACTAGTGGACGTGATCACTTCGAGTTATGTTTATAAGCAGCCGACGAGGCTTCTAGACGGCAAGGCTTCTAGGTGTTTGCGGTTTACTTGATGAGTGATTTGTACTTTATAGAGTATTAAGCAAGGGGAGCAGAGCTGCTGAAAAGTATAGAGACTGGATTAAAGTTGTGATTGAAATTTGGGGGAGCCGAACAAAGTAGTAGTGTTTAGTACATTCTCCTCCCATGTGCATGGAGGGGGAGATTGTTAGGGTGGACCAGCTACGGTCCATGCCATGTGATGAAGATAGCCAACATCTAGAAGGTTAGCACCACACCGACTTAGGCAGTTCAACACTAACGGCCACAAAGTCGTAAAAGATGACTGAAACAGCCACTAGTTTTGACGATCTTATACCTGTAACTCTTATAAATAGGAGATGTAGATATGAGAAAAATGAGAGATCAGAGACATGTAATTTGGTCAGATAGTATTCTTTCTTCCGTAGATGTAGGTTATTTGGCCGAACCACGTAAAACTCTCTCCTATGATGTGCGTGATATAGTGTGATTCTAGAATCTAAAAATCCTGGCGGTCAGATCTGCACCAACAGACTGATCTGACCCTATCAGAAATGATCCTAGACCGTAGAATGTTGAGCATCGGGCCAGAGAACGTCATTACGTTCCACACGGTTCGTCTCATATTAAAGGGCATATTAGTTGTAGAAAAAGATAAGTACGAAAACAATTTTTTGCACGTTCTAGTGTACATTGATTCATCACAAGTACATGCACCCGGCACCCGGTGGTTGGCTATCCAATCTACTCATCTAAAGGGCTATTTTTACGGTTGCGTGCACCCGGAAAGTGTCCCCATTATGATTCTGTACTGCAAAACGATGGGTTAGGAAGTTGGGGAGGAAAAGAAAAAACATGCACGACTGTTAGCAGATGGAAGGCTAGCATCGTCTGGTTCAGAAGATTTTGGGGTATAGCTCAGCTAAGATGTAGTTCACAAGATGAAAATTTTGGATCCTAAGTGATCTGATCAGTTCAAAACATGACATGAATATAGCAATCAGTTCCGGCATAAATTCGTGGATTCTATTCGTAGAATCCAATCCATTAATAAGTACATGGTCAAAGAATATAATTTACCGGATGATCCAAGATCCAGTTAAAATTAATTAAACTTCCTTTTCATCTCTCACTTGGATTTCGGTCTAGAAAATTAAGATAACTTGAAACTAAGACGCCCTTTCATCTCCCGCTCACCAGAAATGTCCTCAATCGAGTGATATAAATTATATATGTGTGCTATTTTTTGTTTCTTTTTTACAGTAGATGATGTGCTTTTTTATTTCTGAGCTTAGACCCTAGACTCTCTGTTGGATAGTCCCAATCCAATTCAATTTGGAGCCAGCCATTGAAGATAAGGTCCAAAGAGTTGTCCATTTAGAGTCCAATCCAACTGAAATCCTAGTGGATCGTGACTATAAGATAGGTGCCGTTCATCTGCTGGATCTCATCCCAGATAGCCTATGCCTAGAAGTCTGATGCATTAGACAATCCTAAAACTCACTGTTTCAGATTGTTTTGACACTTACTGAGACCTTTTCAGCTATCCATTTAAAACCTTCACATAGTAAGCTCTAGGACAATAGAATGGCAAAGTGCTTTGAGTAGGGGTGTCAATCGGCTGGATTTGCAGTGGACCTACTCATGTCACAGTCATGATCCACTCTAGTCCTAATCAGATGTGATATCAAATGGCATTCAACAATATATGGCACAAGAGAGATTTGATGGTGGTCTCTAAATGATGTCGCCCTACAGGTTGGGCCTTTACTTTTCCAAATGATGGCCTCACAATGTATAACCGAATAAAATACTCGGAATAAGCATCCACAGTTCAAGAATCGAGCCCAAAAGTGCAGCCGAAAACCTTGAAAAGCCCATGAAACTCACTCGACAACCTAATGACCAAAGCCAAGAACAAGAAAAGTAAACGAAAATATGTGTGGACGTAGAAAAGGACGCAGCCGTCGGGGATGTCGGATCTCAAGCCCTTAAAATATGGGGCCTGTTTGCCTGAATGGTAGGGCCTGAGATGAGTCATAAACACTCATTAATGGTTTAAGATCCAATGTCTCGAGCACAGCGGCCCTTTCATGCGTCCAGCCAGGAGGTCTCAAAAGGAAAAGACACGGCAAAGATTTGAATGAGATGGTCGCAGTATATCGGATATTACAGTGAGTTCATGATATCTGCACTCAACTTTTTCCTTCCCCTCTTCCGCAAGCTATAATTTAGCCAGGTACAACAACTATGACAGCCAGGATTATCAAATGGGTGAGATTTTTTAGGAATCATCAATCTTAGGGGGCAGAAAATAGAGTTGTTATATGGTGCATGCCCATGTAAATATAAACAGCCAAAACAGCAAGCAGAGGCCCACTTTCCTCCATGATCTATTGATGAAATTCTGAATCGTGCGCCAGTAACCCATCTGGTAATCCTAAGTCTCTTATTTCTGCGTCCAAAATTAGCTTGCTGTCCTTAGGTGGCCCCTAAAGTTCTATCAGTTGCCTCTCGTCGCCGGAGTCAACCATCGGACGCTTTTGGAGTAGGAGAGTTCAAAGAAGAGGATGTTAGGGGGGTCCTATGCTTCTGCTGCAATGGGCGTCAATCCATTCAAATGTGCAAATCCCTTGGAACCCAACGCATTCTTCACAGATCATTGGAAGATTCGTCCATTTTTTCGCTTATGAAAATGATGCACTTTGAGGAATTACTACACGCTGGGGAGTGGATCGCGAAAGGAAATTTTTATGTTTCTGAATTCTCGGACTCATGCTTTTGGCTTTCAGTTTTCCTGCAATTACCCATCTGATTAACTCATTTGGATTCGCTATTAATCGTATGTTAGTGTTCTTATTAATGCTATTATGGGTTCATGAGATAGAGATTATTCTCTGTTAAAGTAGTCTTTTTTGTCCTTTGTAGATGCTCTTTTTCTTTGTTATTCTGCACGAGTTATTTTTCATTACCCCTAGTAATTCATTGTTACACATGGTTTGGGTCTAAAATGGCGAAATCTTTTTATTTTGGTTAGATAGACATCTGATTTTATGTTTTACTATGATTCTTAACTAGTATAACATAGGTAAAAAAAGTTTTGAAAATGAAGATTATAACATGCTTTACATGGATAGAGATCTTATTCTTGACCCAACTCATCAAGCTATTCCAAGTCTCCCCAGCACATTTTTGCAGCAGTAGCAGTGGATGCCCCCAACTCTCCTTCTCTGAAAGAGGGTCTTTTCTTCGCCCTTCACCCTTCGCCCTCTTTACAATTGAGGTCAGGTAGGGCTACCTAACGGCACCAAGCTTCTAAGTGACATCTAAAAAGTGCCAATGTCTTTATATTCAGAACCAAAGAGCACCCATGTCAAAGGGTTATAATAATCAAATGATCGATCACTTTTATATGTCTCTCATCCATAGCACCCTAAATATGTCAATCCCGATAAAGATGTTTCTTTCTATCTTTTTCTTTATCCCTTTTTCCTATTTTTCTTTTTTCTCTTTCAGTGCTAAGAATTGATGGTGTGGACTCTGGATCATCAAATATGGTCCCTGTTTGTACTTAATATCCTGCAATGCATATACTTCAATATGATCCACAAGCCACCATCAAGTCACATTCAGCTGACAAATGCATGTAAAAAATGAGGCGATTGGGTTTATGAATGGATTCTACAAGGGGACAACCTTGACAGTCACAAATGGGGCATCTTTCATAGCCTTGGTCGAAAAGAACCAAGGTGTTGACACCCTTAAAGATTATAGGCCCATATGCCTCACTGGGAGTATATATGATATCCTACTAAGCTTTCTTTCTAGAAAGCTAAAAAAGGCACTGAAAATCTCTCATATCACACAACGATCAACATTCATTGAAGGGAGACATACTGCGGGATTGTGCTTAGCGCTCGATGAAGCTATTATGAACAAATTAAGTGCAGGAGAAATAGTCTACAAGTTAGATATAGAGAAGGCTGTAATATCCAAAAGTTTGTATTATCTTTTAAAATCAATAAAAAATTCAAATTATATTCATGATTCAAAAATTGATTTTAGAAAAACTAAATAATTTGACGATGTGACTTTTATTGATGAATACAGCTCTGAGAAAGTTATCCAACGGCAGTAAGATAGTTAAAATCTAAGTGTGAAGATCTAAGCTATGAGTAAAATAAGATCTTATGTTGATAACGACACCCCATTTAAAAAAATATCTAGATGGTGGATATATCTAGTTGCCATGATCAGCAGCCAAGTCAACGCCCATATTCATTCAATCATGTATGGGGATGTTTTTAGCTAGGTTGATACATTTATGAAATCTGAAAAATAATAGGAATTAAGTGTATTCTGAGAATGGGATCAAGCACAATATAGAGAATATGAATTTGAGAAGAAAAAAAACTCAGGAGCTTGGATATAATCAAATTAGCAAGAATTCCAAATCAATTGGAAAATAGAGCAAGGCATCTAATTAATTAGGACATCTTTGGAGAGAGAGAGAGAGAGAGAGAGAGAGAGAGAGAGGAAACCTCTCCCCTTTGCAAAAAGGAAATCTGAGACAATGAATACTTGCAAAAAGAAGTGATGGAAAAGCCCAAGAGGAAGTACAATCGATCTATCTATTAGGTAGGTAAAACTAGGCTGCCAAGTTTTCAAACATTTTTAAAACCAAGTACCTATTGACCCTTGTGGTCCACCCCTTCCCCAAACCCCGCATATGCGGAAGCTTTGTGCACCGAGGCTGCCCTTTTTAGTACCTCTTTAGCATCATGTTTGGAGTTGAGAAGGTCATTGATTTCAAGCACCTCTTGATTTTTGTTGAATACGTATCTGAGTACAATTATGGAATCGCTTTCAACATTTGATAAGCATATTCTTCATAACATGTTTTAGGCAATGGATCATCCTAGAATAGTGAACAGCTATTGGAGGAGAAGCAAAGTTGTAATACATCTTAATTTAACAATTTGCATTAAGATGTTTATATGATTTGATCGTGCTTCACATTATGATTATCTGTACATCATATTCTTTTGTGAAACATGTGCAAAGTGCTTGGAAAATTTTAGGATTAAAACTCTAGGAAGTTACGCATGATAGATGTATGTCTTTTGATTAAGGATTCATGATTGAATATGCACGATTAGACCATGCAAACCATCTAAGAACACATCCACCTTGTTAGATGAGTTTTGATCTTTGTCTAGCTATTATATATGGGTTGCGCATACACTACACAATATGGTGAGATTTCAATCTGTTATAATGCTTGGACATGTGGTGGTTTGATTACTTGTTATTTCCTTTCAAAACACATTATTGACCTTAAGATCCATGGGCATACCCTGTTTGAATTGAAACTTCAAAAATTGAACTACATGGACTGAACCATGTGCATGTTCTTTTTTATGGAAATTTGACTAACTTAATTATTTGGAATAAAACCATGGCACAATTTTCATCTTAGTATGAGACATGAGATGATGCTTATGGTATAATCCTTAGAATGATATGAATCTGTTTATTATTGAAAGTGAATTGGGCATAGGAGAAACATTGTTAGGATGATCTTGTTATCCTAGTTTTGATTTGTGAGTATCAAAATTTTTTAAAAGCTATTGATGATTTCAACTTTATCACTTGATGCGAAATTGTGACGACCCGGGTTTTCTCATATATTTTTAAATGAAAAATCTAAATTCCTAAGGCAGGATCCCTACTTGAAAAACAATGCAGTGCAGCGGAAAAATCTTTTATTTGAAATCCAATTTAAAAACCCCGAGTGTCATTTGCTTTCACAACAACCAAAGTAGTTTTTGAAAAGCTTTAGAAATCATGTGTTTTTTCCTAGATCTATCTAGTCACAGCACACAGCCCAATTGTAAATAAATACAAATACATGTTCAAAGGGTTGAGAATTTACTTACATATATAAGTGTTTCCTTTTTCATTCACTTGCTCGTAGCACTAACATAGATGTCTTCTACTTGTGAATGGAATCATCCTAAAAAATGTTAAGGATAGAATGAGTATATACTATACTCAGTAGGAGTCTATCACTACTAGTTTTATAATACATGAGATGTTTTAAAATCATATGCTCTTTCAAATCATGTTCGAGTCTGAATACTCAAGTTCAATATCGATATTAAAAATTCGTTGTCAAACTGAAATACTAACGACTTAAGAATCTCACAAACCAAGTCGAAAGTATCATATATATCATAACATAATAATATGCATAAGATGCTTCATTGAATCCAACTCATGGATATCTATCATGGTATGGTCGACCAACCTTATATCATGCCATATGCAATGCACATAAATCCACGAAACCATAGGGTCCCACTATGCCCACGACCTCACTGCCGTGTGGTCTCCAGGTACCTAGGGACATAGGGTCATATACCTCCATGGGGCATATGACACTTTTTCATCGTAAATCATGCAATTTATGCAATCGGTTGTAAAACATGCATGCAATGCATAAAATCTGCTCATGCTAGTATTGCATTCAAAGTCATAACTCTGCCTAGAAGCCTGACAGCCTAGAAGCCTGCCAGCCTAGAAGCCTTGTCAGCTCTCTCTAGCCCGCCCTCGTCGGCCCACCCTCATCGGTCAAGGCTACACTTATCAGGCAATCTATGCATGTAGCATATGTCTTGGCAATATATACGCAATGTATTTTTCAAAACCTATCCTCTTTGGGTCCCTCACAACTGCCTACCTAGCATCTTTTGGGCACTCCAGCGTCTTTTGGTAACCCTCAAGGACATGCAATTTTTCAATAACTCAATGCTCACAAATCATGCAATATATGCATTTGTTTGTAAAACATATCTATGCATAATGTATATGCAATTATTTGCAAAACATATTATGCATAAAGCATTTATCATATGTACGCTGAATTAAGTCATGCTAAACAAGTCATATTCTTATACTTAAAACATGCATTCTTAAAACAATTATGGCTCTTTCAAAAAGTCTAGTAGCGATAGAGCACCTACCTGACTAGGTCGCGTTAACCCTTTTGTCCTCGTACGCTCTTGAACATGGTTTAGGGACTCAAGGTTAGTTTAGTCTATCTTTTATAGGTTTAGAGTAGCTGGGTCTTATTGCTTAGGCATTAGGGGTCCATCCCTATGCCTATGGGTGTCCTAAGGTCCTAATTGGGCCTTGGTATCATTAGTTTTCCAAAGGTCTAGCGGCTACGCGCCACCATCCTATTTTAAGGGTCATGCCCACCTTTAATTGGGCCTTGATTAGGTATTTTATAGTTTGGATGTGTCCGCATCGTCGACACGGACACAACGCCTTTTGCGGCGCCTCAATCGGAGCTCTAGATATCAAGTTATAAGCATTTTAGTGTCAAACATACATAGGAGTCTTAAAAATAAAAAGACGGAATGCTAGGGCGCTGTGCGTCTGCGACGTGCGCCTCGGCTTTCTTAAGGAACGAAAAAAAACCCGCAGCGCTAGCACACTGCACATCTGCGGCATGCGCCTCACCGGGTGCATTTGCAGACGCGCCGGGTTTTCCGCCCGGCTGTATCTTTTGCGGGCACGTCCCTGGACGCGCTCGTTTGGTTTTTTTTCAAACGAAACGACGTGGGACGTTTCGACTGGAACGTCCTGCTCGTTGGGGAACCGAGGCGTCCTCAGGACACCCCTGTTGAACCAGTGCAGCCGAGGGGACGTCCCTAGGTCCTTGGTGAGTCTCTAGGGCTCCATTTTGCATGGTTTTTCATGCAAAAACCTAGGGAAATTGACCTTGGAACTATGGTGGAGATGAGTTTTGAGGGATCTTGGGCGTACCTGGCTCGTTGATGGGTTTTTCTCCTTGTTTTCTCCTCTAGGTTACTGCTCCATGACAGGTTTTCTTTAACGTTTTGGGCTGCCATTAGAGGCGCCCAAGAGCTCTATTTATAGAGCTAAGAGAGGGTTCTGGAGGAGGCTCTCACCGCCTTTGAATGGCAGTGAAAAAACCTCCAGAATGGCGGTGATTTTCCCTCTAATCACCGCCGTTCTAGAACTCTCTAGGAGGTGGAAGATGATGGGTGCCCATATCAAAACGGGCCCCTGTGTTTTGCAGTTAAATCCGTTTTTGTGAAAATTATAGTTTTGCCCCTGAACTTCAAAGGGCCATAACTTGCTCATTTTAACTCTGTTTTGGGTGATTTTGATCTTGTTGGATTTATTTTTCCGAGACGCATCTAATGATACCATTTTCAGGACCAAGTTTCTGGGTTCAGTCAAGGCGACTAGTGAAATGACCAAAATGCCCTTATCTTCAAAACTGAACTTTTCATGGGATTTTAATATTACAAAAATTGGGATCATTACAGAAATATTGCACCATTTAAATGGATGGATGAGATGACAATTGAGAAGTTGATCTATAGATCAAGTTTGTATGGCCGTATGATAGGCCATGACTATGACTATTTTAGAGTTTGATTTAAACTCGTAAGTAATAGGTTATCAAGCATCCTGTGTGTTAGTTCATTGAATATTCAAGATCTCTATATGATGAGAGGAGCCTGTAGCACAAGAAATGCTAGAAGAGAATGATTTTATAATTTCAAAAGTGTAGCATGATTTTTAACTTTTAGCATAAATTTTCATTCCTTTTAGAAGAATGATTTGGGTTTGAAACTTCTTCATTTCATAAAAGTGATGTTTTGGCTTTTCAAAAAAAATTTAAAAACTACATTTTTGCATGCTAAACATATTTTTGAAAGGAATGGTTTTCCTATGTTTACAATAGTATATGAAAATCAAGAATTGATAGCATGAGTTATTTAGATAAAATTGTACTCGTAAGCACATGTGAGATGATCAAGATGCATGCCTAAAATTGTGATTTTAGCATAAATTTACTTCACAACATGGTTTTTCAAATCTCCAAAAGTGAAGTTTTCCAAATGTGTTTTTAGAAAGCTTTAATATGCCTACTAAGATGGCATAATTTTAATTCTTTAAAATGTAATGATTGGCAAATCTTATATACTTGGTGAGATTTTGATATATTAGATATTATATGTAGTGATATCCTAAATATGTATTTTTGATAGGTTAAAGTGTCTAGTGGAAACTATGCTAACGGGTTGTTATGGGTTTGCCTTGCAGCCCCAAAAAACCAAAGGGTGGAATGGTATCCAAGCTGAAAAGAAACAATTTATCGAATGGTAATAGAGATCAGTATAGGTACTCATGCCACCCTTTCAAGACAATTTGTGGTCGTAGTTCCCCTAAGATATTAGCAAGCACATGATTCAGTGAATTGCTCATAACCATAATGTGTCTCATGAGATTTCTATTTTGAATTCCTAAGGAGTTGGATTTGTGGTTCTACATAAGATGAACCGTGGTTCTATATACAGTAAACTTGAGATGGTTATGACCACATCACATATGTACTTATCAAGGTGCCAAGGGAATGAGATATTTTGTTAGATGTAGTGCTGATATCGTAGTTTTATTGAGTTACTTTAAGAATTCAATAATTAAGATTTACTTGACTTGTGAAAATGTAATTATCTATTCATATATTTTGATAATATAGAGATGCTTATAAATCACTGTAAGTGTATAGTATGGAACAACTAAGGTAAGATAGTTCTATGATTTTATTAAATTGAAAAACATATTATCAAAGTATGTGTATGCTACATGCCATGACTTTCTAGTTTGGAGTCTAGGTTTATCCACTGAGTATGATGTATACTCAACTTACAATAAAAATGCGTATTTATCACAAAGACTCTAGGATTGAGGAGGAGAAGACATTGCCTACACATCTATGAGATAAAAGTGAGGAGCAGCAAATTATAGAATTTATTTTTATTTTTAGATGATTATTCATCTAGTAAGGTAGAATGTACGAAACCTATTTATAATGAGGAATGAATTAACAATATGTCCTAGACAATTATTATTGGAGTTTGTGATGGAATGTAAATGGCTTAGAAATGGACTTACATTTTGAAAGCAACAAGAGTTTTGCAAGACAAGCACTTGAGATTTTTAGAAAATAAATTTTCAAGGAAAAAGATTTTTTGATGTTTTGTATTTGTAAATGAGATTTTAAAAATAAGGATTAATCTTGCCTTTAAGAATTAGTTTTTTGAGAAAATAGTGATTTAAAAACCCAAGTTACCACAGCAACATTTGATAGAGTTGAGTAGTTATCATTGATAAATTATATGAATAATAAAAATCAACAAGATGAAATGGATTGCAAAATGTCTTAGCTTTGCTTGCTTTTAGATCATCATTAGTGGTGCTCTATTTGGACTCTCATAGTCAGAGTCTTTTAATCAAATAATGAAAAAGGCAATTGATCAAGACAAAAGGACTTCAAGCTCCCAAACTCACCCCTTACTCCCATTTGCAATATGCATATGACTCTCTCTTGATTGTACTCACAATACAAAAAAGGGCAGCCTCAGTGCACGAAGCTCTCGCTTCTGCAGGGTCTAGGGAAGGGGCGGACCACAAGGGCCTAAAGTACACAGTCTTACCTTGCATTTGCAAGAGGCTGTTTCCACACCTTGAACTCGTGACCTCAAGGTCACATGATCACAACTTTTACCATTGTGCAAAGGCTCCCCTTCTATTGTACTCACAATACCAAGGCCCTAGAAATGAAGCTCTCATGAGATGCTACAAGTTGTCAATGATGCGGAACATTATTTAGCCTCACTAAATCCCTAGTCTTTGGCATCAAAGTGGAGGACTTAATTCTCACCAATACTACAAACTGTTCGGATTGCAAAATAGCATCATTCCTTGCTCACCCCAACCCCATCGCTCCTGTTAAGCACAATGCAGCTCTTTGGCTCTCTTGGTCAAAAGATTCCAATCCAAACTAGCATCATGGAAAAGATATTGCCTCTCCCTTGGTGGTAGAATTACATTGCTGAAGGCCTCTATGACCAATCTCCCAGTGTACTATATGTCATTTCTTCAGTGCCCAGTAAGTATGATCTCTAAAATGAAATAAATACAAAAGACCATTTTATAGAAAAGCAGAGAAAACAATGGGAAGTACCACCTTGTTTCTTGGGAGATAGTATGCAAGCCAAAGAGTGAAGGAGGACTTGGCATAGGAAGGCTCGAAAATTTCAATAAAACTTCCCTTTGCAACTGTTTATGGAGATTCTGCTATGAAGATAACAGCCTGTGGCAATCAGTTGTTAGAGAAAAGGTATAAACGAAAATATCCATGGCGGGTGGAAGCTGAAAGCTTACTCGGGTAATAGAATCAATTTCTGGCTCGATGAATGGAATGGAGATACTCCTCTCTTAGCTACATTTTAGAGGATCTTTAGAGTATCCTTAAACAACAATGCTCTAATTTGGATCTCTACTCATTTAATGGAAGCAAAATCTTGTGGAAAGTACCAACTAGTTAGAACCTTAAAGAGTGCATTCATTGATCTTAGTAGAAGCAATACCACAATTTGGAAGCCCAATTCTAATAGCAGATTTACAATGAAATCTGCATTGTGCCTCTCTCCTAGAATAAGAATGCAGCCAACTAAAATGATTCGGAGCAACTCTTCTCCCATTAGAGTTCAAGAATTTGTATGGACTATAACATTAAACAAAATCCCTACACTTGATAAGCTGAACTCAAAAAAGAAAGAGGGCCCCTCCAGATTCTATCTTCATCTCAAAGAGAGTGAAACTAGGGATCACATTATTTTACAATGCCAGTAGCTTATAAAATATGGCTCCATATTCTGCACACATTTGAAATAGCCTAATTCTCCATAACTTGGTGACAGGTCTCTGCATCCAATGGGAGAACATAAAGCTGAATAACGAGACTGAGTATGTCTGGAAGCTATGCTTTATGTTTGTGTCTTGGTTACTTTGGTATGAAAGGAATGTTAAATGCTTTAGAAATAAATAGAAGCCTTAAATTGTCCTAAATGAAGAAGTTATTAGAAGAGTAGCAATATGGACCTCAAGTTCTAACCTCTTCTCTCCGTATTCAGCCAACTCTATTATCAGGAATTGAAAAGAGTTTTATATGATAGAATGAAAAAGTCCAAGCCCGCTCCAAGATGGAAACCTCCTCCTTTCTCATTTAATCTTGATTTCGACGTAGCTTTGCTATGGAAACCCCAGTCCCAGTGATGTTGGTGGCTTCCTATCAGACTATGAAGGTAAGATCATCCTTCATTTTGTTGGCATTCTTGGCGCTGGTGATGCAGCTAAAGCAGGGGTGTTAGCTATAGCCACTAAAATCTTGCTTTGCTCTCCTCTCAATCTACAGCCGCTCACCATAAAGGGAAACTCTTAGGATACAACAAATTAACTCAAGAGCAGTAGAAACATCCCACTCCTTTCAATCTACAGCTGCTCATCATAAAACTATCAATTGACTGAAGAGCAGTAGAGACATCCCATGGTGGTTTTGGGACATAAATGACAGAATTAAACACAGCATTCTCACTATCCCATGTTCATGTTCTGCTAAAATTATGATGACAGCCTTGCAAGAGAATTTGTCACATTAAATGACCTTAGAGTAAGAGACTTGGAACCTGTAACCTAGCACTCAAAAGCTCCTTCTTGCACCACTAAATTAGAAGGCCACGACTAATGTTATAATCGCATTTATTAAACAAAGTTAAAAACCTATCTATATATAGGGAGCCTTGGCGCAATAGTAAAGTTGTCATTGTGCGTCCTTGAAGTCAGGGATTTGAGATGTGGAACATGCTCATGTAAAAATACAAGGTAAGACTATTCTATAGATCTTTGTAGTCCACTCTTTCTTCAGACTCTGCATGTGCAGGAACTTCGTGCACCAAGCTGCTCGTTTTTTTCTTTTTTCTTTTTTATGGGTATCCTCATTTACGAGCCTCAATGGAATTAGAAAGGATCATCAACGGGACATATACTGTCATAAAAATGATCTCAGTTCCCAACATAATGTCTCTCATTTTCTGTAGACCGAAGTTCAAACATCCCAACTCTTGGAGTTAACCCATAAGATAGAAATTAGTCCCACCCCACTCCACGAGGAAGAGAAAAAATGGCAGCAGTTCAATTGGCATAAAGGACCAACCGGCGTACCCGGTAACGAGTCATTCAACGTCTATATCCCCGTTTGAAATTCTCTATCCCGCTCTCGTGCACCTCTACTACTGCTTCTTCTTCCATGGCGGCCGATAGCACTCACACAACACCAGTCAAAATCCCAAGCCAGAAATCACATTCTTCTTTGGCCATTTCAAGAATGCCTCAACCTTTGTATTCCTCTTCCTCTGATTTCAGATCGCGATTCGAGGCCTACAACCGCTTGCAGGCAGCCGCCGTAGCTTTCGGAGAGAAGCTCCCCATTCCGGAAATAGTCGCCCTCGGTGGGCAATCCGATGGCAAGAGTTCGCTCCTTGAAGCCCTTCTCGGTTTCCGATTCAACGTTCGAGAAGTCGAGATGGGAACTCGAAGGCCGCTCATCCTCCAGATGGTCCACGATCCAACCGCTTTGGAACCTCGCTGCCGATTCCAGGTCCGCTTCCTTTCTGGGGTTTATTTTCATTGCGTTCCTTGGACTAATCATTAGCAAATTTATCATTCTATCAAGACATGTTGCCCCATTTTATCTTCGGTATTGCAATTAGGGTTTACTCTTCTTGCTAGGTTTAGGTTTGCGTTTTGGGGATTTTTTTCTTTTTAACTCTTGTTTATGGATTGTATTCTGATCTTAACAATGTTGGTCTTGTAGCAGAGGGTTGTTTTCTTTGATTTGGTTAGGTATTATAATTTAGGATTTTCCGGCGACTAGAGTTTGAGAGTTCTAGATTCCTGTGATCGTATTAATGTTTACTTGGTTTAGGTGTGACTTCTCATTGCACGATTGGATTCTGATGCTAACATTGTTTGTGTTGACAGCCACTTTCTGAAGAATTATCTGTGCGTTCTTGTGATTCTCTTTTGCTGCATGTTTCTGTTTTTTCTCCAAATGGGCTCTTTGCTGTGGGGATAACAATCCATGGATACTGAATTTCTCCCATGCAATTAGCAGCCTCAAAACATTGCTAGAGTTATTTCATGAGCAAACGAACCAAGCTGTTGGAAATATTCTATCTATGCTTGTATAATTTTGTCCGCCGCTTCCAATAGCACAATGTAAGATTAGAGCAATGAGCACCGACAATCGTGGTGAGGTGCACTCTTTACCCACAAAAGATTGCGGGTTTGGGTCAGCTCATCTTCCAACTTGCAGCACAAACATAGTGGGGGATAAGGTCACTATCTATGATTTGTCATTGTCATGCCAACAACCCCAATGAGATCCATTGTCTGTTTCATAAAACTCCTAACTTGATAATTAGCAACCTTAGTCTGGTATACAATCCAACAAGATCCTTTATGTGTATCTAGCCATATAAAGCTCTAACACAAGGATCTCATATCATAATAGTAACAGAAGTAATGCAAGTCTACTACATGCTACACACGATTAGTGTGGATCTCAACAATTGTTTTGTTCTTTTTATTGGCATTAATGTTCAACATGTTACTGTGCATTGAATTGAGAGTCTGAATCATGACCATAATGACAGGAGGAGGATTCTGAAGAATATGGAAATCCAATGGTTTCAGCTTCAACTATTGCCGATATTATAAAACACAGAACAGAGGCACTTTTGAAGAGAACTCGAACTGCAATTTCTCCAAAGCCAATTGTGATGAGAGCAGAATATGCCCATTGTCCCAATCTCACCATTATTGATACTCCCGGATTTGTTCTTAAGGTATGTTTCCAGTTCATGTAATGAAAGAAACACTCTGCTAATTTAAAGCTTTCAAATTTTAATTCTTTTAATTTTGATTCTGGTCATGCACTGGGCTGCCCCTTTTTACGTTGCAGGCAAAGAAAGGTGAGCCAGAGAGCACACCGGATGATATTTTATCGATGGTGAAGTCATTAGCAAGCCCTCCTCATCGTATTCTCTTGTTCCTTCAACAAAGTAGTGTTGAGTGGTGTTCATCACTCTGGTTAGATGCTATTCGTGACATTGATCCAACCTTTAAGCGCACAATTATTGTTGTTTCGAAGTTTGACAACCGGCTAAAGGTTAACATCACTTCTAGTGCAAGTCCTTTGTAGTTTCATTCATCAGTGATTAAGATTAAAGTGGAGTGGAGCATAAAATGCCCTTCTTGTGAATACGTGCAGGAGTTTAGTGATCGATGGGAAGTGGATCGCTACTTAGGTGCAAGCGGTTATCTTGGGGAAAACACTCACCCATTTTTTGTGGCTCTACCAAAGGACAGAGGCACAGTGTCCAATGATGAATTTCGTCGGCAAATTTCTCAGGTTGACTTAGAAGTCCTTCATCATTTGCGTGAGAGTGTTAATGGAGGATTCAACGAACAGAAATTTGGACCTTTCATTGGTTTTGGTTGTCTCAGAAACTATTTGGAATCTGAGCTTCAGAAAAGATACAAAGAAGCTGCCCCAACAACACTTGCTTTGCTGGAACAACGGTGTGGTGAGGTTAGCACTGAACTAGCTCAATTAGAATCCAAGTTACAGGCAACATCAGATGTTGCCTATCTAAGGAGAGCTGCAATGGAGCATGCTGCTTCTATTTGCAGACATGTGGTATGTTTTTAATAATCTCTTCTGAAATAATTTTCCTCTTCAACCAGTGCTGTTTGCTAAATTTATTTAGAAATGATTTTGTTTGGTGGTCCTATAGGCTTCGTTGATAGATGGAGCAGCTGATCCTGCTCCAGAAGAATGGGGAAAGACAACCTATCAGGAACATTCAGAGAGTGGTGTTGGGAGCTGGCCTGGTGTGACCCTAGATGTAAAACCTCCTAATTCAACACTTAAATTGTATGGTGGCGCAGCATTTGAGAGAGTAATACATGAGTTTCGCTGTGCTACATACTCTATTGAATGTCCAACAGTATCAAGGGAAAAGGTAATCTTTACAATTCTGAAAGCGGAAATTGAACTATTAATTTATGCGCCATGAATATCAGGCAGGAAACTGCTTATGAATTCTTTTATTTTTTCAACAGGTTGCAAATATTTTACTTGCTCATGCTGGGCGTGGTGGGGGTGGGGTAGTAACGGAAGCAGCTGCAGAGATAGCTCGTGCTGCTGCGAAATCGTGGCTCTCTCCTCTCTTAGACACTGCTTGTGATCGACTTGCATTTGTGTTAATAAGCCTCTTTGACCTTGCCATTGAGCGCAATCGTAGCCACAACTCAAATTGTATGAATCTTTGAAAATCTTCAATATCCAGCACCTCGTTCCTCTTAATTGGTGATCTTGTTAGTGATAGATTATAACTTGGCTATGGACTTGAAATCAGACAATCTCTACTGTTCTCAAGTTCATTGTCATAATCATCCTAACTAAAAGGTTAAAATGTGAATAGTTTGTCCATTTTACGTCTTCCCTGTCTACACCATCTGCTACTTCTATATGCCCTGTTATAGTTGGTCATTCTTTCTCAGCTCTGTGGTAATGGTAAGATCAGATGCAATTTACCTTCTATCATTTGAGGTAAATTTTGCTTGGCCATTAACACCTAACATTATCTTCGATTTTGAGTATGTTAGCTTTATTTTGAACTGATGGGTACAAGACTGGAACTTTGTTACAAATATTTATGGAATTAAGTTTCAGGTACACACTTGTGCAGTTAGTGAGGTTTGGTCCCAGCTGGCAAGGGTGGTGGAATGAATCATGGATGCTTGTAGAGTCCAATTCTACAATCTTGTATCTCAATGGGATTGTTAGGGGTGAAGGGTCAAACCTTTTAACAACAAGAAAGAATGTCGGAACTGGGTTTGAGTTGGGTAGTTCCAGTGTATTTTTCCTGTCCTCATCTTGCTTTAGGTGTTTGCTGCCTCTGATGGATCATGATTGACTTCTTTGGGTTGCAAATACCATGATTAATTCTCGGTCAATCTTTCTTCAAGGTTCTCAAGACGAAGATGATCCTTAACTAATTTTTTCTGGATTTGGAATGCTTTACTTCCTTCCTGGTCCGATGCTTTCTTTGAGCTTATTTAATTAGTGATTTAATGCTAGTGATAGGCTTTAAAAGAAACTGTGGATCTGACAAACGGTGCACATATTGTACCAAAAAGGAGAAATAGTAGGTCATGTTTCATTCATTTCAAGATAGAAGGATTCAGGAATTTGCCTTTGAGATGGTTTGGTGATGTAAATTTGCTGAAAGTTGTGGAGATATTAGTAATGATGCAAATGCAACACATTGAGGTAAAAGAGGAAAAATTTTATTTGTGATGGTGCTTTTGCACAGTTTTGAGTGAATGAAGATGACATATCAACAGTTCTTTTAGGAGATGGTAGCAAGAAAGAGGAAGGTAATGGCGAACATAAACTTGATCTTTGTTAATTAACTGTTGTAAGTAAGCTGTTTCTGTGATGGAGGTTTGTTGATTGGAATTTTTGAGACAATGGAATGTTGAAATTGACATCCTTAAATATAGGAGATTGGCACACTGGAGCTCACCAGTGAACTACCCGAAGCTTCAACTTTTGAAGTCCTTTCTTACTGGGTTTGGGATGTTGGTTGGTGTTTCTAAGAGTGAGAGAATGAGGCCTTTTGGCTCATATTCAACCCCTTGGGATGGGGTTGCATATAGTCGGACATGATTCAGAGGATGTCATACTTTTGACATCAGAGCATCTACCTTTAGAGGCTGGCAAATAGTAAGGTACTTGAGGACTAGTATAAGTATTCGTTTCCCATGTGCATGGGAATGCTAATAATGGATCTGTTCGTTAATAAGATGGGTTTAGTTAGTCTTATTTTGGCGCAAATCTCTCAATATTGCAATCTATTCTCTATTTTTCCTTTTGGTAAAGTTGTTAACCATTTCAGTTGTAAAAAGAAAGATCTTCTTGAGCTTCTAATAATGTGGGTACAACCATTTTCTCCCATATCTTATTGAGTTTCATTGCAAGTATTCATCTTTACTGTATCAGTTTATTTTCTGCTATTCTGCCGACTGCTTAACTTGACCTGATTATCTAGGAAAAGTTCTATTTAGTATTAACAACATATGTTGACTGTGAGCTTCTGATCCACCATCCATCTCCATTTTTTGTTGTGTATAAGCAATATCCAAGAATATTAGAACAATATAATCCAATGTTTAACTTCTTCAAGTCAATCAGAAAGTGAAGAAAATAATACAAGCTCACTTTTTAGCTCAAACATACTTGGTTGTTTCTTCTTCACTACCCCCCAGTCTGGTTTGAGTTCTTCTTAGAACATTTCTGTCATTGCTAGCTAGACTTGTCATTACTAGATCCCATCCTTTGCATTTGTTTTGTTGATTGCTATTTGAGCTCTTCTTCTAAACTGCAATTAGATTGGAACAAGATTGTTTCACGTCGTTCACTTCTTCAAACATCAATAGTGACAATCTTGATTGTTTCTTTGGATTTGTTGTCTGTCTCTAGAAATGTTATTCCATATTATTTTTCTCTGCTAAATTTGACATGTTTGGATCTTCATGTGACATCTGAAACATGGAAATCAGTTGGCTAAACAGTTCTTCCACTCAATATATTCAGCTTCATAAATACTTATGCAATGTAATTTGCCTATTTTCAGGAACTTTTCATTTACTGTATTAGTCAAGCACATAATACAACTTAATATGATCATCTTATAGTCCTTTATTTGCATTATATGCATGCAATTCTGCCAATCATAATATGCTGGTTATTGTGTCCTCAGATGGGAGTAAGAATGGCAATATGAGTGGATACATTGGCTTCCATGCATCTTTAAGGTGTTCGTACAACCACTTCATTCAGGAACTTGCCAAGAAATGCAAGCAACTGATCCGCCACCACCTTGATTCTGTAACGAGCCCATATTCTCAAATCTGCTATGACAATGACTTCCCAGGAGGCCTGGGCTCTGTTACAAGCTCTATATACAGATTCAACTATTCTTTGTCTTTCCCATTTTCTCTTGATCTATCTGAAGGAGCAGCGGTTCAAGATGAAAGAATAGGTGAGAATCAAGAGAACATACCTCCTAAAGGTCAACAGCAGCAAACAACTCCTGGAAAAGGTGCAGAAGCCAGAGAAGCACTCCGAGAAAGCCAATTGACTGTGCCTGAGACACCATCTCCTGATCAGCCCTGTGATACAGCTTTTGGAGCTAAGAAAAAAGAGCTTGGAAACTCCGGTGAAATTGGAGCAAGGAAACGGCAGGCACGGATTATGACTGGCAGCAGAAATGCAGATCATCACCGTCACCAAAATGGCAATTTAATATTTGGAAATGGTGACATTGGCTCAAAATCAGGCTCAGCTTACTCAGAGATCTGTTCTTCTGCAGCACAGCATTTTGCAAGAATTCGTGAAGTTCTTATTGAGAGAAGCGTGCTATCAACATTGAACTCTGGATTTTTAACACCTTGGTAAGGCTAACATGTATTCAGACACATTCATAAAGCATTTATAGGCACTGAGAGGGTAAATTACATGCATAAGTTCGTGCATAAATCCTAAATTTGGAAAATGCACAGATGTGCACCTCACCTCCATCTCTCTGCTTATATGATTAGCAGTGTGTAATATATATCACATGGATTCCTGGCGACACCTGGATGCATATATACTTGGCACTGCTAACTGCAGCTTGCTTATCAAAAAGCACCAAGGCAATCTATGTGCAAATTTTAGCAATATGAGCTGATCAATTTTCAGAATGCTGATCTTGACGTGCATTTGCTTCTGTGTCTTTTTCATGGTTGATGCAGTCGAGATAGTTTGGTTGTGGAACTCAGTTTAGAGTTGTTTGCCGTGAATGATGAGAAATTCATGGACATGTTTGTGGCACCTGATGCAATTGACATCCTGCAGAATGAACGTCAGTCCCTGCACAAGCGCCAGAAAATATTGCAGTCTTGTTTGACTGAGTTCAAGAATATTGCCAGAGCACTTTGATGTAGTAATGGTTATTGGTAGATGTAGCAGAGAAGAATGTGTTTACGTTATGTTTCACATCTAGTGAACAAGATGATCTGGGAAGCACCTTTGGAGCTCTTTTCAGAGGTGGATCATCTTTGTCTTGTTTTCTGTACTTGTAGTCTAGTTGATATTCCAAAGTTACAGGACATACTTGTATTCGTCTTATCATTTAAGCCTCATTGTTCTGTTTTAACTTCTGCATTCTAAACTGTCTTGTTGCTGCAAAACTCTTTATCTTTCAACAATGAGGCAACCTGTGGAGTTAAAATTTTTAAGGTCAACAGGAGCAAATACAATGTTTCTCCACTCTTTGACAGAACCAAGGAAAAGATCATTCAGAAAGACTGCTGTAAGTGTATGAAAGACTTGATGATCATCTCTGCAAAGCAGCAGTTCAAGCAAGTCGCACATATACATGACTCACCTTCCAGGTAGAGTCAAGGAAGCAATTAATTGATTAACTAAGTACAACATGGCATATGGGGAGAAGTGTAACTCTCCAACCATGCTATATACATTTGGTTAATCAAAGTAACAGTGTATTGCTTCATTTGCCTCTCCCAGATCCGCAAGGCACATTTGAGCTCTTTCCTGAGGTGGAATCTTTGTCTTGGCATCTCCCAGATTGTTGTAACAGCTCTTCTCAATACTTGTGGTCTAGCGTGCACGTGGAAAAGTCTCTCTCCAACTGTTCTGTGTAAGTTAGGTGTTAATAAAAATGTAAAAGGTCGATATTAATGAAACTTGCCATTACATTATTCATGGGTTCATGTTTGGTTCTTTACCACTTGGTATCTTCATCAACTACTACCATTGGGATTGCTTATTTCAGGAGGCATACTGCAGGTCACTTATGGAGCATAAAGGCAGACTGCTGGTGCACTGTAGGATCTCTCAGTTTCTACTACTAGGTAGCAATTCTGCTAATCATAGAATTGATTCCAATCAAGCAAGCAGAAGGTCATCTGCTAGATGAAATAGTAGGACTACCATCCAAGCATCCGTGTTGTGATTTTGCAACTGACAATTACTGTGTGAACTCAACCAGAAGTTATCCATAAGCAAACCAGAAACACTGCGTATTATCTTCCTATGAAGTGGACTCAAAGACAATAATATTGAGAAGCTCCTTGTACGGCCCATTATGAGTTAAACCAATCTCATCTCCAACTGACCTACTGGCTCGCAAGAAATTGAGCGTGGGCTTGAATCACATGCGAGTCTCATAGCATTTCCACTTCGTCATGATGTTGTCCACGTCTGTATTTATCTGGTGTATCGCATGGTTCTTCTTCATACGGGTAAAAATGGAGTCTCTAAATGCTCGTTCCATGCTTGATTTGATGTTTAAAACCCATTATATCTATCATCGAGGAAACATTTTGTTAAGGTAAGATAGGGGATCACTGTGGTGCTTGATGGAATGCTTATGTCGTGCCTATTGAAAATAAGCAGCTCTAAATTGTGTACACGTTGATAAGAAAAAGGAATCCTGTAAATTTTGTTACGTATGGAAGCGCAATAGTCCAAGACGTTGTTTCAGATATCTCTGGGAAAGGTTTATCTCAATAGCAATCCTATTAGTAGATGATGATGAGATGTAGAAGGTTCACATTCCCTAGCGTCTAGATGATCTTGCCAAGATATGTAGAATCCATGTAAATTACTGTCTAACAGAATCAGGAAACTTGATGCTCATAACCAGTTGCTTCTTAATTGGGATTATTCACCCACATAGTACATGACACTTGGTGTGACAAAACCAGCTCTAAGAACGGCTCCTTCACTGCCTTAATTGATTACCTGTCAGATTGAAATAAATTAAGCAGCAGTTCACAATCTTTTACATTATAACCATTCAGATAAAACAATATAATTCCTCTGATGAAGTTCAATTACTTCTGCTATTTGTTGCTCTGGTATTGCTAGTGATCAGTTGAATTACAGACAATTCCTTCGTTGCAGTCCAGCAGTCCAACGACGCGTGTCATTCTCTCCTTCGCATAGTTCTCCTCTACTGATCTACGTATTATAAAACATACATGTTATTTACGCATAGATTAGTCTTATCCTTCTTCCCCTTGTATGGATCCAAGTTCAAGGAACTTGAGTGAGGAAGATACGATAATTCAGGTCTTTGTTTTCTTTTTGGTTGTTTAAATACATGATCCATCTACCTGTTTTTTTGGCTGATAGGTCAGGGAAAATGTGCAAAAGTTGCGTTTATCTCAGCCATTCTTTGTATCTCTCCCTCTTTCTCATAGACACCCACTGAGGGGATCTTAGTTCTCTAATAAGCTGATCCACCTTTCCGAGGTCAACAACTTTGTGGTGGGAATCTCCCACTGGCTAATATTATTTCAGTAAATGTGGCTTCAAAGAAGAACAAGAAAACATTTAAAAAGAGATAACAGCAAGGTGGTTAATATTATTTCAGTAAATCTGCACTCTGAGCATTCCCATAAACCAAAGGATGAAGGTGGTCCCTAGTTCCCTTAAAAACGTGGGTCTCTATAGGTTGACTAGTACATGAGCAAATGCATTATCTATTAAAGAAGAGGAAAATAAAAACTGAAACATTTGTAGTGACCACTGTTGCTGATCCTAATCCCAAGAAGGAAAAGGTCAGAAAAATTACTCTATCACGAAAGTGAATAGATCAAGTGATAAGCTTGTTTCTGGTATTAAATTGCAAAGGCTGCCATGAACAAAATGGTAAACCTCACTGGATAATTATTTAGACTTTTATAGATCAACTCAACTGGGTGATAGTGGTCCCAAAATTTAAAAAGAAAGAAAACAGAAGACTAAAATAATCTCATTTTGTTTAGTAGTTCAGATCATACAGTGATTTGTATCTGTTGGGTCCAAACATGGATGGGTCACTTCCAAATGTCCACAAAATTGGAAGATCCCAACCATCTCAACAGTGTCCTACAAATGGATGAGCAAACCAAAGGCCGTTGTCAAGTGGATGCTCTTTCCCTTAAGAGCTACATGTACCCTGCCCAATGAGGCCTGGTAGATGATGTACTGGGATCATCATACCCAATATGGGTTTGAGTTTGAAATTTACTTCACATTCATATATATTATTTAATTCAATGGTGACTTAACATCCATTCAGATTTTTCGGATGACTATGTCATTTTCCCTTCATCGTCATAAATCTGATTAAATCATCACAAGTATTTCACGAGGAATTCGGTGATGGTCCCAAGATCAAGGCTATAGCAGATAATAAAACCCAAAAGGAGCTCATGTTCTAATAAGATCCAAACCATTCAAAATGTTGAGCATGACCTGGAAGACTCATGCCTAGAATACTATATAAGAGCAAGGACCCCATTTGATAAAGCAAAGAAAATTGCAGCCAGTATCAACTCCCACCAACCACCCCCTTTAGACCAATACAAGAGTCCGCCGCAAAATAGGGCTTTTTGTTCAGGTTTCATTCTGCATTTAATGCCAAATGGCTCTGTTGATTAATCGATCTTACCTTCTCCTTAGATGTGACGGACGTTGTATCTTGACTGCAGCATGTGGGGTCCAATATGGTGTGGTCCATTTCCCCTTTGGCAACAAAATTTTCGTCATGCCATTGACTTGCTTTCTTCACTCAAAGTTTTCTACTTCATCTTCGCCGCAAATATCGTATGGATCTCTCTTTCATATGCCCACATCCAACCAAAAGGCATCCCACGCCAAACACTCCATACAACTCTTAATGTTTTACATGTGCACAGGGGTTGTTTTGGGGCTCCACGGATGTGCATGTAGAAGCTGTCTAGGCCATAGACGATAGTGAGGAATTTCTTAACAATTTATTGCCAATCATAGTGATAATATACTAATTTGCAACACTACCATGTGAAACCTGGGTGAAGGTTTGGATGGTCCAAATTGGGATCAAATTTCCATTCTTAGTGAAGTCAGGATCGGGTTCTCATCCAACTTCAAATCCATTTGCAGAAAGATATCGGGGAAGTACATCATTTGAAATTAATCTGCAAATTACAGTAATGGTTTATCATAGGGTTCTCTCGAGAAATTGAGGACCAATTTTTACTGAAATACTAATCAAAAGTGCATTGTTTAGAGAGACTCGTCCAATCCACTTTGTTTTATGACTGAAAGTCATCTGTCAAATAAGATGAATGAGTCAGATCAATCAAAGTGAGCCCCACAATGTAAAAGTGATGGCACGGTAAACATCATCCCTTATACTAAAATACCATGGCATATGTTTCGTAGTATATTGGATGGTTAGACTTAATATAGCCGCCTGCATAGTAACTGCTCTTTAAAATGTTCCTTGTAGTGAACTGAACACATCTGTTCCTTTCCCTAAATTAATGAGTAGTGGTTGTTGTATATGGACGAATGGAACTAATTAATTTGTAGTCAAAGTTGAGAGAGAGAGAAAGAGAGATGAAAGGGATGTTTGTCCTTAAGAGTTGAGTGGCAAAGACTTTAAAGCCTGCGCCAGATCATTCTTCAGATCCAGAATGATGAACAAGTCATAATCCAAGTACCGGAAAGTAGATTTTTGCGAGTTGAATGGTAACACTTTATCTTCTCTTCTTGTTTCAACGATCAGTTAGCAGGCCATTAGCTGGATGGTTGGGTTGGCGTGATTTTCAGACCACGGTCCTCTCACAAGGCAGTGCCAATGGCTAACTTATGTCATCAGATGACAAATGCATGGTGAAAAGTGGGTCTTGGGGTGAGAGCTAAAAACCAGGCAACTGCTTAAAAATCAACACTTTGCTTGCTTCAACTTTTCCAAGGACCTGTTACAAGCCATCGTTTACACTCTGAAAATGCCTAACCTTGGCCAATCAAAGAAGTTTTTTAGTAAGTGAAACAGTGTCACTATCAAAACAAGAGACTTTTGATGACAAGTAACCTTGGGCGGCTATACCAAAGGCCAGTGATGGAGTTAGACTGTCAATATCCACCTTTGCACTGAAAAACAATAGGCTTTGACTCATGTCATGGGTACGCCAACTGCCCAAGACTACGGATGGTCCAGTCGCTCTCCAAACCATAAACCAGATCAAGAAGAAATACGAAAAACAGATCAGATGTCATGTCTGCATATGCACCTTTTGTTTTCTTATCAACTTTACTGAGATTGACGGAAACCTCTATGTGATCAATGTGGGAGGATCTTGACCGTCCATACAGTTGCCTTGTCGTGAATGCTGAGATCAGATCCATGATACTCCAGACTGACTACTCTTATAACTCTTTCGTAACCGGCTATTTTAATCATTGATAAAAGAAAAAAAGAAAAGCAGCCTGGTGTACGAAGCTCTCCCTTATGCAGCTTTTCCTTGTATCTTACAAGAGGCTGT
Organism: Warburgia ugandensis; assembly: GCA_035236585.1. Lineage (NCBI taxonomy): Eukaryota > Viridiplantae > Streptophyta > Magnoliopsida > Canellales > Canellaceae > Warburgia > Warburgia ugandensis. The sequence goes on from CP141130.1 coordinate 9,715,999, forward strand.
TTCCAGCCTTACCTTGTAATTTGATGTGCATGCAAATTAAGCATTAAAAGTATATAGATATAAGTGTAATCTAGAGGCTCGTTCATGGGATTTCTAGTGACCCCAAGTAATATTCTGATAGCATCATTCAAACTATCCCATTAATGGCCTGCAAAAATGTAGCTGACTTTAAGCATCTAGTAATAGAATTGCGAAGATTATTTGCACAGTATCATCATTTGGACAAGGTCATAAAGGGCAGACCCAGTGCACAAAGCTCCGACCTATGTGGGGTTCTGTGAAGGGGCGGACTACAAGGGTTTATAGTACGCTACCTTGTCTTGCATCTTTGCAAGAGACTGTTTTCATGCCTTGAACCCATGACCTCAAGGTCACATCACGACAACCTTACCGTTGCGCCAAGGCTCCCCTTCCATTTAAACAAACTCTAGCAAAAAGTCCATGAAGAAACCTAGAAGAGGGACGTTGTTTGAGGTGAAGTTCTTCTTTCAGCATGCCCTCCCGTGCCTGATTTTGCCAAAAGGAAAGGTAGGCTAATGGAAAACACAAAAAATTTGCTCAAATCTTAAGAAAAACAATGAAATATCCACCGTCAATAACGTGTCCATATCTTAAAGTTAGTGGATATTTTGCCATTTTAAATTTCTGTCAGCTTTCATGAATATATTACATTCCAAAGTTTGTAAATTACTCAAAACACACGTCTTAAAATGACACCGGATTTTTTAATGGAGATCCATTTGAGGGGTTTATTGAATGAGTGGCAGGTTGATGATGCGATATTGATCAGCAGAATTGACCAAGGTTGAACTTGTCAAACACACCAAGTTGGAAAAACCAGGCATGCAATTCATTCATCTCAGGTTCCTAAAATGCCATTGACTTCACTTTCTCCCAAGTACAGCCTCATGCAGTTATACCAGCTAGGACCCAACTCTTTGTGATCCAGACCATTCATTTACTGGATCCTGCTATAGACAGATCGCTTGTTGAATGTCTACTCGTTGTAGATCCTTCTTTATGACTCATGAGTAGAGACTTTTATGTTAAACTCGTTAATTTAGCGGGCACCGATCAGCAAGTGTTCGGGACCTTCAGTTTGAGATCCATTCTTTACGAACGTTTTGTATCACTTGGCATATTATATGTTCTTAATTCCATCCCCTATTTTTTGTCAGGGAAAGTAGATAAATAATTACTTTTCCTTTTTCAAAATTATACATTTTGAGTGTCCTAGCTATTAGCTAAGAATGTGTGTGAATGTTGATAATTCACTACATTTACATGTATGGAGTTTGTTAGGAACTCCATAATAGAGGCCTTGATTCCTGGGGCCTTTTTGGATGAGATGTCCCTTCTTGTAGTAATTAATGACCGTGGAATGAACACAAGTTGTCTTTTTTTTTGTTTTCCAAAGTTTCCTTGCAATCATAAGTTAAAACTTCGATTTCCCTTTCTTTCTTTCTCCTTTTCTCCCTTTCTGCAATTCTGAATTTTCTCACCAAGTCACTGGAAATGCATAATCAATTAGCCTTAGAGAATTACCATCGAATCAGCTTAAACATCAATTGGGAAATTTGGTTTTTTCTTCTTCTTTTTTTATTGTTTTAGAACTAAGAAAATCTTCATTTGAGGCAATTGTGTGGTTTATAGGTTGATGATTGTTAATGCTTTGAAAGTCAGATGTTGAAGGAGTATGACAGAGACCTTGGCTTGCTTATAAACAAGATAAGACTGGCCAACCCCTTGTTTGGGTCTAAAAGGTGCTCATGGACTATGGACTTCCCTTTTTTTATTCTTCTTGGGAGATTTAAATGCAATACCAAATGAGAACTAATTGAACATTAAGTTGCATATGAGAATGTGGTTGATTTGGTAGCCTAATTATTTATTTCCCTGTACACTCTTATTTAAGAATTGGAAAAATCTTCTGAAAGGCTCCATTTCTTGGAAACTATGGGTCCAGAGCTGGCATATCTGATGCATCCCAGCAGGCTTGCTGTCTGCTATGGACAGGGTTATTACAGAAGTTGTTTATACATTGTTTGCGCGTTCCGATCAACACAAAGATTAATGGGAGGCTTTGCAGTCTGGTGATCCAAATCCATGAATCTGCTTGAATGATTTAGATCAACAACCTTCTTGGCCCCGGATGTTGTTTACCTGATTTCTCCTGTCTCAAACTCCTTATAAAATCCAAAGGTGTTACAAAATGACTTCAGTATCAATTAGATTTCCAAAGAAGAAAATGGCGACTTTCAAATGTAGATGCTGCAAGCAAAGTGGGGCCTTCATAGCAAGGATGAACGATTTGGATCATCTGACAAGTGGACCCATATGGCCAATGATTTTACCAAATCAGGGATAGATTGGGCAATATAATGGAGATGATGTGGGCAGCTTGGAAATCTGAAAAAGGTTTGGATCCCGGAACATGTATGATTGCTATTATCTACTTAAGAGTCAGAGCGAGGGGCAGGGCAGAGCCAGTGGCAGCAGCCGAGTCAATGACATTTTGAATGTCTTGACGACTTTTACAGAGAGAGAGAGAGAGAGAGAGAGAGAGAGAGAGAGAGAGTGTGTGTGTGTGTGTGTATTTGGCACTCCCCCATCTCATTCATGTTCCTTCATTTATCTGCCTTCAAACCGTTGCCCATTTTCAGAGTCTAGAGATAGAGAGAGAGACCACATAAGTCACCCAATCACAACAAAAACACATACCCAAAAACAAAAGGAGAGGAGAGAGAAAAAGAAAGAGAGAATAGACTTTGATCAGCCTTCTTCCACACACAACTTACCACCTATCCTCCCTCTTCCTCTCTTATTTCCCTCCCACCCGAACCAACCCCATTTCTCCCCTTCCCTCTCCATCCCTCTCATCGTATTTTTATCCTTTCTTACTCTATCTCTTAACATCTCATCAATGGAACACCCATCTCCAATTTCTCAAGAAAATCCAAACCAATCTCTCCAAACCTCTCCAAACTCAAGCAGCAACAGCAGCAGCAGCAGTAATGGAGTCCCTCTCACCCCCAAAACCATCCCAAGATCTGAAACAACAAATGCATACCCAACGACCTTCATACAGGCAGACACTTCATCCTTCAAACATGTTGTCCAAATGCTTACAGGCTCATCAGAAACTACAAAACAGGCACCAAAATCTACCTCAGATCCGTCCAAAACTGCTATTCCACCCATCAAAACAGGTCCCAAAAAGCCATCTTTCAAGCTCTATGAGAGGAGAAACAGCATAAAAAATCTCAAGATCAATCCTCTTATTCCAGGTTATAACAACAATAACAGCACTGGATTTTCTCCTAGAAAACCAGATATTCTCTCTCCCAGTATATTGGATCTTCCTTCACTTGTTCTTAGTCCGGTTACGCCGTTGATCCAAGACCCATTTAACCGGACATCGACAACGAGTAGCTCCGGCGTGTCACCGGAGGAAAGGGCTATTGCTGAGAAGGGATTTTATTTGCACCCTTCACCAAGGAATACACTAAGAGACACAGAGCCACGATTGTTGCCGCTATTCCCGGTGACGTCTCCGAGAGTCTCAGGTTCTTCTTGAATGGAAATGGGTTTTGATTCTTTTTGGAAGATGTTGATCTAATTGTACAACTGATCTCTTCTTCTTTATCATCACCTGTTTTTGTACTTTGCTTTTGCTTCTTGTTGTTCATCACGGAAATTATTAACAGTAGATGGGATATCTTAGAGATGAACTATTTTTTCTTTTCATGTGTGGTTTTGTGATATTTATCCTGAATGTTTTAATGGTTTGTTTTATTTAATGTGGTGTGAATTTTGTGAGCTGAAAAGCAAACAGAGAATCTGTTTTGTGGAAGTGGTTGCTGGCCTATTGATTGAGTTTAAATTTCAATTCCAAATGGGTTATATCAGAGAGAGAGAGAGTGTGTGTGTGGGTGGGAATATGTTGAGAAAATTTGGGTGTAGATTTTACCGCAATACGAAGGCTTGTCACACTGCATCTCTATATGGTAAAAAACTCAGCTTTTGCTATTACTGGGTGATGAAAAGGTGCTTGCACCTCAAACTATCTTTAAACATATGGCCACAACCAAGAATAAATAAGAGAGAGAGAGAGCAACAATTGGGTCCCATCAGCAAATTTAACGCAGAGGATAGTTCAAAGCAAAGAGAAGAAATATTGCTTTGCTGATTGAAGTTGTGGTGCGAAGTACAGCTACTAGAGGACCAGTTGTCAGAAAGCAATTGGAAGACCAGGCAGTGTGAAGGGAATCTCGATTTTTTTTGTCTTCCACGAGTATGGCCAGGCAGGCAAATAGAAATGCAGGAAGTCCGAGATATAGCCGATCTTTTGCAAGGATTCTCGCATTCATTAACTTTAGTGACTTTGACAAAGTGGGTGTCCTTTTCTTTTCTCACGCGCGTGATTTGGAATGCACGATCAAGGCTATGACACAGGCACAACTGAAGAAAATTCTACGAGTGCACTCCAAGTAAAACAGTAGAAGACAATTCTTTCCTCTTTGCTCATTCCTCCCAAGGCCAAAGGTCGTCGAATGTTGTATCACCTCAGCTATACTCCTCTGAGTCCTGCTGCTTTGAGCAATCAATTGTATATACTTGACATGAAATGGTCCGACGCCCTTGTTCTTTTCAGTAGGTTTCTTTTACTGGTCCCATCTAGACGATAATTTATCTTTCCCAGCTGAAACAGGGCTGCTCAGTATTCAAATTACAGTGGCAGTTACTTAACTGGGGTAATCTCATTTGAAACTTAGCGCTTGCCCAGCATTCAAATTAGTGGCATTCCAGAAGTGCCGTTCAACACAGGGTTAGCCATCCAATGGGTAGGTTTATCTTAATGGATGGACGGTATCCCATCCCTTGCTACTGGATGCTCAAAACAGGGATAGAATGTAAAAGGTGCTAATTATGGCGACGAAGAGGATATTCCTAAATAAACCAATCCATGAAGAAGCTTATCCACGGATAGCTGTTCATAAATGCCAAACAATCTCAAATGGTCTTTGATGTACAAGTTGGAATCTGCCAGGAAAATTCAACCCAGAGTGCCCAAGTGCAAACATTATAATCAATCAATGTCGGGCACGATACAGGTTGCCCTTTCTCATGACTAAATTGTCAGAAAATGTGGCACTTTATCGTGTATCCACTACTTGGTTTCTGTCTTATATATGGTGTGTGGATCAGAGTAACTCAATTCATTTGGATATGATTCATTCATTCACCAGAGTAAACAAATTACTAACAGAAGTACTGGACCAGTGCAATAACTCTATTAAACTAATTTTATTTATTGATTCCAACAACCGTAAATGCATTATTTATTCCAACAGTATCGGTACTGCAGAGTTGCTGATTATATCAGCTCAAATCTCTGAAAAGGAGTTGACTGTTGGGAATCCATGGTTATCCGGGAGAGGCCCATTTCCAGGCCGAACCGAAATTATCACTTCCAAGCCTGTAACATATTGGATGAAAGAAGACAATTAATAACAATGACTAGTCGGAGACCAGCTTCCACAACCAGAATTTTGGAATTAAAAGAGAAGCAAAACGTTTTCAGACTGTTGGGATTTCTTTAACATGTCAATTCTTTATATAAAGATGGGAAGAATCAAAGATGAGGCTTATAATGACAAGCTTGACCATTCATGGTGCAATGAATGATTTAGGTGTCCAAATACGAAGCAAGACTAAAGAAAACTAAAGCTCCACACCGTGATGAACAGAATTATGCTGATTAACATAAAGCATTATCGGAGTTCATGTAAGATACAGAAGGGTCAAGGAAAAAGACAGGCATTAGTTGGCAGTCAAAGATGGACATTTAGGAGAATAAGAAGATGACAAATGAAAAACTTTTCACACTCGTGCACTCATGTTGGACATAACCATGTGATGTCATTCAAATGCATATGTATTTATAATACAATGACACATAAAGCAAATCTAAAGCGACACAAATGATAAAAAAGACGCGAACATAAAAGATAATATTCAGTAGGAAACACAATAGGCATTTACCTGCTGCCTTAGCAGCCACAGCTTCTTGAAAGACATCTGTGACAAATAGGATTTGGGTAGGCTTATCTACTCCAACGGACTGAGCAATCTCTAAGTAACTGCGTGATTCTCTTTTGTTTCTACATAAGGAAAAACACGAAACAAACTGTACTTAATCCAAGTGTAAAATAATAGATGCATATGCAGAAAAAGTGAGATTTGTTCCTTACAGAAGAGTGAATAAAGTAAACCTACCCAACTGTGGTATCAAAGAATCCACACAGGCATTTTCTCAGGTCTCCATATTCTGTATTTCCAAAGATAAGCCTTTGAGCCTCCCTACTACCACTAGAATATATGTATGTCTGCAGGCAAGACAAAAAGATAGAGATAATCAATTGTGTTGAGCAGACAATACCTTTACAGAGTTCTCAAATAACAGAAACGTCGTAAATGCATTTTTTGAGTTGATATAACAGATTTGTGGGCGTATCTAGAGGGATCTGTCCAATTTCATTGCATGGGTAAACAAAAGGTATGTGTTTGATGAACCTAGCAAATATCACATCACTTATGAGGTCGGTGAAATTTTGGTTCAAGTTCTGTTTATTTTTCCATTTTTCTTGTTACTCTCAATGCTAAGTGAGGTTGCAAGCTCCATCCTTCAGTAGGAAACCCTGGAGCTTCCTTCTTGAGGCAATCTCAGCCTTTAATGTCTGTTTCTCTCCAAACAATAAGGATCTTCCCTTATGAGGCACTCTAAGCCTTCAATGTCTGTCTCTCCAAATAATATGCTTCATAATTCAAGGACTTGAGGCTTCAGACAGGAACATGCACAAAATACAAGAAGAAAGGAATTTGCTCCCAATGTAGGTTATTGCTTAACTTGATAAGAGATATCTTTATTCTTAACTTGATAAGAGATAACTTCACATGATTTAACAAGCTCAGAACACAAATTCAAGAGGAAATTATGCTAAAAGTTTACAGTACTAGCACTTTATTTGTGACATTGCAATAAGAACAGAGCAAATTCTAGCTAATATATGATTCTGTTCCATTTTGCTTCCAACACTCTACAAAGAAGCTGATTCTTCAATTGAAGTTAATATTATAAGTTGATAGCAATCGCAAACTTCATAATCAATAACTAGGGTTGTAAAAGCTAGCTCTGAGGATACATGCTGCAATGCCAGATATCATCTGAGGGAAGTCATGGAAGGAGGAAAGTCACAGATGGACGGAAGTATGTAAGTATAACCTTGATCCCCATAGAATGCCACTTTTCCAAAGCTGCAGGTACATCCTCAAAAACTACTCCTTTTAGTTCATTACTTTGGAATCCAGTTCTCCATATATGACCCTGCATATAGAAATATAGTGGAACAAAAAACTCTGATTGAAAAGAAAGCCACCAATGGAGTACGCATTGTTCTGAATGCCAGTTGAATACCTGCAATTGTTTCAGAGCACCAATTTTTCTGTCAGCCTTTATCATTGCTTCCACATTAGCTACCAAGGCTGCAATCACCTCATCTCTCCCAGCATCATCAGGTGGAATGGGCACAGAACCAACAACATTTTGTTCTAAATCTTCCTGAACCTGTTCAAAATCCCTGTCATCCATTATCTGAAATGTTCCATGTTGACAATATTTGAACTTTGAATAACAGAGATTCCCTTGAGTTAGACAAATGGCACTCAAAACTATAAAGGGCAGCCACGTATACAAAGTTCCGACGTAGGAGTTTTAAAGAACCTAATCTGGCTCCAGCAGGAGACTTCAAAAAATGAACAGACAATTGTAAGTAACAAGTTGTTGAAGAGATGTCTAAGTGGAGTCATTTGACAGAAGTATAGGATGGAAAAATATATACATCTTTCATCAATAAATATTTACATAGTAAGAAAACTACCAATCATTGAGTTATTCAGCAGTCTGGCTACACTTCCTCATCCTTGTTTTGTTTTTATTTCTTCTATATCAGAATGGCTTTGGAGTCTCTCCTTAGCCACAGGAATAAACGGAATATCTCCAAAGCAATGTGATAGAGTTATGTCTCACACAAATCACATAACATGCCATCCTCTAAGCAATCAAGTCTACAGGTATGAGTTTGATCATATCTTCATCAACCCATTCAAATGGAGCTACAAAAGGTGTGGGAAGTAGCAGATGAGCTCAGATTCCAGCTTTTCATATGTCAACTTCTCCCTCAGTTTTGTGATTTTCAGGAAACCAGCCAGCAGTTAGCAAAGATGAGGGAAGATCAGCAAGCATTACTGCAGGCTGTAAGAAGATACTCTGTGCAACCTAGGTGAACAATGCTATTGCGTGTTCCTAATGTTTTACTGATTGCAAGTGGCTCTGGCCGTTAATAAGACTACCAGTTAGGTCAAACCCCATGAAAGCTGATATCCAGATCAAACTCTAAGAAATGGCCTAGAAGTTCATGAACCTAGCCGAACCAAGTCCCCTATTTAATTGAAGGGAATCCTTAAGCAGTTGTAAACCAAGGGACATCTGCATCCAGTTACAGAACCAGCTCCTGGTTTCTCTTTTGTTTCGGTAGATAACTGGTGACTTGAATCTCAGAACCTCCTGGTTGTGAGATAAGGGACTTAACCAACTTGGCCAATTGCTGAAGTCAGAGAATCAGCTTCATTTGGTAAAATATTCAGTATTGTGTTGGCAAGGTATTTCTCACAGCCATCTAGAGTATGCTCATTGACTGGTTAGCAAATGTTTAGAAACTTGAAGCAACAACTTGGACAGAGCTTACTGGTCCATTAGACCTTCTTGCAACGCCCAACAAGATCAGCAATGCCACCTCATGGAAGAGGATGGGAGTAGGTGACAGTGCTTATCACCTCCTCGTTATTAAGTGTAGCAACATTGAGTATTGGTTTGGTGAGGGGTATTTCTCACAACCAACTAGAGTGCTTATTGACTGGTTAGCAAATGTCTAGAAACTTGAAGCAATTACTTGGCTAGAGCTTACTGGTCCATTAGACCTTCTTATGACATGTCCAACAAGATCAGCAATGCAACTTGATGGAAGAGGGTGGGAGTAGGGGACAGTGTTATCACCTCCTCGCTGTTAAGTGTAGCTTAAGCTCCAGATCTAGCCCCGAAATTTTTTTATGTGTCCGTAAACATGCATGGTCAGTCAACTCTGCCAAGCAGTTTATCAGACGTCATCATCTATTTGCATGCTTCAGATCCAAAACATGGATTGCCTGATCAATTAGCTGACTTAACCCTACCAAGCCCACTGAAAACTTAATGATGAAGAACTCGTCCATCTTGGATTTAATGATGAACTTGGCTCAATTGTCTCGCCTTGGCCACAGGATGAATATATTTCGTGATCTGAATTTCATGGTTTTTGCCAACAACAGTACGATGCAGTTTTACACTAATCAGCAGTTTTTATGTCAGACCTAACAGAAACATAGCTGACTAGATCACTGCTCACATTTTCCTGAAACAGTTGGTTTATAGGGACAAATGCCTCACATTAACTCCCATGCTTAGTCATATCAACCTTCTGCTTGCAAGACATTGGCAACATTCTAGACTAATGTAAACATAAAATAGCTAAAATGAAAAGAGGAAGCAAGCATTTAACAAGTTTCTAGCAGCAAGTATGGAATGTAAACAAAAGATGCAGCCATAGTAATTGGATGACTACTGAGTGGGACATTTAAAGACACCACCTGGGAAGGAAAATAGAGTAGCAGCATGCTGCATGAGCATTATTTTACTAGAGTAAATGTTAAAGCACTAAAGAAGCTTGTTACTGTTATTACACTAATTCCTAAGAAACAGCCAGAATAAGTTTTCTGCCTTTGTCTGAGTGATCACTATAGGGCATTACTTAAATTATGCTACCAACAAAAGAGAAGGCACTCTTTAAATTAACTTCCACTGGTTATCAATTACTTTCCTATTAATACAAACTAGGTCTCAAAAGATGACACTTGAACCATCAAGTATCCTTTATAACAAAAATAAAATAATGAGATTAAGCTTGGAAGATGGAATTAGCAATTAAAAGTTACCATTTATATCATGTCCACTGACAAGAAAAGAGTATGAAAATTAAAATCTAAAAGGTCGCATACTAAAAGAATATGATAATTATTTTGGACAACAGAAGTATCCAGTAGAATGTTGATACGATATCCTGTCTGACATGATATTGTGGGTCCACAAGAGTATACAGATACAAGTCAAGCACCAAATGTGAATGAATCCACAGCAACACAGGATCCTAAATCCAGATCCCATTCCCCAACCATAAACCCAGAACCACTAAATCTAAACCTTTTCATAACCATGCATGAACTGCTGGTAATTCCCAATCATGCGGCTAGTTTTAAAATTCCAGTAGCCTTAGACAAGCATCTAATTCCAGCTTTTGACTTAGAGCAGATACACACAAGCATAAACTCCACAACAATTTCTGTACAGAGTACAGAGACATCTGAACTATTGAAGGCAATAGAATTCTACAATGTGCAAATATAAGAGCTTCTGTACAGAATACAGACACATCTGCTTGTACACATTAACTCTCATGCATCACCTCTCGAGGGCAGCTTGTGCACTAAATGACGCATTGGAAATATAATAAATGAATAATAGCATATAATGACAGCAAAGTGGAAAAGATCTATGTAGTTGCAGGCGCAAAGGGTTCGACTTGCGCCTAGATGGACTAGGCGCGTGACTTGATAACAAGGAGCAAATTAAAAAACCATTAAAATAAGTTAGATTTTTCTTATAAAGGGAGGGACCAGAATTGATAATGGCAACCCCCTTACTTAAAAACATAACAGACCCGAGTCGGATCTGATGAAGAAAACAAAAAAACCAGAGAGAGAGAGAGAGAGAGAGAGAGAGAAGATGAAGGGGAGAGAGAGAGAGAGAGAGGGAGAAGATGAAGGGGAGAGAGAGAGAGGGAGAGAGAGAAAGGGAGGAGGAAGAAAAAGAGGGGAAGAGGCCAGCTCGCCAGGGAAAGCCGCAGCATGCCAGCAAGAAGGGCAAGAGAGTTGCAGTTTGTCGGAATTGCAGTGGTTCGCCAAAGAAGACGAAGGTTGAGTCGATCATTCTCTTCAGCGATGTTTTTCGGCAAAATCTGCATTTCTCTTTCTCCTCTTGCTTTCATCTTACCTGTTCCCATCTTTGACGAAGCAAAATCGACGATCTTGAGATCGATCTAGCGCCTGGAATCGAGGGCGCAAAAGTCGCGAGGCGCACTGGGCACAACTAGTTGCACGACTAGCCACGCCTAGTCTTACTGTGACTTTTCCCCTGCGCTTACCCAAAATCAAGTCGCACCACATGCGCCTTTTTGCGCCTAGCGACTAGTCACGCCTGTGACTACATTGGAAAAGATGGACAAATAGCAAAAGGGAATATAGTTTTGGTCACTGACATTAAATAGCATCAAATGAAAACCCAAAAGTCTTACTTGAGCACGCAACAACCTAATATCATCTTGAGTTTCTTCAGTGTCATATGTCGAACTTAAATGGTTCCCAACATTCTCGCGGGCATATGGAAAAAGAACATCAGTAACAAATGATATCGGAGTTGTCGTGCCTTCAATGTCAAGTATAATACAATGCTGCAAGAGCGCAGAGAAAAGTCAGACATTAATTTGAAAGCAATAAAATAAGGATCAAACAATAATTGCCATGTCACTGTGAGCTGCAAATGGTAGTTCATACGGGAAGCATAAATTCAAGAAATGACCAAAACTCAAAAAGAAGGATCCTTCATACTGAAAGCATTGACATAAAGAAAAAAGGATCCTGACATCATGCAAAGAGGGTGAAATTGTAGTAGCTTACTCTTGATTGGTCGAGTGCCTGAATTTCATTCTGTAACCCAGCCTTAACAATGCCATTTACATTTCTACTGCCACCCCATAAACCTTGGCCTTTGGAAATTGGACCATGACTTGGAGTTGACCAGTCGAGACCAAATTGTTGGAGTTTGATTGCAGCTTCAAAGAGATAATGATAGCATTCTGCCTGATCATTAATTCCAATCAAGTTTCAGAATGGAAATGTTAAGAATTCAAGTTATTGGCATATAATAACAAGTAAATCATTTGGAATTGGAATTTGCATGCTCTCACACCAACTTCTTACTAGAGAAACTAGTATAGACCTTTGCAGTGAAGATCATATTTGTATAGAAACCTGATATTTTCATGAACCTTACAGCTGAGTAAATAATATCTTTAGCACCTCACCTAATCATTTTTGTTACAATGTTTTCATCAAAGTCTTGGGTAGAATGATAAGAAAAGGATGATGAGCAGGTAATTTTATGTTGCAGGTTTACTCAGGTGACAAGAGGAAAGACATCATTGCAAATACATAATCCTAGTGGCAATCTAAAGAAGAGCTCAACAATGAAAAGATCCATACAAATTTCTCCCTAGAGACCACAAACCTGAGTCTTTGCACTTATCCACGAGTCTCCCCAGATATATATCCCATGGTTGCGAACAAGAACTGCAGTTGTCTTTGGATAGGCTGCAATCTGAAACACAGAAGAATAAATACAGTCATCAATCCCTCCATGAAATAACTACTTCAGACCATGCAACTGTCACTAAATTGAAAGAGAAAAACTAGTAAGACCACAAGAAAGCAACTCTAAATAAAGCAATTGTTTCTCATAGGCTCAAACGAAACATTAGCCAGTAATACATACTAATTATAGCACATGGTCCTGCTAAAATTTTGACATATTCAAAGATCAGTTATTTGAAGCCTGTAACGGTAGTTCAATTACAAGTATCAACAGCATCGGTGAATGAATGAAAACTAAAGCTCTTTTAGATCACCCACTTCTGTGCAGATTGTTATTTCAAGCTGCATAGGCATACACACAACAATTATTTGCACAGATACATGCATGCATATTTGATAATAATTAACAAAACCAGAATTGTGATTTGCTTTATCTGGTCTCTGTACACATGGGCAGAAATGTCACTAAAATCTACAAGAGAAACACAGCCTGAAATAGAGCACCTCCAAAACAATTATATTATGGCAGCAATCACAATATCCAGGAGATCAGTACAAATATAAGAAGGGAACTTATACAAGTAAACCTCCACATAAAGAGCCAGTCATGAAAAGCAGCATGTTACTATGCGAGTACAAGCCGATTGTTCCCATACTCGCCAATGAACAGCATATTTGTGTTTACTTAAGTGAAAGACATGCTGTCAACTGTCAAGTACGATTATCAGCTCAAAGCATAATAAGTCAGAAGGAGCTGATACAAAAAGCAACAGAAATAACATGGTGCAGAGTGAGAAGGTCACCGCTTCAGCAAGAGATTCGGTGAGTTCCCTCTCATGTGCAGTATTTTCTATAATGGGGACCACAAGTTCATCGTAGTAACCATGTCCCTGAATTCCTTTTATCATCTCCATGTGAGTTATCTGCATCATTACACTAGGAAACCTTAGAAACCACCAAAAGATGAAAGATGCAGCCCAAATAGACAAGAACAGAGGACAGAGTAATTTTAACCAATGATAAAAGCATCAGTGCAGAATATTAGAACACAGAAAAAGGAACTTTAAGGTCAGCCAGGTTTTCAGATAGAAAAGGCAAACAGTCTTGAACCTAAACAGTATACTGGAGGGGCTACTCAAACTAACATTTTAATACTACTATCTTTTGAATTGTTGTCTTCAGCAACTGAGAGTCATGAGAAATGAGTCAAATTTCAAACTGATATATTGAAAAGAGGATGTCTACATTAAGAAAATCTGAATTTCCATCCAAATGAAATTGGATATTCAGCTGCACAAATTCGATCTTCTTCCAAGTGGCTGATGTTCTTAGTACTTTGAATGATGTTGTCCAAGAGCAGCAATTTACTTGTAGAAGGAAATATATAGATAAAAGATGTGATACTATCTTTTCTTTATATTTCGAGGTTCTTCAAATTTCAAACTCCAGACCCTATTAGCCAGAAGCACCTTGGAAACTGGGAAAGCACACTTCAGAAGCCTGCTTCCACAGAATGAGGAAACTTAAACTTAAAAAGTGGGAAAATTTTGGGGGAAAATGGAACTTGCAAATCAATGCACAGAAACTTTTTTTGGCTTATTACTTGATAATTACTAGCCTTGGCGCAATGGTAAAAGTTGTCGTCATGTGATTCAAGGCGTGAAATCAGCCTCTTGCAAAATGCAAGGTAAGGCTACCTACTATAGGCCCTTGTGGTCCGCCCCTTTCCCGGACCCCGCATAGGCGGGAGCTTCATGCACTGAGGCTGCCCCTTTTATTACTTGATAATTACTCTTTTGTTGTTTTTCTATAATTTTTTTTGCATTCTGCACATACTGCTTCCTCACCCTAAAAAAACCACTCATTTCTCACTTCTGGCTGCAGTTTATGCGTCTGCTTCTGGTTCCTAGTTCTGCTTCGCACTCTGGACTACTTTCTTTAGTTTCAGTAAGCTTATCATTTGCTTTAAGTGGATCTCTTTTCCATCTTTGCAACTTGAAGGCACGTGTATTAAGAAATAATGGTGTTAGTCAGAATGACCTATGAACCTCACTAAGGACATCAGAGTTGTGTGAAATAAGCACACGTTCCTGATGGCCAAACTTAGCAGAAGTGTTTCCAGTCAGCTACAATCAAGTAACTGTTAAAGAATTCTCCATCTGGCATCAGATGACAGTCATTAGCCGGTTACTTATCTAGCTTCTGATTACTCTCTGCTTGATGACAGCTGTTAGCAGGTTGCTTATCTAATCTCCCTCTATGCTAGTCTAGCTTTGAGCACGACCAATTGTTAAACAGTGCTTCTGGTACCAGTAAGTTCCATCTCACCATTAAGAGACAATTATGCAGCTTCTTCAGATATTCTTTTGAAAGGCCCTGCACTCCAAGGGTTTAGGGACTCTAAATAATAAGTAGGGTTCTTACCATGTCAATTAATTCAGTCACACTACTAGGATAAATTGTCATCTTGTCATTTCCTCTAATATGCCACTTTAGATTTTATTAAGCTCTTTCAAAATTGATATATCCATGATGTGAGTCATAAGAGTCTAGTGCAGTAATGCTAATGTCAAATATCCTTTATGGAACAAATTCAACTAATACCAAAATGCTTTCAACAAATCTTGCTTCTATCAAAGAAACAACAAAAGCATTCTGAGCAACTATAACTAGGTGACTAGGGACACAAACATTGAGAACAATAACCAAACTTCAAGACGCAAGTGTAAATCCTAAAAATGAAACTTCTTCACTTAGATGATAAATAACAAAGTTGAAAAAAATTACTCGAAACTGTTTTGAGGAGGGATTGATCATCGTAACCAGGCAAGACTCCATCCCATGGCTATGGATAACTGCTCCGGAATTACACATCTGATAAGCCTGTTAAAGCCAGTAAAGTTCAGTTGCTAAATGGGCTAAAAACCTGAAACCCAAAACCACATGAACCAAATGCATCTTCTATTTCTCTAGTTTTCTTTGTCAATGTACATACTATTTCAGAAGATAAAAATATTCACAAATTCCACATAAAATAAGAGGCATACTTTATTAGTCCTTGAGCAAACAGACATGATGGAGCTGTTTGCCACCGGGATCAAAAACCTTGGATTGAGTCATCCGCGAATAGTGATTTTTTCCCTTGCTCTTTGCAGCCTTATTACATAGATAAAATCATTTGAAATAGCCCTAAAACGTATAAGTAATTTTATCTCTGCTCCAAAGCTGCAAATAGTAGAGGAGAAAATTACCGTCCAAAGATATCTTAATTCAAGGATTATGATCCTACAGTCCCAATAGAAGCAGAACTATCTAGACAATCATTCCACATCTGTATTGCACTGTCATTAACAGAGAATTAGACAACAAAGACACTTACAAAAATATAAAAAGAAAACCTCATGTTATTCATGTGTCAATCAGAAGTTGGTACAACAACGGCCACTACTGATATTAATAATCCAACCCTCCCAGCATGCTTACCATATCAGGTAGCTAATCACACTAATATAATAACAGATATAACCAACGAAATGAGCATCAAAAGAAGTTGCAAGCATGATTTAATCAAGAACAAAAGAAAAGAAACATGAAAATCGTTACCTTCATGAAGAGAGGAGCGCAATCCGTACATTTAGGAGGTTTGTGAGGATAAGGGTTAGGCGAAGGAGCGGACAAAATTGTCCCACTTGAAGAAAGCACGTACATGTCCTCAGGAACCATTCTCTCCTTCTGAACGCCTACCCAACAAGAGAATTGAAAAAGAAAAGAAACCCAATTCAAAGAAAACACAGAAGAGACGAATAAAATGAAGACAAGGGTTTCTCCGTCGAATACCTGAAGGGGACATGACTATCAGTTGCTGGGGTTTTGGAATAGAATCATCGTGGACTTTAATGGTGATGCTGCCTCCAGTTCCTGAAACCCAACCAAGTGTGTAGAACTGACGGCAGAGATCAGACACCAGAAATCTTGCTTCCTTGACTGGTTTGCTGTCCAGGTAAGCCTCTGAGGAGAGCAAGGAAACACCGTTAGCTGTAGCTGCCATTTTTTCCCTCTCTCTCTCTCTCAGAGGAAGGAACGAAGGAGAGAATTGGAGCCGGCTATTCTCTCTCGGGTCTCGTGGAGGCCTCTTTCATGCGATGTTTTGATTTTTGTTTTAATGTGAACGAGTATTGGATTCGATGCATTCCATTTGCTGATTTTTTCCTTCTTTTTTCAATGCTTCAGTAAAAAGTTTTGCGCAAGGATATCTGCTGTAGTTGGTGGGTTGCCAAAGAATGACGAGGCGTGCCCAAATTGCCACAAGGGTGGGACCGCCATTAGACTGACCTTGGGCTTTCGGGTGGACGTGTGTTACTGAGCAAGGTAATCCGCAACTTCATCGTCCTGTCTGCGCATGTTTGATTTCTACCGGCTGCATGGCCGAGATGATCATCTTGCACTGGCTATCCCTCCATATCCTCTTTACGTTTCACCTGCATCTTTGGCTCTGCTGAGAATCTCTGCTCCTACTTTGAATCACCGCACATCTGTTTATGAGAAAAGCTCAATTGTCGACTTAGACCTACTCCATACCTTAGAGCAGAGCAGTCTGATTCAGTGATCGTCCTTTTTCTAAGAAAAATATTGTAGCGTGCAATAATGCTTCCTTAGAAGGTCTCAATGTTGTATTCCTCCAGCTCCTTCCAAACCAGGATCAAGCCTTTCCAGTCTCAATTCATCATAATCTCCACTACTTTTGCTCACGAATTACTTTGTAGGAAGGCCAAATTTGGTTCAATGTGTCATCATTCGATTGTTGTGATGGTCTTGTGACTTTTGACGGATGGGGTCTAGGTGCCTGCAGTATATTCGATAACTGATTAGCACTTAAACTTTATAGAAAGGGTTGAGTAGGAGGAGCATCAAACCTTCCAAGAGAAGTTGCAAATGCACGCGGACAATTAATGGAGCTTCTGAAAAGCACAAGACAACTATTAAAGAGTGAGCTGGATTAAAACTGTGTTAATAATTTAAAAGAGCTAAACAAAATAGTAAATTTTACTACATTCTCCTCCTATAGGCATGGAATGGGAGATTGTTCAAATGAACCCACATGAAGTCCATGTTCATATGAGTGAAGACCTATTGACGTCTAAATTACTGACACCTACTCAATAGACTTCAATGTTGATGGAGTAGTATAAGACGACTGCACACCACTAGAATAGTGACAGCGTCAAGATTTGCGAATCTTGACCTCCAGAACTGTTTATCTCCTATAAATAGGAGATGTCAGATCATGTGAGTGTAGAGAGAGAGAGAGAGACTTGCGAGTTAAGTGAGGATTTGATCCTCCTATTCCTCTGTTATGTAATCTGATCAGATTTTGAATGAGAGTTTTCTCTTCTCCCATAGATGTAGGCTAAGTTTAGACAAACCACATTAATCTCTTATCTCCTATTGTGTGTGTTTGTGTCTTCCAGAATTAGATCCAGATCCTCATTTTTGGGCATCAAATCTGCATAGATGGGCAGATCTAAAATCCTAACAAAATCACTACATTACGAGTTACTTGAATCTCTTGCCGGAGAAAAGTGTCCCAAGTTTACTCTATCTCATTCACCTTTCTCACGTGCGAAGTGGGCTACCTACCTTTGCTTGGATGTTTACAACTTAGAACAAATTTCTAGATAAACGTATGTAATGGTGCATTCCCCTGGCGGTTGTCCATCCCAAGGGCTTATTGAATGTCCATCTCCTCAGAAGCCACTTAATGTCCCTATACAATAGTGGCCTCACCTTAAGGATATCTTTCTGCGCAATAGATGTTGATGAGGTTTTGATTGTCTAAATAGATCTACCCGCCACATACTTTTCCCTCACAAGTGTTGATCCTCGCATTCTTATCTCACAAAATATGGACTCGAGTTGAATGGGCTTCACTGCTCCACAAGATGCAAACTATAGCTGAATGGGCTTACCACTTGAGAAGTCCCACAAAATATAAGAGTCTACAGAATATGGACTCTAGAGGAATGGGCTTCCCTACTTAAAGAATCCTATAAAACATAAACTCTAGCCAATTTTTCATAAAGCTCAAAGAGTGTCACTAATTATGGACTTCTTAGATGTGCTTGGCAGCTTGATGAGTCCCATAAAATATGAACCAGCCAAACAGGCCTATAACTCGAGGAATCCCACAAAATATGGTCTATAGATAAATTGAGCCTATTGCTCAGAGAGTCTCACGAAATATGAACTCTAACCAATAGCTCGAAAGTCCTACAAAACATAGACTTTAACTGATTGGGCCTTGCTGCTCGAGGAGTCTCACAAAATATGAACTTTAATCGAACAGGCTTTGGTATTTGAAGAGTCCCATAAAATATGGACTCTAGCAAAATGGGCCTCTTAGTTTGAAGAATCTAAAAATCAATGATGTTAAAGCCTCTCAACCCAAAGAGTCTCACAAAATAAGGACTTTGGTTAAGTAGCCTTACCAATCCAAAGAGTCTCAGAAATCAACAATTCTAACTAGGGCAGTCATATGGACTAAAGAAAGCTTCAACATCATAACAAATTTCAACCAGAAAGGTTACATTAACTCACAACCCCTAGATCTACCATGTTTGCAAAGGATATGCAACGACCATAACAAAGTTCACTCTCAAGTCCTTCTAATGCTAACCAGTTAATGACAAAGCATGCATCCTCCTCTAACATCAAACAATTAAAAGGACGCTAAATATATGTATACAATTCTTTCATTTCCATGGTAAGAGTATTATCATGCATTTAAGGTCACAAACAACAACCTATACCCGAACGGTTAGATGGAGGATACGTTTATGCAGCACCCAATACTAAAAAGAAAGCCTTCAAATGATATACATTCTTATCGAGTCCACATGATGCTTTGAAAGACATGATCATGTTAGTTATTGATCAGCTTATATTATAAAATTGATCTAAGCAAGAATATAAAGATTATCGATACCACGAATTGTCATATTTTGGTCATATACTATCAACTTATAATCAAAGGTTTTTTCTTTGTGTGTCTGTATGTATCAAGTAATCAAAGATTGTATGTATTCAATAGTCAAAAGATTGTCTTTATACATTCAGTCATCAAAGAAATGTAATAAACGGCTACTGGTAACTGAGAAAAGGAATCTCAATTCCTAATGTAACCGAAGGAATATAACTCACAATCACTTGCCATGATTCTATCCTATGGGAAATCAGCTTTCTTTTTTTATTTATGTGACTGTTTATATCGTTATACATAAATGCAAAATTTAACACAGACACTTCAGTGCTGCGTGGGTCTAACTTGTTCTTCTAATTTTCATGTTCATTCTTTCATTCGTTCTCCTGCCTGACCTACTCAAACGTTCTTGTTCCCTCCCTCAACCTCCTCTCCTTCATCTAAAACAAAACCCCTACCACACCCATTCTCCCATCATTTAGGGTTTGTAGTTGAAACTCTGAAACCAAAGTGTCTCCTTTTTAGTTGATTGGAGTTTACTACTTGCTGTGGGTTGATAATCAGCTTGAATTGACAGAGTGAATGAGATGATATGAACATGTATTTAAGTACTCAAATATTCTTTTCGCTTCTTTTTATCATAATGTTTTACTAGTTTTTGTTTTCTTTTTCTGCTAAGCACTACATGGCGGCTGATTCAATTGCTGTACGAAACAAGCAAATTGGGTCTTTCCCCTCATATTTTTTCTCATTTTTCTTGCGGCAAATAGGGAAAGCATATATAACAGAAGAGACTTAGAGATCCTAATTTGCGTTGGTGGCAAAGGAGGCAAGGAACTCGGATCGTTTCTACTAAAATTTAGCTCAGACAGATAAAACACAAATTCAGAGCTAAGACATCAGAAAAACTTTTACGTAGTCTAATATGCAAGTAAAAGGACAGCTCTGGGGCATGAAGCTCCCATCTATGCAAGGTCCGAGGAAAAGGTAGAACACAAAGACCTATAATAGACAGTCTTACCTTGTATTTTTACAAAAGGCTGTTTGATCTAATATGCAAGTAATGCACAAAAATAGAGGCAAGTCAAACTCCACGGTTGTTTTGAAAGTGCTGGCACACATTACACACTTAGAGCAAGTTGTTTGCAGCGCCCCACTTTTGCATGATGGAATTTATCATTGATTGATCATGTTCCTCTATTTGACTTCTCAGATTTTTTATTTTTTTTATTTTTACATGACCTCAGTCTCTTAAGAAGGTCTACCTTTGATCACGTCATATTGATGGCTGGAGACACTTTACCAACGGTAGCTTCATACACACTGGTCAGGGCTGATTCCGTCCCTAGTCTGTTCCCTAGAAGGGTATTTATTGATAGCTTATCTACACGTACATCATTAGATGAAAGGGAATGTAACCCTGGGAGTCCTCGTTGTAACATTGAAGACAAAGCATACAGACAAGAAATGAAATGCAATGTGACTTCTGATCATATCCCATTGTGGTAGAAAAACGATGTTGTGGAATGCAATCACGTCAAATTCAATGAAGGCAAGAAAAATGAAAAATTGTGAATATGTACTTCTCATGAGTTTGGAATTATATTTTATACTAATGTTTTTTATTTTCCATTAACTAAAAAATGTTTTTGGTAAACAATTACCAATACATGGTACCTTATTTTTTAGATTTTTTTATTTTTTATTATGGAGTTAGATGTTGAAGATGCTCCTCCATCTGGATGCCGCCTAAGGAGCACTACTAGACACACATGCTAGTAACAGTGTCACTTCGAGGGTCGTTGCAGTATGTAGCGATACATAATGGAATATCTATCTTTATTAACATTTTGGAAGAATAAAAAATATCTTCTAATATTTTGACTTCTACTTTTATTAGGCGATTCCGATGTTTAGTTTATCAAAAGATGACCATGGTCATGACTTGGTGCTCATAATTGGTTCTAACCAATAACCACTATCAATGGATATGCACTTTTAGAGAGTGGAAGGATGAAGGGGAGCCTTAGAGCAAAGGTAAAAGTTGTCGTCATGTCACCTTGAGGTTACGGGTTCAAGGTGTGGAAACAATCTCTTATAAAAATACAAGGTAAGGGTGTATACTATAGGCCTTTGTGGTCCACCCCTTCCTTGGACCCAGCATAGGCGGGAGCTTCATGCATTGGGACTGCCCTTTGAGAAAGCGAAAGGATGAGTGGGATAGTACTTATAATTGGCAGTGCATTTTCACTTAAGATCCCTTATCCCAGTGCTAATGCAATTGTGCCATAAATTTATAAACAATAAGAGTACAATTACTGTGACGACCTAGGGTTTTTTTTTTAAAACAATTTATGAAAACTTATTTGAAAATGATCAAGATCTTGAGTAATTTTTATTTTATGTTTTTATTTTTAGTAAACTATCATATATAGTAGTTTTTCAAAACTACTCTTCCAAACCCAGGTGTCTTATTAAAACTCCACATATTGTCAAAATAATTTTATAAGAATAAGCACTACCAAGACTCACTAATCATAGTTCAAACAATCTTAAATGAAACAATAATTTAAATTAAATCAAATCCTCACATTCATAACAAAGTTAATTGTCCTATTATATCATTGTTCTAAATGTTTAATGTCTTTATTCTAAAGGAAATAAGTAACTAATTTCACTATCATACTTTCACTCTCTTGCTCCAAAGTTCTTGTTTTGCTTCAGTTCCTTAATTTTGCTTGCAAGATAGACTTGAAATTGTTCGTAGGGGTGAGTACGACCACTCAATGGGAAATTCTAAGTTAGAAAAAAACCAGCAAAAAGCACATGAATGTACAGAAATATTAAGATGCAAACGATTAAACGCGATCGATATCAAACCTCGGTAACTAGTAAATCTCAAAGTCCACGATAATTCACATTGAGTATAGTAAATCTCAATCAAAAGCACACGGTATTAAAAGTTGTACCATATATTTTAAAACATGTTGTATAATATCAAATTGATCAAATAGCAGCATCCTACTAAAGCTATAGAGGCAAGTGGTCTAAATGCCTCAAGGTTGACCAACATATACATATATGTCCATATCAAATCTTGTCTGATAAGTACGTAGAGAGAACCAATATCTCATGCTTACGTTCGATAATGGATACCACACGACCTACACCGGTCCTCATGGGGGAGAACGGATCATACTGAATGGAAAGTCCCATGACCCTTTCAAATGCATAGAAGCCTTTATCTCATGCGAGTATCAAAATTTCTTTTCAGAGTGTCAATAGCCAACTGCACTCATAGCATAGCAAACTCCAGGAGTCTCATCAATTACTCCTCACCCATGACTTCAAAGAGTCCCATCCTATATATGATTTCATATTAAATTCAAATAAGCACCCGTGAGTACTTTCTCTTTTTATATATGTGCATATATTTAAAAGCATCTAAAACTTGGTCATCCTTTTTATCAAGATAACCAACAATGAAATTTAACATATAACAAAGCATTTATCCTTATACATCAAAACAAAGACAGTAGTATGATCCAAGTACATTTGCGGTTGAGTGGTCATGGATTCACAGTTGAACAAGATCATTGATATTAAACTATTTGATATAATGCACATGTATTTGTAACAAATGAAAGATATGATCGATTCTAATTGTCGTAGTACATAAAATAATGGGCCAAGTAGAATAAAAATTGTGAAACTGATTTGGCATATGCCCCTAATTCAATATGAGGAGTTATGCTTTATTTTATATTGGACATGAACTTGTACGCATGGTTAGATCAAAAGTATAATTTTATACATGCTTTGGATTGAAAATAAGTTGTGTGCGTGATTTCTAAGATGGCCAAATGCTAATGTGTATAATTTAAGATGGAACCAATGGATGGTCATTGGCATAGAAGATGGTACTAAGGAATAAATCATACACATAGGTCAACGAACAAATCAATGGTGTACGAGCAATAGGATTAAGCAATCGTGCAGTGCGCATGCATATGCTTAGATAAAACAATACATAAGATTTCTAAAACCTTGCTATGTATGCATGTGCTAATGTGAAAAATCATGACACGTGATATTGAATTGTAACAATGCAAGGAATACCTTTTTGCATAAGTGTGCGTGGAGTCTTTGCATGGGAATATTCATGGCATCATATCTCTTATACATGGGGTCCTTGCATGATCAATCTAATGTGCCCACTCCTATTAATACAAGACAACTAAAATCCAAATATCAAAAAGGAATTAAGAGATAACATGCTAAGATGTATTGCTGCATGTGCATGTTATTGGAAATGACGTGTATAAAGTTATGATAAGGGAATACCAACGCCCTTGCTATTTCCATGAATATACAAGTGTGCATCAAATGAATAGCATGCATATAGCTATGATAAACAAACTTAGTGTATGTGCTGGAATAATGGATGAACAAGGCTGCATCAAATAAGTGGGCTCATGAATCTAGATCAGAAATTTAATCCATGGGCATGGATTAAAAGCAAGTAATATGCTGATAAAATCATGGATCAACGGATGAAGTTTCAACGGAATCTTTAAGCAAGACAAAGACAAGATTGTTCATGTTCCAACACAAAAATCGATAGTGTGATTCCAAAACCAGAACTAACTATGGGTGCACCTGATCTTATGGAATTAGTACCAATCAATGGAATGATTTAACATGTGCATGAAGACTTGCAAAGGGCGTGTGCATGAGGTTTGATGGAGTGAATGGTATAAACAAGAAATCTAATGAGGTGGGCTTGTGCAATAGGTGATGAGATCAAGGTATGTATGCATTGATAAGCCAGCCTATACACTTGGAATATCATGAAGCACACCAAGCCATCGCATGTACATATTTAATCAAGCTATGCAAAAAAGAATCATTGTAAAATGAAGTGAATGACAACATAAGCAAGAACCTAACTTGAGGGATAAGATGCTATGAGAAAAGGTGCTAGTCTATTGGATGATATTTGATGGATTGATGCGTTTGATTTTGAACCTTTGTCAGCACATATACATATGATGATGTTTAAATTCTTGATTGAATTATATAAAATTAGTTCATGCACTTACAACCCATGTGCCTATAACAAACAACCCATGCTGTCCATGTGCTTATAACAATCAAATACATGTACTCCAAACAAATCAATGCGCCTAAATGAACATAAATCAACAGTGAGATTGAACCTGTTTGTAGCTATTTGGCTAATAATAATATAGACCAACACCATAATTTAAACAACAACCAAGCATGGATTATGCATACATCAATTGTAAAAATTAACAATTCAATTTGAACAAAACAAATCATAAGCGCGTATAAACGAAAAAATTGTCTTTGGAGACTTGAACTCTAATTCTAGAATTTTGCATACTCATTCTATAACACCATTAGAGCAATTAGATTTTCTTGTCAATTTTATGCAAAAGAATATTTATATTGTGAAAATGAAAGTTATTACAATTACCAAGCAAGGCACTTATTTTCTTAAGCGAGGAGTGTAAATTAATGGATGGACGACGATTAGATGCTAAAAATTGTTTGATCAAGATAATATTGTTTAGATGTTTGAGATCCAAGATTAACCCATAGTGAGTAGTCATAATTGATTGAAATCAACCCATAATCCATTATGTGTTTGTAGTTACTTACTAGAAATGACCAAGTAAATGATATCAGGGAGCTGATTTGTTTGAGGCACCCAAACGCTCACAAAAGCAAAGCCCCAGGTTCTACCTTTGTATTTGTTTAAAGAAGCCTAATAGTTGGCAAAAAATAGGGGCCTCTCCCGTTCACAGTAGGTCATAGGTTCAATATGCCACCCTGCGTCCTAAAAGGTCTGTAATTCCCTGAATGTTGAGGAACGTTCCATTGATGAGTTTCTATAGTGTTTACAGTCGGGACAAATCCCTTGATCACAGCATTGTCGACTTTAGAAGATAAGTGTAAAGCAAAATAAGTGAATAGGAGAATGAGTTATTGAAGGTAATTCTCAATCAACTAGCCATTATCATTGGGTGGATAGAATTCATGCCTAATACCCTCCCTCAAGTTAAAGTGGAGCTGAAAGCATGTTAAGCTTGTTAGGGCCAAAGTAAATTCAAGAACTTCAAGTGCTACAGGTCATCAAGCCAACCAGCCCAATCTACATTGCAGTAAGACGATGTGCGCAAGATGCTTTAATGAATACAAGCAAAAACTAAAATTTGCTTTTAAGGTATCAAAGTCTGCGTTTGAGTGCCCGGCAGTGTGAATCTGTTGGAGCATGCATAATTGATAGGTCGATTAAAGTGCACCAACAACTTGTCTATACTCCGAGCTGGTGGAGATAATCTTATTATCAAATGCTGAAAGCATAGTGACAAAGATAGCAGGTGTAGGAAGAGGACTGTAATCTTGCATTCCAAATCGTCGAAGAATGTCAGAAATGTACTTAGACTGGTCTGGCACCAAAAGGTAATGATCACACAGACTTTTTGTGCCAGATGACAGATCTGACAATCATGATCGATGTATTTTAATATACAGTTGCACGCACTAAGGGAAAATAGAGATGTGTTTGGTTTGCTATTATATCTATATTCACGGAAGAGGAGGAAGATATTTCACTATTTTATCGGATTATATGGAAAAGGAGAAGGAGGCTCAAAGCCTCTTCCAACTCTCCTCGACTTCTCTACGTTCAATGTCTCACTTACTCATGTACAACAAGCTTAACATTACATATATATATATATATATATATATCTCCAATAATGTAAGGAATCAAGAAATTTCATTGCAAACTCCTATAATTAGTAAGCCACCAGGGACTTTAGAAGCTGAGAGGAAACTCCTGTGAAGGTTTAAGAAAAATTCCATACCTTGCTTTTGACCACTTCATAGAGCAACCTAGCTTTTGTTCTTTCAATGCTTCCATCAGGCTTGTATTTAAACCTGAAAGTACCTATTTATGTAAATGACAGTGAAACTAGAAGGTAAAGATGTCAAATATCAAGTGTTATTGAGCCCAAGTGCAGCTTCTTCACCATCAGTGGCAACCAACCAGCATTGATCACGAGCTGCCTCTTGGAAAGAAGTGGGTACACATTCTTGGGAGCAAGCCAGGAAGCAATTGGGAAGAGGATACAGTGTATTATATAAAGCCTTAGGCATAGCATTTCCAGGTTTGGAATGTGTAAGCATAGGATGAATATTTTGAGTGGTGGCGGTATTAGAGGTTTGTGAAGGTGGTTTGATGCTTAAAGACAACGACGTATTAGGTATTGGATGTGGAGATGATGAAGAAATGTTGGCTGATAATTACGGTGCACGACTAGAATGCATGGAAACTTAGTTTGGCTCACAGGCTAATTTTTTAGGACATTTTGTAAAAAGAGACCTCCACTTTAACCTATGTGTGAAAAGAGACCTACTTTTTTTTAATATTTGCTAAGACAAGTCTCTAATTTGGGATAATTGAAGAGAAGAGGCTCGTCATGAATTTTTGCACTTGCAACTTGGTTTCTTAATATAAAATACCAAAACTATTCTTAGACATTAAAAAATAATGTTTGAAATTGAGATATACACCCATAAAAAATAAATGCATTTGGATGATCTTCTGAAGATCTGAGATGTTCATCACTTTCGGTCTAAAGAAATTAGGTAATTCACTAGAAATCAATGCAATTGGATGATCTTAACCAATTGTTTTGGGCTTTTAGAAAATAAAATAAAATTTGATGGTCATGATCTTTTACCTAAAGAAACATAGGCTAAAAGCATCTAATAGGTATGAAATTTGATCTTTAACGTATCTAAGCTATTCTGAATGGCTCCGATTATCACCATCAATTAGACAACATAGCTTTACCTCCGTCATTTTTCTTGAAAAAATAAATAAGGAAATTTGAAGGCCTACTTGTGGGCCACCATAATTTGGGTTGCGATGCATATATAAATTTTCAACATTATTTGAGGAGAGTGTATGTATCAATTTTTAACATTATTTGGAGGGGTGCATATATCAATTTCTAATCATTGTTTTTTAACATATGAGGGTAGTTTTGACATTTTATATTAAGAAACCAAGTCCGTGTGTAAAAATTCAAAGTGAGCCTCTAATACCAATTATCCCAAATCAAAGGCAAGTTTTTCCACATATAAAAAAATAGAGGCCTATTTTTACAAATTTCTCAAATGCTCAAGGAGGCATGGCAAGATGGGAAACCTTGGCACAGCGTTAAGAGTTGTTGTTGTATGCGGTTTTGAGGCGTAGAAATAGCCTCTTGCAAAATCTAATGTAAAACTGTTATTTATTAACCCTCGTAGTCCATCCTTTTCCCAGACCCTGCATAAGCAGAAGCTTCGTGCACTTGTCTGGCTTTTTCTTTTCCCCCTTTGAAGAGGCATGGCGGATGGCCGATTGAGTTGCTGAAGGCTGAGTGTCATGTAATGCATTAACTGGTGGTAGGACAAGAGGATCCAATGTCGTCAGACACATTCGTTGCCATGTCCAGTGCGTTGAACGAACCCAGATATCGAGATTAGCATGGACTAAGTTGATCAGGGTCATTTTGCCTCCAAGTGACAGGTAGGGAATTTTTCCATGAGGCCACTTTCTTTGGATTCTGTCAACAACAGGACCCAGTGGTGTTCTCTAGTAACTACAGGGACAATGGAAATGCCAAGGCAAAAGAAAGCGAGGTCGATGACCTTACATTGGAAAATTTCAGCATAAGCGTGTTCAACACGTGATTGTTAACCTTGGCAGCAGCGATTGAGGACTTGTCCCAGTTAATGATCTGCCCTGACGCTCATTCAAAGGCATTAATGACCATTTTGAGGTTCTGAATTTGTATCTCACACGATTGACAGAACACCAATGTGTCATCAGCGTAGAGTAGATGAAAGACAGTAAATGTTCTTCGGATTAATGCCTCTAAACATGTCTGAGCCTATTAGCCCCTTGGATCATCTTAGAGAAAAGCTCCCCATGATTGTGAAGAGCAATGGGGTGGGGGTCACCCTGTTTAAGACCCCTTTCCATTTCAAAGAAACCACGAGGAGAGCCAGTCATGGGAGATCCAGGACTGAGAAAGAATGGTAGCAATCCAGCATCGAAGCTTCTCACCATAACCCATTTTTTTCACAAGAGATTGAAGAACATTCTAGTCTACTTGATCAAAAGCCTTCCACAAATCAAGCTTAATAAAGATCCCACTCTTAGAAGAATGTTTGAGCTTATCAGTGACCTCAATGGCCACTAGCACCCCATCACGTATTTGTCCAATTTTCACAAACGCAGTTTAATTCTTGGAGATAACACAATGCATAACATCAGCCATCCTATTAGCCAGCAGCTTTGAGATGATTTTGGAGATACAAGTTGTGAGACAGATGGGTCTAAAGTCGTAACACCAGTTGAACAATCTTTTTAGGTATAAGAAGAAGGAAAGCTTCTCCAAATCATATATTAATAAATTCCCAACAAGCACGAAAGAAATTAAAATTAAAAATCTTTAGGCCCGCAAGCTTTATCATCGTGGCATTGAGAAACAGCTTTTTCAGCTTCTTCAAGAGTCAAATCCTTTTTCGAGTTCATGAGCTTGCGAATGAGTGAGTGAATCAAAAGACATACCTTTTGGGGATGGTCTGAAAGCAGAGTTTTTCTTGACGAAGTCAGAGAGGGTTGAACCAGAGCATCAGAGATGACGTTCCTGTCATGAGATATTTCACCATTGACCTGCGAGGGAGTCATTCTGTTTTCTTGTTTCTGAAATTGGCCATTTGGTGGAGAAAAC
Organism: Warburgia ugandensis; assembly: GCA_035236585.1. Classification (NCBI taxonomy): domain Eukaryota; kingdom Viridiplantae; phylum Streptophyta; class Magnoliopsida; order Canellales; family Canellaceae; genus Warburgia; species Warburgia ugandensis. Next base: position 9,745,372 of record CP141130.1, read on the forward strand.
GAGTGTTTTGATCCCCCTCTTTCAGCCAAACACTTCTCGATTTCTGCCTCCAATCAGCTAGCTTCACCCATTCTTCATGCTCTGGTTATTCGATTGCTACTGTCCTTTGTTGAAATTCTGTATCGGTCAGCCCATCTTCTTCTTCTTTAAGGTTTAGATTGATGATGTTTTCTTGCAACTGTTCTGACAGTCTGTGCTTTGATTCAGGTAGTTTGTTTTTTCCAGATTTTCAGCTTTTCTTTCAGAAAGCAAAGTTTATCTGGGAGAATGCTTTCTGTGTAGTAAGCCATTGGAGCTGCTCTGCACCACGCTTCAATGTTCTGAATAAAGTACTTTCCTTTTATCCAGGAATTCTCGAACCTGAAGGGCTTGGATCCCCAGCTTTCAATTTTCATTTCAAGGAAAACTAGGCGATGATCTGAAGATCATCATGCTACAGAGCCTCATTCACATCAGCGAATTGATCAATCCATTTTGCAGAGAAATCTGTCTATTCTGCTCAAAACCGAAGGATGCTGACGATTAGACCAGGTAAATTGACCCCCAGTCATCGACAAATCAATAAGCTCAGTGTCTTGGATGAATTGAGAGAACCTTCTCATTTTCGAGTTTGTTCAAGCCGCAGAGCGTCTTTCATTAGCAAATCGAACAATATTGAAATCCCCACCAATACAAATTGGTAAATGCCAATGCTGAAACTTAGCACACAGCTGACTGAATAATCATGCCCGCGTCTATGTTCAGTAGGGGCATAAACCGAGACAAGGACCGTCTCCATTTTATTAGCAACGAACTTCATACGAACCGCAACAAATTGTTAATGAATTTCCAAGATAGAGCCAGAAATTTGGGTTTGCTTCCAGGTGATCAAAATCCTCCAACAGCCCCTGAGGACTGTCTAGAAACCAATTGATAGTGTTTCCTGAGACCCATTGAATTCATACTCCTGTCAATTTGTTGAATCGTCGTCTCTTGAAACAGACCTATGACTGGCTTTTGATCCACATTGATGCCTCTTAGGTTTTTTTTGCCAAAATACCATTACACTGTCATATTTGCAAGAGAGTAACTTTTTTTTGAGTTTTGGAAATTTGCCACTAAATTTTTATGAGCTTTGCAAAATTGCTGCTCTATAATTTTCCATCCTCCTTTCATATTAGTTTTTATAAAATTTCAATATTACCATTTTCTAACATATCGTTTACCTTACAAATGCAGACATGATTAAGTTACTAACTCTGACCACTAAGTTCAACAACTTCCCAATGAAAATTTTCATTAAAACTTGGTATCTAATACAATCAAATAACAAGGAATCTAATGGTATGGATATATTTCAACAAGAACCAACCAGTAGTGAGATATTTAATTGCAAAAATACCATGTTCACTAACCTGCACAACAGTACCTATTAAGATTTAATTTCTTATTAAAAATTGTATAAAACTATTTATAACATAAATTAGAATACAATCAATGCTTTGAATTAATACAAATATAATAAACTAAAGAAATATTCAAGAACATAAGCAAAATACTATTACTGTTCACACAAACAACGATAAGTAGTAAAATTTAAGCTCTTTGTTTGATTCCTTTTTGAATGAAAATTGAAAATCTAAGACACGTGTCTTCTTCTTCTTCTTAATATCTTCTATCTATAAGAACAATTTATAAGATTTTCGTTGACTAACAATGTAACAACCGAGAGTCCCATAGCAACGATATTGTCCGTTTTGACTGCTCATGCAGCCTCACGATTTTGTTCTTTCCTTATGAAAAAAAGTCCTCGTTTGTGTGTATCAGAGTGCGCAATGGACAATATTGTCCTCTTTGAGCCTAGCCCTCAAGAGGCTTCGTTGCTAGGAGAGTGTTCCCCAAACTCTTATAAATTGCCCAATTTCCTCTCTCCAGGTGATGTTGGACTAACTCTCAATATCTCACTTGTCCTAGAATTCATCCCTCAAGGCTTCGCATCTTTTCCTTTGGGGAATATGAGTCCCCGCGTAATAGCTACGACTAAATACTTGCATGCAGCTAGCTACCACATAGGCCTGGCAATTCAGGTTGGCGGGTCATGTTTGTGTCCACACGAACACAACATGGTTCGAGTTTAGGTCCACACGAACACGACCCGCATAACAATCGTGTCAAAAATCCGTAACCCGAACACGATACGACTCGTATAACACGATTAAATAAATAATATAGTAATATAGGACGGTTTCAGAAGAACCGTCCTATATTACTACCTAATATAAAATTTATGGCGCGACAAAAGATTAATTCAGACAACACATGTCTCTTATAAAGCAGGGACATTTGATTACGTGGCGGTATACTGACTTCATACAAAAGACATTGAGAAGGAACTGGAAGATCTTGTTGGCTGCGCAAAGGCCCCAAGCTCGTCTAATCGCCGTCACCTCACTTAAACAACTGTAACACCCCGGATTTTTAAGACAATTTTTTTTATTATTATATAATAATGGCAATTTAAATAAGAACATTTGGGATCCCATGAGAAAAGATTTATTTAACATTTTACTAAACCTATCTCAAAAACTCCGGGTGTTAATTTTCCTTTCACAAAATGGCGTACATGTAATTTAAACATAAATAAATAATCCACGTATAAATCAACGTCAAATAAATAGGCGCCTTTATTTTAAATCAAATAAACATCCAAAAGACAGTAATAATATGGCCCAGGGTCTATCCATCATAACATCCCATATAAATGTCCAATATATGTCCAAAGATCTAAATCACATCCAAATATAAAGTATGCATCATAATAAAATTCAAATGATAATCCACACTAATGACTCACATTACTTTCTAAAACTATAGAAACTAGTCTTCAGAATTTCCTCGAGGTTTATCAACAGCCTTGCCTTTCTATATCGCTGAGATCTAAGGCATTCTTGCAAAACAAAGCAATGCCTCAATAGCTATCGTCAGGTAGTACATAGACAATTAATGTAATAATTGAAAGAAATAATGAACGACATTTATGAAAAGTATAACATTTATGGAAATAGTGATATCATAATGCCATGTTCAAATAAATGCCAATTTATTCCATATGCTAAAACATGAAATTCACTCGAGTTAAAACATGACATGAATCAATAAATGGAGCATACAACAAGAATAAGGGCACCCCTAAGGTAATGGGTCCCACCACATCGCACGAACATCCCACGATCGGGAGTACACATAGTCAACCTCTCGAGTGTCGTCACACCTGTGCATACCATCTATAACCATGCTCATCATACATGCACACATAATAAGAATATGGGCCATCATCTTTGCCGGTGGCAACCCTCCATGGGTATCAACCACCGCGCTCCCCGTCGACACCATAACGGGAGACTTAGCGTCTGTCCCCATGGAAAGGCTCGGACCGGTAGTGTGGACTATCCATGTTACCAAACCCCTCACCGAATGCCATCTATGGGCGGTGTGTATCATATCACAAACTCATCACATCATAATCTCGGAAGGTGGGTGGCGGGGCTACTATCCCTCCTAGCATGACGCCCACCGGGCGAGCACCGTCATCAAATATAAAACACGGAAATCATATGTATATGCTAAAACTCAAGAGCACTTATAGCTTGAAATCCCCAAGACATGCCCCTCATCCCGGGTTGCCTATAAAAGGACCGACTCTTAAGCCTCTATACTCATTTCCATGTAAATCCATGCATTTTCTATATATATAATAAGAATTAAATCTCTAATTAAGCATAACTAATTAACATCATGCTTGTAAAAGCGGTTTAAATAAGTTTATTCAAGAAAAGAATTCAATTTGGAATAACCATCACATACGCAATGTCGCATGAAATCCATGGTAAATAAAAATCGCACTTTAAAACACAATCACACATGATGCTATGTTTAAAACATGGTTTAAAATCAAGGCAAAACATTAGTTGTCGTCACCTACCTCGGTGTGAGATCACTAGCTTCTAATAACTCCCTTTAATTGGTATATTCAAGTGCACTGTACATGTCACATCACTATTTTAAAATTTTTCTAAATAAAAAGTGGCCATTTCTAAGTTTTTAAGTTAAAAGCCAGGTCCGCGTCGTCAATACGGTCACAACGCCTCTTCCGGATCGTGATTTGGACCTCTAGCTCCCAAAAATCAAGTTTTGGTGAAACTACCCTCAAATGGGGCTGCCGGACCACCATAAGGTGGTTTAACCGGCGCGCCCTTCCGCCGGTTTATACCGACGTATACGGCGCACGAAGACGCGGGCGTCGCGAGCGCCGCACGAACGCGCGCCGCAGCGCTCGGCACGCCGTGACGCACGCGCGCGTGCGGCACGGCCGCCAGACGCGCCGCGTCCCGGTCCCCACCTGGCGGCAGCCAACCACGCACGTTCCGCACGCGCGCGCCGCGCACGCGTGCGGCGGCAGACGTCATGTGACGTCGTCCCTCGGGCGTCGTGTGTGCGTCTTGGCGGCGCATTGGCGCCGATGCCGAGAAGACCGGCAGATTCCGGCCGCCCGGCGAGCTCTGAGCCCGTTTTTGCGTGATTTTTGCGCCCATTTTCTTCAAATTCTCTCTAAAATCCATTTATGCCCTCCTTTTGCACTAATTTTCTCAAAAACCATGGTTTTTAAACGATTTTTCCCAAGTTCTAAAACCTCCCTAGAGCCGGTTTTGAGTTTCTACGCAATTCCACCGTTGGATCACTCCCAAATTTAAAAGGGTTTGCTCTTGGGTGTCTTTTGCACTAGTTGGACGGTGCGATTTCCAAACGGACAACGTTTGGTCTATGAAATCACGCTCCAACAGAGCGTGCACAAAGCCCCCAAAAATCCGATTTTTTTTCCTAATTTTTTAATGGTTTTCTAATTAATTTCCTAATTAATAAATACGTAAAAACATAGGTTTTGAGGCTTACCTTGCACCTGGCGGAGTTGCTCGTGTTGCCGGGCTCCACTCGCCGGAAAAGTCAAGTTTTTACAGATCTAGGGTTTTGCGTAGCATTCATGGAAAACGCTCAAAGTGGAGCGTTTTGGCTCTAGAGGCATAGATATAGTGGTTTTGTAGGTCTTGGGAAGAGAAACTCTTCCCCACACGCTCTTCCCACGTCTCTCCTGGCGATTTCGCCGGACTGGTAGAGACGTGTGTAGACAGGGGTGCCGTTATCAATTTGGACCCACGTGTAACACGTTTACGTCAAAAGACCATTTTGCCCTTACAACTTTGGCGGCTACCATAACTCCCTCGTTTGAGCCTCCGTTTCTCGCGTTCTTGGTGGCGTTGGATTCGTCGACGAGCACTTTCTAATTATTATGTTTTCAGGAAATAATTTCATCCATAAATTTTTATTTTAATTTATTTAATAATTTCTATTTTTATCTTAAAAATTAAGGATATTACATTCTTCCCTCCTTATAAAAAATTTAGGTCCTCGAAATTTAGCTACATACCTCTATGTAAATAACTCTGGATGGATCTTTCGCATCTCCTCCTCGGCCTCCCACGTAGTCTCTGTAGTGAATGATGCCGCTAAAGGACTTTGACCAAGGCAATGGTCTTATTCCTTAACTCCTTCGACTCTTGTATCTAAGACGCGCACCTGGTCTCTCCTCAAATGTCATGTCGGCCTGTAGATCTCACGGGATGCGCTCCAATACGTGTGAGGGATCCGCACGTATTTTCTCAAAGATAGACACGTGAAAGGCGTCATGCACATTTGCTAGTGTGGTGGTAGGGCTAGGCGGTATGCCACTCCGACCCAACTCGTCGTAAGATCTCGAAAGGTCCAATATACCGGACTAAGCTTTCCTTTATTTCCAAACCTCAACACCCCTTTCATAGGAGAAACTTTCAAGAATACATGCTCGCCCTCAAAAAAAAACTCTAAGTCCTTTCGCCTCTTGTCTGCATAACTTTTCTGTCGACTGTGAGCCGTCGCAACCTCTTCCGAATGAGTTGGACTTTCTCTCGCACATTCTTCCACTAACTCGATTTCACCACGCGTCTTTCTCCTACATCACTCCAACATAAAGGTGACCGACAAGGTCTGCCATAAAGTGCCTCATATGGAGCCATCCCAATACTAGCGTGATGACTATTATTATAAGCAAATTCCACCAAAGGTAAATGATCTTCCCAGCTACCCTTCCAATCCATAACACAGGCTCGTAGCATATCCTCAATAGTCTGGATGGTCCTCTCGCCTCGTCCGTCCTGGTACGAGGATGGAATGCTTGTCTTAAATTTCGATCTCGACCCTAATGCCTCTTGCACGCTCTTCCAGTATTTTGAGGTAAATCGCGTATCTCGATCCGATATAATTGTCAAGGGAACGCCATGTAGACTGACGATCTCCTTAACATATAATTTCACTAAGCTATCCACAGTCTGATTTTGTCTGATAGGAAGGAAATGAGCAGACTTGGTCAACCTGTCCACAACGACCCATATCATGTCGTGGCCGCTCGGTCCTCGGAAGACCTAGAACGAAGTCCATGGTAATATGGTCCCACTTCCACTGGAAGGTCCAGTGTACGAAGTAGTCCCGATGGACGCCGATGTGCCTTCGGCCTTGACTGTGAGTCAAACATCGTGCAACGCACTCTCCAACATCCTTTTTTATACCATTCCACCGAAATGCCTCTTGAGATCCTGATACATCTTCGACTCCCCGGGATGAATTGTATAAGGGGATTGGTGTGCTTCTTGAAGTAACTCGCGCTTCAATTCGTCATCCGCCGGTACTACCAACCTCCCCTTAAATCTAACTCCTCCATCCGGTCCCCTCGAAAAATCGTCTTATCGGGCCGATCCTCGTGTTTCCTTGTCTTTGCCCCCGTGCCTCTAAGATCCTGTCAAAGAACTTAGACCGAGTCACAAATTGGCCATCATCACACCCGCCTTCCTACTCGTGGCATCCGCAACGACATTAGCCTTCCCAGGATGGTACCGTATGGTGAAGTCGAAGTCCTCGAGATACTCCATCCATCTGCTGCCTCTCATATTCAATTCACTCGAGTAAAGAAGTACTTGAGGCTCTGATCGTTGAATACCTCAAATCTCTCACCATAAAGATAATGTCTCCGGGACTTCAACGCAAATACCACATTTCTAATTCCCAGGTCATGTGTTGGGTAATTTACCTCATGTGTTTTCAACCTGCCTGACGCGCAGCAATTACCTTCCCATGTTGCATCAACACCGGCTCCTAATCCCTTGCCGAGGCGTCACAATAAACTACATAACCGCCCGCCCCAGATGGTAAGGTCAATCGAGCAAAGAGTAAGTCTCCTCTTGAGCTCTTGGAAGCTCTCCTCGCAAGCCTCGGTCCATACAAATTGAGTGTCTTTCCTAAATGTGGTGGTCAATGGTAATGCGATCTTAGAGAATCCCTCTATAAAGCAGCGATAATACCCCGCTAAACCGAGAAAAGCTGCGTATCTCGATCACTGCCTTGGGCCTCTCCCGGTGTAGTCTTGCCTCTACCTTTGTTGAATCCACGGCCACTCCATCTTTAGATATGACGTGGCCCAAGAAATGCACACTGGTCTAGCCAAAAATCACACTTACCGAACTTGCATACAACCGATGTCGACGAAGTGTGTCTAATACCGTGTGGAGATGCTCTCTGTGTGTCTCATGACTAGGCGAATAAATCAAGATGTCATCCACAAATACAATCACGAACTTATCCAAATAAGCTCGAAAGACACGGTTCATTAGATCCATGAACACCGAGTGCGTTCGTCAATCCAAACGGCATCACTAGAACTCATAATGACCATAACGACTCCTAAAGGCGTCTTCGAGATATCCTCTTCTCTAACCCTCACCGATGATACCACGACCTCAAATCAATCTTGGAGAACACTTGTGCCGATTGAGCTGATCAAATAAATCATCTATGCGTGGCAAAGGGTATCGGTTCTTTATAAGTAACACCATTCAACAACCGATAGTCAATGCATAGTCTCTGATCCATCCTTTTTCTTCACGAACGGGGACTGTGCTCCCCATGGTGATCCACTCGGCACGATAAAGCCCTTTATCCAGTAATCCTTGCAATTGTACACGAAGTTCTCTCAACTCTGCCGGAGCCATCCTATATGGTTTGTTGGTTTCTGGGTTACTCTCTGATATTTTTAGGTTGATCTTTATCTAAGAATGTCCTACATTTTATTGTATAATTGGGTCCGTGTCAAAATTACGGACGCAACGGTCCTTTATTTGTCAAGCGGAGTTATATAGGCTCCGAAATTGGATTTTTCAAGGTCGCGCCTTAATGGACGACCCAATTGTAGTGCCTAGGGTCCTACATGCCGCGGTTCTAGAATGCGCACTCTACGGTTTCTAAGATATGCGCGTGCGCCTTAGTTGCACCGCAACTGCAAGGCTCATGTGCATACGTCCAGAATAGTGTGCCGGTGAGTGTGAAAGTACGCCACTGTGGCTTCGGCCTCACCTTTCAGCGGGTAGGAGGCTACTCTAACTTGATCATCCTGCGTGAGATCTTCATAGCGTCGAATGTCCTCTCCCGCCTCAAATAACCATCGCTCGCCTCCTCCGTGTTACCATCTCCATAAAAGGGTTTTACCATCTTTTGAAACCTCTCTAGTAATTTGTCCGTCTTACTAGAGTCACTCGTAGCATCGCCCTCCGTAGCTCTAGATACCGATGTTTCTTGTCTTGGTTGTGAGGATCGAACTAATGAAACCATGGGTACCACTTTAGGTGGTGGAATAGCTGTGGTTAGGCTGCGTCACATTTGTCCTAACCTTCGTCGTATAAGTGGTACGAGTCCTGACATTAACCGATTCAATAAATTGGCATCTCGATCCCCTTGATCAGAGGACTCAGCAGGTGGAGCCATGGGTGTAGCAGGGGTAGACCTTGTCCTTCTCCGAGGAGCCATCTATCAAAATTTTACATGTCACTAAGTGTAAGTTCCTCTCTCATCGTTTCTCTCTCTACAACTATTATGGACTGTTATTCACATATAAATGGACATTCACAAGGATTATGATGGACTAGACTGGGCTCTGATACCAACTTTGTAACACCCCGGATTTTTAAGACAATTTTTTTTATTATTATATAATAATGGCAATTTAAATAAGAACATTTGGGATCCCATGAGAAAAGATTTATTTAACATTTTACTAAACCTATCTCAAAAACTCCGGGTGTTAATTTTCCTTTCACAAAATGGCGTACATGTAATTTAAACATAAATAAATAATCCACGTATAAATCAACGTCAAATAAATAAGCGCCTTTATTTTAAATCAAATAAACATCCAAAAGACAGTAATAATATGGCCCAGGGTCTATCCATCATAACATCCCATATAAATGTCCAATATATGTCCAAAGATCTAAATCACATCCAAATATAAAGTATGCAGTCCATAATAAAATTCAAATGATAATCCACACTAATGACTCACATTACTTTCTAAAACTATAGGGAAACTAGTCTTCTACAACTCTCAAGGTTTATCCATGACCTTGCCTTTCTGTATCGCTCGCTTTCGAGATCTAAGGCATTGCAAAACAAAGCAATGCCTCGGCTACGCTTGTGTAGGTACATAGACAATTAATGTAATAATTGAAAGAAATAATGAACAACATTTATGAAAAGTATAACATTTATGGAAATAGTGATATCATAATGCCATGTTCAAATAAATGCCAATTTATTCCATATGCTAAAACATGAAATTCACTTCAGAGTTAAAACATGACGTGAATCAATAAATGGAGCATACAACAAGAATAAGGGCACCCTAAGGTAATGGGTCCCACCACATCGCACGAACATCCCTGATCAGGAGTACACATAGTCAACCTCTGAGTGTCGTCACACCCAGGCATACCATCTATAACCATGCTCATCATACATGCACACATAATAAGAATATGGGCCATCATGTCAGCTGGCAACCCTCCATGGGTATCAACCACCGCAAGCTCCGTCGACACCATAACGGGAGACTTGCGTCATCCCCATGGAAAGGCTCGGACCTAGTGTGGACTATCCATGTTACCAAACCCCTACCGAATGCCATCTATGGGCAGTGTCTATCATATCACAAACTCATCACATCATAATCTCGGAAGGTGGGTGGCCGGCCCTATCCCTCCTAAGCATGACGCCCACCGGCGAGAGCACCCGTCATCAAATATAAAACACGGAAATCATATGTATATGCTAAAACTCAAGAGCACTTATAGCTTGAAATCCCCAAGACATGCCCCTCATCACGGGGTTAGCCTATAAAAGGACCGCTACTAAGCCTCTATACTCATTTCCATGTAAATCCATGCATTTTCTATATATATAATAAGAATTAAATCTCTAATTAAGCATAACTAATTAACATCATGCTTGTAAAAGCGGTTTAAATAAGTTTATTCAAGAAAAGAATTCAATTTGGAATAACCATCCCGTACGCAATGTCGCATGAAATCCATGGTAAATAAAAATCGCACTTTTAAAACACAATCACACATGATGCTATGTTTAAAACATGGTTTAAAATCAAGGCAAAACATTAGTTGTCGTCACCTACCTCGGTGTGAGATCACTAGCTTGCTAATAACTCCCTTTAATTGGTATATTCAAGTGCACTGTACATGTCACATCACTATTTTAAAATTTTTCTAAATAAAAAGTGGCCATTTCTAAGTTTTTAAGTTAAAACTAGGTCCGCGTCGTCAATACGGCCACAACTTCTTCCGGATCGTGATTTGGACCTCTCTAGCTCCCAAAAATCAAGTTTTAGTGAAAACTACCCTCAAATGGGTTACCGACCACCATAAGGTGGTTTAAGCTGGCGGCGCCCTTTTCCGCCGGTTTATACCGACGTATACGGCGCACGAAGACGCACGGCGTCGCGACGCCGCACGGAACGCGCGCGCGCCGTCGCGCCGGCACGCCGTGACGCACGCGCGCGTGCGTCACGGCCGCCCGGGACGCGCCGCGTCCCGGTCCCCACCGCGGCAGCCCAACCACGCACGTTCCGCACGCGCGCTGTGCGCCCGCTGCAGGCGTGCGACGACGGCACGTCATGTGACGTCGTCCCTCGGGCGTCGTGGTGTGCGTCTTGGCGTCGGCCCGCGGCGCCGACGCCGAGAAGACGACTGATTCAGGTCTCTCGGCGAGCTCTGAGCTCCGTTTTGCGTGATTTTGCGCCATTTTCTTCAGAATTCTCTCTAAAATCCATTTATGCCCTCCTTTGCACTAATTTTCTCAAAAACCATGGTTTTTAAACGATTTTTCCCAAGTTCCTAAAAACCTCCCTAGGTACCGGTTTTGAGTTTTACAGCTCAATTCCACCCGTTGGATCACTCCCAAATTTAAAGGGTTTGCTCTTGATTGTCTTTTGCACTAGTTGGACAGTGCGATTTCCAAACGGACAACGTTTGGTCTATGAAATCACGCTCCAACAAGTAGCGTGCACAAAGCCCAAAAAATCGATTTTTTCCTAATTTTTAATGGTTTTCTAATTAATTTCCTAATTAATAAATACGAAAAACATAGGTTTTGAGGCTTACCTTGCACCTGGCCGGAGTAGATCGTGTTGCCGGGGCTCCACTCGCCGGAAAAGTGAAGTTTTTATTGATCTAAGGTTTTGCGGAGCATTCATGGAAAACGCTCAAAGTGGAGCGTTTTGGCCTCTGAAGGAGCATGATATAGGTTTAGAGTCTTGGGAAGAGAAACTCTTCCCCACACGGCTCTTCACGTCTCTCCGGCGATTTCTCGCCGGACTGGTAGAGACGTGTGTAGACAGGGGTGCCGTTATCAATTTGGACCCCTGTGTAACACGTTTCTGTCAAAAGACCATTTTGCCCTTACAACTTTGACGGCTCATAACTCCCTCGTTTGAGCTCCGTTTCTCGCGTTCTTGGTGGCGTTGGATTCGTATCGACGAGCACTTTCTAATTATTATGTTTTCAGGAAATAATTTCATCCATAAATTTTTATTTTAATTTATTTAATAATTTCCTATTTTTATCTTAAAAATTAAGGATATTACAACAACCCAAAGCCTTTGCTATTCGGTAGCTGTTTGGATATGAAAAGGTTCATAATGCAGCTGGAGCACCGCCTGTACTACTGCTATCATATCGGCGAATTTGGCTGCCCATTTGTTCTTTTTGACGCACCGCCTGTGCTACTAATAGCTGTACTACTGCTATTAGCTGAAAAGGTTCATAATCCAGCTAGAGCATCGCAAGAACTCGAAGATCTGGTTGGCTGTGCAAAGGCCCCAAGCCCCTTCCAATTGCCGTCACCAAGCCCTAAGTCCCAAGATGTACTAGTTCATTGCCTTTTGTTGGTATAATATAAGATGGTTGTAATATATATTACATGTTACCATATACTCATATAGGAGGACATCCTCTATTACATGTTACATATAGGACGGTTCCTTACATGTTACCATATACTTATATAGGAGGACATCCTCTATTACATGTTACATATAGGAGAACTCGAAGATCTGGTTGGCTGTGCAAAGGCCCCAAGCCCCTTCCAATTGCCGTCACCAAGCCCCAAGTCCCAAGATGTACTAGTTCATTGCCTTTTGTTGGTATAATATAAGATGGTTGTAATATATATTACATGTTACCATATACTCATATAGGAGGACATCCTCTATTACATGTTACATATAGGACGGTTCCTTACATGTTACCATATACTTATATAGGAGGACATCCTCTATTACATGTTACATACAGGACTGTTCCAAAGGAATCGTCCTATATTACATGTTACAATATAGGATGGTTCCATTATATGTTACCATATACTCATATAGGAGGACGTCCTCTATTACATGTTACATATAGGACAGTTCCACATGAACCGTCCTATATTACTGTTAGTTCACGATAAATAAATAGGTCGCGTGTCAAACAGGTCAACACGATGGGTCACGTTGATTGACCCGAGCACGACACTATTTTTGGCGTGTTGTTTTCGGGTTGATCCGAAAATGACACGAACACGATAAAACTCGACCCGAACCTGCTAAATTCGTGTTGGGTTCATGTCGTGTCATATTTTGCCACCCTTACTACCACACCACGAGAGAAACTGGTTCTGATACAATTTGTAATGGTCGAGGGTCTTATAGCAACAATATTATCCACTTTGATTGCCTATACAACCTCACAGTTTTATTCCTCCCTTACAGGAAAAGGCCTTGTTACTAGTAGAATGTTCCCCAAACTCTTATAAACTGCCTAATTCTCTCTTCCCAGGTAATGTGGGACTAACTCTCAGTACCTTACCAATCCTAGGATTTATCCCTCAAGGCTTCACATCTTTCACCTTTAGGGAACACAAGTCCCCGTGTGATAGTCACGACCAAGCACCCGATGAGGCTAGCCACCATACCATGAGGGAAACTGGCTTTGATATAATTTGTAATGGCTGGGGTCCCACAGCAACAATATTGTTTGCTTTGATTGCCTATGCAGTCTCACAATTTTGTTCCTTCTTTCGGAAAAAGGCCTCGTTTGTGTGTATTAAAGTACACTGTGAACAATATTGTCCTCTTTAGGCCTAGCCCTCAAGGTTTTGTTTCCTTTGGATCTCTCACCCTAGTTGGGTTCCTAAACCATCTCCCATCTATGGGGTTCCTAAGCCGTCTCCCTTTTTAAGCTTCTCCCTCAAGAGGCCTTGTTACTAGAAGAGTGTTCCTCAAATTCTTATAAATTGCCTAGTTTCTTCAAAAAATGATGTGGGACTAACTCTCAATACCTCACCTATCCTGAGATTCATCCCTCAAGGCTTCATAAACAAAGCAGGAAATTATGCGCAAATTGTTCCTGTTCATAATTGTTTGTTGAAAGAACAATGAACAAGAGGATTTTGTGTATGATTTTCTGCTTCATTAATTAATGAAAATCTTTGAAATTAATCATACTATACATAAAACATTGAGAAAAAGAAAACTCAAATTTTAGATTTCCAAATTTAATTTAAAAGGCATCGAATGAAGAGCTTAAAGTTTGATACTCATTGTTATTTGCATGAGCAACAACAGTATTTTGCTTATGTTTTAAACTTTTTTTAATTTATTATATTTTTTTATTGATGCAAAGAATTGATTATGCTCTAATTTGTGTTTTACAGAGTTTTATATTAGTCTTTAGTGATAAGTCTAAGTTTAAAATTTTTAATTTTATTGAAGAAGCTTAGCAGGTATTATTGTACAGGTTAGTGAACATAGTATATTTGTAATTAAATATCTAACCATTAGTTGCTTTTTATTGAAATATAATAATGCCATTAGATTCTTTGTTATCGAATTATGTTAGATACCAAATTTCATAGGAAGTTTTCATAGGAAATCATTGAACTCAGTGACTAAATTTGATAACTTAATCACGTGAGTTTGCTAGCCTGTTAAAGAGGGTAATATTAAAATCTTGCAAAAATTAATGAGAAAGAAAGATGAAAAAATAATCGCGTCAATTTTGCAAAGCGTATAAAAATTTAATGACAAATTGCAAAACAGAACTTCTTGGTAATGTGCGGCGTAGGCTCCGCTCAGATTGCAATTCCATTTAAGCATCTTCGTAACCCACCATCAGCATGGACCTTTCTCCAGTGGCAGGGGATTTTCTGTGTCGAGCACGGAGGGGCTCTTACACGGAAAGTTTCAATGAATCTCCTGGCCTCTTCCACTTTGCCTTCAAACCAAAGCCCAAGTTGGGGGCAGACTTTTTCGATCTTCCACAACTCTACATGTTTGTTCCTCCCTCCTCTTCTCTATTTTCCTGGAGCTTTGTCTTGCACTCCGGCTCTGTTCTGCACTTGATTACCTTCGTCCATTTCATTACAGGTTGGAAGATCCTGAGAGAGACAAACTCTCTCTCAAAGACCGGAAGGGGTCTGGAAGAGGCGGAGGGAATTTCCCTCATTTCCTGATCCTGCAGACTTTCCGGGGAAGAAGTCGACAGTTGCAGGTAAAAGGATCTTTTTTGCTTTCTTTTTTTGTGGGGGTGTTGGATCTGGAAACAACGGGCCCTTCTCTATCTAATTCGACAGCTTTTTGGGACGCCTTGTCTTTGCATTCAGAGTTTGACTCGAGTTCAGGGTCAGGGCCGCAGTTTTTTTCGTAATTTTCTGTTTTTTTTTTGTCTGGTGGGGGGGAGGGGGTGTGTAATCTGGAAACAACGGGCCCTTCTCTATCTAATTCGGCAGCTTTTTGGGACTCCTTGTCTTTGCATTCAGAGTTTGACTCGAGTTCAGGGTCAGGGCCGCAGTTTTTTCGTATTGAGTGAATATGAGTTTGAATTCAGGGAGATGAGCGTGGATTGGTAATTTTCATGGCCCATGGGCTTACTTGGTCAGCTGAGTTCACAACTTCCTCCTCAGTGATTCGCAAAATTTGATGTCCTTTTCAAGACCAGCCAATCTACACTAAGCTTCACCCAGAATTCAATCCCCTTTAACAGTAAGTCGAGCTTTCTTTGAGCATGGTGGGTTCCCTGATACTCTGATCAACATCTTCAAGCTTGTCAGCAATCTGTCGATGGGAGAACAACAAGACATTCTTTACACCCAACTTGCCTTATTCTCACATCTCCTTCAATTTTCCACTAGTTTTTAACCCATTTCGCCATTTCCTCGATTTTAATGTTTGCACCGTTGACCATTGTAATGATAGATTCATTGAGAGTTTGTCTGTTATCGTCCGCCTTCTGATCCGGAACATGGATCTTGATAACTGAACATGGATCTTGATAACTGAGGCTGTCTGATGCTGCTTAGCTGGGACCTATTCATTTTGTAGCGTTTCTTTGTATATTCTGGGTTTGGGGTGATGAACAGGGATGTATTTGCCTCATCGTCCGAACGTTCAGAGTTTCTGTCCATCTGATTCGAACTCCCAATTTTTCTCTCTCAGCAAGATCATGGGAGTTCGGTCGTACTTGCTCCATAGTTTATTGCAGTTTTTGCACTGCTGGATTTTAAATTATGAAATCGGCAGTTTCAACACCTCCATTCCGTCCACCCCATTTGATTTCTGATGTCAAGGAGCTTGATCCCTCTTCTCGTAAACCTTGATTAAACCACAGCAAACTCTTTCTCAATCTCTCTCTCTCTCTCTCAGAGGAAGCGTCAGAATTCAGATACAGTCTCTGTTTCAGAGGATTCATCAGTGAATCTGAACTTCTCCCTCTGAGCGCCTCTGCAATTCTTTAGCACTCGCCATGATGGCGAAAATTCGGCAACTCCGTTGCAAGCCAAAGATTGAACTCGACTAGATGGAAACTAATCCACGTTCTTCACGCATCATCAAATCGATCAAGAGGAGATCTCTACATATGCAAAATTAGGTCTTACATATTAAAAACTTAGATTTCAGTCGCTCGGAATTCTCTGTTGTTGGAATATTTTTATTATTACACAAATTTTACACCTCAAAAATCCCCACAAAGAAGGTTTTTAGGCCCATCTTTGGATGAATTATATTTTGGAATTCAAGCCATCCCATTGTTCCCAATCAGATGTACGGTTTTCATCATTGAAAAACACTCAATAAAGTAGGCGGGCATGCCCTAAACAATCCTCCCTTTGGTTAAAGTCCTAGCCTTAGATGCTGTAAGTATTCATTCTACAACCATGGATTGCAAAGGGTCGGATCATCGAGTTTTCCAGACATCCAATATTCAGGAAACAAAAACAATGATAATAATACTCTTTTCGAATCGCTTAAAAATACTCGTGTGAAGTACGCCAACAATATTTATACGTCTACAAGTCTGCAATGCTTGGATGGTATTACATTAACCACTGAAATTACAGTATCATCATTTTTCTTGTTCCTTTTGAATGGTAAGATTTATTTATAACTAGATTGAGATTATCACAGTTACAACTAACCACAAATCTATGTAGCAGCCATGCAAAAGCTACATCGACGTTCAAAACGAAGCAGCAACCTTGCTGCTAACAAAAAACCAGAAATAATGAAGAAAAAAGGCAATTTAAAACACCCCCTTGCAACCCTCAAACATTTCACACTAGGAATAATAGAAGCAAACAAATAGCGGGAGAACCTCTCTCTAATCTGATTAATACCAACTCCCTCCCTATCAAGAGCATCAAACTCTAACAAATCTTTCACACGGCAGAACTGAACTTGCACACCTATGAACAACCTATCAGTCAATCCTACTAGCTCCCAAAACCACCATGGTGATTCTTAGGCATAAGAACTCCACCTTATAACATTTACACGTATCATCATTATTATTGATAATGAGTGTGCAAAATTTTCAAGGGGGAGCCTTGGCACAACGATAGAGTTGTTGTCGTGTGACCTTGAGGTCATGGGTTAAAGGCGTGAAAACAGCCTCTTGTAAAATACAATATAAGGCTGCATACTATTGACCCTTGGGGTCTGCCCTTCTCCGAACCTTGGCTGCCCCTCCAGTATGCAAAATTTTCCCCTCATGTAACATAAATATGGAGGTGTCCCTTCAAACAAAATTTTGACACTTTGGTACCTCAATAGGCAAAGTAGATGTCGGACCATACCATGTGTGATCATTCACACTCACACTTAGGAGAGGATAAGAAAGTTACATTCATGTCTATATAATCTTTGCAAGGATGTCCTCCGATGCATGTTATCATCTATCTATTAACCCATCATCGTGCCAACAAGTTAAATCTGACTTAAATTAAAACCCTCGAGTTATTTCTCCTTTTGGCCTTCCCTTCTTCTTCTCCTCCTCTCCAGCATTCTCGAATTCAGTTCAAGCCTGTGATAAGGCAGAAGCATTGCATCAGATACATTGATGAAACAATGAAGGGTTTTTTACTAAACTGCACAGATAAATATATTTTAGCAGCCAGAACTTGATAGAAAATTAGGTACCTAATTTCAAGTCGAGTGCGTCATCAAAAACAGATGACGATCCTGTAACATCGCCTTCCTTCGGAACTTGGTGAAGTCCTTGAAAACTGGCAAGCTTCACACAAAACCCAAACATAAGCTTAATTGGAAACATAGAATGTCTATACTCTGTTGTACTTATATAGTGGATCTGACATGAATCGGTTGTGCTATGTTTTGATTGTTATTGGGATAGGATCTAGATATGATGGCAATGCATGAGGCTTGTCCAAGATCTGTACATTATCCAACTAATAATCGAACTACCTGAGAAGTATTCTGTATCCTTATGTAGTTGTAGAGTTATTGTATGTGAATTTGTTTTAATCATGTACAAAGGAAGCAAAATTCCCCCTTCTCGTTTTTTTCCATTTTGGAATGCTGGATGCACACACACACACCCATGAGCAGCCTTAAACCCGCGACCTATAACAGGAAATGCTCATTCTTGCAGCTTGCGGTAGAAAGCCTTTGCTCTTTGTTCCTTCATAGTAAAAACAATGAAAGAATTGACCATTCAAAATTAAAAAATTATAAAGATTAAAGAGCTTACCTTGAATGCCTCCGAATGCATATCATTTCTTTGATGTTGGAGAAGGCGTTCCTTCAACAAAAAGCACCTCAGAAAAGTCAAAGGTTGAAGGAAGAACAAACGGCTGAGTAACATCAAAACTAACGATAGAAAAATAAGGCACTAGTTACGGCGGTACGGCTTCTAGGACAGGGAGAGTTTAGCCAACACTTTACCATCTTCTCGCCATCAGCTATCTCTTCAAGTAATTTCCTGTCCTTCTCCAAACGGACCCGACGGATTCCAGCCTCCAGATTTTCCTCAAGAAAATTCATAAGGGGCAGCGAGTGAGACGAATTTTCATCTCCCATCAGGAATCTGTATGAGAAGATGTATAAATAACATAGTGGAATAGATAAAGAAAAATACAGAGACAACTTTTCCATTGTGTTGTAGATGTGGAAATATGGTGTACACAAAAGTATTTGACAGTACAAATCCAAACACATACAATCTATCCGATGTGCCAGGTTGATCGCTGGGCTCTCCAAACGGTTCATCAAAAGTATATAACTAGCCCACCCAAAATGTAGAGCAATTTGGAACATAACAATATAAGAGGCTTCCCTCAAATTATAGATCTATGGGTACCCACTCTCATCAAGCTGGTATAATCATAAACTTGAGTCCCAGCCCGACTAAAGTTTTAAACCAGTGTTTTATGTCAGCACAAGCTATTTTTGGCATAATCTTTAGAATTGATTATGTAAATCAATATGATCAACTAGGATATTTGACTTTTTCGTCTATAACTATAGGAATATTTAGTTTCCTAGAATAGCTTGTTTCCTGCTTATGTATTAGCTTGTATCTGTATATGTACAATTGATGATGAAAGAAATAGAAGAAAGAAACGAATTATACATAAATTCTTGTTTTACACTTTAGATACTTTCTTGTTTTCAAGGAGACAATGCTTACCTTATGTCTCTTTGTAGCCGTTCATATAAGCTCTCACCTTGAATCTCTGTACTCGTTTCCTAACAAGTCACAGGTCATCAGGCCAATTAAATGAGAGAGAGAGAGAGAGAGAGAGAGAGAGAGAGAGAGAGAGAGAGAGAGAGTTTACTTACAGGGTATCCATCGGCCCAAATTTTAGATTGGGCGGCCATTTCATACATCTCAATGAACTCCTTAACACTTCAAATCAATCAAAACACAGAAACAAACACCAATAACAGATCACTAAGGTCTAAACAAAAACAAAAACAGGCACGCAAACAAATATCTACTGAACACTACTAAAATGGTGTATACGCAGAAAAATTAGGCAAAGCTTCTCACATCAACAAATTAAGAAAGCCCAAAAGCCAATATTGCGAAATCTATGTTTAACTTACCTAGGAACGGTAGGAGTGCAATATTCATAGAGCTTTCCAGAAGAAGAAAACAGAAGAAGCAAAACGTTAGCATCGCAGAGTATTGAAAGCTCTTTAGCTTTCTTAAAGAGTCCATCCCTTCTTTTATAGAAAGAAGCCTGTCTCTGCGCGGGATTTTCAATCCTCTTTAGCTCCACCTTTCCTCTTCCCATCTCCAAAACTCTCCAATCTGGTTTCACCATTCATTGCATTTAAAGCTCCAAAAAAGAGCACTCGTAGAACATGGTATCAGGCTCCCACTCTCTTCTTACTTGAAATGGAAAAGGACACAAAAGTAGAGTTTCTGAAAACCTTCCATCTTTGGGTGTTTGGCCGATGCGAAAAATATTCGTTCTGTATAATCCGTAGGATTCATGAAGAAGAAGGGGTCGGAAAAAGGGCAGTTCATTTGGAGGAGATGTGACCGGACTCTGCTTTTTATGTCTCCATGGACTGCTTTATAACAGTGGGTTATAGTTCGGAAACAGGATTGTTGTGTTAGGAGCTGGAAAGCACTTTTGTTTTGGGTATTTTCACCCATTTTTGTTGGCGCTGTTTCTCTGCCAAGATGAATTTGATCTGACTACTTAAGTCAGTTATTATTCAGTGTATATTCCTAGTTCTCTTATTTATCCAGGCAAAGCAAAGCAAGTGAAGTCACTTTGAGGTAGGGCCCGGACACAGTTCTGGTTAGAAATGAAATGTGTTCCCTCAGAAGCCTGTTTTCACTTTCAAGGTTGACAGATAGCTCAGTTGAAAGGATGACAACCTCCAGTCTACTTGCATTAATTATCGATGGTTCGCATTCATGTTTACGAAGTTAGCCCATCAAACAAATATCAGGAATCTTAAATGAAAGCGCTGGTGAGGGTACCTTAGGTATTCTGTCTAGTTCATCTAATTTATTTAGTTTTAGATACATATATATTAGTTCAAAAATAATGCAAATTAGAATTTTGATGTCTAAAGATTTCTTCTTTTCATAGACGGAAAGAACTTTCGTAAACAACTGTCCATATTCAAAATTAAAAAGCATCATCTTGTCATATGTTAATTCTCATGATTTTTGTACTAGGTGACATTCAAAGCCAAAGCAACTAGATAAGCTAATGGATCATATAGACGTGAACTCCATCTTGAAAAAAGTTAGAGCTTTTAACTCCAAGCGCTTATTAGATATTTGATTTAGCATCCTCAATAAATACAGCTGTAATGTGTAGTGTGAGGATTCGTGAATCTCCAGTTATACTTCAACGGGGAAGTTGGGAAAGTGGTTGGAGCTTTCCACGATTAGACCCATGAAAATACAGGGTCCTAGACTCTAGACGCAGGGATTCCATTCTATTCTGAGGTCCCATCTGCCCAAGAGTTTGTCCACTTTTGTGGGCCATATCTCTTATCTTTTTCTTTATGAAGTCACCTCTAACAATTAGCTTTAGGATCTGACATGGGGATAAAAAGGACAAAGACAAAGGGTACTTATTTTATCTCGAGCTATTGACTGGCTTAAAATATGGACAGATATGTTTTGAGAAAAATCTGCCCACCCCTTTACTGCCATTTTTCTATGTTTAGGTGGATGATTTCCTTTACGATTCCCAGTAGTAGAGACGAGGACACTACCCATGGATAAGTCTATTTACGTTTTTTGTCTCTGTGCTAGTCGGCCCCTAAAGAAACTGATACTACTAAACCATGGGGAGAGCAATCAGAGCTTGTACTTTTGTAGTAAACGCACACCTACATACATATATGTGAGCTCCATTGATTGGTGATCGAAACCATTAATCTCCTAGAGTCTCTGGCCCATTCTAGATAGGCTATGCACCATAAACCTTCTCTACCAAAGGATATTGACCCTTCAATTGGTTAAAATTCAAGTAGTGATGTTGAACTTCCTAAACCATTCCATTTCTCATGCAGAATAATAGTGGATGAAGACCATTCAAACGGAAAACATTTCCAGCGCATGACCTACCTAAAACTTGACTCAGAAGGTGAGTTGTTTGGATCACTCACCATGCTTCTAAGGCCTGTGAATGTAAATCGATGTACTGAATTACGCACGCTGCTGCAACATATAAAGTTCCGCTGTTTGACTGTCAGGAACTTACTATGTTTACTGAAACTTCAACTCTTTTCTCCAACTTGAGATTATGCCATTGTCAGTCTAAATTGTTCTTAAACTTTCAAAACAAGTTCGAGAGCCTACAAGAATAAAAAGTCAGGGATAACGCTAGTCATGGATAGTGATATTATCCTTTGATATTCAACCATATATAAAACAGTCTAAATGCTTGAATTTTCAAGAAGAGAAAAATAAAAAGGAAAAGCCCAAAAAGCTTGTGTTCTTTGTTCTGATATTGTTCTATGTATGTTTCCAAAATCATTACCCATGTATGTCATTCCTGTGCCTAAGAACCCTGTGGACAATTCAGATGTTCCCTTCTTCGGAAGAGTATCACATCTTTAGACTTGCAAAGTTTAGCTGGTGACCGGCATTGACCAAGCTTTCTGGTTAAAGGTATATTGGATCAGACCCAAAGTTCCCCTGATATAACGATAAAAGCACTCATAGAAGAGAAATGCAATCGGGATCTACTCCCCAGCCCCTACCTCTTGATGATCTGACCCATTCATCTTCTTCAACCTCAATTTAAGCAAGCTGCAAAAATTATGTTCATTTGATACTTCTAGATACTTTAATCATGGTTATTGGACTTTTCAACCAAGGACACCAGAAAAAATTAATAGCTAGAAGCAGCCAATAGATACAAGTTTGTGGCAGCCTATTTAAGAAAAGGTGAGAAAAGATAAATAAGTCAAAAACATCTATAGATGGGATATCAGTAGGGGCTCACAGACTCAGTTTAGCAAGCTAGGTCTGGAAAGTATCTATCTTTTCCGAAAGCACAAAAACTAACTCAACATCCAACATGTATGTAAAGAACGTACTAGGGGCCATATCACAGTCAAAGACAATAGGAGAGGCTAGGAACTGGTGGGTGGTAAGTTAGATCTGCCACCAATGAGTTCATTGGAGTTCTTCCACTCTTAAAAATTTATTTCTTGATAACTTCCTATCCTATAAGAAAGAGGTTCCGAGTTTGGTTTCAGAATAAATTACCAAGGCAAATACTCAAAATTCATGAAAATATTTGGAAGTGTCGTAGAAGGATTTGCAAGAAAGCATGACCGATACGTGGATTCAAGAAAGCATGATCGGTACCTGGATTTGATTTTTAAAACAAAAGTTGGATTTTTATTTATATAATTTATGAGAATTTGATGAACTATCCGAGAAATGTGCGTTTGATGTGGAAGTTGCATGAATTTGAGTTAGTCGGGACCTTTTAGAGATTGAATTAGGATGTCAATAATTTTCTTTTTTCGCTTTAATTTCTTTTTCATTTATTTTTTTTAACCGGTAACTCACATACCCAATAAATCTTTTATATTTACAACATATCCTTACCGAACACATCTCATCAATGTACGCCTTTGCCAAACTTGTCCCAAGAGATGTCCCTCAACGTGTAAACTCCCTACATCCCCTAAAGAAATGCAATACGCTACTCAAAACATGTGATCTATTAAGGGAGAGGAACCTCAGCCTAGTTGAACTTAATTAATAAGTTTTGTGGCAGTCGGAATAAAACAGAAGCTACTTTCAGAGCTCTCCGGTACCACCCAATGCATAACTACTCCTAACCCTTCTAATTGAAGAAGGGCTTTCTCTTCGCAAAGATGTTGGATCATTTGGTTCTCTCTTATGACGCAAGCAACTAGTGGCTGGCACAAAAAAAAAAAAGAAAAAAGAAAAAAACAGAGAGAGACAGATCAAGATCCGTTGCACCCCATAGCCGGTGTATACTCTCCAATTTGAGCCTTCTAGGTAGACCCCTACATAAAGCAAAAGCAATATGAAACACACAAGGGTGTTAAGGTTGTCCATACAATCTTTTACCATTGCCACCAGTGTCAAAGTAGGGAGCGATCATTGCTCGCCAAAATTGAAATCAGAAAAGAAATAATATTAATAAGAATACAGAATCAGAAAGCACACATCATCGTCGTCGTCGTCATCATTATCATTAAGTGATTTCAAATATAAAGGTTCATTGTATTCTGGCAATTTTCGTTGGGCAGAGTTTGATTTTGGGGGAATAATAGTGGAAATATGAACAGATATATAAGTCACGTTTACTTCCGCTCTATGTTAGGCTCTGTTATACCAGATTTGTCATACACACAATAAAAATAATAAGGAGTTATATGGTTCAGTCAAACTCAGCCTGTATTCACAGGAGAGAAGGTTTATTATTTGATAAGTACAATGGAAGAGAGGGAGGATCCTCCAACCCTCCTATGTTTCTCTGCATACAAACTCTCACTTACTCATACTAATCCTAATATTACACACACATATGATTCTCAACATGAGTATACTCTTGACTCCATTCATAACGTGCAACGATTTTCCTAATCCGAAGTCCAAACAGCCCTCAACGCAAAAATCGACTTCGAAGGAAAAGAAAGTGTTAGGAATGCTGAAATAAGCATTGCCGATTGGGACTGGAAATAGCAGGATCTGAATCAGTGAGCTCTTGATTGAATGGTGGTTTGCTGAATAGCCAGCCGGGACGCCGTGAATTCGGCCTCGCTACTTATAGTGTCTTCAAGACGTCCTTTATGTTCTTCGGCAAGCAAGTCTCTCAAGTAAAATGATATCCTCACTTTTAATGCTCGGGTAACGGGCATGCATATGTTCAAAATATTTGTTGGTGGGCATCTAATCATGAAGTTTCGAAGGGAATTCACAAAACGGCTTCAAAAGAAGTTATGCATGGTTTTTAGATATTTAGAGTGATCTTCAAGAAAGGACATTGCCAAACCTAAGTGGACTTCACCGCTTGTTGGACATTTTAGGTTTGATGAATAGGCAGATATTTTTAGAGCGCATCATGAAATTCCAAAGTTGTTGGCTTTTTTCCTGTCCAATTGGAATCATGGATTATGGCTGAATTCCACTCACTTTGGATTGAAAATTTGGAATGCAAATTACTTACATTGATACTGGAAGGAGATTCTCCAAATATGATTTACTGGTTCACTATAATAGACGAAGTTCCCTGGCTTCTTTGGAATGTCACTAATAAAGCAGTAGCAGTCATTGCTAATCGAGATGTCAATTTTCAAAATGTGAAGAAGGACTATTTCAACAAAGATACACTTACTTGGTTGGGACAAAGTATATATGCATTTTTTGAACAAGGAAGGAGGATTACCTATGAGAAAGATTGATGATCTAAACAAGGTTTTGTTAGCAAAATGTGTCTGGAGGTATGTTGAGTGCAAAGCTTATGGAAGAAATTTGTGGACTAGAAATATGGGTATAATTAATTTGATTGGTTCCTGTACATGCTAAGATATATTGAAATTGTTTTTAAGTTAAACATGGGATTGATTTAAAATCAAAATGGTATTTGAAGAATCTATGGATTTTAGTTTTGCAGGGAATTCTAAACTTTATTTGAATTTGAACTGTGGTATAACCTAGTCTTTTGTTTTTTTTTATTTTTTATGTGGATTTATAAAACACAAGTTAAACTATAGTTGCATATTGGAAGTAACAAAATTTTTCTTCTCCTAGTAAACATTCTCTAAGTCTCTCAATTTATTTTCAAAGACTTACTCTTGAAATAGTGCAACTTGGTGTGCACAAGTGCACACTTTGCATGCATGCATTGCGAGTAGCTTTGATGACAATAAATTCTTTTCATTTTTGGATGTGACTCGGACAAGTCCACCAGGATCAATGGTCTACACGCTGTGTTGTTCCGTTGCAGAACATTTGGACTCTATCTCGGATTCTTTGCCACTTTTAATTTTATCTAGCCATCTTATTAGATGAAAGGCCTTAGTCTTACTAGAGATCTTTAAGTCAAGCAAAAAGTCGATCTCCTTCTTTGTATAGAATTGATTATTTTCGTAATAAGAACAAGCGTTGATGGTGCTTTTCTTATTACTATTATAAACGATGATTATTATCATGGACCTCGATCGACCACATGGTAAGGCCTTTTGCACCCACTTTTGATGGGAGCCCACGTTTAATTGATCCAATACGATCATATGATTTGATATTTAGAAGTCCAAGAAATTTTGCAAATTGAATGAGCCTGGCATCTGAAAATGTTTACACTTGACCACAGGAAGTATGGCCAAGAAGATAGGAACACTATGATTTATAAGTTATTGCAAAGAGGAGCACACATTCGACGACCAAAAATTCATTTCTTTGGGTGCCCTCGTTCACTTATTGTGATTTTTGATACACGAGATATCCATAGTTGAAAAAATCGGATGAACTTTTTGATTCAATCAAAAGTATAGCCCTTCACCCAAGAGTGAGGTGCTAGAGGGTAATGGTGTCAACATGAGACTGAACCCGTGAGGATCAGCCGGCAGCTCGCCCAGCCCGCCCATTTGACACCTTCATGTAGAGAGGCAACTTAACATGTAGTCACGCGAGATAAGATTCCTCTAAAGGGGAATACGTGCATCCATGATACAAGAACTAATGGATGATAATGAGGGCGGACGGGGTAAGTTTTCACCTGTCTCTGCCACGAATCATTAAGATCCTGCCTCGCTTAATCATGGATCATTGACATTCCGCTCTGTTGTGGGGCGCGATATAATGTAAAGTACCCATCTTTACTCGCCATCCCCATCAACTCCTAGGGGCAAGGTGAGGGGAGGCAAGGAGCAATGAAGCGCAGCTGATGAAATGCCTATAATTTTTTATAACGAATGCTCGTAATTCTTTGAAATGCCAATAAACACTTCAAAACTTCACATATATGACATTAATCTTTTTTTATGTTAAAAATTATTGTCCTAGTCAATTTTATGGCTCTTAAGTTACAAACCATAGCCAAAAATACATAGGATAAAGTATCTAACAGGTATAAAATTTGATACTTAAATCATTAAATTATTCTCAACATGGTGAACGGCTTAGATCTTAGATCTAAAAAAAATATAACTAGGAAAGATGTAAAATGACACTTTCCTTAGTCGTTAACCCTAACAATATCTTACTGGCTAAGATTCTATTTGTATTCCTAACAAGTTATGTCTCCACGTTTATGAGTAGAATCTTTGTGAGCTGCCGAGAGTTGTCACTCGCAAGGCAAGTTCTCTTGGAAAGAAAAATTTTCCTACCTCCTATTGTAGGCCGCTGACCAGGTTATCCTCTGTAGCATTCGGGCTAATTTGGTTGTATGAATTTGACTGTTAACTTGGTCATAGATGTTGTCGTATGTGCCATTTCTAAGTAGCTTGGAGCTTACTGCATAGTATTTGGGACCTCTTGCTACATCTGTAGATATTAAGTACCTTTCTTATATGCATATGCTTTTTTCTTTTGTTTTCTCTTGTTATTACTTGCATTCTTACAGGTGTTTTTCATTTTCCATCTATGGGTCTATTGCACGCTGTTGGAGCTTGGGAAGAAAGTGCTATGTCAGAGGTACACGCTGTCATAAATAATAGAAATACTTTCGTTGATTTTCAGAATTTAATTCTTTTCTTCTTTTGTTTAATACTTCCCTTTTTAATCTTGATGTTTTACCTTGTGTCTTCGCTGGTAGTTTTACCTTGTGTCTTCGTAGGTAAAATAGGTTGATTGATTTTAGAACTTTGAGATGTTGTGTCAACTGGCTTGTTGTATCCTGTTTGGGTTTGTGAAATCAACTTTTTCATATGTGTGGGTTTTAGTAATACTAAAACCAATTCTTCATTTTCTTGGGATTTTTCAAGTTCTGTAGTCTTGCAAACAAAGTGGACCTACTTGCGACTTGGATATGTTATTTATAAGCTGGTAAGTGGTAACTGTCTTTCCCGATGGCATACTCAATATCAACTAGGCATGATCTGAAGCAGTAGATCTGAGCTTAGCCCGTGAGGTTTTAACAGCTATCCATGTTCTCCAACACGGTTTCAAGGCTTTGACATGAACATGTTGTCTGGTGAACCGAACCAGTTGCTTTGCTGTTCTTTCTTTAATCTCCAATGAGTTTTTGGGCTTGTTTACTAATGTCGCTTCTCTCCAAAGCATATTCAAGCTAGAGCATTTCTTATGGGATTATGGGGATTATGCATCTTAAAATAGATTACTTGTAACATTATGGTTGTATTAGGGATTCAGAAGATGTCATTGTTAGGCATTCATATCATCTCCAGGTCCATGGAAGCCAGTGATCTTTATTTGTTGAGATTTTAGGCATTAACTGGAAATGGGCCCATCCAGATATACAACCCAAAGAGTGCTACAGTTTGTCAAGTCAAAGGGTAAATTGAAGGCAGCTATTTGTTGAACAGTTGATTCCCCTGACAAAAATGCAAATTTATGGTCTTACTTTCAGACTGTCAGATATCTGTCCTCATCTTTTTATTTCCTTTATGCATGGCGATCTTCCAAGTGTCTCTTCATTCTGATACAAAATCATCTTGCACTTGCTAAAAGAAAATGAAAATAAGGTGAACAGAAGATATTTCAAAGAGATCTTAATTGACGTAGGAAATTGGATTTGTTGACACTCTCTGGTGCTGAGGTGGTTTAGGTAAAAGCACCAAAGGTGTAATGGTAAGAATGAAATTGTCAGAACTGGTAATTCCTGAGAGATCTTAATATTTTTCTTATAATAGACGAGCTTTGAGGTGTTCAGAATAATCATAATTTCTAGTACCTTGGAGGCCAAATTTTTATTTTACTTACGGCCTACCTTTCAGTATGTACATCGAATTTACGCTATCAGCATATATTATACAATTCCAACTTCTTGTAGAACTTGAGGACAAGTAGTCAGTAGTTATGTATTTTCTATTACTCATGCATCTTCGTTTGATCAGTGAAATCGTCTTCCAAGGTTTTCTTAATCGGTCAGAGTTTTGAACAAGATTTGCGGAATATTGATTGTCAATTTGCCAGGATATTTATCTTGATATTTTAATTTTGACGATAGTTTGGAGAAATTAATGGATGAAATAAGGTATGGTCATCTGCATATTCTAACTGTTGCTTACAAAAGAAATCAATTCATTATTTTCTTTATCTTCTGAATGACAATTCAGTTTTAGCTGATAATTTAGTTTAGGAAGCACAATCCAACTTTTTAGCTGAAGTACCATATGTAAGATATGCTTCTTTATGACCTCTGCTTTGGTGAAGTGTAGGAATTGTCCGACCTGCAATGGCTTGTAGGCATTGCGATGCTCGAAGTGCAAAGGTACGGCAAGGTGCACCATCAAGTCAAAAATTACACTCTCAGAAGGTATTTCTACTTCCAGATGATCCTAAGTTTTGTAACTGTAAATTACTTAGTGCTACATTTCTCTCTGGGTATGTCAAGAATCATTTTATACTCGTATTTATTGGATGTAAGTTGAACAGTGTTGATATAACTGCTGAGTTTGTGATACAGGATAATTTGAAAATTTGTCTTGCTGAACTCAAACCACTTAGAATTTAATGTGGAAGCAAAGATTTAACGGAGATTTTGAGCTAGACCGCAAACAAAGGCCCAAAACCAGAAAACTAAGCGAGACGCAGTTGAATTTATGGATCAAATTTAAAACCGAACAAGAATTACAAATCCTCCAATGCTCGATTGCTCACGAAATTGATGTCCAGCACTTTGTAACACTATGGAGAACAAAGATTATGAACTGAAATGGAGTTTTGGTGGAACCAAACTTGTTGATGGATGCAACAAATTCGAGTAAACCTGAAGCAGAGATCCTAGAGGATTATGGTCAATCTAGGAAGAAAATGAAATGAACATAGATTTTTGGATTTTCAGATGAAAAATGTAATACGAAAGGGATATATTCAACAGATGTCGCACCTGTTGATCTTGCAATTGGTCTAGGAGTTGCACCTAGAGTTTGCGCAAGATTTTTTAAGCATCGCACTAGAAAAAAGCAAGAGAGTAGCATCCTTGAAACAATGAACAGTTGCAGTTTGACCAAAGAATTTGTTCATTCAATAGCAGAAAACCAAAGCAGAGAGCCGCACCTAATGGGTCCTTGTATAGGAATTGGTTTCTCTCAGTTTCAAGCCGTATAGGTTCTTGATCGAGACTTACTAATTCTCTAATTTTCCTAACTTAAATACTTGCCAACTAAACATACTAAACATCCAACCTTCCAAAAATGAAGTCAAACTAGAACATTCCTCTTGCAGACTTGCTAAAAACAAAAATTATTAAAAAAAAAACTAAAAATAGTCTTCAAAAACTCAATTCTTCTTCTGCAATCATTCACGCGGAGCTTTCTTCTTGAGAGGCTCTCGATGTTATCTCCTTTGGTGTGAAATGCACAAGCTGGAAATTCTTGGTCCATTAGAAATTATGTACACGATTTCTACCGGCTCCTAAATCTGCCTATTTAGATGTTGATACTAGGACCATGATCTCCTCAATCTTATCCAGAAATGCCACAGGAGTTGCTGCTTCTTTTGGAGCCATACAATCACATTTTTGGAGTTTCATTTGATGACATTGTAGAGTCTCCCACCACGATGAGGGGGAATTCAACAATTCCAACAAAGACAAAACCCAGAAGGCCCTCAGAAAAATGAGACTCTGGCCATGATGATCTCTGACCAAACCGCCAAGCTCTTTCAGGAGGAATTTCATTTTGCCAGATGGTTCCAACATAGAGAAAACTTCACCTTTGACATCCTGAATTCACAGTAAATGTCTCCACATCTAGTCATTTTATCTGCAGCTATAGCTGCAAAGCAGGTAGAAGCGCAGGCCCGCTCAACGACCAGGAGGAAAGAGTGGAAGCAAAAAGTCTTGAAGCCCTACTTTAGGATGCGAGTACTGCTATCCTAGTAAATTGACCCAAAAAACAACAATGATCATTATATTCCACAGCAGTTTTCCCCTCTTTTCACCATAGAAGTGGGAAGAAGAGGTGAATAAACTTCTTCACTACTGGTTCTTACGTATCTGGTGCATTACTTGTGGCAATCATTTTGGTAAGGCATAGATGAAAGGACTTAATTTCATAAGTATTGTTTGTGAGGCACTCTTCTCTTAATAGCCGTGACTCTAATTTGGCAAAAGTGGCACACCTGTAAGAGATGTAATAATGTAACCATTCATTCTGTAGTCTCCATCTGGTCAAGGAGTGCAGAAGATAAGAGCTGTTTTGCGTCCTCCAAGTTGTTAGCTCTAACTGAGCTAGTCCAAGTTTGGGATTCACATTTGAAAGCATTAAAATACAGATGATATAGGATGGTAGAGAGGTAGATGGTGGTCTCTTAATGTAAATCAGCCGGTTCTTGGGTTATGCGGACGTATGTATCTCTTTTGTTGCTATAGGTAAGCTGCGGATTTGAATCCCCTATCTCTTGGTTATGAGGAGGCATTTAACCAAATTGGCTATGTGATCAGGTCTTGAAAAACGATATATCACTTTCTTGGGAATGTAAGTTGTTAGAAAATGCTGTAGTCCATAAAGCTGAGTTGATAATGACTGTTTAATGCAGGTTGATCGCATGTGTTACCTGTTTAATTTTTGTTGTCTTGGTTTTATTCCATCTCTTCAGATGCTTACTGTATTTGTGTATTTCCAACTAGAGTAATGCTAAACCGACCAAAAAGTGCGTCCAGCAACTACATTGTCTGGAATCCACCTTTGCATGATCTGACTTGTTCATCTTGTTGCTTCACCTTTAGATATCTAATGGGCCAAAGAGCAGATGGATTAGAATCTTCCAAGGTATAATAAGTTGTAGTTGGAAACAAACTGTCTTGAAAATTTTGATAAACAATGGTGTAAAACTTTTAGACGGAACCAACCAATCCATATACTTTTTGATCCACTAGACATTCAAAGGTGGAACAAGGAGAAAAACGAGTTAGATCGTGCAAAGGTGGTCTGCAAGAAATTGTGATCGCTGGACACAACTCCCTTTTTGGTCAGTTTAATATTCCTCTTCTAAGTAATGGTCATCCTCTGTATTCTTCACATTTTTGTTCTGTGGGTACTTTTGGTAGGCGTATGGAAATAATTCATCTTGGAGAATCTCAGATATTCTTTGACAAATGAAACATCCATGGTATATGTTATCTGATAAGCACTTTAGAAGGGGTCTAGCTACCACAATGATCAGGTCATGCTGGTATCTCGTGGGTATGTATCTTGTCAGGAACAAGTTGGTAGCTTTCTCAGCTTTCTTAACATGGATGTTTTAGCTTGATGTGCACTTCAAATCATACATTAAAATTCTGCAGGTTTTAGATCTTACTAATATCATAGTAATCAACTCTGCTGTTTTCTTTAGCTGAGTCTGTTGCTGAAGCCGTTGCAGACAAACGGGCTGAATTGGTCCACCTCCCTTCTGCTATTGATCTTCCTTTACCATTGCCCTCTAAAGATTGTCCTGCCTGCAATGCATCTGTAAGTTATATCCAGCACTAAGATTTCTAATTTTCCATGTAATTATTATGTCTGCTTGCACTTCATCAAACTTTTCATTTGCTTGTGAGTTTTCCTTCTCTCACAGTCTTTACTGTTAGCCTTTCCTCTAACTTGGCCCAGTATTTGACTTGTTATACGTGGTGGAAGTCTTGCAGTTATTGTTATTAATTGATGTACAGGAATATTGGGATTCAAGATATGTGACTTAAATATTTTTTGTGCTAATTATTGTAAGCAGTTTAATGAACTGCTAAAAGGGTTGACTGACTCTATCAGGCAATTTTTTCTTTTTCTCTATTCTGCAAGTTTTCACAAAAAATAGAGAATTTTTTTTTAGAAAATTTGTTTACGTCCTTCTCTTAGAACTTATTGCCTAATTAATAATTAATTAACTTAAAATGATCATTAAGTGCCTCATTTCAAAGGTATTTTCCAATAGGTCCCTAAAACCAATTCTAGCTAATCAAGAAAGTCACTTAATAATCACTTCTGAAGGGGAGCCTTGGCGCAACGGTAAAAGTTGTCGTCATGTGACCTTGAGGTCACGGGTTCAAGGCGTGGAATCAGCCTCTTGCAAAAATGCAAGGTAAGACTGCCTACTTTAGGTCATTGTAGCCCACCCCTTCCCCGGACCCCGCATAGGCGGGAGCTTCATGCACCGGGGCTGCCCTTTTTTACTTAATAATCACTTCTAGTTAAACAATGACTAATTAGGCATTAAATTCAAAAAGAAAGATGTATGAACAAAATTCTAAACAACTCAGCCAGTTTGTATTAGAGTCCTTATGAGCGTCCTAAGAAGTAGACACTGCCCCTAGAGTATTATTTCAAATATTTGAGCCATTCATCATGCACAGCACATAGAAATTAGGTTACTGACAAAATTGGATGATCCTAGCAACTTGTTTTGAGTCTTTGAAAAATTAAATAAAAATGGACGATCTTGATTTCTGATCCAAGCATGTTGTGCCAGATCTTTCACAGATCTGGCAACCAGGATCTCTGGATCTGAGAATTACACAATAACACACATAAAGAGACAAGAAGATTTACATGGTTAGGCCATCTCGGCCTACATATACGGGAGAGGAGAAAAAACACTCTGATCAAATTACAAAGGAGGAGGAGGATCAAAACTAGATCCTCTCTCAACTCTATTCATACAAACACTACATCTCTTCTCCCTCGCATCTCTTAGATTTATATCTCCTATTTATAGGAATTACAAGTTGTTTGATCGTCAAAGTTTCTGGCAATACAGTCATCTTTTACGACGCCGTGGCTGTCAATGTTGAACTGCCTAAGTTGGTGTGGTACCAACCTTCTAAATGTCGACTATCTTCATTACATGGGCATGGACCATAGCGAGTCCACCCCAACAAAACAAACATAAGTTAAAAAGCATCTAATAGTCATGAAATTGGGTTTTTAACCTATATAAGCCATTCCAAACATTATAAGTGATTCAGATCTATGAAACATAATCACCGTGAATGAGAAAAGGACAGTGTCTACTTCTTAGGATGCTTACGACCATCAACTCCTACCAGGGCTCTGTGTTATGTGCGTACTATACTTTGGAGTCGTATTTGCACCATCCCGTCTAAGAGCTACCTCCGACTTAGTTTTGGCCAACATAGATATTATGGTAATGCCTAACATTGGATGCCTAAACTTCATATCTGCTGCTTGCATGTCTTGGTTTTGTGCATCTTGCTGGAAGCATACGACGGGTGTGTTTCTTATTGAACCAGTTCTTTTACAGCATAATATACAGAAAGCTCAAAAATAAGAACATCTGATATTGCAGGGTGTTATGGGTTGTCCCGATTGCAAAGATAAATTATAAGTCAGGATCTCTGCTGACGATGTGAGTTTTGTTTAGGTCATCTACATGACGGCTTTTGATCTTTCTTTGCTTGGATTAAGGCTGTCTTTATGATCTCTTCATTTTATCCTAGTCATGTCTGTAGTTTGCTGTAATTATTCTTGTTCCATTACTGTAATGAATTACTAAATTGTTCTCGAGCATGAGTTTAAAGTTCATATTCAGCACTTATGAAGAATGATCAGTCCTCTTTGAAACTCATTTTAGTTTGTACTATGTACTGAATGCAATTGCTTTTCCTCTCAGGTCATCGAATCTTGGGGCATTTTGATCATTCTGATAGGTGCTTTAAGTGTATCTTGCATGTGGATAACTATTGGGCAGCTTGGAAGCTGTTACATCCTATTCCAATATGATATTTTGGAAAGCCTGCTCACTGAACTTTTTGAATTGAAAGAAAGTATATACTAATAAAGGAAGTTCTTTAAATGTAAAGTGAGACACTACCTGTATGGATGGATTCTTCGGCTCCCGGAAGAAGGAAAAAAAATTGAAGAACAAGAAGAAAAAATCAAATGTTTGGGCTTTCTCTAAACAGAGAGCTTTAGGGACACCTCAATTTGTTCAGTGCTTGCACCTACGTTATCATATTAGTTGTGCACAGCTCACCAGCTCAATGCATAAACTTGATTGATATTGAGAGATGCAAATTATGGTACACCACAAAGCAGTTGCTATATTTCCAGTGTTCTTGAGTCTGGCTGTCTTTAAGCAGCTATCTCTCACACTATTTTATTGTAATGTTAAGTATATGGTACTCCAATATGAATGTCTTATGATGGAGAAACCCCTGAATGTCAAATGAATTTTATTACCTTTGATCTTCATGATCTATGTAGTGATAAAGAAGAAAGTTAACTACAATCTGGATAGACACTCTCTTTTCCTTATTTAACATTTCCTATTTCTTGTCTTTTTCTTTTGAAGGGGAACCTTGGCGTAATGGTAGAGTTGTTGTTGTTTGACCTTGTGGTCACAGGTTCAAGGCGTGAAAACAGCCTATTGTAAAATGCAAGATAAGGCTGTACGCTATTGACCCTTGTGGTCCACGCCTTCCCTGGACCCTTCATACGTGGGAGCTTCGTGCACCAGGGCTGTCCTCTCTTTTTTTTGTCTTTTTCTTTTCAGAATATTGTTCAGAGTATAAGAGATCCAACAATTGCTGAATTTTGGTTGATTACCATGCCTCTGGTTTTGGATGGATCAACTATGATGATCATATGAAGCTGAAAATTTGTGGAACTACAAGGTTAGTCGGTCCAGTTTTTTTATTCATGCATTTTCTGTATCACATTGTTGGTTCTAATGGTAGATATTGTCCATGTTGACTTTGCAAAAAAGGTCCATGCTTCTTAAAGATTCAAATGGAAACGTTTTGTTGCTTAGCTGGGTATGATGGAGCTTGCTTGTTAATCAGCATATGTTGTCCATCTTGACAACTCAAAATGTCCCTGATTCTTAATAGTTTAAATTGAAATAGCTGGATGTAAAGTAACTTGTTTGCTTGGTGACGTTTTTACTATATAGAAAATCTTCTAATGTTTGCATTTGATATTTTCGTTGGGCATTTCATCTTTATTACCTGAATGGTTTTCTATTAACTTTTGTTGCCTCGTGTTATGTTCTTTCATTGTAGGAATCTATGCTATATGATCAACTTTGAGATGTAGTAGCCAAGCGTAAACCTTGTTGGGAGCACTTGCAGAAAGTGAGTGTCAAAGTCAGTTGTGCATTTATACTACATATATGATTACTCACTAAATTCACATTAAGAATACATGTAATGATGACCAGGATTCAGCATCTGATTGTCATGAGATATGAAATGTTTTATACTTCCTTACTAGAAGACTTTCTAAAGTATAATATGCAACTTGCTCATGTACTGATGCAGTATGCTATTAACTTACAGCCTTACAGGCTTAAAGTTTATGCACTGGGAATGAGAAAAGTTCAGGATCTTTCTATCTTTGTCCTTCTCTTTATTTTAGTGGTCAGGCTTTTATCAAACACGGGCTTTAAACATAATTTACATTTTTAATATGCCTACTAGATGGTTGATCGACTTCATTGACAATTTTAGATCTCTTATGTAGAGATGTTCTAGAAGGCCTTAATATGTGATATTATCTAGAGATGTTAATCTTAGAAGGATTTTGAGTTTGTAATGTATTCTGCATGGACAGGCTCTCATCTCTTTAGATCCAGTACATGCAAGGGAGGATCCAGTCAGTGTCAAAAACCTACTTATTTCAAGGCCAAGAAGGCTCTAGAAGCAGAAGTCATGAAGTTCGAAGTCCCACCACAACCGCACAACTGGGGTGTAGGAAAACGTGATCTGCTGCTCTATTTTCTTTTTAGTTTCTGCTAGTTTTCAGGCATATTGAGAAGGTTAAGCCAACAGGGATACACTGTCCCGGAGTTTTCTAAGATCCCCAACTGCTGTATGTAGATGTTTTCCACTAATCATTATCAAGAATATCATTAAAATAATGTCAGGTGCACGGAGTTCCCTCATATGTAGGGTCCAGGAAGTGGCGGACCACGATAGTCTATAGTATGCAGTCTTGCCTTGCATTTTGCAAGAGATTATTTTCACACCTCGAACCGGTGACTTCAAGGTCATACGACGACAACTCTACCGCTGCACCAAGGCTTAACCTTTGATATAATAATACAAAGTCCAAAATCTTTCTTTGATATAGTTTCTGTGAACAACAATATTCGGTCAAGTATCTTTTACAAAGAACAACCTTAAAAGAAAGAATGCCTGGAAATCAGATACAAT
The DNA here is from genome assembly GCA_035236585.1 of Warburgia ugandensis. Taxonomy (NCBI): domain Eukaryota; kingdom Viridiplantae; phylum Streptophyta; class Magnoliopsida; order Canellales; family Canellaceae; genus Warburgia; species Warburgia ugandensis. Next base: position 9,782,416 of record CP141130.1, read on the forward strand.
TTGAACTTTCTCAAGAAACAATCAAATTTCATACCTACCTTTGGAGCTGGCTGAAAGCCCTCTACCCTTTCCTTCTTCCTAAATAACAGGCATTACTGGAGTAGGTTCTCCTTTTATTTACTTCACAAAGTCACTCAACTAGTTGACTGCAATGGAGCTTCTCATGCTCTTCTTTTGGGATTATTCTCAACAGTTAAGTGAGAACTTTTCTCTCCACAAATGCTTCAGCTCTTTGATCAGATTTTGCTCAAGGTATTCCTGTTTTCTAAAGCTTAACAAACATAGAATATGGCCTGAAGTTCCTCAAGTTTTCTTTTCTCTTTCACAGCTGAACTGGAATATTATGGCAAGCTAACAGAAGATAACGGGGTTGACAGGGCCCAGAAAAGATAAGAACTAGATGTGGATTATATGATCCTGAGAACAACTGCGACTCAATGATTAAACGCTGTGAACTTTTTGAACAATGAGTCCTCCTTTTGAGTTGTGCAAGAATGTCAATTTGGATGAATTCTGAGGAAATAATGGATGCATAACTCACTTGTTAGGTTGTATAATAGAGTAAGTGGCTTGAGCATATGTTTATGCTTTCTGATGCCTTGCACACGGGCAGACAGAAACGGATATCCATTTCCAGTTTTAGTAATTGAACTTATGACATTTTTTTGTCAGCACTTGACCTTCCTCTGAATGCATTGTTGTGGAGCGATGAAGAACTTAAAGATCCAAAGAAATTGTTTGCGATGACAGTACTTCTCAATGGAATATCCAAAAGTTAATATGGCATCAGATGAATTGTTATCGACTGCATGAAATCTTATTTTGTTTTTTCTAGCTGACATAGATGTGATTTAAATTTCTAATGGGTTGCAAATTGAGCTGGGATATCATGGAGGAATGTAATGTTCAAACTTGTCACACTTTGTCAAAACTAACATGATGATCCGGTCAAAATCAAACCAATAAGCAAATATATTGCTTGTTGGGTTTCTTGTGATATATATGACATTCATAAACATGTGCTGGTATTAATTACGGGACTTGTGTCATATAACTATATAAGATATAAGGTGGAGATGGTATAATGTTATATAATCTTTTATCTTTGTTCTGAGCTCTTCTAGTAACAGGTAGTTTCCATAATCATGTGCAGAGTGGACTCTTGCATACCCACAGACATGTGATTCCATATTTGCACTAGAGATGGAGCATACACGTATGCCCATCACCGAAGTCGATCGCTCTGGTACTAAGGTGTCTCTTTTTAAGTAGAGAGCTCACTATTTAGTATTGTGCAAACTGTGATGAGTTTCTAGCGATATGCCTGAGAAGGATGAAAGCACCTCAAGTGCCTAGATATATATTGCCCAATACTGAAATGGTATTTGATGCAAAAATGTTAATTATCAAAAAGCCTAAATTCCAATTTATATATTGTTCTGATGGATCCTGCATATGCGGGAGCTTCATACACTGGGCTGCCGTTTTTTATGGATCTGATAGAGATTGCAGCCCAGGCTTCTTGTACGCACGACCCACCAATGATGAGCTTACCTAAGCGAGTTGGTCAACACTTACGGATGCACCTCATTTGCTGACTAGATACACAAGCCTTGAGTACCCAAAAGGAACAAAAGTAACGAATGTTCTCCAATAGCTCAATAACTCGAGAGTTTTGAGGAGATAATTTAAGCTATGACAAGTAATCAATGTACTATGTGGATTAATAAGAGTAGGATCTGAAGAGACGTGTGATTTTGGTCACAATGTGAGGGATAGAGTTTCCCTGGTGGAGGTAAGAATTAGCAGGTCTATCTATTCATCTAGTGGTGCAGGGTACTGTGTTGTATGTTCACATTATGCCTATTTGTACTTAGCATTTTTGAGGTTCGTACTCCAGATGGATGGATTTTGAAATTTCTAATTGTATTTCACGAATCTTAAACCATTCTAAATGACAGTTGAATGAGCTGTCGGAAGAGAAGATAAGGCCGCACATCCAATCCATTGACTCTAGTGTGCTTCCTCGGCCTATTACTATACAGCCCCAAGATCAAGAGGTTCGTCTTTTCTGTTTCTATTTGTACCTCTCATTTACTTGTTATCTGCTTGTCATTTAAATCAGAATTGGTCATGTAGGAGGAAGGCCAAAAGGACAGTGCCCTTATTAGCTAGCACTAAGCTGTTCCCATACACGTTAGATCATTTTCTTTTTAAGTTCCTTGGGCTACTTATACGAGGTTATCTTAACTTCTATCACAACCAAATGTGTTCCATCATAATTAAGGGAAATAGCCTAGTGTGATACCAATCGAGGATCTTTATATGGTGTTTATTTAGGTTGGTTAGGATTTACATCCGCTGGCGAACCTTGTATTGCTAGGTTCTTTCTGGTGTTGTAGCACCACACACCCTCGGGAGCTCTCTCCTGAAGGGGATCAATACACCTCTTAATCATTGTTCTATTAATTACATTCATTACTACTTTAGAAAGAAAACTGATATTTGTTGATTTCCAGCTGGAACTCAAGGAAATGAGCAATATCCGTTAATATAACTGATCATGATTTAATGAATACATCGGAGGTTCGCTGCAAGTGTTTAACTGCCCAGGTTTTGGTGCGTGATAGCTGCTTACATTTTCTTCCTTTTCTTCTCTTAAGAGGTAATCTACTCATCATCATCATCATCATCATCAAGACCTTATCCCAATTAGGGGTTGGCCACATGAATCTTATTCCTCCATTCCACTCTATTAAATACCATAGTTTCATTTAGTCCCAAAGTTTTTAAATCTTTCTTCACCACTTCTATCCACATTCTTTTGGGCCTTCCCGTTGCCTTTTTAGAACCTTCAACTTGTATTGCCTCACTCCTTCTAACTGGTGCCGTTGTTGGTCTCTTTTGAACATGTCCAAACCATCTAAGTCTAATCTCCCTCATCTTGTTATCTATTGGCGATATCCCTAAATTTCCTCTAATATTTTCATTTCTAATTCTATCCTTTCTTATCTTACCACTCATCCATCTCAACATCTTCATTTTTGCGACACTCAGCCTATGAGTATGATGTTCCTTAACTGCCCAACACTCTGATCCATAGAGCATAGCCGGCCTAATAGCCATCTTATAGAATTTTCCCTTTAGTTTGAGTGGCACCCGCCGATCACATAAAACACCCGATGCACATCTCCATTTGTTCCAACCCGCTTGGATTCTCTGGGTAACCTCCCTCTCAATCTCTCCACTCTCATGGATCAATGATCCTAAGTATCGAAAGTGGTCTCTCATGGGGACCTCTTGGTTATCAATCTTGACTGGTGCTCCACTCCTACTCTCCTTACTAAAATTACATTCCATATATTCTGTCTTAGTTCGGCTAATTTTAAATCCTTCAGATTCTAATGCTTATCTCCATAACTCTAGCTTTATGTTTACACCCTCCCTTGTCTCATCAAGTAGGACTATATCGTCTGCAAATAGCATGCACCAGGGAATCTCCTCATGCAGATGTTTTGTTAACTCATCCATAACTAATGTGAAAAGGTATGGACTCAATGTTGATCCTTAGTGCAATCCGACAGTGACAGAAAAATCACCAGTCACGCCACTAGTGGTCTTAACATTTATTACTACTCCCTCATACATATATTTAATTATGTCTATATACCCCTGAGAAACCCCTTTAACAGCCAACACCCTCCATATTAACTCTCTAGGGACTCTATCATAAGCTTTCTCTAAGTCAATATAGACCATGTGTAGGTCTTTTCTCCTCTTCCTATATTTCTCTACTAATTGTCTCAGTAAGAAAATAGCTTCCATGGTAGACCTCCCAGGCATGAAACCAAACTGATTCTCCGATACACTTGTTTCATGTCGTAGCCTCTTCTCAATCACTCTTTCAAAAAGTTTTATGGTGTGGCTCATAAGTTTGATCCCTCGATAATTAGTGCAGCTCTGAATTTCTCCTTTATTCTTATAGATTGGTATAATAGAGCTTTTCCTTCACTCATCAGGCATTTTCTTTGATTTTATAATCTTGTTAAACAACTTGGTCAACCAAACTACCCCACTATCTCCCATATGCTTCCAAACCTCTATTGGTATACCATCAGGCCCCATGGCCTTTCCTAATTTCATCTTGCTCAAGGCATCTTTTACTTCAGGCACTCTAATCCTACATTCATATCTATAATATCCAGTGTTATTTAGATTTATAGTATTTTCAAACCCTATATTCCCAGGGCCATTGTCATTTAACAATTTTTTAAAGTATATTTCCCACCTTTGTTTGATCTCATCATCTTTGACTAATACCCTTTGATCATCGCTTCTAATGCACCTAACATGCTCTAAGTCCTTACCCTTGTGTTCTCTTACTTTTGCAAGTTTAAACACATCTTTCTCACCTTCTCTTGTTCCTAGTCTATTATAGAGCTCATCATATGCTTTAAGTTTTGCCTCACTTACTATTCTCTTAGCAACGCTTTTAACATTCTTATATTGTTCATAGTTTTCATTATTTCTAATCTTCTGCCATGCTTTAAAATGCATTCGTTTTTCTTTAATAGCTTTTTGCACTGTTTCATTCCACCACCATGTTTCCTTTGTTAATAGCCTTTTACCTTTAGATACTCCTAAGACATCTTTTGCCACTTTCTTACGAGACTAGCCATATTAGTCAACATAGTATTTACTTCTGTTTCATAGTTCCAATTTCCTTCTACCATCAACTTATTTTTGAATGAGGTTATTTTCTCTCCTTTTAAGTTCCACCACTTAGTTTTTGGATGTGTATTAAGTTCAGTTCTTTTACTCTATCTTTTAATATGAATATCCATAACCATTAACCTATGTTGTGAGGTTAAACTCTCACCGGGTATCACCTTACAATCCTTACATATAGATCGTTCATTATTCCTAAGTAAAAAAAAGTCTATTTGGCTTTTATGAAGTCCGCTTTTAAAGGTTATTAAGTGTTCATCCCTCTTCTTAAAGAGTGTATTTGCAATGGATAGGTTATATGAAAAAGCAAAATCGAGGATATTCTCCCCCATCTCGTTTCGTTCACCTATACCATACCCTCCGTGTGTTCTATCATATCCTTCCTTATCTTTTCCTACATGGCCATTTAAGTCTGCTCCTATAAATATCCTCTCAGTGTTGGGAATTTCTTGCATGACTCCTTCCATATCTTCCCAAAACTGTCTCTTAATTATATCTTATAACCTTACTTGTGGTGCATATGCACTTATAATATTTATAATCTACTTTCCTAGAATCATTTTTATTATTATAATTCTATCACTGATTCTTTTAACATCCACAACTTTATCCTTTAATTCCTTATCCACTATTATTCCTACTCCATTTCTATTATTTTCCTTTCATGCATACTATAATTTATACCCATCTATTTCTCTAGCTTTAGCTCCTTTCCACTTGGTTTCTTGGATACAAGCGATGTTGACTCTCCTACGTTTCATCGTGTCTACTAACTCCAAACTCTTACCAGTCAGTGTCCTTATATTCCATGTAGCGATGCGAATCTTATGTTTTAGAGATACCCTATTTACTATCGCCTTTCTCAACCTCCATGGTATGAACCCATGTCCACTTTTCACTGCACCTAGGTTCTGATGTAGCGCGTCGCTTTCGAGGGGACAGTCTAGCAGCCCTTGCCCATTTTTCACTACACCCGGGATCCGATGTAGCGTGTCGCTTCTGGGAGAACGCCCCAGCAACCCTTGCCTATTTTTCACCGCATCCGGGATCCAATGCACCTCGTCGCTTATGGGGAACGCCCTAGCTTGAGCAAATTTCAGTTTTCTATTTATGTCATGTTGGGGTTGCTATAGTTTTTAAAAGCTGAAGATGATGGTCACCCTTGCGTCAGGTAGCCAGCCGGCAAGGGTGAAGCTGAAGATGATTTTCATTTCTTCATAACAAACTAATATACAAATGCATATTTATTTGTAAGAAAGAAATAATAGAATCATCTTCAACTTCCCTCTTGCCGGCTGGCTACCTGACACAAGAGTTGCCATCTTTTAAGAAGCTGGAGATGATTTTCATTTCTTTCTAACAAACTAATATACAAATGCATATTCATTTATAAGAAAGAAATAATAGAATCATCTTCAACTTCCCCCTTGCCGGCTGGCACCTGACGCAAGACCCTCCTCCTTTTTTATCCGGGCTTGGGACCGGCATTGGCGGAGTTTTAAGAGGTAATCTACTCTGGTAGCTATTTACAGGTGAACTGCTTCCTCTGTGAATTTAAGTGATTTTCCAGAGTTCTGATTTCTTGCGCCTGAGAATTACTAAATATAATCTGAGACGTCTTTGTCAAATGGAGTGTCAGAGCATGTATCAGATAGTATTATAAAAATCAAAACAAAATTGGACAACTTATGGTTATTGAAACTTCTAATGCAGTTTCCCATTGTTTGAAGTTTAGGCTTATGTTGTGCCTTTCTTTTTTTCATCCTTTTTTTTTTTTTTTTTGAGAATACTTTATCTTGTCTTGTGTTTATTTTAATGCAGAAGAAACAAAGGCGGCGAAGATGGTGGTTCTTTTGATGAAGAGCTCAAGGTAAAGCACAATGGTTTTGTGAAAATTGTAGAATTTTGCTCTTACCAAATTTGCCATTTTTCCTTTGCTGGGCATTTCACCATACTTACGATTTGAGTTACATGCCCTCTTAAAATCATGTGGAGAAAAGCTTCTAACAATGATTTTTAAGTGCAAATGCATGTCTTTCTTTTCTGTGACTTTCTTCTGGGTATTTCTGATCCTGAGCGCGACAATACTACAAAGAATTTGCACGTCGCATTAATCATATTAGTTTCTTATGTTTCATAGAGGTTATCTACAATTTACTGACAGTCAGAGAAACATGATTGATCCTATTGTTGCCAAAATATGTGCTGCCTTATTCGATTAACTTTGTTAAAGGAGTAGCTAAGTCAGTTAACTTCATCTGCGTGGTGGAAAGCAATATTGTCGACATTGTCAACGCCATGGGTGTTGCACGGTGCTGCGCCACTAGCCATATGGTGCTTGAAGTAGTAATTAGCCAGGTAAGCGGTTTTACTACTGCTGCTTTTGGAATCTGTTTTTCATTTTAGGTCCCAGCTTCTATAATGCCCTCCTCTATTTTGAATACAATGCTCACGAAATGGTAACTGTACCAGTAACAAGTGCCAGGATGTGACTTAATGGCGTGTTCCGGAACAAGAATCCTTGTAGTGCAGCTAGAATCATCGAAGTCTTAGAATCATTCCAAGAAGAACACTACTGAATTGGATCACTCAACATCTTATCACGAGGACTCGATAGCCAATCCACCAACTTACTTTTAAGGTAGTCATCTACTCATTATTGAACTATGTATTAAACTACTATCTAACACTTTCTGAAAATAACAAAATCTGGATTCATACGCTCATATCTACTGGACGATCATCAAACCAAGAACTACTTGTTTGCCTTACATCTTTCCCTCATATTATTTACTTTTTGTCTTTATTATTCTATTTATTATTGTTATTGTTTCATATCATAGTGTGCACTCCAACTCCTTTGAGGTGGATTAATCTTTGTGGATGTACTATCAGCCACAAAACCACGCACGTTACTGGTTGGGATTAGAAATACGTCACTCCAACTCAGCCACATCCCTTGTGGATCTATTTCGTTTTTTATTTTGACTGCTAGAGTTTCCAAACGATGCGAACGGTAACCTTATTCAAGGTGGAGATGAAGGTTATTTGAGTCACTAGATCTGCCATTCTAATAATCAAAAAGGTCGAGTGACCGGGTAGCTTGGAGTTCGGTTGGCTATTTCCTTTTCGAGGAAAGACTAAATCAAAGCACTGACAAGCGTTTGGAGTCAAAGTAGTCCAACTTTTTGCAAGATGGGGTCTGCCTATAGATGATCTACTTAATTCATCTAATTGTGTTGGCTTTGGATGTCTCTTAATACAAAAGTTATGCGGATTTAACATGTGACAAGATGGTGTTTTTCATTTTCGAATATAGATTGTTGTTTACAAAGTTTCTTGCTGTCCATGAAAGAACTCTTTAGATGTTAGAATCATCCAATTTACATGATTATTAAAATAAAATACATCCAAAGTAAAAAAAATTAGATGAACTAGGTAGGATGGACCCCGTAATGCAAAAACTTGGATTGCTTTGACTCCAAGTGTTTACCAACACTTTGATTTAGCATTTTTATATTTTTATATTTTTTTATAACATCTTAAATAGTAAGGCTCTTCCTGCCATTAGTTTTGTGAATTATTTCTCGGGTAGAGGCTTACATCTGCGATTTGTTTAAGGCTAAAGCCTTCTGATCGTAGTGGCACTAGAAAGAGCCTCTCTTATCTTGTGGTAGGTCATGGGTTTGAGGTTGCTGAGGTGTGTCCAACATTCATGGGTTCTGGTATTTGTAAAGTTTGCACACAATACCAATGGACCGGTCGTTTTCCTGATACGGACACAAGATACTAAGATAAATTGATTTCATGATAATCATGTATGAGCACAAGTTACCGAGCTTATGGGTGGTGTCTGCATGTGTGGATTTACACGCAGGTATAAATGCGGTGCCTAAATTTTTTATCATCTAGACAGCTAATTAAGGGCCAATTTATAAACACCTCATTTATCCCAAAATCTGCTCCACTATATGATCCCAAAAGAAAACCCAACAGCTTTGCCAATTCCTCTACGCATAAAATGAGGCCGTATATAAATTGACCATATGGCTTTTGAAGAATCAGGAAGAAGAAACAGAAAAGTGGAACAATGAAACTAAAAGGTCCGATAGTTGTAACCTGTTATAAGCGTATGATCCCCAACGGCAAGGATATATTTTAGCAGTTTAAAAACAAACTTACATGCCCTCATTGAGTCGATTGGATCGATTGATCGACACTATCTCCGTCGAATTGGTTGCCTTGTAATTGGTCCCATCTTGATGCATCCAATTAGCATCGAATTTAAATTTGCACAAAATATCATTCATTTAATCAAAATCGTACTCGCTGATTGAGTAGAATCTAAGTAAATTATAAGATGTGTGCTAAAGTATCAGAAAGGATAATTTGCTGTCTCCTACATTTGCAGGTAGGAGCAGACAACATTAATTACTTCACAACCCCAACGTTCAAGGAAAGAACGAGAGAGCCATGCACAAGAACAAGGCGAGCGAAAGTAAGTGGGAAACGACACAAGTGGCAGACAGAAATAATCTAATCATCCACATCATCTGAATTTTCTAAATTTCTCTCTCTCCTCAGAAATGAACTGCTCAACAGAAAAACCAAAAAAATAGTTAAAAAAAAGAAAGTAATCTACGACTGCAGGTAGACCCTGCAAGCAAAATCCGCAGAAACAACCCTACTAAATGGTTTGAAATAATATTGATAACACGCATTCCTCCATAACATACAAAAAATGAGAAGAAGAAGAAGAAGAAGAAGAAGAAGAAGAAATGTAGAAGGAGACCCACCCAATGCCTTGCTGAGGTCTTCTTATTGCACCCACATCAAATAACACAAAATAATATGAAAAAAGAAGGAGAAAGTAGCATAGAAATGGAAAAACAATGGCAAGGATTGGGAGATTTCATGAGATAATTTGTGGTTCCCGCTTTTTATTTACTGAAAAGAAAATTGTTGGTTTTCTTTTTCTTTTTCTCTCCTTTTTTCCATTTTTTCTATTTCATGATGGTCTATCGAAGCTGCCTGGCGCACCTTGTGATGACGCTGCACCCACGCGAGTAAGGATGGGCCCTTCCGCTCCTCCTGCAGTTGTAGTATGAGTGACCACGGCGATTGCATGGCACCCGATTACGTTGGAGTGCACCATAACTGATGTACCTCTTTCTGGCTGCTAAACTTCGTCGGTTCAATTCTGAGTCCAACATCATTTCTTCGTCCTCACCGAGGCATTCCCCGATTGAGCCATTGCACATCCCAAGTAAGTTGGTCCCATCATCTTTATGAATGCTAGCGGTAAAATCAGTCGGGCTCCAGTGGGACCCAACGTCGCCTGCTGATGATTGGGCCACGAAGGCGACGGCCAATAACAGGAGGAGGAATGTGACCCGCAGATCCATGAAAGAACGGAAGATCATCAAACTAACCAATGGCGAAAATTGAGTGAGAGATGAAGAGGGGTTCTTGTTGACTGATTAAGCTTGCCTGATCCCTCTGCCCTACCTCGGAAAGGAGGGAGAGAGGAGGGAAGGAGAAGAGAAGAAAGAGAGAGATCGAGAGGGTGGTGGGGTGAGCGTTTGGAGAGAAATGGGTGATGTAGTTGGACTTGACTTATGGTGGTTTTTTTGTATTTCACGCATTTCCCGTTGTGTTTTACATCTGTTGGGAAATGCCCGTTTCTTGCTGCTTGTTTTCTTGGCTTCTGGTTGGAGGCTTCTGGGCTTTTCTGTATCGGCAGTTAGCTTTGGGTGATTGAAAACCACAAACCACTCTATAACCATCCAATTCATTACAACCTGACGCTTCTGCTTGGCCTTTGATTTGCTTTGTTTATTTATAGTTGGTGCTATTTATAACAATTAGCTAGTGGACTCATGGGCATCACTGGTTCACAATGTTACCATATTTGGCTTGTAACACCTCAAAAGGAGCAAACATCGTAGGGTGCTCAGCCTCATCATACAAAATCAGGACCGCAGATTTGCTTGGGATGGCATGAGAGCTGCATCATTGTTACCATTAGCATGCAAATGGAAGCTTAAAAATAAGTAACTGGTGAAAAATGTACTCGATGGAATAGTTGGGATCGGCCAGAAATTGCCACTTTGCGGGCATTGGAATTACTGGAAGCGTAAATCAAAACTATTGATCATATCACGTAGACACCTATGTTCTCCGCTGCAGCTATGTAACTTTAAAAACTATGGGCAGGCAAAAGTATATGTGGGTCGCAGACTTTCCAGTGATCCAAAGCGTTTATCTTGTAGGTTATGCCATGGATGAGTCAAGCGCAACAGTTCAGACCGATTTTACAAATTCTAGTCCTGCCATCTTTGACTTTTAAGCCCTCTGTTTATAGAAGGAGAAGGAATACGAACCTCGCTAGAATTGGAATTCAGCCCACTGGCGTTCTTGTAACAGATCAAAGTTTTGGTACTAATTTTTCCCAGATTAATAGATACATAATAGACGCTCACATTTACAACGGGAGAGTATGAGCGGTCAAAATACAATTGGGACCCCACAGTTTGAATGATCCAAACAGTTTATCTGGTTGGGTGTACTAATGGGTCTTTCCTGTAGCCTCTATTGCAGCCTAGAATGTCCTCGAAACCACTATATTCTCACATGAAAGCTCCATTGGCGTAAGTTTAGTGTGTTTTGGGGTGAGTAAATGGTAACAAAACGAAACACTGCAACCGAGAAACCTAGACAAGACGAGGAATGCTCGAGTCCTGCGCCCAGCAAGCTTACTTGAGTCCTTGCAGTTGGAATTTAATTTATACATCCGAACTTCCACAACTACTTCATTTAGATATTCAGCCGTGGGCTCGTATGAAAGGAGATATTATATGGCACTCGCTTGATCACCAAGACGGGCTCATTTTTTGGCGATTAAGACCATTTATCTTTTGGGCTACGTCTGGATAGCCTATGCACCGAAATCTCGTGCAAAACTAGGGTCATTTTAAGGATAGGATTACTGAAGGATAAGACTCCGGTGCAAGACCAATCTAAGACGGGGTATATGTACGACTGGATCCCAACTAATCCCCGCTAGCATTATGCACAATAATATGGCCAGTTAAAAAAAGTCACAACCATTGGCAATTCCAATATCCTCAAATCTATATTTTGGTCGTTGAACGTGGACTATTTACTGAGTCTCTAACCGTCCATTTGTTGTGATCAAATTGAAGCACAATTTCTGATGCTAGTATCATCCAATTCGCATGGTTATTAGGTAGGTTCCTTCGTGCAAAAGCGGGTGCTACACGGCAACCTGCCATGTTGTCATCATAGAGATAAGATAATAAACAACTACCATAGCCTGTCATAAACGTAACACCTCTTGGAACTGTACTGTATTCGTCTAATGGCTTGAGGCTGGACTCTTAACAAATGTTCATCGGGAGCTTATAATCCTACAAAGGTGAACGGAATTTTGGTAACGATTGAAACATCCAAGAATATGTTTTTAATGCCTTTGTTCAAGATCTAGATCAACAGCCTCGGAACCCACAATCCAGGGAAAGCAACGGCAATGAGTTAGAGTAGTGGTAGCCCACAAAATCAGTTGTCCCCTTACCAGGTAATGCCACATGAATCTTTGAAAATGAATCAAAACTAATCTACGGTAAAATGACCAGTTTTACACAATATGCCGCCTATTCTCCTCTGATGCGGTGCAAGCCATGACGAGGACCTGCCACTGTCGACAGGGATTTATTTGTATGAAAATTAACCTAAGCCATTGAATTTTGGTAAAATGACCAGTTTTACACAATATGCCGCCTATTCTCCTTTGATGCGGTGCAAGCCATGACGAGGACCTGCCACTGTCGACAGGGATGCATTTGTATGAAAATTAACCCCTAAGCCATTGAATTTTGGTCATTCCTAATCTCTCTCTCTCTCTCTCTCTCTCTCTCTCTCTCTCTCTCTCTCTCTCTCTCTCTCTCTCTCTCTCTCTCTCTCTCTCTCTCTCTCTCATTTTATCTATCTTGCATTGGAAATTAAGGAATTAACGATCTCTCAGTCAATAAAGCTCTGATAGCACGTTAATTTATCATTGGACTCGTATAAATATTATGTTCAACACTCACATAAATATTATGGAGTGAGACCGATGGCCTGAAAGAATATCAGAAATGTGCAAAAGGAAAAGGAAAAAAAAATGGTTAAGAGAACTCAAACCTACCATCAAGGTATGCGAGAAGTGGACAGTCTTGCTCTGGAAATGGAAATGTGCATATAGATTTTTTTATTTTTTTTACATTTTTCTTTTAAATGAACGTGAACCTAGACCCACAATCTAGTGTTTAGGAAATGAAGCGCATCAGATGAGGTCGTGGTGGTGGGGATTGAGACCATTGACATTACTCGCAGCATGGGGCTAACAAGAAATGTGGAGTACCACACCCATTATCTTAGTGCAGGCTAATATATATAGATGTCAATGGAAACTGAATAATTGACAAGAATTGGACCCAAAAATCAGGCTGTGGTCCTTCACTTGGAACCAATGGTCTTTTTGGGTTCTTAGCCAACAAAATCGAATCAAATTTGGTCCATCTCTAATTTAATGCCAGGATACTATTACAAAATTGAAAACCGAATCATTAAACTATAATTTTCCTATCATTTTATGTAGTTAATAAATTTTGTTGTCCATAAGTTGGTAAAAGCAAATCAGACTTTTCAACGCAAATTTAGTGGCTAAAACCAAAATTGGCCCCAAGTTACTACTCTAAGCTCTCTCTCTTGGATCGTTTAGGTGGTGGAGTTGGTTGGTTGCTTTTATTTGATTTCATCTGTGATGCATAGTTGGATAATAATATAGTAAAAGTTTGATAAATTAATGGAATTTTGCCAAAGCTTTTCTATTAACTTAGCAGAATTTTATTCTATTAAAAAATCATAAAATAATATATTAGGCACACTGTTATTGATATTATTTTACAAAAAAATTCAACTTTTTCATTGGAAAATTCCCAAATCTATCTATGTATTTGTTTGTTTCTTGCCTAAACGCACATGTATCCATATTTGCACCTGATTTTTCTCCAACTCTCTCTCTCCCTCTCATGAATATTAGTTCCAATTTGAGCTCATTTTTCACAATAAGATATTGTGCACCCTGGGTTTTTCAAAACAATTTTTTGCATTTATTTTTCAATGGTGGCATGCCTCTAAATTTTAAAATACAAAAACAACGAAAGATTTTCTTTGAAATTCATTTCCCAAAAATCCGGATGTCACCTCAACTCCCATACTATACATAATATAATTTTTTATAGAAAATAGACATGCATTTTATGAAACAACAGGACTCATCCAATGGTTCACATACACAACCGCTATAATTATTATACTAAATGTCCAAGCAGCATAATTCAAATATGTAACAACCCCAAAATTTTATATCTTTTTATAAAAGTATAATTTGGAACTAATAAAACCATTAGATAGTGCTCGGAAAACAGAATCCAACAAGCCAAAGAACGCTCAAAACAAAGCCCGTATGAAGAAGTTATAGGCCTTTGAAATCAAGGGCAATATGGTAATTAAAAGAAAAAAAAAGAAAAAAAACAAAGCCAAATTGATATTGGCACCCCCCCTTTCACGTTGCAAACCCGACGAAAAGTCTCTCTCTCTCTCTCTCTCTCTCTCTCTCTCTCTCTCTCTCTCTCTCTCTCTCTCTCTCTCTCTCTCTCTCTCTCTCCTGACCAGCACGAAACCTAGGGCTTTTTGCCCTGCTTCGATCTGCCATAAGCATGGCTACCTTCCCCTCTGCTCGGAGATCCAACCAGCGCAGCGATGGAACCACTTTGCTTGGATTATTGCCGGCAAAACATGCATGGAAAACCCTCTTCCCTCTGATCATCTTCCTCTTCTCTGGCGTCTTTCCCTTTCCCCTCCGGCGATCGCACAATTCAGATATCTACCAATGGAAACCCATTTATCCAACGTCGACTATGACCCACAAAGACCTCCATTTGCATGCTCTTCGATTGGATCCCTTTGCCACCAGAAAAACCCGACCAAACCTAGACCCTTTTGCTCGGATCTCCCTCACGATATGTTCTTCCGGCCTTGAAACCCTACCATCTTCTATCATCCCCTCCTACCAGGTAAATCCTCTCCCTACTCCATTTTCCTCTTTTAGGATACCTATTGGCACCCTGCTTGAGTGAAAACGTGGAACAGACTTAGGTCTGTTCCCAAAACCAGATGACAATGAGAAACGGGAGAGAGATCTCGGTTGGAAGTCAGGAAAACCATACCAAATAGCAAAATCTCACCCATCTGATGATGCATTTTCTGCCATCGATTCTTTGCTACTTTCTCTCCTTGCAAATCGTCTCTTCCCATGAATTCCCAGTCGACGGGACTGTATTAGAACTCGATGATTTGAATTTCAATAGCGCCATTTCTACCTTGAATTACGTCCTCTTCGATTTCTACGCTCCCTGGTGTGGCCACTGCAAGCGGCTTAATCCTCAGCAATAAAGGCACTTAGCTATTACTTTTCAATTGGATGCTGCCGCTTCTGTTCTTGCCAAGTTGGATGAGCCTGTTGTAATTGCCAAAGTCAATGCTAACAAATTAAGAAGTCTTGCTTCCAGATACGAAATTGATGGCTTTCCTACGCTGAAGCTATTCATGCATGGTGTTCCAATAGAGTATACTAGTTCAAGGAAAGCTGATTTGCTGGTTCAACATGTGAAAAAGCTTGTTGCACCTGATGTTTCCCTTCTTGACTCAGATTCTGAGATAAGTAAGTTCGTTGAATTAGTTGGTAAAGACCCCTATATTCATTGGCTTTGGTTTGGAAGAATCTTCCATAGGACATATTGCAAGGAAGTACAAGAAGAATTCCTGGTTTTCAATGGCAAAGGCTTTCTCTGAGGATGCTATGGTAGCATATGATTTTGACAAAGTTCCCGCTTTGGTCTGCCTCCATCTAAGTCATGAAGAGAGAAGTGTTTTTTTGGTCCTTGGGAAGGAAGGCATACAATGAGTTGAAGCGTACGTGGTCGATCGTGAAGAAGAGTGCAATTAAAGCTAGTGGAATCAAGTGAACGCGTCACATGAGGTAGGTGAAAATTTAAGACTACAAGTCTAAATCATAAGATGCATGTTATAAACATGATTTTAATTCTGCTTATAGATGTTATGAAATTTAAATGTTATGATTATATTATACATGCTTTAAATTGTAATGATAAAAATAATGTAATTAAAAGAATTGCATGTTATAATTGATGCTTATGCCTTGTACATCATGTATGTGAATTGTGAAATTATGTTTATGGTACATGGGTATCATGTCAGTATTGATGATGTATGAGTCTAGGTTATAGGACAAATCCTTGGTGGGTTATCACCCAATAAGTGAGGATGTTATTCTTATTATGAAATATATGAACAGGCGAATTACCTGCTATTATAATTATTTTATATCCGGGCATGGAGGCCTGAGATTTTGCTTTAGACAGGCATAAGCCTGGGGATGCTATGCTAGGAGAGTTGTGAGGGTTTGGCCACCCGATCTCCGAAAGTGATTATGTTATGGATACCATGCACTATGTGTTGCAAAAAGTCAGGTGGGGCAATCATGGGAAGGCCGCCACTATGACATCCATGGTCCTCCCATTCGGACATGGATCTTGTGATTTCTACCGAAGATGGTATAGGTGGATTATTGAGTAGTTATCCGGGTGCGCTGTACGGATTCTAACTGCATGCATAGTAGTCCTTATATTTGATGCACTATGGTGCATATCCTTGAGGGTTGCCAAAAGACACTGGAGTGCCCAAAAGACGCTGGTGAGGCAGTGTGAGGGCCAGGCAGTTGTGAGGGACCCAAAGAGGACAATATTATATACGTTGTGCATTCTGCCCATGGGACATGTGTATATGATGGCATTATAAGACGCCTTATATGATATGGCATGATGATATGCCTTATATTGTTTTTTTCAGCAATGGCTGGAAAATTGTGGACCCTGTATAGTAAGGGCATGAGGATTATATTGATATACCAGTAGTGGCTGGATAATTATGAACCTCATATGATGAGGGATATGATTTTGAAACCCAGTATAGTTTGGGAATGCAAGTTAGGTGACGTTGATTATATTCATAATTTTGTATGTCCTTTAACAAGTTTCATATATGTGTATTATTGTTATATTAATATGATTGAGGGAATAGTTTCATATATGTTTTCATATGAGTTAATGAATGGGTAGAATTGTATGCAGAGTATGGTTCATGGAATTGAAGTATTATAAATATTTGGCTTACAAATGGGTTATTGAGATATGAAATATATCGTAAATTCAATTTAACTTAAGTACTATTGAATAATTAATGTATCTTAAGATTTAGCATGCTTCTTAAACTCCCCTACCAAGCATAGCTTGCTGAGATATTGTAAATGTTTTATGTTTACAATATCTCAGATACAGAAAGACAAGAGAAGATGTACACAACAAAGGAATCCAGCAACCATACTTCTATGCGCAGGTATACATTTTATTTAAAGCTTTGGTATTGTATAGTTAGTCATTTGAATTGTGATATTGGACATTTAATATAATGTTATAGGGGTTATACAAGTGAGCCACTGGATGGGTCCTGTTTTCAAAATTAAAGTTCTATCTTCTAGAAAACTATATATATGTATAGTGTGAGCATGAAGGTGACATCCGGGTTTTTGGAAAAATGAATTTCAAAGAAAAACCTTATGCTATTTTTGTATTTATAAATTTAGAGGCGCCATCTTTTGAAATAATTGAGAAAAATTTTCATGGAAAAACCCGGAGGTGCTACAAAATAACTAACTACACAATACAAAAACTTTAACAAAATATAAACCTTAGCGCAGAAGTATGGCTGTTGAACTCCTCTTACTTGTGTATGTCTTCTCCTATTTGTCTATATTTAAGATATTGTAAACATAAAACATTTACAATATCTTAGCAAGCTATGCTTAGCATGGGAGAGTTAAGAAAACATGTTAATTACATATGAATTAAGCATTTTATATCAATTAAAATATTTAATTTCATCATCATGCTTATATGGAATGAAGTTTACAACATAGTTCATAATTCAATAATTTCATTAATAATTCAATTATATGCAAGTCATTGATAAAATAGCTATTTATAATTCTTCTTCTTCTTCATATAAATATAATAACCACATTTTAGAGATTACACTTTACATGATATTATATATATATAATTCACTAGTATTTTAAATATTTTCATTATCATTTTCCATATGATACCATACTCCAATTCTATGAACCATACTTTGCATAATATATCTACGCATCCATTTCCCCATATAAAAACTTTTATGAAACTATGCCCTCCAACATATACATATAGGACTATATCATATATATTTAAATCGTTAAAAGTCATATAAAGTTACGAATATAATCCATAGGTTTTATAACCTACATTCCTAGACTATACTGGGTCTCATACATATACCCCTTACCATACGGGGTTTATAAAACTCTAGCCGCTGCTAGAAACATCAGAAAAGACATCTTATCATGCCATTACATAAGGCATCTCATTAGACCATCATCATATAAGGCATCTCATCATGCCATCATCATCTGAGGCATCTCATCATGCCATCATATACGCATGTCATAATGCTATCATATATGCACCATAGCACATCAAATACAAAGACTCCTGTGCCGCAGTCTAAATCCGTATAACGTGCCCTGATAACTGCATAATAATCCACTAATACCGAGGTGACAATAACAAAATCTATGCCCGCATGGGCAAGGACTATGGCTATAATAGTGGCAGCCTTCCTGTGATTGCCCCACTTGACTTTTAGCCTCCCTTTGGGCTTAGTATCTATATCATCACAATTTCGTAGAGCGGGTAGCTAAACCCTCATAACTCTCCTAGTATAGCATCCCTAGGCCTATGCTTGTCTAAAACAAACTCTTAGGCAACCATACCTGGAAGTAAAAATAATAATATATAGGCGTCTTGCTTGTTCATAATATATATAAATATCGCATCATAATCATAACATCCTCACTTATTAGGTAATCGCCCACCAAGGAAGTACTGTAAAATCCTAGACTCATACATTACATATGATGTAATGATACCCATGTACCATAATGCCTTTTTATCACAATAATAGCTATGATATTTTCAAGCACAAATCATGTGTATCCTTTAATATCATTCAGTAGGCTTCAATTATAGGCATGTCACTCATGTAGCATTTCAAATTACAATTTTTCATCATTCACAAATAAACATTTTTCATCATCATATATCATATAAAATGCACAATTTAAATATTGTATTAAATCTCAATTGAATTAACTAATGTTCTTTGTATAACCTTCCAATATTTGAAAGTAAATATTTCATCTCAATTCAAAATATTCATACTTCTATATCATTTTCTTTTGATGATATTTCATTCCTCAAATTTTCGCTATCATCTTGTCATAACTTTTGTAAAATCTATTCTTTTACTATCATGAAGTCATATCAATAATCTTGATGTTCTCATAATTAGTGATTTACCTTTTTCACTGTATATGTAACATTATTGTTACAAATTCTAAAATGTATACTTGAAAATCATTACGGAGCATCTACAATGGCTTTTCTATATCCTTTCTAAGTTCTTATATGAAATGATAACTCTCTTTACTCCAATAAGGATCAATATTAATGTTATCCTCATATGTCATAAAAATTTACTTTCTCTAGCTAGTCTTTATACTTACTAAATTTGGTAACTGTTTTAATTCATGATGCTTCAAAGTAAATCCATATATCTTCAATACATACTATTTCTCATTTATCCAAGAAAACTTTCCTTCATCAAATTCATAAATATCATTTATCCCAAAAGTATAACTCAAAATTTATATTGAGTTTTGAATGATGTCTTTCATTTATAACTCACATTTTATGCAAGTTGAGGTTACTTAACCTCCTCAATAACATTATTCAGCATTTTAATCAATGTATAATTACAATAATCTATCCCTTTTCTGATAGTATTTGGTGTGCTCCAAAATAACTTATTTGTCAAATAAATCCTCTATCTAATAGTCTTTATATTTGACTTTTCAACTTATTCAGATCATCTTATGCCATCTTTTAAAAGACCATAAAGAATTGAGTTGTAATAAGTAATAATTCAATAATAACTCAATCTCATATTAGATTGAAAATCTTGAAAACTCCTTAATACATCTTGAAATTTGCTAAATATATCCTTCTCCATAATCTTGAATTATTCATTTTCAATAATCACCACATTTATCCAAATTGCTTGACTTTCAAAACAATGTGTTTAGCTTCCTGTATTTATTTGCAGGGTCTTATTTTTCATATACTAGGATTGTTTCCTCATCAATGTGAAAAATGTATTATTTATTTATTTACTATAGTCCATAACTATTCCAATTTACAAAATCAATCATATCAGTAGTACAAGATCAACATCCATCTTAATTCTCATGAACTCTTGTGCTACTCATCCACTGAGTTATCTTAGTAAATTCATATTTGATGTACAAGATGTATGGACTATGATCTCATTGTAAATCATGTACTATCACGGTTAACTTGTTTTTCTAAAAATTTTAGGATTGAAATTTTCCACTTTCACTATTCTTCCTCATCTGATTTATCTCTAAATTTTCCTCAAGTTAAAAAAAAACATTCTTTCTTACTCTAGAAATTAATCATCTATTTATCAAAATCCTTCTCATTTACTGATTTTGGAGAGAAATACTCATTATTTCCTTAAAATATTTTCAAGTAATATTTATTCTTCAGAAATTTCCATTTTACCCTTCCTATAAAGGTTGGAATTTTTCTTACCCTTACTAACTCACTGACTAAAGTTATCACATCTAAGTTATACCTCAAATCTTTCAATGATAGATTTATAATTGATGCAAATTCACATAAGATAAAAGACTATATTGATCCAGAATCAAACAATACTTTTGCATAATTATCAAATATAAGCAAAGTACCTTCACTCACCGCATTTTAAGTTTGGGCTTGACTATCAATAATAACAAATACCCTCTGGTTTCACCTCTTTGATTATCAATTATTTGTTGTAGTTATTTGGCATGTGTCCCAGTTCCCCACATTTATAACACTTGAGTGGAGATCTTTATTGTATTGGATTAGGGCATATACTCCTAGGGTGAAATCTTCTACACTTGGGACAACTCCTTTCATTTTATCCAAAAGTAGGATTTCCTTGATTACTTGGAAGCCTGAAGTTATGCATTAGCCCTTTGCCTTTCTTAAAAGGCCTTGGATTAAAGTTTCCCATCTCTCCTCTTTTCTCGTTTTGATTTTCCTTAAAATCCTTCTCAAATCTAGAAGTCATTTCTACGCATTTCGCCAGGGTCGTGGGTTTGGTACCCAACATCTTAGTTCTTAATCCTAGATTAAGTCCTCCTAGGAATCTACCAGTAGTTTGCCTATTTGTACCACAAATGTGTGATGTACAAATTTGTTTTCATATTCTATAACAAACATACTCCCTTGTTGTAGATCCAAGAATTCTTTTTCTTTCTTTCTTACACATGAAGAGGAAAGTATTTGTTGTTAAAGACCTCTTTAAATTCTTCCCAAGAAATATTTTCTAGGTTGGAAAAGAAATTCCTCTTGGCCGATCTCCACCAGAAGGCAGCTTCTTGTTTCAGAATATAGGTGGCCATTTTTACTTTTACCTCTTCCGAAGTTCATAAAACTTCAAAAGTTTTCTCCACTTCATATGTCCATACCTCAGCTTTTTGCAGCATCACCCTTTCCATTATAATCTATCACCATTTTCTAAAATCTTTCCACCATTTTGTCCAACTTCTCTGGTGATAATTAAGAATTTCCAGTTACTCCTATAAGTACAGGTGAAGAATGATCCTGTACCAGTGTTGGAGTGTTATTTCTTTGAACAGGTGTGCTGGGCCCCGCTTCATGCTAAGCTGGAGCTGGTGCACTTTGTACTACTACAAGCTATATAAGCGCCTAAGGTTGTTGAAGATAGGGAAGAAAACCCCGCAGTACTCTTATTATAATTTTCTCAACATTATTTTCTTGAGATGAATTCTCCATAGTGGAATCACTAGTCCTTTGAGCCGTCCTCCTAGTTCTCTTAGGTGACATCTACTCATAAATTAAAATTTATATATAAGGATTCTACTTCACTGATTCTATCACATTCCTAAATTTGGATTGTCATCTTAATATTGGACATATAGGGGCTGCAAGTAACTGGATGAACCGCTCTGATACCAATTATGATGACTTAAGTTTTTAAAATACATTTTCATAAATATTTGCAAAGGTAGGGTGTTGATTGTTTAACCGTAAGTGCACGGACTATTGTAGTATAGCTTATGCAAGTACGGGTCGATCCCACGAGGACTTGATTTGAAGTGATGAAGTTTTCAATAAAATTCAATTAATAAAAGAATATAAACTAACAATAAACTAAAATCCAACTTTATTCAATTTTTGCAGTTTGCACAATTATTTATTCAAAAGACAACAGAAAATAAAACTAAAAGGCATCTTGGATAAGCTTGTCCTTGGATTGCACTATCCCTGAATTGCACTGTTCCTGAATAGTCAAAATGTGAATAAAACAAAACTGGGACATATATGTCATTAAAATGAGGACACAGTTGGAATTAAATTGGGGACTCAGTTGGAATTAAACAGGGGACCCAAATGGAATTTAACAGGGGACACAGTTGGGATTTCTAAAATCTACCAGGGCAAAAACGTACTTTCCCTGGGTTTCTGGTTTTTAACGAAAAAACCAGGAAAACATTGAAAATCGAAGAAGGGGAAGAATGAAGGAGGGAGGAAGGAGGAAGGAGAAGAAGGAGGGAGAGGAAAGGAATCGGGACGCGGGAGTGGAAACCCGACTTGGGTTTCCTCCCTTGGACCGTCCGGTGATGCAGAGAAAGACTGCCGGAGAAGGAGGGGGAAGAAGAGAGGAGAAATGCGTTGGGAATGGAAACCCAGTTTGGGTTTCTAGTCCTAGACCGTCCGGTTGGGTCTGGGCATGCCTGGCTTGAAGAAGGTGGAGAGAGAGAGAGAGAGAGAGAGAGAGAGAGAGAGAGAGAGAGAGAGAGAGAGAGAGAGAGAGAGAGAGAGAGAGAGAGGCGATGGAATAAAGGAGAGCGCAAGGGATGAAGATTCCTGACACTGCCTCCTGGGCTGCGTGAAGATAGAGGGAGAAGGGAAGCAGAGAGAGAGCCGGAGATGATGGAAGAATGGCCAGTCGATGTTGCTCAGAGATGTCTGCTATGTTGTGGACCTGGCTTGGTGAGGCGTCGTCTCGCCAGTGTTGAGTATGTGTGGAAGCTGGGGAAGATTGGCAGAGGGCGGTGAATTGGGTTTAATGCTATGCTGGGCGGTATTAGAATGATGCTTGGGCCAGTCCAACGATGGATCCAGGGTTGGAGAGAGAGCCGGTTCTTTGTGCGATCTAGGCAAGGCCCGCCCAGTGAGGGGTGGTGCTTTGCCAAAGAGAGGAGAAAGTGAGGAATGAGAGAATGGAGATGATGTCAGGCCTGTGGTGTGTCACGCACCTATGGCCGGCCAGTGGGAAGAATAGTAGGAGGTAAGAGAGGAAGGCAGGACTGGGAACTCTGTGTTGGGCAACCAGTGGTGGGGGGACTTGGCAGCAGTAAGAGAGGGAGATAGAGGAGCTAGGTAGAGGTGAAGCAAAGAGGAGTGGTGTGGCCAGAGATGAGGCAGAGGAGACGCCAGTTGGGAAAGAGAGTGGGGAAGAAGAGGAAGAGTTTGGCATGAGAAGAGAGAAAGAGGAGGAGAAAGGAGAATTGAGAGAGATGAGAAGAGGCTGGGCTTTGTGCGTGAAGATGGGCAAAAGAGAATAGAGGAAAAGAAGAAAAAAATATAAGAAGAGAGAGTTGGGCATGGTTGGGAAAGAAGGCAAAAAGAAAATAAGGAAAGTGGGTACTGAGAATGAGGAAGGGAAAAAGAAAAAGAAAGAAAGAAGGAAAAGGAAGAAAAAGAAATAAAGAAAAGAGAAAAGAGAAAAGGAAAAAAGAAAAGGAAAGAGAAAAGGAAGGAAAAGAGAAAAGGAAAGAAAAAGGAAAAAGAAAGAAAAAAGAAAAGGAAAGAAATAAGTGGGGGAAAGGGTTGCCTTTTTCTTCATGATTCCAAATTTAGCTCCATTGTCTTCTAGGAAACTATCACATCCATTTTCATGGGTGATCTAGTGTAACACCCCGGATTTTTAAGACAATTTTTTTTTTTTTATAATGGCAATTTAAATAAGAGCATTTGGGATCCCATGAGAAAAGATTTATTTAACATTTTACTAAACCTATCTTAAAACTCCGGGTGTTAATTTTTCCTTTCTCAAAATGACGTACACGTAATTTAAACATAAATAAATAATCCGCGTATAAATCAACGTCAAATAAATAGGCGCCTTTATTTTAAATCAAATAAACGTCCAAAAGACAATAATAATATGGCCCAGGGTCTATCCATCATAACATCCCATATAAATGTCCAATATATGTCCAAAGATCTAAATCACATCCAAATATAAAGTATGCAGTCCATAATGAAATTCAAATGATAATCCATTCTAATGACTCACATTTCTGTCTAAAACTATAGGAAACTAGTCTTCAAGCTCTCAAGGTTTATCAACCGCTTTTCCTTTCCCTTGTCGCGCTCGAGATCTAAGGCATTGCAGAAACAAAGCAATGCCTCAGCAAGCTATCGCTTGTGTAGGTACATAGACAATTAATGTTATAAATGAAGAAATAATGAACAACATTGATGAAAAGTCTAACATTTATGGAAATAGTGATATCATAATGCCATGTTCAAATAAATGCCAATTTATTCCAAATGCTAAAACATGAAGTTCACTGAGTTAAAACATGACATGAATCAATAACATGGAGCATACAACAAGAATAAGGGCACCCTAAGGTAATGGGTCCCACCACATCGCACTAACATCCCTGATCAGGAGTACACATAGTCAACCTCTGAGTGTCGTCACACCCAGGCATACCATCTATCACCATGCTCATCATACATGCACACATAACAAAAATATGGGCCATCATGCTGCAGTGGCAACCCTCCATGGGTATCAACCACCGCCGCTCCCCGTCGACACCATAACGAGAGACTTAACGTCTGTCCCCATGGAAAGGCTCAGACCGGTAGTGTGGACTATCCATGTTACCAAACCCCTACCGAATGCCATCTATGGGCGGGTGTCTATCATATCACAAACTCATCACATCATAATCTCGGAAGGTGGGTGGCCGGCCCTATCCCTCCTAAAGCATGACGCCCACGGCGAGAGCACCCAATCATCAAATATAAAACACGGAAATCATATGTATATGCTAAAACTCAAGAGCACTTATAGCTTGAAATCCCCAAAGACATGCCCCCTCATCACAGGGTTAGCCTATAAAAGGACCAGCTACTAAGCCTCTATACTCATTTCCATGTAAATCCATGCATTTTCTATATATATATATATATAATAAGAAATAAATCTCTAATTAAGCATAACTAATTAACATCATGCTTGTAAAAGCATTTTAAATAAGTTTATTCAGTAAAAGAATTTAATTTGGAATAACCATCCTGTACGCAATGTCGCATGAAATCCATGGTAAATAAAAATCGCAATTTAAAACACAATCACACATGATGCTATGTTTAAAACATGGTTTAAAATCAAGGCAAAACATTAGTTGTCGTCACCTACCTCAGTGTGAGACCACTGGCTTGCTAATAACTCCCTTTAATTGATATATTCAAGTGCACCTGTACATGTCACATCACTATTTTAAAATTTTTCTAAATAAAAAGTGGTCATTTCTAAGTTTTTAAGTTAAAACTAGGTCCGTCGTCAATACGGTCACAACGCCTTCCTGGATCGTGATTTGGACCTCTCTAGCTCCCAAAAATCAAGTTTTAGTGAAAACTACGCTAAAGGGGCCTGCCGACCACCATAAGGTGGTTTAAACCGGCAGCGCTTTCTTTCGCCGGTTTACACCGGCGTACTCGCACACGAAGAGCGCACGGCGTCGCACGCCGCACGGAACGCGCGCGCGTGCGTCACGGCTGCCAGACGCGCCGCGTCCCGGCCCCACCGCGACAGCCCCACCGAGGCCGTCCCGCACGCGGCGCGGCGCGCACGCATGCGACGACGACGTCACATGACGTCGTCCCTCGGGCGTCATGGGTGCGGCCCGGGCGTCACCGCAGGCGCCGACGCCGTTGACGACGCCGGAGAAGACGGACGGATTCCTGTCGCCGGCGAGCCACGAGCTCCGTTTTGCGTGATTTTTGCGCCATTTTCTTCGTAATTCTCTCTAGAATCCATTTATGCCCTCCTTTTGCACTAATTTTCTCAAAACCATGGTTTTTAAACGATTTTTCCCTAAGTTCCTAAAAACCTCCCAGTGATCTTGGTTTTTGAGTTTTCCGCAATTCCACCGCTTGGATCACTCCCAAATTTAAAGGGTTTGCTCTTGGGTGTCTTTTGCACTAGTTGGACGGCGATTTCCAAACCGGACAACGTTTGGTCTATGAAATCACGCTCCAACAAAGAAGGCAGTGTACAAAGCTCCCAAAAAATCCAATTTTTTTCTTAATTTTTTAAATGGTTTTCTAATTAATTTTCTAATTAATAAATACGTAAAACATGGATTTGAGGCTTACCTTGCACCCTGGCCGGAGTTGCTCGTGTTGCCGGGCTCCACTCGCCGAAACTTCAGATTTTTGGTGTCTAGGGTTTTGCGTATCATTCATGGAAAACGCTCAAAGTGGAGCGTTTGCCCTGAGGAGCATAGATATAGGGTTTTAGAGTCTTGGGGAAGAGAAACTCTTCCCCACACGGCTCTTCCCACGTCTCTCCGGCGATTTCGCCGGACTGGTAGAGACGGGTGTAGACAGGGGTGCCGTTATCAATTTGGACCCCTGTGTAACACGTTTCTGTCAAAAGACCATTTTGCCCTTACAACTTTGACGGCTCATAACTCCCTCGTTTGAGCTCTGTTTTTCGCGTTCTTGGTGGCGTTGGATTCGTATCGACGAGCACTTTCTAATTATTATGTTTTCAGGAAATAATTTCATCCATAAATTTTTATTTTAATTTATTTAATAATTTCCTATTTTTATCTTTAAAATTAAGGATATTACATCTAGTCCATCCATTGCCCTTTAAGATGATCTTTACCGTTAACTTTTGATCTTAGTCATCCATGCGTCCTTTGGTTGATCTGCAAAAGAAAAGACTAAATTAGAACCATCTAAACCGAACATTAGTCATCTAATGAGCTCTAATGATCATCTGACCGTTGATTTTGACAAATTAAGATTTGGATGGTCAATTGGATTTAAATTCAAAATCAAGCTAAGTTTTGTAAAATTGAACGGTTAGATGATCTAATTGAATGCTAAATTATGGGTATTTTAACCAAAATTGAACACTTAACATAGGGCCCTGATTTTTAAAAAATTTTAAAATACAAACAACAGAAACATATGTTCTTTGAAATTGATTTGTCAAAAACCGAGTGCCACCTCAAATTACTAATCATACATAGATTTTTGTATAAAATGCAATTCCCATTGAATAATAATATAAATACATTTATTAAAATCAGGATTAATCAAGTAGTTCACATACACAGCTTCGGTAGTCATTACATACATTGTCCAAATATTACAATCCAAAATATAAAACAATCAATACAATCTTCCTCAAAGTAAATACTTTGAGTCATAATTCGGTGATGATTATCCACAAGTCTTGAGCTTTCAATGTTCCTTAACTTTATCTGAAATATTACAAACATTCAAACATTTACAATATCTCAGCAAGCTATGCTTGGTAGGGGATTTAAGAAATATATTCAATATATCTCAAAATCAATAGTTCATTATATCCATGATATAAATTAATTTATACAATTGGATAACCATTTTATCCTTCACTCATCATAAGAATTATATGTATATATATTACATATAAATAAAACCATTGAAAATCGTGAATATAATCAATATCATCAATAATATCTCATTTTCAAATTGATTTCAATATTAACACTATGTGTTAATATATAATCATACCGTATTGGGAATCATCCTCCAATGCAATATTGATAATAACTTTTACGGTGCATCTCATCATGCCATAAAATAAGGTATCTTATTATGTCATAACATAAGGCATCTCATCATGCCATAATCAATTACTTCATAATGCAAAATAATCTCAAAGGACTACCATGCTTGCAATCTCAATCCGTACAGCGTGCCCAGATAACTGATTAATACTCCACTGATAACATGGTGAAAATTATAGATCCATGTTCATAAGGGAAAACCATGGCTATCACAGTGACGGACTTCCCATAATTGCCCCACTCGACATTTTGCCTCTCTTTGGGCACGTTATCATCATCATAATCAGTTTCGGAGAGTGGGTGGCCAAACCCTCATAACTCTCCTAACATTGGCATTCCCAAGCATAAGCCTATCTTAAAAGAAAACCACAAGCCTCTATGCTTATATGGAAAATAATATTTTATACTTACAGACTATGTGTTTGGTTATAATAGGACATGTCTATAACTTATTTTCTTAAGATTTGGGGGTCCAACTTATATAGTTCAAATCTTCTCACTCTACTAATTAAGTAATTTCATAATTACTTAATCAATCCCTTTGTATTCATTTCCACATCATTTGTTGCCTTAAGTAATTTTGTAATTGCTTAATCAATCACTTTGTATTCATTTCAACATCATTTGTTGATTCATAAACAATTCTAAGGCAATTATAATCAATCTATAGTTATCAGGATAAGATCATGTGTAAAATGCATGTATCTTCTATCTTGAATATATTCTTAAAGTCCACTTACCTTTACTTTCAACAATCTATCTTCTCATTGATCTTGATCATCATGTCCTTCTATATGTCAAATCATATATATATATATATATATATACAGTCATTCCTCAACTCATTTATACTTCCTAGTTGTTCTTTTGATCATCCTTACATTGGATGATTTGGATCTTTTTCCTTGGATCATATTGATCAAGGTCAAATCTATTGATCTATATTTACACCTAACGTTCATACTAATTAAAAAACATACATACATACTAACATAATATTATATTTCTTATTATTCTTGATCATTCAAGATCTTCCTATGAATTTTGTTTGATCTTTGATTATCTTAATTACCATTTTTATTAGGATTAGATAGTTTACTATCATTTTATTATCTTATTATTATTCAACGAGTTAATGTCTTACTGGTTGAAGATACTTTATTTCTTTTCTAACACTAAACAACTCCTCCTTATTTCAGAATTGACTAAGGCTTAGCAATTAAAAGCTGCTCACAAAATGGTTAATTCAATCCTCATGTAAGAAGGTGTTTAGACCTCACAAATGTTGTCAAAAGGTGGGGGAAGAGTGAGGCTCCATTAGAGAACCCCCATAACCACCATGTTCAGCATTTATTGGGGTGACCTTAGCTCAACCTTCATAAGGTTCATATGAGCATTAAACCCTAAGTACTCTTGCTATTTGATTTTAATTAAATCCATGAACATTTAAAATGTCATTCATGGGGTTTATTATTCTCCTAATTTAGGCTAAGAAAATAATATTCATAATATTGTCTTACTAACTATAGCCCTTATTATCATTAAGTCCATGTCCATGTCCATATTCATTGTATATGTTCATCAATATCTATTTTCATTTAATTACATTTTCTATGTAATTTACGTAGGATAACATTAAAGCGTAAATAAATAAGTTTAACAATTACATCTACTAAGAAATACAAAGAACATTTACAGTAAAATATAATAATTTACATGCTCATTTGGATATATCATATTTATCCATTTTGATCTAATGATCATATTTTGATTTCTATTAAATTTTCCTCTCATTAAAGGTTTAGATATTTATCTTTCATTTTTATTTAGATTTATCACATTCTCTTAATATGATATCATCACTAGATTATTGATGCATCTCATCATATGATCCAATCTTTCTTGATCCAACCGATCAAGAAGATCTTATGTCATTTTATCAAAATCAAGGGCATAGATTTCAATCTATCCCAAATTAGCTGCATCAGGCTCATCAATTCATATAATCTTGACTTTAGCTCATCATTGAAGCTAATTTTCATGGTCTGATCATGCTTGATTACTTAGATCAAGTATATCCATGATTATTTTTAATATTTCTCTTTCATTAAGGTTAAATTTCTTAATTTATCCCAGATCAGTTATATTAAACTCTTGATTTCATGTTCTCTCATCACTAGATCATTAATGGATCAGAAATCCAAAGTCTGATCATGTCATATTTGACTTATCTTGGAAATTAGTACCACTTTTTGTAATTTATAGAATTTTAAATTCAATAAAACCTAAATTTTATATTTCCATTAGATTCTATGCTTCACTAGGAATATAGAACTTCTTTCCAATCTTGATTTAGAGTTAAAATGAGCTCTGAATTAAGATTTTAAGTTTCAGATCAAAACAAGGGCCTAGATTCAATTTGACCCTTGCGGATTGACAGGGACGATTAGTTGCTCGTCTCCACCTCGTTCCACCAGTGATAGCTGGTGTGTACTGAGTGGTGACTTGGGATAGGTGAGATTATCCGATCTGGATCGGCTGATCACCTTTCTCTGATCCTCCTTGATCTGACCACGTTAAGGGACTATATTTCAAACCCTGAGATTTTGGGACCCTCTGAATCCATCCAATAGCTTAAAATCTCCAAAATTTTACATTTTATAGGTGTTTTTCACCTGGTTTAATGGTACTGGATTCACCAACAAAATCTAGCTAGAAAATCCATTCTGGTGATCTCTACGCTTAGAAAACTATCGAAAAAGATAAAGGGGAATGAGGGGTACCTATCTATAGTGTCCAAAATTGAAGAATATGGTCGAAAAATAAAAATCCATGTCAAGAAATAAATTCTGCCGGAGTTACTATTTGCTAGTAATTTTACAAGTGAATACGCCTCTGATCATCGTGAAATCATAGGGCTTTTGAAGCTTGGGAAATTCCAAATAGGATGAATGGTTACAATCTTGTTTCAACGGCTAAATATTGATGGCTAATTGAAAAGCAGTACCCATGGTGAAACCCTAGGTCCATCAGGGACGACTCATGTGCTCGACAAATTTGGGGGAATATTCCCCTCGGGTACGTTCGCTGATGCACTCTGTGGCTGTAAAGGAAAGAGAGAGAAAAAGAAAAGAAAAAAGAAAGAAAGAGAGAAGAGAAGTGAGAGAAAGAGAAGGAAAGAAAAAGGGAGAGGGAGAGAGTGGGGAAAGAATTATAATGCAATTTTGTGGGAATGTTAGGGGGTTATTTATAGGCTTATTTTTGAATTATTTTAATTAAAATTTAAATTTTTTTTATTTTAATGATTTTTATTCTTTTCTTGTTGAAATCAAAAGAGATTCCTCTTCACGTTTAATCTTCATCATTAATATTTCCTGAGCTGGCTGTCCACCACCTCACCTAACTTTTGTGGACCCCACACAAAAGTGAAATGATCATTTTACCCCTATGGGTAAATATAAATTCACAAAATTAAAAAAAAAAGAAAATTTTCACCTGAGCTCAGATTTCAACATGCTTACTGTCATTCTGACAGGTTTTCTATGAATATTTCTAAATATCTATCTTTTAAGACCTGATTCTTTTTCTAAAAATTAATATTATATTCAATATAATATTCTACCTCAATTTTCGTAAAAATTTCAATTAATTCTAAATAATTCTAGAAAAATTGGGGTTTTCACACTTGATGGGTCATGTTCTTTCATAAAATGCATGTCTATCTTCTATAAAAAAAACTATATTATGTATATTATGGGAGTTGAGATTACATCTAGGTTTTTGGAAAAATGAATTTCAAAGAAAAATCTTCCACTGTTTTTGTATTTTAAAATTTAGAAGCACACCATCTTTGAAAAGTAAATGAAAAAATTTATTTTGAAAAACCCGGGGTGCCACACCTTATTAGTTTGTTCTTTTGACAGCGGCTTTGCATTTTTTCTAAGTTTATTAAACAAAATTGTTGTGTTAGAAGCAAGATCCTAATAATAGTTAGAAATATAATTTAAAGATCCTAAGAATCTTTGTAACTGTTTATTGTCAGTGATTTTATTAGGGAATTTAGAAGCGAATTGAATGTTCTCTAGATCAAAACAATTCTTCCTTGAAATATATTATGGTCAAGAAATCTAATTTCTTCCTAAAACAATTTCATTTTAGGGGCTAACAAGAACAATCCATTTTTCCTGACTAACCATTTGAACATTTCGAGACGCTTAAAGTGTTGATCTAGAGAAAATTAAAGCATCATCAATATATGCAATTATAAATTGACCACAAGGATTAAATATTTCATTCATAATTCTCTAGAATTTAGAAGGGGCATTTTTAAGACCAAAAGGCATAACGTTCCATTCATATTGTCCAAATGGTATGATGAAAGTAGTTTTATATCTATCTGACTCAGTAATTCGAATATGCCAATAACCTGTTTTCAGGTCAAATTTAGAAAAAATTATTGCACCTTGTAATCTATTTAGGAGGTCTCTCTTATTAGGTATGGGATATGTAATCCATTTAAGAACTTTATTAAGAGGTTTATAATTAATTACCAATCTTGATTTTCCTCTTTCCTTTTCCGCTGCTTTATTAACATAGAAGGCTGTATAGCTCCATGGTGAAGAAGATGATCTTATTAATTTTTTATCTGCTAGATCATTGATCTCCTTCTTACGTAATTCTATGTATTCAAAATTCATTTGAGCAGGTCTAGCTTTGGTTGGTATATCTTTTTCATCAAAACCATATATATATGGTAGATTAATAGTATGAGATTTTCTATTCCAAAAAGCATTTGGAAGTTCATTACATAGATTTTCTAAGAATGAATTTAGTAAATTTTTTATTTTTTCCTACAAATTCTTATCCTTAAGGCTCTGAGATATACTTTGAAAAATAATTTCTTCTTTTATAAAATTTAATTGTTGTTCTTTCAACAGGATTCTTCTTGCTTCATTAAGCAGATGAGTTTTAGGGTTTATTAAAATTTTAAAAGAAAATTATTTATTTTCTTTAATAAAATAAACTCCTGTTTAGCTAATTTTATCAATTGGCATAATATTATGCAGAAAATGAGTACCAAGTATAACATAATGATGAAGGTCCTTGACCAAGAGAAAAGGAGTTGGAATACAGATCCCACTGTTACAAACCATTGCATTATTCAGTTTGTAGTTTATTTTCATTTTATTATTACTTGCAAAGGTTAAGCTTTGTGAGGCTTTTTCAAAAAACTTAGTTCGAACAAGTCCTTATTGAATGCAACTGATATCTGCTCCACTATCCACGAGTGCGATTAAATCTATTTCGTACCATTTTGTTCCTATTGTGAGTGTAATATTGATGTACCATTTTTGTGAAGTGACCTGTTTTATGAAGTCAAGATATAGCTCAGGAGTCTTGAATTATCTAAGATTCAATTTGAAAAGGCTTACTATTTTCAAGTTGGGTAATTCTTTTGTCAAAGATTTGATTTTCATTTTTTAACAGAATGATTTCTATTTTAAAAGTATTAATTTCTCTTTTCAAGTCTTGAATAGTATCATTAGCATAGATGGTAGGTTTATTTCTCATTCCTTTTGTAACTTCTGACGTTGTATAGGCATTATCAAATTCTAAAGGTTTATCCTCTTTTTTCATAGAAGAGTTTAACAATTTTTCATACATCGATTTTTTCAATTCTTTATCTTCTATGTTTTCTATGAGATCTAAAATTTCTTGCTGAGATTGAGTTAGCATATTAATTTAAAGACCATTCATTTCAACAATAGATTTTCGATAATTTTCATCCTCCTTTTTACTTATGATATTACAATGACCACAACATGGTTCAAATTCAGAAGCCCCTTCCTCAGACCTTGCAGAGACGGGAGCTTCATGCACCGGGGCTACCCTTTGATAAAAGAAGAGGAGCCTTGGCACAACACTAAAAGTTGTCATCATGTGACCTTGAGGTCACGAGTTCAAGACGTGGAATCAGCCTATTGCAAAATACAAGGTAAGGCTGCCTATTATAGGCCCTTGTGGTCCTCCCCTTCCCATAGGCGGCAGCTTCATGCACTAGGGCTGCCCTTTTTATGGTTCAAATTTAGAAGAGGAAGATTCAAATTTTGTCTCATCAGAAATTCTGATTCTGAACTATTCAACATTATTTTGCATAAAGATTTCTTTAAATCTTCATTAATTTGAAGTTCTTGAATTTTTTGTTTAGTATAACATTTACTAGCATAGTGCCCATATTTTCCACATTTTTCACATTTGATTTTTTATTTATCTTTTTTAGGTCTTTTATTATAGTTTCTTTTATATTGTTTTTTGTTTCTATTAGGAGGATTGAATTGTTTTCTATTCTTATATGAGTATCTCTTATTATATTTTGGTGGTTTGTTTTTGGAGATTTTGGTAATTTTGGCATATTCGTATGGCAAAATTCTCCTAGTTGTTTCTTTTCAGTTATTCTTTCCTTCGTAAGCTGATTCCTTAATTTAAAATCATTATAGAGGGTTATTCCCTCATTGATATAGGTATATATTAATTTATTGTAAGTGATTTGTTCAAAAGGTATTTCATTTGGGTAAACTACTTTTAAATTCTTTTAATTCTTTCAGCGAACAGATATGGAAGACCTTCTATGAATTTCTACTTCCAGTAACTCTGATTCTCATCAGAAAGATATAAAACCCTAACAAGAAAAGTATCTCTATACCATCTAAAATGAGCTAAGGAAGGACACCTAAGGTTTTATAAAAGTGCCCTAGAATTTTCATTTTGTGCCATTATATTTCCTGTAAAATGCTCTATTATGGTACAAATTAAGGTATAAACTGCATCTTCTTTAACTTGACTCGTGTTTGGTTTTGGTTTGACTTTAGAGAGAATTTCTTCCTTTTAAATGTTTGAGATACAATGATCCCACCATCCTTTCAGATTTTCAGTAAACCCTGTGACTATCATTAGTGCTATGGGCCTCTCTATATTACCCTTTTGTTTACAAACTGTAGCAAACATTAACATTCTATGAATCATCTGAAATATTTGATTATCAGTTATTCCATCTATATTCCATTCATAGACAGAGTTAGCTCTATATTTATTTGAAGCCAACTGTCATTTTCCTCTATTAGAACATCCACAGGAGTATGTCTCTTATAGTATTGTCTATCCAACCTAGGAGTATATTCAACTTTATTAATCTATGAAAAATTGACTTCGAACTTGCATTAGTTCTGTGTCTGGAATTTCTTCAAAATCGTTCTGACTCTCAGAATTAGTTTCTATAACAGACTCATTCTCCGAGACGGTATTAAGATTTAGATTTTGAAGTTTGTCTTTAATTATCCTAACTATTTCTTCAATGTCATTTTTCATTACAAACCTTGTTATTTATGGTGATGGTTTAACTAAGGGTTCAAGTGTCTTCTATTCCTCTTGAACTTGTTTTTCTTTTCTCTGTTTTATAGAAGTTATGTATTCAATGATCTTATTAATTCCATCTTCAATTCTCATCATTTTTTCTCATGTTATTTGGAGGAAAAGATTTGTCTAATTATTTTGTTTTATTATTTCGTTTAGACTAGTAAGAGTACTTAAGAGTTCGGGTTTAGAATAGGTGACTATTTCAAGTATAAATTCCTTATTATCTGCTGTTGCTATCCTATGAGGTTTAGTTGGAGGAAATTCCTGAGACACTTTCATCCCATCTTTTGCATTCCAGTTTCTTATTGTGTTTAGTTCATTTTCAACAAAGGTTTGTAGAAACCATGGTATAAAACATTATGGTTGTTGGGTTTTATTTAAATCCTCATATATTTTTTCCTTATAATATTGTAAAGTTTCTTTATTGAAGCTTTTGAAATACCAATCCCTAAAGGGCTTATTTTTCTCAAATTGAAATTCTTCGCTTATTATTTTTTTAAGAAGATTGCCTGGTTTAAAATCCATCTCAAATGGAGTAGGAGTATTATCCTGAGTTTTCTTGTAAACCAAATGCATAATATTGTTCTCAGAGATTTTTAGTTCTTTAATTGAGCTTGATTCAACTTTATTATCTAAAACAGAGAATCTAGAAGAATAGGATGCAATCCTAGGTAATATGAATGATCTCCTATTATCAAATCGGATTTCAACATTTCCATCATTTGTCTGTATTATTTGACCAAGACTCTGATTAGAGATTGGTCTTGGTGGAACAACTTCTGATAGCTGTCATGGCTGAGGGAAGTTTATTTCATCCCATTTAAGAGTTCTACTAACTGTAATGTCTGAAGACAGCAAATTGGTCTCTATTAGAACTGTCTTGCCCATTGGTGATTTTTGTTTGGCCTTAGTGACCAGAGTAGGAAGGACTTTGAATTGGATTCTATATGTAAGAGCTATTGTCTCAAAACCTAGTTTAAAGTTATAACTATGAGTCTTAATATAGATACTCAGAGCATCACAGATATTTGGATCAGTCAAAGAAAGACTAAGATTCGGAAAAACATTAACGTAGATTGGGCCATGATAGAGGCTAGTCTGGAGGACTCCCATTAATGAAGGTGTCCAGTCAAGTCATCTCGCATCCCTAAGGACTATCATAATTGATGCATTTTGATAGTTTTAAGGTTAGTGGCTTGAATCCAATTTGGATTAATCAGATATGAATAAACTTATATTTGTCTGAGTTCAGATATGTCTTTAGATCATTTTTTGAGAGCAAATTTACAACTTGTTCAATATTATCTAGACTTATTATTTGTTCCATGTTTTTTTTATTAATTTTGTTGAGTTAAATTCAAACTTTCATATATTATAAACCTCTTTTGGTTTAAAAGATGGAATTGTCCATTTATAAAGTGATTATGTGTCTATTGGATATTCCATTAGGTTAGTATTTTTAATATGCATATTATTTTTTGAAGCCATGTGAGTTGGGTGAGAAGGAGAGTTAACGGTTTAAAGACCTTAATGGAAATAGTTAAACTAAATTAATTTCTATCCGTTATAACATGATATTATAAATTCCTATCCTAATCATCTTAAAAGTTTAACATACAACGACTTACAACAATCCACAAGGGATCAAGACCATTTTAGCAAGAAATTGTAGGTATAAAGAGCAGTTGACTTTTGATTGGCTTGTGAAAAGTTTCTAATTGTCTTCCCTTTTAACTCTTTTTGTTTTTTAATTTTTACTGGCCAATCTGCTCCTTACACTTGCATGAAATAGTTGAAATTACCACTACTATATATAATGTCTAGGGGTGGGAGGTAAGGGTGGCCATGGAAGAAAAATCAAGGTGAATATATTAGTGAAGTAGTCCAAAATTTTTCGTTCTTTTTTTCTCCAGTGGTAATAGTTTTCAGTATTCTAAGAAGTCAAAGTTTGGTACGTCAATTATGATGAACAAAATATGGAGCTCCAATTCTTTAATTAACTATCTTGCACATAAACTCTTTTAGTTAAAGACTCACGATTTATTCATGAAACTTTTCAGTGGTTTGCCAAATGTGTTGTGTGATCATGAGTTCGGACGGTTCGCTCACATATGCAACCATCACACATATAATTAAGAGGAAAAGCAGGAGTCTATTATTATTTGTAGGTTCTTTCTTTGTCCTTTCCCAGTTAACTGAAAAATGGACTGCATGTCACTCTTTCTGCGTGGTACACAAGTTTTGCCACCAAGGTCAGGACATTCAGTTCTCTAGTATGTTCTATTTCCCTATTTATATGTCCAATATTTCCATCCATAGCAAAAAATTAAGTCTCCAAATGATTGATCTTTTTTTCTTTTCTTTTTTCGGAGAGAGTCATCTTTTTGTTTGCCAAATTAATTCCGAATAATTCACAAGTTTCAAAAATTTCTGACCAAAATAAACTCACATTTCACTAACAATTTGTCAAATTCTCTAATGAATTCTCAAAATTCTCTCTCTCTCTCAAAATAAAGTCCTTTACCAAACTGTCCACATTTACTCGCCGTTAATGAGATATCTTTCTCTGCTGCCCCTTGATTAAGGATTGAGACATCTGACGAGGATACCCCAGCAAAGAGAACGTCATCAGGCAAAGAGTTTCACAAGAAAAAGACGCGAATCCTTTAACATAGGGGCTGCCATGCGATGGACGCAGTTAGAAATACAAGTGGCTCACACCTGTTCAATGATCAAAGTCACTGATTTATGAGCCTTGCTATCTACGGGTCCGACACCAGTTAGCCGGTCAGCTTCTGAGTTTTTGGATGTTTAATTGGTGGACATAGAGTGCTTTACATGCTAGGTGTCCTTTCTAAAGCCACAAATTAGAGACTTCCCCCATGCATGATTTAAATCATTAAAAGGAAGAGTTTTTACCACTACTTCTGCAGGCAAGTACATATGCATCTGGATGGTGGGTGATCCAAATAGGTCATCTTCGGGCCCACATCTAAGATAGTAATTTCTGAATTGTCTTATTCAATGGGTATGTAAATCCTTCCAGTGGTTAAGATCATCCTACCCTAGTTTATGAACTTCCCCTTAACAAAACATGAGTCGTTTGGATTACAATTGAGAAGATGCATTTTACTGTTTCTAGCTATCTAAGATGCAGCCTAGAAGATGATCGAGGGTTCGGATCCATACCTACTGGGGCCCACCTGTCTTTTTAATATCCTTGCCTGATTTCCACTCGCCAGATCATACAAATTCTTCTAGTCATCAACTGAATGACATAAATCACCAGGATGATGATGACTTTCTTATCGGGTTGGCACTTTCAAGTCACCACGTCGAGACAACGTAACAATTAAGTAACCGGAGAGAAAACAAAGTACAGGAAATTAATAAGGAAGAAGCAACACGGACTACACGCGTCCAGTTTGTCATGGAGCAATGCAGCTTCCACGGACCCTACATCATGTACAAATTTGAAATGAACTTGGACTCATCGGTGGATAACATAAAGCCTACAAATCT
Organism: Warburgia ugandensis; assembly: GCA_035236585.1. NCBI lineage: Eukaryota > Viridiplantae > Streptophyta > Magnoliopsida > Canellales > Canellaceae > Warburgia > Warburgia ugandensis. The sequence continues at coordinate 9,821,348 of CP141130.1, forward strand.
ATCTTCCACCAAACACGTACCTATGGCCTATGATAGACAAGCCATCCCCACTGGGCCACCCAAATGCTGACACAGGCCGCCCAAACCCCGTGGAACAGAAGCTCAAGGAAGTTACCACCCAAGTACCAATCGGCGCAAGTCCATGTTCATGCTTACTTGAAAACACGTACAGGGGCCACTTAGGCAGGGTAAACCTTACCCCTCACCCCTTGCTAGATTCGAACAGGGACAGTAGTCTGTTTCATGGTTGGTGTTGGACCCACCGGTGACCGAAGGGAAAAGCCGGCCAAATTTAAGTTCCAGTAAAGGACGACTCCTAGTAAAGCGTTACTAATTTCAGATGAAATATGTGTCAAAGCAAAGAAGGATCGAGAAGAATGCATTCAAAAATAAAGGCATCGACAAAGGACAGCAGTGCTTGCAGCATTTTTGAGGTAAATATAGAAAGTAACAAACATGCAATAATCCTCATCATTCTTCACAATCCAGCCCCTCCTGCTCTTCCTATCAGTGAGTGAGACAGAGAAACCGAAGCGAACAGCGCAAAACTTACCAACGAGAAGCCCAGGTCTGAATAGAAACCAAGCAAAAGCCCATCATCTACAACAATTATATGTGATTCTTATTGATAAAAGATGCATTCAAATACCAAACACAGCCCAGTCTGTAATTTATACATAATCGAATCCAGTATTTCCTGTCTAATTATTACGAAAAAATATATATAAGGTAAATGAAAAAATAAACCTAGAATACATGCACACCCCTATTTACTCTCTGTATAGAGACATTCCACGTCAGAAATGAAGCCCCCAACAGAAAACCAATAGTGTCATTGCTCCAACAGAAACCCCTGAAGTTAAAGGCATTGCAGGAGCAGATGAAGGAGATGGTCCCGGTGGTGAAGTCACATTTCCTGAACTCGTTCCGCCGGGAGTAGTTGGGGTTCCAGCAGGAGCAGATCCTGGAGCAGCAGGTGGTGAAGAAGTTGGGGAAGGAGGGAGAGGTGAATTTGGTGAAGGAGAAGATTGCGGAGGAGAAGACTTTGGAGAGGGCGATGGGGATGCTGATGGTGAGCCAGAGGGAGATGGAGATGATGACGGTGAACCGGACGGAGATGGAGATGATTTGGGAGATGGTGATGGAGAACCAGACGGAGATGGAGATGATGATGGTGAACCAGATGGAGATGGAGATGATGACGGTGAACCAGACGGAGATGGAGATGGAGATGAAGAAGGCGAACCAGACGGAGATGGAGATGATGAAGGCGAACCAGACGGGGATGGAGATGATGATGGAGATGGGGATGGCTTTGGAGAAGGAGGGGGAGGAGAAACAGGGGGCTTTTTGTTTCTCAAAGCCATAACGATAACTATCAGTTTCTGACCCTTCTCACAATGGCCTGGTGCCCCACTGATGAAGTAGAAAGGACCCGATCGATCAAAATTAAGAACAGAGTTCCCATCGTTGAAGCTCTTTATCGGCTTCTTCGTATTGCATGAATCATAATCCTCCTTATTCACAACCAAAACAGAGTCTTCTCCCTTCTTATATTTGAATACTGCAAAACAACATCAAAAACTGATATCAGAAACCGCAACCCACACCAGAAATTACCAGCAGCAATAATAACAGAGAGGAAAGAAATGGTACCAATTGAATCATTAACTTGAAACCTCATTTTTCCAGCCCAGATATTTAAGTTCTCAGATGGGTTCGACACCCAACCATTTCTTCCTCCAACATAGAAAACATAGCCATGAGATGACATCAAACACATCAAAATCACAACTGAAAAGGTGAGGATTCTTGTGGCCACCATATTGAAAGAGAACCCGAAAGGCAGAGGAAGAGGAGGAGATGGCTATTGGATTAACAACAAGTTAGAGCCAAGAAGAGAGATGTTCTACGCATATAGATAGGGATAGGGAGAGAAGCCCGAACCAGTTCTACAAAGAAAGCAGCAAATATGGAGAGCTAGATGGAGTGGACAAACCCAACCCCGGCGTAGGCCTCAATATATAGGAGAAAGATCTTACCGTTGACAGCAGGAAATTGGAATCCTTGTCAAAATAATTCGCTCCATGTAACGCAATGTAGCATCCGGAGTCGACTAAATTAGAAAGCCGCGTGGCACACCCTGAGGAAGACAACGGTAACAATCAATCCTTTCCTAGGCCTCTTTTTGTTTTGATACCTGCACCCCCGGTCTCTTTTTTGTGAAATTTTCTATTGTGAATGTACTGCTACAGCTCACATCGCTAACCGGGACCGGCAATGAGTGTATAAAATAAAGACGTGGGACTGCCAGCTTTTGTGTCTTCTTCTGTTCTGTGTTTCTGAACCCATGACCGCCTGATCAACGGTCATATGATGGTCATTGATTGCACTAGCAGAAGGCTGTTCCGTTTTCCACTTCTGATCTTATGAGCCCGTCTTTGTCTAGCTCTTGTACTAGGTAGCACAATCAATTTGGTAATTACTTGTTGTCCCACTTTTGCCAAAGTAAGAACAAAAATCCAACAACTTTCTATTTATTTCTATACTGGAGAATTGGTGTATCAAGCAAAATGTTCTCGATGATGCTGGGCCCCACAAAGGAGAAAGGTTTCACAACATTCATAGGAAAAAAAACATTGAAAGTTCCACCCATATGAAAAGGTCAGAACATACAAAATAGGCCAAAACTAATATGGGTAGAAAACCTATTTAAGGGTGAGCTAAGAGAACTCAATTTTAGTAGGCGGTTTCACCCACAATCACCTTCTTTTGTAGGGAGATACTAAACACACGGAGTGGGCTAGCCCTTCACATGAACATGAACTGCTGCAATGTCTTATATTTCCTCTTACAAGAATATTTGTGGGGTAGAATTACAAGTTAGACATGCATGTGTGATTATCATGGATGGGTGCTCTACTTGTTAAATATCCAAAGCATCCATTTGGAGGACGTGCACATACTTAGAAGGGCGGATGACAAGGCCCTTTTACTTTGTCTCTTTCCCATGTTTTATCTTTTTCTCTTTTCGTTTCTGAATTGAAATTAGAACAGGGTTACAAGACTGCAATTTTGATAAGCTTTTCGTCCTTGTGTATGAGGGAGTAAGTCACGATTGACTGGCAAGCGTGTCGGCAGGTCATATTTTCAAATCCAATTCATGGAAGAGGAAGAAGACAGGGCGAATATAGCCTCGTTTTTATTTAGTTTTGCTAGGTATCGATGCTAAGTTTCTTAAGTAGCAAGAGAAAAGCTGTCTGGACTGCTGACTTCTGCAACTGAATTGCAAATCTTGCATGGCTAAGCCCCATCTCACTTTTGGATGATCTGACCTAATCGTTTTGGTTGGTGTCTTCTATTTAGACTATTTACAAAAGATTATGCCTATTAAATGCTCCTACCTACTAGTTATTATTATTATTATTATAAATCAATTGATTATGATTTAAACACTTAAAATGCACGGACAAAATCATCCGACGGACATGAATTTCAATCTCTACCCCATTGAAAGGAGGCTTAATAAGATGGATAGGTTAGATTGCCCAAAGATGAGACTTAGCTAGATAGAGTTTTACAGTCGGCCCCAAAGCTCAATCCATATAGCATTTCTCAATTAACAAATGAACTTTCTTATTAAACAGTTTGAAATTATGGCCCTAAAAAAAGGTTCCAAAATATGACCTGCAAATAATATTGGGTCTGTTGGTCCTCGTCAATTAAATTTTTTCTTCTTCTTTTTTGTTGGTACTTGTCTCTCATCAATTCATGCCCAACTATATATTGCCGAATATTCTAGGGAATTCACACCGGAAAGGCTTTTTATTCATTCCTTTAACGAGTTATTAAAGGGATAAATAATCTAATTATTTAGTATTTGGCTCCTTGCAGTGGAAGAGGATGGGCGCCACCTTTGGTTAATCGAGCCTGTTCATCTAATTTGTAGGATTTTGGATATCTCCTAGCTAGCCTGTAAACAGGGAGGATTAGCAAATTCTATATCTGAGAGATGACTCTCTTTTTTTTTTTTAATCTCCTCAAACTAATCGACGGTTACAAACTTTATATAAGCTATCGAACGCATTCAATGTCCAAAAACGCATTTTTTGTGGATGTTTCAATTGTCCAATCATCAACATTTTTTCTTTAGGATACGAGATGAATGGGCTGGACCAAGCAAAGAGTGCGGTCCTACATGGAAAAAGTTGGCTGCCTCGTTGTAAACAGTCATGTGGTTGGGTCTAACTGTATATTCTTCTTAGTTCAATAAACTTTTGTAAGTAAAATAAATAGATTTACCCTAGTTTTTGCTAATCCAAATAGTTCATTAATATTAGAACCATGGAATCCATCTTAGGTAGGCAATGCCCCAAAAATTTCACAGACCAGATAATCCTCATTTGCTGAACATTCAAACATTTTGCTACTATAACTTTCAAACAGTAAGTCATCAATTTTGAACTCAAAATATTAGCTATTAGGATCATCCAGCAGTAGTGAAGATCTTTTAGGGTATGGAAGGCCTAAGGTCTGGACCATCCCAACAAAGGTCCGACATGTAGTTTTAGTTGCGTTTGGAAGTGTATAAGCAATGATACTTAATGAATTTGTTAGTCAATCCACAAGGCATTGACTACAAATGGGAGTTCTGAATTCTGATGTAATCTACACCTTAAATTAACGAAATGCTCGTGCCAGCATCTTGTTTTGTTCATTTGCATTCACATCATGTGTTTGAATTCCGAAGTGATTAAGAACTTCTAAATAAACCACATAGCAGCAAGCGATGAAGAACTTTCATATCTGTTGCGCTGTGATTAAGATAATGATCACAAGAACAACTAGGTGGCTTTTATTTTCTTCTTAGACAACCTAGTCAGATGGCCCACCTTACATGTGTTGCCTTCGGCTTATTGATTATATTGCTTCAGAAGCAACCACGCCATTGTCTTTTGTTGTATGCCGTGTGAGATGACTCTCAGCTAATAGGTCATCTTGACAAAAGGAATCTACTCAGCCATGGTTGAAGCAATGGCTAAGCCATTCCGGGTCTAGTAATTGACGGAATTGTATATTTAAACAGCACCGCCATGTGTAGTGTGCCTAATTCAAGGAGTGGAAATATCCTCTTGCAAAATGCAAGAGAAGGTTATGTACTATTGATTCTTGTAGTCTGTCACTTTTTCAGACCCTGTATATGCAGGAGCTTCGTGCACTGAACCTGTTCTTTTTTTTATTTTTTTATCTATATTAGGATGGCAATGAGATGGGGCGGGTTTTCACTGGCCCTAACCACCGATCACTAACATATGCGCCCTAACCCGCTTCAGTACGGATCATTGATCCATCTGCCCTATGGTGGGGAGAGCAGAACGTAAAGAATTCATCTTTATCTGCCTACCTCGTCAACTATTATGAGCGGGGCAGCAGTAAGTATCATTGACATTTTCGCTCTATTGCAAGGCAGGGCAAGAATTCATCTTAATTTGAATGTCTCATCAACTGCTATGGATGGGGCAAGGAGCAGATCAAAGGGCGAGATTGATGAAATGTCTTTATTCTTCCAAAAAGACACATGTAATCCTTTTAACAAAATGACTGTAATTCTTAAATTGCCAATAAGCACTTCAAAAATTCATAGGATATTTGTCCCATTTTTCATATTGAAAATTAGAGCCATAGTTTATTCTACATTTCTTGAGTTTCAAATCACAGCCAAAATATATAAGATAAAGTATCAAATGATGTACATGTTAGTGAATTTCACGACATACAGATGAGGGGATTTACATTCTCAGGCATACAGAATATCATGTCAGCCATATTTTTTGATCTGTGGAGGATATTGCAGATGCATTGACAAAGGAAGAGTTAGTTCCACAATCAATAAGCCAATCAACACTCGAAAAAGATAGCTGTGTTCCTTTGCTATCAGTACAATAATGTTGAATTACCATTAGATTTAAAAGCTTAACAGCTTAAGCTAATAGAAAGTGGAGCAAGAATATTTTTAAGTTTAACACACACCATCGCGTCAAATACCTCTTTTTTGGGTTCTTTGACGTGGACCGAAGGCAAGCTCATCTACCTTGTATTGAAAATTAGTGCTTGTTCTCATGATTCGAACTCAGGCCTTTGAGTCCATAAGGCTTTGGTACATGTCTAACATAGAATAGATAAACTAGTTAAAACATAACTTGAACGGCCGTAAGACACTGATTTTTTCTTCTTCTTAATTCAACTGTTAGCGGAAACTAACAAGTTAATTTCAACTGATGTACAAGAAAAGGTTATTTGATACTGAACCTAATAAAAAAGAAGAAGTTGACACTGAACCTGATAATCATGTTATTTTAAAAGTGGCAGTTCTCATAATTTATTGAACATGTAACACAAGAAAAAGTGCTAAATGAAGAGAATACCGATGCTGTTTAAACAAGGGAACAAATCCATTCAAACAAAAGAAAACGAGGTAATAAACAATTTATATCCTAAGTACACAATTATATTTGGAAAAGATAGGATTTTTAGTGTGAACGTGTTCTTAAGTGGACCCGTTGGTGAGATTGAGTGATGGAACCAATCTCGAAGATTTGTGCAATCTCCATCTAATGTCAAATGTCCCCGAGTATTGCACTTGTGCGGAGCATATATCAGTTTCAAAACCTTACGCGGCCTTTTACGGTGAGTCCAGTGAAATTTTCAGTTTTCACCTCATTGAGTCCACGATTTCTTGCATATGACAAAAGTCCCATTCCTTATATATAAAATGATGCATACTATGACACGCAAAGATAAGGGCAAAAGTTGAATGTATAAATAATTATAGGGCCACGGTTAGGTTATGCTGGAAAGCTATACACCACTTTCCCAGTCAGGCATTGTGGCAAACAAGTAGTGGGCTCTCGATTCCTCGTGGCAAAGCCCCCATCGCATTCTAGTCATAAAGCAGAAAACCACTTTGGACTGCGGAACCATCTGTTTGTCCCGCCTCCCATTCAAAGTCTACTTGGCAACGACTCATTATTCGGCCAGCAAAATGTGGGCCCATTTAAATGAATAATGCAGAGAGAAATGTTAAACTAACACAAGTGAGATGTGTGTCTAACGACCGCAATTTTCTGAAGCCCAATCTTTGTATGATCTGCCTAAGTCATCGCCTTGCTCTACCGTTGAACGTCTAATGGATCAAAAAACATTTGAAATGGTTGATTCTCGGTCTAAACTTTATATCATAGTTTCTAAAAAGATTTTAAACTATTCATTTTCAGGCTTAAATTATTAGACCCTGTATTTCAATCCACATGTTCTTTGACCCAGAAGAAATCAGAACAATGGAATGAACGTCTTATTATGCAAAGGTAGGCTGCAGAAAATGTAATCCTACGCATACCTCCCTTTATGGTCAGTATAGCCTGTTTTCCTGTGAAAAATAGAAGCAATAGATCGAGACGACCTGATGGTCAGCGTGAACAGAATGGTCCTTGTATGCATTGCCGCTAACCTTATGCTTAATTGGCTACATCTTGGGATCTCTAAGCTAGACCCTACTTGTTTATTCATGTTAAGATTCGAGATATATCTGCATAATCAGTGATTCATAAAAAGGGTAGCTCAGTGCACAAAATTCCTGTCTATGGGTTTATAATCTGCAGCTTTACCTTGTATTTTTTTAAGAGACTGTTTCTACTCTTTGAACCTGTAACCTCAAGGTCACAATCATAATTCATGTCCCCGAAACCCATTCAATTACACTATTAGCTCAAGGTATTTAAGAATTCCAAGCAGCGTCCTACCTTCGGCATTTGAGGATGGAAAAGGTGCTCCAGTCGCATCAAGCTATATACTTAATCTGTTACAATGTTGGTGAATTTTGCTGCATTTACCAGAGCAATTAACTATAATATGGCCATGTTTAAATCAAATAGACAAAGTGATGACCTTTTCCCCCTTTCTTTTATTTTGGACAGCAGTTCTTGCCATTAACCATATATTCTTATTAATGGACCACTGTAGAAAAATGCCAGATATTAAAATCTTGGAAATGACATAGTGAGCCAAACAATGAAACTAATAGGAGACGCAAGGGAGTGGGCGATGTCTAACAATTGACATGAAGTCTCTCAATACAAAGGTCAATACTTTCACGTTTTGTTGCTGGCACTCCCATAGTGGGGCACGTAGCCAAGACGGAATTGAATTCTGAGGTGGATTCCATCTTTATGTAGAATGCACTCTTGAATTTACAAGTAGATAATCTACCATATTTAACAACTATTTCGCTTGGAATCCGTGACAGGTGTGTTGAAATTCTTTCAAATAAAAGGGAGTTGAAGAATGTGTTCCATGAAAAGACGGGTCAGGAAGTATGGGACATCAAGTATTAGTCCCGTTCAATTTGGAAGGTGGTAATCAAGCTATTGGGCAACCATAAAGCTTTTTGGGTGCTCGGAGGGCTTGCAGGGATTGTCCCCACTGTTAAGGCCAGGCCCACTTAGCTTCTGCTTTCTCGTTCAAGGAAAAGAAAAAGAAAAAGAAAAAAGAATAGGGAGATGATATCCGTATCTGTTCCTTTGTAATGATACTCTTTCCTTGTCGTATACTTGCCTAATCACATGCTATGAGGTCCTAAAAACTTCCAAAATACAACGAATGCAGTGGTGTCATAGAAAAGTATTCTACCATGTTGTATATCATTTCCTTTAAACTTTATGGGATTAAGGTGGGGATCCTATCGATTTGAAATTTGCGAACTCTCTGACCCTTCACCCCATTGACATGTCTGCTGACTTCTCAAAGATAACTCTGAAAAACCTATGAAAGAAGTAGAAAGATAAAGAAACAGATCCAATTGGACCGCCCTCACGCGAATACTTTTTAAAAGTGAACATGCCCACTAATAACAAAAGATCACATAAATTTATGAGAAGATTTCATATTCCATTGATGAAAACCAAGGGCTATTTGCCAAGGGGTTAACAAACCATGAATACATGTGTTAGGATAGGCTGTAATCATTACAGCCGATATCTTCTGCTGTAATCACGAGATTACAGTAAATATTTATGCTATATTCACTATAAAAATTCTTTATAGATATCTATATTATCCTTTGATAATTAATTAATGCAGTAAAAATGTAGATCTTATCATAGTATTAGACCTATACGAAAGATCTGTCGTCCTCCATCAATTTTGTGGCTCCCGGGATCAGATGCTTCTTCTTCCTTTTCCTCTACTTTCTCTTTTACCCAGGCAACTCCTCAAGATCTTCCTCCTAACAATCGTTGGGATCATCAAGCAACCATTGTCTCTTGGTACAGTAACTTTGCTGAGTTAGGTACTGTTCTCACCAACAAACCCATTCATTCATTCCATTTTTTACCTGCATGTCTCAGATGCCCAACGTCCCCCACTCTTCTTCTTGCTTCTATAGCTTTTGCCCTCCATTCTCATGTCCTAGTTTTCAATGAGATGAACTCCAATTCCAGCTAGTCTTTCTCCTCTTAGAAACAAATCCATTTCATTCGTCCTTTGGCACTGGCACCTTCCGGTTCATCGCTGGCGCCTTTTGGTTCATCCATCTTGCAGGAGATCCTGATCTTCGACTAGACTTTGGCCAGATCTATAAGAAATATCGGGGTTCTCTGCCGTGGACCCAGTTCCGGCGCCAGCATACTCTTACTTGGAGATTTGTCCAATCTCCTTGCTAGAGACCGACCGCCTATTTCTCCCCGGCTATGAATGTATGTTGGGCAAGTGGCATCCATCCCAGAAATACATCATCCGTGGATTTCTCCCCGGCTATGAATGTATGTTGGGCAAGTGGCATCCATCCCAGAAATACATCATCCGTGGATTCCTCCACTCAATCTCAGCCACCAATTAAAAGTGCCCTTCCGTCTTCTGTTAGTGGAAGACGGTTCGTCTCTATACCGATCAAACCGGCTCCAACATTACCCGCACGGTTCTCCTCGGCAAGGAAAGAAACTATCATTTCTATTCGCATGGCAAGTCTGTCACTTACCTCTCCCTCCAGTCCGTCATAAAAGACGCTGTTACGGCTAAAACTCGGCCACTTCAGATCAACCCCAAAGGTGGGCTTTACCTTTAACTCACATCTAATGACGTACGTCAAGGATTTCTATAGGCAGGTTTGTGGGTTTCACTATTTTACTTTTCCTTCCATTGTAGGATACGCAGCTGTATGCTTTGGTGGGGAACTCTGCCAAACAGTAATCTAGGTACTGTGGATACCCATTTGCCGTTTCGATTTATATGCCAAGGTTAAAAGCCTTTGAAATCTCCAAATGGGGATATTGGTGTCGATGGGATGGGTAGTGTCATTGGTTATTAAATTGCAAAGCTTGTAGCTAATCATCCTCTTGTCAATCCATAGTACGCGGGTCAGGATCCCAGATTTCCTATTGAAATTGCTGATTTGTTCGAGGAAATCTACGGTACTTGGGTGGTGGGTCATATGTCGTGACGCATCATTTTCTCTGCTCTCTCTCAGGCATTCTTTCGACGTGAAATGACGATTGCGGATAGAAGTTGTTTACTAGCTTTCTTGCTTTGTTACAGATTCTCTTCCTGGTTCATTCCCTTGTATTGGTCGATTTTTGGATGATGAAGATCCCTGCCTTGTGGAGTATTTACAATGGATGATTCCTCAATCCAAGAGCCTATACCTCCTAGGCTCTCACAACTCTGTGGCGGCTACAGCACCCATTGCTGATGCTCCTCATTTCATCTTTTGCTCGCCAATTGTGGACGATTGTTCTTTGATTGCTAGTGGCTTCATTTGATCGACCATAACCCCATTGCCCTGCTTTGAACAACCACATGGCATATTGACTTTGATCACAACAACTCACTGATCTTCGATCTTGCCGATTGTATCCATGATCACCAATCTTAGATCATATAGATCTCATCTATAGTCACCAATCTCAGATCTTGTCAATTGTATTTAAAATCGCCAATCTCCAATCTTGTGTGGTCTTAAGTGGTTTGCCTTGACCACTACGAATCTCACGCGGTCTCCCACCATTGACTTCGTCTTCAACTGACCATCTTGTTCGTGCTGTTCCATTTGAAGCTCGATTCTCTCCCAACATTGAGATAGCCCAAGCCCCCGATTTCCAAGACCAATTACCAACATGGAGAGATTGCAGCTCATAAGAGAGCTATATCATCTGATTTCCTTGTCAAGCGATTAATCTCATAAAAGTAGTTCGAAAAGCCTGCAATCCCACGTCTTCTAGTGAATTAAGCATGCAAGCTACCATTAATCACCCTCATATTCTCATGGATCGCCTTGAATTGCGTCAATCGTCATTCGATTTGCAATAAGTGCCCAAGGATATAAAGCACATTACCATGTATTTTTCTTTATTCAGATGAAATCAAGATCGGTTCATTATAGAGGACATCAAAAGTTTAAATTGACTTGATACTATGATCTTTAGTTAATTATTAAAGAAGCAATCCTTTAATTATAGTATTTAATCAGCAAGTTGATGCTAAAGTTATCTTTGCATCAACTTGAGAGGGGTGTTAGGATAGGCTGTAATCAGAGGATTACTGATAACAGCCAATTGCTTGTGTAGAATGCGTATATATTTGAACAAGTGCATGGATGATGATAAGTACAACAGCTATCTGGTCAATTGAGTAAAAACAAAGAAGGAAGGTTGTGATCACATGTTAGATTTGGTGGCTGATGACGAGGATGATTTCATGCCCTTGTTATCTCCAATAGTGCTAAACGCATGTTACAAATAGACGAGGGAGACAGATGCAAGGTGCATGAGAGTGAGACCGCTCACGACGATGGATCAATGATGGCGTTCAACCATTCCGTTTTGCTCAGGTGTGTCCGGCCATGTAATTCGATGTCTAATGCCTAAGGTAGCTAAAAAAGAGTTGTGCTTCATAAATTCACTACCACCATCTGATTGTAAGTTTGTTGAAACAAGTGATTTGAAGATTTATTTTTGAGTGCCTACAACCAACAATAGCGATAAAATGATCAGTTAAGATAATATAAAACTTAAATTCATTGGAAGAAATGATTTGGGTGGATCCCCACACATCTGCAAAGATTCGGTCAAGAAGATCCGAGCTGCTAGAAGATGATCACTAAATGGAATTTTGTGACTTTTATTACAACGCCAAGGACTTGCAGTAGATGGCTTTGTAACAGGAAGAGAATAGCGACTAATCATGTTATTGATAAACTGAGGAGAATGATGCCATAATCTAGAGTGACGCCCATCCATGGAAGTTCTTTAGCCGACAAGTGATTGCGGTGAGGACCGAGAAACTTAGACCGAAGTTGGGCGCTTATATGCGCCGTTCTTAAAAGCCCCCGTTCACAAGAAAATGGTTGGAGAAGAATTCAATCGACGTAATGTTAGTACTACAAAGTAGAGAAACAGGAGGGAGAATTACATGTAGAAAGAGAAACAAGAGTGGAAGAGCTAATGTGAGATATGGCAAGACCTGCACCTTCGCCAACAACAATCTCATCTGGACCAGCGTACTCTGAATGGATGGGTAAATTGTCCATGTCCGCAGTAACGCTATGAGAGGCTGCCGAGTCCACGAGCCAGCGTGACTGGAAAGTACGCTGAGACGATAAGATGTAATTAGTTGCCGGATTGGGAGCAAAATGGTGGGGATGAGGATGCGCGTTGGTGGCAAAACCGTGCGATATGGCACTACTTGTCACAATGCTGGTACCAAACAGGTCTTCGGCTTGGTTGCGGATTTGAATTGGGCCCACAGTTACCACCGTTGGAAAATTTGTTGCGGTGACTGTTAACATTCTTTCCTTTACAGTTCGTCGTATGATTGCGATCCTCGTTGTAACGGAGGGTACTTGTTATTACTACTAGAAATCGTAGGATAAACTTATGTTACGTCTCGGGTTTTCAAAAATGATTTTTGAAAATAATGAAGATTTTGAATAACGTTTTCTTATATATATATATATATATATATATATATATATATATATATATATTAGTTTTCAAAACTACCCTTCCAAGTCAAGGTGTCTTACCATAACTTTACATATAATCCAACTAAGTATTTGCTGGACTCACTGGTCACAGCCCAAACAATATTACAAGATACTACAACTTGAATTAAATCAAATCCTCATATTCAGATCAATGTTTATTATCCCATTATATCATAATTGTAAGTGTTCAATGATTTTTATTCTAAACAAAAAAAGTAACTGATTTCACTGTCATACTTTCGCTCTCTTACTTTAGATTTCATGTTGTGTTACCCCTACTTAGAAGATTGGCTTCGAATTGTTAGTGGGAGTGAGTACGACCATTCAATGAGAAATTCTAAGCTAGACAAAATATGGCAAAAACATATTAATGTATATAAATATTAGGATGTAAGCGGTTAAACGCGATCTACATCAAACCTCGACAATGATTAAATCCCAAAATCCGTGATAAATTACATGGAGTGTTATAAATCATAATAAAAAAAATACACAACTTTAGGATTTGTACCCAATGTTTGAACATATCACATAGCATCAAACTAATCAAACAACAGTGTTTTGCTGAGGTCATAAAGGCAAATGGTCTAAATCTCTCAAAGTTGACCGACATATACATATACATATACATCTATATCAAATATTTTCTCCTATGCACGTAGAGAGAATTATTGTCTTTTGCTTACGTTCGATCATGAATACCACACAAATTACATTGGTCCTTCAAGGGGAGAATAAATCATATTGAATAGAAGATCTCATGACCCTTTCAAAAGCACAAAAACCTTTACCTCATGCAAGTACCAAAATTTTCCTTCAAAGTGTCAATGAGTAACTGCACTTCTAGCATAGCAAAGTGCTAGTGTCTCTTTCAAATACTCCTAATATATGACTCCGAAGAGTCTCCAAACTAGTATTGATCACACCCCTAGTACTCAGTTAAACAGATACTCCTTAGAGTGAAACTTCAAAATTTTGATTACTATATCAAAACACCCAAAGCATTCCAACTCCTCATATCACATATATTCAAATACACGGATCCTTGGCAAAATATTTGGAAAATCAAATGGTATGATGGAATCTAGCCTTTAATCCAAAAGCACCATGCTCATTTGACCTAAGATTTATGGGTGAATCATGAAGTCAACGAGGTGTCTAGTTAAATCTTAAAATGAGAAGAATGCGCACACTATTTGACATGAGATAATTGAATGAAAGCCCAAAAACCATTATGAGTAAGAGTATGCCTACTTCATATGGGAGATCAATGGATGGGATCCAAATCAAAATGAGATCAGGATAATGGAGACACTTTTGCGCTTAAATCAAAATGGTGATCTAGAGTGTGCTTGCCTTTGGATCAAATATGTCTGCATGCTTTAAATCAATTAAGAAATGTCATGCTTATGTGTCCAAACAAAAATCAACAAATGATGGAACTATATGTGACTTTCTTAAACTATGAGATGGATGGCGCTTGTACGTATCCATGAAGTGAGTTGTAAATGGATGTTGACTTAGAAACAACGAATAAACCACCAGAAGCATGTGAATCAATGCAAAAGTCAAACCCATCCAGCCATACACGTGCTCTTCGTTAATGGATACAATGCAACTTTATCACAAATTAAGGTGGGCATACATATAGGTCAAATATGTTTGCATGCTTTAAATCAATTAAGGGATGGCATGCTCGTGTGTCCAAACAAAGATCAATGAACGATGTAGTGTGTCACATGGGTTGAAACAAAGATCCAAGGTGGGCGCACTTTGGATCAAACACGTGCTCATGCTTTTAAATTAATTAAGGAATGAGAATGCACATGTTGTAGATGTAAGATTCATGGATGAAATCCAAAATCAAATCTATGTATGAGAATGTGCACGTTATATGTATGTCACATCGACTCACGTGCACGTGCACTGGCATGTGAAATCAATTGGCATATCAGCAGCTTAACATAGACAAATAGGGCATGCAATGTCAAGTGGAAATCAATGGTAAAGTACCATAAGTTATACAAATGAATATGCGCATACTAAAAATAGGGTCAATCAATAAAAGATGTGCATGGATTACATCTAAAATGATTATATGGGTAGCATGGCACATGAGTATGGGGCATGGTTTAACCTTTAGAATTTAGGAAAAAAATTACGTAAAAGAAGAAGAAAAAGAAGAAGGAAAGAAAGAAAACTACTCGCATGCACTAATAAGATAGGTCTAGGACCTGTAAACTTTAGTATAAAAAGGGAAAACTATAGAGCATGTGTACATTAGAACATATTAAATAATGTGTGGATGAGCATTAAAATATAATCAAAATAGGGTACATGAAATGAAATTTCAAAGAACAACATTGCTCATAGATGGATCATGGAAATAAAGAGAACGCATGCTCAAAACATGAGATCAATTGGTCAAATCAATAATCATTCAAGAATTGAGAGTGTACATCCTATCAATGAATAAAATAGATCAAATCATATAATTAAAACCTATCTGACTTAGAATATCTCATGCTCCCCATCTCTTAGAAGCAAAACAATTATTATACAATAAGTGTGAATGGGCTTGACTCTGTGTGTGTGTCTTTCATGTATTTCTTCATTTCTTTCTCCACCTAACCAATTTTATTTAGTTCCCTTTTAGTATTTTATATTATGTCAAATTTGTATTATCCTTCCTTTTCTATACCATCCTAAATTCTTAAGGCTAATTTAGATAGTTGAACTCTAGTTCTAAAGTATTCATACTTGTCATTTTCATGCAAAATAAATATTTATATTATAAAAACTCAAGTTGTTACAACTTAACCAAGGAGATCACCAAATATGCAAGGCATTGTAATGGTGATTAGTTCTATTTTTTGTTTCATTTTAGTTCTTCTGTTATGGATAAATCCTCATTCTAAGTTGCACTTTCTCCATTAATAAAGCACATGAACAGCTTAATCTATCAAAAAGAAGAAAAGGAAATGAAAAATCTGAGGGGTATAGCTCAATGACGTATGGTTTGGATCACCACCCATCTAACCTCCTCTTGTACCTTTTAGAGTTGGAGTAAAAATTCCAAACAAATTTATATGGGCACATAATTCCATTATACCATGTCCCTTTAAAATTCCAATATGCATTCTTAGGAATTTGTAGGCATTTTTGAACTCGGATGACAGAACTAACTAGCCCTTTTTCGAGCGAGTGTTTGTTGTGAGCCGTCTCCCTTTAAATAATAAGATCAAAGTTCGTGAAGATTTAATCCTAGCAATCAATTTTGAGTTCCACATGGTACACATGTAACATCCCTAATCTTTAAATATCAATTTAAGTAAATGTTGAATTATGTTAAATTAGGATGAAAAGATAATATTAAAATTTCTAATTTTTAAAGTTTTATAGAAATCAAATCAAGTATTGAGACCTTTATATTTGGATTGTACATGGAATGACAATTTCAGCGACACTAAGTTTTCTAAAATCAGAGTTCAGACGAATAAATTATGATTTTTCTCAAGAAGAGTATTTTTGTAATTTTACTAAGTAAACTCCACTTGCAGAAATCTGGGTCTAACAGTCAAGAGAAGTTGAAATTTCTTTATTTATAGCATTCACTCTTTTTAACTAAAATCATAATATTTAATATACTAAAACATCACAATTATAAATAACATAAACTAATTAAAAGAAAATAATTTAAAATACTTAAAGGAAGGGGCCAAAATTGATACTGGCACCCCCCTCTTAAGTGAAAATAGAAACAGATGCTAGGTCTGTTTTCCTAAACCCAACAAAAAAGGAACCCAATGTTGGGGAGAAGGAAGAGAAGAAGAAGAAGAAAGAATAAGGGGAAGGAGAGAAAAGGAGAAGGGAAAGATGGCCTGTACGCTAGGAAAAGCTAGCCACTTTGGATAAGAGGAGTTGGAGGTTTTTGGGTTAATCGGAGAAACAAAGCTCACTGGTGACAACGACAGCTCTAATCTCAAATCCAAATCATTCATCTTGTTCGCCGCAAAGTCTAAAGCAAAACCCCTTTGGTTCTGCAATGATCATAGGAGGAAGGACACCAAATCAGAGCAAGGACAGTATGCACAAGAACAGTTGAAAAAATCCATGAATCGCATCTTCTCCGGCGACAATTGGATATTGGAAACACAACTTAAAGTTAAGATCTACAAAAGCTTGTTCATGATTTGGATTTTTAGCTAGATCCGCACTATTTATGTCAGATCTAGGTTTTTATGATGATCCAACCATCCATCTCTTAATCCAAGAATAGAAATAGGTAAATACATACCTGGAATATCTTAGATTTGACTGGAATTATGGATCAAAGCTAGAATTCGATCAAACAATCTTAGTCGTCCGATCAGGTAATATTGACACAGAAACTTAATGGTGTTTAATCGATGATCAAGCATCATAGATAACTTCTTTGACCTTAAATTGAGTGTTGTATGACGAAAAATTGTAAAAATTGGATAAACAATGATTTGACAATCTCAACCATCAGATTTGTTATTGTGTAAACAATATTTGCCAACATTTGATCGATGTTCAAATGCTACTTGTAAATTTTTCATCCTTAAATTAATAAAATAAGTCAAACTTTTATGATTTGAAAGTGAAACAGATAGGATGATCTAGGCCATTCAATCTGTCACAATTCAAATAGTAGATTTGTGACATCTGATCGATGATCATATGCATATATGAATTCTAGAACCTTGAATTAACTAGAATCGTGAAGCTTGGATAAAATTTTATCAAATAATCTTAGCCATACAATCTAGCAGTGATGGAAGAAGAACCTAGCAACATTTGGTCAATGATTAGATGCCACAAACGAATACCTGAACTTGAATTGACTTAGATATTACAAATTGTAGAACTTGGACTAGAATTGATCGGATTATCTTTGTCGTTCGATCATACATTACTGAGAACATGGGATCATACCTTGAGAAAGCTAAGTCAGATCATCATAACCTAATGAATTAAACTTTTAGATTTGGATCATTCATCAATGGAGTTATTTAAATTGTAATACCATTATAAACTATTGGACCAATGATCTGGAGAATAAATAGCAGATCTAATAATGATGAAGTTGTATCTCCATGTTTGACCTAAGAACAATAACTGTAAAATATCATATTAGGCAATTTTGGCAATTAGATGATGAATTAAATTAAGTGATTAGCCATTAACCAATGGTAGATATTAAATCTAACAGTTTCATGTCTTTGAGGTGACTTGAACTGTTAAACTATAACATGAATTTATTGGATGACCTGAAAGTGCAATTGGACTTAGTAAACCTTCATTACGTGAATGATTAACTGTAATAGCCCGGGTCCAACAGTAACAATATTGTCCGCTCTGGGCGTTAGCCAGCATGATTTTGTTCTTCCCCGGTTTCCCAAGGAAAACGCATTGTGATCGTTAGAGTTCTCCGAACTCTTATAATCAGCCAAGATCTCCCTCCCCAGGCGATGTAGGACTAACTCTCAATACCTCTCCACCCTCGTTCCTTTAGACTATCTTGGGGCATCCCCCTCAAGCCATCTTGGCCCACCCTTAAGCCATCTTGTGTGGGTTCACCTTTCCCCCTTTAGGGACAACCGTCCACGTGTGCGGCTAGCCCGCCCCATCACAACGGAACTGGCTCTGATACCATTTGTAACAGCCCGGGTCCAATAGTAATAATGTTGTTCGCTCTGGGCATTAGCCCGCACGGTTTTGTTCTTCCCCGATTTTCCAAGAAAAATGCGTTGTTACCGTTATAGTTCTTCGAACTCTTATAACCAGCCCAGATCTCCCTCCCTAGGCGATGTGGGACTAACTCTCAGTACCTTTCCACCCTCGTTCCCTTAAACTATCTTGGGCCTTAGCCTTAGACTATCTTGGGGTATCCCCCTCAAGCTATCTTGGCTCACCCTCAAGCCATCTTGGCAAACGCCTGTGGTGAACCCACACCCATAGGCATTGTCCAAGATGGCTTGAGGGGGATGCCCCAAGATAGTTTGAGGCTAAGGCCCAAGATAGTCTCAGGGACGAGGGTGGGGAGGTATTGAGAGTTAGCCCCACATCGCCTGGGGAGGGAGATCTGGGCTGGTTATAAGAGTTTGGAGAACTCTAACGATAACAACGCGTCTTAGCCCAGGAACAACGCGTCCTAGGGCCAGGAACAAATCCTTGAGGGTGACAAGATACCTTGAGGGTTGCCAAGATGGCTTGAGGGGGATGCCTCGAGATAGCCTGAGGGACCCAAAGAGGACAATATTGTATCCGCTGTGTCACTCTGATACACGAAACAATGCATTTTTCCTGAAAAATCGGGCTGCGCCCAGAGTGAACAATATTGTTACTGTTGGACCCAGGTTGTTACAAATGGTATCAGAGTCAGTTCCCTCGTAATGGGGAGGGCTAGCCGCATGCGTGGATGTGTGTCCCTAAAGGAGGAAAGGTGAACCCACAGGCATTTGCCAAGATGGCATAAGAGGGATGCCCCAAGATAGTCTGAGGGAACAAGGGTGGAGAGGTGTAATATCCTTAATTTTTAGTATAAAATAGGAAATTACTAAATAAATTCAATTAAAAATTTATAGATGGAAAATTTTCCTAAAAACTAAGAATTGGAAAGTGCTCGTCGATACGATTCCAACGCCACCAAGAACATGAAAAACGGAGTT
Organism: Warburgia ugandensis; assembly: GCA_035236585.1. Classification (NCBI taxonomy): domain Eukaryota; kingdom Viridiplantae; phylum Streptophyta; class Magnoliopsida; order Canellales; family Canellaceae; genus Warburgia; species Warburgia ugandensis. The sequence goes on from CP141130.1 coordinate 9,841,076, forward strand.
CAAACGAGGGAGTTAGGAGTTGTCAAAGTGGGAAGGGCAATTTGGTCATTTGACAGAGACGTGTTAGATAGGGGTCCAAATTGATAATGGCACCCCCGTCTTCCACACGTCTCTACCAGTCCAGCGAAATCGCTGGAGAGATGTGGAAAAAGACGTGTGGGGAAGAGTTTCTCTTCCCCTAGGACTCTAAACCCTATATTTATTCTTCCCTAGGAGCCAAAACGCTCCACCTTGAGTGTTTCTCTGAGTTTTTAACTCAGAACCCTAGCCCTGCAAGATTTGAGTTTTTCGGCGAGTGGAATCCTAGCAACATGAGCAACCATGGCCAGGCAGAAGGTAAGCCTTAAAACTCTGTTTTTCGTATTTATTAAATAGAGAAAATAATTAGAAAACCATTTAGAAATTAGGAAAAAAATTGGATTTTTTGGGAACTCTGTGCACGCTACTGTTGGAGCGTGATTTCACAGATCAAACCAGTCCGTTTGGAAATCACACCGTCCAACTATTGCACAAGAGACCCAAGAGCAAACCCTTTAAATTTGAGAGTGATCCAACGGTGGGTTTCTCCAGAAAACGCAAAAACCAGTACATAGGGATGATTTTAGGAACTTGAGAAAAATCGTTTAAAAAACATGGTTTTTGGAAAAATCAATGCAAAAAGAGGGCATAAATGGATTCTATAGGAGATTTTAAGAAAAACGCCACCAAAATCACGCAAAACGAAGCTCTGTAGCTCCGCCGGAAACAATCGGAATCTAGTCGTCTTCTTCGGTGTCGTCAACTACGTCTGTGAATTTCACTAGTTTTTACTGGCGGAAAATGGAACCGCCGGTATAGACCCGGCAAGCCCCATTTACATATGATTTTCACTAAAACTTGATTTTTGGGAGCTAGAGGAGTCCAAATCACGATCCGAAAGAAGCGTTGTGACCGTATTGACGACACAGACCTATTTTTAACTTAAAAACTTATAAATGACCACTTTTTATTAGAAATTTTTTTAAATAGTGGTGTGACATGTACAGGTGCACTTGAATATACCAGTTAAAGGGAGTTATTAGCAAGCTAGTAGTTTCACATTGAGGTAGGTGACGACAATTAATGTTTTGCCTTGATTTTTAAATCATGTTTAAACATAGCATCATGTGTGATTGTGTTTTAAATTGCAATTATTATTTGCTGTGGATTTCATGCGACTTTGAGTACAGTATGATTATTCCAAATTGAAATCTTTTATTGAATAAACTTATTTCAAATGCTTTTATAAGCATGATGTTAATTAGTTATACTTAAATAGAGACTTATTTATTATTATATATATAGAAAATGCATGAAAAATGAAAATAGAGGCTTATTAGCTGGTCCTTTATAGGCTAACCTCAGGATGATGGGCATGTCTTGGAGATTGCGAGTTATAAGTGCTCTTGAGTTTTAGCATATATATATGATTTTCGTGTTTTATATTTGATGACGGGTGCTCTCGCCCGATGGGCATCATGCTAAGAGGGATAGGGCTGGCCATCCACCTTCTGAGATTGTGACGTGATGATATTGTGATATGATAGACACCTGCTCATAGATGACATTCGGTAGGGGTTTGGTAACATGGATAGTCCACACTACCGGTCTGAGCCTTTCCATGGGGACAGACGCTAAGTCTCTTGTTATGGTGTCGACGAAGAGCGGCGGTGGTTGATACCCATGGAGGGTTGCTACTGTAGCATGACAACCCATATTCTTATTATGTGTGCATGTATGATGAGCATGGTTATAGATGGTATGTCTGGGTGTGACGACACTCAGAGGTTGACTATGAGTACTCTGATCAGTGATATTAGTGCGATGGTGGGACCCATTACCTTAGGGTGCCCTTATTCTTGTTGTATGCTCATTTATATTGATTCATGTTATGTTTTAACTCCGTAAATTGCATGTTTTAGCATGGGAAATAAATTGGCATTTATTTGGACATGACTTATGAAACTGCTATTTCCATAAATGATAGACTTTTTATCAGTACTGTTAACTATTTTTTTCATTTATTACATTAATTGTTTATGTACCTACACAAGCGATAGCTTGCTGAGGCATTGCTTGTTTTGCAATGCCTTAGATCTTGAGCACGATATCAGGAAAGGCAAAGCTGTTGAGAAATTGTGAGAGCTGTTGAAGATCTTTTTCCTATAGTTTAGACAGTAATGTGAGTCATTAAACAGGATTATCATTTGAATTTAATTATGGACTGCATACTTTATATTTTGGATTTGATAGAGATGTTTGGACATATATTGAACACTTATATACGATGTTATGATGGATAGACCCTGGGCCATATTATTATTGTGTTTGGATATTTATTTGATTTAAAATAAAGGCGCCAATTTATTTGACATTGATTGATACACATATTATTTTATTTACATTTATGTCGGTTTGAGAAAGGAAAAATAACACCCGAAGTTTTTAAGAATTGTTTAAGTAAAATGATAATTAAAACTTTTCTCATAGGATCCCAAATGCTCTTATTTAAAATGCCATTATTATTATTATAAAAAAATGTCTTAAAAATCCGGGGTGTTACAGGAGGTACTGAGAGTTAGTCCCACATTGCCTAGGGAGAGAGATCTGGGTTGGTTATAAGAGTTCGGAGAACTCTAACAGTAACAATGCATTTTTTCTGGGAAATTAGGGAAGAACAAAATCGTACGGGCTGTGCCCAAAGCGGACAATATTGTTACTATTGGACCCAGGCTATTACATTAACAATTGGTTGAAACTTGAATTACTTCATTTAAGTTCTGATTGTCGACTAGAAATGAAAAACAAATAAATTGACAGATCAAAACATGATTTATTAGCTAATAGGATTTGATGATGAGAAAAATCAAGATCCAACAAGTTCTAACAATAGGATCACTGTTCTAGAGGGTGAATATTAAATCCTAATGGTGATCTGAGTTATATGAAATGAGATTTAACCTTAAGTAAACAAAGTTTAAATGTGAGAATTGAAAATAATACGAGTTTTATATTGATTGGCTATTTGGATGTTGCTTGATACAAAATGAGGAGATTGATTTAAGATAAGTTACCATCTAAGTTAAAGTTGACACATTCAAAATTGGGGAGCATCGTAAGAGGTAAGTAATGTGATACTACCATGTCACACACATGCCCTAAATAGTGGATTAAAACATAAAATCAAGAACATTAGAAATCAATGGTGCAAAGTCATTCATCAGATTATGCTTGGAGAGAGCTTTCCAACGACACCAAGAACACGCGAAACGGAGATCGGGAGTGACAGACCCAGGGATTTTACCATTGAGGTAGAGGGGGTCTAGATTGATAATGGCATCCCCCTCTAATGCGTGTAAGCCAAGGGGCCACGTGGGAGGAGCTCTACATGTGGGAGTGGAACTCATCGCGTGGAGCTCTACTCCCATGCATCTGCAACACAAGGAAGAGGGAGCCAAAGCCAACAAGCCTCTCCCCTCTCCCTTCATTTTCCCGGCAACCCTTTTCCTTGGTTCTCCCTCTCCTCCGACCGAGCATCACCCGCATACGAACCAAGTCGTTCCTACTTCTCAGGCGAACGGAATCACCTCGCCCATGATTCCATCTTTTCGCTGGATTTCCTCTCCATCGATGACTCGCACACCAACGAAGGTTAGGGGTAAGTCTTCTCCTCCACTCCCCTTCTCCCCTTGTTTCCATTTCCTTCTCCGTTCCCCATTTCTCCTCCATTTATCGACGAACTGGACTGTGAGAAACATCGTTGGATTCTGGAAACACAGTAAAAGGAATGGTTTTGGATTGAAAATCCAACCATTCATGTTGTCCCTTAGACGTTTCTGAGTGAAACCCCTTTGGTTTCACGAAGATCTGGCAAGAAACGACACTGAAAATTGCAAAAATCAGCACCTAGGGTAAGTTCAAAAACCCTTGAAAAATTCGGCAAAAAATGATAGTTTTAACAAAAATAAAAGGGGAAAACATTAGAAAATAAAAAATTCAGGAAATTTTGAGCATTCCCATTAAATTTCGCTAAAAAATGACGTCACCTATGTCGCCAGCGATGACTAGAATCCGGTCATCTTCTCCGGCGACGCTCGACATTTTCCGTGCGACCCCTAAAAAATGTGAAAAATGAAATTTTTTTAGATATGCACAAATCACGTGTGATCTTTTCATTTGCGAAGACAGATCGTCGATTAGGAATCGATTGGTCCACAAAATTGTGATCACAAGCTTGGTTATGCATAAGAAAATTTTGAGACATTAACATCCGACCATTAAAAATGTGATCAACAGATAAATTCAGGTCAAATATAACTCCAAGTAACCATTGGTGATGAATTATCACAGAAGTGACTAACCAATTATGAATAAATTGATGGGAGATCCCATCTGGCTGTCCAATATTCGATTAACGAATATCAAAGGTCAGGAAAGGATATCAGACCATGAATTATGGCTAAAAGCATTGAATTGTGAAATAACTTGCCTAAAATGTTGAAAATTGAAACTTCTAGAGGTACACGCTTGATCTAGACCATCGATGTAAGACCAATGGTACTGATCCAATTGGATAATAACCAATTGGTGTGCAAATCCTTGGTCTAGATATATGAGGTTAAATTAAGAACATGGTGAATGTAGAACTAGAAGTGATTATAGAAAATGGCATGATATTCTGAAATTTACTTAGAACTTGTATTTGTTGCAAAGGTTTGAGAGCAGTGTGAATGGTTTTAGCCGCAGAACTTTGAGGTATACTTTGAGAGCAAGTAAGGACCTTGAACCCTTGCATTCCTTAAATTCTTGTTGATCTGTTTTCTTGAAATTGACCTTGTGCATGTGTAGAATGAATATTTTGTCACCTTGGTTGAATGGATGATAGAAATTGTAATTTCTTATTGAAATAGTCATGTTATAGTTTGATTTACTATGCTTAACTACTATAATGATGCAAACTGTTATAAAATGGTCAAGCCCAAGATAGTAAGCCCTGAGGGCCACCTGGTAAGCTATGATGATGCCTTCCAAGATGGTAAACCCTGAGGGAAAGGGCTACCTGGTCACTTGTGACTAAGGTGAAGCCACTAAAGATGGTAAATCTTAAGGAATGGACTGTTAGGTATTGAGCCTCCCAAGATGGTAAACCCTGAGGGATGAGCTGTTAGGTATTGAGCCTCCCAAGATGGTAAACCCTGAGGGAAAGGGCTACTTGGTTCTTTGGAATCATGGTGGAGCCATCCAAGATGGTAAACCTTGAGGGATGAACTGTTAGGTATTGAACCTCCCAAGATGATAATTCCTAAGGAAAAAGGCTGCCTGGTCTTTTGGGATCACGATGGAGCCACCCAAGATGGTAAACCCTGAGGGATGAGCTGGCATATTGAGTTACCTAAGATGGTAAACCCTGAGGGAAAGGGCTGCCTGGTTGATTTTGACTAAGGTGGAGCCACCTAAGATGGTAAATCCTAAGGGAACCTGACTTTGGCACTGCCAAAGATGGTAAATCCTGAGGGTCTGGTTGCCTTAATGATGATACTCATAGTGGGCCGCCCAAGATGGTAATCCTTTAGGGAGATGACTATTGGATCCTGGTGTAATGCTAGGCATGTTTAATATTACTGAGGGAAATCATTAATGAGTATGCAGCTTTGTTGGATGTAACGCTTATGAATTACATTTAACTTTAGAATGAGGTTCATGACTTAGTCACTCATCTATTGAATGTCTTGTGGTTGGACACAAATGGGATGGGGTGTGCTTGTTTGCATGCGATGACTATTGCGTCATATTTGAATTTGGGGAAAAACTGTAATTCTGCTCTAATACCCATAGGCCTTACTTGATAGCACATGCTAACTACGTTGTATATGACTAGTTAAAATGGAAATGAATTCTCATGTTATATTAAATGTGTTTTTAAGTGTAGCAACGAGAATGTCTGGATATGCATGAGTTTAGTTCTTTTCCCTTATTGGGCTTCGCAGCTCACTGTATTATTTTGCAGGTACCAGTCAAGCTGAGAAGAGAAAGGAGGTTGAATGAAATGAAGAAAGCTTGATTGAAGATGTAACATTTTGAATTGTATATATATATGTATATATGTGCTGACACTGAATACGTGTCATATCTCATTTTTTACCATGATCCTTATACATCCTGTGGGTTTTATTTTCTTTGATAGGGCATGTATGAGACCCACTTAAACTCCTGGTTGGTAAGTAGGTGTTAGTAATGCATTATAATAGATAGTATGGAGACGGAGTCTCCCTTAAAGGATTTATAATTTTTGTGTTGTCTATCAGGTGAACCGTATAGCATGCGTTAAATGCATAAGTCCAAAAAACAGGGGAGACTCTGCCGAAATTTCGGTAGGACTCGGTTGTTAAAGGAGAAAAATATTTTACTAATAAACTGTGACTTGCACAGGACAAGAGCACCTAGCTCTCTCAACACTTCCGTTGTGATATAAATTATGAAGAAAAAAAAAGAAGCAAGGCCACGTAGGCCTAACTCGGCCAATCGTTAGGCTTGATTAAGCTTAATTGCAGCCCCGGGGATTGGGGTCTTGACATACCAAGTTCACATGAACTTCAAAATAAGAAACTGGTTTGAGAACCATTTCTAATTTAGCATTGTTTGAATTATCATATCAATGATTTAATACGTATGTTACTTTTGTGTATATGATTTTCATGTAGATTTATGATTTATCATATGTTTTTAATCTAACATTTTTATAAATGAAGAGTGTAAATTGATATTTAATTTTAGATTCATGTTGCATACCTAATTTTGAAAGAACAATTAATTTATTCAGTTCAAAGTATCCAAACATTTGCTTTACTTGTGAGAAATGAGACGATCATGATTTGCATATGCATGATTTTTATACTTTGAAAGGAATGCTTAAAAATGCATGGTTTTGCATAGGGTATATACATCATGTGATACGATTTTGAGATGTATGAATATGAATATTAATTGATTGGACTACTGAGCCATGCTTTGAAATGAATATTTCATATACATGGTTTTGCATTATTTTATGTGATTTAAGATCTATGATATTGATCATTTGGTGATTACTCATTAGGTACACATTCTATGAGCATCTATAAGTCCTGATGGTTATGATTTCATCAATGAGTGGCCGTGTAAGTGTTGATGGATACTGATATCTTGATTCATTAGGCATGTGTTCTATGTAATCCTCAATAATATTCCATGTCTTATATTCCTTCCCTTCGATAAACCATTAAGGTTTTGCCAAAGGAAAGCGAAAGAGAATAAATGGCCAATGATCATTCATCAAGGTTCCATCGATGGCAACGAAATCTGGCAGGAGCCCAACGAGGATTATTACAGCACTGCACATTTCAAGATTTACATATCTAGTTAAATTGATGCAACGGTAAAGAGTCGTCATTTGACTTTGAAGTCACGGGTTCAAAGCGTGGAAACAGTCTCTTGCAAAAATGCAAGGTAAGTTGGTTTAAGAGCTTTGTGCACTGGAACCATCCATTTAGTTAATTGCTTCACCCATTACATACAGATTTTCAGTCCTCAACCAACTTAAAAATGCAATGGCATTTTGATTGATGATCTGAAGGTGTTATATATGAGCGCATCTTTGTTCAGTAGATGAAACTTATACAAAGAGAGTTCGTTCCTTTAAATTCACATCGACCACTTTCACCATTCAAATCCTCCCAATTTATACCAACTCTTCCAGAATGGAATGTGATACTCCACATCTTCCATAACTGGGCATCTCCATTTTAATGTTTAGCATTGAATCCGGGTTCTTGATAACTTAGCTGGCGCAGTGTACTCAGCCAAAGTCCAAAAAGCAAGTAAATGCCCTTAACCTCCCACAAGTACCTTCAATTTTGTTGCAGGTGGGGTTGGAAATTAATACCTCAAATAGAAATCTCGCTGGCATCTTCAATGCCCTCTTTGTGCTTTTATTTGTTTGGTGTCATTGTCTACACCCCAACCACTCTCCTGTCTTCCCATTAAGGCAAAAGCAATCGGCACTTACAGGTGGCCAAAGGTCCATGGATGCCATTCATACAGAGGTACAACACATGGTACAACGCCGTGTGGACCCAACTTTTACATTATGGACCCCACTTTTGTTGATCCAGCCCCTTCATCTAAATTCCACGAGTTTAGATATCTTGTAGCATAGTAATCACGATGATTAGAGGCCCTAGTATATACTGGACAACCGTGCTTGAGCGTTGATCATAGAATTGTCCAATTATCTTAATTTTTAGGCTACAAGATATCTAAAATTCAAGAATATCAGATGAACAGGTAGAATCAATAAAGGATTTATCACGTAAAAAGGTCAATAATGTGTGCGGATGTTTTTTGGCTGTTGTGGGATGCTGATGTCAAGGCTGGGTTAACTTTTGTGGTCCACCCCTTTCCCAGACCTTCAGGGAACTTCGTGTGGTGGCACTGTCACACTTTGGCCCATTATGCTAGAGGAATGCTGGCTGCTGAATCGAATGGCGACCTATCTGTTTGGTAGAAAAGAGCAGCCTCAGTGCACAAACTTACACGTACATGGGGTTCGATATAGTAGACGGTCTTACCTGTAAGAGACTATTTGTACCCCTTAAACTTGTGACCTCAAGATCAGACTAGGACAACTTTATTGTTGCGCCAAGGCTTCCCTTCACCCATCTGCTTGGTCAAGCTCACAAATGTCATTACCTTCAGGAGAAACAACGCAGATAGCAGGATCATCTGTGTGACGGTGAATTATATCAGTAGGATGGGGAACCTCAAGATGGATGTCCATATCACCAAATTTATGTTGGTCCTGTTTAATTGGTCCATGAGAAGGAGAAGATCAAAGAGATGGCAAGGAGAAGGCGACAACAGACCCTGGACAAAATCATCCCTAACTAGTTACCTTACCCATTAGTATTGGCAGCCAGAACACATGGATAAAATTGCTTAAAACAACCAACAGTTCCTGAGGCTATTTTTATCTGTTCATTTGAGACTGAAGGAAGACCACACATCTCCTATTGTTGAGGACTTAAAGGGTAATGAAGCCACTTAAATGATCAGTCTGTCCCTAAGAATCGAAAGTACGTTTGACGAAAGTGAAACACAAGAAAGATAACCTATTAAGGTGTTAGGATCTACCATAGCACTTGTCTAGCAGCAATTCTTGGATCACAAGGATAGACCTACAGGCGGGTTCCATCACTAAATGAATGGTGCCAAAGATTACCTAAACTTGTGTTCGGCCATAATTGTGCGTAAACGCAAAAGTAGTATCTTAATTATTCATCTCTGCCAGTCTTCTTTTTCCAAATTTGGACAGACACCCACCCACCTACAAGCGACCGCAAATCCATTATCTCCCATGGGACGGCCCCCCTTCTTTTGTTACTAGTCTAGAAGCCCTTAGCTCCACGCTACCATTTTGTCATCCCAGCATATAAAGTAAAATGATATCCGAAACCTCGTTTGATAGCTAGAAGGGGCAGTCTTGGTGCACAAAGCTCCTGCTTATGTGGGGTACGGAGAAGAGGTGGACCACAAAGGCTTAAAGTACACAGTCTTACCTTACATTTTGTAAGAGGCTGTTTTTATGCCTTAAACTCGTAACTTCAAAGTCACATGACGACAACTTTTACCATTGTGCCAAGGCTCCGCTTTTAGCTAGTTTGATAGCTATATATACTAAAGACTACATTAATCAGCTTCTAAGTTGTGGTTGAAATAGTTCTGGACAACTATAACAAGCTTCTAATAGATAATCAGAAAGAAATGGGGATAAAATAGTTTGAAAAGAGGATCCATAGACCAATTCCATGAAGTAAAACGGCCTGATTTTTCCTTCTTCTTTTTTTGCACAACAAAGAATACAAAGCAAACTATAACTAACAAATTATATTTGATTCTAAGCCAATATTGAAAGCTCTCCAACGAGGAGGAAAGTGCCATCTTGAACCTGCCTGATTTTTCCTTCTTCTTTTTTTGCACAACAAAGAATACAAAGCAAACTATAACTAACAAATTATATTTGATTCTAAGCCAATATTGAAAGCTCTCCAACGAGGAGGAAAGTGCCATCTTGAACCTGCCTGATTTTTCCTTCTTCTTTTTTTGCACAACAAAGAATACAAAGCAAACTATAACTAACAAATTATATTTGATTCTAAGCCAATATTGAAAGCTCTCCAACGAGGAGGAAAGTGCCATCTTGAACCTGCCTGCAATCAAGCATAATCAAAGAGGCGCTTGTTGTCTACAAACCAACTGCCCTAGACGTATTTCAGAAAAAAGCTTGATTAGTAGACATATATTTAGTACATACCGGGTCTTTCCAGTGCTAAGCAGAGCAAATCAACGAGTACAAACTGCTCTTTTTTGCAAAATAGGAAAACCAGGCATTTAACTAACAATAATCCCGGCAGATCCAATGGTTGTGTATATCAAGGGAATACTAGCCAGCGACAAGCTTTGCGCTATATATAGACATAGGTAAATACTCCCTCATAGTGCTAGAGCCTTGGACAATTTGTTCCTAAATACTCCTTTATATTTTTTAAGGCTGTGCTGCAAGTAAGGGGTTGCTGGTATGACCTCCTTTCTTAGAACCAGAATTTGCGAACACATGACTTTTCAATTTTGCTTCACATTTTTTTTACTTTCTCTGTTTTTTGAATGGGAGACACGCATATACAGTCTCGAACCATGATCCCCAGATGTGAGACTCCTTGCACAGTTGTGCCTATTAGAAGGCAAACTTTGGGGCAGTTGAAATTAATTATATTGTAATTCAAATATTTTCTTTTTCTTTTTAATTATTAAGTCTATTAGTGACGACTTATTTTTTTATTTTTCTTTCTTTTTCACAAGCAATGAATTACAAAACAAATCACTCGCATACGTTCCTAAATGTTATTTTGATCAAAAGGGAAAGTGAGGACTTAAACCTGCAATCAAGCATAATTCAGTGAAGATAATAAGGCAATAAGAAAGATGGTCTAGAACACTAAATGGCGGGCAGCCTTCACCGTCTCCACTTTTATATATGCATGTCCATCACGAGTACGGTGTGGCTTCATAACAGATTATCTTGAGCCAGCCCACTTTGAGTTGTTAGGCCCACCAGTAACTGTTCGCTGTCGATCATCTGATCAAATTCCCTCACTTTGGGTGTTTAGGAGCCAAAGAATCACACTTATTTGATAACTCTAGCAAGTGAAAAAATAGCCCTTTCTATCATCAACGAAAACACATCTTGTCAGACCCATAGCAGACTAAGCCAATAGCGAAGCATGATTTCAGGGCTTCTAGATTACAAAGTCAGATAAAGTAGATGAACGGCGTGGACCAACAGAAGATCTTGCTCGGCATGTATAAATCTGGAGTTCCTCAGGGTAACTTGGCGTCACGATACTCCTCACCGCAGCATTCATCCACATCCATTACAGAAGAACTCTTCAAATATAAAGAGGTGGCCGTTGATTTGTTTTATCCTAATAAAAGGAGGTAATGGTAAACCCTCGTCAGTAGCCATACCGACGCTCCACTTTTACATGGTGAGTCCAGCGCAGGTTGATCATAGTCCAGTCAAAAGTCATGTTGAGGAATACACATATTGAAAATTAGAGGAATCAAATGAACAGATCTGATCATGGTCTATCTGAGAGAAGGCAACGTCGCAAACTACTTGTCTCTTCAGAAACAAGGGAATTTCGACAACATCTCATGATTTAAGATATTTGTGTGAAAGCTTATTAATAAGGGTAAGTGAAAGTAGTCAATGAAGCAATTTATGACATTTAATAAAAGATTTTGTCAGAAGGCAGGAGATAAAGAGTTCGATGAGGATGTTATTAGATATTTTGTCAAGTGTGCTTGAGTGGTGGGCACACTACACAAGTAAGGGAGATGTGCCTCCAATTCACCATGGTGAGTCCCATGCACGGTTGATCAGATTTGTTCATCTAATTTCTATGATTGTGGTTGATGGTTTTAAAGACTGAAGTGTGTACTTTTTATATACAAGCACGACTGTCATAAATGCTGTTTAAAGATAGTCCAAAATGAACAAGTTGAAAGCACATTTTAGGATCTTAAAATCGTCTAATCTTTGTGATGTTTATTAATAAGATATTGGATGTTAGAAAAGTCAGATGAATGGGTCCAGTCAATCACGTGATGGACCCACCAGGGTAAAGTGGGGCGCAGCACCATGGTCTGCTAAGCGCAGGCCTTTAGAATTTCTCCATTTTGTCAGTTGGTAAGGGATAAAAGTCTTCTCCTTTGATTGGAGAAAACCGAAACCGGTACTTCTTACAAACCAGTTCTCTTTTGAGATTCTAAAATCGTAGCATATAATTAGCAAAATGAAATGCTTCCGGATTCTAAATCGTCCTATGATGGTATTTTTGAGATACAAGATATCTAAATCGAGGTAAACAGATCAACGGGTCAGATCAACGAAATGTGAGTCCCATCATGTCAAAGTGGGGGCATCACACAACTGCAGTAGGGTGTTGTGGCACTGTACGTTAGTTTTTCTTTATTTTGTTGCCATGGTATTCATAGAAAATAAGACAGAGAGAAGTGCTCTCATAAACACCAACTTTGCAGCCATTTCTAGAAAATTTGTTCATAGTTCAGTTCTCTTGAGTCCTAGCTCTTGCTACCTTCATACGTTTTGCCAGCTTACTGTTAATATAAATGCACCTGCAGTATATCAACCAACCACGTACTGCCTGGCGCGGCTGGTATTTATTTCCTCCTTCAATCCTTGTGCATATATACACACAGCTACTTCGCAGACAAATTTATCTTCCAGTCAATCTCTCCATTTCATTTTTTCCCATTTTGGCTGTGCAGATACCCGCCTATGGTAGCCATGGCGAGTGGGAGAAGTAAAAATGCGTTTCCCATGTGGGTTCTTCTAGCTGCTTTGGTTTCTCAAAACATGGTGATTCCAGTAATGTGTAGAAGCTTGGAAGGTTTTGAAGATCAGAAGAACTATTACCCACCTGACCCTCATGGTACCCCAAGAAGTAAGAGTCCTCTCTCTCTCTCTCTCTCTCTCTCTCTCTCTCTCTCTCTCTCTCTCTCTCTCTCATATGTACACAAATATACGAGCATTATCCTAATGGTTTATTGGTAATGATGCAGGCTCACCAAGAACTCCTAGTCATGGAACTCCTTCACATGGATCTGGTGGAGGTGGAAGCTGCGGAACACCACCTTCTCACAGTGGCGGTGGATACTCTTATTCGCCTCCAAGTGGTCATTCCACACCGGCCATTAGTCCTCCATCTGTGGTTACTCCTCCTCCTAATCCTTCTCCTTATGTGCCTGGCACGCCGTCTACACCAACCCATGTGCCTGGCACGCCGTCTACCCCAACCTATGTGCCTGGCACGCCGTCTACCCCAGTTGATCCAAACCACCCGCCATACCTACCCGGCACTTGCAAGTAAATCACTCTTTACCTCTCTCCCTTTAGCTTGCTAATGACATTGCACTATCAATCCATAATATGTAGATGAGGGTATATATACAAGAATATGTATAGCCTATGTTTTCTTTTTTGGTTATAATAGGGTGCCTCTTGAAGTGGAAGTAATCCTTGGAGATGCAAGCCACCACCTTCAAACCACGCAGACAGGGTAAATGTAGAAGTTTAGGTCTATATGGAGAAGAACCATGACCCCTACTCGCCTCACCTGGTTCGGGTGATAGTCCTGTATCTGATAGCTGGCTTAGAATGTAAGAAGGTAATGTCACAAAACATATGCCATTTCATCAGGCTCACTGATGATGGAAGTCACTGGTTAACAAACTGAATGAGGTGACGTGGCACTTTATTGAGATGACATGACACTTTAGATGTCGATAGCCCCTTCGATTATCATAAACAACACTTAGAAATTAATTATCCTTCAAACAAGAAATATTCATATGGGAGTGGATCCTCACCAAACTTCTGTATGGACACATCCAGACCATTAAGTTCATTGAGCGGATTGTATTGTGGTAAGACAGCACTACTAGGTGCTGGGCCATAGCGTATGTGGGTTAAACATGTTGGTGTCTCGCAACAGACGGATGATCCTAACCCTGCTTTTCTTTGGTTCCCTAATCGTTAGGATCATCCATTCTCTGAGAGGGTGAGAGAGATGTAAGAGAGACGTAAGAGTTGGATAAAGGTAAGAGTAAGACACTGGAGAGACTAATTACGGAAGAAAGATGCACTTTAGACTTCAAAAGCAGCCGTGCATTTGAAACTTTGGTATCATGTCATACAATAGACTGTAAGCTCACAGAGTTCTTGTTTCTTGTAGCTTCTGGAGCACACATCCACAGCTGATATGGGGGATCTTGGGATTCTGGGGAACAATGGGCAGCATATTTGGGGCTGCAGGTGGAGGAGCATTTGGTCACAACCTTAGCTTGAGGGACGCTTTGGCTAACACCCGGAGCGATGGGATCGGCTCTCTGTACCGAGAAGGCGCAGCTTCCTACCTCAATTCAGTGGCCAGCAACAGGTTCCCTTTCACTACCGAACAAGTTCAGAACAAATTTACGGCTGCCCTCGTATCCAATAAGGCTGCCGATGCTCAAGCCCGGATGTTTAAACTAGCCAATGAGGGCAAGCTCAATGCCTAGAGCATAAACAAGTGTCCGGTTACAGCACCTTTCTTTCGTTCTCTCCAGTTACATGCTTCTCTTCTCTCGTTTCTTCATGATTTGTACCAGTAGCATAGTCTGCTTGTTAACATTAAGGCGTTTTGTTGTCTATGATTATATGTTGCTTAAAGAAAGAAGACAGCTAGTTTCGATGTTTCTTTAAAAAAGGAGCAGCCCCGGTGCCCAAAGCTCCCACTTATGCCGGAGAAAGGGGCATGCCACAATGACTTAAAGTAGACAGCCTTACTTTGCATTTTTGCAAGAGGCTGATTTCATGCCTTGAACCCATGACCTCAAGGTCACATGGCGACAACTTTCAATGTTTCTTTACACCTGGTAATTAGAACATGTTGCCTGAGAGAGAGAGAGAGAGAGAGAGAGAGAGAGAGAGAGAGAGAGAGAGAGAGAGAGAGAGACAAGACCACGATAATTCCGCATCATCTTTCTATTATTAGTTGTCAGCAGCATCACTCAATGACAACAAAGTTTTAGTAAATTCTGGTAGGAAGGCACTGCAGTGACCAACCTACAATAACAAAAAACAACTTAAAAGTTGAAGGATATCTTGGCCATTTTTATCTAACATGTCCCACAACAGAACTGAGCAACTCTCTGATTTCAATGTGTTGGGAAGACTTCATAATTAGCATATTCTAGACTATCTTATACATACAGAATCTTAAAATGTCTGAAAACCAGTATGCCTAACATGATCAGTCAACCCAATCAAATAAATGAGTCTCAGCACAATCCAATCTATGATCTTCAGCAAGGCCTCCATAGAGCTCTAAGTTTTCTAGAGATTGTCAGATCTAAGTTTACTATTATACAGTAATTATGAACAAATTTTGTTTTGATTAAAATACCTAATTATCATTCCCTCAGCCATCACAGCCAAAACAGATACTGGCCCTTCTAGTATGATGGTTGCCTTTACTTATCACTCATTCCAGTTAAATAGAATGGCTTTATAGCTGTTATGAATTATGATAAACAAGTTAACTGTTGCTGTCTGTTTTTTGACGGGTAAAGGTGAAGCTTCAAGTTTGAACCACCAACATAAACATTATGCTAGTAGATGACTCTGGTAGGCAAAGGCCAAAAGAAGCTGTGAAAAAGTGGATGTCATATCTTTGGATCATGCATAAGGGATGGGTCGCATGGTATTGCAGATAAAGCACACAGAATCACACAGAACTATTGGTTCACTGTACAAGTTATGCTGATTTGATCTTGTCTCAAGAAATTATTGCTTGACCTCGCGATGGAATAAAAAATCATATGTTGGTAGAGCAAGGTACTGTTGGCTGAAATGTTCAGTGCTGATGATAGAAATGATTTATTGTCTGATTGGAACTTTCTGTGATGAGTGATAATTTTGCAGCAATCACTGCACGAAACTTTTCATATAGCATATCCGACATGGAACTAATGGTCGGAGTTGAATGTCCAAAACAAGAAATTTCATTGAAAGTTTCATAGCAGGCAAGCAAAATTTGGGAAACACTGGTAAGATGATTGCAGTATCTGTGACATCTCAAATTTCATGTTGCTGGGAATGAATATTTTGATCATTCATAAGTTCAACCACCAATTCAAATTTTCATCGGGTGGAAAATACTTCCAAGTTTCCCAACACAGCTAGCAAACTGGTATATAGCAATCGACTTCAGAGAGGAATTCAATCCAAACTGGAGTAGTTTACTTCTAAGCACAGAGCAAGTTCAAATTCAGCTTCTTCCTCCCATCACGTCCACCTTGTCTGGGTGTGTAGCTACATGAACAGAAATATGAATCTTGACCTATGGTACTTAAGAACTCAAGCAATTCAATTCGAAAGACTGCCATCTTGGATTTCTTTAATATCAAAAGAAACTATCTTTGAATACTCAGAGGTGGGACATTGAAGCTTCACACTCTTTTAGAGTTGATGAGTAGAAACAGACGAATATGTTGGTTGTACTGTTGGTTGAAATATTCAGTGCTAATGGTAGAAATGAATTATCATCTGATTGGAGTTTTTTGTGATGAATGATCATTTCCAGCAATTACTGCAGAAATTTTTTTTCATATAATATCTGACATGAAAACCAATGGTCAGCGTCAAATGTCCAAAACAAGAATTTTCATTGAATGCTACACAGCAAGAAAGCATAATGTGGGAAACACCGATAAGATGATTGTAGTATCTGCGACATAAAACATTCAAAAGTTCAAGCACCAAATTCAAATTAGAGATGTAGTTTACTTCTAAGCAGAGAGCAAGTTCCTCTCCTTCCACCGCTATAGGAAGAGAAATATGAATCTTGAACTATGGGAGTTGAGCACTCAAGTGATTCAATTAAGAAATCTGCATATTGGATAAAGAAGAAACTCTGTTTGAGTATCCAGCAGAAAAACATTAAAGCTTGACACTCTTTTAGCAATGATAAGTTAGAAAAAACTAATATGTGCTATTATGTTCTCCAATTCCCTACTCCAAAATTTTCCAAGCCTTTACATTCTGTAATGACCCCAATTTTTGTAATATTAAAAGCCCATGAAAAGTTCAATTTTGAAGATAAGGGCATTTTGGTCATTTCACTAGTCGCCTTAACTAAACCCAGAAACTTGGTCCTGAAAATGGTACCATTAGATGCGTCTCGGAAAAAGGAATCCAACGAGACCAAAATCACCCAAAACGGAGTCCGTATGAAGAAGTTACGGCCGTTTAAAGATAGGGGTATTTCTGTAATTTAAATTAAAAACGAAAAAGACAGAAAACGCAGGGGCCGTTTTGATAACGGCACCCCGTCTTCTTCTTCCTCACGATTTCTCCGGAAACCCTAGTTTCCAGAGATTTCTGCCACCGACAATGGCGGCACCGCCATTGGCAACACCGCCATGGCGGGGCTATAAAAACCCCATCTTCCCTCTCCAAAAACCCCGTTTTCCCGCGTCTTTCCGGTCGTTTGAGGCGGGGTTTCGGCAAAAAACCGGAAACCCATCTCTCTGCAATCTCCGGCGACGGCCGGGGCTAAGTCAGGCCGGCCATCCCCGTCTCCCCATTCCCCTCTCCCCTCTTGTTCCGGTCGACATTGGGGTTTTCCCTTCGTGGGTGGTTCGGACAAACACAGAAATCGGCGACACGGGGTTTCGGACGAAATGGGGTTCCATCACCGGCAATGGGCGTCCCCGTGCCTACGGTAAGCCACTTCTCTTTCCTTTTCGTTTTGCTTTCCCCGAGGCCAAGATCCATGCCGGATGCGGTCCTAGCAACCGGTTTTCCACCGGGAGAAGACGGGTTCCTTTCCAAAACCCGTCGACCGGGGGCGCCGTTCCCGAGCTGCCCAAACTAGACCTTCGTTCCCCTTTCCTTCCCAGCCCGGATCCACGCCGGATGCGGGTGCTCTTCCGACCAGAAAATCACCGGTCCTTGGGAGAAAACGAGACGGTGAAAACCCGTCAAGAGAGAGAGAGAGAGAGAGAGAGAGAGAGAGAGAGAGAGAGAGAGAGAGAGAGAGAGAGAGAGAGAGAGAGAGAGAGAGAGCGCCTCCCAGGGGCGCACGAGCGTCCCAGGGGTGCGGGCGTCCTCGTGTGCATGGCGCGGTCCAAGGGCGCCTGGCAGACACACACATACGTACCCGAAGCCCCCTGGGGGCTGTCCTTGCGCACGCGTCGCGTGCGAATAGTTTTCTTGGCTCGATCATGACTCATGGGATGTCCTAGGAGCCAAAGCACGCCGTAGCTACGCCTAAGATGCGTCCACGCAATGCTGTCCAGAGTGCACACCTTAGCACACCATTCGGACGTGCGTACATGACCCAACCTGGGTTGCGGTGCAACCGGGAGTGCACGCGTATACTGAAACCGTGAGCGCGCACTCTAGAACCGTGGCGCGGGGACCACTGAGCACTACAATTGGGTGGCCCATTAAGGGCGCGACCTTGAAAAATCCAATTTCGGAGCCTATATAACTCCAGCTTGACAAGCCAAAAGGACTCGTCGTCCGTAATTTTGACACAGACCCAATTATACAATAAAATGCGGGACATTCTTAGATAAAGATCAACCTTTAGAAATATCAGAGAGTAACCCCTAGAAACTAACAAATCATACAGATCTAACCTTACCATGTGAACCTAGAAATAACGTCTAGCTCTTATGTTTGAACATCATTCAGGACTTTACCAAGGTATTCTCGGACTCGATCAAGGAGGGACACGGAGCTAAGTAACGACAATTGAGGTAGGTGACGACATTTAATGTTTCGTTTTGATTTTAAAACCTTGTATTATCATGGCATTATGATTGATGGTGATTTAAATTATACTGATTATTAATCAATGATTTTATGAGATTTAGAGTTTTGTGCTATGATTGCTGTTTGATTTCAATCATATATTGAATGGACTATGATCGATGGTTTCATGAGATTATCTACTTATACACAATTAGAAAATTATCTTTCCTTATTGCATCATTGAAATTGATGAGTTTTTATGAGAAAGAAAAGTAGAGGCTTGGTGGCT
The DNA here is from genome assembly GCA_035236585.1 of Warburgia ugandensis. Classification (NCBI taxonomy): domain Eukaryota; kingdom Viridiplantae; phylum Streptophyta; class Magnoliopsida; order Canellales; family Canellaceae; genus Warburgia; species Warburgia ugandensis. The sequence goes on from CP141130.1 coordinate 9,860,302, forward strand.
GGTCTTTTTAAAGGCTAACTCCAGGATGAGGAGCGTGCCTTGGGGATTGCGAGCCACGAGTGCTCTTGGTTTTGACATACATGATTTTCCTATTTTGAGTTTTATGACGGGTGCTCTCACCCGGTGGGCGTCATCTTAGGAGGGAGAGGGCCGGCCACCCACCTCCGAGATTTGTGATGTGATATGATTTTGATATGATAGACACACTGCCCGTAGATGGCATTCGATAGGGGTTTGGTAACATGGATAGTCCACACTTCCGGTCCGGGCCTTTCCATGGGGACGGACCCTAAGTCTCCCCGTTATGGTGTCGACGGGAGCGGCGGTGGTTGAGACCCATGGAGGTGCCCATCTGCGGCATGACGATCCATACTCTTATTTGGTATGCTTGCATGATGAGCATGAAGATGTGATGGTATGCACAGGTGTGTGACGACACTCGAGAGGTTTGATATGAGTACTCATGCGACGTGATACGAGTGTATGGGACACTCGTGGGACCCATATACCTTAGGGTGCCTTGTTGTTATTGTATGCTCATTTACATGAGATTATATCATGTTTTAAATCCATGAGATGCATGTTTTATCGTATATGATGTTTTGAGATTTTATTAGCATTGCTTAAAATAATTATATTCCAAAAATTACTTTACTCAACGTATCAATACAATTATTCGATTTTGTTCCATTGATATACATTAAATGTCTATGTACCTACCAAGCCTTGCTTCTTGAGGCATTGCTTTTGTTGCAATGCCTCGGATATTAAAGGAAAGACACATGAGGAGTTAGAAGAATAGTGATCGAGAAGTCTCATTTAGAGGTATGTTCTAATTTCACATGGAATTTGTGTATGTATATATGTTATTGGACTTGATTATAGTTATGGGAATGTGGCGATATTTGGATGATCCCGGAATAGCAAATCTATTTTAAACATGTTTACTTGGAAAATAAAATCTTGTTTTGTGTCAATGGTGACCTCGGGATTTTTTTCAAAATGAAATTGATTTAAATTATTTTCAACATTTTAGGTTTTTGAAAAAAAAAAAAATTGGGGCCCCACCTTTCGAAAAGATTTAAATATATTGAGTTGAAAAACCACAGGCCACGGTTGGTATCGAGAAGGGTTCATCCACTCACACCAATCCCAAAAGTCCATGTGAAAGATGACAAGTCCAAGGTGAGAATTAGAACTAGTAAGAGCTAAATGAGTAAATCGATTAGTAAATTACGAAACTAGAATAAACACCATTTAATGATGCTAGGGAGTTGAACTAGTAAGTGGAAGGATAGAGTGAAAATCATATATAGAGTTGAATCATATCATTAATAGACAATGATTCAAGTGGGAGACATGAATAGTCATGGAAAAAGAAAAACGATCAACTAGAGGAAAAGTAAATTCTTATGAGAATAATGAAGCTCCTAAGGGTAAGAAATCGCTACATGGCATGCGTGAGTTAGTAACTCTAGTGAGAATATTCATGTTAATAGATGATTGCTAATGGAGAAACCGTCTTGTGAATATAACATCTAATGTGAGAGCGATGGGTATGGCAGCTTTAGAGGTACAATGGTTAATGGTGAGTAAAGATTCGAATAAAGATTGTGAATCAGCCTTCTGCGGGTGAAAACTTTACTATATGATAGAAGATATGTGTATATAAATTACTTTTAAGAAATCAAGTTATAACTTGGACTATGCTTATAAATTTTGAAAAGTATAAAGGCTAGTATAAGCTATGCAATTGAGCAAGATCGGTGATGGTTACAACAAATGAGAACTTGAGAATTTTAAGGAAGTATTATATTCATCTAAACGTGAAGTGGATTTAGTTGAGGAATAAATTATAGTATAAATAGAAGTAGTAGAGATGACTAGAACACAAATAATATCAAATCACAAAGAGGCACACCATCAATAAATAAGTGAAACACAGCTTGGTTTAACAAATAATTAGGTAGAGGATAGTGCAACCCTTGTCCAAAAATCTAGTCTAAGACGACTTAAGGATTAAGGTGCAAACAGGAAAACTCATATATGGATTAGATTATGATGAGAATGATGAATGAAGATGTTAGTAAACTTATTAGTAGATAGTTCTGACAGCATAGATTGATCTCATCAAAGGTGAGAAAATGGAAGAACCTTGAGATGGCTATCCGACACATTAATATGAGTATATTATCAAAAGGGATATAACATGTGTATCATAGGGGATGTAAAAGCGGACTTTGAGAAGAGTGACAAAGAATTTGAACACAAGAGAGTCATTAGAAGATTTTTGATGATAGTCAATAGGGATAAGAATACAAGATGATACTAGGAGATAAGCTAGAATCGTACTAGATCACAATGGTATGGATCCTGAAGGACTTAGAGCAATTTTGGATAACTTAATTGGAGTATTATGAAGAGTAAAGTGTTATCTAATAATGATAATTTGAGTAGAAGTATAGCATGACCAAAAGATCAATGACATTATTAAGACATTGTATGAATTTTCTTGAGGCTATAGGCAATTAAGGATTTCGATGATATTAGAAAACTTCAACATTTCACAGAAGTATTAAGTTTCTCTACGACAAGAAGATCGAGTATATGCAATCACTCAAATGGAGACATTGATTTTGACCAATTAAGAAAAAAAAAGAAGAGAGAACGAGATAGAGATACAACTATAAGTAATGGGTGAATAGAAAAAGGTCATGACTTTATTGAGGAAAGAATAGATCCATACAAATCTTTCATCTTGAATCATCTGGGAAGATAAACCAATCAAATTCGAAGGAATAATAATAGTTGAGTTGGTGATGATTTTAGTGTAATAGAGATAAAGCATATGGGATTTAAGACTTTGAGTAGAGTATCAAAATTACACGACATTATGTGCAAGAAATTTTCGAAGAAGAAGGGTGACCAGCTAGAGATGAAAGTAGTTTGATGTCTATATCAATTGTTGCAAGTAGAATCTTATCGGGTCCATTAGCTTCTGAGAAACACCAGTGGATGTAATCCATAAAAGGGAAAGTTGATGATATCCTACTTTGCAGCTATCTGCTTAACTAAAGTTCTATTGAAAAAGGAAACAAGATAGGACAACGACTAGTCCATTTTGTTTTTCAGCAACTCGGGTGTGATCAAGGATCAATATGATGTTTTAGAAGGAGATGTGGATGATGAAGAGATCATTAGACAGAAGACGAGGAAAAAAAAAAAAGAAAAAAAAAAGAAAAAAGAAAAAGAGATTATCCTATGATATTCGAAATGAAATAGGAGAAGTAAGATAATATGATCTTGAAAAAAGTAATTTATACATGAATAAAGAAGCATGATCCTACAAGGAGATTATCCTATACACAATGAGAAAAGTATAAGCATCCGAGGATTTTGAGATAAATGCATTACGCCTAGAGGCAGGTATTGTTAAGGCGCACGTATGAGAGTAAGCTTGTCGAGTGACAGCGAAAACTACCCTTATAGGTGAGGCCTTATAGGAGGAACAATAAAAAGGAGAAATTGAGGATGACCCTAGACTTGATTCCTAAGGGGGAAGGCATTCACCAAGAAACCATCTAAGAGACAAATACCTGGAAGATAATAAGTTATGGAATTTCGAGACGAAATTCTTTTAAGGGGTAATAATGTAATGACCCCAATTTTTGTAATATTAAAAGCCCATGAAAAGTTCAATTTTGAAGATAAGGGCATTTTGGTCATTTCACTAGTCGCCTTAACTAAACCCAGAAACTTGGTCACGAAAATGGTACCATTAGATGCGTCTCGGAAAAAGGAATCCAACGAGACCAAAATCACCCAAAACGGAGTCAGGTATGAAGAAGTTACGGCCGTTTAAAGATAGGGGTATTTACGTAATTTAAATTAAAAACGAAAAAGGCAGAAAAGCAGGGGCCGTTTGATAACGGCACCCCGTCTTCTTCTTCCTCACGATTTCTCCAGGAAACCCTAGTTTCCGAGATTTCACTGCCAGCAATGGCGGCACGCCATTAGCAAGCACCGCCATGGCAAGGTATAAAAACCCCATCTTCCCTCTCCAAAACCCCGTTTTCAGGCGTCTTTTCCGGTCGTTTGAGGCGGGTTTCCGACAAAAAACCGGAAACCCATCTCTCTGCAATCTCCGTGACGGCCGGGCTAAGTCAGGCCGGCCATCCCCGTCTCCCACATTCCCCTCTCCCCTCTTGTTCCTGGCCTCGACATTGGGGTTTCCCCTTCGTGGGTGGTTCGGACAAACACGAGAAATCCCGACACAGGGTTTCGGACGGAAATGGGGTTCCATCACCGACGCAATGGGCGTCCCCGGGCTCTGGTAAGCCACTTCTCTTTCCCTTTTCGTTTTGCTTTCCCGGGCCAAGATCCATGCCGGATGCGGTCCTAGCCCAACCAGGTTTTTTTTCCACTCGGAGAAGGACGGGTTTCCTTTCCAAAACCGTCGACGGGCGCCGTTCGTGCTGCCCAAACTAGACCTTCGTTCCCCTTTCCTTCCCAGCCCGGATCCACGCCGGATCGGGTGCTCTTGACCAGAAAATCACCGGTCCTTGGGGAGGAAAACCGAACGGGTGAAAACCCGTCAAGAGAGAGAGAGAGAGAGAGAGAGAGAGAGAGAGAGAGAGAGAGAGAGAGAGAGAGAGAGAGAGAGAGAGAGAGAGAGAGAGAGAGAGAGAGAGAGAGAGCGCCTCCCAGGGGCGCACGAGCGTCCTGTGGGTGCGGACGTCCTCGTGTGCATGGCGCGGTCCAAGGGGCGCCTGGCTTGACACACACATACGTACCAAGCCCACAGGGGCTGTCCTTGCGCACGCGTCGCGTGCGAATAGTTTTCTTGGCTCGATCATGACTCATGGGATGTCTAGGAGCCAAAGCACGCCGTAGCTACGCACAAGATGCGTCCACGCAATCTTTGTCCGTAGTGCACACCTTAGCACACCATTCGGACGTGCGTACATGATAACCTGGTTGCGGTGCAACCGGGGGTGCACGCGTATACTTAGAAACCGTAGAGCGCGCACTCTACAGAGCCGTGGCGCGGCAGACCACAGGCACTACAATTGGGTCGCCCATTAAGGCGCGACCTTGAAAAATCCAATTTCGAGCCTATATAACTCCGCTGACAAGCCAAAGGGACCGTTGCGTCCAGTAATTTTTCTGAGACCCAATTATACAATAAAATGCGTGACATTCTTAGATAAAGATCAACCTAAAAATATCGAGAGAGTAACCCACAGAAAGTAACAAATCATACGGATCTAACCTTACCATGTGAACCTACAGAAATAACGTCCCAGCTCTTATGTTTGAACATCATTCGGACTTTACCAAGGTATTCTCGGACTCGGCGGAAGGAGGGACACGAGCTAAGTAACGACAATTGAGGTAGGTGACGACATTTAATGTTTCGTTTTGATTTTAAAACCTTGTATTATCATGGCATTATGATTGATGGTGATTTAAATTATACCGATTATTAATCAATGATTTTATGAGATTTAGAGTTTTGTGCTATGATTCTTTGTTTGATTTCAATCATATATTGAATGGACTATGATCGATGGTTTCATGAGATTATCTACTTATACACAATTAGAAAAATTATCTTTCCTTATTGCATCATTGAAATTGATGAGTTTTTATGAGAAAGAAAAGTAGAGGCTTGGTGGTGGTCTTTTTAAAGGCTAACTCCCGGGATGAGGAGCGTGCCTTGGGGATTGCGAGCCACGAGTGCTCTTGGTTTTGACATACATGATTTTCCTATTTTGAGTTTTATGACGGGTGCTCTCACCGGTGGGCGTCATCTTTGGGAGGGAGAGAGTAGGCCACCCACCCTCCGAGATTTGTGATGTGATATGATTTTGATATGATAGACACCTGCCGTAGATGGCATTCGGTAGGGGTTTGGTAACATGGATAGTCCACACTGCGGTGCGGGCCTTTCCATGGGGACGGACGCTAAGTCTCCCGTTATGGTGTCGACGGGGAGCGGCGATGGTTGAGACCCATGGAGGGTTGCCACCGCGGCATGACGATCCATACTCTTATTTGGTATGCTTGCATGATGAAGCATGAAGATGTGATGGTATGCACTGGGTGTGACGACACTCGAGAGGTTTGATATGAGTACTCATGATCTGTGATACGAGTGTATGGGACACTCGTGGGACCCATATACCTTAGGGTGCCTTGTTGTTGTGTATGCTCATTTACATGAGATTATATCATGTTTTAAATCCATGAGATGCATGTTTTATCGTATATGATGTTTTGAGATTTTATTAGCATTGCTTAAAATAATTATATTCGTAAAAATTACTTTACTCCTTTGTATCAATACAATTATTCGATTTTGTTCCATTGATATACATTAAATGTCTATGTACCTACCAAGTTTCCTTGCTTTGAGGCATTGCTTTTGTTGCAATGCCTCGATATTAAAGAAAGACAGGACACATGAGGAGTTAGAAGAATAGTGATCGAGAAGTCTCATTTAGTGGTATGTTCTAATTTCACATGGACTGTGTATGTATATATGTTATTGGACTTGATTATACCGTTATGGGAATGTGGCTGATGACTGGATGATCCTGGAATAGCAAATCTATTTTAAACATGTTTACTTGGAAAATAAAATCTTGTTTTGTGTCAATGGCTGACCTCGGGATTTTTCTGAAAATGAAATTCGATTTAAATTATTTTTCACTGTTTTAGGTTTTTGAAAAAAAAAAATTGGGGCCCCACCTTTCGAAAAGATTTAAATATATTGAGTTGAAAAACCCTGGGTCGTCACACATTCTCACATGAGTCTCTCTTATTCTAAGTTCCAATTTACAATCCAAACGGCAGAAATCCTTCCTCGTGGGGCTTCTAGATTGACTAAGGTTTATCCAACAGGTTGACCAAATAATTCTTCTCCAATTCCACAGACTCTATTACCATTTACATCCATCATGGGAACTATAACATGTGAGGCTTCAGAATATTCACTGGGAGAAAATCCTTGACTTGTGTTTTAATGAATAACGTGACCAATCATCCCCCTTCTTTTTGTTTAGAGTTTTCTAGAGGAAATTCGGGGGATCTTTTTTATTATGTTCTTTTTGTGTTTTTATATGTAATTCTCAGCATTTATATTACTTTCTGACAATCTATGATCCATTAACAGGTCTTGATGATATTGCTAACTGCTTATGCATTCTATGAAATAACAAGTTAAGTTATCTTCACCAACTAACATACATCCAACAAATTTACCAAGATATTAGTAGGAACCTAGCAGAAATCTATAATTGACATCAGGACTGCAATGCAAGATACACCAAACAGAAAGTGCACAACTTCTTTAAAATGATAACTAAAAATTTATTGAAAACAAAACCAAGCACAAAGGATAAGTAGAAAGGAAGAAGTCCCTCCATCTAGAGAAAGTTCAAAAAGCTCTGAGTGACATCTGCTGATTTCCCATGCTCATTATGTTTGCTTTCCACTTTCCTCCAAGATTTCCAGGTGAACAGATTTTTTTTGCTGCAAGATGGAAGAACAATTTTGCATTGACTGTCCATTGTCGGCGTGTGCAGAGTGGTCCTCCAAGCACAGCTGGCAGTTCTTTGCTCTCCCTCTCATGGTAGTTATCCTGCTATTTGGGTTATGAAGGGACCTCTCTATGAAGTATGGCCACAGCCGTACAGACCATTAGGAAGGAAAGTAAATAGAGGGTGTTTGAAACAAAGAGCCTTTTAAGTGGGAAAGAATTTGTGGTATGCAAAGAACACAATTTTCAATTGGTCCACAGACTCAATATGAGATCTATCTAAGAAATCACAGGTCATTATAACAGCTCTTCTCTTTGGCAAGTTAATGGTATTGATACTTGAAGTGCCATAACCAATAGGTGGAACTAGCTAATCAATACGGAAAAACTCAGCCACTCACAATCACTTACACCATGCGCAACAACCTGCCTGGCATAACAACATGAATAGATACTAGCTAAGATGCAGAATGTTGAAATCAAAACGATTTAAAAGATTGAAGCTTGACCTGCACAAATATGTCCTGTCAATATACAATTCAGGTGTTCATGAAATAAAGAAAATTGCTGCTCCAAGGTGAGTCATGAAATTCAATACGTCCTATATATAAAAGTTTTAAATGGTAGAAGAAGCTTTGTGAAACACATACATCTCATCTATGTGACACTGCTCCTCATGCTGCATACATCACAAACACATGAAAAGGTTAGAGGATTTGAATCATGCTGATCTCATGATATGCCTTTTTTCATTGTGTATGGCAATTTTGATTTTAGATGGAGCAGGGAACATTTTTTCCACTCATACTGATTCCTAGGGCTGAATAAGATGATAATTAGTTTGACATGTTCTGACCAAAAAAAATAAAAAATCGAACTTTTGGCACTTGTGTCAAAGAGAATGGGAATTTTTTTCCATGTGAGGCATGATATATGATAAAAAGAATAGTATAGGAAGAATCCTTTCCATGTTGGATATATAATCATAGTAGAGCTTCTCATCTCTTACACAGGTTGATTTTCTCCAATAAGATGGTGATAAGTGTCGTTGAGCTTCATCCAAGCCTATGACCAAGAACTTGACATGTACGAGACTTTGTTGAAGTATAAGGTCAACTACTTTGGTCCCAATATGATACTTGTTCCCAATTCATTTTCCTTTGTGTGTGTGTGTGTGTACAATACGTCAAAAGTTTTCATGCCATCGAAGTCCCTAGGTACAATGACCAAACACTTCAAGTCCTGGGATGTCCCAAGGCACAACGTCAAAACACTTCAAGCCCAGGGAAGTGCCCATGCACAATGTCAAAATACTTCAAGCCTTGGGAAGTTCACAGGACCAATATCAAAACTTTCCAACCTCTTGGAGGTCACTAGGCACAATGATAAAACACTTAGTCTTGGCAAGTCTCCAGACACAATTTCAAAACTTTTCATGCCCATCGTAGGCCCTAGGCACAATGTGAAAACACTCCAAGTACAAGGAAGTCCCTAGACACAATGTCAAAACACTTCAAGCTCTAGGAAGTTCCTGGACCAATGTCAAAACTTTTCAAGCTCTTGGAAATCCCTAGGAACAATGACAAAACACTTTAAGTCTTGGAAAGTCCCCAAGCACAATGTCAAAACATTTCAAGCCTAGTAATTTCCCCAGCACACACATGCACGTGCTATTGATGGCTTGAAGACAAGGTAAATCAAGATTATGTATATATTAACAGATAGAAATCAATATCATAGCTGGCTACGAGCTGACCTGATCTTATCCAGAACTTGAAATACATGCATAAGAAAATGATCCCATGGCTAACAGACTAGTTTCCATTATCCTTGGAAAGATGGAGCTAGGAAGAAGGTTTTGAAAATCAATGGTCCCCCAAGACTCCAAGGATTTTAGGACTGGGGCCTACTTTCAGAATAAGAGGAGGGAAAAGCATCAACAAGATGCAAACAGCCACAAAGAAATAAAAAGGTGAGATTAGAGCATCGTAATCTATAAGTAATGTTGGCAGCTTCATTCTTTAGAACTGCATTGTTTGTAGCTTGATCACAAACTGCATTCCTAGTAGCTTGCATCACCTATTTGAACATGCAAGGTTTGCTACTTCCAGTAAGCTATTACAAAGTCGGATACTGTGGCTCATAGTTATGCTTAGCCACTATTCTTGAGGGTGAGAAAAGAAACGACCATGATATATGTTTCAAAGTCTAAATCAAAAAGTGCCGCTTGTCCTCTAGAAATTATTCATTCAAATGTTTGGAGGGCTTCTCATGAATTGCCTCTCTCCATTTAAGCTACCTATATTAGTACTGCAGTAGTTCAGTTGAATGAGCATAAATTGGAAAGTCGGGAAATAGTTAAGAAGTAAAAACTGCTTGCTAAAGATGCTTCAAGGAGAAATTAGTAATATATGTGAAGTTGCAGGGGCACTGCAGAACTGAATATAGTTGACAGAAATCATTGTTTGTCGAATGTAAATGGAGTATCCTCTCAGTTTCGGGTCCCAGGTTCTGTTTAAATAGATTTTTTTCGGTGATATTTAAACATGGCACAAGGAGTAAGTATCAAACTGATTGAACCCTTGAATCGTTAAAACAACATAATCAAGCATTCATTGTTATACAAAGGATAAATATTCCCTTCTTAGAACAGTGAGACGTCCTTGAGTATGGGTAGATATTGCAGGAGAAATAGTTTGAAGTAAGGACTTCTTTAACTGGAGATGGTTTTGGATCATCAGTCTAAACAACTGAAATGCATACTGGAGCTTCTATGTAAATAGAAACTTGACATTTACTACAACAACTAGAAATTTGGTACATATATATCAAACGCAGAAAGGACCAAAGAGCACGATAGATAACAAAGTATTGTCCGTGTTAAGTATTCATTAACAGAAAATGCAGATCAGTCACAGAAGCGACATCTGCAGCACTGAAACATCCCATCATTGTCTTCCCTACCAGAACAAATAATTTATGATTTGCACTATTCCTCAAGGCTTCATCTGGATCCACTTCATATTTTTAAGCTAAATCCAAAGTAGCTAAAAGTCAGACTCTTTCCAGTTAAGTCCATAAATTCAACAGAACATTTAATGTCATTTCTTTCATCATTCCACTTTAATAAACTTTTCTATCTGTGGTAGAATGTGAGAAATCATGACAAGTTCCACCAGTGATGTTCAGGGGCCTTCTGGTTGGAAAACTACCTGCAGCTGATATGTAACAAAGGTGTAATTTGACGCTGTGATAGTTCTGATCACCTCATGTGAGACTCATACCAGTTGAGAATCTGCTCTGACTGCAAGCTAGTCATCTCATGGTACCCGAACGCAAGATTCAGCTCCTCCTGGATATGATTTGTCCATTCAAATTTATCAGATGATAATTCTAGCTCTTTGAGAGCTTCCTGCCAATGAGTAGCACGTCCATCGTTCTTCATATATCCCTTTTCGTCAACAATGCCTTTTTGAAGGAACAAATTGAACAAGTTGACGGAAGTTGTTTGATCCAAACCTGGAATTCTGTCTGACAAGAGATCTGGATTCAAAGGGAACTCCAAACATTTAATCTCTGCCACAGAGATACCTTTCTCCTTAAGAGCCTTTATATTTTCACCAACCAACCGCATTCTTCTATGATCTTTTGGCATGTGTACAAAAAGGGTAGGAGGATAGTTGGCTGGGATATCCATCATTTTATCAAAAACTCCAGCTGCAATCATCAGAGCAATGCTACTAAATCTTATCTCACTGGCAAGTGCAGAAACAAAATACCCACCAGAAGATGCCCCTAAAGCCATAAGCGGAAGCTTTTCAAGCTTATTTTTGTCAATCCACCATTTGATAATTCCCTTAACACTTTCTTTTTCCTTCCCAAAGTTCCAGCACCTCCCAGTGCTTGATATGGTTAGGACAGCGAATCTCCGGTTAAGAGCCTGAAGAACAATAAGCCGTTCTTCAGGCAAACCAACACAATTTGGGCAACTTGGCGATCTATCCCAAAAGTTTGCAGCTCTACCATTACATCCATGAGCTATAAAAAGAACTGCCTTAGGCGAATCAGGTATTAGCCATACCACATCTGTTCCATTCATGAACTCTAAAGCAGGATGGAATTGAACTGACGACCGAAAGCTATTCCATTTTAGTTTAGGAAGACTGAATTGGTTATCATGGTTTCCCTGATTTTTCAAAATTATAAAGACCACAAGAATTAGGACAATAGCTGCAAGTACTGATGCCCGGCATTTTTGCATTCCATGCCATGATTTTGCTGGCTTGTTCACCCTCTTCAACATTGCTGTGATCATAAATAATCAACTTATTAAACAATATGTAAGAAGGAGAAAGTATCACCATTTTCATGTTAAGTTAAGAAACTCCAATGATAGTGATGGATGAATTTGATTACGTAAATCTGAATTTTCACAACCAATCAACAAACTCGTATGCTTCACAAGAGCCAAGAACACAAAAATAAGAACCAAATGTGACATAGTAAACCACTCATTCTCCTTGGTAAATGATAAATTTAGATAATGATTGAAATGACAAGTTCTACCCATTTTGAAAGGAAAAAAAAGAAGTGCCCATTTTTCGATTTAAATACAGAATCCCGAGATAATGAAGGATGAATTTGATTAGCGTAAATTTTGAATGTTCAAAGACCAATTGGACAAATTTATATGGTTCCGAAACACCCATGAACAATAGAACCAAGGGAAACATAGTAAACCACTCAAGTGTAATTGGTAACTAGGAGAGGAAAAGTTTCTCTATACCAACAATCGTTGCATGATAATATTGACTAAACAACCATGGTAAGACAAACCATCTAACACCTTCGCTCTTATGCATTGAATGGAACACTTGTACGTTATAAGCTTGCATAAATCTACAGAAAAGAAATGAAGAGAGGGAGAAGATGATTCTCCGATAGCTACAAAACGTAAGCGAATGATCAGTTCCAATGAATTCACTTGAAACTGAGAAGTTATGAAGATGAGGGTATGAACGAATGAAGGAAATCCATGATTTTTCGCACTTTTTGCACCGATTGAAGTAGAAATTTAATGAAATTGCAGTAATATGTTGATGCTCTTACCTGTGGGCAGTGATTGGAGAAACGACTCGGGGTCAAGCCGAGACGAGAAATTTTCCTTGCCTTTCCCGACTTTTGAATCGGAAGATGGTGGTGGTGGGATAGGTACAACACAGCTACTTCCTTTTCTCCAGGCAAAGGCGTTTCGTTCGTCTTACCCCACGTTTTTTCTCTTCCAGTCTTCCTCCTCCTCCTCCTGTTAAAGCTTAAAGCCTTTACGTTTTCTCGGTTGGTGGCCAGCCAGTTGCAGATTGACAAGTATTTATCGGCAGAAACAAATAAATGTCTGATCGAAGATGTAGATGTTCGGCGAGGGAGTTTCGTGATCCCAACCGTTTGTCTTCAAGAACCCATTTTGGATTCGCAATACTCCAAAAATCGTCTGTTGGATGATGTTAACCTTCCAATGTTGTTTTCCGATCTTACGAGCCGTTCATGCTTTTCGCAACGCAAAGTTAGAGGTTAGAACGCCTGATGACCGGTTGGATGATCCATGAAAGCAGCCCACCTTCTTTGACGACCTACAGCTAATTAAGATTGGCTCCATCAGACAACAGCCCAATAATCAAAACAACACCAGCATTAGTTTAGTCTTTAGACTCTTACAAGGGTAGCCACTTCCTCTTTCTATAGTTTTTCAGGTGTTTTGGTTATGGTTTTTGGGAGAGAACCATGTTGGTGGCTGGTAATGTCAATCTATGCTTATCCTTATTAGTCGTTGCTTATTTTATTGGTAATTTTTTAAAGATTTAACCTCCACATTAGTTGTTTAGTAATGGGCAACCTTGGGCAAGGTCTAGGGAAGGGGCGGACCACAAGGGCTAATAGTATGCACCCTTACCTTGCTTTTGCAAGAGGCTATTTCCACGATTAGTACTTTAGCCATGAATAACTATAAAAACAGGATCCATCGCATTTTGGAGTGCATGTTATGTATAATATATGCATTATAGAGAGAGAAGCTTCAGTAAAAGAGTTGCTTTCTAGAGAGAGAGAAGGAAAGTTGTTCTTTTTCACTGTCTACACTCTTCTCCTCAATTTTTATGTGTTAATATTTGCATTAATAATTATTAAGTGGATATATATTAATAATTAATGTTATTAATAATTAATTAAATATTACTTAGTTTTATAAAGTAAAACTAATAATAATTAGTTAAGTAGTTTTTGATTTATTATTAATTACTTCTCTTACTTTATAATTTATCTAAATTAATAGTTAGTCTACTAACTAATTCATATACTTCTGTAATGATTGTTACTAGTACACTAGAATTCTCTTAACATAATATCTGATAAATTAATTATCTCGCTAAGCTAATATGAAGTATTTGGTTTCAACTTGGGCCAATGTAGTAAATTAATAAACTTGCTAAAGGGCCCATTGATTACATAAAATAATAGTATCAAGTTTGATGACCTTTTTTTGATAGAAAAGGAGTTCAAAACTGTCATTACATTTACTAAAACAAGGATAGACAAAGGCAATGCATCACTCTATTGGAGAGAAAATCATAAAGCAGAGAGATTTGCCTATCTATTGGAGAAAAATTGGAAAGGAGAGACTTTTGTTCACTATATGAGAGGAAATTTGAGAGAGTAGAGGTGAAATAATAAGAGATAAAGGCTTGAGAGAATTTACACAAAAAAGATTCAATACGCTCTTTGGGTTGTTGAAGAGGGAAAGAACATTTGGAGAATGTAGAAAAGTTATACATCCATTAAAGGGCAAGACCGGTGCACGAAGCTCCCGCCTATGCGAGGTCTGGGAAAGGGGTAGACCACAAGGTTAAGGTTACATGACAACAACTTTTACTGTTGTGCCAAGGCTCCCCTTCAAAAGTTATTCATCCATTGAAAAGAACAAAAAAGAAAAGAAAAGAAAAGAAAATGCACAAAACATTATTAAATTTGTAAAAATGATAAGGATTATATATACATATATATATATATATATTTAAGGGAGTTATCCAATGAAATAAAATCCCACACATCAATGGAAAATCTCTTGTCCCAAGGATATTAATTTAAGGGGTTTCTGTTATAATTTATCATAGTTTAACTTAGGTGATTAGATAGTAATTTATACTTATTTTATTGAGAAAATTTAATAATTTAGTTAGAGAAATTTATCATATCTTATCTTTATCTAATTAATATACTTTATAAATACCTTATAATTAATTAAGTAAACTTAGTGAAAGAAATTGTGGTCATCATTGAATTATTAATAGTTAAATATGTTTGAACCACTTTATCTTACTATTTTACACACTAATTCAACAATGTTAATCTTTAGAGTGTTCCAATAACCGTTCCATATTTTTGGGTGATTGTACTAATTTTGAACTTTTACTTGAAATCTCAAAGGCTTTTAATTGGATAATTTTGTGTGGACTTAGCCAATACATGCAATAGAACTCCTTAAAATAATATCTAATAAAATAATTATTTCTTTAAGCTAATACAAAGTATTTAGTCCCAACTTGACCAACATGGTAAATAAATAAATTTGCTAATCTAATAAGGTAATAAAAATTTAAAATTTCTTAAAGGCCAATTGATTATATAAAATAATAGTATCAAGTTCGAGGACTTCTTTTCATAAAAGCAAACTCAAAGTTGTCATAACATTTAGTAAAATAGGGATAGACAAACACAATGCACACATGTTATTGGAGAGAAAATTAGAAAGGAGCGATATATGTTTACAATTTGAGAGAAAATAATAAAGGATGGAGGAGAAATAGGAATAGATAAAGGAGAGAGAAGATGCACTCAAGAAAGATTCAATATAATTTTTATAGTTGTTAAAGAGAGAAAAATATTTAGAGAATGTAGAAAACATAAACATCCATTAAAATGAAAAAAAAGAAGAAGTAGAAAAGACACAATCTTGTTAAATTAATGACAGTAATATGGGTATTAGTTATACATTAATTTAAGAGAGTTATATGATAAAATAAAATTATACTAAATCAATATAAAAAATTTGCAATCCCAAGGTTATTAATAGTGTCATTAATAATACTATTTCGTAGTACTAAAACTATGGTTAAGTTTAATTTTTTACACTTTCCACCAATAAACCCTGCCTAATCTGTGCCTAAGTTTAACCTAATGCTATGGTCAGGTTTCCACAGAACAAAGTGTAGTCTGTAGTCTGTGACAAGCCAGGCTCCAAGGGCCGACCTCACATATATATGGATGCCCTGGATTAGAAGTGCAGTACAAAATTAAGGAATTCCCCACCCCAAGTTAATAGGATTGTCAATGCAATTTCTGTCTAAATTTTCAGCACATAAACGTATAATTAAAAATGGTACATGTGATCTAAAAGCTTAATTTAGTAGCCCATATCATTGGGATCGCATGACAACTGAAAAACACAATTGTTGGATGAATGACTTTGTTTCATTTTTCAATTAGTTGCTTCTAAGAAAAGATTTGACAGAAAAAGGAGGAAAGGTCCAAGTAATCAAATGGTCACGTAAATTCAAACTAGCTGTCTTATGTCATGTACAGGTTAGAGAGCCTCGGATGAAGGGCCAGATTAATGAGGCTAATGTCACATTGGTGGATCAAGTCAAGCTCTCATTTGGGTTCTTCTCTTAGAATTGATAGTCGCAATTGACAATGTGGATCAATAACTTAAGGAGCCATGGTGTCAGAGGAGCTTGAGATGATTCAAATTGACACAAAATGAAGTCAGATGACTAGAAATTCAACTTAATAGTGAGCTAGGATGAAGAATGAGAGTCTTTGTGCAACGGTTCAATTGTTGTCATATAACTTAGATGTCATGAGTTTGAGATATGAAAATAGTCTCTCCTAAAATGCAAGATAAAATTACATTCTATAGTCTTCTCCCTTTTAAGACTCCGCATATGCAAGAGCTTCTTAGACCAGGTTGCCCTTTTTTTAGTGAGCCAAGATGAGATGATTTTTATGTCAACTCCTCTTAAACTGCGCTAGCAATTAGACAAAAAGATATCACTTCATCTCACCCCATCTCTAGTGATATAACACATCTCATCTCAAGTATATGTAGTGAACCCTTACAATAGTTCCTTAATCGAGGTGCACGTGTCAAATTTCTCCATTCCTCAGCCAACAACTCACAAGGAAGAATCACTTCGCTGCTCTCTCACAGCCACCAATTCTACCAAACCTATGACCGTAATAACAGGGTTCGTGATTTTGACCATCGACGTCCTCCTCAAAAGTGGTCCTCTACAAAGGCAGAATTGGCAGCTGGCAAAGTGCATACAGGGAAGCTAGCTGTACCATCCCCTCCCGGGTCAAATTATACATTTCGAAATCGAAAGAGGCAAACAGATAAAAGCCGTGTGTCGGTGCGCGGACTTATTCCGTTGAACCGTGTGTTTCTCGCACTTGCTCGTTGGCTCATAATTCAGTGACAAAATAGGGGCATTTTTCGTCAATTCAGCCACTCCAATGAAAACCGCGTTCTTCCGAAGGAGGAATGCAAACATTTTGTGGATCCTACCTTTAAATGATCCCACTCGTTCATCTTAGATTAAATTCAATGGTTTAGAACCTTCTTAAACAACATACACTTTCTTAAAAGCTTAAATTATTCATACTATATAATTTTTGACCTATCAGAAATATAAAGTTGAAATAACGATATGAATAATTTCAATTATGAAAAGGTGGGCCCAAAAAAATGTGGTCCATGTGAGGTGTGTTATCAGAGAGCGGAATCACATGTTAAGTTTTCTGCACGGTTATAGAAGGGTCCCACATTTAACGCTTATCTCGAGGCCCAATCGGAGCTATTTTTGTATTAGCGAAGAGGCGAGGAGACTAGAGAACGGTTTGGATCAACCAAATGTGGAGCCTGGAAGCCCAAGATGGGCGCCACACGACAACTTCCCGTGGAACGGTCGCGGCCTACGGCAGCATTCCTCGGGAAAAATGATGGGCTTCTTTCTTACCTACGTTATGCGGATCCGTTTTGGACCTTTCTTTCCTTCCTTAACTGCCTCTGTCTTTCTAAAAGATCGTACCGTCGGCCAATATAAATGCAGCTGGCCAACCGCCCTTGATCCCTCGAGGAAACGCTCGTTTACGTTTCCATCTCTCTCTCTCTCTCTCGGGGGGCGATCGCGATCTGAAATCGGTGAGTTCATTCATCTGATCTTTCTTTTGCATCTGCAGATGTTCGTTTCATTGGATCATGTTGAAGAACTTCGGAATTTCGTCGTTTTCTTTTTCCTGTTAAATCTAGTTTGAGGACGTCTCGATTGGATTGTGTTTCGTTTTCCATTTGCCAGATCTAGGAGTGCAACTTCAAGATTTTAGCTTTTGAAGCTTTTAACCCTAGTTCGCCCTTCCCGATCGATGTAGATCTTTGCGGAAAGAGGAAATCGGGTTGCTGTTTGGAAATTTCCTATCTCCAATTCGTAGTCTTTCCGCGTTCACTTGTGTTAATTTCTTGTTCTGAACACGGATCCAATGAAAGAAAAGAAAAGAAAGTCGGAATTATTGGTTTTTTTAGTTGTTGCTACTTTTCTGCTGTAAATTAGCGGCATTTCTTCCGGATCTGTATTGCAGTTGCAAAATTTGTGGAAATTTTTGTGAAATTGTGTTGTCGTGTTGTATCATCTGATCTTGATTTTATTTTTCTGTGATTTGACTATGTCTGCGTTAGTGATTGAATCTCATTGGTCTAATTCTTGTCAGGAATTAGGTCTAGTTCTTTGAGTCTTGTTTTTGAAATCCTGTTTTTCCAAAATCTGTTTCTGTTTTATAGAGTATGCTCTATGCTTGTGCTGGATCTATTTGTCCGCACTTTGTTACCTTACTTCTTTAGTAGGATTTGAAACTTCGCTTCTTGCTGGGAGCTGGTTTAATTTTGTTAGAATCAGCTACGTTCTTGATTATATCATGCTTGGATTTTTCTTTTTGTCCGCATTTTGCATCAATTTTCACTTTCAAAATTTCTTTTTACTTGTTTGACAGTTTTTAGGTTTCCTCTCGTCATTATTACTGTTGTTATTGTTATTCTTTTGATGGTTAGTTTAACATCTTATGGCTGCTTCTCTGAATCTGGCTTCAAATTTTATCTCTGCAGAACTGACTAAAAATGTCGACATACACACCTAAAAACATTCTCATCACTGGGGCTGCCGGCTTCATTGCATCCCATGTTGCCAACCGGCTGATCCGAAGGCATCCCGAGTACAAGATTGTGGTCCTTGACAAGCTTGACTATTGCTCCAACCTGAAGAACCTCCTTCCCTCGCGATCGTCCCACAACTTCAAGTTTGTTAAGGGTGACATTGGCAGTGCGGACCTTGTCAATTTCCTCCTTATAACTGAGTCCATTGACACTATAATGCACTTTGCAGCCCAGACCCATGTTGACAACTCCTTTGGCAACAGCTTTGAGTTCACTAAGAACAACATCTATGGCACCCATGTCCTCCTTGAAGCTTGCAAAGTCACTGGTCAGATCAGGAGGTTCATTCACGTGAGTACAGACGAGGTCTATGGTGAGACCGATGAAGATGCTGTCGTTGGGAACCATGAAGCCTCTCAGCTTCTCCCAACAAACCCATACTCTGCAACAAAAGCTGGAGCAGAAATGCTTGTTATGGCATATGGAAGATCGTATGGGTTACCTGTCATAACTACTAGAGGAAACAATGTTTACGGCCCCAATCAATTTCCAGAGAAATTAATTCCTAAATTCATCCTTTTGGCTCTGAGAGGGAAGCCCCTTCCAATTCATGGAGATGGATCAAATGTAAGGAGTTATCTCTACTGTGAGGATGTAGCTGAGGCTTTTGAAGTTGTTCTGCACAAAGGAGAAGTTGGACATGTTTATAATATTGGGACCAAGAAAGAAAGGAGAGTGATTGACGTGGCCAAGGACATATGTAAGCTTTTCTCACTGGATCCTGACTCGGTCATTAAGTTTGTGGACAACCGGCCATTTAACGATCAGAGATACTTCTTGGATGACCAGAAGCTGAAGAACTTGGGGTGGTCAGAGCGAACCACATGGGAAGAGGGGCTGAAGAAGACAATTGATTGGTACACAACCAATCCTGATTGGTGGGGAGATGTTTCTGGTGCATTGCTGCCTCATCCAAGAATGTTGATGATGCCTGGGATTGAAAGGCAATTTGATGGGTCAGAAGATGCCAATGAAGTTGCTGAACATGTCTCCAGTAATTCTAGTCAGAATCGAATGGTAGTACCTGTTCCAAAGAGCAGCAGCTCTGGTCAAAAACCGTCCTTGAAGTTTTTGATTTATGGTAGGACTGGATGGATTGGGGGTCTCCTCGGACAGATATGTGAGAAGCAAGGCATACTCTTTGAGTATGGAGAGGGACGTTTGGAGGAGCGGTCGCAACTCATTGCAGATATCCAGTGTGTCAAGCCAACCCATGTTTTTAATGCTGCTGGTGTGACTGGTAGACCTAATGTTGACTGGTGCGAGTATCACAAACCAGAGACAATTCGTACCAATGTTGTTGGTACCTTGAATCTTGCAGATGTTTGCAGGGAGCAGGGGCTTTTGATGATGAACTTTGCTACTGGATGTATATTTGAGTATGATGCAGAACATCCAGAAGGGTCAGGCATTGGATTCAAGGAAGAGGACACACCCAATTTCGCTGGTTCCTTCTACTCAAAGACTAAGGCAATGGTAAATCTTTCAATGCTCTACCATTAAGGGAAAAAAAAGAAAAAGAAAACAAAAATCTGTTGATTTGTTTTTGATTTGCTGAGTCTGAACAGGTCAATGACCTTTTGTGTATTTGCCTCATGCATGATCCAGGTTGAAGAGCTTCTGAAGGAATATGAAAACGTCTGCACCCTTAGAGTCAGAATGCCAATATCATCCGACCTCAGCAATCCACGCAATTTCATTACAAAGATCTCTCGCTATAATAAAGTTGTTAACATTCCTAACAGCATGACCGTTTTGGACGAACTTCTGCCTATTTCAGTGGAAATGGCGAAAAGAAACTGCAGGGGTACATGGAACTTCACGAATCCTGGAGTAGTGAGTCACAACGAGATTCTAGAGATGTACAGGGACAACATTGACACTAATTTCAAGTGGACCAACTTCACTTTGGAAGAGCAGGCCAAAGTTATTGTAGCCGCTCGAAGCAACAATGAAATGGATGCTTCAAAGTTGAAGAATGAATTTCCCGAGTTGCTGTCTATTAAGGACTCCCTGATCAAGTATGTTTTTGAACCCAACAAGAAGGTGTGAGGTCTGATGGAGAAGCAATTAGGCTCTTGATTAGACTAGGTCTCACAACTAACTGTTTGTTTTGCTTCGGCTATTGGGATTTCATTTGCCATCCTATTGCTATCACTGTAGATGCTGCTGCTACTACGTCATGTCTATTGTTACCTTAGTGATGTTAGAATAATTTATTTAGGTTGTTCTAATTCTTTGTTGTTTGCTTATTATTTTAGGCATGTTCATTGTTTTTCTTTTATGAGGGACTTTTTGTTCATGTTCCTTATATATGGAGATGTTCTAAAAGATAGGAAGCGTGTACTCATTTTAAATTCCTATTGATGGAGTTGTTTGTTTCTCAACGCTGAGCTTTTATTGAATTTCCTGCTTTTACTCTAGCCATTTATTGGAGGGTGTAACAAGTAGTGACTGCTTCATTGGTTTCTTAATGATAGCTTCTTACTTTGAAACAGCGTGCGTCTCATTACATGCAATATAAGTTGCTGAGGGAGACAATCCCAGTAAAATTCATTTTCATGTTCTGATAGATCTAGCATCTTGCCTTGCACTTTTGGGAAAATACAAATATAATTGGTCTGGTCTTGGTTTCTAGGAAGTTGCTGGAAGCATCTCTAGGCACTTAAGAGAGTTTACTTTTATTGCTTTCTGGGATTTGGTTCGTGGAAATATCACCAACCTATTCTCTGTAAGGTCTGTCCAGTGTTGCCCGTCCTATCTCTAGTACTTTGGAATCTTCAGAACTGGCTGTAAATTACTACCTACAATTGATTCATTGCCTTGAATTTGTATTGACCGTAATCAAAATAAAGTTATCAGTGGTTTGACCCCAGCATTGGAAAGTGCTATATCTGTTAACTTTGTCTGCATTCTATGTAGATTTACTTGTTCGTTTCATGTGCTAACTTAACTGCATTCTGTGTATGACCTTCCTGTTACGCGGGGCAGGAAATAATCTATTTTGTCAGAGAGGGAGGGATTACAATGGCCTAAAAGTTAGGAACTTACCTTTGCAACATGCAATGAAGAAACATCAACTTACCTTTGTATCATGCAATGAAGAAACAAAATGTAGAGGAAGACAGAACGGTGTTGACCGCCAACTCCAGTTTAACTGAAAGTGAGATCTTGGTTTCCAATGACCGCTGGGAGTGGGAGCAATCTCTCATGTTACCTGCAATACTGATACAGGTTCCGGATGCAATTAACTAGAAATTTGTGGGATTCCCTAGACTCCCAAGTCTTAGAATAAGAATATTGGAGAACATGACATTCCATATCGACGAGCATAGCTGAGCCTTGATATACTACGTTGGATTTCTACTACAAACTTTACAATTTTCTTCTCAAAGGGTCCTATGTTGAAGTTTAATCCATTAATATTAATATAGGATAGCTTTTAAAAAAGAAATATAAATATAAGATAAAACAGTGAGAAACTAATGCAACTAGGCATAACTGAATGTATCACAACATTTATACGTGAAAAGACAAAGCAAATATTTAGGTTGAGTAAACTATATCTTAACTTAGTTTTCTATGAAACGTAGTGATGTCCAACTTGAGGCTACCCAACTAAGTCTTCTGTGAAAAAATATGATGACTAACTTGGATGCCAGTGAAGCTGCGGCTGAGCAGTAAGTTTTGTCTTCTCTATTACCAGTAGATCATTGGTTCTAGTCGCAAGCAGAAAAATTATTTGGCTCAATGCTCAAACTTGTTTTTAACTTAAATAAAAAATGCAAGCCCTTGAGCTTGTGGGACGAACAGGAAAAATGTCTTCTATTGTCTATATTGTCCAAAATACGTAATATGAACTGAACACTACCCTTATCTGAATGGAATCATACTATATTGGTACTCATTTTGATAAGCTGTGAGAAGACTGGAAAAGTTTACAAGGTGATCAGGTCAAGAGCGTCTACTACTGTAGGTGCTGCCGTAGGGATGTTTTTTGGGAGATCTAAGCTGTCCATCATTTTCAGCGTACAAAAATTAGGTCATCATCAAGACCTTATCCCAATTAGGAGTCGGCCACATAAATCTTGTTCCTTCATTCCTCTCTATTAAGTATCATGGCTTTATTTAGTCCCAAAGTTTTTAAATCTTTCCTTACCACTTCTATCCATGTTCTTTTGGGCCTTCCCCTCGCCCTTTTAAAATCTTTTACTTTCATTGCCTCACTCCTTCTAACCGGTGCCATTTTCGGTCTCCTTTGGACATGCCCAAACCATCAAGTCTAATCTCCCTAATCTTGTTACCTATTGGTGCTACCCCTAGATTTCCTCTAATATTTTTATTCCTAATTTTATCATTTTTTGTCTTATCACTCATCCATCTCAACATCCTCATTTCTGTGATGCTGATCCTATGAGCATGATGCTCCTTAATTGCCCAACACTCTAATCCATAGAGCATGGCCAGCCTTATGGCTATTCTATAGAATTTTTCTTTTAGTTTTAGGGGCACCCATCGATCACGTAAAACTCTAGATGCACATCTCCATTTGTTCCAACCCACTTGGATTCTCTGGGTAGCCTCCCTCTCAATCTCTCCACTCTCATGAATCATTGATCCTAAGAACCGAAAGTGGTCTTTTACAAGGACTTCTTGGTTATCAATCTTGACTGGTGTTCCACTCACTCTCCTTGCTAAAATTGCATTCTATATATTCTGTAACACCCCGGGTTTTTATGACATTTTTATTTATTTATAATAATAATAATAATAACTGTATTCGGGATCCCATTTTAAAAAGATTTTAGTAATTATTTTACTAAAAAATTTCTTGAAAACCTCCAGGTGTTATTTTCTTTTTTCAAAACATCGCAATTTAATTCACAATATAAGTATAATTTTGTGATAATAGAAATGAAATAATACACCTGTCCATCAACGTCAAATTTCATCAGCGCCTTTATTTTCAAACTAATAAATATCCAAAACACTATAATAATATGGCCCAGAGTCTATCCATCATAACATCCCATTAAATGTCCATTATATGTATAACTATCTTAATCAAATCCATAAAATAAAAGTATACAGTCCATATAGAAAGTCAAATTGTAGTCATGTTTATTAACTCACATCAAAATCTATAACTCAAAGTAAGGAAATCTCTCACTGCTATCATGATTTCTCAACGATCTTGCCTTTCCTGCTATCATGATTTCTCCGGGTGCTATTGCTTGTGCAGATACATAGACAATTAATGAAATAAATGAAATAACAGTAATGACAAAATAAAAGAAATAAAATCATTATAACTCATGCCAACATAGTATCAATTTCTCAAGTATGCTAAAGCATGCATTCCACGAATTTAAAACATGATACGATCGATGTAATTGAGCATACAATAATAATAATAATAATAATAAGGGTACCCTAAGGTAATGGGTCTCATAAGCGTCGTATACACTACCATCTCTGATTATGAGTACTCATATCTAACCTCTGAGTGTTGTTACACCCAGGTATACTATCCCATCACCATGCTCATCATGCAAACAAATATAATAAGATTATAGATCGTCATGCCACAGTGGCAACCTTCCATGGGTCTCAACCACCACCGCTCTGTGTTGACATTATAACGGGAGAGTTAGCGTCCGTCCCTATGGAAAGGCCCGGACCGGTAGTGTGGACTATCTATGTTACCAAACCCCTACCAAATACCATCTACGGGCAGGTGTCTATCATATCATAATCTCATCACATCACAAATCTCAGAAGGTGGGTGGCCGGCCTTCTCCCTCCTAGCATGACTCCCACCAGGTGAGAGCACCCGTTATAAAACATAAAACACGAAAATCATATATATGCCAAAACTCAAGAGTACTCGTAGCTCGCAATCCCCAAGGCACGCCCCTCATCCTAGGGTTAGCCTATAAAAGGACCAGCCACCAAGCCCCTATTTTTCTTTCTCATCCAAATCCATCCATTTCAATAATGTAATAAAGAAAAGAAATTGATATCTATGCATAATTAGATAATATCATGCTCATAAAATCATTTGTCATAGATTTATTCAATACATGATTGAAATTTATAATAATCATAGCGTAACTCTAAATCTTATAAAATCAACGGTTAAGAATAACTGCAATTTAAATCATAACCACTCATGATGCTAGAATTATGCATGGTTTTAAAAATAAAATAAAACATTAATTGTCGTCACCTACCTCTACGTGAGATCACTTAGTTCTCTCGTAAAATTCCTTTAACTTATATATTCGGATGCACCTGTCAATGTCACATCACTATTTTAAAATGTTTCTAAAGTAAAAGTGGTTATTTATAAGTTTTTAGGTTGAATCTAGGTCTGCGTCATTAATACGGTCACAACACCTCTTTCGAATTATGATTTGGACTCCTATAGCTCTCAAAAATCAAGTTTAAAGTGGACCTATGCCTCTTTTAGGGCTGACCGACCACCATAAGCTCTTTTGCACCGGCGGCGCAGTTTACACTGGTTTATACCAGCACCAAGTTTACATTGAGCTACACGAGCGGTCTCAGTTTACACCGGGTTACACTTGCGACACGGAAACCGGCTTCGGAGAAGACGGCCGGCTTTCGGTCATCTCCAGTGACCCTATAGGTGTCCAAATTACTTGGTTTTGAGTCATTTTGTTCGAAATTTCATCTAGTTTCCATTTCTACCATCTTTTTGCATTGATTTTTCCAAAAACTATGGTTTTTATACGATTTTTTCTATGTTCTTAAAATGTTCCATGGGTATTGTTTTTCACATTTTTTTGCGTCTTCCAGCGTCGGATTTTCCTAAAACTTAAAGGGTTTGTTTGTGGTTCCCTTATGCACTAGATGAATCGTTGGATCTCCATTTTAACTTTGTTTTACTCACTTATTCTCACTATAACAATAAGGTACATAGATCCCTGAGAAAATGACAAACTCTTGTTTTTTTTCTTCCCCGATTTCAATTCACGCCACACACACATATATGCTATACCTGATAGGGAAAAGAGGGTTGGGACTTACCTTAACTGGCTAGGCGGTTGTTGACACTGCCAGAGCTCCACTTCCCGGAAGAACGCGATTTGCAGAGGCTAGGGTTCTAGAGAAGAGACGCGGCAGAGAAGATGATGCGAGGAGTCTGAGAGAGATAGATCTTGCTAGGGATGAGGAAGGGAAGCTTTTCCCTTATACACTCCTCTCCAACAATTTCTCCGGAGAATTTGCCGAATCTAATAGAGACGTGTAGAAGAAGGGGGTGCCATTATCAATTCAGGCCCTTGTGTTTTTTGCTTTGCCAATTTACCAAAATGCCCTTATAACTTCAACGGGTCATAACTTCTTCGTTTGAGCTCCATTTTTTGCATTCTTTATGGCATTGAAATCCTATCGATGTGTGCTTTTTAAATTCTAAGTTTTTAGGACCAAATTCCATCTATAAATTTTTAATTTAATTTATCTAATAAATTCTTAATTTATATTTAAAATTGAGGATATTACATATTCTGTCTTAGTTATGTTGATTTAAAATCCTTTAGATTCTAATGCTTCTCTCCATAACTCTAGCTTTATGTTTACACCCTCTCTTATCTCATCAATTAAGACTATATCATCTGTAAATAGCATGCACCAGGGAATCTCTTTATGCTTTAAGTTTAGCCTCACTTACTATTCTCTTAGCAACCTTTTTAGCATTCTTATATTGTTTATAGTTTTCATTATTTTTAGTCTTCTGTCATGCTTTAAAACACATCCGTTTTTCTTTAATAACTCTTTACACTGTTTCACTCCACCACCATATTTCCTTTACTAATAACCTTTTACCTTTAGATACTCTTAAGACATCTTTTGCCACTTTCTTAATGGGCTTAGCAATATTAATCCACATGGTATTTACTTATGTTTCATAGTTCCAATTTCCTTCTACCATCAACTTATTTTTGAATGAGGTTATTTTCTCTCCTTTTAAGTTCCACCACTAAGTTTTTGGATACCTATTAAGTTCATTTCTTTTCCTTTATCTTTTGATGTGGATATCCATAACCATTAACCTATGTTGTGAGGTTAAACTCTTGCCGGGTATCACCTTACAATCCTTACACATTGATTGTTCAGTATTCCTAAATAGAAAGAAGTCTATTTGACTTTTATGAAATTAACTTTTAAAGGTTATTAAGTGTTCATCCCTCTTCTTAAAGAGTGTATTTGCAATGGCTACGTTATATGAGAAAGTAAAATCGAGGATAGTTTCTCCCATCTTATTTCGTTCACCTATATCATACCCTCCGTGTATTCTATCGTAGTTTCTCCCATCTTATTTCGTTCACCTATATCATACCCTCCGTGTATTCTATCGTATCCTTTCTTTTCTTTTCCTACATGGCCATTTAAGTCTGCTCCTATAAATATCCCCTCAGTGTTGGGAATTTCTTGCATGATTCTCTCCATATCTTCCCAAAACCATCTCTTGATTATATCTTCTAACCCTATTTGTGGGCGTAAGCACTTATAACATTTATAATCTGCTCTCCTAGAACAAGTTTTATTATTATAATTCTATCACTAATTCTTTTAATGTCCACAAATTTATCCTTCAATTCTTTGTCTCCTATTATTCCTACGCCATTTTTGTTATTGCCCTTTCCTACATACCATAATTTATACCCATCGATTTCTCTAGCTTTAGCTCCTTTTCACTTGGTTTCTTGGATACAAGCGATGTTGACTCTCTTATGTTTCATCGTGTCTACTAACTCCAAACTCTTACCTGTCAATGTCCCTATATTCCATGTGGCAATATGAATCTTATGCTTTGGAGATATCCTATTTACCAGCGCCCTTCTCGATCTCCATGGCATGAACCCATGTCCACTTTTCCCTGCACCTGGGTTCTGATGTAGCGTGTGGCTTCCAAGGGGACGCTCCAGCAGCCTTTGTCCATTTATCACTACCCTCGGGATCAGATGTAGTGCATCGCTTCTGGGAGAATGCCTTAGCAACCCTTGCCCATTTTTCACCTCACCCAGGATCCGATGCAACGTGTCAACCCTTTCTCATTTTTCACCTCACCAAGGATCCGATGCAACGCGTCAACCCTTGCCCATTTTTCACCTCACCCGGGATCCGATGCAACGCCTTGCTTATGGGGAATGCCCTAGCTTGAGGGAATGTTAGTTTTCGATTCATGTCATATTAGGGTTGCTATAGTTTTAAGAAGCTGAAGATAATTTCCATTTCTTCCTTACAAGCAGGAAAGAAATAACAAAATCATCTTCACCTTCTCCCTAGCTGGCTGGCACCTGACGCAAGGGTTGCTATATTTTAAGAAGCTAGAGATAATTTTCATTTCTTCCTTGCAAACTAATATACCAATGCATATTCATTTGCAAGAAAATAAATAACAAAATCATCTTCAACTTCTCCTTGCCGGCTAGCACCTGACACAAGACCCTCCTTTTTCATTAGGGCTTGGAACTGGCATTGGCAGAGTTAGCGTACAGAAATTAGGTAACCAACTAAAATCAATGCATTTGAATGATTTTAGCCACATGTTTTGGATCTTTGAAGAATGAAAAAAATTGGATGGTCCTGATTCTTTACCTAACAAAAATTGGCTAAAAGCATCCAATGGGCATGAAATTTGATCTTTAGCCTATCCAAGCCATTCTAAGCATGGTAAATGGCTTAGATCTACAAAATATTATCACCATGAATGCCAAAAAGCAGCATCTACTCCTACCAGGACTCTGTAAGTCAAATTATTAAGCAGATTCTTACATTTTCAAGGATATTCTTCATTTTTTTGTGCTTGTTGAAGAGTGGGGATTGCTTTATGATTGCACATTCATAGCACGTAAGAAGTTTATTGGTGGGAGTGGTGAGCATAGGAGGACTTATGAGATTGGGTGGAGTTATGAAGGTTTGACAGCTTGACCAGTGCTCTAAACCTTGGTTGCTATTGTCAATGAGAATAATGTATTAGAGACAAATAGGAGCAAAATCACTTGTATTGGTAAATAAATTTGATTGCAACTTAATGTAGGTAAGAGAGGGTCTGAGATTCTAGTATCGACATGGTTGTGCTTATCACTAATTGAACTAGTGTGTGAGAAGTTTACAAGTTATGAAATGTGTTTGATCTTTGGTGGGGCTGGTGAGCTTAATAGGAGGACTTGTGACATTAGGTGGAGTTCTAGTGGTTTGAGAGCTGACTGGTGGTCTAAGCCATGGGTGCTACTTTCATTGACAGTAATGCATTAGAGACATAGGAGCAAAATCACCTACATTAGTAGTTAAGAAATTCGATTGCAACTTAATGTTGGTAAGACTTAAGATGAGATTCTAGTACTGATTTCTATTACCTGACTAAAAACAAAAAGGAAAAGGAGAAAAGATGGCCCAATATTGTGTAGAGCTATAAAATTAGGTGTTGCTGCAAATGAGGTTAGTTTGCTGGGATATATTATTTCCTCAGTGGTTTTGGTATCATCTTGATATGATTTTTAAACATCCATTTTGCTTGAAATAGGTTTATGTATCAAACATGCACAAACTGTTGCCTGAGATCCAATTTTACATATTCTCATTTCTTTAGTCTCAATGTCCATTTCTTCCTTTTTAAGCCTGCAGGTAGTGGCGTAAGAACAATAGTGGATAAAGAATTAAAGGATAAAGTTGTGGACGTTAAAAGAATTAGTGATAGAATTATAATAATAAAACTTGTTCTAGGAGAGCAGATCATAAATGTTATAAGTGCTTATGCCCACAAATAGGGTTAGAAGATATAATTAAGAGACGATTTTGGGAAGATATGGAGAGAATCATGCAAGAAATTCCCAACACTGAGGGGATATTTATAGGAGCAGACTTAAATGGCCATGTAGGAAAAGAAAAGAAAAGAAAGGATACGATAGAATACAAGGAGGGTATGATATAGGTGAACGAAATAAGATGGGAGAAACTATCCTCGATTTTACTTTCTCATATAACGTAGCCATTGCAAATACACTCTTTAAGAAGAGGGATGAACACTTAATAACCTTTAAAAGTTAATTTCATAAAATCCAAATAGACTTCTTTCTATTTAGGAATACTGAACGATCAATGTGTAAGGATTGTAAGGTGATACCCGGCGAGAGTTTAACCTCACAACATAGGTTAATGGTTATGGATATCCATATCAAAAGACGAAGGAAAAGAAATGAACTTAATAGGTATCCAAAAATTCAATGGTGGAACTTAAAAGGAGAGAAAATAACATCATTAAAAAAAAAGTTGATAGTAGAAGGAAATTGGAACTATGAAACAGAAGTAAATACCATGTGGAGTAATATTTAGGGGCGGCAAAATATGACACGACACGATAACACAACTCGAACCCGATACGAATTTAGCAGGTTCGAGTCGAGTCTTATCGTGTTCGTGTCATTTTTGGGTGACCCGAAAATGACACGCCAAAAATCGTGTCGTGTGCGAGTAAATGAATTTGACCCGTCATGTCTACCTGTTTGACACGCGACCCACTCATGACCTTATTACCTTAACACTTTGACAGTGACACGTGACATCATTTGAAAATATAGGACGGTTAATGAGTAACCGTCCTATATTAGTAGTTATATTATATAGGACGGTTACTCACAAACCGTCCTATATTAGTAGTTATAACTTATATATAGGACGGCTATTCACAAACCGTCCTATATTAGTATTACTAGTTATATATAGGACGGCTATTCACAAATCGTCCTATATTACTAGTTATATATATAGGACGGCTATTCACAAACCGTCCTATATTACTATTTATATAGGACAACTATTCACTAACCGTCCTATATTACTAAGTTATATTGGAGAATGGAGGGTTCTTCTGGAGCCACTGTTAAGAGTTAATGAGTTATTCTCACACATATACTATAAAGATATTCTCAGAGGAACAGCTTCTTCCAGGTTCTCGTTCGGGTGCATCTTAGAGAATATGAAAAGAAAGCAAAGACATGAGAGTGACAAACTATAAACAGGAATTCACAAAATATAATCCAGAAATCTGTGATTCAAGATCTGAATGAAGTAGGATTTCCTGAAATGTAAGCCGAAGCAACTTCACCTTCTAGTTTGCAAGCTTCTGATAAAACACATTTGATTGGCAATAGATAAGTGAAAGCTTGCAAACATGATATAATTACAACTAGTGGAACTTCCTCATCCCTCTTTCTGTTCACACAAACAATTGTGTTCTGATTGTCAGAAACTTGGTAGCTTAGAATCATGGGCTCCAATCATCACAATTGCCCAACATATCAATCACTTAGCGCCATCTCCATGACTATATCATTCCAATTGTCAATAGGCCTAGGCAGGCACCAATGCAGACAATCATTTTGAACTTTTGGCATTTTTAATTTTATCCTCATTCCTCAGTAAATGAATGAAATTGCCTGTATAGGTAGGGATGTCCATCAGGTCTCCATTCAAAACACCAACTTCACAATCACATCATTGAAATTTGAAAGGTTTTTTGGTATCATATTCATATGAATCATATATACAACTTCAGTATATATCAGTAATTTCAATCATCAACCTCCATTCCATATATGACTCCCTCTCCAATACATGATACAATACATGATATGATATCAACCACCCATACTGTATCTGTAGATTGTATGTACATACATGATACAATACAACCCATCTGCTGATCTAAGCCATCATTGAAAATTGATGATTAACCCATCTGCTGATCAAAACACCAACTTCACAATCACATCATTGAAATTTGAAAGTTTGAAACAAAGAAAGCACATACATTGATACAGTGTACTTCAATCAAAAGAAAAATAGAACACATTCATTGAAATGAACTGATCTTTGTATTATATTTGAGTAAAATGTATATACATGAATGATAATATGCATTCATTTACAATTTTAAATCACTGAACTACAAATTAAAATTCATAATATGATCTGTCCATTCCATTCTAATATCATCTAGATCCAACTGGGAGTAACTCTTGGTTCCAAAATCCACCTACAAGAAACATATAATAACTTAGTTCAAAGATCAGACATGTAATCTTGAATTAAGTCAGGAAATATACAAATCAAAAGTGCAACTTTGGTCAGTAAGTCTAAGTGTTACCTTTCTCAATTGTGAGACTGAAACTCCATTGCGAATGAGGGTTCTCATGTATCTAAGAACATAATATCCACACTCCCAATTTGATTTTTGTTTAGGGCACTGCAAAACAATGCCACCAAAGACAACAGAAAAGTTTCAAAATATAATTTCCAACAAGTTCAGGTTTAAAATTATATGAAAGAGTCTAAAGAGCAGTAATTAGTAAACTGTACCTTGGCCTTCTTCCAGTTGAGTTTTGGTGGGTGATGAATGCCTTCCCTCTCAGCCCATTTATACCATGCTCTACACACATATAATTGAAAAGCATTAGATTATGAATATTATTATAGTTGCCAGGTGAGTAGTTATATTATAATAAAAAGAATAATAAAGACTTACTTGTTTATAATTTCCATAAGGTGTTCCCGAATGTGTGCTCCACATGAATAAAAAAAAATTGCATGGCCACCATGCACATCCAAAGCTAGCAACATCCAATGGGACCTATAAAAATAATAGTTCAATTGAATTTTCTCTAATCTTAACTGATGTAGTATTCATGTGTATGAAACTATGAATTGTGAAATTAAAATGGCATAATTAAGCAACCTATGTTACAATGTACCCGCTATTGTAGGGAATCAGTAATGCTTGCCCCTTCGCACAAGTCATGATGGAATGATATCTTCACTTTGTTTGTCCTTAGGCAAATGGTCCAATTGAAAGACAAGAGAAGGGTCAAGGAACTTGTAAATGTCCTTGACCTCTAGTCTATGCAAGCTATCATGCAAATACCTGCATTTGAAATTTGGGTAAATGTCAAATAATTATTAAGTTTTATTAAAAAAGCAAGTATTAAGTAATGTTACATTGATTGGTAAGTCTTAACTCTAATAGAGCAGTTACACGACGTACCCTATATAGACTATATGTGCATGTACTCCAATTGACCCATATTACATATGGCTATGAGGTCTTCCTTGAAGAGTGGAACCTCAACCACATCATTTGAAAGCACACCTGCCTCTATCCTTACAGGGTTCATTGTATTTGTGTTGCCTTCATTGGCTAGTCTGTACAGTACCCTTAGGAATGGAGGTGTGTTAGGTAGAACCTCCACCTGATCCCTACACTGTAGATGTAATCATGTAACATTTTAGAAATTAGTAATGAATATATACAACATATACTGATATACTAGCAGATATAAAAGAAGAAACCTAGTGAGGTAAAATTAGAATATTTTATAATATAACAATAATAACATTGTGACTACTGACTTGTGACTTGTGAGTAGTGACTAGTGAGCACCTAACAAGTGTTTTGAACTAAAGAACTAGTACTACTGACTTGTGACTTGTGAGTAGTGACTATGGAAAAACATAGAACTAGTACTACCTGAGAAGGCTGGGATGTGGCTACACTTGCCACTATGCCAGAATTTGCCGGCGGCAAGGTTTGCTTCAATTGCCCCTTGTCTTTGCTTTTGGTGATCCGACTGTCCGACATGTTGTAGACAATATTAATCAATGAACAGTTTAGGAGGACTTAAAAAAAGGTAGGAGAAAATGAAGCCATGATTACAGTTAGTATATATGTACCTTGGAATTGTATATCATTGGTTTTATGTGTTTCTCTGGCCAACACACATGATATCCAATTGCATCCCCAACAGTTTCAACATCATCCCCTTCGACTGGAAATGGAAGGGGAGCATCTGGTTGAATGGCAGTAGTGATGCACACACGCTTAGTGTGTGGAGGCATCAACTTACCATGCAAGGTGGCGGAAGTCATGGGCCGAACCTCATACAGTGTTGTCACAGCCACATGGTTCTCAAATGTATGTAGCTGCAACATGCACTGACCTACCTACATTTGAGAAATGACATATATATAATAATTAGTGATGTAATGTAAAGTGTAAACTAAAAACAAAAGTAAATAAGTAACATTGTAAAACTAAACAAGTGAATATACATACCTCACTGATTGGGAGTACTTGTTCTGCCACCTCTTCATCTGATAGAAGACAAGGAGTAGGAGTGCAGCTATTATTATTTCTTACTGGTTGAACTTGAGGTTGAGCTTCAGCTTGAGGGCCGCCAACATCCTCACATGAGGTTCTTTCGCCACCTTGGAGTTCCTTCAATAGTTGATCTTTGACCATGCTATATATCTCCACAACTGTTTACTTCTTCCATTCTTCCAATTCTTGTAGCATAGGAGCCTTTTGTTTGGGGAAGAATTTGGAAGGAACAACACCCCGACCTTGGCCCCTTACCCGGCCAGGGTGCTCATTCTTGTTGCCCATTGCCCTATACAGGATGTCCCCCTTTGCAATAGTGCTGCTAAGAGTCCATGTAGTTGCACTTTCTTCTTGTTCTTGGGTCAACTCTTCCTGCACACATAAAGATCATAACATGATAAAATCACTATTATGTATGTAATATTTAAATAATATAC
Source organism: Warburgia ugandensis (assembly GCA_035236585.1). Classification (NCBI taxonomy): domain Eukaryota; kingdom Viridiplantae; phylum Streptophyta; class Magnoliopsida; order Canellales; family Canellaceae; genus Warburgia; species Warburgia ugandensis. The sequence continues at coordinate 9,894,780 of CP141130.1, forward strand.
TATGCAAGGGTATAAAAGTATAAAAGTATTTAACTAGGCAGTATGCAAATACAGTAAAAGTATAAAACTTAAAGTCTTAAACCACTTACAATTCTTGAAGCAATTGTTACAGTTGTCTCGTTGGCAAAGGTTTAGGAGTTACGCCCTTTCGAATGTGCCATTTTCCATAAAATAGCACGGTCGATGGGATCCGTTGTCCCAGCCTTCTTTTGCTGTAATAAGATTATAAGAGACACTAAGTCAGAGTTAATAAAAAAAAACTACTATGATTAGACAAATGGAATGTGACATGATATACTTACTACATCTACCTCTAATCGTGCATAGCCAACCTTTGAAAGGTGGTGCAGTGTATGGTTTTGTGCACAAGCCTTTTGTCCTTTTATACGCTTTGCCTGGACATCAAAGTAATGTGATCAAAGATTCAAAATACAATCAATTATAATAATTACAAGACTCAAAATTTAGCTTGGCTAGTTCAAGTTGTGATTACCTCAAAATCAGGAGATAGCCTATACTGTACAAATTGATTCCATGCTTCCTGGTCAATGAAGCAGGAATACAACTGAGGGACCATGTGAAGCGTAGAAGGATCATGAGAATTTGGAAGTATGTACTTCTTTGTAAGCTCACTCTTCCATTTCCTCCAAGCTTCACCAGCTCCTAGCAAGGCTTGCTTCTTGCACTCATTAAATACGTCAAAGGCAGACTACAAAACAAAAGAAGAAGCATGTTAAAGTGACTAATTAGTGAGTATTGTAACAACTTTGTATATCTTATCGTGATTCATATGCAAACAAAAACAAAACATATAAATATAAAGGACTTATTATGTTATATGTAGGAAGAATTTACATACCTTGACCATTTCCCATACTGAATCTTTGACTTGTGGCGATACATGTCTCCAATCAGTCACTGATACTGGCACAAGTCTTCTAATAGTGCAACATATGAAGCTAGCATAGGCATGTGCAGCACCACCAATCGGTTGGCCTTTAGTGTTGAATTGTACCATTTCTTTTATTCCAACTGAGGTTCTCTTATTTATATGTTCCATTTGTGTTGGGCCCCTCCCCTTGACCTTTCTCTTGACACTGACCACCGGTGGTGTTACTGATGGACATGTGCTTGATAGCCTTGATTGTTCTACTTCTGTGTGTTGTAATTGTTCTACTTGTACCACTCCTACCTCTTCTACTTGCTCCATGTTTGCTTCAAAATAAAAATGACTACAGTTAGACAAGAAAAGAGGAATACAATTATACAGGGATAATAAGCAGTAGCACCCTTGAAAACCATCACAAAATTTTCATTGGACAGTGGACACTATATTGGAAGCCTCCTATAAGGTCAGATTGTTGCTCCCTCTATCTCTTCAAACAAGCAATTATGCATGTTCCCATTTTTTGTGATGTTGGCATAGTGCCATAGCCCTAGAAGTATGCCATTCCAGTATGCAGAGTGGAAAAAAAAAAGTGATATTTTGTTTTTGTATAACATTCATTATTTATAGCTTGATTTGGCCATTTCATTAAGTTTCCTATCTCAAAACATTCATTCCAGTCTAATAATAATTTAAAAAATCTGTTATGTTCCTTCATCCTTTATTTTTTATTTTGGTTAACTATCACTTAATCATTCCTCTTGTTTCAACAGTTCCAAAACATCAAAAATGTTGAAAATCTGACATTGTTTGATGTAGATATGAGATATGTTAATTTTAGTTTTTGAGAGATTTTTCTTGATTTGGTTCTTTTTTCTAGGGCTCCCTTAAGGAAAAGAAGAAATTGGGATATAAGCTGTAGCTAGTTTGTGATAAATTAGATAAAGGTAATGTTTTTTTCCATTTTGTAAAAGAAAGAACTAGTTTAATGTCTCTCTCCCTCAATCTTCTGACATCTGTCCTGCTTCTTCTACTGCTCAGTCTGCTCTACATTTTAGCTGGAGACTATTTCAGTAGATGTAGTTCTCTGAGAACCTATCTATCAAGATTCACTGATTCAGCACTAATGCACTATGGGTAAAGTCAGAAGACTCAGAACCTTTATAATTTATATGTTTGGTTTTTCCGTCAGAGGAACATACATATCTGATATCTCCCATAATCCCATTCCACTTCCAGGCTTCCAGCTCCGTTTTTTTTTGCTCATCCATCTTTTTCCCAACAAACCCCGTTTCCAGACTCAAATGAAAGACAACATAAATCAAAATCTGAGAAATAGGTGTTTGACAACGAAATGACAGAACAAGTTCAAGGCAAGGATCAGAGAAACCAGACAGAGGTTTTTTTATTTATCAGATTGTGTTCTTTTATTACTTTTTACGGTTACAAAAGTAACAGAACTGTATACGAAATTACATTAAAGATGCAAAAAATCGTAAATACATACCTTTCTTTGCTTAGATCTGTGAAAGATCGAAGAGGAATGGTTGTTTTCACCTTCTCAGTATAGGTTGGATTGGATCGTTGGGTTGGAACTTGGAAGATTGAAATTAGGGCTGAGAATGACCAAGGTGAAAAGTGAAAAGTGAAAAGTGAAAATGATATATTATATGTATAGAACCATATAGGACGGTTTTAAAATAACCGTTCTATATAATATACTAATATAGGACGGTTATTCAATAACCGTTCTATAATATACTTAAATATAAGACGGTTTTTCAATAACCGTTCTATAATTATACTTAAATATAGGACGGTTTTCAAATAACCGTTCTATAATATATTTAAATATAGGACGGTTTTCAAATAACCGTTCTATAATATACTTAAATATAGGACGATTTTAAAATAACCGTTCTATAACATAATCAAATATAGGACGGTTTTCAAATAACCGTTCTATAATATATTAAATATAGGACGGTTTCAAAATAACCGTTCTATAATATATTTAAATATAGGACGGTTTTAAAATAACCGTCCTATAATATATTTAAATATAGGATGGTTTGTTTATAACCATCTATATATTGAAATATAAGAGTTGTATAAGCTATAAGAGTTATGTATTTAATTAATCTTAGTTGATGATGTGCTTAAATAAAACTAGTTATTAAGTATAGAGTGGAGAAAGAGTTATGTAATTAACTCATCTTAATTTCCTTAAGTTAAGGATGACTGGATGAGCTTAAAAAGACAGAGCATATATGCATATATGTATTATGTTCATCTCACTATCTCGTGCTCGGACTTCTCAGTTGAGTTGAGTTACTTGAGTATCTATCAGCTTAAAAGCAAAGTTATGTAAGTAACTCATACTATCATATTCAATTCAACATAGTTGTTGAGGTTGAGGTCAGGGGAGGATGAGTAAAGTTAGTGTTAATTATGTATATAATGTATTTAACTCATCTGATGATCTCACTTGAGGATCATCTTAAAAAAGCAAAGTTATGTAAGTAACTCATACTCAATTCAAAAGTTGTTGAATGTTGATGATAACATTGATAAATGATAATAAGTAAAGAAAGAGAAAGAGTCATGTAATTAACTCATTAGGTAAGAATGATTGAACTGAACTAGAATAGAAACAGTTATGTAATTAACTCAGTAGCTTGAGAATGAGTATAGAAAGAGTTGTGTAATTATCTCATTAGAGGATAATGAGTATAGTATAGGAACTAAGAAGGGTCCCAAGGGAATAGTTATTAGTTATGTAACATTGTAATTAACTCATTAGGTGAGGTGAGAATGTGAACAGAGAATAGGAGTTGTGTGTTGAATTAACACAAATGTTGAATGATATTACTAAAGGAGTTACTAAATTTTACTCTACAATGTCTACATAAATGATGGATCAAAGGATCATGGATGAATCATGAATGAGTTATTCCTAATCTATTATCATCAATTGGGAGTTAGAAATGAGAAACAAATATTGAGTTATATGAGTTGGATACATGATATTCATGAATTTGATTGAAAAGAGATATATTAGATCAATTGGTTGGTGAGACATGTGAAATTAACATAAGAAAATCATTATTCATTAGCATTTATAATTTTATACAACAATATATGACAATTAGTTAGTCTCTCTCTCACTTCACTTTTACTTGTACAACTTACAAAACTTGGTTAACTTATCTACTAAGTGTAACTTGTAAGTTGTAACAACTGACATGTGACAATGTGTAGCTAAACTGAAAATGGTTGATAAGAAATTAGGTTATACAATTATTTATAACTTATAGTTATAGGCTTATAGTTATAGCAAACAATCTGAACCAGCCAGCCAAGCTAGGCTAGGGCTCTTTAGGTTTAGGGATAAGACTTCTAATTCAATTGGATAATTGGATTTGGGCTTACTTAACTTACATGATACAATACAATTATACAAAAAGACAAAACAATTTCCTTAGACAGTTAGATTAGACTCTAGATTGACTTAGTAGTTAGTATACCTAGATAATTATTAATTAGTTAAAGTTAAACCTTTATGTTCTTTTTAGTTTTCAACTTTCATTTTGTTTTCCCGCCACTACAAGTCTACAAGGGGGGCCCCCACCTCGGATCATCTATCATGATTCATGACATCTAACTATCTAAGTTATCTAATAAGTAAGTTAAGTAACATTAAGGACAATAACTCAAAAATCAAAATATTTGACAAATGATTGAAGTGTAAGTTTCAACTTTCATTAACTCCACTTGCCACTTGCCAGTTTGGAATTGGAGGAAAGAAGGCTATCAGTCTCTGTCAGGCAGACTGGTCACTTGAAAAGCGAAAATCTAGCACATCACAGACTTCACAGTCACACTCACACTCACAGATTGGTAATGAAGGAATAAAACATGTGTAAAATAGGACGGTTAGTCCGTAATCGTCCTATATTATTATGTAAAATATGACGGTTAGTCCATAACCGTCCTATATTATTATGTAAAAATAGGACGGTTAGTGTATAACCGTTCTATATTTGGAAAATATAGAACGATTAATGTATAACCATCCTATATGTTAAAGCTTACAAAAAATAAGACGGTTAGTAAGTAACCGTTCTATATTATCTAAATATAGGACGGTTAGCACATAACCGTTCTATATTTTTAAAATATAGGATGGTTAATACATAACCGTACTATATTTTATAAATATAGGACCGTTAATACATAACCAACGTTACCAACCCAAGGTTGAAGTTGAAGGCTTGCAGGTTTGCAGCTGCTTTTATAATTTACAATTTTACAGCTGTTTCAGATTTCCCTTTCCAGACTCCAGAGGACCAGAATCCAGATTTCTTCTTCAAGTTCAAACATCAACCCTTCTAAGTTCTAACACGATGAGCAGCAGCACCCCTACTACAGCACCACAGGTATGTCATGTGTTTGTTTTTTTGTTATTTCTCTATGAAATTATGAGTCTGACTCTTTTCATTCCTCTCAATTTCCTCACTCTCGAGTCTCAACTCTCAAGTCTCAGTGTCTCACTCACTCACTCCCTTCCCTTATTACTTATTAGTAATTGTTGGTGAAGTCTGAAGTGTTTAGTTTACTGTCAGTGTGAACTAATTTTTTTTTTGTCATTTGCATTTTTGCAATATAGGCACAAGTTGAAGTTGGGAGCACTGATGTTTCTAATAACTTGAATATGCTACACCACAACAACGATGATGATGAGTTTGCTGATTTGGAGAACGTGGAGTTAGTTTCAAAATCCAATAGAGGTAAAAAGCATAGGAAACTAATGTCTCCAGTTTGGAATTTTTTTGAACACCTTCCTCTATCAGAAGATGGAAGGCAAAGGTGTAAATGCAAGAAGTGCTCTGCAATATATATTTGCGATAGCAATTTTGGTACTGGTAACTTAAAACGTCATATAAAGACTTGTCAACGGAGCTCTTCTCGTGATATAGGCCAGTTGCTTTTATCTCAAAGTCAGGGGAGTATGTCAGTGTCACTAAGTGCAGCTTCAAATAATAAGTTTGATCCTGAAGTTTATCGTGAGTTAGTAGTAGCTGCAGTTGTTATGCATGATTTGCCTTTCCAATTTGTTGAGTATGATGGAATTAGAACTTTACTAAAATATTTGCGTGCAGATTTGCACTTGATTAGTAGAAATACAGTAAAAGCAGATGTTTTGAGAATGTATAAAAGAGAAAAAGGAAAGATAAAAGAGATGTTCGAATTGGCACCTAGTAGGATAAGTTTGACATTGGATTTGTGGACTTCTTGTATTACTGATGGTTATATAAGTCTCACAGCACATTTTCTAGATAGTCAGTGGGTCTTACAAAAGTGGATATTAAATTTTTGTTTCCTACCACCTCCACATAATGGAATATCATTAGCAGAAAAGTTATACTCATTATTGGTAGAATTGGGGATTGAGAAAAAGATTTTTTCAATCACTTTAGACAATGCTTCTTCTAATGGTTCTTCTGTTGAGCTATTAAGGCATTAATTAAACATCAGGAACACTCTTGTTTGTGGTGGAGAGTTCCTTCATCTACGTTGTTGTTGTCATGTTTTGAATTTGATTGTGCAAGATAGTTTGAAAGAAATTGATGATGATATTCAAAAAATTAGAGAGAGTATCAAGTATGTCAAAGCATCACAAAGTAGAAAACAAAAATTTTTAGAGTGTGTGAATCACATGTCAATTGAGACAAAAAAGGGCTTAAGACAAGATTGTCCTACAAGATGGAATTCAACGTATTTGATGCTTGAAAGTGCTCTTTGTTACCAACGTGCATTTTGTCACTTAGAACTAAGTGACTCAAATTATAAGCATTGTCCTTCTTTCATTGAATGGGAAAAGGCTACAAAAATTTTGAAGTTTTTGGTAGTTTTTTATGATGCCACCTGCATGTTCTCTGGATCCAAGTATCCCACTACAAATCTCTACTTTCGTGCAGCATTTGTAATTTATTTGAGTTTAACACAATACATGAGAAGTGATGATGACTATATGAAGCGTATGTCCACCCAAATGTTTGCCAAGTTTTCAAAGTAATCGGTCTGAATTCAGCACCATTTTGGCAATTGCATGTGTGTTGGATCCTCGGTATAAGCTCTCCTTTGTGGAATTCTCGTACAAGAAATTGTTTGGCAGTGGCTGCTTGGAGTTTGCTTAAGTTAGGGAAAAGTTATTCTCTCTCTTCAATGAATATAAGGTTAAGATTTATCCTATTCCTTCCTCCTCATCTACACCAGTGGCTAGAGGTGCGAGTCTTGATGATAGACAGAACATATCATATAGTCAAGAGGTTTTAGATGTCATGAAGGTGATTTTTTTTATAATTGTATCTTTCATTATATGTCACTTACTACTTAGCATATTAAAATTTGCTATGAAGTATGAATTGTCTTATAATACGTTGAATAATATAATTGCATTTGCATTAGGAATTTGATTCATTTGAAGGTGAAGGAGGTACTTTGGCTATGCAAAAATCACAATTGGAGCTTTATTTAGATGAACCAAGATTGCAAGAGTCAAAGCTAGACATTCTTGCATTTTGGAAAGGTAATCAATACAGGTTGTTTGACTAATAATCTCATGTAAACACTATTTTCTGTAATCTTATTTACATTTATATTTGATTCAAATGTTGATTTTAGGTATCCTGAACTTGCTGCTATGGCTCGTGATGTCTTGAGCATTCCTATATCTACAGTTGCATAGAAGTTTGCTTTTAGTGTTGGTGGTTGGGTTCTTGACCAATATAGATCTACTTTAAAGCCAGAAATCATGCAAGCATTGATTTGTGTGAGAGATTGGCTATATGGATTGAAAGGTAATAGTTTATAATTCTATATTTACATTATATTTTATATGAGCTTAGTAATAACTAATGCTTGTTTATTCTATATGATTGTAGACTCTACCATTACAATTGCCATGGATGAGCTTACTGAGGACATTGTAAGCATAAGTAGCACTGCAGGATCACTTCAACCAACTGAAGACTCTGGATCAATTCATTTTGATTAATTTGTATAATTTTCATGACTTATTTTAATTTGTTGTGTTTGATACATAATACATTGATGGAAGTATATTTCCATCATGTGCTACTTAATCCATATTTATTTACTACTATTGTGGTTATTTGATTCATTTCAGTCTCTTTTTTTTCACATATCATGTGAATTGTGAACTTGTGAAGTGAGTCAGTGAGTGACTGAGTGGTGTAATACTAAACTATAAAGAACTGTGTTGCTTCTAAATAAAATAATAAAATATTACAGGAACATTATTGATAATTTGGTTGTCTATGTACTTGTCGTGTGGTGGATCAGTCACCAGTGATTCAATGGATATAGCAATGACCAATGAAAGGAGTTGGAGAAATGAATTCCCTCCTAACAATTTATGTGGGGGTTGGTAACTTGGGTTGAAAGTTTAGTTCTTCATAACTGAAAGACCCATGCTATTCAATTCTGATTTTCTGCTCCAGAACCTCATTGTCATTGCTTCAGGTGATCAAAGATTCAAAGATACAGTTCAGTCAGAATCAGAAGATCAGTCATAACGGTGGAGTGGAATAAAATTATAAAAAGTAAACTATAGGATGGTTATGAAATAACCGTACTATAAAATAACATATAGGACGGTTATTTCACAACCGTTATATAAAATCCGTAACATATAGGACAGTTATTTCACAGCCGTCCTATAAAACCAATGATATATAGGACGGTTATGTTACAACCGTCCTATATGTTAGGGTTTTATAGAACGGTTGTGAAATAACCGTCCTATATGTTAGTTTATTTTATTGTGGTTGTTTTGGGATTTGGCCCGTTTGGGCCTTGGCAGCCGTTTTATAACTTCTATTGACTTGGGAGTTGGGACTTGACTTGAGAGGGCAGTTTTTTTAATATGTTGTGTCGTGTCATTTCGTGTCGTGTATCCAACACGACTCAATCAATTAATCGTGTTACATAGGTCGTGTCGTGTCATTTTTTTAAGAACCGGGTCGTGTACGAGTCATAGGTTTTTGACACGACTATTAAGTGTGTCGTGTTCGTATCGACCCGTAACACTATTCGTGTCGTGTTCGTGTCGCCACAAACACGACCCGCCAACCCGAATTGCCACCCCTAGTAATATTGCTAAGTCCATTAAGAAAGTGGTAAAAGATGTCTTAGGAGTATCTAAAGGTAAAAGGCTATTAGTAAAGGAAACATGGTGGTGGAGTGAAATAGTGCAAAAAGTTATTAAAGAAAAATGGATGTGTTTTAAAGCATGGTAGAAGACTAAAAATAATGAAAACTATGAACAATATAAGAATGCTAAAAAGGTTGCTAAGAGAATAGTAAGTGAGGCTAAACTTAAGGCATATGATGAGCTATTTAATAGACTATGAACAAGAGAAGGTGAGAAAGATGTGTTTAAAATTGCAAAAGTAAGAGAATAGAAGGGTAAGGACTTAGATCATGTTAGGTGCATTAGAAGTGATGATCAAAGGGTATTAGTCAAGGATAAAGAGATTAAACAAAGGTGGGAGACATACTTTCAAAAATTGTTAAATAACAATGGCTCTGAGAATATAAGGATTGAAAATACTATAAACCTAAATAACATTGGATGTTATAGATATGAATGTATGATTAGAATACCTGAGGTGAAAGAGGCCTTGAAAAAGATGAAATTAGGAAAGGCCATGGGGTCCGATGGTATACCAATAAAGATTTGGAAGCATATGGGAGATATTGGGGTAGTTTGGTTGACTAAGTTGTTTAACAAGATTATAAAATCAAAGAAAATGCCTGATAAGTAGAGGAAAAGCTCTATTGTACCAATTTATAAGAATAAAGGAGACATACAGAGCTGCACTAATTATCGATGGATCAAACTTATTAGCCACACTATGAAACTTTTTGAAAGAGTGATTGAGAAAAAGCTACGACATGAGACAAGTGTATTGGAGAATCAGTTTGGTTTTATGCCTGGTAGGTCTACCATGGAAGCTATTTTCTTACTAAAACAATTGGTAGAGAAATATAGGGAGAGGAGAAAAGACCTTCACATAGTCTTTATTGACTTAGAGAAAGCTTATGATAAAGTCCTTAGAGAGTTAATATGGAGGGTGTCGGGTGATAAAGGGGTTTTGCGAGAGTATACAGGCATAATTAAAGATATGTATGAGGGAGCAGTAACAAATGTTAAGACCGCTAGTGGTAAGATCGGTGATTTTCTTGTCACTATAGGATTGCACTAATGATCGGCACTAAGTCTATATCTTTTCACGTTGGTTATGGATAAGTTCACAAAACATCTGCACGAGGAGATTCCCTGGTGCATCCTATTTGCAGATAATATAGTTTTAATTGATGAGACAAGGGAGGGTGTAAACACAAAGCTAGAGTTATGGAGAGAAGTATTAGAATCTAAGGGGTTTAAAATCAGCAGAACTAAGACAGAATATATGGAATGTAATTTTAGCAAGGAGAGTAAGAGTGGAACACCAATCAAGATTGATAACCAAAAAGTCCCCTCAAAAGACCATTTTCGGTACTTAGGATCAATGATTCATGAGAGTGGAGAGATTGAGAGGGAGGTTACCCAGAGAATCCAAGTGGGTTGGAACAAATGGAGATGTACATTTGGAGTTTTATGTGATCGGGGAGTGTTGCTCAAACTAAAAGAAATTTTTTATAGGATGGCTATAAGGCCGACCATGCTCTATGGACCATGGTGTTGGGCAGTTAAGGAATATCATGCCCATAGGATAAGCATCGTAGAAATGAGAATGTTAAGATAGATGAGTGGTAAGACAAGAAAGGATAAAATTATGAATGAAAATATTAGAGAAGTGAGACTAGACTTAGATGGTTTGGACATGTCTAAAGGAGACCGAAAACAGCACTGGTTAGGAGTGAGGCAATGCAAGTAGAAGGTTTTAAAAGGGTAAGGGGAATGCCTAAAAGAACGTGGATAGAAATGGTGAGGAAAGATTTAAAAACTTTGGGACTAAATCAAGCCATGGTACTTAATAGAGAGGAATGGAGGAATAAGATTCATGTGGCCGACCCTATAATTGGGATAAGATCTTGATGACGATGATGAGGCAGTGCCAATACCAGTCCATGTAAGCAATGAATCTTCTGAAAATCATGAACTTGTGAGTTTTAATCTGAACAGGTAGGCAAAACCAGCGTTATGTAACTGATAAGCATTCCTCCATAAGAAGGTACAAATGAAATTTTGAGACTTGAAATTGCTTTGTAGATAGTTCATGAGGTTAGAACAGACGCAGGAGATTACCCACCAGCAAGGTTCTGGGTTCATCCGGAGTTTTGATACTGGTCCTCGCTCTATCTCATAGATTCACTCTTTTTCATAATTTGAACTCCAAAGCTCTTGCTATTAGGAGAGGTACGACTGCTAAATATTTTGTAAGAGGTATAAAGAAATTGAATGCAGAAACAAGCTTTCTGCAGTTGCATGCATACAAGAGACATTGCAAATGACTTGAGCACTTAGCCTAGTCCTGGGTTCATCCGGAGTTTTGATACTGGTCCTCACTATATCTGATATATTCACTCTTTTTCATACTTTGAACTCCAAAGCTCTTGCTTTTAGGAGACGTAGGACTGTTAAATATTTTGTAAGAGGTATAATGAAATTGAATGCAGAAACATGCTTTCCGGAGTTGCAATCATACAAGAGACATTGCGAATGACTTGAGCACTTAGCCTAGTTGGTTAAGTGCCTTGTCTCACAACAAAGAGGTTGTGGGTTCAAGTCCGCTGCAGAGCCTACGGAATCAAAGGGTAGAAAACTAAGAGGCATTGCCAACCTAGATCTTGTTTTAGTTGTATCCTTTTCATTCTAATGATCTAATTATTATAGTCCACTTTAGGGTTCCACTCTCTGATTCAGTAGCACTGCCTTCTCTTACGAGATATAACAGAAATTTATATTTCCCACAGTACAGATATTTTTTTTTGATACACACACCAATCAGCGACCTCAGACCCGAGATCTTCACGAAAGAGGGTCCTTCTTGCTCCTGTGCTACAAGGCCTTTTGCTCACAGTACGTAAGATTTTTAAGGCATTTTCTTCTTTGTTTGGTAAATTCAGTGGTTAAAATTGACGAAAAATTCAGGGGTAAAGTTGCTCCCCAAGATAAGATAGCGTGGTATCATAGTGAGCCTGTCATTTGATGAGCTACACTGACTCAGAATCTGCTTTACTGAACACTGCTAATAAGAAAACGCAGTGTATATCGACCTGAAATTCACGTATGCCCCAGTGGAGTGAATTGCAGAGTGGTATTGGCGCACAGAACCTGGAGAAATTGATTACTAACTTATCTTGCAAGGATATGGAATCTACAATTCCTTTCAAACAATAATAATTAGAATCCAGCTGTCTTCTTTGTGTGGTCCATTAAAAAGCATTCTTTCAAACATGCAAGGGCACTTAAAAAGCATCAGCCTGGAGAACCAGTTTGTTTTCTATTCCTTGACCCTGTGCAAAACCATTTGCAACTAACCATGACTTGGAGGATTATCCAGATTTGTAGATGAGGTAACCTTTCTAGTTTTTGTTGTTGTTGTGGATAATCGAGGTCATCTTTCTATTGAACAAGAGAAGATTCCAACTGAAGCATAGTCTCCAATCTGGGAATAATACTGCCGATGGATTGGCTAAGCTTGGTGCGCGTCATCATTAGATGCATGTGCCAAGATTTGATTCTATTGGTGTGGGTTAATTGATCCCACTCTTTCTTCATCTTCTGTTGTACATCTTTTTTTTTTCGCATTTCCCCTTCAGGCCACCTTGGTCAGAGTCCTACTTAAGAAATGCTGATTCTGTCCGTAGGCTGCTAGGATTCTCCGTGCTCCTAAACGTCCATACTTCCAGATGACCAGGCAGCTAGGATTCCTTTGGAAAACCTCTTAAAGATCTTCCAAAGGAAGAAACTGCAAACCGGGGAATGCAAAGTCATTCATAGATGACTTGGTTTGTCTTTGGTGACATTTTCAAGCTTTGGTTTGCTGTTTCTTTTCGTGGAAGTAAACAAGTCCTTCGGTTCGAGGATGTTTTCGCAGAAACTTACACATTTGACTTTTTCTCCTATGACCCATTGGGATTTCGGCATCTCTGCAACTACACAAGCGGCCAAGTCACTGTTACGTTTTCAACAGATTACGGCCTGGTAGGTTTGGGTGGTTCTACAATTAGTACTCTGCATGATGACCATGTGGAGTGGGGCTTCTTCCCATTCAGGCTTACTCCACTGTTCTAAGGCAAGGCTTTCATTTGCATTGGTGTTCCACCCTCGCCACCGTGCATTATTTGGTAAGCCTGCTTGGATCTGCAATCATGTTATCAAGAAGCGCCATACCAAAGCGGAAAGCGGGTGAGTCAAAGTGGGTTTAGGCCGTTCTGAATTTTGAGCAGGAGTTGGGCGCCTGTTGCCGAGTTTTGTAATTTTCTCATTTTATGCAAAAGAAAATGTTAAATTGAATAAAAACTTTGCAGCATTACAGGCGTTATCCGCGTTAAGGCACATTCTCGCTTGTGTCAAGCCACATGGACTCCGTCGTAGAAATCCTATGTAGTTGATCTTCATTCTTGAATGGTTCCAAAATCTCCCAAGGACCAACAACATCATTGTTTTCCTTTAGAGCCACTTGCCAGTGTACAAAATCATGGGGAAGGAAGCTTGGCTTTTTTCCATTTTTCCATGTTTAACACACCCATGAGCAACCTTTACCTGTGAACTACCTTGGGAGATACTCATTCTTTTGCCACTGCGTTGGAGGCCTTTGCTAACCAACTGCTAGAAGTACTTGTACGATCCAAATCATTCATCTGCTGAGTTCCAGCTTAGATAAATTACACCACATAAATCTCATATGTCTGTATTCACAAAGCTAAAATTTGGGAATAATCGGCAAGGCAAATGTTTGAAAATTTGTTAAAAGGTGGGGAAGAACAGTATTTCAAATGTGAGTTTAAGCTTTAATTTTGATTTCTTAACTGGATTTATAAAAATACATTTGAGAAGTCGGCAAATTATTTGTCAAATTTGAGTTTTATCAGGTGAACTTATGTTAAAATTTTGAAAAGTGCTTGAAAAATAAGGGTTTTAGAATTGTTTGGGGTGAAGTTGGGAAATAAAAAAGTTAACACTTTCTCGAAAGATTTTCAATCATTTGAATAGCCTATCGTTGTGATGAAGTATGTCTATGTTCGTACTTTCAACTTTCAGAATAAACCGTATCTTAATGAGTCGGAGAAGTAATAACTATGGTCATCCAGGGTTAGAGAATTTTTGAAGCAGCCGAGGCTCACAAAATTGACCCAGACGGGGTTTTCTCAACCCCTTAATATGGGCAACATATAATGTTTTGGAAGTTTGGATCACCTTGCCTTCCACCTTGATCAATGTAAGGGGTTGAGCGAAGACTCCTTGTGTCAGTGTTACCTTGTGACAGGAACACCAAAAAAGTAGCAGCTAGTTTCTTTTACGATGATAAAATGGACTTAGCCCATTTCATTGGTGGTCCAAGTGACTTGTGCACAGGCCCAATTTGAGTGCAAAAGAGGATGAGGCAAGACATTTAGTCCCCAAGGTAGGCGCATTGGGAGAAAGAATAAGTCCACTTCTTGAGGGTGGTGAAGTTTATTCTGTAGTTCTAAGTTATTTATCATATTTGGAATGGCTTAGATAGAATATTGCATGCTTTTAGCTAATGTTTTTATGATAAAAATAGTGATAATTTATTTTTATTGATTTTTTCAAAGGCCCAAAACTAATAGTTCCAATTATCCAATTGCATCAATTTATATTGGGTATTTGGTATGAAGAAGAAGAACGTAATAAACTGCTTAGATCTACAAAAAATCCATCATGCATGAAAAAAGAAGAGAATAAACTTTTTCTCCCGCTTAAGAGTGTTTATGTCACTGTCACTCGTTCTCTTACTTAAGAGCACGCCACCTACTGAGACTAGCTTATTTGAGTTCCAGTGGTGTGCACGCTCTTGAAAGAAGAAGTCCAAACCCTTCTTTTTTTATGCATAATGTAGTTTTTGTAGATCTAACCCGATCATCATGTTCTTCGTACCAAAAAAAGTCAATCCAATATAAATTGATGCATTTGGATGCTTCTAACCACTTTTTTTGGGTCTTCAAAAAAATCAATAAAAATGAACGATTACTATTTTTTTTAGTTCCATTAAGGGTGCACACTCTAGAGAAGAAGGTGTACAAGCCACTTTTTGTATGTATTGTAAGTTATTACCTGAATAAATGTAAGTTATTACCATCCAATGGGCATGAAATTTGAATTCTAGCTTATCTATACTATTCCTAATATTATGAATGGCTTCCTTCTATAAAGACAAGTTAACTTACATGCAAAAATGGGTGCATGCAGTCACTGAGACTCATTTTTATCACGAAAACACAGGCTAAAAGCATCTAGTGAATGAATTAGATCTATAATATTGAGCTTCCATACCCTTGAAAAAAGAGTGTGGAAATCTTCTCTCTTTCAAAGGCATGCCTATTTTTATGCATATAATCCAATATAGTTGAGGCACATTTCCCATAATAGGTCATGGGTTCAAAGTAGTGCATCTCATTTCTTAGAGAATGTAGGGAGCTTGCACGTTGAGTGGGGATTTCCTAGGAATACATTTGGCAAGGGTATACATCTTGGTCCTAAAAATATGTATGAAAAAGGCATATATATAAAAGACCCATTGAGTGTGTGAGTTACTAGTTAGAAAAAATAGAATGTACACCTACCGGGAGTCCTAGGAAAATGATTTCTGAATGCAGAAAAGGACACTACTTACTGGGGCTCTCCTTCAGATGATAGATCCATTCATCATGTTTGCCATGCTTTAGATTGGCTAATTACCAAATTTCATAACCATTGGATGACTTTAGGAATGTCTTCTTTTTTCTTTTAAATCATGTCCATTGAAAACTTTTAACAAAAAAACTCTAGTGTCTGATTTTTGGTACATGGCTAAATACTAAATAAGACAGGTCAATCATGAAGAATGGTTCAGATCACCCCAAGTATAGGTCCTATCTTGGTTGCCTCCCTTTCAGGGTCCTTCTCTAGCGTTGGGATAGTGCAACTCCTGAAATTATGGGCTCTTGGCAAAGGCCTTAGCCTAGAGGCTTGCAGAAAAGAGTGCGCCTTTCTCCTATGGGGGGTGCGCATCTCCTTTCCAAATAAAAAATGTAGAAGTAGGAATATGGTTTACTGATCTCAAACCATTTATACCAGTTTAGCTGGCTGCAGCCTGCTGGATCTAACTAAGCATTTGATTTGAAGGCCAAAAACCTACGGTTCCAAGGAAAACATTGCCTCCTTGTGGAAGAGTAGCCATCAAGTTGAATGGTGTCCATTGTGAACTGAATACGCATGGTAACGCGGACCATCTTGGTATCAACGAATAAATTGTTCGAGGCACTTCCAGTGTCCTCATCGAGACCTCCACAGACCCCCAAAATACTACCCTTACATTTCCACTTTTCATGTGACCAAACGTATCCACCACCCTTTTCCTGGGTCCATCATCGCATCGGTCGGCATAGGGTAGAGGTTCTCAGATACGATCCTCACCAACCAGACAATGATCAACAAAAGGGTCGTCAAAACTTAAAATCAGTGACTCCAAATGGTTGGAATCCTGTGATCCATTGGCGTGATCATTGAATCCTGGCAGCTCCATGATTAATTGTATCCACCAAATGAGCGGTCTATGATCATTACCTAACATAGGTGCGTTGAGATTGGGAGAATATGGGCTATTCGTGTTCTTCTCCTCTTTTACGTGTTCATTCTTTAGATCTAAGCAAGTTTATTTGATTGAACACCTTGCGTCAGCGTCATCTGCAAGGAAGATAAAGGAAAAAGAACAAACTTGCCAAATGAATGAACGTATACAAATAGTCTTCTATACTATCATTAGAATAAGGCTATGAGGCCAGCTTGCAGTCTCAAATCAGTCCTACTTTGTCTCCTCATCGATTTACATCGCATTCAGTAATGAACACCCACTTTGAGCTGCATCCCACTTTCATACATATTTTTCAAAAGATTCCTAGTCCATGCTTTGGAAATGGTAACTTAGAACTAACGATACAGAACCCAATCAATGCCCACCATCTGTGTTGCCATGTATTATCTTGATCTGTCCGTTATGTTCCCATCTACTCTAAAATGCAAAAGAAAACAGGTAACTTTCATTCATTCAAGTCTGTATTGATTGGAGAGGCTTTTGAAGCTATGAAAGTTTTCTTGACTTTCTGCAAACAAGAGAAGTGTTTAATCCAAAGAATAGTCTCTAATTACTGCATCACGATAACAATCCTGTCTATTTTCATCCGCCATACAACATGTAAACTTCTGTTTTCCTTTTCCTGGTGGGCTGTATGGCAGAGACAATCATTGGTGCCTGATCATTTGTGGGGATGTTTAGATGATAGCACGACGAAGAAATCTATGGATTGTGAGATCATCGATCTGCCATCCTCAGCCTAACAGAATGCCAAGCATAGACTGATCAGTTTGTCCTGTGTACTTAAAATAATTGTAGGAAAGTATAGACTTGGGCCTTTTGTACTTTGCTCTTAACTCAGTTAACGTAAGCACTTTTGACATCCAATTGATCGACATGGTAGTTCTTCCAAAGAGATCATGCCACAAACTTCCTCAATGAATGCAGTTCTGTCATCCAGTCGTTGAGATAATCTTGTAAACCTCGTTGGAGATAATGGGACGCGGTTGACAAATCAAGTCTTACCAAAGGGTCAAATTGCTTATTTCAGCATGAATCTTGTTTTTGCATTCTCCTCTATTAAACAGCATGTCTTCATCTCACCACTTCTATCCATGTTTTTGTGGGTCTTTTCTTTGCAGTTTTAGAACTCTACTCGGATTACCTAACTCCTTGTAACCAGTGCCATTTTCAATCTCTATTGGATATTTCTAAACTATCAAAGTTTAACATCCCTCGTCTTGTTATCTATTGATACTACTCTTAAGTTTCCTCTAATATTTTTATTTCTAATTTTATCATTTATTGTCTTGCCACTCATCTATCTCAACATCGTCATTTTGGCTACACTCATCCTATGTATATGATATTTCTTAACGGTCTAACATTCCGATCCATAGAGCATGACCAACCTAGTAGTTACCCTATAGAAATTTTCTTTTAGTTTGAGTGGCACCCACCAATAACATAAAACTCATGAAAGGCATCTACATTTACTCCAACCCACTTGGATTATCTAAATAATGGCCTTCTCAATTTCTCCACTCTTATAATTATCGATCCAAAGTATCAAAAATGGTCTTTTAAGGAGACTTCTTGGTTATTAATCTTAGAGAAAATATAATAGAATATAGTATATATGGGCGTTTTGGAATTATTGGGGTATAAGCATACGAAAAAATGACCGATTTATCAATATAATAATATAAGATATTATATATTTTTGTAAACTATGTAGAAGAAATACATGAAAGGGTATTTTGGAAATAGTCGGAAGTCATATTGGGAATAAGCAAAAGGGTATTTAAGGATAGTAGAATGCATAAAAAAAATGTGGATTTAAAAGTAAAAAATGTTGTTTTATAGTTAAATAGATATCGCTCTAATGGATTGCCGGCGGATAGTTTACTGCCGCTAAAAATAAGAAGTCACCGTTAATTATATACCGTTCAATTCAACGTGCATATGCACGCATTCATAATTAGTATACAGTAAGAGAGGGGGGGAGGGGACCGAGAAACATTGTTGTTGCAGTTATTTCACGAAGGTTAGGGCTGGAGTCAACAAAAAGCACGTCGATGCAAGTAAAGTTTCTTGGCTGAAATCATTATTGAGAATCTGTTGTTTCCCTTGCTTAACTGGTCCTTCATCTCAACTTATCATTAATTGTAGAAATAGTTTTACAGGAATCATTTATGTTGGAGATATGAACGGCAGGACAGTTAATCCAGATGGGCCTCGTGTAACCCCTAGCATTTGCTATCAAATATATAATTGAAAAGAATAGTGGGCTGTTTTGTATTCTGCCTCCATTCCCAGGTCTACTTGTCAGGACAGTTCAATTTTTGTAGAAATGATCATCGAGGGTGGGGCAGATAAGGATGCTCTGCATCCGGGTCTCATCGGTTTACTCTCGATTGCACCATTAAGGTCCCGGAATGTGATGGGATCCCGTCCCAAGCCACTTGGTTTAGTTATTAAATTAACAAGTTGAGAAGAATTAGTACGAACATCAGCCTGAGCTGGCATTCCCTTTTGGAGAATGCTATCCGGCCCGAGCTTGGGGGCAGAGTAACCCCTCCCATTTGACTTCTTTTACTCTTCGCTAGATTGGCTATGTGGAGGACCTGGTATGTATTGATTGTTTCTAGCTATTGAAAATTTCAGTGATTATGATTAAAATACTTTTCGACTGAGAAAATAAGTGGTAGATGGAAGGATTAAATGAATATGAACCTAAGTTCAAAAGGATGAAGAAAGTGAGGGGGTCACATCACATCACCCAGAGATAAAGCCTGGAAGAAAAGGTGATGGAATCGACCTTGGAACTCAGCTAAAAAAGCAATTATCGTTTTCCTTACTCCAATTAGCTTTCCCTGTCACTTGTGTACTTATTGGCAGTCCCATCCCTAATTGTCTTACATGTTTAAATCAACATTCTTAATAAATTGTATTGTATCATTCCTTCAATTAAACATTCCCGTTTTCATCTTTCCTCCGAATTTCCATTCTTAAAGAGGAGGTAGTATATTCTCTGCGTGTGTGTGTACTTGCGCCTATTTTCTTGTTGAAAATTGAGATGTTAAATTCTCTGGATCCCGATCCCCCACATGAATAATGCTAGAAGGGCAGCCCACTGTTTGGTTTCCTCGAATTTATTATCCCACGTTCACTAGGGGAATACGATCAGACTCAAAATCCTAGACTGCATAATCTGTCAGGCTCCTTTTAGTCACACTAAGCTATTGATTTGGACCTACAGCTGAGAAGTCAGCTTGGCACACGTATAGAAGCACTTGGCTTGCCTCCCCAATGTGGATTGTCCATTCATAACTCCAACCCTGGGTCAAAAATTAAGCTGATTAGTAGACTAGATCATAATGGTAACGCTATGCCTAATTAGTCTCATCCAATACATATATTCTTGGTAGCTTGCTCTTATCGATTAAAGCATATATGGTTAGAGGCAGAGGGGCGCAATTTGAGCAAATGCCTTCTATTCTAGTGGCAGAGAAAGGTACCCCTTTACGTGAACTGTGATGTAGAACCTCCATGCCCGTAATAGACGTCTACAGGTCCAAGCGGAATCAGTGGAGAAACTCTCAAATACCAAGAACAGTTCTATGTGGGTGCAAAGTCACACGCGTGTTCAGCTCACCTAACTCCTCTCATTTCTAGAATTGATAGAGGTGGGAGCCACACATCCGCAAGCTTTGCACTCCTCGTCTTGTCAAAGCCTCAATCTACGGGCAACATTCCCTATTTAAGTCAATGAGCGTTTGGGTTAGTCATAATTAGTGTGCACACTAACAATAAAAGCACATGCTAAGGTACACAAATTCACAGGCAGGCAAGCACAACTAGTAATAACAGGGCTACGTGGTAGACAACATCCTTTGGAGTAGTGTAGTGGAGGTACCCCATGTGCCTTCTCCTTTCCATCACTACTTGTTTATCAGCAGAAAATGAAACCACCATGGCCCTCAAGGACCATAAGTTATTTATTACATGCATATAATCAATGTGATCTTGAGGTTACGGGTTTAAGGCGTGAAAATAATTTCTTATAAAATGCAAGATAAGGCTGTGTACTAATGACCATTGTAATCTGCCCTTTTCCCAAGCCTTATATATGCAAGATAGCTTCGTCCATGGGACTGCCCTTTTTTATACCATCAATAGACTTCTATGCGTTGGTACATACAGGTGGCATTAGCTGCGTATTCGTCGCAGCTCCTTAACACTAAAAGGCTCGACCTCATAGGCCCGTGTCACCTCTTCTGTGTCATGTCCCTCCCCATCGATCTCCTTGTTCGATAGATGCCCGGTGTTTCTCCTTGCGATAATACATACATCTAAAAGGAAAAGTTATCGGGTAGGACTTCCAGTTTTATCTAACGGGTCGCACCTGCAGTTGATCGGGTCCCATTAGGTCGGGTTTTTCCTTAATTGGGCACGTTTTAGATGTTATAAAACACTGGTCCAAATTCAACTGCTAGAAGACATCTTTTAGCATCTAAAGTTGCTCGATCAGCAGGATCTTGGGCTAGTGGATATTCAATTCGGGAATATCAGATGAAAGGGCCAGATGAAGCTCAAGTGAGGCCATTATGTGAAGGTGGATGGTCACGTAATGACCATCAGATTGCACCTTGCTGAAGCATTCCTTCACCTTATTTGTTTCTGCACTTCTGCATTGGAAATCCATCTCTAAAGCAATCTTGTTTTACTTCCTATTTTTTTGTTTTGCCTTTTCCTGGACTGATAGATCAACCGACAGGTAGAGAGAAAAGAAGTGCTCTTTCTTTATTATCTAGCAACACCTAACGCATGTAAAAGCTTTAATTTGTTTTACTAGTCGTTGAAAAATGCAGTATTTAAGAATTCAACCTTAATTATCTCATTAATGAGATCTCTTGTTCTAATTCTGATCAGTTCATTATTGGGAAATTTATAAATATATGAAATCCCAACCTCCAACAGGTAAGAGTCCAGGTGATTTAACATATGAGTTTGTCGTGGCGAGCTTTGTGGGTCGGTCTATTTCTGTTGTGTCTTCAAATGGGGTAGCCATGCATGTGGGTGAGGTGCCTTTGCATAGAGGCCGTGCACTTCACGTGCTCTTTTCATCTCTGCCACATAAAGAAAGGAAACTGAACAAAAGGAGAGGATGGAAACAGAAAGGTAAATTATCAGAGAAAAGAAAAAGAGGCAGAGGGAAAGGAAAAGGGGGAAGGGGAAGGGGAAGGCGAAGGCGAAAGGAACATATGCTACTCAACTATCAGAATAGATGACAATACAGGTATTGAATATGTGTTCCAAAATGCTAGAACTATGGCCAATCGCACTACCTTGTGGCACACATTTACGGTGATTGGGCCGGTGGCCTGATCTAAGTGGGCTACCAAATATATTTCTTAAAGGCATTATCCTCTTAATTAGTCTTGTGGAGCATTTGAAGTGTTTCAATTTGCTTTTTTCTTTTTTTTGGTACAGCGAATAATTATGAAGCAAATTAAGTATATCAAGACCCTAATATCCTATCTCCTGAATCTATTTGAAATCTTTGTAACAAGGAGAAAGTGATATCTCAAACATTCAACCGAGTGTAATAAGTAGGGGCATCTTGCATTTGCAAGGATTGTGCTAAAGGGCTTTCGGCCGCAATTTGGGTGTTCATTGTTATAGTTAAAAACAACTTCTAATTCTAAAAGACCCATGAAATTGCAATTTGGGTTGGTACATACTAAGAGACAAACTGTAACTACCTGTCCAATAGATTATTCAAGCTTGCAATTCGGCCTTTTTGATGTAACTAGTGAATTAACCCGTGTAAATGTACAGTGTCAAATATTATGTAAAAAACATTTATATTTTATTTTTTAAATAAGTTCCACTTGTATATATAATTGTTTATACTTTTGCATTTATGAATGGACAAGATTTTGCATGGTTTTGACATGTGCAAAATCTAAAGAATTTATATATGATTTTGATTTATATTTGAAGACTATATATGCATTTTTAGTTATTATTGTCTATTTAGAGGTTCCAACTATCACAACCCTAATTCATAAATGTGGAATTATCTCTGAAATACAAATTGCAAAAGAGAAACCTTTACATATTGTCTATCTATAGAACTGCAACAAAAAGAAAAAGAAAACCATATTTTATGGCAATCAAAGTAATAGGTTTTAGTTGCTAAAAGAGTATTTGAAAGTGAAGGGAAGATTAAAATCATTCCGTGAAAAAAAGAATATGATAGAAAGATCAAATCCGTGAGAAGAAAAGACTATGATCTACTTCAATGGAATAATAGATATCTTAGCTCAAGAGAACTAACATACTAAGATGGCCATGATTTATTTATTTATTTTGGTATTAGGGCACAAATTTATTAACGCCGACCAAAATTTCCAAGTTTTAAGCATAGAAATATCCATAAAGTATAGAATGTTTTAAAACCAAAAGAAGAAATTTTTTTACAAACAAAAAATGACTTAGTTGAAGAAGCTCTGGCGACTAATAAATTCTCCACCATTTTTACTTCACGATAAATATCACTGATCTCCCAAATTGGGAAGGAGCAAAGGATTTTCCAACAGTTCCATAACCCAACCCTAAAAGTCTTTAGCACCAAAGAAGAATCGGCCCATGTATTATTGCTTGCTCAAGTTGGTGTAAGTGAGAGATTCACCTTTGAATTAATATAGTCAACCAACTGATGTATTAGCTAGCTTTCTACAATCACGGCTTCTTGCATATTTAATTTAGTTTGGTTTGGTAATATTAGATTAACAGTTACACAAGATTAAAACCCAAAACAGGCCATTTCTTTTTCATCCATTTCAGAGTGTCTCATCGGGGCAATTACGATCACCTCATAAACACTATTGCCTGGTCACTGCGATTTCCCCATCGTGCCTACCAGAGAGATTTTTTCAATAAGAAGACTTACTATATGTGAGATTCATAGGAAGACACCTAGTCATCCATAATCTTACATAAGTCCTTTGGGTCATTCTCTCGAGAAGTGACCTAGCTTTTTAGACAATAACATTTCGATTGGAGGAAACAAACTGAAACTCAAGAAAGATTTCTTTGTAAATATATAACAGGAATTCCACGACCACTCATAAAACCTCCATAAATTAATTAAGGAACTCTGGATTGAGGATATTCTCTTAAACTACCTGTATATGCCGACAAAATCTTGTAAACGCAACAATCAACACAGTCTATCTGGATTGAACAAAGACAAATTAGTCAAGAGTAGAACAAAAATATCTTGGAACTATTAAAATAGAATATTCTACTAGTCTATTACTGCTTAACTTAAAAGGAAATACAAGGTATAAGAAGAAGAGTAGTCTACTCTCAAATTAAATGTTCTATAATGCTGTCCTCCATCTTGATATCGACTGACGGGGATTTGTTAGCCATATCTAGGAATTCCAAGGGAATCCACCGTCTTCAAGATGACATTTTGCTATCGCCAGCGAGAAAAGGAATTTTCCTTTTTTATAACTCTAGGAGAGCGAAGTATATAAATATAGTTATATATATGTAATTCTTCGAAATATAAAATAAAAAAGTCTAGAAATGCTTCAATTACGAGTTGATCGATGGGATTGCTTTCGTAACTCTGATACATTTAAGTATATGTTATGGTTCGTGGTGTGGTCATGGTAGCTGTAACGAAAAGGACATTGGCTACATTTGATAAAGATTTGACGGGAGATTGAACGTAATTCATACCTTAAAAATCCTAATTAGGTTAATATAAATTAAGTAGCTAGAAGGTTACAGCTCGAGATTACGACAAGCTATAAGTGCCATACCTAATATGCCACCTTATAGGTTTACACTCTAATATATTGTTAGACCTCAAATTTTCACATTCACGAGTTTGATGGTATTTGGGTCAAAAATGCATTATCCAAGTGTTATAAATCCAAATCTAAAACGAAAGAACAAAAGTAGGAAAAGGGAGAAGATGAATGCTTCGAGGGAATCCGATCTCCTATATTAGGTTTAAGTTGATAAGAATACATATCTCCTAACTTACAAGGAGCCAATAAATTTTTTCTCATTAATTCCTTTTGTTTAAAGAGTTTTACATTTATATATAACAATCATATAAGCTTCTACCAAGAATTTAAATAAAAATAAAACTAATATTAAATAAGAAGTAGGAAATTGATAGAATCTACATTATTATTGAATTGATTATTCAAAGAGTAATACAAATAGGTTTATATAGAAGTTACATATAGATAAACACCAAAGATAATGTAGATCTGTTTAGTCATAGATCTTACCTAATAATACCAATCTTATGTGATAACAAAGATCTTATATGATAATATAGATCTTATCTTATCTGATAACACCCCCCTCAAGTCGATGCAATGATAATTTTGACACCAGCTTGCAGATTAAATACTGTAATTGAAGGATTACTTCCTAATGATCATAATCTCAAGTCAATCCATTCTTCCTTTATTGCTGGAAGTAGATTCGAAATTGATGATGTCTTCTTCAATGAACTGATCTAGGCAATCTCGATGCACAAAGCTCCCATGTATGTGGGGTCAAGGGAAGGGACGAATTACAAGGGTTAATAGTACACATCCTTACCTTCTATTTTGCAAGAGGTTGTTTCTACGCCTTGAATCCATACTTCCTCTACTTTGCATTTCAATGAACCAATTTTGATTGCATTTTAATAGATAACGATCCCTGGTAATGAGCATTATATCCTTTAACACTAATTATAAAATTGAATAATGATTAAAGTGATTCAAGGTGGTCCATTAGAATAATCAGACAATCAACGGTAGTTGGAGGCCTAATCCTTCAAAAGACGTCGGATTGAAAGTTTTTCGAATGACTTAGATGAGATTGATCTCTTGATAAAGGAAATTAGATGACACATTTCTCTTGCTTGTGAGCTGTGACCCCTCTACATCGGTGATCAGTCCAAGAAAGTGGGGGGCTTGGGCATTCTGGTTCTTGGGAGAGCATTGACCTTCAGATGGAATAGCACTAGGGTGATTGTTGATCGAGGTAGAAATTGATGGTGGGGGAGGCAAATCACATGAGATCAGCAGTGGTCAAGGGGATGAAAGTAAGAAAATATGATATCATCAATCATAGATGCGATATGCAAGATCGGAGATGGCAATACGATTGACAAGATTGAAGATGAAGATCTTCAAAATGACGATCCCTAGTAATGAGCATTTTAACGGATAACAATCCTTGGTAATGACAATTTTAATGAATAACGATCCCTAGTAATGAGCATTATATCCTTTAACACTAATTGCAAAATCGAATAACAATTGAAGCTAGTCAAGACAGTCTATTAGAATAATGAGACAATCAATGGTAGTTGGAGGCCTAATCCTCCAAATGATGATGAGATTGATCTCTTGATAAAGGAAATTAGATGACACATCTCTCTTGCTTATGAGCTGTGATCCCTCTACGTCAATGATCAGTCCAAGAAAGTGGGGGGCTTAGGCATTCTGGCTCTTGGGAGAGCATTGACCTTTAGATGGAATAACACGAGGATGATTGTCAATTGAGGTCGAAATTGATAGTGGGTGAGGCAAATAGCATGAGATTAGTGGTAGTTGAGGCAAACCATGCAAGATCAGCAATGAAAGTAAGAAAATATGATATCATCAATCATAGATGTGATCTGCAAGATCGGAGATGGTGATATGATTGACAAGATTGAAGATAAAGATTTTCACAATGATGATCATTGGTAATGAGCATTTTAACGAATAACGATCCTTGGTAATGAGTATTTTAACGAATAACGATCCCTGGTAATGAACATTATATCATTTAACACTAATTGCAAAATCGAATAACGATTGAAGCTATTCAAGACAGTCCATTAGAATAATGAGACAATAATGGTAGTTGGAGGCCTAATCCTCCAAAAGATGATGAGATTGATCTCTTGATAAAGGAAATTAGATGACACATCTCTCTTGCTTATGAGCTGTGATCCCTCAACGTCAGTGATCAGTCCAAGAAAGTGGGGGGCTTGGGCATTCTAGTTCTTGGGAGAGCATTGACCTTCAGATGGAACAGCACGGGGGTGATCGTCGATTGAGGTCAAAATTGATGGCAGGGGAGGCAAATCGCATGAGATCAGCGGTGGTCGAGGCAAACCATATAAGATCAATAACGAAAGGAAGAAAATATGATATCATCAATCATAAATGCGATCTGTAAGATCGGAGATGGCAATACGATTGACAAGATTGAAGATGAAGATCTTCACAATGATGATCCCTAGTAATGAGCATTTTAACATATAACGATCCCTGGTAATGATCATTTTAACGGATAATGATCCTTGGTAATGAGCATTATATCCTTTAACACTAATTGCAAAATCGAATAACGATTGAAGCTATTCAAGACAATCCATTAGAATAATGAGATAATCAATGGTAGTTGGAGGCCTAATCCTCCAAAAGATGATAAGATTGATCTCTTGATGAAGGAAATTAGATGACACATCTCTCTTGCTTATGAGCTGTGATCCCTTCACTTTGGTGATCAGTCCAAGAAAATGGGGGGCTTGGGCATTCTGGTTCTTGGGAGAGCATTGACCTTTAGATGAAACAACACGGGGATGATAGTCAATTGAGGTCGAAATTGATGGTGAATGAGGCAAATCGCATGAGATCAGTGGCGGTTGAGGCAAACCTTGCAAGATCAACAATAAAAGGAAGAAAATTTGATATCGTCAATCGTAGATGTGATCTGCAAGATCAGAGATGGCCATACTAGTGATAAGATTGAAGACGAAGATCTTCACAATGACGATCCCTGGTAATGAGCATTTTAATGGATAACAATCCCTAGTAATGAGCATTTTAATAGATAACAATCCCTGGTAATGAGCATTATATCCTTTAACACTAATTGCAAAATCAAATAACGATTAAAGCAATTCAAGGCGGTCCATTAGAATAATCAAACAATCAATGGTAGTTGGAGGCCTAATCCTCCAAAAGATGTCAGATTGAAATATTTTCTAACAACTTTGATGAGATTGATCTCTTGATAAAGGAAATTAGATAACACATCTCTCTTACTTATGAGCTGTGATCCGTCAACATCGGTGATCAGTCCAAGAAATGGGGGGCTTGGGCATTCTGGTTCTTAGGAGAGCATTGACCTTTAGATGAAACATCACGGGGGGTGATTGTCGATCGAGGTCGAAATTGATAACGGGGGAGGCAAATCACATGAGATCAGCGGTGGTCGAGGTAAACCATGCAAGATCAATAATGAAAGGAAGAAAATATGATATGATAATCATAGATGCGATATGTAAGATCAGAGATGGCGATACGATTGACAAGATTGAAGACGAAGATCTTCACAATGACGATCCCTGGTAATAAGCATTTTAATGGATAACGATCCCTGGTAATTATCATTTTAACATATAACGATCTCTGGTAATGAGCATTATATCCTTTAACACTAATTGCAGAATCAAATAGCGATTGAAGCTATTCAAGATAGTCCATTAGAATAATGAGACAATCAACGGTAGTTGGAGGCCTAATCCTCTAAAAGATGATGAGATTGATCTCTTGATAAAGGAAATTAGATGACACATCTCTCTTGCTTATGAGCTGTGATCCCTTCACTTTGGTGATCAATCCAAGAAAATGGGGGGCTTGGGCATTCTGGTTCTTGGGAGAGCATTGACCTTCAAATGGAACAGCACGGGAGTGATCATCGATCGAGGTCGAAATTGATGGCAAGTGAGGCAAATCACATGAGAACAATGGTGGTCAAGGCAAACCATGCAAGATCAACAATGAAAGGAAGAAAATCTGATATCATCAATCGTAGATGCGATATGCAAGATCGGAGATGGCGATACGATTGACAAGATTGAAGACGAAGATCTTCACAATGATGATCCCTGGTAATGAGCATTTTAACAGATAATGATCCATGGTAATGAGCACTTTAACGGATAACAATTTTTGATAATGAGCATTTTAACGGATAATAATCCTTGGTAATGAGCATTATATTATTTAACACTAATTGCAAAATCAAATAATAATTAAAGCGATTCAAGGCGGTCCATTAGAATAATCAAACAATCAATGTAGTTGGAGGCCTAATCCTCCGAAAGATGTTAGATTGAATGCTTTTCAAACGACATTGATGAGATTGATCTCTTGATAAAGAAAATTAGATGACACATCTCTCTTGCTTATGAGATGTGATCCCTCAATGTTGGTGATCAGTCTAAGAAAGTGGGGGCCTTGGGCATTCTGCTTCTTGGGAGAGCATTGACCTTCAAATGGAACAGCACGGGAGTGATCGTCGATGGAGGAAAAAATTGATGGTGGGCGAGGCAAATCGCATGAGATCAGCAGTCGTTGAGGCAAACCATGCAAGATCAACAATGAAAGGAAGAAAATCTAATATCATCAATCGTAGATGTGATCTGCAAGATCGGAGATGGCGATACGAGCGACAAGATTGAAGACGAAGATCTTCACAATGACGATCCTTGGTAATGAGCATTTTAACGGATAATGATCCATAGTAATGAGCATTTTAACGAATAACAATCCCTGGTAATGAGCATTGTATCCTTTAAAACTAATTATAAAATTGAATAATGATTAAAGCGATTTAAGGCGGTCCATTAGAATAATCAGACAATCAATGATAGTTGGAGGCCTAATCCTCCAAAAGATGTCTTATTGAAAGCTTTTCGAACGACTTTGATGAGATTGATCTCTTGATAAAGGGAATTGGATGACACATCTCTCTGGCTTATGAGTTGTGATCCCTCCACGTCGGTGATCAGTTCAAGAAAGTTGTGGGCTTGGGCATTCTGGTTCTTGGGAGAGCATTGACCTTCAGATGAAACATCACTAGGGTGATTGTCAATCGAGGTCAAAATTGATGGTAGGAGAGGCAAATTGCATGAGATCAGCGGTGGTCGAGGCAAACCATGCAAGATCAACAATGAAAGAAAGAAAATCTGATATCATAAATAGTACATGTGATCTGCAAGATCGAAGATGGCGATACAAGTGACAAGATTGAAGACGAAGATCTTCAGAATGACTCGATCGTAGGATACTTGGAGTAACTTATCAATTCCTTCCTACCGCCTATCTTAGGCAACACTGTTGATTGTGTCACAAGGAGCCATCCCTAGTAGAAGGATCATCTATGCTAGAACCACGTGAGTCCGGGTCATATGAGTCAGGTATTGGGCTTAACCCACTGTTGCAATTAGGAGAACAGTTGTCATGCCTTTCAATGCTCCAAATGCGATGATATACTTGGCCAAGTTCATGCCAATAGTCTCAAATGCAACTGAGAAGGGCGCATGCTCGACTATGCTCTCATATGGCTACAGGAGGCAAAGAGTAAGTGAAAGAATACAATGGATAATAATAATAATAATAATAATAATAATAATAATAATCAACATGGATCCCACCAAACCAATTGGTATATCTTTTCCTGGATTCTTCGTCTCCTCTGCCATTGTTGGAACTGCATCAAACCAGACAAACGCAAAGAACAACATCGCTAATGCCTTAAACACACCACATGCACCACTAGTTGTAAGGTTGGCGTAATTGGTAAGTTTTGCTTGGGTGAGTCCAGTGACAGTGATGAAGACAATAATGACAAGGTGCACAATGGAAGCAAAGTAGTTGAAGCAGGAAGACCCCTTGGTGCTTAGGATGGCCTCAATGCAAATGGTAAATGTGATGACAGGGCAATTGGGTTGAGGTGGTTGTACTTCTCTAGGAGGTGGTGGGTAACAATCTGGAAGTCGTTAGGTTGAAGGTTGAGGAGTGTGGCAAAGTAGGAAGTCCAGGCACAGGAGACAGGTCTAGTTCTACTGGGAGATATGCAAAAGATCCTCCTGACATACGAATTTCCACAGTAAATTTTAGAATCTCAAATAGGATCCACTTTCATACTTCAACTAGATTTGAAAATCTTAATTGGGTCCACTTTAGGAGTTAGATTAATATGACTTTGACTAAGTTTAGAGTTTCAATTGGAGTCCACTTTAAGAGTCTTCGATTGATAGGACTTTAACTATATTTGAGAGTCTTCATTGGGGTCCGCTATATGAGTCTTAGGTCTATATAATTTTGACTATATTTGATAGTCTTAATTGGGATCTATTTTAGGAGTCTTAGGTTGATAAGACTTTGACTGCATTTGAGAATCTCAGTTGAGATCCACTTTAGGAGTCTTAGGCCTAAAGGACTTTGGTTGTACTTGGGAGTCTCAATTGAGGTCAGCTTTTAGCAGTCTTAAACTGAAGGACATTGACTATATTTAAGAGTCTTAATCGTGGTTCATTTTAAGAGTCTCACAGCTACATAATTTTTATGTGTTTTAAATACTTTTGTTGAATGAATAGATTGCAAAACAAGGGTGATCAATTTTGGATGTGAACTAGGGCCTAGTTACTTTCTTTGTATTATTTGGGTCTTGGTAGGCATCTAGTTGGCTTATCTTTCTATTTAGGAATTTTCTTTGTAGAGTTTTATCTTTTAAAAATCTAAGTTAACTTAGGACTTTTAGTTTGAAGTATAGCCTTGGTTATCAACAAAGAGTCAGTCTTAGATCTTATCCATTTAGGAACCCACACATTATTTAGGTTTTCTCTTGGTTGTTAAATGAGGTCCACCTAAGATCCTTATCCATTTATAAATTTTTTAGTGGAGCTCCATTCTTAGTTAATAACCAGGACCCACTTATAATTCTAATGTTCCTTTCCTTTTCTTTTTATATAACTTTAGAAGTTAGAGAATCTTTTTTCTCCTTTTCTTTTCTTTATATTTATGTTCAATGAATTTAGACAACAGGGTGAGGGGTCTATTTCAGATAGAGACAAGACCCACTTTAGATTACTAATGGGACCCATTTTGGCACCTTTTTAAAGAAAATATAGGACAAACTTTCTAGGGCATGGCAAGTCTATTGAACCATGGCCTTTGCAAATGACTCTTCCAGGCAATCAAACTCTACTTAGAAAATTAGAGCATCCTAAGATTGGAGGAAGAAAGAAAAGAGTCTCTATCTTTAGGTATGGGAATCTCTACCCATGAGAGAGAGAGACTTAAGAAAGAAAAGGGAACCACCCTAATTGCTGAAAAACTCTTGACACAAATCTCTATACATTTCTCTCTTTCTTCTAATTTCTCTTTGAATCTCTGTGTTTTTCTCTATTTTAGTATGTTTAAGGCTTGGTGGGAGGGGATATTTACAAGCTTTTTTGAATAGAAAGTTGCAGGAGTATGAGGGAGTGGGAGAGTAGAAGAGTGGGAGAACAAGAGAGATGGGAAATGAAAAAATGTGGAGTTGTTTGGGAGGAAATAGGGAGCAATGGGTTCCAATTGGGCTATGAAGGAAAAAAAGAAGTGTGAGAAGAAGAAGAAGAAAGATGAAAATGGGTCCAACTCAAGCTAGGGGAGAGAGAGAGAGAGAGAGAGAGAGAGAGAGAGAGAGAGAGAGAGAGAGAGAGAGAGAGAGAGAGAGAGATGGACCCCACTTAGGCGAGGAAAGAGATAGAATGTGAGAAGGAGAGAAAGAGAGAGTGAAATGAGTCTCACCTATAAATAATGTAAGCCCATTTTAAATTTTTTAGAAATTAAATATGTAAGACTCTCTGTAATACCCCTGGGTTCCAACAGTCACAATATTGTCTGTTTTGGGATGCCTATGCACCCCTCACGATTTTGTTCCTTCCTAGTTTCCTAGGGAAAACACGTTGTGATCATTAGAGTTTCCCAAACTCTTATAAACAACACAATTTCCTCTCCCTAGGCTATATGGGACTAACTCTCTATCCTTCACCCCATCCTAGAAGCCTGCCAACCTTCTCTTGACCTGCCCTCATCAACCCAGGGTTTCACACCTTTCCCCCTTAGGAAACATGCGTCCTTGTGTGATAGCCACAACTAGGTGCCCGTGTGCGGCTAGCCACCACACCATGAGAGGGACTGGCTTTGATACCATTTGTAACACCCCGGGGTTCTAACAGTCACAATATTATCTGCTTTAGGGAGCCCATACACCCCTTATGGGTTTGTTCTTCTCCGATTTCTTAGGAAATACACATTGTAACCTTTAGAGTTCCTCGAACTCTTATAAACAGCCTAGTTTTCTCTCCCCAAACAATGTGGGACTAACTCTATGTAAAATCCTAGGCTGATGAGGGTGGGCCAAGAGAAGGCTTCTAGGTTGGGGTGAAGGATAGAGAGTTAGTCTCACATTACTTGTTGAGAGAAAATTAAGCTTTTTATAAGAATTCGAGAAACTCTAACAGTCACAACGCATTTTCCTTGTAAAACCGAGAAAGAACAAAACCATAAGGAGTGTATGGGCAGCCCAAAGCAAATAATATTGTGACTGTTTGATCTCCGGGGTGTTACAAATTGTATCAGAGCCAATTCCCCTCGTGGTGTGGTGGCTAACCGCAGGTGAGCACCTGATCGTGGCTATCACATGGGTACACGTGTTCCCTAAAGAGGGGAAGATGTAAAGCCCTAGGCCGATGAGGGTAGGCCAAGAGAAGATTCGCAGGCTTCTAGGCTAGGGTGAAGGACATAGAGTTAGTCCCACATCAGCCAAATGTGAAGCCTTGGGCCGATGAGGGCTGGCCAAGAGAAGGCTGGCAAGCTTCTAGTTTGGGGTGAAAGACAAAGAGTTAGTCCCACATCGCTTGGGGAGAAGAAATTAAGTTGTCTATAAGATTTTGAGGAACTCTAATAGTCACAACGCATTTTCTGTGGAAAATTGGGGAAGAACAAAACCATGAGGGGTGTATAGGCACCCAAAAGCAGACAATATTATGACTATTAAAACCTCCGAGTGTTATAAATGGTATCAGAGTCAGTTCCCCTCATGGTGTGGTGGCTAGCCGCACACAAATGCCTGGTCATGGCTATCACACAAGGCCACATATTCCTTAAGGGGGGAAGATGTGAAGCCCTCAGCATATGAGGGTTAGCCAAGAGAAGGCTAGTAGGCTTCTAGATTAGGGTGAAGGATAGAGGGTTAGTCCCACATCGCCTTGGGAGAGAAAATTGGGCTTTTTATAAGAATTCAATGAACTTTAATAGTCACAAAGCATTTTTCCTGAAAAATTGGGGAAGAACAAAAATGTGAGAGATATATGGGCACCACAAAGCAAATAATATTGTGATTGTTGGAATTCTGAGGTGTTAGACTCTCTCCTCACTAGAGAATTCTAACCATTTTTGGAAACAAGAGGCTTCATTTTAATGAAAATGGGTCCCACCTAACTATTTTTGGAAGAAGGAAGTCCTTCAGGAGTGCTTTCCTTTTAACTGAAAATTGGTTCCATCTATGGCCATGGTGGGTTTTCTTTTAAGCTTCCTAATGGGCAGCCTCAGTGCACCAAACTCCCATCTATGTAGGTTCCAGGGAAGGGGCGGACCAAAAGGGTCTATAGTATGTAGCCTTACCTTGCATTTTTTGCAAGAGGCTATTTTCATGCCTTGAAACCGTGACCTCAAGGTTACACGAAGACAACTTTTATTGTTGCACCAAGGCTCCCCTTCTTCGTTTAACCTTCCTACAATATTAAATGTATAGGACACACTCTCTCCATTGGAGACTCCTACCTATTTTAGAAATATAAAGCCCTTATAGGGCATTTCCATTTTTGAATGGAAATGTATCTCACCCTTAAGCAAAGGTAGGTCCCATTTTAGGCTTATCAGAAAACCCAACATAAAGGAACTCTCTTTTCATGGGAGAGTCCTAAATGTTTTAAATCTAGAAAAGTAACATGTGGCCCTTTTTTATTAAGATAATGGGTCCCACTATGCTCACATAGATGACTTAAAGTAAAGGACTCTCTCTCCCCAAGAGAGTATTAAACATTTTCAAACTAAGAAGCTTCCCATAGAAGCCTACTACCACTTACAAATAAGAAGAGAAAGTTTAGGAGAAAAATATTAAGGACTCTCTCCAAGAGATTCCTAATATTTTCCTAACTAATAGGGGCCACATAAGTTTTTTTTTTTTTCTTCTCTCTTTATAAATTTATTCATCCTTTTACTTGGGCCTTGCTTGTTTTAGAAAAAAAGTGGGCCGTATTCAAATGGTATGAGAGGAACTTTATACCTTTTAGAAATCGAAATAAACCCCTCTATTACATAACCAATCATACGAGAGAGGATCCTTAACTGATTTTAAAGAGAAAAAAGCCCTAAATGGGCTTTCTATGTTGAGGGGGTCCCACCCCACTTGGATGAGGTGGACCTCATTCTTAGAAGAAAAGTTAGGATACGACTCTCTCATTGCAGAGTTCCATAATTCTCCTTCTGCTTTTTTTATTTCTTTTAAATGAAAATGGGACATGTACGGGCCTTTTTAAGAAAAGGATGGGTAATTTACTAAAATATCCCTCCAACATGGACTTTCTCCCTCATTATAATTTTCTTAATTCTTTTCCAAGATAAATCTATAATTAATATTTTCTTATTTGGTTTCTTTTTATTTAAAATATACCTCACAATATATGTAGACATAAAGAATACATTAATATCATTCTAAATAAGTTGGTTAGTGGTCTACTAAGGGATTTTCCTTATATAGTATAAAAGATGTGATCATGCATGAGAGTCCTGATATTTACTGATAGTTTCAGATGCTAACACATTCATCTTGATTAGCATTCCATATTTATTTTATCTATGAAAATCAAGGAAATTAGATAATTTAAATAATTCTTTTTCCTTTTTAGTATCGTGGTTGTGATTTTAAGTGTAAAGGATACATAGGCAATGGGCATTTAATCAGAGTATTTTTTTATGTGCAGTTAATATAAGGGAGCTAAACTAAGATGTGCTAGTTAGATTTTTTGAAAATCATCCCTACAATCATGCAAATGTAGCCTCTTAAAATATGAGATACTTAATAGCATCTAAAAGAAAGAAAATATAATGAATCAACATATATAACACTTGCCCACCCTCTAAACTTAGCAATAAACACATCCCCAAGTGAGATGGAGTTTGGGGGTGGCCTAAAAGCCTATTAGCCCAATGGTTTGGTGAACAGAGGTGCCTCTTTTGTTGGCACTAGGTCACAATTTAATGGTCAACACTCTCCATCTTATTAGTGGATGGATAGATCTAGGAGAGTATGTGAGTTCTTTTTTCTTTTTCTTTTTTTGTTGAGAGGCAAAAATATAATATTTACTAAGATGATTGTGAAGATCATATCAAAAGTACAATACACTTCCTAACTCAAGGAAGCTACAATGAAGAATAGATCAGAGCCAAGAAGAGGTCCAATGGATGCAACTGGCTTCTAGAACCATCAACTCAATGCAAACTGTGCCAAGACACATACAAAGGAAATAAAACAAGTACTCAAATGTACAAATGAAAACATGACAATTGTTAGACATCATCATATCTCAGAAGCTATATCTTGGTTTCAAAAATCATTAAAAATAAGTAAACATATTAAGTAATCCTCATCACTAGAAAATATTTAACTTATACAAACTAAATTGTTTGAACCTAGCTTAGGGGTGAGCTACAAGTGTCACTTCTTGAATATAGTTGGTGCCTCTCACATTTGTAAGAGATCTTAGCAACTCTATCTCCAAGATTCAACTAATTAGCTGCACTTAATCTTTTGCCATTTACTAAGGCGGTACTTTATCCTTTGATTTAAGAAATTCTTGTTAAAATTTGAAAATTTGAAACTTAGATCTTCATCAAATCTTTATTTTTCATTAGATCTCAAAAGGTGGTATGATGATATAGACAACACAATCAAGACTCTTTTTCATAAGATTTCAAA
The DNA here is from genome assembly GCA_035236585.1 of Warburgia ugandensis. Classification (NCBI taxonomy): domain Eukaryota; kingdom Viridiplantae; phylum Streptophyta; class Magnoliopsida; order Canellales; family Canellaceae; genus Warburgia; species Warburgia ugandensis. The sequence continues at coordinate 9,931,401 of CP141130.1, forward strand.
ATTTATGATGTTTTGGAAAACGAACTCAATACTTCTCTCTTATGTCTCTAGTTTGCTTCAGATCTCAATATGATGATTTGGAAAAGATAATCAAATCCCTCTATTTTTATAAATATGCTCATGGGATAAGTACCTTTAGATCTCAAATTTATGATGATATGGAATATATAATCATATCTCATATCGACTTAGAAACGAGATCATAAATAAAGAATCTAAAAGTTTCAATGAGAAACTAAATAGCATGAGCATACCATGATTGGGTAAGCTCATATAAAAATAACAAATTTATAATATTGGTAACTCTAGAAGTAGAGTGATAGAAAGTGTGAACTCTAGGACTAGAGAACTTCACAATTGGAAGAACTCTATTAGAGTAATGCACTAACTTACAGACTCTAAAGAGAGAATAGAGTGATGCATTTTGGCGAGAGAGAGAGAGAGAGAGAGAGAGAGAGAGAGAGAGAGAGAGAGAGAGAGAGAGTCACTGCAATGAGAATAGCCTAATGATTATGTAATAAATCCAAAAAATGCATAAATCCTTGTTTTGACTCCCATTCATTGCATATAATAGGAAAATAAGTTATATCATTTATGCATAATAGCCCATGCATATAAATGTAAATATTTCTCATTTAACTTAAACAAAAACTCAACACTCATGCCCTGCCACCCTGTCTGGGCAAAGCGGGAGCCATTTGCGTCTCTAAGCACATGACTCGGAGAGAACTTTCTATTATATAGGAATTCAATCATCTCATCCATCATATGGCCAAATCTGAACCCGACCGAACAAGGTTTGCTGATCCACCCCATTACAATCTTTGAGTCACCTTTTATGACCAAAGGATTATCCTTCAATCTATCCGCTGACATAATCCCTGTTTTAACTGCATTAATTTCGGCTTCTATTTCGTTCGTGTTACCAAGAGGACCAGCAAATTCAAGGAGTACCTTCCCATCATCGTCTCTAATTAGTCCGCCCATACCCGCTCTAAATTCTCCATCATCAATCTCAATTGCCGACCTGTCAAAACTTAATTTAATCCACCCTTTATCAGGCTTAGACCATGAACAGTGTTCCTTAAGTGAAGGTCGTTAAATCTGAAAGATCTCGCAATGTGGGATAATGAGTAACCGATGAATAAAGGGATTTGCTAAAGCCCATGTAGATATAACCCATTTAATTCTAATGGGAAGGGACTTAGCATTAGAACTCTTACCTCTGAAGACTGCTGTTCCTCTCCTTCGACAAGAACCATGCAACCGTCGGCAGAGACCACTCCCGTAGCTGCTTTGATTTTACTGAAAAGGATTGCATCTTCCCCTGGCGGATCAATTGAATCACCGGCTACGGCTTCACCCATTTCATATGAAACCATCGTAAAACTTCTGACCAAATCGCAACGTGAAGAGACAGTGAAGGAGAAATGTGATTAATATTCTCGCTTGACATCAAACAAAATGGGGATCTGCCGATGGTGTATCTACCGCGCTTTCTGAGACCATCTTGAATGAGAGGATTTTCCCATGCTCCTAGCCAACAGAAACATTGAATACGGGGAGCCACTTTCCGTTTCCAGATTTTGTAACATGGATGTTTCTCCATACTTCCCACAATCTTCGAATACATGAAGCAACCGAGAATGAGCCGCTTGTTTCAAGGGTCCATTTTCTCATGTCCACACCTGATCCTTTGAAATAGAATTTCCTTAAAATCGGCAAAAGCTGAAGTTCATATTCCTTCGGTTTCTTCTAAACTTGATATCCCTTATCTTCTCCTGAACATTGTACAGTGTCAGCCACCGAGGAAGATTTATTTACTGCAATCTCATACACCCGACTGAAAATCTGGCAGGGAGGTTTTTGTCCCATCCAAATATCATTTAATTCTTTGCTTGTAATAAGAAAAAAAAAAAGGGACGGAGATGCACTACCTCAATTCCGTAACCATGGCGGAGATGCCTAACCAGTGGTGGATTGACTATTCAGGATTAAATTTGCTCCATTGGTTTGGTGGCTACACATATTGGTAAATAAAAACACCCATCATCGTTTAACGGCTAAACTCTTGCATTAAGATCATCGGAGCAAATTGGCATGTGAAAAAGTAATCAAGTTAGTGCTCCACTAGATGAATAAGTGAGATCACTAGCCACATACGTGTAAACATTGCTATGATTCAGACGAGGCTGTGAAGTACGTGCAAATCAGACTATATATCAGGATGTAAAGAGCTAAAAAATTGCTGACAGGGACAGCAACCACATGCTGTTGTAATTATTTCACGTCTTTGAAAAGGACGGAATAATCGGCCATAAATATGTGTGTATCCCAGGTTGTACGTAATGGTAATAAATAATGATAATGAGGGCAGTTCTATCGTGGATGTTCCCCCGAATGCCGATGATCGAAACCGTCAATTACAGCTTCTTCATGAAAACATTAATGTAGAAAAGACTTGCAGTCTCTAATATCCTGATCCAAACCGTACGTTCCTCCAGCAGGTCACATTGTTCATCCAGTCCATCCCTTTTGACGAGTGCATGGTTGGATATACGTGAGGCCCATCATTTGTGATCTAAACCATTCATCTACCTTTTCTGTCTATTTGTCGAGACCTCCAACATGAATCAGCCCTACAACTTAGAAATGTCTAAATTTTATACTGACTAATTCATGTGGCTAAAAATGAGTGAAGATGATGGAACCCCGGCTTTATTAACAGGCCTCTAAACCATTCATCTACCTTATCCGTCTATTTGTCGAGACCTCCAACATGAATCAGCCCTACAACTTAGAAATGTCTAAATTTTATACCGACTAATTCATGTGGCTAAAAATGAGTGAAGATGATGGAACCCCGGCTTTATTAACAGGCCTCCAAATGATTCAAGATCTTATCCATCCATCCATCTCTAGGATCTAGTTTGGAACTCAACGGCTCATGTCAAACGGATAAGCTTACTTCTAATAGAATTCCCATTACTTTTAATATAATTCTGATTAATAGAATGTCGTTCTAACAATGTCTAATGTAGTCGTTGGGTGATAACTCAGCAACTTTCCTGGAACACGCTTGGTTTCGGGTACAAGTCTGTGAGCGGTTTGATCTGCGAAAGAGAAGAGGACTACAACCACATGTCGACAATTTGCCCACTTACGGCTTTGCCGACAGACAAATGTGAAAGGTCCCCAGTTCGGTTCTCATTTTTGACATCTTGTTTTCAACTCCCGCATCTGTCCTTTTCTCTTTAACTTTATGCCGAGAGCCTTAAACTTTCTATCTCTCACATATTTTGGTCTTCGAGGAAGATTTTGAATAACTTTTCTGGAGCAAAACTAAGACGTTGTTAAGGCAAATCATCTTGTCAACCAAATACCCCTACGGTTAATAAATTGAAGAAACAACCCGGCACATGAACTATGGCATATTGTGGCTCTCATTATAAATTTACATGTTAATCAGGTTGAACGTCTTAAGGAAACTCTCTTAGAGTGGAATAGAAGTATCCTTAAAAGAGGAAGAACAAGGGAGTTACAAAGGCAGCCCCAGTACACCGAAGCTCCTGCCTATGCAGGGTTTGAGGAAGGAGCAGACCACTAGAGCTTATAATATGCAGTCTCATTTTGCATTTTTGTAAAAGGCTGTTTTCACACCTTAAACCCGTACCCTTAAACCCGTAACCTCAAGGTCGCATGACAACAACAGCGCCAAGCCCCCCATCTAAAAACAAGGGAGTTAATGCTCAATATCTTTGCCTTAATAGCATGGATGATGTGGCATTGAAGAAGCAAACGGGTCAGTAAGTACAAATCAATTGTGGAATCAAACGAAATCTATTGTCATTGATGTCACTTCTGGGTGAAGACTCATTTATACAGAGTTGAATCAGAAAAACTTGACAAGGAGGACGTAAATAATCGTATATGTTGATTGGTTTCCTCATCAAATATTTGGTACAGGGATTATGCCATTTTTGCTGAATCAAATTCTTGTGGAGGATTGTAATGGCACCGTAGTGACTATCTTATGTTAAATAATATGTGAAGTAATTCAAAGTTAGCCGTTGCTTTGAAATTAAGTAGAAAGGCATTGCAAGTCACTATCACCATTGTGTCGGTGATCCCCCTGTTAACTAGGTTAAATCGTAATTAAGTAAGAAAAGAAGGTGTTTTTACCAGAATTCTCTCATTTCCAGATCCCCCGCAAGTATACATATGCCCTCTTTTTTCTCCCGCGGCCACGAACGCGGCAATGGTTTTGGCCTTTATTTTTTATTTTTTATAGCTTTTCCCCTTTTCCCTTTGCACAGTAAGAAGCAGCTACGCAGAGAAGGAGCAAATCGCTCTCCCGATTTCCTTACTCGATTCGGATCCTGAGATTTCTCTCTGTCGAATCCAATTGAGGCTCGATTGTAGAAGAAGAAGAGGAGGAGGAGGCACGGCCGCAAGTCGCATTATTTTGGTTATCTGTTATTCAGGTAAAATGATGGAATTAGGGTCGAGATTTTCTTTTGAATGGATCATGGAAATGTAAGGAATTTGTATGATTTGAATATGGAAGAAGGTGAAGAGCCTTATTAGGTTTTAGTGAGTCAGGAGGTGAGCTAAGCAGCTATTTCTGTACAGGAACAGAGACAAAAAGAGAACTGCTGGTGGTTGTGATTTCACTGTTTCTCTTTAAAGCTGTATTTATGAGAAGTAAACGAAACCCGAAAACGTACAACAAACCGCAAATTCCAGTCCGGATCGCCGATCTTTAATGGAAAGAAAAGACTTCTGGAAGATAAAGAAGCGGAAATGATGCGATATTTCCCTTCTAATAATCCGTATCTTTGTTTGAACCAAACCAGAAGATCTCTGCCCAATTCAGATCAGTCTTTTCGATCTTAGGGTTTGGACGTGCGGATTTATCTAGAAGAAGGTGAAACAGAACCAAAATGCAGTTTTACATTCCATCTGGAACGAAGAGAATCACGATATCCAACGGCGGAGGCTGCTCCTGGGAGGTAATGAAGGGCAAAGCGTCCCCCCGCCGATTCACTTGCCGTTCCGTGTTCCCGACCGTTTTAATTGCAGGGATACTTTTGCCCTTTCTCTTCATCAGAGCCGCGTTTCTTGCTCTTGATGGCGCCAGCAAATGCTCCTCTTCTATCGGTGAGTTCGCCTTCTCATCGATGGATTTATTTATTCGCAGCCCCTATGTTTTTGATAAGTACACCCCTTCTGTTGAGGAATGCAAATGACATCTGCTTTTTGTTGGTGCAGACTGTTTAGGATGGAAGTTTGGGCCACAATTTTTCAGTGGGAGTGATGGTTCATTGGTACGCTAAGATTCAGTGCTCGTTTTCTTTACTTTGTTTCAAAATGTCACCAACGTCATTATCCGCATTATTTCGGGAGATAAAAAGAAAATTTATCGCGCCTGTAACGCGTGAGGAAGCGGGATCACGGAGATCCGCCAGGCTGCAACGAAGATGACGAAAATGCCCTTTGCCTCGGTAATGGATTTACGTGATCACTCACGTGACGAGGGTATTTTCATCAACTTCGCAAGAGCAAATCTAACCAAGTCAGTTTTTTTCCTTTTATACATGGTGGCCGAGCGGGCACAATTACTGGTGGGCCCCACATTTTCGATGATTCAGACCATTAAGTAGCCATGGCCTGATAGATACGAGGTTTGGATCATCTGAAAGAGGGAGCCCCTCTTGTACCCTATGGCCGCTCAATTGAAAATACGAGATCGTCCGCTGTACAAAACCTACTTTCTGGGTTATTTCAACCGAGGAGGAAGTGTAAATTTGCATATCTACGCGTTTTCCGGGTGTGCTTTCAACATTTCGTCGGTGCTCGAGGAATGAAGTTCGGATATTCTTTGTTTAAGCAAGTTTTTACATGTTCAATTCAAAGGAGAAGAGAGAAGAATTAAGATTTGCTCAAGGGACAGTGATGATCTCTTTGGCACGTAGACAGAGAGCCTGCGCCCGCAGCCATGTGCCGGAAAACCTGCTCTCTCCACCAGATCATCCGAAAATAGAATTTTGGTTACTTGCTTTTAGTCCTCGTAAATGAAAAGTATTGCTGTCCGGGTCTATTTTAAGCCTTGGAATTCTTTTTGGTGATCAGAGACTGGGAAATGAGTTGAGCAGAGCGTTACTGGAATCAAAGGAAGACGATACGGCTGTCGGTCCTTCTCTTCGGTCCTTCAACGATCTAGTTGCGGACGTCACGTCTAACCATCACGACATAAAGACGTTTGTTTCAAAGACTACGGCCATGGTATTTACTCTCACACTTTCTTCTCTTTTGTCACTTATTAGCCCAAATTGAAAATTGTTACCGAAGCATCTTCTAAAACCGAGTGGATTGAACGGGGGAAGTTGGCCCTGTGCCCGTCTGGTTTAGATGCTTTGCTTGCCGGGCCTTCACGAGATGAACAAAACATGATACTCATTAAATGGTCCGATTGTCTGATTAGTGGCTGCAAATGGCAATCCGATTTGATTATGTATGTCATCTGCAAAGGGTGGCCACTCAAATGACGAGTTTAGATCAATGTGATGTCATATGAGTGGCCCCGATGAAGATTGCCATGACAGCGTGCGATTCTTTTTTCCTTTATCCTTTCGAATGGCTAGGACGATGAATGTTCATTCTGTATTAAGCATCATACTAGAGTACTGCATGTTTAGGCTGCATATGAAAAATCTAAAGGATGCTTTACTTTTTTTATTATTTATTTTTATCTTGATAATAATTATTCTGTTGCAGCCTCGTCTCTCCTAAAATCTAACTCTAAAATTATAATTTCAGAATAAATTCCAAATGTAAACATAAATGCTCAGCCTAGTTTTTTTTGGATGCAAATCAAACTAGTTAGTGGTCACTCTATATGTGAAACCCAACTCTAATTTGGACACTGAGATCCAATCGTGAAGATAGTAACACTAAAATCTACACGTAAGATCTTATTTTAAATGCCTAGACACTAAAATCTAAATCCTAAGCTTCTCTCTTTGGTCATTGCTGTAACATGTAACGTGACGTTGATAAGATCATTCTAGATCTGACTAGAAAATAGGTTAATGCACGTTTTGCTATTGTTTGACACTAAAGTATCTTGGCCAACTAAGTTCTAATTTTCAGTCATTCAGTAGTCATGAAAAGCCCCTTCAGAAATATTTGCATGAAGTTTCGAAATTCTTATTCATTTACTTTTTTCCGAAATGATCAACAATAAATACCAAAAAAGAAGAGGAAGAATAAGAGGAGGATAGTACAATCTTGCATTCCTTTTTCTCATCTCATGTATTGCGGTATATTGTGAATGCTTTCATGATAATATAGAAGCAAAATTTTCTGGCAAAAATATATAATCCTTTTGAAGTTAAAGCATGTCTGCATTCTACGAAAAGAAATGTGCGTGTAATATACTTGAACCATTTCCTCTAGGTTGAACATCTTTTAATAGGTCGTATTTCTCAACATTTTTTACTTGGGCATAATTCTAAACTGTTAACACCAGAGGAAAATGTAGTGTAATCATTCCATTGTTTCAACCATGTTCTGAGCGAACCATTATCCTTCCTCACTACAATTTTGATGTCTGCCTCTTCTCCCATCCATCTAAGAATCCTCCATTACATTGTATTGGGCTAATTAATCCATCTTAATGAGCATGAATCTTAAACAAATATTTGGTACCAAATTGCAAGGAACAGCTACTAATAAATCCATAATCTGTGCCTTTCAAAAAATAAATATAAATCCGTAATCTGTAAGATGTATTTCAGTTTGTCTTAGAAAACCATAATAAAGCAAAAAACTTCATGTTTCGAAGATATTTCTATGGACTCCCATTGCAGAGACCGAAAGTTTTATCATTTTCTGGACATTATTTTAATGGGTATCAACGTCAACAACAAGGTTTCTACTTTGATTTTTCAACAGTTTCAGTGAGAAAATATGCACGAAATTAGGTACATGTAAGCAACAATTTTAAATTCCTAAAATAAGAACTACGGTGAAGAACATCAGGCGTGGGCCGGAAAAAAGGTCTAAATCAAAACAAGTGGCTGGAAGCATGGGGTCACTCCGAAAGACTGCTTTCCTCAGCTATTGCGGCCTTCTGCTGCATTTTCCCCCGCATCATTATTGCGACGTCCTCCTTATGGTACAGACCCTTGCCCGAATAGCAAGTCATCGTAATACCAGTTGCTGTTCCATGCACATGCTGTCTATCAGCGGCTTCTGTTCGTTTGACCTTAGAGTTGAAGCAGTCATTTTTCTTTAGCATTTATCCAGTCTAACGAGGGAATTTATATCATAGCTCCATCAGATAATGGAGAGACAGTAGGATGGCTAAAAAAGTACAGTGGGACCCACACTTCGGCGATCCGAATAATTCATCTCTCTTTGCCCTTTCCTAGATAGGATGATGCCCAAAATTTCATCCAATGGATGAGATCTTTTGGGACATGGCCTCTCTGACGCATCAAGAATGCGAGTTCAAGTACTAACAGAAGCTTTTTCTTTTAACAGTTACTGCGGATGGACAAAAAAGTCCGATCTACCAAACTAAAAGCTTCCATCTTCCGCCACTTGGCATCAATCGGCATCCCCAAAAGCATGCACTGCCTCTGCCTGAGATTGGCCGAGGAATATTCCGTCAATGCATTGGCCCGATCTCCCTTACCTCCCCCTGAATTCGTCTCTCGTCTGACGGACAACTCGTACCATCACATCGCCGTCCTCACAGATAATGTACTACCAGTGGCAGTCTTGGTCTCATCGGCGGTCAGAAATTCCGGCCAGCCGGAGAAGATGGTGTTTCATATAGTCACAGATAAAAAGACGTATGCCCCAATGCATGCTTGGTTTGCCCTACACTCCGTGGCGCCCGCAGTTGTGGAGGTGAAAGGCTTGCACCAGTACGATTGGGACCCCCAAGTAAACATGGGTGTCATGCAGATGCAGGAGATTCATCGCGGGATACGGGACCACTACTATCGACATGGAGGAAGTGGGGATAGAGTTTCCGGGAAGTTAGAGTCCTTATGGCCTAGCAGTGCGTCACTCATGAATTACCTCCGGATTTATCTGCCCGAGGTAAGCGAAGCTCAAAAGTTTTATCTTAAATTTCAATTTAAAGAAGATCATTTCTCCCACTCCGAGGTTTTCAAATTTGATCGATCGTCTTTCTGGTTAGCTTTTCATGATGTCTGAGAAAGTGTGAAACAGCGTGAGGAGTGTCATTATCAGAAACGAGAGTATGTATATTACTTGCTGACGGAGTCCATGCGCGTGTATATTTGTTTATGGCAGCATTAAAAGTTCTGAGGGTTGAGATACAAATTGTTCATCTTCTGGGGCACATTTTAAGATTCGATGACGTTAACCCTCCCACCTGTTTACTATTTATGTTCTATTTTTTGAGCAGTCTACTTTTTCACTACTGATTAACTGTGGTTAGGATCATCTAATGGAGATGGTATTTGGTTAAAGCCTATCCAAGATGTGTGCAGAAGATGAGCAATTTGGATCGTCAAAAGTCTGGCATGCAAATATATAATTTCCGAGCATGTCGATCAGTATATTGATTTTCAGGCGGAAGACCACATAAAAGCTACAGATTTTTGGTATTTTGTTTCTAGTAGATACACTCGCACAACCATCTATATATCTTTCAGCTTCTCTCATTTGCTATGCTGTTAAGGGCCTTTTGGGAACTGAAAGTCTGTAAAAAAGCAAATGGAGAAGTTTAATACGAAGAGGTCCATCTATCAAAACAAGGATTTGTTACTATTAGTTTTCACTTATATTGACAATGGTAGCATTTTCATGGCAAAAACAGCTATTTCCGGAGCTTGACAAAATAGTGTTTCTGGATGACGACGTGGTGGTTCAGCATGATTTATCTCCGCTGTGGGAGCTGCCTCTTGGTGGAAAAGTTAACGGGGCGGTTATCTCGTCGCAGGAAGAAGGCAAGGGAAGCTATTGCTTTGGGAGAAATTTTGGGGATTATTTGAACTTCTCGCATCCAGCTTTATCAGTATCTGAACTAGAACGGGATGAGGCTGCATGGTTATATGGCATGAACATCTTCGATCTTGAAGCCTGGAGACGAACCAACATCACAGAGACTTATCATCATTGGCTTCAACTCGTAAGTTTTGCTATACGTTTCTTATAAAAAAAAGTTGTTTTTCTGTTTCTTTCTTGTCTTCTCAAGGCTACGATACACCATCACTGCTACTTTGCACACTTTGCATGCACTGTTACTAGGATGAAACTCATGACGGATTCATCGCCAAAGAGCAAATTGCACGTGATTGTGTCTTGTCAGAAGATCGGAACCGTCCGCACTGTGGGCCTTAGTGTTAGTAGTCCAAACTGCTGTAGAAAGTTGGACGTTTCGAGTCCAATCTGAATGTCCAATGACTGTGATTGCCTTTGAGATGGACCGCTAAGAAACAAAATGATTAGGAATTCACATCCAACCGGCACGAAGTTCTTCAGGAACACTAAAGCCCTTCCAGACCTTAATATAATACCGCAAGGTAAGTTCTACGTAGTGGGTTACAGCCTCTGGCGGATAGGAACTGTTCAACTAGTGGGTTGTGCTGGGATCCCTCACCTGTCAAATACATAAGCCTAATGGGTGATGGTCCCCGTTTGGTAAGATGCTCAAATGGATGTTCAGAAACTATATGGAGCCAAATGACCACATGCAACAGTCAGAATAGATTTAATTGGATATCAGGATTGTCTCTGATTGGCCTGAATATGCCATGGGATTCCACTCGGCCAGATTAGATTGTCTCTTTGGCTTGGCCTACCGTAAAAGTTAGATTAGAAACGCTCTGTTGTATTCTGCCTGTGTCATTTATAAATGACGTGAACTTCTCGTCATCCCAAGTCTTATTTCCGTCATCAGGACTTTTGCAGAGGAAAAATCTTGAAATTCTTTTTGTGGACTCTGATATGGTAAGGGTGTTTAGAAGTGAGGCTACAAGTTCTACCATCCACCGGTTAATTTGTGAGGCCTCACTCTGATGGACCGCAAAGGACCTTCTACCCATAGATGATTATTCTAAATCTCCCATCTGTGAAGCTCACGCTGATGAATATAGGTTCTTCTGAAAGGCAAAGGCAGTGGCAAAGCCTCAGATCTAGTCTGATTAATATAGATGTTGCTTGTATTACATAGAGTGACCTACTAGATGAATGGTTTTGAATCATTGTTCTATGCATGTATTTCCCAGCTCATTGTTCCAAAGAAAACTATAGGCGGCCAAGGTCTAACTTCCCCATTTACATGCTGCCCTCCATCTTAAGAGCTCTTTACGTCATTGAGCTGAATACATTGGAGTTTACCTTAACTCATTGGTTTAATATCCGTTTGCCACAACCAATTGAACAGAGTCCATTAAGGAACTCATCCTTTTTATGTTTAAAGACTTGTGTCCTCAAGGACGTCAGTTTTGACACACATTAACTCGGGTAATCCAGCATTTCAATTTCAGTTCTTCTGAAAGGAGAAACTGAAATGGGTGGAAGTTCTTACTTTTAAGTGCATTATGCAAATGCGTTGCCCCGTCTGCATATTTTGTATAAAGAAAAGAGAAAATCACCAAAACCTGCTTACCTTCTAAAGAAACCAGTAAACCGTATTTACTTATGTGCAACTAAGTCACCAAAATACTCAAACCACTGACTTGACTGGAGATCAATTCTGCGTGGCTGCCTTTTTATCGGCATTTGATTTTTCAAACGTGTCAGGTTTGACCCATAAATATATGGGTCAGTATTCAACCGTTATTTCTAGCTGTAACATGTATAAAAAGACGGCTAAATTTTTTCTATATTAGCCTTAACTATATTTGCAAAAGAAGAAATGATTTCAACTAGATTTATCCAATAGATTTTAAGTGAATTTGTCGGTGGGATGTCTTGACAGATCTTTTGGAAACCAGTACATATTGGTCGTCCCTTCTATATGATCAAGTTATCACTGATGACCCTGATCTCCATTCCTGTTTCAGAATCGAGACTCTGGCTTCACATTGTGGCGTGTGGGGGCACTACCACCATCCTTAATCAGTTTTGATGGTCATGTGCATCCAATTGACTCATCATGGCATGTCACAGGATTGGGTTATCAACTGCCTGATGTCGATCTGAAAATACTGGAAACTGCTACTGTTGTACATTTCAGTGGCCCAGCGAAACCGTGGCTCGAGATCGGTTTCCCGGAGCTACGGCGCTTGTGGAGTAGACATGTTAATTTCTCTAATGAATTTATAAAGAGCTGTAGAATATTGGAGTGAAGGGCGTCGAAGCTCTCCCATACACATTGTCAGCAGGGGTATCCAATGAGCAGAGGGAAGAAGGTTTTGGCTTCAGTCTCTGCTCAAGGTAGCTCTGAATGCGCTTCTCGTTGTGGTTGCTCGTTTCTTCTCTAGCAATGTATATATAGGCAAAGTTTCTACCAGAAAATATAGATCATACATTATAATTCACTACGATGAAACCGCATAGTTCAATTGGCATAGCTCTATCTTGTTCCAGCCTTCTTGAGGAAATGTAAAGGTCCGCCGTTGTGACTGAAGTTGGAGAAATACTTAATTCATGGGAAATACTTTTAGTATCAGATATCTGATTTATTGTATTTTAATGCTCAACAATATTATTGCACTAGTTTTGAAGCTTAGATTAAAGAAATTTTCTGACAAAAAAAAAGAGAGAAGTTTTTGAGATAGAAGTCACTAGACTGAACTTTGTATGCCGGCAGGAATGATCTGGCCAATTTGTCTTGAAAAACCAAGAAAAAGGATGACGGAAGAAAGAGATACAATCACCAGGATGATGCATATTCGAGTTTCATTTAGCAAAGGCAATACTTTGTACACAGAAAGTTAGGGAGAGAGAAGTCTTTTAAGGGTCTGACACTTGTGTTCTTTAGGTCACGGGTTTAAGGTGTGGAATCAGCCTTTTGCAAAATGTAAGATAAAGCTGTCTACTATAGGCCCTTGTGGTCTATCCCTTCTTCGAACCCCGCATAGATGGGAGCTTCGTGTACCCTAGCTGCCCTTTTTTTTACACCGGTGTTCTTCGAGTCTCAAGTAAGCATCAAATATCATGTACATTTTGGTTCAGGGACTGAATCTTCCCATTTGATTATTTGTGTACACGATCATCGGAAGCAGGATAAAAGTTTTCTGGACGAATCCATACAGATTCCAACTCTAATATTCATGCAATTGGTTTGGAGTGGTGTTATAATGAATAATCTTTTCTCGATTTGATATCTTGATAAAATTATTTTTTAATTAGAAGTTGCTGATCCTTTCCTCTACCAGATCGCAGCTGAGGAGACTTAATTCCCAAATCATCCAAAGCCCAAAGCCAAATTTTCATGACTAATTGCTTCGGTTTGCTGCAGACGTCTCTTACGAGCCCAGCCATAGTCCCCAGTTCCCTATTTCGTCTGAAGTCCAAAGCTGAATGATCAAGAAAAACTTTCATTTCCTCAGAGTATAAAGAGTCCAGGTAGGTGTACACACTTAAGAGGTGAGGAAAGAGTACATGTCCCTTTTTTATGCATGGTGCAACATTTTTTGCATGTGGAAGCCCCATTTATCATGCTAAGAATACCAAAATAGGTAACCCATGAAAAACCAATGTATTTGAACAATCTTAGCCATTGGATTAACCTCTTTGCAAATATTAACAAAAATGAATGGTTGTAATTTTTTATTGATAGAAACATAAAACATCCTACAGATATAAAATTTGATTTCTAATCTACCTTATTCATTCGTAACATGATGAATAGGTTAGATTTAACAAATATAGGTTAAAAATACATGAAAATTGTGATGTGTACTCTTTCCTTTCCTCTTGAAAAATAGGTTCAACAAAAATATCCTGCATTTATATCCCGTACATGGTTGTCTCTACTTCTGATTATAGTGTTGAATAATCCTTAGAAATGCTAGGCCAAAGGTCTTACTAGCCACATCCCTTGAAACGTCCCCACATTTTGCATAAAGGTGGCCCATCTTGGTATGACCAATTCAGCTGCTTGCTCCCAGCTTTGGATTTCCTATAAAAGAAATATCAAATTAATTGGATGATTCTAGCATACCACAAGCCATATTATTTGGAAGCGAATTTGGACCATTGTTATACAAATACTAAAAAAGGCAGCCCCGGTACACGAAGCTCCTGCCTATGCGGGATCCGGGGAAGGGGTGGACCACAAAGGTCTATAGGAAGCAGCCTTACCTTGCATTTTGCAAGAGGCTGATTCTACGCCTTAAACCCGTGACCTCAAGGTCACATGACGACAACTTTTACCGTTGCACCAAAGCTCCCCTTCATTGTTATACAAACACTCTAACCGTCTATTTAATGTGACTAAAAGTGGATTATGATTCTAGTGCCTACAATTTAGACTTATATATCTACATTACATATAAAGCAAATATCCTTACGGTCTGCAGATTTACTAAGCAAGCAGTTTACTTTATAATATATATCTGTGTGTATATAATCTCTTTATATTTATGTGCAAGAAGGGAAAGAGAAAAAGGCAGGGGCATTTTGAGAACATGCAAAGGGGCATTAGGGAAAAATAAAATTCCGTAGAAAAGGTTGATTTTTACCTGCGAAACATTATTGTCGCTAAAGTAAAAAAACTGTTATAATGGGTCTTTAACCGGCGCAATTTGCCCGTTGATAAAGGTAAAAATTTGTTATTAAATATATAATGTTCGAATCTCACACGAAGCAAGTGCATATGTTCACGGCAAGTTTTTATATTTATTGGTTTAATAGCATCAAGTTTCCAGAAAACTTACATTATCCACTGAGGAAGTTAGAGAGGCTACGAGCATTAAAGATTAGAACAAAGACCCAATTTAAAGGGATAGAACCCAACTATATTCTTGATCGACTATATTATCAAAGCTAAAGCATGATCTGTCTAGAGATCCTTGTTTCGCCAGGTCTGCCATGGATTTGGCAGTCCTAAGAACTGACGAAAGTTCCACCTTACAGGATTTCACCCTTGCTGCCAGTTTGGAGAGCTGATTGTGGGATCTCCATGGGCAATCACTCGCTTCTTTTGCCCACCGGATAAAATTACTCGAGTCACATTCGACAATGAGTGTCTGATAGGGGCGAT
This sequence comes from Warburgia ugandensis, assembly GCA_035236585.1. NCBI lineage: Eukaryota > Viridiplantae > Streptophyta > Magnoliopsida > Canellales > Canellaceae > Warburgia > Warburgia ugandensis. The sequence goes on from CP141130.1 coordinate 9,946,597, forward strand.
CCATCCATTGTTGGACGGCGAACATCACCGTCAAGTGTTCGACTACACTTCAGTTATTCAAGCCTCCAGGACTCAGAACAACCATTAGCATTCCATCGAATTTCTGAAAATGCCTCCAATTTTTGACGGATCAGGATTGCCAAGTGATGAATTATCGGAATTGACTTGGATCTTTATGTAATCGAGCGCCTCCTTTTGTTGTTTGATGATTGGCTTGTGCAGAAAGACGTTGAAATAAGGCTTCCAATTTCTCTTCTAGTCAAAAGCTATGATGCCACTTAATTGAGTGTAGAAGTCCAGGCACGAGTACTATTTCTGTACTTGTTATTGAATACTCGATTGTTGCATTCTTCCCAAATTGTCCGAATGGTTGCCATGAAAAACATGGTCGCCATTATCTTTCCTCTCCTCGTAAGCATTAGAAAGAATGCAGAAGTTGTGTAGTTGTAGGAGAGAGTTCTGCAATACCCAATCAATGTATAATAAGTGTATCTCATACCAAATCTTGTAAGCATAAGCACACTGAATAATGAGATAATAAATAGTTTGACATCAAGCAAATACTATGCATTTTCATGGCCTTCTTTTGAGATCATCCAAGGTAGTGATAACTCCTCTAATGGCCGTCCAAGTGAATAAAATGGTTCAGAGAGGAACGGAAAAGACCGTGGTCTCTTAACGTCAAAGGGGCAAATGGGAGCTTGTTTCTCCACTAACTTCTTGTAGGAGGATCTCACTAAAAACTATCCCGTTGGTTCAAGGGTCCAAGGCCTAAGCATCACGGATGGAAGCGTCAAGAAATCCTTCGTCAATCATCTAGCATAACTCCTGCCACATAGGTTTCACCGACTCTTAAAGTGGCTACTGAGCTTGATGTCTCAAGACCAGCTGGATGTGTCACCTAGAGAGAGAGAGAGAGAGAGAGAGAGAGAGAGAGAGAGAGAGAGAGAGAGAGAGAGAGAGAGAGAGAGAGAGGGAGAGCAAACATGAATTTGAGTTCGCCTACCAAAGATAGATAAAGATCTCTTCCACTCAGCTGTTCTTCTATCCACTCTCTATATAACTTCTTCCATGATTGGAAAGAAGGCTTTCCAATGGAAATGGAAGACCACCATGGAAGACCAAGATGCTTGACAGGAATCCTTCACTTTACACCCCAAAATAAAAGCCAGATTGTACACCAATCCTTCATCACATTTCACTCCAATGAGTGTTAATTTGGACAAATCATCCTTTGCCCATCCACGCTTTACAGCATCTTAAAATAGCACAAGGAAAGTCACTTCCTTGATGGTTACCTTGCTCAAAATGATGATATCATCAGTGTATTGAAGATGTGAGATGAAAAGGCATCGTGTAGTAATTTCAATATTGAAAGCATAGAAGAGTCTAAAGTTTTCCAAAACACAAGATTGAGAAATTCTGAGTGTTTAGAGAATAGAAAAGAAGACAACCGATCACAGGACACCTAGAAGCTTGAAAAAAATTGAATGGAGGCCCATTGATCAATATGAAAATATCCAACACTATTGCTTGCTTGCTAAATTTTTGCATCTATTTAGACATACATACATGCATTCATATATATATAAGAATTTGTGCACGACAAATTAGACACCGAGCTTTATCATTGAATGTTCGTACTCCGTAGCAGGGGGTCTCCAATCGTTGCGATGGTTTTCCCACTGAATGTTCGTACTGTATCATTGAAAACGTATTTTACCAAGGAATGCTTAACTGGCAGCGAACTCACAGTGACTAGTTTGAGGTCGGATACCCTACTATAGCGTTCCTCATCTGTTATAACTTCATACTTATTTAGAAGTAGGAGCAAGAAAGGCTCAAGGTGAGTGTAAGTGACAGTATCAATGGCTTTGAGACTAACGAAATCATTGAAAGATAAGTACAAGAAGAATGCCAGCCAGTGAACCCGACTGGACAATACTTCAATGGTTCAGCACTCTCGATCAGCATCCTTGGAGTTCTTGAATCTGAGATTCCTATCGGTGATTCTTAGAACTTGAGAATGACAGAACATCTTCCTTCATGTGACCCCACGCTTCTCCTCCATTGTGGATTATGGTAATTCTGTCTCTCTCTCACAACACAAAGTAAAAGATCATTTTCATAACGAGGTTTGGAAGGTTATATTATTAAAAAAAATTGAATGATAAGGAGCTATATTAGATTTTAAATATATTCTTACTCTCAATGAAACAGCAAATGTCATTGTGGTATGGTGGTAAGTATTCCTGCTTGTTACCCGGGTGACCCGTGACCCGGGTTGGATCCCCGGCAATGGTGTTCTCTTTATTCTTTTGCTGTTCAAGTTTTCAACACGTTTTCAAATATAAGGAAGAATTTAGTACTGAGCAATTTCTGAAAAGGTTATCCTCTTCGCACGAGTTCTTACAATATGTAAATCTTTTGGGGCAATTTTACTTGTTAGGAATATTGATCATTTGGAATTTGCATTTTGTAATAACTAATAGATTTGAATCAAATGCATTTGGAATGAACTCAAGACGAGAATGGAACGCCAGAGTGGAGAAGAGTGAAGGTTAAACTTGATGATCATGTACATGTTTCTGTTTTGCCCGCCGGATTATTTCCGGAATCTTACAACACACTGGTGGACGAGTATCTCACAAGAATAGCCATGAACAGCTACATCAAAACGGGCGGTTGTGGGAGACGGATTTTCACTCATAGGAGCAATATTTTCTTGTGTTGAAAGAGCTGAGATACTTCTCGTCTTCTCACTTTCCCTTCTCAATTGTCACCAGACCAGGGAAAGATGAATATTTTCTGTAGCGTGCCGTACGTATTCTCAGTGCTCTTTCACACGTTAACAATTTCGCCTACATCCTTGATGAGAGCAGTAGATGACAAGTCACCAGTCCGACCGGGTGTTGACAAGGTAGAAATCCAACCTATTACTATCTCTACTGTTACATTTGATATGGATCATATATGAGAAATCAAGTCCAAACTTGGGGAGAGATGTAGCACAAAGTCACATATTTTGAAGCACATTTTTTTCGGCCGTAGAACACCAGATTATTGTACTTTGTCTAAATCCTCTTTTCACTCTTTAACAGAGTGAACAACGTCGTCACTGGAATGGTATTCTATGGCGTCCAATAATATATGCAAGTGCAGGGAGCCCAGAGTACGACGGTGCTGCGCGTGTTACTGCTTTGGTTCAGCTTAGAAGCAATTGCATGAACATCTCTGGATACCAATCTCTGGAGGAGATGACCAGCAAAAGTGGGACTAGTTCAGCTTGGGGAAACCAATCTGGGTTATTATAAGTGGCTGTTCCTCCTTGCACCGATGCAGAGAAGGCGGATCAGTTCATTTCTGAAGCAAAGGACGTAATCAAGAAGAAGAGGAATTCGCTAACTGTATATCTCACCGGTAGATTGCTAGAGATGATCGGGAGGATCTGTGGAACCGAGGTTGGTATCTTGAAGGTTGATGTTGTTCTAGACAAGTGCTGATTAGCATAGGCCACACTAGAGAAGCTAATGAGATGATTGTTTTGGTGGTCTTGCAGGCAACAGCTTAACAAATGCATAATATTTCTTGGTCTGTGGTGTGTCTCAGGTAATTTTTTGTTCTAGTAGACATCCATCTGTTCAATTTCTGGTCTAAGATATCCAAGTCAAAGTACTTTTTCCGTTATGATTTCATTAAATCCTAAATATAACTCAATTTCCTTCATAGCCGGTTCAGAGCCTTATGATAACGCGGTTGAGTTATAGTGGGAACATGAGGATGGCACTAGGAAATGAGAAAGGTTTTATAAACTAGCAGCTGCTCCTCTCTTGCACGAAAAGGGCGTTGGAAAAGATTTCAGTAGCAGCTCTTGCCAAGCCCACTATGAAAGCCAAATGAGTTTTCGTAATCTGAATTGTATTTTCCAGATTCTTCTTTGCCAATTCTGTCAGTTCTCTCAATCCCACTGCTGGTTAATTTCACCTCATTTCCAAGAAAATTAAAAGCCAATAGATGGGGGTGGTAATGATTAGAAACGGGTGGAAATTGCATTCCCTTGCCCAATTTGCTAAAAACTGTACTTTCATTTTCATGTTAGAATTTCGATGACATTCAAATCAAGCTCTCACCAGAAAGTTTTCTCATTTATTTTTTTATTCTTGGAAAATGATTGTAGGTGACGGGCCTCCAAAATGGTCTTTAGCTCCTGTCTATTTTAATCTAAGTGTATTTTGATCATTGTAGAAGTCATTTCTCTGATTCAATAACTATTTTATCAGCCGTTAACGCGTCACTGTGCCGATTTCTGTGAGGCAATTGTGTTTCTTATTTCATTACAGATATTGTTTGTAATTGTTCCATCTGTACTTCTAAACATTTTTCATTTTCTTAGTCTCATCTATGAGGACATAATCTACCTTTGAACTATTGGCTTGTTGGATGCAATGTCTGAGTTACTGTTTAGAATATCTGTCATATATGACTGAAAGTATTCGGATAAACTTACTACAGTAGAAATAACAATGTAGTTTGGGAAATGAAATGTTTTCACACGCCACCGGTTTACTATTTTGTGAGAAAGGGAAAGGAGAGGTTTCAATATAATTTTTCAGGAACCTTCAACAGCTGGCCGTTGGAGGCATGGCGATGGCTGCTTCTGAGATCCTCTCCGTCGCCTTTCCATGCAAAAGACTAGGCTCTGATAGTCTATAAAACCTTCTTCTGCTCCGACTGCCATCCTCAACTTCCCATTGTAACTCACCAGCGTTAATGTAAGGCTCTGCACAAATTAATCATGAAAATAGATAATTTTCATGATAAAATCAAGATTGTGACAGAATTGTCCAAATGGCTAGATTAGGCTGAGAGCGGTCTGACACTGCATCCGCTAAACTAACGGTTCAGATCAAATGGAGGTGTAGATATATTTATGTAAAATTGTGCGTGAGTCCTCATATTAAGTTGGCTACTAAAAAATGGTCAAGTATTTGCAATTACCCAGTTTTGAAAGAGGTTGTCCTCATGGTTTATCTGAACCATTCATTAGCGGGTCTCTACTAGCCCAAGAATCAGATTAGTCTATGTCAGGTGGATCAAGTTCGGTTCTGTCCGGGGCCGTTTCTCCTGTTGTTGGGTATTTAGTCTATGTTGTGGAGCGTTGGTTCCCGAGTTTCACCCTCCGATTGGGACTCCCTGTTTTGTTTTGCTGGCAGCTAGAGTGTTATACTCCAGTGGATGAATAATATTATTACAATCCTGATGTGTTTTTGATCATTTCATACGGGACAATTAGAAATCTTAAGCACTGATTCATCTTTTAAGAGCGAAAGCATATCCATTTTGATGGACGGTTTAGATGATTCATCAAATGGATCCAATACGTAGAAAGAGGGACGATCCCTCAACATACGTATTGGAACGGGATCGCCCCTTATCAAGCATTTGTTTTACAAAATTAAATAACAACAGAGCATGTATACTACTACAATGACTTGCTTCGGGGGCACCACAGACCATGAAGTACATGGCTTTGAAAGGGTGATCAGCAATGCCAATTTCTCTATGGGTCCAATCACATTTGTAATCGCCACGCTCGCGTTCTTTAATAAGGTGTGTGTGTGTGTTAATTGTGCTCCCGCGCGCAAGACCACAGCATCCTTAATCTGGGTCAGAGCTCACCCGAAATTCTCTAAGGGCAACTGCAACCTATGTAATGGATGCACTTAATTTCAGTTAGAACTAAGCAAGCAGGAATAATGTAAGTGATATCCACTTTTCCGATGATGCAGATCTTTTATCTGGCAGCTCTTGCTAAGCATAGTTTCCACTCTTTCGTGCAATGCAAACATGAATTCACCATATTAACCTCCTCCTGTAATGGATTCTGCCTTACGCCCTAAATCTTTGTTAATATGGTGCATTTCACTTACGGGTCAATTCAGTTTTGTCTTGGGTAAAAGTTCCAAGGCTTAGAATTGCCAATAGTGCTCGACCTTTTGCACATGCCAGCCAACCAGAGAGATGACTAGGACCACTAAAAAGAGTGGCCCCCTTGTAAACTGAACGTCCATATGTCCAACTTACTCTAATATAGAACCATATGAACCTATATATAACAACCTCAGAGCCTTGAAATTTTCTGCAGAAATTCACAATTATTTATTCAAAAGACAACATAAAATAAAACTAAAAGGTATCCTGGATAAGCTTGTCCTTGGATTGCACTGTCCCTAAATTGCATTGTCCCTAAATAGTCAAAATATGAATAAAACAAAACCGGGACATAGATGTAATTAAAGTGAGGACACAGTTGGAATTAAACCGGAGACATGGATGAAATTCTTCTGGGGACATAGTTGGTATTAAACAGGGGACACAAATGGGATTTCTAAAAAAGGACAGAAGTGGAATTACTGAGATCTGCCAGGGACAGATTCGTAATTTCTGGGGTTTCTGGTTTTTAACGAAAAAAACTAGGAAAACAATGATGGAAACTAGAAGAGGGGAAGAAGGAAGGAGGGAGGAAAAGAGGAAGGAGAAGAAGAAGAAAAGGAGGAGAGGAACGCGGGCTTGGGTTTCCTTCCCCGGGATGTTCGGTGATTGTGGAAACCGGAGAAGTGAGAAGAAAAGAGGAAAGAGGAGAGGAAGAAGAATGAGGGAGAGGAAAAGAGATGGGAGAAAATAGGAGAGAAAGAGAAGAGAAAGTAGGAGAGGAAGAGAAGAAAGATGGGGGGGAAAAGATGAGAGAAAATAGGACAGAAAGAGAAGAGAAAGTAGGAGAGGAAGAGAAGAAAGATGGGGGAAAAGATGGGAGAAAACCTGATCTGGGTTTTCTCTCCCTTAGCCAGCCGGAAATGATGGAGCAGAGGTGAAGCTGTGCGATGGCTGCCAGTATAGGCTGAGGGCAGTGGAGCGCAATATCACCGGTGGAGCATGATGCCTATGTGAGATCTGGGCATCTGCCGTTGCATGGTGGAGCGCCCAAGAGAGAGAAGTCAAGAGAGAAGAGGGGGCTGGTGAATGTGATGGAGAGAGAGGAAGCTAATTGGGTGATGGGTGTTGTGGAAAGTAGGTGGAGCGGTGATGGAGAGAGAGGAAGCTAATTGGGTGATGGGTGTTGTGGAAAGTAGGTGGAGCGGTGTCTGGATTGGGAAGCCGTTGAGGCTGGTCTTGGGTGCTGGCCAGTGCGGTCAGGTGGTGAAAGGAGTGAGAGATGAAGAGAGATTGGGAGTGAGAGCAGTGAGAGCAGTGAGAGAAGAAGATAATGTCAAGCCTTCTAGGTGTGTCACCCTCCTATGGTCGGCCAAGGGAAGAGATAGCAGAGAGATTGAGGAAGAGAGGGAGTATGGGAGAGAATGGAGAAAGGGAAAAACCAGCCCAGCCTCCCCAAGAGAAGGGGAAAAAACCATTTTTGGAGAGAGAGGGGAAGGGGAATAAAAAGGAGAGGGAGAGAGAGATGTGAAAGAGAGGAGGATAAGAGGGAAAGAGAAAAGAGAAAAGAGAAAAGAGAAAAGAGAGGGAGAGAGATAAGAGAGAATAGTGAGAAAGAGAGAGGGACATGTGAGAAAGGGAGATGGAGGGAGAGACGTGTGTGAGGGAGAGATTGAAGAGAGATAGGGAGATAAGAAAAAAATAAAAGAGAGAAGATAGTGGGATAGGGACAGGTGGGGTCCACTAGTATCCTGGTCTTGTTAGAACTCTGCAAGTCTTCAAAGTCTTCAGTCTCTTTCCATGAAACTTCATTATCCTTATCTGATATCCTTGATTCAATCTGGAGTGTCCACACCTAAGTCGATTAATCTGCAATGTACAGGACCCAATTAGCGCAATCTAAATCATTCATTAGCTTTAATAATCATCTAACCACTAAATTTTACAATTCAACGGTTGGATGGCCAATTAAAGCTAAAATGAAATATGTGATATAAAATCTTAAAATTAATGGTCTATATGCTCTAATTAAATACTAAATTAGGGGTATTTTGACCAAAAGTGAACACTTAACACACACCTCAACCAGCATTTTGCTAGTCCCTAGCAAAAGATGCAAAGAAATCAACTCAAAATTTTTTATTTTTCAGGTCATCTCCACTTTTTTTCTCAGAGAATTATCTTCAATGAATCTATCAACTTTAGCAAACTAATAAAGATGACTAAATAATTCAAAACCCTACCCATATGCTAAAAATATTCCACTTAAGCTCAGATATCGGAGTGATTGTGTGCATATGCAGTCTACACATAGAATAATCTTTATCTCTAAGTAGACTTCTAACTTTTGAACTCCATCTAAAATATATTTTAACCTCAATCCTTACTAATGACATATGCTCAGAAATAAAATCTCTCAGATACAGGGTTCAAATCATATCTCTCTTTTAATTATGTGAGAAGAGTCAATGAAAACAAATTTAGCTCATATATACTCATGAAGAACGGGAGTTACTAAGGAATTTACTTGTATTGATCCCTTTGGAATGGATGCCATTACCTTTAAATGTTTAGAAATACCACTCTTTTAGATCCTATCCATTCATTTTCTCATCAAGACTATATTTATCCTAGAATCAATAGGTCTTTAACTGGGACGAAACATAGGCTTAGGACAAGGTACAAAAGAAAGGGTATAAGGGTATTCAAAGTTTCTTCAAAAAATAAGTAGAGGTCTTCTACTAAAGTTGACAATTCTTCTTTTCTTTGCTTTTTTCTAAAGTGAATATTTTTGTTTCCATTTTTCTTTGTATTCTTCAAACTTTTTTTTTTTTTTTAGAATCTTTTCTTTCTTTTTTAGTGCTTTTGACTCACTTTGAAGAATATTTCTTTTCTTCATATCTACTTTTCTACTTTTATTGCAACTAAAAGGTATTCTTTCATTCATCTCTACCTTATTTTTCAAAGAAAATGGGTAATGGATAATCTATAGTGGGTTAATATGGGTAAAGGGTAATTTAGGTGACACAAGAAAATGCTTAATATAAAAGGCTCAACTTGGCTGACTAGTGGTAAAATACTTTTGGGTGGGCTTTATGTCTCTAGGTTAGCAACAAGGATGGCCTAAATCATTTTCTAGGTTTCTTATAATCTATCAAATTCAATGAGCTTCTAGAATTTTAAAAGTAGTATTCTAATTATTCAAGTAATTAGCCAAATTTAAGAGTTTGGGATTAATTTTCTTTAAGCACATTGAAGAAAATTCAGAAACATCTATAACCTCTCAAAAGCATGAATGACTCTAAAACTCACTTAAGTTGTAGGTCTTCACTGAATTTCTTTAGAATTTCTAAGTTATAGTCACTTATCAATTTAGACTATCTATATACAACTGCGTGTACAGATGTGATATGAGACTTTGCTTTCATGGAATACTTTAGAAAATGAGTAAAATGATTAATTAATCATATTCAATTCCATTAATAAGCTAAAGTTATCCAGATTATACTTCAGAAAATCCAATTCTCATCATGGTATAGGAAATGACCCAAAAATTTTCATTTTTTCATTTTTTTTGAAAAAACCAAGGAAATCACCTAAAAACTAAAAGAAAACTAGAATTTGCAAGAATTCAACGCCCCCAACCTGACAGAAACATTGTCCTCAATGTTTAAAAAGTATGACCTAAAATGAATATGGGTAATGCAGAAAACAACAAAAATGAAAAACTCTGGGTTGCCTCCTAATGAGCTATAAGTTTAACGTCTTCAGCCAGACATATCCTCATTTATTTTTGAGTTTTCCAGATTCCAATAATGAAATGGCAAGAATTCTCACACCACTTCAAAATCTCACGATAGTCTATATATTTCATCCACCCTGAAATTTTTTGTGATTGTAGCATTATGACACAATAGATTACTACGAATGTAAATTGAGTAGGACCACTTTGATGATCTCCCATTTTCAAAATTTTACTATAATCAATATAATTCCTCCACCTTGAAAATTTGGGTGGAGGAATCTTTATAACAATGTGAAACTACCGTGAATTTAAATTCTTTTGAACCATATAGACGTAAATTGTTCTCTTTTTCCCTTACATTTTCCTGAGATTGAGGTATGGACAGTGTATCAATGGACTCTTTTTCCTCATGTTCAATTGGCACATGTAATAATTCAGGTGGGCCTAATTTCTTATCTAATGGTTGTTCAAATAAAGTCTGTAGGTCCCAATCATAGTTTGTATTAAAATGCTTATTTGGAATTTCAGGATATGTCAGGGGTTCTACTGATAATGGGAGGGGAGTGATCTCACGTAATGGAAGCTCCTCGAAATGAGGTTTCCATTTTTCTATATCCATAATAGGAACAGAATCAAAGAGGGCATTAACTTCATCTATTAATGCATCCTCATTAAACTCATTAAAATGGGCCAAACAAGCCTCAAATGGGTCTGACAAGGAAGATGACTAAAACTGATCTTGCACAACTGAAGTGATCATGTTAACATTGTGCAAATCATCAGTAGTTTCACCAGGTTGCATACAGATATTGAAGATGTTGAGCTCTATTGTCATATTGCCAAAGGACAATTTCATCACACCATTTCTACAATTGACTAAGGCATTGGACGTAGCCAAAAATGGTCGTCCCAGGATGACTGGTATTTCATTCTTCTCATTCACCACCGGTTGTGTATCTAGAACCAAAAAATTTACAGGGAAGCAAAATTGTTCTACCTGGACTAACACATCCTCTATTACCCCTATCGGTATTTTTATAGAACGATCAGCTAGCTGAAACGTAGTAGATGTAGGTTTCAGTTCACCTAGACCTAATTGTTCGTATACCGAGTATGGTAATAAGTTTACACTAGATCCTAAATCAAGAAGAGCTTAGTTAATCTTGTAGCTTCCAATAATGCAAGTAAAAGTGGGGCAACCAGGATCCTTGTACTTTGGTGGTGTATGGTGTTGAAGAATAGAACTAACATGTTTAGTCAAAAATGCCTTCTTTTGGACATTTAATTTTCTCTTGATGGTGCATAAGTCTTTTAAGAATTTGGCATATGATGGGATTTGTTTTATAGCATCTAAGATCGGTATGTTGATCTTGACTTGCTTAAAAATCTCTAAAATCTCATCATTAGAGGCAAACTTTGGGGCTTAGCGCAACCTTTGAGGGAATGGAGCAAGGAATGGACATGGGTCAACAGGTGAAACATGATCCTTTTCTTTAGATTTTTCTGTAGGTTTTTTTACCTTTTCAATCTTTTGAGGCTCATCTTTCTCAATTATTTTACCACTCCTAAGAATAGTAATAGCTTTAGTCTATTCCATGATAGAGCTAGATGTTTCATCAGATGTATTAATGCTAACCGCATGCACTCCCTTAGGGTTTGCTTGTGGTTGAGCTGGGAATTTTCCTTTTTTCATATTTTGCATCATTTGACTCATCATGCTTTTTAGTTCATTCACAGACTTTTCTAATTGAGAAATTTTCCTTTCCTGATTTTGATTAACTTGATTATCCTCTACATGCCTTTTAAGTGGGGGCAAGTAAAGTCCAAGAGAATGAGGTTGATGAGTTTGGTATGGTGGTGGAGCAAGTAGTCCTTGGTTTGGTTGTTGATGACTCTGGTATGGGCCTGGTTGTGAGACATTTGCATTAGGTCCATTTCTCCAACTGAAATTTAGATGGTTTCTCCAGTTAGGATTATATGTCTCTGAATATGGGGAGAAAGGTCTTTTATAATTATTGAGTGCATTAGCCTGATCATGAAGTACATCTTGAAATGCAAGGATGGTAGGATATTCCTGAGTAAGATGTAATGTACTTTCACAAATGCTACACACTTGTTCATCATTAGTTAAGGTTTTCGTTTCTATTTCCATGGCTTCTACTTTTCTAGCTAGGGTTGCTACTTTGGCACTGATTTCATCTTTTTCAGTCATGGCATACATGCCTCTCCTAGTAGATGTGTAGTGGGCTTGGGTCTATCTGAATGCTCTACTCTTTCTGAGTCAGCCCAAGTCTGTATACTTTCAGCTAGCCATTCCAAATACTCCTCTGCCTCATCTGATTGTTTATTCAAAAAGTTACCATTGCACATCATCTCTACAAACTGGCGCATGTCAGAATTAAGTCCTTCATAAAAGAAGCTGATAATGCGCCATGGTTCATAGCCATGATGTGGGCAAGTAAGCAATAGATCTTTGAACCTTTCCCAGCATTAGTAGAATGATTCTTTATCTTTTTGGGTAAAATTCATTATCTTACGACGGAGTGTATTTGTTTTATGTGTAAGGAAAAACTTTTTCAAGAATTCTCTAGTCATTTCATTCCAAGTCCTTATGAAACCTGGTGGTAGTGTATTAAACCACATTTTTGCTTTTTATTTTAAAGAGAAAGGAAATAGCTTAAGCCTAACAATATTTAGACCTATATTTTGGGTTCTTTGGGTACTACATACCTCATCAAATTCTTTAAGATGCAAATAAGGAATTTCACTATTTAGCCCATGAAATTTGGGAAGTAATTGAATTATTCCCGTTTTTAATTCTAACACACCAGCATTTTGAGGAAGAATGATACAAGAGGATGTACTGGTGCGTATAGGTTGAAGATAGTCTCTTAAGGTTCGTCCATGAAGATTCTGATAAACATCATTTTCTCCATGGTCACTCTATTGGTCCTATTCCCTATTTCCATTCATTCTCCAATTTCTTTGTTGATGATTATTCCTCTTTGATGGAGGTTGATATTCATCATCAATTAGAGGTAGTGGGTTCTCATTCATGATGAGTGGAGCTTGATCACCTCTAATACTACCATGGGGTGAGTTACCCTTTGATCGTTGATCAGCCATTGTTGGTCTATCTTTTTGGTCATACGAGACTAACCTACTAGTTTCGTCGCGTATCCAAAAGGGCATATAATGAAAGATCTTTTCAGTTTTTTTTTTGAAAGACTATCCTAAATGATGCAACTTAAATGTCTAAAATCATGCACAAAATAGGGCACAATCAAGCAATCCCCTAAGGTTAACAAGCATAGATATTTTGATTTTCTTGATTTTCTATGAGGACAATGCTTTTAATTAGCCTGATCTAATGCTCCTTTTTTTAGGAGTTGACTACTGCTCACCAGTTAAGTTCTAACCAAAGCGGTTAATACAACCCTCATGTAAGGAGGCATTTAGACATCAACAAACGTCGACAGGAGGTGGGGGAAGAGCGATGCTCTATTAGACAACCCCCAATAACCACAGTAATCAAAAGCAACCGAAGTGATAGTAATTCGTGTCTTATTAAGAGGGTCTTATGAGCATGTGCTGACCCTATAGGTCTCTTTTAATTGATTTTAATTTAAAGTGAATGGTAGGGTTGCGCGCTTGAGGTGATTATCCTAGGTGGGCCAAGGAGTGGTGATGAAATCCACCATTGATCTTGTGGGGTAGGGTGCCCTTACTAATTAAATTTCACACACCATGGCAATTTGATTAACATATAATCCACCTTAAAGCGTTAGACGTGTCCTAAAATGCAATTGAAAGCAATAAACTAATGCAAAACCCTAAGATGCAACAATTATAACAAATGCTTTCTATATGCAATTAACTATCAAATGATGCAAATTATTCTAAATGCAAATCCTAATCTAGAAAATAAATGAGTGAGAAGACTTACAGTGAGGTTTTTGATGAAGATCAAGTGTGGGCCACTTTGTCCCACACTTGCCCTGTATTATTACAACCCTTTAAAATTGAAATTGAAAATACAAATTACAATGGGCCTCACTATAAGATTTACTCAAAAATAAAATTCCTAATCTAGGAAAGCAAGAAAAATCTATCTAATTGATGAAGCTCCACTCCAATTTCCTAAAAAAGAAAAATAATAATTAGTACCGAATTCAGGAAATAAAGTGGTTATACACTAAAAATGCCTAAAGATGCACCTAAGAATGCCTAAAATGCGATTCCTAATTTTTTTTATTTTTAATTAAATTTTATAAAAACTCCATTGCAAGTCCCCGGCAACGGCGCCAAAAACTTATTGATTGTTTAACCGCAAGTCCTCGTGGGATCAACCCATACTTGCATAAGCTACACTACAATAACCCATGCACTTGCAGTTAAACAATCAACACACTCCTTACGCAACAAATAATCTACGGTTTAACAAAAATGTTTTTGCCTATTTCAAAAAGATGGGTGTGTTAATTTCAGCTGTTTCCTGCAGGTGTAAGGAGCAAGTGACGTTTGATTGGTTGAAAAAAAGTAGAAAACAGAAAAAGTTAAAGAAGCTGGCAGTTAGAAACTTTTTTCTTATCAATCAAACATCACCTGCACTTTACACTTGCAACTCCTTGCTGAAATTACCACTCCCCTCAAAAATGTATTTCAGGATGTTAAAAGCTAATGGTTTTAATTAAAAAGGAATGATCTTGGATTTATCTAATAGAAAGTGCCCATTATTTACATCTTTTGTGGATATAAGCCAAATTGGGATAGATATGCTAAGTAACAAACTTCACCGTGTTGGGAAGGGCGCGCAAAACAGGAAGTTCCAAAGGTATAGTTGTAATTGGTTGCTTTTTAATAGATTGTAAGAGTGAGGGTATTTGCATCTTTGCATGCTAAAGGTAAACTGTTGTTGATCGAGCGGACGAGATTGAACCACTTTCTAGGGTTTCTTAAGCAGTCTATAAATTAAGGCATTTCTATGGCAGAACTCGCTAACCATTTTTTCTTTTGATCTTCTAAAATTGTATCTCTGGAGGTGCAATTCAGGCATAGCCGCTAATAGCAGACATTTCCTGATATTGTACACCTTGAGCTCTCTTTTTATTTTTGTTTTCTTAGTGATCTCTTACGGGTGATGATGAGAGAAGGATTCGAGTTTGTGATGGATTTCATATGATCCGTTTATCCATTTATTTCGCTACGTTCTTTCTGAATGCTAACCGTTTCTCCTTTCCAGGTTAGAAGTACGAGTCTTCTGAATTTCAGTCGTTTTAGCATACATCAAGCCCTGCTCTAATTCTCTTGATTTGGGTTTTTCATTTTTGAGGTTTGTTGTCGTTCTAATTCATTTGGGTGTTTATTTTACAATTTGTTGGGTGCCCTCATCAGGTGATGAGAATCAGAAATCTTAGGACACCTTCCAACACAGTGCAGTCAAACTGTGGATGAGAAAAAAGTTTCATTTTCTGATGATGATGGCCGCCTTTTCTTATACATATCGAGTTCTTTAATCGAATGAGGCTTTAATTTCAATAATGAAAATTGGATTTTTGGAAGGCAGAAGAGAAATTGCCTATTTTAAGCTCTACCATCCCCTGTTTTGCAGTCTTTCTCATTCTTTCTGTAATTGATAAGCTCTGGCCGTCTTCCTGAGAACTTAAGACGCATCTCTTGAAAAACCCCAAAACAACTCAGAATCGATAACATCAAAATCGTAGAACGCTGGATTAGAAATCGTGTACAATAACAAAGCCATAGAATGGAACCGCTTCACCATAAGCTGTTCTGGGTCCAAAGAAATACAAATGGAAACCACTTTTCTTCCATCTCTAATGCTCTCTTTTAATATCCGCTATGTGGAAATTCAACAGTAATCTTTAGGAGGTGAGCCTAACCATGAGAACGTTGTCTATCAAATAGATGTCATTACTAATTAAGGTGAAGATTTAAACGTTTCGTTTTCTGATGATCCTTGCGATTACTAGTTATATTATTTCACAAAATTGTCTTTCACTTCTCTGACCGTAATATCAGTAGATCATAGATCAATTGCCATTTCAAAATTAAACAAGAGATTAATAATCCTGGTTTAACTAATGCCAAATGCTATCCGTGGCGAGTTGAAATCCTGTTTTGCTAAACCTCACCTTTGATTGATCTGACCTTAGGCGTCTCCTAATTAGGCTATCTGCAAAAAATATGTCACGTTGGATGCTTTTGGCTAACACATAGGCTTAGCTAGACGGGGTTTTAGAGTCAATCCCGAACTCAATCCCTGTAGCATTTCTCGTAACTTATAGTATCGGTCTAAGCAATGCTAAAAAGACACTATGTAAGCGAGCGACCAAGTTTACCCCTTATGCTGATCCCAGCTTTGTATGTACTCGTTCGTCTGATAGCTCCGGACATGGACGTTGGTAATTAAGAAGGCATGAGAATAGAATCTGGTTGGGGAGGAGAAATTAAAATTTATAGACAGCTGTTTATTCAGAGTTTCTAAACTATCCATTCCCAACACAACCTTGTAGATGTAGAATCCATACACCATGTATGTTTCAGACAAATCTTCTGAAGTTGTTAAACATTCTGGCCTCTAAGCTTTCCTATTAGAATGACTTACAGTAAGGTGGGAATTACCACTTTCTCCGTCGGTTCAATCAAACTCGTAATAGCCGTGCTTGTATTCTTTACAAGGGAGTGTATGAATTGAGCTGCCCCCTCCGGCTCCACCATAATACTAACCCTGTAAGCTCTCTTAACGTCTGAAGCTATGTTAGTGTCCACTTATAGGTGGATGCATGTAATCACAATAGCAAAGAAGCAGCAGAGAACAGTATGGGTATGGGTGGTGCCCACTCTTTCAATGGTCTAAACCCTTTATCTGGCAGGCTGTTCTATACTATAGTACAATGAAGTTCTAGACCGTTGGACAATTCTAAACTTTTGAATCCAGGGATGGTTTGTTTCTACCTGTCCACTTGAAGGCAATGGACAAGGCTTGGAGTTGTCAAATGGATTCAAGTTTTGGGACATGGCAGCCAGCCAGAGAGATGGTTTAGATCATTAAAAGAGTGCCCCACTTGTATATTCGCCAATTGATTTGCCAAGCTGTCTTGGGGCTGGATTTGTTCATCTCCTCTACTGATTGATAGCCAGATATCATCCTGGTGTTGAGGAGGAGCAAAGAAGTCACGCGCTGCACCGCCATAACGCCTCCAACTTTGCATATCCAGTTGGTTCCTGTAGAATATTTTTCCGGTGATAGCGTCGTTCACCATCTGTCAGAAGGCATTGGTGATGATCTGTTATGAAAACAATCTGAATGGATTTACGTTGCAGCCGTTGATGGAGAGGGATCTTCTAAAGGTAGGGGTAAATTAACCAGCAGAATGAAGTCTCACTGATAGATGGTTGTACAAGTACTCGTCACAATTCATATACGAAGTTATTACTCACAACTAATACACGTAAGTTATTACTAGGACAACCATAGGCATCCCCTCGACCATCCTACTTTGATTGGATAATTGCCAATGAGGGGGCTAACCACTTATTAGGCCCAAATTGTGGAGGCCGACTAGGTGGAGTCCCGAAAATAAATCCTGCAAATGAGTCCCACTGGCATTGTCCTTAAATTAAAGATGAAAGTGAAGCTCAGAGTTCAATAATTCAATCTGCCATTTTATCAGCTCCTTCCTAAGTACGGTATACCAAACAAATCTAATAGGGTAGTGGTGTAAGAGTCGCCTGTTCTTGTTGACGATGTCTTTTCCGACGAACTGCATAATTTAGGTGGCCCAAAATTGTGAAGATCCTAACCATTCATGATATATTGCCCTTACTTAGATGACCTAAAATTCTCATCCATCTGATGATGTTGGCCACTGTTTTCTTGAGTTACAAATATGAACAGCAAGGGACTTCACCATTCATCTTATAGGTAAAATAGGGCAAGAGCTAATATCATCGAATGGGGTGGCCTTGGAGTTACAGGGGTCCGTAAAATTCATAGAGGGGCTTATGAGTAAAAAACAAAGGGTGGATGTATCACTACCCATCTCCTATGATGGAGCTGTGAGCTGTAAAATGGACGGGCCAGTTTCCTTGAGTTCTAGTGGGACACATTTTGGACCCCTTTTTTGCACTCAATCCCCACCTTCAAAGGACCCATTCATCTTGTTTGGAGTCCTTTAGATTGGCTGGATACCAAATTCATTTGAAGATTCGCCTAATGAGTCTAAAATGAGTCCGAACATTTTCTGTTTTCCTCGTAAGGGTTCCTAATGTGCATCGCAATAGACTTGAAAAGAAGAATGCCTCACACATGCCGTCATATCAAGTGGATGGTCTGGATTGAGTCGGCATATCGGTAAATGGGGGAAACAGAAGTAAGAGTGGGATAGACAAAGGCATAGATGCGTCCGTCTCATTTTCCATAACACGAAATTGCAAATATACTGCTCTACCATAATCAGATTTTCAAAGAGATGCTCTTAGTCAAAAGCTAGTAAACTACTATTCTCTTCCTCAAGAGATTCTATGGGTTTTGGTTTCTAGTTCATCATAGTTCTCTATTCACTAACTCCCAAGCTTCTTTTCTTCAGATAAATGAATCTATGTTTTTCTAAATATCAGGAATTTCTACTCATTTCCTTTATATAATTCTTGGCTACTTCTGATCTTAGATTTTATGATATTTTTTTGGTCTGTGGATGATATCAAGTAAAACCCTAAATCTTGCCATAATCCACATGTTTGGTAAGTTGATTTACTTTGCCCAGTTTTAATTCATTTATATCTGCAATAAAGATGGTACGTTGTAATTGATCCTAAACCACCTTCACTCATGTCACAATCATAAATTTCTCAATTATTATTTAGATCTTCTTAAGAAATTCTAATCTAAAACAGAAAAGATTTCCAATCTAGAAGCTAAAAGGACTGAATTCTGGGCTTTAAACTCGGGGCGTTAAGGCTTCTTGCAGTGCATAAAATTGTGCTCGAGCTGCCAAGAAAGAGTAAGATGGAGATCAGGTTTTGGTGTTATGAGTTGGACCTGGTGGTGTGTGAAGATCTCTGAATTGCTGACTGGCTCGAAGAAGAAGAAGAAAGTAAGGGCAAACTTGTCCATTCAAAATGAAGAAGAAAATGAACAATTTGGATCATATAACAAAAAACCCCAGTTTTAGTTTTCTGTTTAAAATTTGGCTTAAAAAAGTCTCGTCTTTTTTTCTTTTTCATTTTTAGATGTTTATGATTTCTGTCAAAAACTTGTCGTTTTGAGAAAAAAAAATAGTTTTACAACTTTTATTTTTATGACTCATATTTTTGAGTTTTATTTAATGTTTTAATCCTAAGCTTGAAGTTTACAGATAATAGTATAGTTCTTATCTATGATATGATATTTCATTTTATTTAGAACATGTTAATATATACTTAAGTTCACACCCTCTTTTTTTTATACATGTTCTTATATATATATATATATATATATATATATATATATATATATATATATATATATGTATGTATTTATGTATGTATGTACAAGTTGTTTGACATGTTCTCCGTAACAAAATATATAGGTAACCTAATATAAATCAATGCATTTGAAAGTTGCTAACTACTTGTTTTGGGTGCTTGAAAAAAATAGTAAAAATGGATGGTCACTATTTTTCACCTATCAAACATAGGCTAAGAGCATCTAATGAATATGAAATTCAATCTCAAACATATCTAACCCATTGTAAACATGATAAATAATTTAGATATACAGAGGAAAGTTTCACCATAAATGAAAAATAGGGGGTTGACTTCTTCTCACTCTCAAGAGCATGCATGTGCTTAATGAGACTCTTTCATTTATTGTTAGGATTGAAAATTTGAAATTAATGTTAAAGTGGACTAAAACTTTGAACATTTGAAGCATTATCAATATTTTTCTGTATTTATTTCCTTTTTCATTCAACAAAAAGCGTTATCCACTTATAAGTGTGATATATGAAAAAAATCCATTGTTAGGAATTGTCTATTGTTTTATCTACCTCAGGCGCTAGGATGTCAAGTGGATTCTTTATCCTTTGTCCTGGTTTATGTAGATGAAAAAGCCTATTATGAACTGCTGGGTTATGTTGAATGAAATAGTTGGAAGGAAACTCTCGTTATGAATAACGATATGTCTCTTTCGAAGGAAAGTTGAAACTTACACTGTTCTTGCACTCTAATTTGATGCCCCCTTAACACAACCTCCCACCCCTGATTACCAACTGTTGGTTCTGCCATCACAGAGGAGAAGCGCCGGCTAATCGGAAGAAAGAAAAAGACGTTCCTGAGTGCAGCCATGGTCTTTGAGTCATCTATTGAAGTCTCTCATGCAAAATCTCCAAGATAATTACCGACAGGGCTGAACTATGGAAGTATTGGTCGCTCGGGCTTACCGGCTGGCAACTTTCTTTAACTTTCGCTTGCTCACACTTCTTTCAAGATATCTTTCTTTACCATCGTTGGTCACTTTCCTGTGACTGATAAAGTTGATAGCATAATCCTTGCCATGTAATAATTTTTCCCATTACTTTCACGTTGTAGAAAGAAACGAAGAAGGTTCGTCTCAAGGCCAAGAAAGTTCACAAACATTTATGGCGGGGAGAATGGTATATTAGTGCGTGTTTAGGAAACTGGATTTAATTGTTTTTATTGTATTCTAGGATATTTCACGATATAAAATCAACAGAAACTTAACAATTTTTCTATTGTAGTATATTCTAGAATACAATAAAAATGATTGGATCCAATTTCCTTATCACATACTTATATTACTATCCCGATCATCTCATAATTGTTTTTGCTTATTATGGAAAGGCCAAAAAGACATGGCTTACGCGCTCTTTAGTAAAGACACTTTTTGGGTCTACATCTGTCATCTAAAAATGAGCTCATCTATTAACTTAGTAGGAGCCAGCAAGCTGATATACATATTTGGTATTCAATGAATAATGTCTCCTTGTGAACTTGGAAAGGCCAAAAAGACATGGCTTACGCGCTCTTTAGTAAAGACACTTTTTGGGTCTACATCTGTCATCTAAAAATGAGCTCATCTATTAACTTAGTAGGAGCCAGCAAGCTGATATACATATTTGGTATTCAATGAATAATGTCTCCTTGTGAACTTGTTTGTTTCATATATATATATGACGGTCCCAAGTCCGGATGAAAAAAGAGGAGGGTTCTGTGTCAGGTGCCAGTCGGCAAGGGAGAAGTTGAAGATGATTTTGTTATTTCTTTCTTACAAATGAATATGCATTTGTATATTAGTTTGTGAGGAAGAAATGAAAATCATCTCCCTCTTCTTAAATATGGCAATCCTTGTGTCAGGTAGCCAGCCGGTAAGGGTGAAGTTGAAGATGGTTTTGTTATTTCTTTTTTGCTTGCAAATGAATGTATATTAGTTTGTAAGGAAGAAATGAAAATCATCTTCAGCTTTTAAGAAATACGGCACCCCAAATATGACATGAATCGAAAACAGACATTCCCTCAAGCTAGGGCATTCCCCATAAGCGACAAGCTGCATCGGATCCCGGGTGCAGTGAAAAATAGGCAAGGGCTGCTAGGGCGTTCTCCCAGAAGCGACGCGCTACATTGGATCTCGCGTGTAGTGAAAAATGGGCAAGGGCTGCTAGAGCGTCCCCTCGGAAGCGACGCCGCATCGTAACCTGTGCGGTGAAAAGTGGACATGGGTTCATACCATGGAGGTCAAGAAAGGCAATAGTAAATAGGGTATCACCAGAACATAAGATTTGTATCGCCACATGGAATATAGGGACACTAACTGTCAAGAGTTTGGAGTTAGTAGACGCGATGAAACGTAGGAGAGTCAACATCGCTTGTATCTAAGAAACCAAGTGGAAAGGGGTTAAAGCAAGAGAAATAGATGGGTATAAATTATGGTACGTAGGAAAGGAAAATAACAGAAATGGCGTAGGAATAATAGTGGATAAGGAATTAAAGGATAAAGTTGTGGATGTTAAAAGAATCAGCGATAGAATTATAATAATAAAAATTGTTCTAGGAGAGCAAATTATAAATGTTATAAGTGCATACGCACCACAAGTAGGGTTACAAGAGATAATCAAGAAACAGTTTTGGGAAGATATGAAGGGAATCATGCAAGAAATTCCCAACACTTAGTGGATATTTATAGGTGCAGACTTAAACGGTCATGTAGGAAAAGATAAGAAAGGATATGATAGAATACACGGTGGATATGGTATATGTGAATGAAATGAGATGAGGAAGAATATCCTCGATTTTGCTTTGTCATATAACCTATCCATTGCAAATACACTCTTTAAGAAGAGGGATGAACATTTAATAACCTTTAAAAGTGGACTTCATAAAAGCCAAATAGACTTTTTTCTACTTAGGAATAATGAACAATCTACATGTAAGGATTGTAAGGTGATACCTGGTGGGAGTTTGACCTCACAACATAGGTTAATGGTTATGAATATCCATATCAAAAGATGGAGTAAAAGAACTAAACTTAATACAGACCCAAAAACTAAGTGGTGGAACTTAAAAGGAGAGAAAATAACCTCCTTCAAAAATCAGTTGATGGTAGAAGGAAAGTGGACCTATGAAACAGAAGTAAATACTATGTGGATTAATATGGCTGAGTGCATTAAGAAAGTGGTAAAAGATGTCTTAGGAGTATCTAAAAGTAAAGGGGTATTAGCAAAGGAAACATGGTGGTGGAGTAAAACAGTTCAAAAAGTTATTAAAGAAAAATGAATGCATTTTAAAGCATGGCAGAATATTAGAAATAATGAAAACTATGAGCAATATAAGAATGCTAAAAACGTTGTTAAGAGAATAGTAAGTAAGGCTAAACTTAAAGCATATGATGAGCTCTACAATAGACTAGGAATAAGAGAAGGTGAGAAAGATGTGTTTAAACTTGCAAAAGTAAGAGAATAGAAGGGTAAGGACTTAGATCATGTTAGGTGTATTAGAAGCGATGGTCAAAGGGTATTAGTCAAAGATGATGAGATCAAACAAAGGTGGGAAACATACTTTCAAAAATTGTCAAAGGACAATGGCCCTGAGAATATAGGGATTGAAAATACTATAAATCAAAATAACATTGGATATTATAGGTATGAATGTAGGATTAGAATACTTGAAGTAAAAGAGGCCTTGAAAAAGATGAAATCAGGAAAGGCCTTGGGGCCTGATGGTATACCAATAGAGGTTTGGAAGCATATGGGAGACATTGGGGTAGTTTGGTTGACCAAGTTGTTTAACCATATTATAAAATCAAAGAAAATGCCTGATGAGTGGAGGAAAAGTTCTATTGTACCAATTTATAAGAATAAAGGAGACATACAAAGTTGCACTAATTATAGAGGGATCAAACTTATGAGCCACACTATAAAACTTTTTGAAAGAGTGATTAAGAAGAGGCTGTGTCATGAAACAAGTGTATCAGAGAATCATTTTGGTTTCATGCCTGGGAGGTCTACCATGGAGGCTATTTTCTTATTAAGACAATTAGTAGAGAAATATAGAGAAAGAAGGAAAGACCTCCACATGGTCTTTATTGATTTAGAGAAAACTTATGATAGAGTTCCTAGAGAGTTAATATGGAGAGTGTTAGGTGGTAAAGGGGTTTCGCAAGGATATATAGATATAATTAAAGATATGTATGAGGGAGCGGTAACAAATGTTAAGACCACTAGTGGTGTGACTAGTGATTTTTCTGTCACTATAGGATTGCACCAAGGATCGACATTGAGTCCATACCTTTTCACATTGGTTATGGATGAGTTAACAAAACATTTGCATGAGGAGATTCCCTGGTGCATGTTATTTACAGATGATATAGTCTTACTTGATGAGACAAGGGAGAGTGTAAACATAAAGCTAGGATTATGGAGAGAAGCATTAGAATTTGAAGGATTTAAAATTAGTCGAACTAAGTCAGAATATATGGAATGTAATTTTAGCAAGGAGAGTAGGAGTAGAATACCAGTCAAGATTGATAACTAAGAAGTTCCCGTCAAAGACCACTTTCGGTACTTAGGATCAATAATTCATGAGAGTGGATAGATTGAGAGGGAGGTTATTTAGAGAATTCAAGCAGGTTGGAACAAATGGAGATGTGCATCTGGAGTTTTGTGTGATTGACGGGTGCCACTCAAACTAAAAGGAAAATTCTATAAGATGGCCATAAGGCCGGCTATGCTCTATGGATCAGAATGTTAGGCAGTTAAGGAACATCATACTCATAGGATGAGCGTCGCAGAAATGAGGATGTTGAGATGGATGAGTGATAAGACAAGAAAAGATAGAATTCGAAATGAAAATATTCGAGGAAATTTAGGGATAACACCAATAGGTAATAAGATGAGGGAGACTAGACTTAGATGGTTTGGACATGTTCAAAGGAGACCAACAACGGCACCGGTTGGAAAAAGTGAGGCAATACAAGTAGAAAGTTTTAAAAGGGCAAGGGGAAGGCCCAAAAGAACGTAGATAGAAGTGGTGAGGAAAGATTTAAAAACTTTGGGACTAAATGAAGACATGGTATTTAATAGAGTGGAATGGAGGAATAAGATTCATGTGGCCGACCCCTAATTGGGATAAGGTCTTGATGATGATGATGATGATGATGATGATGATGATGATATATATATATATATATATATATATATATATATATATATGAACACTTACCTCTGTCATAGTAGCATGTTGGTTGTTGAATCTAAATCTCCAATATTAAGTTTGGATAGAGAAAACTTAGTCTTTTAGCAAATCTTAAAGAAAGGAGTGATGAAATTCTAAACTCCAATCTCTTTTTGCCAAGACTAAGACTACCCGAGAAAGTCATTTTGTCTTTTATATACATGCTCATATGAAGTATTTATGTATATGAAGACCCCAAGAAACCTTAGAAAAAAAATAAATCAAAAGATCCGTTAAAATGGCAGAAAGAAAAAACCAACAAACATTCTGTGAAATAGATAACTTCCGCCCCTATCAAGCAACACAAGGAAGTTGCTAATTTTCGCTTCACTGATTAGCAAGCAAGGGCCGTCATGGAGCAAAGGCCTTACATCGCAGTGGCGCAAGGAGCCTCCCTTGTGTATGCCACGGCTGATGGTCCGTGCCTAAAGACGTCGGCAGCAACAGTTTCCAGTGTGTCATTGATGGAAAGTTCAAACCCCAATTCATAGAGGACAACATTGGGTGCAGCCACCAAGTTCGCTAGTTGAGAAGTAGCTTTCATTTTCCACTAAGGGGAGGAGAATATGACGAGGGTCTATGTACCATGTTTGTTCGGAGGGATAACACAGAGAAAACTTGTCCCATCCAACAATTATAAGTAGAGTTTAATTTCTGACTTTTAAAGTCTGTCTTTAGCTGGAACTTAATGAGAATCAATTAAAATGATGGAAATCGGTTTGTTTCTTCCATGCTTTTTGCTGTTTGTGTTTGATACAGAAATCTAATAATCCGAATGAAACCCTTCCATTTCCCCTCTAAACCATGAAATCTTAGTTCCATGAAAATTAAGAAAGTGTCTCAAAACTGGCCTTTTTGAGAATATTTATGGGTTCTGCTTAGACAAAGACCGCTGAAACGACGCACAACCGATTGAATCCACTATTGTGAAATGGAAAAAATGAATAAATGAGCAAAAAAGAAACATGGGGTGCGTCTATTGTAAGGTAAGAAACATGCATTTCGCAACCCTTCTTTTACCCTCAAAAGAATAAACAATAAAAATGTAAAAATGAGGGTCCAAATTCATTGATTGATCCACTATACTGTTTCGAAAATTTACAAGGTATGCTTAGTTCTTAAACAGTAATATCAAAACCTATGCTAAGTATAGTTACCATAATATCTATAGACAAATGACAGTACACAAACAACAGTGAAGCTCCACTTTTTCATGATGGGCTTTATATACAGTTGATTCAAGCTGTTCATCTAACTTTGAATATCTCATGTCCAGAAATCAGTAAAAAAAAAAGTCATTTGCATCCAAGAAATGGTGCTTTCATCTGGCTAGATACAGAAGGTCAAAAACTCTCCAGAAGCAATGATTTGCATTCAACCAAATAGAACATGATTTGTTGGAAGCTAATGACTTTATTCTGAAATGAGTTTTGAGCCGAGAGATATTCAAGATTAGGTGTGTCATATGAACAACCTCAATCAAAGGTATGTAGGGTCCACCACCAAAACGAAAAAGTGAAGGCATCTCCAGATGTGGAGTGCTCATATCTATACAAATCTTTAGAACGACATCAAGCACCCACTAAATTAGTTTACTTACTAAAGAACCATCTTAATTTTGAAGTAATATTAAAATCTACACTAATTGCTTGATCACGAGAGACATTCTGTGTCTCAAAAGTGCTTACTATAAAACGTGTTGGACGAGACAAAGTTTAAGTGATTGTGGATGGTTTTTTTTGCCTTTTTAGGGAAAGACGAATTAGTTATATGAAAGAAATGTAATTTGTTCTTAAACAAAACAATTACCAGACAACTGGTTCTGAACCTTGAATCCATGATGAAAAAGAAGAAGTTGAATTTGATGCAAATATTCCTTCTAGAATATATAAAACAAGCATTTATGAAGGCAATGAGTGACATTTTTCATCATTTCATATTCAATGCACGACTTCTTAAACCTTGCTTACGGAAGAACGAGGACTGGTCCAACAAGGCGCGGGCCCATAACAACGGAATGAGGCACACTGCTTTCACATTGTGGCCTCAACCTATGCCTGGTCTAAACAGTCCATCTGATAGCAAATATGCTTGATCTTCAATGACCTTAATGTGACAATCCTCACCACCACATATCGGGGTTTCGGTCTGTGAATAGACGGTTGAAGCTATATGTACAAGAAACTAGCAGCTATCAGATGGAAGACCTCGTTCATTTGCAAGTGGGCCCACTATGATAAAGTAGGGTAGCACGAAGACAATCAACTAAATGATAACATCTTTTACTAGGGCTGACTGTGCATGGACCTCAAACCTGTAGTCTTCCTTATGGGACAATCCTAAGCCCTTGATTTGTGGAGGGTTGTAGGCCGCTGCTTTTTTGTTATCCAACCGATCATCTAAATGCCACAAATGTTATTAGTTCTAGGGCTACATTATCTATGTTTTCATGACTATATCCATGTTTTAGGACTGCCAATACCAAGGAATAAGATCACCATCCTGAGACAACTTCATCCGCTGTTTGTTATCCCAGGTCATGACAAACAGCCCCAGTATGTATAGCGTTTTTGTCTTTGTGGTGTAGATCGAGGCATGGATTTATATTTGCACAGCCTTCATGCGGTACATGGTATTCGATTTTTGATCCGTGGAAAAGGAGTGACTCGCCTGCGCTTTTAAACGTGTTCAAAGCATACAAATTTCTCTGTGCATGCAGGACTGAAGGTCATTAATGAGATGTCTTTTGGTGCACGGATTTTCTAGACTCCGGGCTAGCGGGTGCACTATTTGAAGCGCTAACCATCTTGGCATGGTGAGTTAGGTGTAAGGACACAATCACATGCATACATGAAAAGAGAAGGATTTCTGGGGTTCCCTCTCATGCTTATATCCAAAAAAGAAGATCTACTATCTTATTATATTACACGAAAGAGGAGGAGAATCATAGTAAAAAGAGATATTTAATGATACAAAAAATCATGCGAGAGAGAGAGAGATTTTAGGAATTAACATATGCTAAAAAACTAAGGTTTGCATAATTAAAAAAAATATTGATATGGTGTATGAAAAATAGGATTTAAGTGTTTATGGTATATGAAAAATAGGATTTAAGTGCTCAAATAAAAACTCTATTAGCTTAATATATAATAGATAAAAAATTTAAAGAAAAAACCTGACACACTTATTAACTAATAATATGTGATTAAATAATATGAGAATAATTAAAATTATATCATCATAAATAGATAAGGTTAGATGGCGTTGCATGAACCCGCTATCCATCGAGTACTTGTGTCTGCAGCCTCATTCATAAACGAGCCTGATGTTGGCCAGATTGTGCACAGATGGGCTTGCTGCCTAAGTATTGGGCCTCAAAAGCCCATGGAAATAAATTACTCTTTATTTCACGTTGTCATTGTGGGATGGGTGCAACCTCGTAACTCGATCTACACAAGAGCTCCTTACTTACTGTAATCATGTGACATTCACGTGCCTACTCTTATTTGCGGGATCGAGTCCAATCAGCGCTATGTGATCGACAACGAGAGATTGACCTAAACACCACTTGTATATTCGGTCTCGAGAGCTGTAACTACTAATGACTAATTAACTCAATCTCGAGAGCTTGCGAGTCATAAAACGCACAACAACTAGGACGTTCTCGAACACTGAGATCTTAATAAATGATCATGTTAATCTCGATGCTACAACGAGGAAATGACCTTTGATCTTGACAACTCATCTGATGGCCCCAGAAGTTATGGTTCGATATCCCAGTGGGAAGATTAGGAAAATCTAACGAACATGATCCTGCATGCAATCACTTCGATCTTGGGCCATTGGCTGGCCGGAAGCCACACGCTTAATGACTCCAGTGGTCCACATATCTTATGCAAATTATGGTCCGAAGTGCTTATTTCACTCCCCTTCATTTGGTCTTGATAAGAGGGCAGTCCCGGTGCATGGGGATCTCTGTGGACTAACAAGTAGAAGGGCTGCAAAGTGCACGAAGCTCTGCATATGTAGAATTTAGAGAGAAGACGTAGATCTATAATATGTAACCTTAACTTACATTTTGCAAGAAACGTTTTTTAAATATCAAACTTGTGACTTCAAGATTACATCACGACAACTCTACTTTTGTGCTAAAGCTCTCCTTCCTATAGAAGCTAACAAGTGCCATGTCTAACTGATCCAAACTACATTTTAATCTGAAATCTCATTACAAGCCTGTCACAATTACGTTAAAGCCTTGATTAGATGCCTCTGGACCCTTCACTCATGAGGCCGCCTTTTAGGGTTCTCTCGGGGAAATGTAGACCATTGATCTATGTTGGACTATAGAAGATGACATCCATTTAGCATTTTGTTTGGGACCAAAACCATAAGTGGAACCTACTTATTCAATGCTCCAAACCATTCATTTACTATGTCATTTTGGCTCATAGATCCATCCTTGTTTGGACCATATTCATCCCACTAACATGTATGTACATTCCCGATTTATTTCCAGACTCTTGGGTTGCATGTGGAAACACATCTTCGTTAAACAGTTTACCCGTTACAGATAATGAAGAAGGGATTTGAGGAATAAATTAATGAAAAAGGAAAATAAAATAAAATATATACTAGCAACGGGGAACAATCTAAAAAGTCTATTTAATTGCCAAATTAGAGGACTCAAAACCACGTAACCTCGGTCGGATTTCATTTCGTAATTAGAGAGAGAGAGAGAGAGAGAGAGGAGAAGAAGAAGAGTCCAAGCCCATGCGAGAATGTGAGACCAACATGAAGATTTGTGTGATCCTGATTTGTTTATGCCTTAGGGAAGAAGGATGGGATATGCTAATCAGAACTTCACACCTGTGTAGTATAACGTGGGGCACGGAATCTATCATCGAGAGCCCTGCCCTCTTTCCACTTTCTGTGTCCCCCCTCTCCTGGCAGCGCGGTTTTCCCTCCGGAAAAGCAGATCGCCACACTGACCACTCGTCGGCAGCTTCACGTTCAAGCAAAATTTCAAATTAATAAATAAATTAGAAACGATATTAATGTAAGAGAAATAAATTGGAAACACAAATGCCTACTCCACTATGAAATGGCAGCAATTGGAGAGGGGTTACAAGCCTCGGGAACTCTAAACTAAATCAAATCTGATCGTCCATTTTCACGTAGAGCCTATGATAATTGTTTAAAACCTCTCATTTTGAGGTGGTGGGCCTACAAATTTGACCATCCAGTTTGGCAAATAATTCTGCTTCCTTACAATTTGATAATCCCACTTCTGACGTTAACACTTCCCTGATTGATTGTTGATGGATATTAAGGCAACTGTACTAAAATTCAACAACTATACATTGAAGTCCAAGTTGGAGTCGGAAAACCATTGTCGAGATTATTTTATTTTATTTTAATTTTTTGGATGGCTTATCTGTGACAATACCATTAAGATGAACGGCTCAGATTATTATAAAAAAGGAGGGCGCTTCTGGTAAAAGTATCACAAAATACAAATCAGGGTGTGGCATTAGAACTGCTGGGGCGGTGGGACTATCATTTTCCTATTGTTCCACGAATAGAGGAATTTATCAGATGGGGGTTGACGTTCTTTGGTTCTTCCCGAGGATTATTCAATGGACTTTGCAAATATGACCAAAGGGAAACTCTATAAAATATACTCACAGAATTAACTAATCACCGTTTTAATCAAAGACATTGGCTGGTAATTAGTTCGTGTACATGAGGTCTGTTTTAGACGCATTAGATCCTTCCAAAGCCCTTATACAACCAGCTAAAATCTAGGAATATTTTATCACTAGCAAGCACTTCAAATACCCATTCTCCCTCAAGCAGTCTCCTCCGTGGGGAACTCACAGCAGAGAGAATGGCTGCCATCTTCCCTTTCATCAAGCTCGCTACCATTCTCTCTATCCTTATTATCCCCATGGCCATCATTGCAAAAACAGGTGCCGTCGTCGACATGGAGGACGATGAAGATTGGGTCATGGATGATCAGTTCTTAGGACTGAACGTCCGATCAGGGAGCCGATTTCTAGCGAAAAAGATCAAGAAGGGAGAGAAATGTAACGCCGGCGCTGATAACATCTGTCAAGGAGTTAAGGTAAATAATGGTACCGGGCTTCTCCAGTGCTGCAAGAAGCATTGCCGAAATGTTCTTGCCGATCGAAACAACTGCGGGACCTGTGGCCACAAGTGTGGATTCGGACAACTTTGCTGCAACGGGTATTGCACCAACATTGCCTATAATGTTGATCACTGTGGTAAGTGTAACCAAAAGTGCCCTTCTGGAGTCAAATGTGAGTATGGAACTTGTGGGTATGCTTGAGTGGGGTACAAAGTATAGGGCTGGGTTATGAGGGAGGAAAGAGGATAATTAGCCGTAGTACACTTGAGATGAGCAGATAAACCTTAGAGAGCGGATAGTTCGGGATGTTTTAATAGGAAATGGAGGTTCAGTATCGTCATAGAAGTCTTCCATATTCTTCCATGGGTATACCAGGTCTGTAAACATGGTCTGTCAGCAATAAATGAAAAGGAATGTGCCATTGTTTCTTCTTTGTTTAGTCTTGCTCAGAATGTAGCTTATGGGATACGCGTAGCCTCTAGTGGTTTTTCAGATATGATGTTGAACATCATTTCTAGTTCAAAATTGATCTTCAGAGTTTTTCTTACCAATACTAATATCCGCTCCTGTTTAGTAGATTATAAAATTTCAAGAAAAAGAAAATGCTGTTCAGATGATTGTAGAAGTTTAATCAATATGATGACAAGGTATGTTGATAAATCATGATTTAATAATTTACGTTCCAATGATATAGTCATATGTTACTCAGAGGTTGGACACATTTGGATGCTTATTTTTTGTTCTTTGTCAAACGGAGTTGCCACGGGTTTGCAATGTAAGTCTTCGGAGACATGCTATATGAGCACAATAAGTTATGTTCTTGCAAGAATTTACGAGTTAATGATATGATCACAAGACCAATCAGGCCCCGATGACAGGATCATCAAAATGATTTGATTTTAATGATCATTATATCCATCAAGTGGAACAACTTTCTGGATGGTAAACATGTGTATTAACAGTGCCAATTAGATAATTAGAAAGGTTAATTCCGAAAGATAAGATTTAGGCACCCCTTTAACTTTGAATGTCTAGCGTATGTTTAACTCCAAACAGACGTCTTTAAATTGCGTTGCAAGCAAATTCTAAGCACCCCTTCAACTTTGCCAAACACGGTTTCATGGGTGGCCCCATTTTACTCCAAGATGTTTCCTGAGGGGAACACCAAATTACGGAGACAAGGCTATCGCCCATGAAATGATGGAACCCGTCTAGCAATGGCAACTCGTTGAGTAATCAACTTCTATATTAAGGATTATGACACTTCTAAAGTGCTTTTTATATAGTCTTTGAGCAACAAAGCATAAGGATCCGGACTCAGCTAATCCAGACATGAGGCCAGATGTGGTGATCCAAACTGTTTGGTCTCTGGGCCCCAGGTTGCATATTTTATGTACCCATGTCTTCTAACCACAACTATTCTGGGGTCCACGATGGATGGCTCAGAAAGTTCTTAAGAAAAAGCAATCTGAGGGTCAAGATCATCAAAACGAGAAAATTTTGGGGCATCATTAACTGATATGCGGGCCGGAAGATTTCGGCCCACTGATAAGTTCAGTCTCATAAATGTTAGCATCATTTAGTGGACAATACACATGTCGGCTATTGTGACATCCCCCACCTAAGATGTGACCATAAGATAAATTGCATCTCTGGCATGTATGACCGCTATGAAAGCTTTGGCCCAGTTATATGCCTAGGAATGCCACGAAAGGGTGCGACCTCATGGTAAGTTACCGTGAAGAACTCCAATTTTAAATAATCAAGCCTAGGTCGAGTAGATCAAGATCGTTAATCTAATCTTTATGACTTTAAATCTAGTAGCCTAAAATTTATGCAGATTGGAAAATTGCAGCTTAATCACCAGACGAGTAGATAGAAACTTTGCGTAGTGTCAATATTTAACGATCAAAGAACATTATTCGGATGTTAGAATCACCCTAACCTGAAATTTTGGCAGCAGCTTCTCCAGGATTCTAAATGACCAGAGAACGAGCTGAATCAGTCTAAGTTAGGGTTGGTTGTGTAAAATTCATGTAGCTAAGGGAACCAGTGGCATGAGTTTTTGTTGGTAGCCTATCTAGGAGAGGGTGAAGAAGATGGCTGGTTGAAAGGTGGGGTTTTGATAGCAACTCTCTTGTTTTTAGACTTTTTCTTTGAAGAAGTATAATTTACTATGCTCAACTACCGTTTCATTACACTTTAATCCCTAAACTTTTATTTTTTTGCATATTAATTATTTAACTATTGGAAATTTTCATTCACAGGCATCAACAGACATCGACGAATGCCTGAAATAAGCCCTACGATATATATCATAATTATTTAAAGGATTTTATCTATGGACCAGAGTAAAAAATAATAATTGTTTAGGGACTTAAATTTAAGATAGATAGTTTTGTATTTTTCTCGAAAAGATAATTAGAGCTTTTAACTGGAGAGCATTTTTAAGAAATAGACTTCAGATTTGGAATCCTGGAGTCTTAATCTATGAATCCTTAAAGTTTGGGTGATTTTAAATAAAAATAAATTTAAATATTGCCAAAAAAGATGAATGGTGTTTTTCATCTTCAAGATTAAAACTCTTCATATGATGTCCTTTTCTTTGGTGTTTTAGGAAAAAAATTTCAGATCTAGAATTTCAAAGTCACTATCTACAAACCCTTAAAATTTAGACAATTTTCAACAAGGAATACATTTCAGGCCTCACCAAGATGAGGTTACTAGATTTCATGGCTAAAATCCTTGAAAATTTTGATTTTATGCTTTTTATTTAAAAAATTAAAATTAGATATAAAGTTCTTGCTGATCTCATCTGTGAAACCTTTATATTTGGAAAAAGTTTTGTGAGAAATATTTTAGATTATCACTCAAAAATTGTCAAAATTCATCCCATCATCTTCTCTAGCGAGATACAAAATTATTTGCAAGCAAACAATTTAATCCTCATACTTGTTTTTTTTTCACTTTTATCCTTGGATAAATTCTTATTTCAAATATTATAATATATGTTTTGTGCCATTTTAGATGTCTGTCGACCCTATGAGGAAGAACTTTCAATGGTCGTAGAACTAATCTTCCAAAATAAAAGTTTTAAAAACTAAGGTGTAACAAAACAATTGTTAGGGATAGTAAACTTTTCTCTCTTTTTTTCTTTTTTCTTTAAATTTTATATTATTTTTTCAAAAACTTCTCTCTTTCTTGATCTCGTGAGTCTCATTCTTCTCTGATCCACTAAGCCAAGTTCTGCTGCGGTTCGTCTTATTTCTAGTTTAATGGTCCTGCTTGGGAAATCTTATCCATTAAAATTTATCGTGGTAGTTCACTCGATATTCTCAAAGATAAGAGATGGAACTGCTACTGTCTGACTTTGACGTATCAATCGAAGTGTGCTTCTTATCGGGCTCTTACGTGGACGAGGGTGCAGAGTATTGCCCTAAATTTAAAAGCTGTTTATCAATTTCTAAAAGCAGAGAAAAAATACCGGAACCATCGCGTGGATGAAATTTTTGAGGTATGCATGCAAGTATTTTTATGACATTGTATGTTCCTACTTCTTATAAAACTGGTAGAGTTACGGTGAAAGTCCATGCTTTAAAGTGTAGGAAGAGTCCACACCTCCTCTTCAGCTACACCCTTATTTTTTGAGTGATCCAATGCATCCAATTTGCAAACCCTCAAAATATGTGGCTACCAAAAATATCGACCCGGGATTTTTTCTTAAAATGTGGAAATACCGTCTATATTTCAGTAAAGGTCCTTATTTTTGTACCGGCACATATTACGGGCTAGGAATCCCGTGAACGGGTTGCATTACCTGAAAAATCAGGGGGGAGATCATCATGTGGTGCGACTCCCTGTACCCTTTTGTAGTATGGAGACTAAATGGAAACGTATCTCATGATTTTAGATTTGATCTTCCTCGGGATCTCTCCATAAATTCCTACAGACTACTGCTAGTCTAAATAGCCCGACCTATGTCAAAAGAAAGGCTTTTGCAACGTAACGCTAAGATGAACCCTCGCCGTAAATCTCTTTATCCCCATTTTACTCGCTACGCTAGACTGTCCAATCCCCAGCTGGGCACCACCACAGCTGCCTCGTCGGCATTAACGGTTCATATATTGCAAATCTCACAAGAGTTTGAGTGATTCGACAGATTCATCTCAATCCATTTCCTTGACGTAGCTACTCCAAGTAACACCCTCAGCTTGGTTATCATTAGCCGCGGGTGGTTACCCATCGCCTCATGATCCATTTACCCTGAAACCCTTTCCTCCATTCGTAACAACGCTACCTTTTGGACAACGCTAATTGCTCCAGAGCAGCTTCTTTGTCGCCATCGCGGGTCTCTCATCTGGAGAAAATCAACTGATTGCAATGCCTGGGCGTCAAATCTACAATAAGGAGGCACTCGATGCTCTCGAGAAGCAATTTTGAATATATCATAAGCTGGCAGCAGGTCATCCCTGGCAGAGCAGCGCGAAAGAGCCTCTGCGACTCGTGCAGCTTGTGCTCGACGGACCCAAAGATTGCTACACTCATCCCTCGAAAGTCCATCCACAACTTGGAGAGAGAAAACTACACCATTGAAGATGGAGTGCCAGTTTTCCACATGCGTTTCGGGCCTATATACTTTCGTGTTTCTTGGGCGTGCACGTCTTTGATAGTCCAAAAGTGGTTCAGTTTGGTTGTCTACACACACAATGATGAGCCAGACAGTTCTCTGTTTTCTTCCTGCATTTCGTAGTGCTAATGGACTAATGCAGATGGTTTGGTGCGGTTACTACTAGAGTAGAAAACGTGCCATTTGGTGCAGTTGCTTATAAGCTTCGTCGCACGGCACACAGGTGGTGTTCAATTTCTACTTGAATAGAAAATTTTCCATCTTAAGAAAGATGCACAGTGCACGGGGTTTGGGAAAAGGGTAGACCACAAGGGTTAATAGTATGCATCCTTATTTTGTATTTTGCAAGAGACAGTTTTCATGCCTTGAACCCATAACTTCAAGGTCACACAACAACTCCACCATTGTACATCAAAATTTTAGTCCATCCTCAAATCAATTATCTTCGGTAGCTTCTTTATTACTCGAGCAATTCTCCTTTCCTTAGCAAAACATTAAGTCGTTTGGCAAGAAGCTGCCACATAAGACATGAAAAATGTTAAATATGAGACTCAAACACTTGGCAGGTTTTCTTAACTTGGACACAGATTTCGTTGGCTCGGGATTGTTGAAGGCGTCGTCAAAATTTTGACTACAAACTGACATGAGTAACAAAAGATAGAGCAAACTTCCATTTTTCTGTTTCTTCTTGAGTATCGGACTCCTAACCTTTCTAGTTGAGAGTCACTCTAGCGCTAATGCGCCGTACACATACATCAAGTTAGAGGGAAATCCAGCACTCACTCGGTTGCCGATCAAGTGTAAGGCATAACCCTGCTCGCATTCGGGATTGTAAGTGAACACTAAGGGGCTGTTTGCGATATGAATAAGAATTCAGAATTGAAATTGAACACTAAGGGACTGCTGATCGGAATAAGAATTATAGATTCAGCGGTACTGAAATAGTAAAAAATTTCTTTTGTTAATCCATGATTTTTGTTCGCTTGCAAACAGGTTCTAAAGATTATTTAGTCCTGCAGGTGTACCCGCCTATAGCTGGAGAAATCCACACCCTTAATTTTTCATGCATGCTGAATTTGATTTTAAATATATACCATTCATCCGGTTCTTCATACCAAAAGAAGGGCATGGGGATGGTAGTTAGTTATTTTGGATCTTTGAAAAGTGAATTAAAATGGAGTGTCACTATTTTTATCATGAAAACATAAGTTTAAAGCATCCAGTGAATATAAAATTTAATCTTTAGCCTAGACTGTTTTAAATATGATGGATGGCTCAAATCTATGGAATGAAGTTTCACCACTCTTGAAAAATAGGGCGTGAACTACTTTCCATCTCAAAAGCTTGTACGCCTAGCGGGACTCTTATCTAGGTGGAATGTTACATTGTGTTCTAAGCAGGTCCAAATCTGATTAGTCGCATTTTTGTACTTTTTAGGAAGCTCGTACCCGAGTATCGCGCTTCCATATCCTAGGGGCGCTTCCCGCAACCTTGGGCCAAACTCGCACCAATGTACTTCTGTTAATTGTAAGTCCATATAATGAATCAAATGCTTTTTCACTAGAAATGAACACCTTTTACAACATATGGAAAGCAAAATATAATGAATCAAATGGTTTCCACTCCTACGAAAAGCAAAGTATCAACTTTAACATTCATAGTATTGAAAGTAATTTAGAAAGGAAACTAAGACATATATCTTAAGTTCCACATGCCCTTCGAGCTACTGTGTCAATTATGTGCACTTGCAGCTGCTTGAGAGGCGTTTATTTTTCTGCAAGGATCAGACAATAGTTAAGAGTCTTAGAACCTTAGTTAAGGAAAATCAAAAGCTTTATTAGAGCAGCTTCACTTCCATAAAAGAGGTTGCACGTTTTCATTTGTTTTAGTCTGCTAAAGTAAGAATGATCTTTGCTCCCTTGGCTCAACATAC
The DNA here is from genome assembly GCA_035236585.1 of Warburgia ugandensis. NCBI lineage: Eukaryota > Viridiplantae > Streptophyta > Magnoliopsida > Canellales > Canellaceae > Warburgia > Warburgia ugandensis. The sequence continues at coordinate 9,983,729 of CP141130.1, forward strand.
ATTATAAGATGTGAAAACTACATGAATGAGTCATATGAATTGGAAATACAAGGTAATTTAGGTAAATGGGAAGGCTCTAGAAAAAATGAAGAGGTAAGGATACAAGAAACTAGGGTAGAAGGTGATGCTTGCATGATCTGCTAACGCAAGCAAACAAACAGGTTTCCATATAAGTTACTTTATGCCCTAAAGCATGGTACAAACTTTGAGGGCATTGAAGGGGAGATAGAAACACCAAATGGAAGGAGTTCAGGGCTCTTGTAGGAAATAGAAGATGCTATCTATATTGAGGCACTGGAGTATAAGGGAGCTGAGATGGATGTGTTGCGAATTACAATTACACTAGTTGAATGAAAAGGCATTAGGAACTCAAGGTGTAACCTCCCTAATTTCTAAATCTCAATTTTAGTGAATTTTGAAAAATATTAAATTGGGATGAAAAGAACATATTAAATTCATATTTTTGGAATTTTATAAGTGAAAGATTAGATAGACATCTAATCTAGCATTGAGACCACTGTAATTCGATAGGTCTTGAAAAGACGATTCAAACAATACTAAGTTTGCAGAAATTAGAGTTAGGATAGAGGAGATATGAGTATTTGAATATGAAGGGTAATTTTGTAAAAATAAGATTAAAAAAAAAAAAAACGAGAAGAAATGCTTAAATGAAGGGAGCCATATTTGATACAAGCATCCTCTCACTTAAGGAACCCGACACAGACGTTAGGTTTGTTCTTCTCAAAACCCTAGAGAGAGAGAGAGAGAGAGAGAGAGAGAAAGAGAAGGAAAGAAGGAAAGAGGAGAGAGGGAAGAGAAGGAGAGGAGAGAAGAGAGGCAGGGCCAAGATCTACACGCTGGAAAACCACCCATGCCGGAGAAGAAGAGAAAAAAAAAAAGCAGTGAGGGTTATGCTGGAGTTATAGGTCGTCGTCGGAGACAACACCAACTCAGATCACTGATCAGAGCTGATCATTTTGTCCAGCACTGTGACAAGATGAAAACCCCCAGGGTTATTTGGAGATCTGAGGGGATCTTGACCATCGATTGGAGGGAAAACAGTATGCAAGCCTAGGTTTGGAGGGTTCACAAAGGATCTGAGTCAATTCGGTCCATTCTAGAGAGTGAAAAACACGAAGATGCATCCCAAAGAGGAGTGACTGATTTGGGAGCGCGTACACGAACTAAATGAATTATTTCTTTAGAGAAACTGAAGATCTCCATTGAGGTAGGTGGAATTAAGATTGCTAGATTTTCGCTATATGCGTATTTGTATATGAATTTTAAGTTATATGAATTTCAAGCATTGAAACAAGCCTTTCCGTTTATATGAAAGATAAGATGAAGGTGCATGTTGAAATTGAATCATGATTTAATTGTTCATGCATAAGTTATGTATTATTTTGAATCATGTGAGAAATATAAGACTAATACCAGGAACTGATCCTTGAGATGTGTCTTTGGATTTAACCCACTGAGCTAACTCACTTGGCCAACACAATAATATTGTGTCTACTATGCATATGATCATGGAACTGATCCTTGAGATGTGTCTTTGGGTTTAACCCACTATGCCGACTCACTATGCTAAGAGGATAATATTATGTCTACTGTGTACTTGATCATAGAACTAATCCTTGAGGTGGGTCTTTGGGTTTAACCCACTGCACCGACTTACTATGCCAAGAGGATAATATTGTGTCTACTGTGTGCTTGATCATGGAACTAATCCTTGAGGTGTGTATTTGGATTTGGTGTGTCTTATGGTCTAACCCACTACGCTGACTCACTACCCTAACTCACTATGCCTACTCATTGCACCAAGAGAATGATATTGTGTCTACTATGTACTTTGATCATGGAACATATCCTTGAGATGTGACTTTGGGTTTGGTGGGACTTTGGGTTTATCCCACTACACTAAAGAGGATAATATTGTTTACTGTGCACTCTTATATACACAACAATGCGTTGGTATTTGATATGTGAAATGGCTCATAAGAGTGAAGACTGGTATTAGGAAATGTAAATGACTTGTAAGTTTCTTATGTGATTTCATACTTACATTTCAAAGAATGTGATTTAGTACTAATGCATCAATATTCTTTGTTTGTAGCACGCTTTCATGATCTTGATAAATGTTGAACTATTTTAAGTTAAATGATAATTAAATGGTAGTTGCATGATTCAGCATGAACAAATTGATCTATATAGAATTATCATGATTTTGTTTTCATAAAATTGCGTCTTATTCTACCTACACAAGCGATTGCTTGTTGAGGCATTGCTCTAGTTGCAATGCCTCAGATACAGAGAATAGTAGCAAGTTTGGCATGTTGACAATATCTCAGAACAGAGGACTCTTAAGAAATAGGAGCTGTTTATTGATAGACGGGCCAATGGAAACTTTGAAAAAGGACAAGTAAGAATGGGTCCTTCAATTGAAGTTATTGTATTAGAAATGAGAAAGAGACTGCATTATATGTCATTGAAGGAGTTTGGATGACTTATGTGACTGGTTTGTAATGTGGAAGTTAGAAGTGTATTTTGTTTAAGTAATTTGTTTTTATTCTATTGACGCATGAAAAGGAGACTGAGTCTCCAATTATGTTTTAAAATTGTTAATAAATGTTTATCAGGTACTTCACAATGACATGTGTTAATTTTCATATGTTAGAAAAACAAAGGAAATTTTACGGGATTTTCAGTAGAAATGAGAGCTCATTTCACCGAGAATCCTTGTTTTGAGAAAGGAAAATGACACTCAGGATTTTTCAAAGTGAATTTAAAAGAAGAATCCACTATTGTTTAGTCTATTTAAATAAATTTTATTAGAAATCAAGCTTGCTATGTTAATGTTTTTTGTATTTAAAAAGTGTTATAAAACCCAAGTCATCACACAAGGATAGCATTACAAGTCAACTGCAACCATTAGGTGCCTCAATTGGATTAAAGTCATTGGAACTTGTTAGGACTAGAGAATAGGAAACAACATTTAAACTTTAAATAAATGAAAGTTCCACCATATGCATGATGGCAAGTAGCAAACACTACATTAAAGAGGCTTCTCTCGCGGTGGTGGGTTCTAATTGCTGTGTAATTTAATAGCACAAAATCCTCTTCATTAGTTACAAATCAATCGGAAGGAATCAAACCTTTATCCTAGGAGCAATATTTGCACATGCCTTTATCATTGTTGTAATATCTATAATTATAGGGATTATAACATAATTGTAGATATTTGTTCTATTACCTTTATTGCAATATTGTACACCTTATATAAAGCTATTGAATTGTATGTACAAAACACACAAGAAAGCAATACAAAAGTATCTTTCTTTCATTCTCTTTATAATTGAATTGAACAGTATTGAAACTACAATAACCAATGTTTAAAAACTAGGTGATTTGATTCAAAGATTCGTCGCTCCAAATCGGATAGGTGGAAACTTGGTCGGATTGTCCAAATAACTCGGATGATGTCAGCATAAAAATGAGTTGGTGGATCAGGTGAATTGGATCAGAAAACTCTAACGAGTTTTGGAAAGCTCGCGGAGTTTCTCTGTGACTTGATAAGTTCTAGAATTATACCCTTCTCTTGATGGACGATTGTGAATAAGAAGACTTTGCATGTGATTTCTTGCTTTGTTATTCAATGAAAATCCCTGAAATTGATCATGTTAGATAGAAGATATTGAGAAGAAGAAGAAACAAGTTTTAGATTTTCAATTTTTATCCAAAAAGGCATTGACCAAAGAGCTTAAAATCTGCTACTAGTTGCTGTTTGCATGAATAGTAATAGTATTTTATTTTTGTTATAAACTTGAATTTTTCTTTAATTTATTATATATTTTTATTGATCCAAAGCATTGATTAAGTTCTAATCTATGTTACGAAGAATTTTATATTAGTCTTTAGCGAGAAATCAAATTTAAATTGTTGAATTTTATTGAAGAAGCTTAACAGGTAGTTTTGATAGGTCAATAAACATAGTATGTGTACAATTGAATATATTACTGTTAATTTTTGTTGTTGAATTCCTTGTTATTTAATTGTATCTAGTATCAAGTTTCACTAAAAATTTCTATTGGGAAGTTATTGAACTTAGTAGCCAAATTTGGCAACTTAATCACAAGTTACTATTTTAAAGTATAGAACTTGAATATAAAAATAAACCTATCGTTTCTTCTTTGGCTCTTACTCACCAACATATTGCTGCCAAATGCATCTTTCTTCCGCTCATAGTTGTTGAAGATAAAAATAAATGATAATTTATTAGTTAAATTTTTTCTAGATTATTTTTTTTTTCTTTACTTTTGGTGTTAATTTAATTTTGTTTGATTGCTTTCATCTATGCATTATACAAACATGTATTCTTATTTGAAGTGAGAAATCCAAATACTTGTTTTTTAGGATTATCATTGCCATTAGTTTGACAATTTTTATACTTTTTTGTATTTTTAAAGGTTTTTATTATTTAAATATAATTTATTATTTATTTTTGTATTGGATTGCTGGTAGGATCATTCGACTTAATGGAAAACTAGGATGGCTAGCTATTTGAGTTTTCGAGTTTTTAAATATTGTAAGGAACAATGGTAGACACAATTTAGAATAGGCAAAGTTGGAGAGTACAATGACTGATTTTCTGAAATACATTTCTAAACAGAAGTAAGAACTCAACTCTCCTCACTACTTTTACATATATTCAAACAAGCTAGATAAAATAAGAAATAATTTGCGAGAGATTAATGACTGGATTACTGATGATAACAGGAATCGGCAAGTTCTGGAACAACAATGACTTGGGTACCTTTTTCACCCTGGAGAAAGTAAGAAGATCATAGCGGAAGCTGAATAACCAGAAAAAAAATAAAAAATCATAAGCTTATAAAAGAACTAACATAATCATTATGTTCAGGCATTTAAACAAACCTGCAAAATAATATCCCCCAGCCTCTACCTAGCAATCCCCTTGCCAAGAATTGCACCAAGGAAGTTACCATGAGAACAAGGTTGAAACCGAAGTTTCCTGCGATCCTGGAAATACAACCATTTTATATATTTTTAAAAAGTGCGAGCTGCTGTGCTAATGCAAAAATCAGTCATGCAAATGAATACAGAATATACATCCATAAGCAGCAACATCATCCGGAACAACTTCTATTTTTCTCAAAATGTTCGACCAAAGGGGCCAACGTTCATCCTAGGAATTCAACAAACATTTCCGGTTGTTACCATGGATGAAAAACTTAGGCCTGGAACAAGATAATCCGGCGTATGTGATTAACCTGTGGATACCTTCCTTGAGCTCCTGCTTTCACATCGACTAACTTTCTCTATTGCGGACATTTCCTCCTTCAATATTGGTGGAGTAAGAAATCTGTGTGGAAAATTTCTCTTCTCAATGAAGCTCATCTTGCGTTGTAGAACAGAGATTCCGAGTCAATCCAGCAGAACAAACCCTAAAATAGGGATTTTTCTCAGTATTTTAGATTAGTAACATATTAAATATCCCAAATTATCAAGAATTGCACATGGAATGTCTGACCTTAGTTTTACAGATATATTGATTCATTGTGTAATCCCACATTAATAATCTAAACACTGGATTTTTAAGAAAAATATTAGTACCATTTAAGACCAGTGACAAGCCGAATTTCCAAAATTTATCAAAATTATATCTGGGTAATCATCATGTAGTTCTTGAGATATATGATTCGGTGTGTGATACGATTTAAGCTATTAAATAGACATTATTATTTGTTGTTGTTGCAGTTGTGCTGGGAATTTGATGTAGCTATTTAAACATGTTAGCAACCCAAGTTCAAAGTAAGTCAAATGCTTTATATTGATCCATACCTAGCAATCTATCTATTGCAGGGCATACAAATGCTGATGTTGACGAGGTAACAATGGCATGGAATATTTACCAACTGCGTAGTGCAAATACCATTTCAAGTGTCTGCTTTAATTCCTCCGAGGTAGTTTTATCTCTGACTCCTTTAAGCAAGACATCTCCTTCGGACTTGAAAGCACAAGAGACATCACAGATTCCTGCAAAAATTAGTATTCAATATAGCACCAAATCACTTAATCTTGAAGTTTTCAGCTCACTATCTCTTCTCAATAACTTAAAGATAACGCTTATCAGGTTCCATCATAAACATATCCGAAGAAGAACTAGGGGGAAAGTTTTGAGAGAAAACAGGAGCTGGATTCCACGGGAATGGAGGTTGTTGATGAGAACAGGCCGAGAAATTACAACCCTTTGGACTGCTCTTCCCATAAAATTCGACACGGGCGCTGGCTTGAAGCGGCCATTTTTCCCGTACAATGAGCATTACTCCGAGATGACGCAGCAGCTAAAGAGGATTCTTTCGTTTAAATAGGTTTCTACTAGAGGCCTCCCGATTGGTTGAACGGTGGTGCATAAAATGGAAATAGCTCTCAAGTAGTCCCATGTTATTGGTGATCCAAACCGTTCATCTTGTTCAGAGAGCAATGATTGAGTCGGATGATTCTCTAATAGATTAAGATTTAAATACTGTTGCTTTCGGAATTTTGAGTCGTTCACTTGCGAGAGCATAGTGAGTGGGATCAGCCATGGACCATGGTGCGCAGCCAATATCTATATGGGCCCAAATATGAACAGTTTCCATCCCAAACGCCTGAGCTGCAGATGTGCCTCTTTCTTGCTTTAGGTAAGGCTTGTTTCCTTCCAAATTGATTTTTGATTGCCCTCCGTGAAGGCCCTATGTTCAGTCTCGAATTGGCAAAATTGTCTTTAGATTAAATGACCTTAGCATTGTGCTTGATAGCTTGTTTTACATGTTCTGGTATCAACGGAGCTTTCACACCGTGTATGTATGCTGATTGTTTTTTGTGCAAACGAAAACTTACAAAGCAAATTACTTAGCACACTGTCACTCACGTACTCCTAAATCTAATTCCAACTGTACTAACATTAGTTGGCTGTGTATACTCGATTTAAGCAGGCAAGTAACAGGGGCTCTAGAAGTCCGGTGATCCAAAGCTCTCATCTTCTGGATCACACCAGCAGACAGGTCATGCACCAACAGCCTATCCTTTGAAATTTCTGGAGGACTCAGGTATTATAGAATGATATGGTAATAAAAGGCTTATAATCATCAACTATGAGGAACTTTGGTATAACAGAAATTCGTGGCACACACTGTTAGATGAACAGTTAGGATCATTGAATGGTTGGGTCCTACTTTTATCTTTTTTCTTTTACGAGAGTTCCTACTTTTACTTTACCAATGACATGTATAACTATGCTCGTTCATCATATGACTATTCATGAATAAGATAATGGTATCAATAGTTACTAAGTTCCTAAGTTGGAAAAAATAAAAAAATTCAATAAGTGTAGGAAGATTTGGGAAAAGCGGTGAAAAAGATGGCAAATTCAAAAATTACAAATTTTATCTTAGAAACAAGAGATCTTAATAATAATTATTATATGAAACATTTTTGTACTAATATAATTTGGGATCTTTACATGTAATAGCCCGAAGTTTCAATTTTTCTCAATCTTGTGTCCCAACTTTGTAATTTTTACGTTTGAAGTCTTTTCCATTTTCCGTCAAATGGATGAAAGAAGTAGCTTACATGCTATTCTCGTTACTCCTGCCAAAAAGGAAGTTTAAATAAATTTTGGAGAAAGATGTGTTAAAAAAGAGAGATTATGTGTTATTATCAATATCTCTCCTACATCGAGAGAGAGTTATCTTTAGAGCAAGTGGATGCCTCGGCAAATATATGGTGAAAGCAAATTTGTCCCATGGACACCCTACGTGTGTGTATATGCGACCAATTATAGCCTCTGCAAACTCATGGAAGCTGGAATCACACAAGAGGTACAAATCCGTGGGAGTGAAGGTTTTCAAGGTAGCTCTGTTAGCAATTCATTTTTTTAACGGATTAACAGTTTTCATTGCAATGAAAATACAATTAGTTTCCTTCTAGAATTTGGGAGTACACTAACTGATAAGGGTGGCATCAATGGCACCCAGACATAGAACCTAGGGTGTCCAACAGGAGCCCGAACATGGTGGGTCCTTCGGGTTTTTCTGTACTCCTTCACGTCTGCAGGAGTAGAAGCCATGGCTTTTGCGTCACGGACGTAGTTGCGTTGAATCCTTTCTCCATTTCGTTAGGAATGTCATGCATGTGTTGAAGAGTTGTGAGGAGAGGGCTCTCCAAACCCATGATTCTAAAATCCATTTCAGAGTTGCATAGAGCGATTGGGGAAGAAATTGGATTAAAGATCACTGGGTTTTGTTGATTCCTTGCTTGTTCCTCGACTGGAATTTTGTTTTCACTGGAGATTGAAGAGAATGGCAGTGGATTTTATATGTGATTTGGCTTTGGTTTTATGAAGGGAAAACCCGTCTAACGGGAGAAAGCCCAAACCCTGTTTCTTTATCGATTGGGTTTGCAAAGGCAATATTGAAGTCGGGTTTATTTATAGCAGGCATGCCAAAGAATACGCAAGAAAATATGAGAAATTAATATTACCGCTCATTTTTAATTTTATTTTTCTCTAAGATTTATTAAAATTTCTAATTTGATCCTCACTGAAGATAAGTGATAGAAGGGACTTCGGCGATAGAAGTTATAAAGTTGGAACACAATATTGAAAAAATGAAAAGTTCAGGGCCTTCTATGGTCAGACTTGAATATTATGATTAAAGTATTAGAAAATCTAGAAAAATAAAAAAATCATGAAAAAAGTAAAAGTCATAAAATTTGGTTTTTTTCAAAATATTAAATGAAAAGAAAAGAAAAAAACTAAGTACAAATAATGGTGGGGGTTTCTGGAACTATGTTGGTTTTGGGATCTACACTTTGTCTCGGGGAGCTTTACAACCTTATTCAATTATCAACTCAACTTTAAACGTGTCGAGTTCCAGTGCTAGTCCACCCTGTTCTCCACTAACTAGTTAGATTTGCTTTCTTGCCGCTTAAACGTGTAACTTACATAGCCGTGCATGCCTGAATGGTCTACGGTGAGGGCACCGCCATTAAAGAAAAGCCTAGGAATAACATTAACTAGGGAATGGACAAGCACGTAAAGTTGGAAAGTATACTCGCCATTAGGAAAGAAAACTTAAAGCTAATGGACGGGCTCATGCATGCAAGAAACAAAAGAACAAGAGAGTAAGAATATGTGAGATAACGGGAAGATCAATAAATCATGTCAACCGGTGGAAATCGTAACTACAAACCCAAATATTCCTAAGCCCCACCCCAAGTCTTAAAGCCCCCACAATGGGGGCTTGGCTCTATGCATACTTAGATATAGATGACAAATGATGATACTAAAGAAAAAAATTTATGTCACCAAAGGTCTAGTGAAAATTGGTCATGGATAACTTGGCATCTTAGGCTCAAGTTGCCACTTTTCACTCAGTTTCAAGTTACTACTTTTCACTCAAATGAGAGAATTTGCTTTGTAGTTCTTTACTTGTATCAAAAGAAGCAAAAAAGAATAAACGATGACTTATAATTGTAGTAATAAACAACAATTGCTTTTCTTGCCCTCTTCTTAATCTTAGAGTCAAGTTGATTTTTTTCCCATTTTAGCAAAATGGGTAAATAGTAGAGCCAATTATTTTTGTAGAAAGGGTTACAACTCTCTCTCTCTCTCTCTCTCTCTCTCTCTCTCTCTCTCTCTCTCTCTCTCTCTCTCTCTCTCTCTCTCTCTCTCTCTCTCTCTCTAATTTCATTCGTTACATCTCTTCTCTCTAAATCATTAAACAAAGAGTATATATCTTTAGAACCTCTAGTTTTATGGGGTATTATCTCTAATACCCTTTTACTTTGTCATACCACTAATATCCCTACAAATCATCATCATCATCAAGACCTTATCCCAATTAGGAGTCAGCCACATGAATCTTATTCCTTCATTCCACTCTATTAAATATCATGGTTTCATTTAATCCCAAAGTTTTTAAGTCTTTCCTCACCACTTCTATCTACGTTCTTTTGGGCCTTCCTCTTGCCCTTTTAGAACCTTCAACTTGTATTGCCTCACTCCTTCTAACTGATGCCGTTATTGATCTCCTTTGAACATTTCCAAACCATCTAAGTCTAATTTCCCTCATCTTGTTACCTATTGATGCTATCCCTAAATTTTCTCTAATATTTTCATTTCTAATTTTATCCTTTCTTGTCTTACCACTCATCCATCTCAACATCCTCATTTCTACGACACTCATCCTATGAGCATGATGTTCCTTAACTGCCCAACACTCTGATCCATAGAGCATAGCCGGCCTTATAGCCATCCTATAGAATTTTTCCTTTAGTTTGAGTGGCACTCGCCGATCACATAAAACACCTGAAGCACATCTCCATTTGTTCCAACCCACTTGGATTCTCTGGGTAACCTCCCTCTCAATTTCTCCACTCTCATGGATCACTGATCCTAAGTATCGAAAGTGGTCTCTCATGGGGACCTCTTGGTTATCAATCTTGACTGGTGTTCCACTCCTATTCTCCTTGCTAAAATTACATTTCATATATTTTGTCTTAGTTTGGCTAATTTTAAATCTTTCCAATTCTAATGCTTCTCTCCATAAGTCTATCTTTATGTTTACACCCTCCCTTGTCTCATCAATTAGGACTATATCGTCTGCAAATAACATGCACCAGGGAATCTCCTCGTGCAGATGTTTTGTTAACTCATCCATAACTAATGTGAAAAGGTATAGACTCAATGCCAATCCTTGGTGCAATCCGACAGTGACAAGAAAATCACCAGTCACACCACTAGTGGTCTTAATATTTGTTACTACTCTCTTATACATATCTTTAATTATGTTTATATACCCTTGAGAAACCCCTTTACCACCCAACACCTTCCATATGAACTCTCTAGGGACTCTATCATAAGCTTTCTCTAAGTCAATAAAGACTATGTGCAGGTCTTTTCTCCTCTCCCTATATTTCTCTACTAATTGTCTTAGTAAGAAAATAGCTTCCATGGTAGACCTCCCAGGCATGAAACCAAACTGATTCTCCAATACACTTGTTTCATGTCGTAGCCTTTTCTCAATTACTCTTTCAAAAAGTTTCATAGTGTAGCTCATAAGTTTGATTCCTCGATAATTAGTGCAGCTCTGAATGTCTCCTTTATCCCTACAAATATCTTAGAAAAACAAAATTATCCCTTCACTATGAGACACAATTTTTTAGCATTATCTTGAGCTTTTCTCTATGATAATTCTCAAACAAACAACTTTTATTTTTCATTTTCTTTATTTCTTACATTTTCCTTTTTTCTACACCTTTTTGTCTTCCTTCAAAAAGTTACGTTTTCATGTTCTCAATTAAATTAGTTTTTTATCCAAATTTGATCATTAACAAATTAAAATTTTTGAAAAGGTTTAAATTGATTTTTTCTATATTTATTTTTAATTATTAGTTGTTTTATCTAGATTTAATCATTAAAACTTTTAAAAATAATTAATTATTATTACAGGGCATTATCTCTAATTGAGAAAGTGGTTGTACTAATGAAATTTTATTTAAAACTAAATATTGAAGAAACTAAAGCAATTTGAAATTCTCTAAAAACAATGATCAAATATGGATAAAGTTACTAATTTAATCGAGAAGTTGCCCCTCTTTGGGGTAAAGGATGTAAACATAACTTTTCTTAGAATGACAAAAAAAAGGAAGAGAAAAAGGAAAGAGTGAGAGAAATAATTAAAAAAAGGAAAGAATGAGACCTTTTTTTTTCAGTTGAAGAATTACAAAGTAGATTACTTACACACACTTAATTCTAATCCTGCCCAAAGGGGATAACAATGGCTCGAACATGTGAGCAAGCATACTCCAAGGGAGATGTCGAGTTATAAGGGACCAACTTTGCTAGACATTTGTTGTCAAGAATATAACTTGTTTCTTTATAGAAGAAATGCTCGCCCTAACAAAAGGTTAAATATTCATGTACATTGAAAGGGCAATTTTATCTTTCTATAGAGATAATGCCTCTCAAAATAAGGGCCATTAGAAATATTTTCTCCTAAATATATGACTCTCTAAATGACTTTCTTTATCTCCCTTGCATCTTTCTCTCTAAAGATATCTCATTATGTTACAAGGACAATTGCAAGGATTGCATATCTACTTCAGTATGTATTTTTTAATAATTTATTATGTTTTGGTTAAAAAATTTATGTTGTTAAAATTTTAATTTTATATATAAATAGCATACTATTCATCCAGTAGCTATGTGCATAATCATTCTTTTCTTACTAAATGTCTATTTATTAAGAAGTTATCAAATATGAGTTAGTTCTATGCACATGTTATATTTTTAGTTTTGTTTAAACTAGTAACTCACACACTCAACAGTTATTTATGTATACACCCTTTGCATATGTATCTTTGACACACACTCAAAATGAATGAATGTGAACAATCAATGTACACTCTTGCTAAACATATCTTCAAGATAGCCCGCTTAATGTGCAAGCACCCTACACCCCCTAAAGGGATGTGATGTACTGCCTTGAATCGTGACCTGTTTCTAGAAGAGTTACCTCATCCTAACCAATGGACTATATTGGTCTATGTTTCTAGTTCAGATAACAAGAGACCAACTATACACATTATATATCATCAAGTCAATTTTGATATGCAACTTTTCTAGTCTCACGCAGCGAGTGATTGAAATCAGCAATAGGCAACTTACAGTGTCTTCGTCCAATTGTGAACAAATATCACATCAACAAGATAAAAAAAGGGCAACCTGGTGCACGAAGCTGTTGGGTATACAAGGTCCATGGAAGGGGTGGGCCACAAGGGTCTATAATATGCAGCCTTACCTTGCATTTTTGTATAAGGCTATTTCCATGCATCAAATTCAAGATCTCAAGGTCACACGACGACAACTTCACTGTTGCACCAAGGCTCCACTTCTCACATCAACAAGATAATGTCTACAAATAATTAATTAGTAGTTTATTTTTTGTTGGAAAAATCTTAGCCAAGGTTTATAGATCAAAGATCGCTCAATCAAGATAAAATTAGTGGCAAAGTGATGCTTGTCATCCCTTAGATTTTTTCATTTGATTAATCAAGCATGTGGGCCCAAAAATTGGTTCTAGGAATTAGGAGAGAGCCAGCAGCCACTTCCCTATTCTTTTTTTGCAAATTCACAAGGTATAAGAAATAGAGGTCAATATATGTGCTCCAAAAAGTTTTACCCATGAAAAAAAAGAAACAAATTAAACTTGAAAAGTAATTGAAGGATAACACAAATAAAAAAATGTGGAAGAAAGAAATTATAAACTAAGGCATATCTTAATGTGATGTGTCAATCTAGTTAGGCAAGATTTTATAATGAGCCTCAAAATTAGGTCATTTTTTGTACATTATATTATATTTTAATTGAGATAAAAATCAAAAATTTAATTTTAATGAAAGTAACATCCTTGAAAACTCAAAATTTGAACTGGAAATGATCAAATTTGGAACGTACATATTAAGGCGATTCCAACAGCACAAAGAATACTAAAATCAAAGTTTAGATGGAGAAGATATGAAAATTCAAATATGGAGGGCATTTTGGTATAAAAGGAAAAAGAAAGATATTTACAAAAGGGATGGGCTATTTTGATAACCCCCTTTCTTTTAGATAGGTGACACTCGACTGTCACCCGGCACCAACAGCAAAGAAAGAAGGAAAAAGAGAAAGGGAAGGAGAAGGAGAAGGAGAAGAAAAAAGGAGGAGGAGAAGAAGAGAGGAAGAATGGAAGAGGAGAAAGGGAGAGCGCAGGACAAGGCTGGCTGCCAGGCATGACATGCGACGCTGACAAGAAAAATTGGGGTTTTCAAGTTTCCTAGATTTCAAGGAGCTATTGGAGATTATAGCCCCTTAGATCTTTGATCCAAGCTGATCACTCTTCAGAATGACCATGCAATCAAAAGCCCATAAGAATCATGGTGATAGGGTGAGAAATGAAGGAGAATCGGCCCATAGAAGATGATGTCAATGACTGATAAGAATGTAATGACCAAAATTCTCAAGTGTGAGAATGTATTTATTTTCAATTATGTGTCTGGAAAAATCCAATCTATTAGCTAAATTAGTGAAAGATTGTAAAAAGAGAGAAATTCCAGGAGTTAAAAAAAACATACACACATGGGCTGTTTAGTCATTTCACATACGGACCAGATGGAAGAATGATATTGAAAATTTCATCATTTCATACACCTCATAAACATCATGATATTCTATATTCAAGTATAAAATACAGATGCATGATTAAAGATGTAAATTTAAAATTTAAAAGATAACATGTTATCATTCGTAGAGAATCATAAAAGGTATGGGTCAGCAAATCATAGTCCTTGCCTCCGTCTTACACTTCTTTCCCTCATCTCTCCTCTTCTGGGAATTCTCTCTGGCCAGCCTACTGAAACTGTGAAAAACCCATCAAAGATATATATATATATATATATAGTCGTGCAAAACCCTAACCCTATCCTTCTCTTCCTCATTTCTCCCTCGTTAGCTTTTGGTGACCAATCTACACCTTGTAGTTGGGAGTGCCACCCGATCAACCACCACTGCCTCCCTCTTCCCCGATAGACGCATTCTTGTTTCCCTCTCTGGTTTGCTGGGGCACTTGTTGATGATGCCTAATCGACCAGATCTATCTGTTGATCCCTGTTCCTTGGCCAGATCTATCTATCAACCTTTGTTCCTCTCTGTAACACCCCGGATTTTTAAGAAATATATATATATATATAATAATGGCATTTTAAATAAGAGCATTTGGGATCCCATGAGAAAAGATTTATTTAACATTTTACTAACCTATCTTAAAAACTCCGGGTGTTAATTTTCCTTTCACAAAATGGCATACATGTAATTTAAACATAAATAAATAATCCGCGTATAAATCAACGTCAAATAAATAGGCGCCTTTATTTTAAATCAAATAAACGTCCAAAAGACAATAATAAGATGGCCCAGGGTCTATCCATCATAACATCCCACATAAATGTCCAACATATGTCCAAAGATCTAAATCACATCCCAATATAAAATATGCAGTCCATAATAAAAATCCAAATGATAATCCTGTTTAATGACTCACATCCTGTCTAATACTATAGAAAAATGGTCTTCAGCAGCTCTCACGGCTTCTCAACAGCCTTGCCTTTCCTGTTATCGCGCTCGAGATCTAAGGCATTGCAAAACAAAGCAATGCCTCAGCAAGCTATCGCTTGTGTAGGTACATAGACAATTAATGTAATAAATGCAAGAAATAATGAACAATGCGATGAAAAATCTAACATTTATGAAGATAGTGTTATCATAATGCCATGTTCAATAAATGCCAATTTATTCCATATGCTAAAACATGGAATTCACGAGTTAAAACATGACATGAATCAATAAAATGGAGCATACATACAGAATAAGGGCACCCTAAGGTAATGGGTCCCACCACATCGCACTAACATCCCTGATCAGGAGTACACATAGTCAACCTCTGAGTGTCGTCACACCCAGGCATATCATCCATAACCATGCTAATCATACATGCACACATAATAAGAATATGGGCCATCATCTTTGCGGTGGCAACCCTCCATGGGTATCAACCACCGCCGCTCCCCGTCGACACCATAACGGGAGACTTAGCGACTGTCCCCATGGAAAGGCTCAGGCCGGTAGTGTGGACTATCCATGTTACCAAACCCCTACCGAATGCCATCTATGGGCAGGTGTCTATCATATCACAAACTCATCACATCATAATCTCGGAAGGTGGGTGGCCGGCCCTATCTCTCCTAGCATGACGCCCACCGGGCGAGAGCACCCGTCATCAAATATAAAACACGGAAATCATGTGTATATGCTAAAACTCAAGAGCACTTATAGCTTGCAATCCCCAAGACATGCCCCTCATCCTGGGGTTAGCCTATCAAAGGACCAGCTAATAAGCCTCTATTCTCATTTCCATGTAAATTCATGCATTTTCTATATATATATATATAATAAGAAATAAGTCTCTAAGTAAGCATAACAAATTAACATCATGCTTGTAAAAGCATTTGAAATAAGTTTATTCAGTAAAAGATTTCAATTTGGAATAACCATCCTGTACGCAATGTAGCATGAAATCCACAGTAAATAATAATTGCATTTTAAAACACAATTACACATGATGTTATGTTTAAACATGGTTTAAAAATCAAGAAAAAACATTAGTTGTCGTCACCTACCTCAGTGTGAGATCACTAGCTTGCTAATAACTCCCTTTAATTGGTATATTCAAGTGCACCTGTACATGTCACATCACTATTTTAAAATTTTTATAAATAAAAAGTGGTCATTTCTAAGTTTTTAAGTTAAAACTAGGTCCGCGTCGTCAATACGGTCACAACGCCTCTTCCGGATCGTGATTTGGACCTCTCTAGCTCCCAAAAATCAAGTTTTAGTGAAAACTACACTAAAATGGGGCCTGCCGGACCACCATAAGGTGGTTTAAACCGGCGGCACCCTTTTCCGCCGGTTTACACCGACGTACACGGGCGCACGAAGACGCACGCCGACGCAGACGTCGTACGGGACGCGCGCGTGCGTCACCGTCGCCAGGACGCGCTGCGTCCCGGTCCCACCGCGACAGCCAACCGAGGCCGTCCCGCACGCGTGCGACGACGACGTCATACGACGTCGTCCTCTGTGCGTCTCCGCGTGCGTCCTGGCGTCAGCGCCAGGGCGCCGACGCCGGAGAAGACGACCGGATTCCGGTCGCCTCCGGCGGAGCTACAGAGCTCCGTTTTGCGTGATTTTTGCGCCATTTTCTTCAGAATTCTCTCTAGAATCCATTTATGCCCTCTTTTTGAACTAATTTTTTCCAAAACCCATGGTTTTTAAACGATTTTTCCCAAGTTCCTAAAAACATCCCTAGGTACTGGTTTTTGAGTTTTTTGGAGAATTCCACCGTTGGATCACTCCCAAATTTAAAGGGTATGCTCTTGGGTCTCTTGTGCACTAGTTGGACGGTGCGATTTTCAAACGGATAAGGTTTGATCCATGAAATCGCGCTCCAACAGTAGCGTGCACAAAGCCCCCAAAAATCTGATTTTTTTCCTAGTTTTTAAATACTTTCCTAATTAATTTTCTAATTAATAAATACAGAAAAAACACAATTTTGAGGCTTACCTTGTGCCTGGTCGGGGTTGCTCGTGTTGCCGGGGCTCCACTCGCCGGAAACTTCAGATTTTTGCAGGGCTAGGGTTTTGCGTAGCATTCATGGAAAACGCTCAAAGTGGAGCGTTTTGGCTCTTAGAGGAGCATAGATATAGGGTTTTAGAGTCTTGGGGAAGAGAAACTCTTCCCCACACGTCTCTTCCCACGTCACTCCGGCGATTTCGCCGGACTGGTAGAGACGTGTGTAGACAGGGGTGCCGTTATCAATTTGGACCCCTGTGTAATACATTTCTGTCAAAAGACCAATTTGCCCTTACAACTTTGACGGCTCATAACTCCCTCGTTTGAGCTCCGTTTTTCGCGTTCTTGGTGGCGTTGGATTCGTATCGACGAGCACTTTCTAATTATTATGTTTTTAGGAAAAATTTTCATCCATAAATTTTTATTTTAATTTATTTAATAATTTCCTTTTTTATCTTAAAAATTAAGGATATTACACTCTCCCTCTCCAATTCGTGGAAGACCGGTCAATCACCTGCTTCTCTTCTTCTTGCCGCAGTTATCTTCTCCACTTTCCCATCTTCAGGTCATCTCCGGCAAATCCACTGAAGCCAACAGTAAGTTATGTATTCTCTTTCCTCTTCATTCTTCCAGTTTTTTTTCCCTCTTTGGGTATCATTGAAATCTGCACAACACAACTGGTCAAACATCACAGACGAAGTGTTTTCTCTGTGTATGTAAAACTTGATGTAGAAAAAACCAAAAACCCCTTTTCCTTTCTTCATGTTTTCCCTTCTTAGGTCGTCGGCAAGATTTGCTCGATGATGCTATCCAACACCAATTGCACACCACTTAAGCAAGAACTTGCGGACAACCCTAGTTATAGAAATCCTTAAAATTCCTATATTCTTATATTTTTGTCAAATCTTAGACAAATCCTTTCATAGTTTGATGATCAAAGATCAAATCCAAGATCTGTTTATCAAATCAAAGAGAAATCAATTGTAACTGATGATTATAGTCATCTCCTTTAACCAAGGGACTACTGTGCACAATGTATCAATGGCATTGTTCGGCCTTAGGTGAACAAGGAGAAGAACGCAAACGCAAATTTTAATGATTCGCCCTCATATCTACATTAGATTAGAAAAATAAGAACAGCCTTATCTGCATTCAAATCATTTTCACACATAAACTTTTCCCTATTGAAAACGGTTTGCTTCCCTCTTGTTTACCCACCTAGATTGTATAGTCACTTGTCAATAGTCCAAGCCCCAAAAATTCCTTAAAATCTTTTTCCCTGTGATTGATGACTATCTCCAAATTTGACTCTATAATAGTATACTGATCCTATCAACATCTCTTCAATAAAAGTATAGGAATGACACGTTAGATTGGATTTCAGAGCTCTACACATTGTTATTGGTTAATCTGAACTGTCTGATTTTCAAATTAAGTGTACTCTCATCTAAAATATCTATTTATGATATTAATTAAAACTACAGTAAGTGTACCCTCATCTGAAATTTCTATTTATGATATTAATTAAAACTATAGTAAGTGTACTCTCATTTGAAATTTCTATTTATGATATTAATTAAAATTACAGTAAGTGTACTTTCAATTGTAACTGAATGTTACTTAAGTTTCATATTGATTGTTATTTTACAATTCATATTGAATTTAAAAGATCAAATATGCATTGAATGTTATACTCATATTTGGTATGATGAGATCTATTTTATTATTTAATTTTGTATATTGGATGATCAGAATTGAGAATTTGATACCTTGTGTGTTATAAAGACAAAACTATGCCTTGAGATTATTTCATAAAGTTGAAATATTTGATATTGTACATTGAAAATCAGTTAAGTAATTTGAAATGAGAATTAGTATTTGAAATTTTGATGTTGTTTGAAATACACAAATTTGAATTCAATGTTCTATTATGAATAAGGTTTTTGACTCTAAGATCAATTATGAGATTTGATATTTGAATTTATATTTGAAGTATTTGTATTTGTATTTAGGTCTGATAATGAATTGGTTTTTGATAACAAGATAAAATTCTCTATTATTCTATTTGATGATTAGATTTGTAATATTATGATTTGGAATATGTATTTGATAATCGGCTTATTTTTGAAGTATTCATATTCACATTCTAATGTGAAGTTTAGTAAATTGTGATATGATTGCAATTTGGGTTTTTTGTTTAATTCTAGAAAGATTCTCGAATTATTTGTTTCAAAAGATTAGTTTTGATATTTGACTTTGTATCTGAATTTGAGATATGTTCCATCAGTTGTTTGATTTGCCAAACTTCTAGTTTACTTGACAAGCTATTGATTAATGTTATAATTTGGACTCTTCTAATGAGGAGTATTTGTTTATACCTCTATGGTTAGGTGATCTGAATCTCATCTGATCAATGACGTAGTGTACTTTGTTGGACCGTGTGTCAACGGTATCACTTCTAAACTAGATCTTTGGATCTTCTGGCCAACGACTAATCAATGTTGGATATCTTATATTTAAACTCTTTGGATAAGCGTATTTGTGTAGCCACCGCAATTTGGTATTCTAAACCTTATTTGATCAATAAGGTGGGTGAACTCGTTTGGATCGTAAGCCAGAGGGATCATTCCAACTATCTATATTTATATGTACTGATGGAAATACTTTAGTATCAGTATTTGATAGTACCAACGGTATTATATTTGTATTTGAAAACACCAAGGGTGTTATTTTGATATTTGAATGTGATTGAACCATTAGTGTGATTTCAGTTATTTATTTAATGTTATCAACTTCATATTTCACTCAAGAAATAGTGGATATGTTATTTCTATATTTGAATTTGACTACAGTTTCTGATTGTATATATGTTATCTGTAGCAATTGTATTTGAATGTATTCATTTGGATTTAAACCAAAGGATATTATTATGATGATATGAATTTAAATGATGTATATATTGCTTTAGTAAATTGAAGTATGGAAATACAAGGATATGCTTTGTTTTAAAGATGATCTATTTGTTTTATATTTATATACCTGGAATTAGAAGAATAAGATTGAGAAAATCTGCTCATGATTACATTTGGAATGTTATGATGTGAATTAGCATGCTATCTTAAATTATTATTTGAAGGAATGAAGAAGTTATTTGTATTGCACATATATATATATATATGAAAGATCATGGTTATTGAACTAAAAGAAGAATTGGTATAGTGTTTGAAATTCTGATTTATTGTTAGAAATGGGAACTTTCATTCATGAAATTCATATTCAATCCAATTGTATAATATGATGGATATGATAAATATGATAAATGGTAATTTTAGATGATTGTGCATTTACATAAACGCAAGTTTGTTGCGATATTGTATTTGTTTACAATATCTTAGATTAGGTGAAATGATTGAGAAAGGAACTACAATGCAATTCAAGAGAAAATTCATACAGAAGACTGGGATGAAGATTTTTTATTACGGGTGATGATATTGAATAATGTATGCATGATTAAACAATCATTAATTGAGGATTGTGTAATATGTTTGCACTATTGAAGGACCTGTATGTTATATTTGATGTTGTGAAGGTGAGAAAGTAATTCTTATTAAAGATTTGTCATATCATGATAACATATATGTTGAATAAGTATTTCCACTACAATGAATGTTTCACACCTTGGGTTTTCTAAACCTTTTTCCAATACATAACAATAATAATAATTTGCTTTATAAAATAGGCAGGATCATTGAAAATAAAAACTTGCAATTAACATAATTAATGCAGCATTTGAAAGAAATCCCCGAGGGTCATCCAAGATCCGAAACCACGATAATAAATAGAAATCAAATTGTTGATAAACTGACCATGCTCAAAGTAAAACCACGATAAATCATACACAGTCGTGAAAAGACAAAAATAAAACTAATATGTCTAAATCCCCTAAGGTCCATCCATGATCACTATGTGATATACACATCAGCAAGTAAAGGTACACTATACAAGTAGTGTGGGTCCAATCTATCTAAAATGCCAACATTCATGTACAGCCCAACAAATCTAAACACAAGTCCGAGAGACATACACTAAATCAGTCTCTGAAATACAAAATGCAGATAATCCTCGTGGTCTTCGCTCTAATCAATGGTGCTCCACCTGCTTTCTATTAGCGCTATTACGCTCCAAATCTGAGGCATTGCAAAACAAAACAATGCCTTAACAAGCTACACTTGTGTAGGTGATTCACATTTGATACTAAATACAATAAAATCATATGACACGAAGTATCATAATCATGGTGAAAGTTCATAAGATGAATGTATACAAAGCATGTCAAAATCAGATATCCAGAATGGATAAATTGGGAAATCATGAGCTAAATAAACATTATAAAATCTAAGTGTGACACCCCGATTTTTTTTTTTTCAAAAAATATTTTTTCAATATACATAAATTAATAGTAAAAATTTTATGATTTCAAAATAGGCGGGATCCCTGAAATAACTCAAATAAAAAAAAAATCGGGGTGCCACACTAAGTGTCATAGCATGCAAGGTAGGAAACACATGGATACACACCCATTACAATAACAAAAGTTCATGTCCACAGAAAAATATAATGCATGTCATAATCATGGAATGTCATACACAATCAAGTTCTATGAGTGTCTCAACTACACTCGCGGTTATGGTAATGAGTACTCATTCTAACTTTAGGTCCCTCACGTGCAGCCCGCATCAGTTCATTTCCCGATAGAATGTGTCATCCATCCCACAGCCTGCCCTCAGATCAGTACAAGACCCGGCTTACCCCACTTCACCCGATACAATTTGACTCTGGGTCCCTCACGTGTGATCCACATTAGTCCATTTCCCGATGGAAGCCTGTTAGCCATCCATCGATCCTCCCTCAGATTGGTACAAGATCTGGAATACCCGCTTCACTGAATACAATCTAACCCACATTAGTCTATTTTTTGAAGAAAGCTTGTCAGCCATCCCCCGGCTTGCCCTCAGATTTGCACAAAACTCAGCTTACCTTGTTTCACCCAAAAGTCTCAAATCAAGATCCATCATAAGGTGAAATCCATCACACATCAAAACATGAATAATCACATAATCAAATGTCACGATATTGAGCATGAAATATTGAACACATGTCAGCAAATCATGATAGTGCACAAAACACAGGCCTCAAGAATTTTAGATAACAAGTCATGATCGATGAAATCAAGAAGAAATTCCAAATGTAATCACCTACCTTGGCACACGTGATACTTCAGTCAAGCGCATAAGCAACGTCATGTCGTGCACTCTGACATACCTGCCACATCATAAGTTATCTATCACTTGGTGTTCTTATATCTCAAAATAACAAATCCAAGTGATAACTCCCTTAATCTGGCAGTTAATCCTAGATTAACAGCTTAGATCATCTATTAACCCTCTATTAAGTCAATCCTGAACTAGATGTAGGTTTTTCTAATATCTAGACAAATTTCTGTGGTCCTTAATCATCAATCCATGTTATAATCCACTTAATTCATGTCTCTTAATCAATGAAGGGTCAATCCCTAACATCTCGTGAAGTTTAAAGACGATTCGATCATTGGATCCCTCCATAACACTTATAATTGACATTTGATCATTAATATAATCATTCTCAATATGATCTTTCTAATTTCAGTGTTTAAGTGATTTATACATGTCTCCATGATTATACCTTGATCTGACAGTCAGATCGCTCTCTTATCAACCAATCCCAAAGTACATGATCAGATGAATTGTCAAGATCACTTTTCTTGATAATCACATGTGATCTACATTGCTAATCCACTAGATTATCTCATATTTGGTGTATATACTCAAGTTCTAAGGTCAGATCATCCATCAGAAGTGTCAGGTCCTTGTTACTCTACTGTCTAATTAGACAGTTTAGGTTTTTCAGCCAATTTCAATCTAGATGCTGCCATTTGTGCCATATTCTAGCAATTTCAATGCTTTAGAACCCATATGTGGTGTCTGATTGTCGATCAGACATAGCAAGGTTGCTATATAAATAGTACATGATCAGATGACTGAGATTGTTTGATCAGTTTTCATCCTAGATCGATGATCTTGGTTGATTTTAGACTTCATCAAGTACTTACTTACCTAATCCTAGGTTTGGATTAAGGAATGGATGGTTAGATCGTCCTTAAATCTAGATCTAGCATAAAAATACATGAATTAGTAAAATACAACAAATCAGGAATAACGCTTCATAGATCTTACCTTCAGAGCATGTTTTTGTGCTTCCTACATCCTTGGATTGCCTTGACCATGTTTCAGATGAAATCCTCCAATCCACGTCGCGCACACTGTTCCCCTCCAATGGACAGTCAAGATGATCTTAGATCTCCCAATCACCTTGGGGCTTCTGTTCTTCTAAGCAAGCTATGGAAGATGACTGGCTCTGATCATTGATCCAAGCTATTGTCATCTCCAACAACGACCTGTAAAATTTCGACGTCAACTTCCCACGGGCTTACTATTTTTGCTTTGAATTGATGTTGTTCATCCTTTGATCATGGCAAAACCAAAGCGGTCTTGCTCCTCTCTTTATGCAGCTCAAGGTGAATAGCTCGGATCAAAAATTCGAGTAGCCCTCCTTGCCGGTGACTCCATTCTTTCCGGCATCAAGGAAACCCCACTTCTTTCTTCTCTAGCGTGGGTGGTTTCTAGGCGTGCGATCTTCTCCCCTATCTCTTTTCTCTCCTTCCTCCTCCTCCTCCTCTCTCTCTCTCTCTCTCTCTCTCTCTCTCTCTCTCTTTCACTCTCTCTCTCTCTCTCTCTCTCTCTCTCTCTCTCTCTCTTCTTCTTCTTCTTCTTCTTCTTCTTTTTTCTCCTTCTTCTCCTCTCTCTTTCCCTCTCCCCTTCATTGGGTTTATATCAAATTTTGAGAATAGACCAAATGGTTTGTTTGTTTTATTAAGTGGGGATGGGGTGCCAATATCAATTTGGTCCCCTCCTTTAATAATATGTTTTACTTTTTCTTTTTTGGGATGTTACAGAATGGGATAATGAGATGAGACAGAGTCTCTAAATATATTATATTGTATGAATGAATGGTTTATTAGGTGACTCGCATTGTATGCGTTAAATGCAAAAGTTAAAAAAACAGGGGAGACTTTGCCAAAATTTTGTTGGAAACATTAACATTTGGATTTTAAAAATGTCTTAAGTTAGAAAAAAAAAATGTCATAAAAAAATCTGGGTCGTCACAAAGAATCCTACAATTGACACCTATTTTTGGCATTTTTAGGCTTCAAATCTTTATTGAATTCTAGAGGCTTATAAGTAAGACTCAAATCTATAATTCCCATTAAAAATAATTTGGGATCCATTGAGAAATGGCCCACTGGCAATAATCACACCAGTCATCTTCTTCGGCGATAGCCGATCAATGCTGGCGACTTGGTGAAACTTAGTGAAAAACACACTTTAGGTGAGATCTTTGATTGGAGATTATCTAACTATCCAATTTGGATGCGAACCAGATTGGGAATTCGTGATGTGAGATCCGTAAGATCTAATGGTTCATTGTGATCATCGTAAAAGATAGATCAAGATCTGTGGCAGAGATTTCATATCAGAAGCATGATTAAGGCTATTTAGACAATCTCGATCAATGGCTGAAATCAACTAGTGATTTAAGTATGAAATTGGATCATATTGGACGATCCAAACTGTTCAAATAATTTATTGGGATTATTTGGTCGTATTTACTAATTTATCATTCACCCTAGGAGGATCAAGTGGACAATCATTGTCAGATTGCTATGAATAGTGTAGATCAGGCATCTTCGAGGTGATTGGTTGATGATCCAGCCACACAGCCAGCCAAATGTCCATCAGATTGACTTGTGTAGGGTAAAATTGTCCTAACCATTTGATTTGGTTGATTTGGATATAATTAGATAAGATTAAGCATGATTTACATATAATAGTGTCTGATTAATTGATTAAATGATAAATTTCCAAAGATTGACCTGATATGAGTATGATAGCCCTATAATATATTATATTATAAGTAAGAAAGGAACATGATAGTTATTAGTGGGCCTAGTTCAGTGTGATTTGGATTATCAACCAACTAGTGCGGGACCCAGCTTGAGGTCCCATGGCTGTGAACCATTGGTTTGTATTGAAAAATATTATATTAAGATATGAAAATATAATATTTGCTTTATAGCTAAGAATCCAACTTAGATAACTTGGATTCTAAGTGAGACTTAGATGTGATGTATATCTAGGTAGTGGGATTGAAGCAGATTAAACTAGATAGGGGTTCAATTAAATTGAGAGGTACAAACGAGTGGTTTTTCGTCTAAAGTAGGTGATGACAATAATTAATAATGGGCATGTTGCTTGAAATTATAAATTTTCATCTTATTAGCTTTGTAATTATGAATGAATTCTATTCATATGTTATTATATCAAGATTCTTATTGAGATATTTGTCTTATTTGTAACTAATTTCATTAATCATCATTTTCCACAAAAGCATGATTTTAGCATATTTCCACGACCTGTGAAGTCATCATATTGTGATTTTATTTGATGTAGCATGTGGAGGTGCTTAGATGCCTTATTTTATCGCTGGTTTTACTGTGGCCTTGGTGGATGAGGCTTAATGGCTAGTCTTTGAGAGGCTAACCTTGGGATGAGGTGCGGTGCCTTAGGATGGCAAGCCACAAGCATTCCTGGATTTCATTATTCACCAAAGAATTTCATTCTATTTATCAACTTTGAGTTGTCGGATGATTTTCATGTTTTGTGAATTTATGACAGGTGTTTCTGCTCGATGGGCGTTATGCTATGAGGGTAGTAGGGTCTACCACCTACCCTCTAACTTTGTGATGATGATTATTACACACCTACCCTATAGAAAGCGAACACCCTAAGGAGTGGCATCATGGGTAGTCCACGCTATGATTTCGATCCTCACCCATGCGAGATAGATGCCTAGTCTCATGTTCTTGTGTCACTGTGGAGCGATAGTTGGTAGACCTAGGAGTTGGTTACTAGTGCAACATAATAATCCATGTACTTCTTGATGAATGACTTTTATCATATTGCGCAGAGAGTGCACCATTATAATAACTTGCATTTTTATAATATAAATATTCTTTTGCATGGAATTGACAACAAAAAGCTAATTGCTCTAATAGCTATAGAATGAGTATGAAAATTTTTAGAACTAGAGTTCAAGTCATTAAAAACAATCTTTTAAGAGAAATTCCCTATCCAAAAGTCAAGGAATGTCTAGGTGAAATAAATTTAGAGCATTCTAGGTAGTTAAGAAAGGATGAGAATACATAACAAATTAAAATCTAGATGGTATATGATAGGATAGAGGGTGAATCAAATAAAATTGTTAAAGGGGGGAACACTAAGGATCATCCACACCCCGCGTTTTTGGAAAAGAAGTGTAGAAGATTATTTTGCTTCTAAGAGGTAAGGGTGCGTTGGTTATTCTAGGTTAGATTGATTTTCAATTGCACAATTTTCAAATGATCTTATTTGTTTAATTGCAACATGCACACTCTTGTTCTTGTTTCGTCTTAGATCTCCCTCATCGATCTCTCATTTGAAGCATGCATGCTCTTGCTCTTGAATTATTTTGGGTTTTATTGATCTCACGTTGCAAGATGTGCACTCTTACTATTGATTTATATTGGATTCTATTTATTGCTCTCATAGTAAATAAGAATGTGCACTCTTTTATCCTCAAGATCTATCAAGTGTAGTTGTTCCATGCTTTTATCTTAGAATTGCATGATTAAGTTAGTAGGTAGATCTAGCCATCTTGTTCTTCAATCTTTGAAAATCAGTACACATGAAGTTTTATTGGGTTTCCACGATTGATAGTGATTAGATAATCCATGTGTTTCATACTTGATACACGCTAGATATTCCATGCGTTTTCATGTTGGCTGGATCCATGTGTCTCCATGCTGGCTAGATCCATATACTTTCATGCTTGTTAGATTTGTGCATCTCATGTGGTTATAAGCTAGATGAAATATTGGCATGTATTTTGTTTATGTGTATGAGATTGAGTCAACTTTATTTTTATTGAAAATGTTGAAGATCCATACGCATGGTTTACCATATTTGGATAACGATATTCATGTGCATGGTCTAGTCTTGAGTCATTGAATTCATATGCATGATCTACTTTGTTGGATTTTTAACCCATGCTCATGGTCTATTCTATTTGGTTGATGGATCCATGTGCAAGATTTATCTTAATTAGGTTAATGATCAACGCACATGGTTGTTCTCCAAATCAAGACACATATTATATGCATATGGAATCTATCTTTTCCCTTTCTTATTGGGCCTTTTAATCTAGTGCACAAGATTTAGCAAGTTGTGTTGTTGATTTGTGCACATGGATCTTGTTATTTAAACTAAAATCTGCGTGCAAAGAACCCCTTTTCCTTGCCATTGAATCGTATAATAGATTCGATAGTTTTGCCATTGTTTCTTGTGTACAAATCCATTCCATGGACCATTGATCTAGGCGCACAAGATCCAGCATTTTATGCAGTTGATCTGTGAGCATGGATTTTGTTAATTGAACTAGTATTTACATGCTTAGATCTATAATCTTGGACATTGATCTAAGCCTACAAATATGGAATTTTGAACCATAGATCTGAGTGTGTGGATTTATCACCATGGACCCTTGATCCAAGTACACCTAATTGATCACTAAGAATATGGGACACAATTTGGTTGAGCATTAGCATTCTAAATCATGGGCTTGATGAAAAATAAATAAATAAATAAATAAAAATAATCTAAACAAGGTTGCACATTAATCATGAAACTTGGACGGTGCAGAAACACACATGTAAATATTAGGAACCTAATCAAGCTATGTAGATCGTTTGTAGTTCCATGTACGTAAACTAGTATTTTGAATTGACATTTGATTAATGGGTAGCATACTTGACTTTATCGCATGGAAAAATGTTCCTCTCATGTACGCTTTTCCTTCTTTATGATGATCTTGCTTCATCATGCTATACACTATACAATTGGCTTATGCTTAAAGCCCGTGTTGCATGAGTTATTGGTACGCATCTTAGGAACATGCATGATATAATATAGATACTTAGTTATCATGTAGTATTTATGCCATGCATGACTTTTAATTATGTACACATGCACGAAACTTAACTTGAGCACATGTATTACGCTTGAACGTGGATAAGTTTTTATGAATCTAACCTTGATAACTTGAGTGGAAATTTAACATTATAGATGAGGTGGCTAGCATCTAGTGCATAGTGTGGTGCCTAAACAATCAACGTTCACACTTGGTGCATGATAGTTGGTGCCTAGCCTTGGTGCTTAGTGGATGATGCGGGGACAGCAAGCAGGGCGCCCATCACTTGGGTATCGTGCTGGGCAACCAGCCATTGAATAGTCCACATCATGCTCAATACTTTGGGTAATAAGTTTAGTACTTAACATAGGGATAGTGCCTAACACTTACTCCCGTGCTCCACACACGAGATTTTGTTATATCATGAAATTTTAGAAGTGGTGATCCAAGATTATATGTTTCCACGTGTACATGGCCTCTGATTTATAGTGAGTATAGAAACTGATTAAGATAACTATTATATTGATGCTTGTAATAATTAAATATAGAAATTGATCTTGGCATGATGCATTCCTGATTTGGAAAATGTTGTGATGCAAATATGGTATAGTTATATATGCTAAGACTAGAATAAGCTTGTCAATGAATTATGCTAATTGAAATATGACCTAAGAACAGAAAAGTTTTTGAACACTCTCATAAAGTGCATTGAAAGATGTGAAATGATCTAATGAATGAAAATGAGGCGACTCGGAAGAGTTGTGCCTAGCCTAAAATTAGGTAACTCGTAAGAGTTAAGCCTAGTCTGGGGCAAATGGTAAGACCCCTTTAGCTATTACGTTAAGAAGATCAGCTAGCCACTAACTTCTGAAATTTTGATGCTACTTGAGGTAAAGGCTTTTGTTCGTTTGGAAGGGTCATGGGACTTTCCATTAAGTGTGATTTGTTCTCCCTCATGAGGACCAGTGTAGGTCGTGCGGTATCCAAGATCGAACATAGGCAGGAGACACTACTTCTCTCTATGTGCATAGCTGATAAGATATGATATTGACATATATGGTTAAATTAGTCAACCTCGAGGGATTTAGATCATTTGCCTTATGGCCTCAGCAAGATGCTGCTATCTGATGAATTTAATGCCATGTGATATGTTCAATATATTGGATACAACTTCTAATGTTATTTAATTTTGGATTGAGATTGGTAATACTCTATGTGATTCATCGTGGATTTTGAGATTTAATCATTGCTGAGTTTTGATACCGATCACGTTTAGCATTTTATTATTTTTATGCATCTATATGTTTTCCTGCATGTTTTGTCTGGCTTAGATATTTTCGCCAAGTAGTCTTGCTCACCCCCACCAACAATTTTAGGCCAATCTTTTGAGCAAGACTAAAGAATTGAGGAAAGACAGCAACTTTGGAGCAGATGAGTGAAAGTATGATAATGATGTAATGGGACAATTAACTTTGTTATGAATGTGAGGATTTGATTTAGTTTAAGTTATGGTTTCATTTAAGATTGTTTGGGCTCTGATCACTAGGTCCTAGTAGTGCTTATTTTTATAAAATTATTTTGACTATATGTTGAGTATTAATGAGACACCTGGCCTTAGAAGGGTAGTTTTGAAAACGACTATATATGATAGTTTAAAAATGTTTTGAAAAGAAAAAATTACTTAGGATCCTGATCATTTTCAAATAAGTTTTTAAAAATTGTTTCTAAAAACTCGGGTCGTCACAACCATGGTGGATATTCCCTGTATACCCATGCCATGGCTACACGTGGAGGATTGGTAGGAGTACTCATGACCTGACATACAAGTGTGTGGTATACTCGTGGGACCCTCATGTTAGGATGCCGCGCATTGATGAAGTGCACATTTATTGAGATATTTCTCGTGTATTTGACGGATTGCCCTTGTTGATGACCTGTACATTTATTGATATATTCTCCGAGCTTTTGATGCTCTGTGTTGGCTTGGTTTTGACATATTTTCAGATACATGATTTGTGTGAGTTGCATTAATTTGACATTGGCATTTTGACGAGTTTGAGAGGCTTTTTTTTACTCTGCATGTTTTGGAAACACGCAGGTGGCTTAGATGCATTACTTTGTTTTTAGCATAATTATAAGATTTGATGCCTTGGATATTACTACCAATTTAGTTGGTTTTGATGCTAATTATGCTATACTTCATCACTATTTATTCTCATATTTGATATCACGTTAGAACTGTTTTCATGAGGAAGATATTTTATTACATGCCCTAAGATTTGATGCATGACCTTTTCATACTGTGTTAAATGTTCATAATAATTATTACTATTATTATCACTTACACAAGCATAGCTTGCCAAGGCATTGTAATGTGCAATGCCTCAAATAAAGAGAGGCAACAGGTTTGACATGCTGACAGAGCAGTTGAGGGCATTGGAGGCCTTTAAGAGTGCATAGTTTCAATGATGGATATTGTTTTTTCAAAACCTTACCTTAGATATTATTATGGACTGTATATATGTATGGTTTACATTGTGACTTGAATGTATGAATGTATCCACGTTGGATGTGATGGCTATGCACGGATAGACCTTGGGCAATGTTGTTATTTCTTTTGATTTTGACTCTACCATTAAGGTATATGGTTTTTATTGAAATTTGTAATTGATCTGGATGGATGGGTATGGAAACTAAGTCTCCCAGGTTGTATTGTTATGTTTATTGTATTTATCGGGTATTGTCTCATTGAATGCATTAAATGCACTGGTCCAAAATACAGAAAAGACTCTATCGAATTTTAGGTAGAAATGGAAATATCATTTTACTATTAAATTCATAATTTTGTAGGTCGTATGGCTCCCAGGGTTTTGAAATGACTACTTTTATTTCAAAGTTTTGTTTTCAATAGATTTTAAAATTCAAAGTTTTAAAACCAGACATTTGAACTTTTTAAAAATTGGTATTTATAGGTTGTGTTAATCCCCGAATGTCACAGCTATCAAGAAGATTTATACCATTCATCTTGTTTACCCTCCCTTAGATGGGCTACCACAAAAAAACCTCACCCATTGGATGATCACAAACCTCTATTACTATATATGAAAAATCACAACCATTTATTCTAAATCTAGAGAAAAGAAGAGATCAAATCTTTTGATTGACATGATTTTTTATCAGTAGACTAAACAAGAGAGGGACAACAAGATAAATGGCAAAATCTTCAAGAGAACATGCCTACATTGATGCTTGCGTGCCTTAGTTTATAATCATTATCATCGTCAAAACCTTATCCCAATTAGGTATCCGCCACATGAATCTTGTTCCTCGATTCCCCTATATAAAGTATCATGGCTTCATCTAGTCTTAAAGTTTTAAAATCTTTTCTCACCACTTCTATCCATGTTCTTTTGGTTCTTTACCTTGCCCATTTAGAATCTTCGACTTGCATTACCTCACTCCTAAGTCGTTTTTAATCTTCAATAGACATGTCAAAACCATCCAAGTCTAATCTTTCTCATCTTATTACCTATTGTTGCTACTCCTCAGTTTCCTCTAATGTTTTCACTCCTAATTCTATCTTTTTTTGTCTTACCACTCATCCATTTCAACAATGTCATGTTAGGATTTTCATAAGTGAAGAAGTTAAAGATGATTTTCATTATTTTATCTTCCTACTTACAAACATATATACCTATGTATATTCATTTGTAAGTAAGAAGAGAAAATAATCAAAGCATCTTCAACTTCTTCAAAAAGCTTTACTTGTTGGATGGCACCTCACACAAAACCCTCCTTTTTATCTGGGCTTGGGATCGGCAACAACAAAGTTTATAACCACAAGGAAAATATATAAAAGAAATGAGATAAAGAAATAATAATTGTGGACAAACTAGTAGTATATGCTATATTTCCATCATGAAAAGTTGTTGCAATATGTATCAATAGAGGGATGGAATTCCAACCTCGTGAGAGAAGAAGGTGCTTGTCATGAAATAGGTCAGGGTTCAAGCTAATAGGATTTTATGTCCAACCCCTCCCTACCAAAAAAGGGTATGCATCAATGAAGGGACACAACAAGGGAATGTCATAGGTGCACCAAATGTATGTAGGACACAACTAAATGCTTAGATGCTAGCATAGCATTAGTTATAGTGTTTGTATTTGAGAAAAGATCAGTAACATAAAAGTTTAGAGAAGTCCATAATTGTGCAGTAATAGTTAGGGGCAAGTCTAGGAAAAAGGAAAAGTTAGAATTTGTTAATTTATATTTATAACTGAATTTGCAAATAATTTTTGAGAATTTGACAATATATGTGAAATTTGGATTCAAATAACAGTATTCATGTCCCATAGATGCAATACCTATAATTATTTGGAAACATTAAACAAAGGTTCTTATATGGTGCATGTACATAGTATTTCTCCAAAGTCATAAACGGGGTAAATAGCCCCATCCCCCATTTTTTGACTGATCCACTTTATTCGTTGGATTTACCCTCTTGCAAGATGGGAGTGTGTCAAAAATCTCATTGGCATGCCCCTACCTTGGGAGATAACTAATTTGATGAACGGAATGGATTACCCAAAAACTGTGGGCAGAAGGGCTAGCATGCCAAAAAATACTCCGCTTACGATTTTAGGGGAATTTTATGCACATGCACCATATGGGAACATAAAAGAACTATGCATGAAAGATTGTTATTTTGGCGGAAAAACTCATTTAATATTGTGACTATTCTTGCTAATGACCGGGAAAAATTACAATCACCTCTTTCATCAGCCACGAAACAAGTTTCAATGCTGGCACACGAAATTACCATGCCGTCATGCTCATGAGTAAAGCAGAAGAAACCTGCCAACCTTGCAAATTTCACAAGCACCTATGGTCTGGAAAGTTGAAAAAGCGGTGGGGAAGTAAGATTTTCAGCTGTCTCCTTTGCAGCCCTCTACAGGTCAAAGTAGTATGGCCCATTTTCTCTCGTTCAAACTTCCATTCGTTGTTTTCTGTTTTTATCTTGCTTTTCCCATTTTATGTTAGCTGTAAGTGTGAAAGCCAAAGTTGCTTTTACTTCTAATCTTTCCTCTGTTTCGTACTTGGTCTTCGGCTCATCCTTCAAGTCGTCAAGTCATCCACATTTTATAATTAGGAAACTAATCAAATAGAAAAAGAGTTAAACGTGAAACCCGACTGACTTATCCACATTCTAAAAATATAGTTTTTCCACAGTTCTTCACTTACAACACTGGAGCTTTCATAATTAAGAAACTAATCAAACAGAAAAAGTGTTAAACGTGAAACCTGAGTGACTTGTCCACATCCTAAACATAGTTTTTCCCTGGTCTTCACATACAATGCTCGAACATTCCTGAGTATTTACCTCGCTGATTTATTCGCCAATTCTTACTTGGTAAATATGATCTCGACATGGTTAATATAATGACTCGAGAAGACCGTGATCAATTAAAAGCATGTCTATGGAAGTTGTATGAATGTCTATGAAGTTCTATATTCCAACCAGAATCTGATGCATGGAAAGATATCATATTATGATAGAATTGTTTATGGATTTCCTATTTGTTTTTGTTAACATATATCCACATGCAAATTGGATCCCTTGAGCAATTTCTCCGTTCATCTTCTAGTCCACATCTAAGATATGGATACCACAGTAATGTTTGCATTATGTGATGATCCCCGCCATTGTGATTCTGTAGGCGGAAATAGACAGCTAGAAGGTTG
Source organism: Warburgia ugandensis (assembly GCA_035236585.1). NCBI lineage: Eukaryota > Viridiplantae > Streptophyta > Magnoliopsida > Canellales > Canellaceae > Warburgia > Warburgia ugandensis. The sequence goes on from CP141130.1 coordinate 10,017,865, forward strand.
AAAACAAAAATGAATAAAAAATCTTAACCAATCGTAAGGTTAAACATCTTCCAATGGAGAAAAATTTTGGTGTATCATGTATGTATGATGGGACTTGCAAAACGAATGGTTTTCATCACCAACCATCGACGTCCTACAGGTATTCCTAGGTAGCAACTGCCTGCATGTACCGATTTACACGGGGGACTACCCCATTTCACTTGAGATATCATGTAATAATATATCTTGAGAAGTCCCTTTCCAATCTTTAGGAGCTTAAGAGTTTTATTTTGTGCAATGGACCACCATGACTGACCCCTACGTTTATTAAGTTTATTAATTTACATCTCTCTCTCTCTCTCTCTCTCTCTCTCTCTCTCTCTCTCTCTCTCTCTCTCTCTCTCTGTGATACACAAGAGACCTTGTTGTCTGGAGTTTTGCTAAGAGAATCCCAGCATAAAAGCAAATAAGAGGGACGGCCAGACTTTCTGTGCCATGTCATTTTGTAGGCGCCGTACCCTTCATTTTGTAGCCACTGTCCTAGATTGGCCATGCCTGGGTTCGAGCAGTCAGCCAAGCTGGTTAAGTGCTCTGTCTCACAAGTTGAATCCACTTACCATTCAGAAAAAAGAAAAAAGGTAAAACAGTGGTCATGCCCCCAAAGCCTTGTCCATTGGACAATCCTAATTTATGCTCTTATGAGTTATAAAATGGACGGTCAAAAACTCCACCGTAAGCAGCACGGGTATAGGTTCATCCAATGGACGAATCTTTTGGGACATGGCTCATCTAAGATATATAAGACAAGGCTTAGATGCCCATAAATATTGGCCCACTTGGACTTATAGCTTCCCCAAGATATCGTCTAACCGTCTCGATGAAGATCAGTATCTTGGAACAGTTTTATAAAGAAAAACGTAAGGGAAATTCCTGCAAGACCAGTGAACATACAATTGAAACAGTACAAATACGAAACAAACTTTAATTGGAAAGTTTATAGACACAAAAATTTGTAAGGAAAGAAGAACTGGCATCTTCAGGCTCTACTCTGAGAGGACATATCTAAGAACTAAGCTTCCATGAGAAAATTTAGGAATGAAAATTATCTTACTAGAAGTTACATTTGGAAGTTTCGTGAAAATCTAGCAACAAGATTGCTTGCTGGGCGAGCTGACTTAATGTCGCTGCCTTCGTGTTAGAATGGTTGCAGATTTGAGCTGCCACTTGCTGATTTTCTATTTGGCTGAGGATTATAATTAACAAACTATCTGATTGATTTGCTTTGCAAGTCTTCGCTTGTATTAAAAAATAAAAAGAAAACAAAGAGCAGGATTTACCCAAGGAACTATGTATAAATTTTTGCTGAACTTGTGCACAAGAGTTTTGTCAAAGTGAGGACGTTTGTTAGCAAAAAACTTAAAGAATGGTGTCATAACATATCCGTAAATTGACAAAGCTTTAACCTACAAAAACTTTAGCTAGAAATAATCCAATAAAATCTATGCACCAGGCGTTTCCAATAAAAAAGCTTTAACCCACAATGTTTTTTTTTTTTTTCTTTTGAAAAGTTGTGAATTGTTATCGCTAGAAAGCAATTGAGTAAATCTCTGAAAGCACAAACTTCAAAAGTCAATTTGATCATAATCAATAGAAAATTCCAACTTTCATCTTAAAATTTGCATTTTTGAACCCAAAGGGCTGTGAAAATAAGGCACCATTCATCCAAGATGCTGTTCTACCATTTCCTTTTGAAGAAATGAGTTCTACATATTTATCAAAGAAATAATTGAAAATTAATATGAAGGCCTTAGAAGTCAAACTCTTGACCTTTCGGCTAATGAATTATGACACCATTTAGCATGCAACCTAAAAACTCAAGTTAATAGAAAGTAGGCAATAATAGTTCATATTGAATATGTTGCCACACATGAAACATGTAACACAAGTCACGTATTCTGGATTATCTCACCACTGTTTTTTGAGTTGTTTTGATTTCTAAAGTGGATGACAGCAAACTTGATTATATTCAGAAGATCTGGGAAAAATCAGGTTTCTTCAAAATTTGTGATCTTTGAGACATGGCCCATGATAAAGGGTTAGATCATTCAACAAAGACGGCCCTACGTGTACTTTTACCGGCATACTAAATGGGGCTGTGACATTAGTCCAAAAGAGTGCCGTAAATTCCCAAAAGATAATTAAACAACTCGCCATAATTTATGGGAACTATTCTCCTACCAATCAAGTTCTGTATGTGTCATCGATTGGCGAGTTGTCCGAGTGCATTGAACTGCTGTTGGTTCCATTATTTTGGAGCAAAATATTGCTCGGAAACAAGAAAACTAAAATCTTGACCAAACAGATGGTTAAAATCATGCAGTGAAGGCGTTTTTAAGTATGGAATGTTTATGCAACTAACAAGATGAGTGATTCGGATCACCAATAATGTACCTTAGCATGTACTCTTAGTACCGTACGTATTATGTGCTCACTCAGCATACAATAATTTGTAGCATCTTTACGAAACATTCCAATTTGGGTTAAATTATTTTCTAATTCTGGTCGGTGGTCGTTTAGATATGGCATAAATAGATAGTCCAAAGTACCTTGGGTGGCCGAACACGATTAGGAATATACTCAGTCAATGTTGCTGGTCTTTCTTTCTTCACACTAGTAACCTCCCCAACCCTCAAATAAGTGACTTTTTTCAGGTGCTTTCTTTTTCTTCCATTCTCTTTACTTCATTCCAATAAACGCTGGAAGAACTAGCTATAAGAACTTGTAGGGTTCTTCCCAGTTGTACTTAGCTTCCCTCTCAAGAGAAAATGGAGCATAGTCATACTTCTCATAAAATGGATCGTAAGACAGTGGAGAGAATGAGGAGAATTCATATGAAAGCCTTGTATTCCAAACTCATCTCTCTCATCCCAGACCATAATTCCGAGGTATGAGTATACCATAGGGAAAACTGAACTTCCTTTCTCTCTCCCTGTAGTCTAGATGTTTTTTCCATTAGAACATTCGCCTATAACATAACTTGCTTGCAGATCCCCCATCTGTGCGGGAACTCAAAGCAACTCTTTGCTTTTACATGAACTTGTGTAGTCGTGGTCTTCCTCTTACTGCTGCTGACATCTCTGTGGTCTGGTCATTTTCCTTTTTTCTTCTTTGAATGTTGGATGAAGTTTTCTTGGGATAAAGAAAAACTTACTAGAGATCGAGACTGTCATAGAACTAAGATATCCGACAGAGGGGGTTAGCAAATCTAATCACCAGATCGAAGCCACTTTCGCAAAATCGTGGGCTAGGGGTAGCCCAATCATAAGGGAAGCAACCAAACCTGCAACTGAGCGCCACAGCTCATGTGCTCTCTAGTTCTCTTTTTATTACTACTAACATCTCATCTAACCCGCTGCCGACCCCTTGGGCGGGGGAGGTTTCTCATCATACCGGCAACTCTTTGCTTCTGATACACTTATATATTGTTTTTTCGTAATATTTCTGCAAATTGCTCACTCTTTTTTAATATGTATTTGTGTGTCTGATTGGCTCACTTTCTCTGAACATGTGTTTTATATATCTGTCTTCATATGTGTTTCTGTTTGCACGTTACCACAGTGATGAAAATGCAAGAAGAACACAATCGCTTACTTCCTGTATGTGCATCTTGCAGGCTATAAGGAAATAGAGGCTTTTAAATTTGAGAAATGTCATCCGGACTCCGGACTGAGTTTTGGGACCGCCTAACTAAGACTGACCTTTAGATGATCTGATCTAATTGTCTTGTTCTTCGTCTCCTATAATATGGCTTATAGATGCTTCTGTTTACTAGATTTTTCAGTTGAAAAATCAAATGACCATGATTTCAAAACACAATGCACAGTTAAAATTATCCACTAGTCATGAACTTTGGTGTCTAGCAAATCTAAGGAAGACCAAACAACATGGATAGGTCAAATCATCCAAAGGTTGGGCTTAACTAAGAGGGGTTTGGAGTCAATCCCAAAACTCAGTCCCGATAGCATTTCTCTTTGAATTTTTATATGCAAACCCCAATCTCATTTGGAACCCGATTTTCTATGGAAACTAACATGAAACTACTAGCATTACAAGTAACAATCCAAGTAAATTTTTGTATAACATGGAAGTTTTTCTTTGAATTTTTATATGCAAACCCCAACCTTATTTGGAACCCGATTTGCCAATCCAAGTAAATTTTTGTATAACATGGAAGTTCCTTTTGAAGTTTTGGTTTCTAGTATTAATCTATTTTGGTTTGTCCTGATCTAAAAGAAGGCAATAGGACTTCCTAATCAGCTCGAGGAAGTTGCAAACTACATAGGAAGGTTGCAGGAAAGGATAGAGAAAATGAAGGAAAAAAAGGAGTCCCTAACAGGAATTTACGAAGTAACTAAGAGCATGAACAAGGGAATGACTGCAGGCTCAAGATTGCCACAGATCGAAATTCAAGATCTTGGTTATGCTCGATCAGTGCTTGTGATAAGTGGGTTGGATCATCATTTCATGTTTTATAAATCCATTCGGATTATTGAAACTGAAGGAGGAGAAGTTGTGAATGCGAACTTCTCCATTGTAGATGATAAGGTCTTCCATACAATACAAGCACAGGTAAGTATTGACTGAATGATTTCTTTCCTTAGTTTGATTAATTTGTCAATTTTGTTTCTAGATTTCCTCTCTTTTCTCTCTTATTGTAGATTCCAGACTCTGGGCAGGGATATCAGTCTTCAAGGATGTGTAAGAGACTTAAGGAGCTTGTTCATGAATTCAGTAGTGCTCCATGAATGTGGAGCCTAAGTACCATGGCTTTGAGCTGAAACTGTTGTTTTCACAGCTCCGGTGAGTTTTTCTGCAGATAGTGTAGATAACCAAATCAAAAGTTTGTAGCATTTACAGTCCCTTTAGGTGTTGGAGCGGAGGTAAAAAATCTATGTTTGTGCAAAGTTGGTTTAGGTAATCTTCAGTTCATTGATAGTAACTAAGCATCGGTGACTGATTCCAATATGAATGAGATATTAGATATGGCATCTAGGTCTCATTGTTATTTTACTAATAAATTTAGATCTGCTAATTCCTTTGATTCCTTATGCAAGGGAGGGTTTGTAGATCGTCACGTGCACAGTGCATGCAAAGAGACACTAGTTCTTTCTTGTGCTAAATTGATCCTTTAACCCTTTTTTGTCAGCCGTGCTATATCTCTTGTTCTGTTCTAATGATAAACTTTTTTTTGCTTTTGGGAAGTCCTAATTGATGTCGAACCGTAATGTCTATCACTATATATAATTTGATAAGAATGACGTCAATTGGTGACGTAATTCGACATGTAATGTAAATTATAATGTTTTAGGAGAAACTTCAATTTTTTCTTTCGGTGAGCAAGTGGAATTTTTTAAACCTTTTATGGATAACTCTAGACCAAACAGCCATTTGAACCCGTGAGGCTTCTTGTAGGTCAGGACTCAATTTTAAGAGAGACTTCCAATCAAATTCTGCCAGCATTTCACCTCACAGGTTTTTGTTTATTTTGCTCTTCTAGATTTGTGACACATTTTACATTAATCGAAGAACGATTAGTCTATCTTGTTGGAAATGTAAACTTGATTTAGGCCAAATTTAATTGGTAAGGACCCATATTCTAGAAGGCTCACATTGAATAGATAAAAAGTTCATCTTCTAGCCCATATTCTAGAAAGCCTACTTTTTAGAAAGTGTTGCTACAAAAGTCAATTAGAAATATCTAAATACTTTGACAATAGAGCTAGATATTTTGTAAAGACAACTAGATAACAAATTGTAGCCACAAGATTAAAGGTGTGTTGGCACAATCCCAACCATTGGTTAATGAGGTGCTACTAATATAAATAGGAGTAGTTCAAGCAAAATTTTGAGAATCAAATACAAGCTCTCTCTCTCTCTCTCTCTCTCTCTCTCTCTCTCTCTCTCTCTCTCTCTCTCTCTCTCTCTCTCTCTCTCTCTTCATTTCAAGCTTCCAAGTCCTTTCTTCATTTGTAAATCCTTTTCTAGCCTCCAAAGCTTTTCTCATACTTCTGTAAAATACCATCCTCTTCCAACATACTTCTCATTTGTCTTTCATTATTTGAATTTGATTTGAATGCATTTTAAGTGAATATCAACTGTTAAAAAATGTTGGAAGGATCTCCAGTGGCTTTTTTTTGTGCTCTTTTTGTTGTTTTACATGAGTTGTTATGTTGATTTGCATACACTTCTCTCCTCAAGCTTATGTTTTCACATGGGGTTCCTCTTCTGTTGACATGAAATTCCTCCATTCGACCTTATCTCCAGAAATGGGATTCATCTTACATGCAAATTGTTCTCTTTGATCTTTGTTATCAAATGTGGGTTATCGTTGGTTTTGTGTTCTTAATGGAAGAGATCTCTATGTTATAACTAATTCTTAGTAATTGAGGATGGAGTGGCCGCAACATCTGCTCGAGTCCAGGAATCTTCTCCATTTTATAACCATTCATATTCTAGGTCCTGTCCTAGATAAGCCAAGCACCGACCTCAACCACTGGGATATTTGAGCCACTGGTTTGTTTTTTGAATGTTGGAAACACGCACCAGAGACAGCATGGACCCTGGTTACCCAGGAGAGGCTCCTCCTTGCGTCTCTGCGCTAGGACTTTGCACTAGCCACTGTTTTGTTTGAGTTGTAAATGGGCAGTAAAACTCTTTCTTTGCTCTCATATTTCTCTTGCCAACTGTATCGGGTGTGTTATATCTGCCCTCTTTGTTCCTTAATGTGACCACCCAACAATGCGGCTAGGCGTATCCTAGTGAAGCGAAGTTGGTCTTCTTTTTAGTGACAACTTCTTTCCTATTTCTATTGCATTGAGGAGTTTCTGAGTGTTCTATCGTGAAAAAAGGTGTATACTTTTTTCTTTTCAGATTGTTGATAGGGTTTGTAAGTATAAAGGCCCACGTACTGTCACCGTCAGGTCGTTATCTGTCTTGACCAAAATCTCCATTATCAACCTTTTCAGGAGCTGTTGTTATGTGGTGCCTGCTCGAGCAAATTAGCACCCAAAATTTACACCAGTGCCGGGGAGCATATGGGCCTGGGAAATTGATGATCCAAAACGCTCATTTGGCCGCCACAAGGTGTTTTTAGTGTGTGTGTGTGGAATTATCGAGAAAATTTTATCAGGGCGAATGGGAAGTTGCAGATCACTACAACGGCATCGCTTCACATGAAAAGCAATAAAAAGGATGAGGATGTAAAAGCAAAATGATTAACATCCAATCAAGATAAAAGTGAGTAACATTGATTCTCTAGTCTGCCAACTTGCTCCATTTGCTAGAACATCAGCTGCCTCTTTGGCAAAGCAAGTTACATTTTGGTGGGACGTCTAGCGCAGTTGGATGCGGGTGAGAAGTGCTTGTACCGTTTGTGCTTTGGGTAGTAGGCTCGAGGTAAGTAGCCATCTAATAGGGGTGAGACGTTCATCCCAACAGTGGGTGTGACACACGTGTGCCTAAGCAGGTGAGCGAGTGTATGAGTGCAGAAATTACTATAACAAAAAAAAAAAGGCTAGTGATATTTAAAATTAAGAACAGTCTCTGCATCAAAATATCATGAATTTCAAGCATAACATTAGCAAACCTCCATTTAATACTTACATGTTAAAACAACCACCTAGACAAGGCAGCAACTTTTCTCAAACAAGACCTATCATAAGTCAGTTTCCCCATTTGTGGCGATTCCCTGTGTTTTGTTTTGACCATCAGTTGCATGATGCCACCACCACCCAGATGAGTCTTGGACCTTTGACCTTGTTTTATGGAGGCCTAAGTCTTTTGCCATGCCATACCCTAGAAGGGTGACGATTCCTGCTGTCTTGTTACCTTGCTATTTTTAGCATTCACAGTTCTATAAGTGCATCCCAGTTCCTCTTAATCTCCATAGCCCAACAGTCCTCCAACTCAACATCAACAGGGCCCCAATAAGTTACCAGACGACTAATCTTTTGAACAACAAACTTCTCGAGAAATTTCTTCCCTCAAATATTCTCTTATTCCTCTCTTTCCACAATGACTACATAGTAGCTGGTAGAATCCACTTTCAATTTTACTTTCCTTCTCCAACAAATTATCCATCCAGCAAGCAATTGATTAATTTTTTTAGGCATATCTTATTGCATACGAAAAATGATAATATTTTAATCCAAGCATTATATGCAAAGGGACAATGAATCAACAAGTGATAAATTCGTTTCTACATTATTGCAACAAAGAAGACACTGATTTATATGATGTCATCCTCATGCCATAAGATTATCCATTATGGTATGGTTGCTGCCTTAAGACCAACTTTCGAACCAAACAGTGTGTCTTTGGAGGCATTTCCATACTACACCCACCGCATTGTTAAATTTCTACGTTCCCATCAAGGATGAGAACACATGAGGAGTGAGTAAACATCTAAAGGATTTTAGTCCAAAGTCTTCTATCTTGATAAAAGGGCAGCCCGGTGCACGAAGTTCCAGCCTATGCAGGGTCCAGAGAAGGGGAGGACCACAAGGGCCTAAAGTACACAGCCTTACCTCTCATTTTGCAAGAGGCTATTTCCATGCCTTGAAACCGTGACCTCAAAGTCACAAGATGACAACTTTTACAGTTTCTCCAAAGCTCCCCTTCTATCTTGATGAGGTCCTTTAATATAAATAGGATATGATGAGCTGCATAAGTTGCTGCTTCTCCTATATTTCATGAATATGTCTTCTTTCTCTAAAAGGAATCGATCATGAGATGCATTTATTTCTGACCAAGTATTCTACAATTGACTGCTCAGATTCAAAGTTTTGAAACTTAATCAATGAAATGGCTCTTGCAAAAGTTGATCATTCACCTGAAGGTCTTTCCTTTGATCATTGCTCACTTGAAATGTGACCCGTTGTTGAAATTTTGGTTCAAGTTTTTAAATCTCTTTCCAAATACTATTTTAACCTCTCATAAAGCAATCTCTTGTATTCCATCCCACAATAATGATTCATAGATAGCTTCAATTTTTCCTCTAGAATTACTTTGTATCCTACCCATATTTCCATAATCATTTTGTCAGTAGGGACAAATTGAACTCTAATAGTTCTTATGCCTACCACTACAAGCTTTTGTTTTCAAACCATTTCCCAATTTATTGAGTCAAGTTTTTTAGCATCTTGATCATTATTCCATATAATATTCCCTCTAAGAATTAAATTCTTTGAGCAAAGGAAATTGGATACCTTAAGAGAGAAAGAATATATGTAGAAATATTAAAGTAAGGAACATTTAAGCAATGTTACCTTCCCTCCCATTGATAAACACTTTCTCTACGAACATGACAATTTACTCTCAATTTTTTCCACAACACTTGACCATGCTTCTTTCCTAAGCACTCCAATCATAAGTGGCAGTCCTAAATGAATTGATGCAAGAGATCAAGCTTGCATCCCACTATTTTGCAAAGGCTTCAACCCCCTTAGTACTGTGTATTAAAACCAACGATAGTTATACAATTAGCCAAATTAACCTTCTAGCCCGAAACAACTTCAAAAGTTCTCACAATAGCCACATCGAAGTTCATTCATGTTGAATTAACTTAGCCACTACTATGCTATTCATGTGTGTGGTTTGGTGTTTGATTTGAAACGTGGAATCTCTCTCTCTCTCTCTCTCTCTCTCTCTCTCTCTCTCTCTCTCTCTCTCTCTCTCTCTCTCTCTCTCTCTCTCTCTCTCTCTCTCTCTCTCTCTCTCTCTCTCTCTCTCTCTCTCTCTATAGGCTTCTCCTTTCTAGTAGAGGAGAAGTCTAAAGATCCATAAGGGAAGTTGGCTTTGGATGCTCACCTCACTAAGTTGGAGGAAAGGTTTGGTAAGTTAGAACAAACTTTGTCTAAATATTTGGAGAAATCTAATGCCTTTGTGAACACTTTGTATAGTCATAAGATCGACATGCAAAGCACAGTTGAGGTGTTTAAGTATATAGATGTCAAGACCACTGAGAGGGTAGAGTACATGTCTAATCACCTTAAGATAATGGAAGACGAGATAGTCGAGCTACATAAAGAGGTAGCTGATGTAGAGGTTGTGAAAATTCATTTGGCCCTATTAGAGAGGGTCATAGCTAGTGGGGGAGGATCTGAAACGAAGGAGTTTGATCCTAAGGTCAAGATCCTTGAATCTACAAGCTACAAGAGAACTCGTAATGCCAAGACTTGGAGAATTTCCTGTGGCAAATGGAGCATTACTTTAAAGCTATTAAGGTTTCTTAAGAGGCCATAAAGGTAGATGTGCCAACGATGTATCTTAGTGATGATGTGATGTTATGGTGGAGATGAAGGGATAGTGCCAATTCTTCCCAGAGAATGCAAAATACTTGGCCTGAAAGAATCTGAAGTGGCTAAGACATACAAGATCTATCCGTGAATATGTCAACCAATTCATGTCTTTGCTCTTAAACATCTAAGATATGACTTAGAAGGACAAGTTGTTCTTCTTCATAGATTGGTTGCAACCTTAGGCAGAACAAGAGTTGCAAAGGAGGGGAGTGCAAAACTTGTCCACTGCACTCTCAACTGTAGAGAAATTAGTGAAGTGTGATTGGAGGGCTCAAGGTGCTAGTAAGGAAAAGAATAGCAAAGTTAATAGAGGCAACGATAAAGGAGGACAAACCCAAGGGTTATAAAGAAGAAGGCAAAGAGGGTCGACATGACTCCAAGGGCAAATGTAAGTTCATCCCTCGTCTCTTTGGGTGTTTCATATGTGATGAGGATCATCGGGAAATATATTGTCCAAGGAAGAAGACCATTAATGCCTTGGTGGTTGAAAGGTTGAATCTCAAGGTAATGGATGAGGATGAAGAGGAGGAGCCTAAGATGGTGGCACTTAGACTCCTCAATTCCATGATAGGGCAAGTATTAGGGACCAAGTCTGCTGTAGGAAAGAGTTTGATGTATGTGGATGTGTGCCTCAATAGTAAAGTCACACAAGCTATGATGGATACAGGAGCCACTCACAACTTCATCTCAGAGGGGAAGGCTAAGAGATTAAGTCTCAAGATAAAGAAGGATGAGAGAAGGATAAAAAGCAATAAACTTTGAGGCTAGGTCAGTGCTTGGAGTAACCAAAAAGATACTCATCAAGGTTGGAGAATGGCAAGGCACCATCACATTAACTATAGTGCCTTTGGATGATTATGAGGTTATCTTCCTCACTTTGGGTAGGGCCATCCCTATGCCATATCTTGGTATATTAAGCTTCTTTGATAAGAAGAACCCTTGTGCGGTCCCAGTGTTGAAGGATGGTAAGAGGCAAGGGGAAATGCTATTTGCCTTGCAATTAGTACAAGGATCCACAACGAGTGTGGAGTTTCCACAGGTAGATTACGTCATCTAAGTGCCATCAAGGTGCTATGGTCTGAAGGGTCCACGAAGAAACTAGTGGTTGACAAGGGTGTCTGCAACAAGAGAACTCCAAGAAGAACATGATTAAGCAGAGACATGCAAGAAGCATGACAGCTGGTAGCCACCACACTAATGTGCAGGAAGCACATCAATGAAGGGCAGTAGCTTAGGGCCATAAGAGGTGCCATAACTCGCAATAGTGCAAAGGTATACAAGTGTGCAAGAGTGCACACAACATGAAGGAAACAAATAAAGTCTTCATGAAACATAAGAGTGGCTCGATGCCAATGTGTAAGGGGAAGGACACAACTGGGCATCTCATGAGGATCACAAGGTAACATGGGACGTGCATAATGGCAAAACTCACGACACCAGTGAAGATGTGTCAATGAGGGTGTCAACATTATCAAGTGGGGGAGAATGTTACATACTTACATTGCAAGGCCTATAGGCTTCGCAAAAGGCTTGTACAACTTGTGGATGTGGCCTGAGGAACTTGGGCTTGTGTTCCTTGATCTATGAAACAGGGTCTTATTCCAAAAGGCCTAGTTTCTAAAAAAAATCTTGTAAATATCTTAGATCTTTTATAATAGGCTAAAATACTCTAGGAGAATGGTAGAGTAGTCTAAAAAGAGTGGGAGGGTTCTAGAATATGCTCTAGACCGTTGATGTATTGACACTTGGAATAATCCGAGTCATCTATTGAGAAGGTGGATGGGAGTGAGCACGTATAAATAGGGTTAGCTCCTCACTTGTAAGTCAGATAAGCTCATTGTAGATTACTCAACTAAGGAATAACACATTATCTTTGAGTTAGTCTATTCTTGAGTTTTTCTTATCGGTTTAGTAGGTGAGTGAATGTAGCCTTAACAAATAAGAGTGAGGGTGGAAGGCTGACTTGTGCTTCGCAAAAAGAGTTGCGCACAAGTGTTGTACGGGTTTAGCAAAGGTGAAACTGCGATCCCGTGACAAGTGATATTAGAGCAGGTCGAAGTGGGCATTGCTTATCTAGTATTGAGGAAAGCTAATAGCAACATCATGGTAAGTGAGTCGGGAGTGACTAACATGCTTATGGAGGTTCAACCAAGGACTAGAAGGGAGAAGTTTAGAGATCCATCAAGGGAGTTGACTTTAGATGCTCGCCTCACTATGTTGGAGGAAAGGTTTGGTAATTTAGAACAAACCTTGTCTGAATGTTTGAAGAAATCTAGTGCCTTTGCAAACACCTTGTATAGTCTTAAGGTTGATAATGAGAGGAACTCAATTGGAACTCAGGAGTGACCAACATGCCAGTGAAGGTTCTACTTTTTTAAGTGGAACTGAGGAATAACATGTTCTCTTTAAGTGAGTCTCTTCTTGAATTCCTCTATTGCGACATTATGCTCCTAGTTACTGATTAGAAAGGAATTATGGTGACCGACCTAATCCAAATTCAGTAAGCAGTCTTCTAAAGTATTGGTTTCAAATTAGATTTGCTAATTATTCTACAAAGTGCTGCTGTGAAAATAAGAAAAGAGTTGCTAATTCAATTAGGATCATCTAATCAGGTTTGGCGGGACCATTTCATATCATACTAACCATGGTGTCGGCACAAATCGAGATCCTACGTGGTGTTTGCACGTGTAGATCGGTGCATGGATTTAAACATGCTAAGAGTACGTGTGGGTTCCAAATGGTTCATTTTTGGGCCAGATCTTGAGTGTTTATCCCAACAAGTCTTCTGCATTGGACGATGTTAACTCTGCTCCCATCCGTAAGATACTCTACTCACGCATACACCGTAGAAACTTTACGAAGCGGTATGCTGCTCCATACTTTTCACATTCCGTGGACCCCGAATTCACTTTCTTTATCCAAGGAACCAGTCCTCTCTTTCTTTATACAAAGGTCACTCTGCTAGTCTACCATAAGAAATTGGTCCGCCTAAGTCGGGCGAGTTCTATGACTGTGACCAACTGGAAAGGCCGGAACAGCTATATTCCTATATCAATAGGGAAATGCCCGACCTTCTACGTTTCCCTTTAATCAGTGTAGTCCTTTGGCCTAATTATCAAGGGTGACCCTGTTTGGTACAGCGTGATTCTCGTTCATTACTAGCTGTCCTTCCGCAGGCATTCGTGCAAGAAAAGCAGTACAACATGTGGGCAGATTTGATTAAGACACCCCTCAGTGCAGGGAATAAAGATGCTACTTTTGTCCCACCACGGGGATGGCCGGAGATACATTTTACGAGGTTATAGATAGATATACTATTATTTCTGATACGATAGCCTCGGTGGTCAAATAAAGTTTGAGAGAGGAATAAGTTAGAGCAGTTGTTGTATTTTTGTAATTATAGTAATTTAAAGTAAGTAATTTTATTTTGTATTTTTATAAGAGACTGATTTCATGAATTGAATCTCTACTTTTAAAATTATATGACGATAATTTTTACAATTACACTAAGGTTCCTTCATCGTTATTTCTGATATAGAAGTTTGATATTAGTGAAAAATGCCTTATTTTTAATAAATAAATAAAAATTACAAATGAAGAAATTCAAATTAGAAAAAGAATTTTTTATTCCAATCCACAAATTGACTGTGTGTTTGTTATTTGAAAAGAAAAACCAATGGTCAGCACTGCGTAGGACCGCAGGGGTGGCAGCATCTCCGAGTGAACCCTGCAAATAAAAGAAGCAATCCGCCATTGAGTTCCCATCAGCTACTCCTACATCAATTAGATGAAAGTTCTTTGACGGTGGATATTTCATTTGGAAAATATAAGCGAACATGAGCAGAGTTGGGCTTACTCTTATGTTGATCCAAAACGTACATCTCTTGTGGCTTATGCTATATACGAGTCATGTACCAGATTTTCGCCATGAAAAGTTTTGGGTTTCAAGGCATAAACACCGTTTAAGGAGAATTTGTTTTTCCATGATCCATTTCACGCCAACCAAACTTCAAACAGGCACGGCACCCAGCTGGTCGGCCACAATGTATATGTAGTGACATAATTTGGCATCTCCTCTGGGGCAGTCCAGCACTCCAAAGCACGCTGCTAGGATCCATTTTCTCCCACTAAAGCCAAGTTATGAAATAGTAATATTTTTCTGATCCAAAAGATAACTTTTACGGAGAAGGATTAGATTTTGAACCTTTCAAATCAAAACTAGGCCTACGCCTACAATCTGATGCTAGAGGTTAGACAGGCAGGTTTGGTTTGTAGAAAAATACAAGTTAAGGATACATACTATAAGCCCTTGTGATCTGCCTCGGATCCCATATAGGCGGAAGCTTCGTGTGCCTTGAGGCTGCTCTTTTATATGTCTATGGAATGTAACAATAGAACAGTTGATAAGCAGATAAATGTTAGGTTGCGGGCCTTCCACTTAGCCCTAAGTTACACTTGTGTCCCACCATCGCAACAACTATACCTCAGATCAAAAGTCAAGCTGTATTTTCCGTTGATAAACTAAATGATTCCTGAAAAATGTGACTCAGATTTATTTGCTAGAAGCCTTAACCCTCATCGCGACGGCCATACGAGACATGCCATCGAAGGTTCCTCTTCATAAGCAAGCGTTTGACGGAGATCATTGTGGTTGTGGTGTTTGGAAATCATTTCTTTCACTACAACGGAAATGATTTTGCCAGCCATTTTGGCCGTTATCCCCTTCGTTTCTTCTTCCCGATTAAGGAGGCAGAAAAGAATGCCTTATATATTGGCCTAATTATAAAATCTGATGCTGAGTTTAGCTTGGTAAGCCATTGGGTTGAGTTAACAAGGTGACTTGGTCGATCAACTAGGTTTAAGGTGGCACTTTCTCCCTGGTTGGGGAGATTTCAAGCAGACTTAAGATCCGAAGTTACAGTCCATCATCACCATGCACCTTCGCCATTTTGATGGAGAGCCGGCTCCTGCATCTAGGGCTAATCTCTCTAATGATGCCTAGTCAGCTTTATTATGTGTGTGTATGGCGAGTCCATCTTTATCTTAACTTAAACAAAAATTGTGTCCACAGTTTTTAGTCCCCACTTTACATTAATTTTTTATTTCCTTATTTTTTCTTGCTTAAAATTAGTGTGCATTTACAATGAGTACAATAGTGTAATCCACACTATATATATAGAGAGTTCATCAATAGTGTGATCCACACTATTGGCCTTCGATTGTGTTCCACACTATTATTCGTTGATAGTTTGCTTGGTAATCCTTCGTTGTACCTAAATTACAGGGACTAAGTTAGGTGATCTATGAGAAATCAATTAATTTGAATAATCATAACTACTTATTTTTATTTTTTGATCAGTTTTCAAAGAAAATTAATAATCATTATTTTCAACTCAATAAAAAACCTAAGCAGAAAGCATTCAACGGGCATGAAGATATACACTTACCCTATCTACGCCTCTCCTTAAACCTTTGATTGGAGTGACTTAAAACTCTGATTGGACCTAATATAGGCAATCTTGGTTTGATATAAAGCGTACCTATGGTTTGTAATGTCGTTTATGATAATTTTTTTTAGCCATTAATCCTTCTAACGTCAGTTTTTAGCCCCACATTTTATTTTATTTTTTTATAACATTTTATATAATTTTGATTAAAAAATTTTAAGAAAAGAAAAAAGGTCGAAGCCCCTTGTTCATCTTCCCCGGGCCAACTTGCAGTAATGGCGAGAGAGGTTCTTCTCGCTAGCCAATTTTCTTTATGGAGATTGAGTGAAATCGGGAAGAAAATGGGCAGTGGAGATTTTGTTATTGGTGTCAGTTGGCTGCACTTGGTGGACGGCGGATGCGAAGAAGAAGGAAAATGAATAGATTTGCACCAAGCCAAACGCTCCCATCACTCGTGCCGTTGTCACCGCTTCTGCCGTTTTCCAATCTACGATAAAAATCAGAAAATAAAAAACTATAAAATATAGCAAATAAGTCGCAAAACTGACAGCGGTTCATGAAAGGATTAGAGGCGTAAGAATACTTGGTTTTTTTTAGCAAAAATGCCACCACGTTTTGATATTTTTGCAAAAAAGTCTAACATTTTTTGAAAATTTCAAAATTGTCATTAAATTTTTGTGAGCTTTGCAAAATTGCCATTTATTAGTTTTTAATCCTCCTTCTCTACTAGTTTTTTTTTTAATTCCAATACTACCCTTATATCAGCATATGATAATGAATAAGAAGACTTTGTGTGTGATTTTTTACTTCGTTAGTAAATGAAAATCTCTTAAATTGATCGTGTTGGATAAAAGACATCAAGAGAAAGAAAACTGATGTCTTAGATTTCTAATTTTCATTCAAAAGGCATTGAACAAAGAGTTTAAAATTTGCTACTCGTCATTGTTTGTGTGAACAGTGATAATATTTTACTTATATTTTAAATTTAAATGTTTCTTTAATTTAATTTATTTTTATTAATGCTAAACATTTATTTTGTTCTAATTTGTGTTAGGAAGAGTTTTATATCAATTTTTAGTAAGAAATTGCAATTTAAATTGTTGAATTTCATTGAAGAAGCTTAACAGGTATTGTTACGTAGGTTAGTAAATATGGTATGTTTGTGATTGAATATCTCATTATTGTTTGATTTTTGTTGAAATTTAATTGTACCATTAGATTTGTTGTTATCGAATTGTATTATATACCAAGTTTTATTGAAACTTTCCACTGAGAAATCATTGTGGCCAAAGTTGGCAACTTAATCAAGTATGCATTTTTGAAGAGTAATATCAAAATTACAAAAAAACTAACATAATGATAATTTTTCAAAGCTCACATAAACTTAATGTTATATTTAAAAAACTCAAATCATGTTGGGCTTTTTTTGTAAAAGTGCCAAAATGTAATAGCATTTTGGGGGCATTTTTGCAAAAAACTTTACTACTTGATGGATTAAAATGTAAAATAATAGATTAAAGACTAAAGTGTTAAAACGTAATAGGTTAGGAAAGGCTACTGTACTTTTCCCTTGGTGTCTCTTTGTTTATGGTAAAAATAAATAAATAATGGCCAAACTCATTAGACCCCTTAGTATCTCTTTGTTTATGGTTAAAAAAAGTTAAGCTCATTAGAGATGAAAAGAAATCTGTTATCTTTCACCGATGAAAACCAACCTTAATATCTCTTTGTTAATGGTAAAAAATAAAAGTCAGGCTCATTAGAGCTGAAAGCTTCACCCAAGAAAAGAAAAAGAAGGCTGATTAGAACTTGAATTTTACTCTTGTTGCAAACATTTTAGTCTTGTGACTTTAAAGAGGCTACTCAACATAAAGGTTCCTTATAGCTTGCCAAGCTAAAATGTCGAAGAAGCTCCAAGTAACCCTCTTTTTTTTTTAAAATGTATTTGAACAATATTCATATAGTTTATCAAGCTATAAATTTTTATCTTTTGTGCATTTAAGCTACGTTTACAAAGCTTGTCATGGTATAAATTTGTCCTTTTTCTTTCTTTTGAAAGTAGTCACACACAACAATGCAATCATAGCACCAAAGTGGGGGACTTCTCACCCCAATGCACTTGAAAGTGACATAGTTGTAATTTTCCAATAGAATTTCTGTCTTTTTCATTTTAACAATTTTAAACTAATAAAACTCTCACTTTAAATTACCTCCACACTGTAATCAAATTTACACAAAACTTCCATTGTGCTCTGTCCTCTGTCTTCAGCTTTCATTACACACCATCGTCCAGTCAACAGCAGTAGTCGGGGACGATGACGGACCCAACCACTTCGGTGGATCAGTGGTAACATTGGGTGATCATTCAATTCAAGAAACTATCAGGGAAACTCATTTTCATGGCTTTGATTTGTCAGTAAACTAACCTAAATACACCATAAAGTAAAAATCCATAAGTGCAAAAGAAAGAAAACCCACGATCCATGACCAGAAGGAGAAATCTTTACCTCAATAACCAAATTTTGTCATACCATGATAGTTAAACCTTAAGGCCATGGAAGGAGGTAACAAGAATGACCGAGGCCTCCATCTCCCATCATTAGTGTCAGGGTTTTGGCTGTAGCTTGGCCAAAAGAAGAAGAGAAAATGAATTGAGCTCTTCGTTTCTCATGCAGTTTCTGTGTACATGGGAAAATAATCTAACCCTTTCATCTCTGTTTATATTTCTTAGCAATATGCAATATTCTTGTGTGTTTTATTTTGAAGATCCTATGCATTTCTCAGAGATTTGACATCTATTCTATTTTTCTGGAAGAATTTCTGCTTACGAAACCTTGTTCTTGTAAGATGCGAGATGTCCAGCTGATTTACACTAACACACAGATTTCTACTTAGAAAGGGAGCAAGAACTTTTGTTGCCGGATTTATAACAACCCACAGATTTCCTGCTCACTTTGTCTTGCGGCCCTCTTCTTATTGATGAAGAAACCCAACAAACTTGTTGAGAGCTTGGAAGTTACAAGATTACATCTTCTCTACATTCACGGCAAAAAGCGCAGAGCTTGGAAGCTACCAGATCGAAGCTTTTCAATATTTACAATCAATAGCATATATCACTTAAATGTATATGAAGTATTTGGCAAGCTATAAGGTATTTTTCACTTTGGATAGCTCTTTTTTTAAAATTATATGTACTCTTGTGAGTTCCTTTATTCCATTGGTCACGCGATGACTTTGCAGTTATTCATTGGGTGAAGATTGGAGCAACATGAAGAGAAACATGGAAGGGATGTTCTGATTATTCCATGGGCTTGACTGATCCATGAATTATTTAACTCTTAAAATCCCATGGGACGCAACTCATGCCATGATAGATAGATAGTCACGCCAATGGGCAGGGAATTAGGTGCGTGATTCTCTTGCGAGGTTAAGAATAACTCAACTGCAGAACTACCATGGTTTCGTTATGGTTTCTTATTTCCGAAAGTTCCTTTGAAGGTCACAAATCCGAGGTTTATTACCGGCAAATAGGTTCAGATTTTAATGCATGGACGTCAACACCACAACCTACAATATAGATGGTCATTGAAGAGAGTGGGTGGTACCACTTCGAGTTCTACATGCTCATATTTTCCAAGGGAAAGAAATTGATGGTAATCAGCAATCTACTTTGATCAAAAACACCAATCTATATATATTCGAGCTGTAGCCATGCAGATTAGATCGGATTCAATCCAATTATCCATTTTGTCGGCACTACCTATAATTATGCCTTGTGTGGGTCCATCATAAACCTGTAAATATACTTCTTAGTCCACTATACATAAATAACCCTGTTGGTCCTACCTTGTGCATAAATAATCCACACCCAAACGAGGCCTCTTACTTCTCCAAGTGAGATTTCACCTTTCGGATCTCTCTGAAAGTGGGATTTATTCCTTAGCTTTTAAATCGCCTTCTTCAGACGTGTAGACTCTTATAATCTAGAAGAAACAATTAGCTGCTTTTTGCAGAGAAACATGGAAGTTATCTTCTGATTATTCCATGAGCTTGACTGATCCATGAATATTTTGACTCTTGCATCCCCACGGGACGCTACTCATGCCATGATAGATAGATAGCCAAGCCAATGGACAGGGAATCAGGTGCCTGATTCTCTTGCGACGTTAAGAATAACACAACTGCAGAACTACCATGGTTCATTAATTCGACCACTGTTATGGTTTCTTATTTCCGAAAGTTCCTTTGAAGGCCACAAATCAGAGGTTTATTATTGTCAAATAGGTTCAGATTTTGATGCATGGTAATTGAAGAGAGTGGGTGGTACCACTTCGAGCTCTACATGCTCATATTTTCCAAGGGAAAGAAATTGATCGGCATAAAAATGAAGAAGAAGAAGATGAACAACAAGCAGAAAAGAAACCTAAAGCTCAACTGTGTCAACCAGCATGAAAGAAAGGTATTGTTCAGACTTCTTAGGGTGCCCTTGCCAATTGTTTACTTATTTACACCCTAACAAGACTCCAAATTATGAATACCCTTGTTTTCCTTGGAAGTAAGGGTGGCAAAATATGACATGACAAAATAACAATAATCGAATTTGACACAGATTTAGTAGGTTAGTGTCGAGTCTTATCTTGTTCGTGTCATTTTCAGGTTGATTTAAAAATGACACGCCAAAAATTATGTTGTGTTTGGGTCAATCAATGTTGACATGTTGTGTTAACCTGTTTGACCTTCGAACTATTAATCTGTTGTGTTGACCCAACTAACTCCAACTTGATTCGTGTTGAAAATATAAGACGGTTTTTAAAAAACAGTCCTATATTGTTATAAAAATATAGGATGGTTTTTGAAAACCCGTCCTATATTCTTACAGTTTTTGAAAAATCATCAATATACGGTGGGTTCTCAAAAACCGTCCTATATTCCTAGATAAGACGGTTTTTGAAAACCCATCTTATATTCTTACAAATTTTGAAAAACCTTCAATATATGATGGATTTTCAAAAACCGTCCCATAATCTTATAGAAATATAGGATAGGTTTTGAAAACCCATCCTATATTCTTACGGGTTTTGAAAAACCAACTGCCCTATATTTTTATAAGAAAAACTGTTCTATATTAGTTATTGTATAATTTTCTAATCTTGTTACACGAGTCTTGTCAACTCTTTTAATAATCGTGTCGTATTCGAGTCACGGGTTCTTGACACGATTATTAATCTAGTTGTGTCACATGAGTCTTATCGACTCGTTTAATAATGGGTCAGTCTCAACACGACAAGAATACGACTCGCGGACACGATTTGCCACCGCTACTTGGAAGTGTAAGTTTATGCAAAAATATACTTAAGCTAGGTATTCAATCTAGTCCATTTACTATAAACCCTTTGTGATATGTCCCTTCTACGAACCCTACGTATGTGTGAGCTTCGTGCAGCGGCTGCCTTTTATTCAATCTAGTCTACCAAGGAAGAGCAAGTCAATACAATCATTCGGGGAAAAAAAAAAAAGTTCATGTAAAAATATAATTAGGCTACCTATTCGTAAATTTTACGAGTTTGATTACTATGCAAAGCTCTTGCCTGATCAAGAAAGAAGTATACCCTTTGGTCCACACGTACATCTGTACGTAGATCTAATCCCACAAATATGGACTCCATCAATGGCTAAATCTGGCATATAGGCCATGCCAAATGGATATGTGATAAACCTTCTATACTTACCAAAAACCAATGGCTCATATCTTTTCTGTCAAAACCTAAAGTACGCATTTTGGATGAAGTGTCTATAAATATCTAATCAAGACAAAATTCTGTGCTGATGGGTTGATCTCGTCATTATTTGACAGACTAATGAATTCGAGCATGGTGATGTGGCACATGTGGAGGCTTTGAATCAAGGGCTTAGCATAATCCAATCAAGACGAAATCAGCTTCCAACGAGCTGTCAGATTAACAGAATTGATCGATGGTGCCGAAGCGGTACATGTGAGCCCCAAAAAGTGTTATGTAAAAGCTATAGAGGCATTATTTGAATTATCCAGTCTATGGACAATTCATCGAGAGAAATTTCGTATCCAAAGTTTACAGTTTAGTCAATAAAATATCGGAAATCTCTCCAATTTATTGACAGGTGATGGACGAATCTAAACAATTGGTTTGTTAGACCTGCTCTGAATGGCCATGTACAAAAGTTTACCCATGTTGGTCCAATATGGGCCTTAGGCTCTTGGAGACGCTGTTATTAGATATAAACCATTGATTTCTCAGTTTTTAATATCAATTAGGCCAAAATTAGGAGATTAGAATTAGTTGGGTGAAAAACGGAAAATGCTGGATAGGTGTGAACTTGCTCGCTCAAGGGAGTAGTCTGCGTTATGCCACCAAATGGGAAACATTGGGTTCTACTGGGCTATATCTTGCGGATGCTATAACATTTATGTGGATACCCTAGGCTGAAGGTTTACAAGTTTAACATGAATCAAGCTATAGATTTTTCTAGTTTTAGATCAGAAGTTGTCAGCCATCCTACATATATTTATCATCAACAGGATCTTATCCCGATTAAGGATCGGTAATATGAATCTTGTTCCTCTCTTCCCCTCTATTAAGTATCATGATTTCATTTAGTTTTAAAGTTTTTAAATCTTTTCTCACCACTTCTATTCACGATTTTTTTAAGTCTTAACCTTGTCCTTTTGGAACCTTCAACTTGCATTGCATCATCCTACACATATTGACTTTCTTTATATTAGGTCCATAGAATAAAATATTCCTGGATTTTGAGAAAGGCGGTACAATATTTGGCTAATTTTATCAGCAAAATCAAATTCTCATGCCCATGGGTACGTCTTGAGAAGAGCTATAGTTTAATATCAAAAGGAAGATGATCCTAAGTCCTCTAATTTATTCTCTGTTGTTGAAGGGCCAATTCTTTGAGTTCAGAAAGAAATGATAAGGAGGCAGGCACTTGCTTGCTTACCAGTGTGTGTTGTGTTACAAATTTTCTCCAAACTTGTGCTTTTTCTTGAACCAGTTCCAACAGAAAATGCCGCACGGCGTAATACGATTAGTTGGACTAGTTAGAAAGATACAGGTTCAAGAAAAGTTCAAGAAACTCACTTTCTGTTGTTTGGAGCTAACAAGGACTTGAAGATCCCCCCTTATTGTTTTAGGTTTCAGAATCATGAAATTTTTCTACACATTGAAGTGCAAAGAAAAAGTGCTTATTTGATCCCTCGAATATGCTGAACTCTTTGTAATTGTCAGAAGCAAATCAATCAAGTTACAAAGTAGTCTTATGAAAGTATGATAGAATATATCTCCTAAATCAGCCACTTAAAGTTAAGTTTGATCCAACCTTGTACATGGAACCTTATTAAACTTTGATGAGTAGTAGTGTTGGATCCGTGCCTCCATTTTGTTGGCAAATTAGGGTCTTTGGAGAAAAAAAGAGCTAGTTAAAGCTACAAAGTTTAGAACTTTATTTTTCACGTCTTGGAGCAACCATTGAGGCTCCAGACTAGGAATTATTATTTGAGTGGGGAGGATAGTAGGGTACAACTTTTCCACTTAAGTTGGTTGGGATGATATTTAATGATTCATTTGGGGAGAATGAAGCGAAATGAAGAGGGACAACATGGTGGTTCATAAAGGTTCGCAACGGATCTCTCTAAATGTTGATGAATAAGAAATCGGAGAGGAAAAAGGGATGGGGAGCCTCCTCTTGCTATTCATGAGCATTTACCTGTGGCAGGACTTGTACTTATGAAGGGGAGCCTTGGCGCAATAGTAAAGTTGTCATTGTGTGACGTTGAGGTCACGGTTTCAAGGCATAGAAACAGGCTCTTGTAAAAATTACAAGATAAGGCTGCATACTATAGACCCTGGTGCATATGCAGAATTTTTGTGCATAGAGGCTGTCCTTCAGGAACTCTACCTGCTAATGACTTTCCAATTCCCAATCACGGGCTTCCGTTAAGACGGGTGTCTTCTTTGTTTTGATAGGAACTAAGCTATGTGCAGGTTTTACTTGAATTTACCTGATGGGTTGTATACCAGATGAGATCATTTTCTGCGGACATATAGACTTCAAATCTACAGATTGAACATTGTTAACTAGTCAACTGCTATTTTCTAAGACCACAGAAATGATATTTGGATTATTCCACTGCTGTTTGATTGATCTATGGTCAAGTAACTCTTGCATCTCCCCCATACAAAAGTCGGTTGCACAGCTGTTCGGATGTCTTCCGCTCTATACAGCGCATTCCTCTAGCTTTAGAATGGGTTGCTCCTGGTCTAAGTAAGAGTCGGGATTCTTTTCTAGGCCTTAGCAGGCTGTTATTATCTTTACAGTATAACCTCAGCAGACGAAGCTCTAAGGTTTTCAATTTGGTCTTTAATAAATTAGGGATAGAGAGGGATGGTTTGCCATCCCCTATTTAAGAGAGAAATTAATACGTGTTATGAAGACAAAAAAATAAAAAATACGTACATTTACGTGGTTCCCTTTGAACTCCACGGTTAAAAAATAGCCTCCACAAGATACATAAGATTTCTTCACCCTCTAAAGAACCCTAGGCTCCGCTCCCGGACCCCAATTTATAACACGACATGATTCAAACAAGATCAAGCTAATCAGACTCAAGACAGTCACAACAATACGAGTCAACTTACCACCATGATAATTTTACACCATCGCTGCTAATATCTGTTCATGAGTTCATTACCTTCATTCACTAAGTAGGAATCTCGAAATCATAACTTAGACTGCACAGATCCCGTATTTCATTACAAGATTGTTAAGCCATGAGTTTTCAATTCCTCTAACCCATTTGTCGGACCACCTCTTTCTTGTTTGCCTTTGAATGGCGTGGGAATATTTTTCATCTGCTTCCTTGCTTCATATCTGGGTAAAGAGCAGGTTCTCCTACGTCTTATTAGACATGGAAGCGGTCTGGAGTTGTGTTTTTCATCAAGTGAGAATCACTTCCTCAAGATGGGCTAAACCGAAACCATGACATCGCCTAGTTTGCAATCTGGGAACGGTGTGATCATTTCTTTATCACAAAATAATCCCAAATCAATCAAACCTGTGAAGCAGAGGCTTCGAATTGTCAAATGGCTTCAGATTTTGATGCATAACAGTGGATCCCACGTTCACATAACCGAGTAGGCCTACCATGTTGTGAAAAACCTCATTTGGGGTTACGTGGTAGTTTATCTGACAGTCCAAAAATCACATATTTTGGATCATCCTAATCTTGTTTTACCACCTCAGCTCTTCTGAGTTGTAGAACGGACGGCAGTGAAGTTCACTCAAGTCAAAACAGCACATAAAGATTAAAAGGTAAAGGTTGAGTGGATGCGTTTGTCAACTGGGACATGGCTCGTCCAAAGCAAGAGGCTAAGATGAACGGTTAATTTTATTTCGGATCATCCAAAAAGGTGGGCCCTGCGTGTACTTTTACAAGCACTCTATAAAGTGATTGACTTAAAGCTGATAAGTATTAACTTAGCCAATGATCCAGTGACCTCCGATTGGACGTCTCGGATCAAAAATCTCGTGCACGCATGTGATGAGGATGTGACTGCCACCGCGCGATTCTCACACGGTCGACTCGTTGCCAGTTTTGTCATCCGCCTAATCCACCATTTCCCTGTCTTCATAACTGTATCGTTGCTTTTTTTGGAGGGTAAGCCGGTCAAAGCAAAGGATAAATGGCATATTCCGTAGTTTTACTCAATTTGAAGGCTAAACCCGTCCTTGAACGATAAGTATGGCTCTCTCATCGTAGTCATCGATTACATGGCAAGAGGTGGGCCACATGAAGTAAAATCATCCAAATGGTCAGGTGTGTGGGGACCACATTCGCTTACGTAAGACTCTCTTCTTCCATTCCAAATCTTTCTTTCCAGTGGATTCAATTTCCCGTCTTCACAGCTCTCTTAGAAAGTCCGAAGCCGGTCCTTCCATTTCCTCCCTCTTTCTCTCTATCTGAGATCTGTTTCCGGTAATGGTCATAGACATCGGATCCTTGTGATCGGATCTCCAAGTCAATTTCTCGGCCAAGGGGCCGAATTGCAGTAGTCACTGCGGAGATTTCCAATCCTGGTATGTCTGGGTTTTTCTTTGATCCGTATTCAATTATGACGTTTCTCTAGGGTTTTCTTAATCTTTTGTGTTACGTCTGCAATGATGTTGATTGTTTCTGGCATTAGGAACTTGAATTTGCTGGAAAGGATCTTCCTTCCGTTCTCTCGATTGATGAGATGTGTGGATTTTGAGATCGTAGTGATTATGTTATATGCGTTCTTGACTGGTGATGATTGATTCTTTTTGTAATTCTAGGATTTTGATTTGCTTTCTTGGAAATAGTTAGATTGTGGATGTGCATTCTGTTCGGATTTGTAATTTTTCTTTATTGGTTTTAGACAATTTCCGTTTATTTTTTGTAATTGGATTCATTTGGATCGGTTATCACTTTCTGCTGGAAATTTTATGATCTGACTCCTGCTTGCTTTAGGTTTGCATGACAAGAATTTATTTGATTCTTCCCGTTGTTTCCTTCTGCTTGTATTTGCTTTTGAAATTTCTTTCCTGGTAACCGGATGATCTTTCAAATTTTGGATGATTATATTTGACGACATGGCTGTGGGAATTACCAGAGTATCTGTTTGTTGTCTAGGGTGGCTAAATTCTTGTCAAAATCTTTGACGTCATTTGATTTAGTTATCCATGTATGATGATCTTGTCGCCGGCTAATTGCAGCCTTAAACACAGAATAAAATTATTTAAAAACAAACTTCCCAAGATTTTTTGGGTATTTTATCCCGGTTTAAGTAAATTAGCTCTTGTTTTGTGGCTACCACTGTTCATCCGTAAATTTATCCGTGGATTAATGTCCTGCAGCTAGCAGCCCGTTGTGACGTTGTCTCATACCTCATTTTTGCATACTTTCACATCATATGCAAATTTCATCTACCTTTTAAGGTAAATTTTCCACAGATTTACAAGTTTTATGTCTAATTTCTAAAGGATACCCCTGGCTGATTATCGGGTTAATTCATCATTCTACATCTCTTATTCTTATGCATCAAGAATTCGAGATTATTTCCTTTTATTTTATTTCTGAAATGTTTATTTCCCGCAATGCGTAATTTGATAAATGATCTATTTGTATTTTAGTTTTACCGGACAATCCTCAGGAAGTAGACTGTTTGCAAGTCCTTTTTGCATTATAAAGGTGAAAGCCATGGGAATAGAGATCTTGGATGCTGACCTTGCTCAAGGACAGCTGAAGGACAGAATCCAAAGGGATGTTGATCATGTGAAGCAGAATCAGGGATCTGCACCTGAAGAGCCAATCAAATTTGGTTTGGTGGATAGTGCAAAAGACACCATAAATGGACCCCCTAAAGGGGAGGCATATTCTGTTGCCAATGGGAACTTTCCAAAGGATGCAGTTGATGAATGGCCGGCACCAAAGCAAATCCACACTTTCTATTTTGTAAGGTATCGCTCCTACGAAGACCCAAAGCTGAAAGCCAAAATTGACCAGGCTGACAAGGAAATCCAGAAAGCAAATCAAGTCCGCTTTCAGATAACTGAAGCACTTAAAGCAAAAAGGGTATGCCAGAACATCTCCATGATTCTGATTTCTTTTTATTCCCCATGCAAGGATGGAGCATAATATTCAATTTGGTTTTAGAACATTGATCAGAATATGAAATCGCCCTAACTGCTAGACAATCTGTTTATATGACTGTCAATTTTTAGTTGAATACGATAAATATATGAAACATAAGTCTAATATTGAATGTGCAAATATTCCCGCAGTCAGAGCGAGCATCTATCATCTCGCAATTGAAGGCTTTAAGCACTGAGGACAAACAATACAGATTAATTGTGGATGAGAAAATGAAGGAAATGGAACCCTTCAGAGCTGCACTTGGCAAGCTGCGAACAGCCAACAATACTGCAAGGGAGAAAGGTGTTGGCCTATGCTCTTCTGAGGAAGAGCTTAATGAACTTGTAAGTTGAAACTGTTGAATTGTCTCAGTTATTAATTTCATTTTTGTTTATGCTGTTGACTGTTGTTCATGTGGTTATTGAAACAGATTCAGAGCATACATTATCGAGTGCAACATGAGAGCAACACCTTAGTTGAGGAGAAACAGTTGCTTAGAGATATTAAACAGCTTGAAGGGACTCGGGAAAAGGTTATTGCCAATGCTGCTATGAAAGCAAAAATTGAGGATTCATTGGGTCAGAAAGAAGCAATTCAAGATCAGGTCAAAGTAAGTTGTGTACTCTTTCCTACCCAATTTTAATACTGTATTTTAAATTCCTGTTATTTTCTGGAGCAAGATTAAAGTTAGTTAATTTCATATGTTGCAAATGTTTCTTTAATTGTAGCTTATAGGTGGTGATTTGGATGGAGTAAGAAAGGAACAGTCAGCAGTCAGGACAAAAATCAAGCAACTGAAGGATGAATTGCAGGCCATAGACAATGACATCAGTTCCTTGCAGCAGGAACTGACAGAGCTGAAGGAGAAAAGGGACAAAGCATATGAAATCTTTAGTGAATTGAGAAAGAAGCGTGATGAAGGGGTAAAATACTCTCCCTGTTTTTGTCATGATTCTCTTTATGTTTTTTCATACTCTTTCTCGGAGCCCTAAAATGTTAAAGATTTGGTCATGCTTATGTATTTATTTGACGTGTCCATTACATGTCAAGAAAATGAAGAGAAAATTTTATATTTATTTGTTTGCTAGAGGTTTTCCTTGCAATTTTCTGTAGCTGGCGATATTTCTGGCTCAGAATGTCCAGTGATCTGGCCCATTAGGGAGACTCTGAGACAATCCTTTGTTTGAAGTTCTCTGGTCTTTCTAGCGGGCACATTTTCCTTATTCCTTTTGAGGTTTAAATTCAAACAGAACACAAATGATACTGTAGTATTTTTTGTGATAGTCAAAGAGAAATACTAGAGAACACGTCATATGAAGAGATGGAAAATAAATTCCCTTTTCATTTTAGTGATTGATTAGCTGACCCCTTATCGGGACAAGGATTTGATGATGATGATGATTTTAGTGATTGGATGGTAAAAGGTATTCAGAAATCTATCGTACATGGCTTTGCTGAACCTGTCATTCACCGATCAAGAAGTAACTCATCAATTTATTGCTAATGTGAATATTTTTTAGAAAATAGTAGTGTGTGATATGAAAAGAGACCACATGCTTGAAAGATCATAAATAAATGTATGGGGATGAGAAGATTAACAAATAGATTCTTCTTGGAGCAATCCATGAGATCACTTGTAAATGTTAAGTGGTGTGACGATTTTGTTTCAGAAAGTTGTTTTATTATAAGCTTCCCTTCCTCGTGATTCTTCAAGCCAGCATGCGTTTTTCCTTTTCCTCTGTTTAGTCTGCTTTTTCTCCTATTTTCCTATTTCATGGGAAACAGATTTTGATTTTGATTTGCATGCATTTCCTACAAACATGTTTGTACTGTGTTTACTCTGCTTTTTCCTATACACTTGTCTATGTTTAGGCTTTCTAAACCATAATTACTATAAGGACTCCAAATAGATGGAAAATCACTAAGCTAAAATGGTGGTGATGCAAAGAAGTTCTTTTAAAAAACATGAGATAATCCTGAACTACCTTAGAGGAGTATATTTATAACTTAGACAGTTTTAAGTTTCAATTTGAACTTGTCTAGAATTTTCCCAAAAATAGCTGCAATACCTTCCCTGCTGCAACTCCTTATGGTCATTTTGGTTTACCCTTTAATGTTCAATATGGTACCAAAACTTAAAACTTGTAATACCCTGAGTCACCACATTTGACCTAATTAACCATGTATTCATCCTCAGTTTACTTATTAACCTTAATCTAAATTATCCGTCCTTCCCTATGCTACCACAGCTAACTCTCCTTTTAAAGCCTCTCACTGCTAATGGCATTTCAACCTTCATGGTCAGTTCTCTTTATGTTTTCCAGATCCTGCCTCCTTGCATCCTTATCTCCTTTATAGCAATTTTTGCTTTTCCAATCCTCTCTATTTCTGCACCCTAACTTCCTGCCTCTACAACATGCATTGCCTCTCACATTACTTCCACATCTGGAAACTTTGATCTAAACGACTGGGTTAAGAAACTGAATTTCTGTTTCTAGTGCCTTTTTGAACATGGTTGATAAATAGACTAAGTTTAACATGATGTTTATCTTTTGATTTCTTTAAGATCAATGAAATAGAGTTCGATTATCTTTTATGAGTCTAGCTGCACGAATTAATGGGTAACTTGCATGATGTGGTTATGTTTGCAGAATGCATATTACTACCAAAACCGTTCACTCTTGAACAATGCCAAAGATCTTGTTGCAAAGAAGGATATAGCAGCACTACAGGAGCTTTCTCATACAGAGGTTAGCCTAATGGGTTTTTTTCATTACTTGATCTAAATTTCTGCTTTACTTCTATTGCAATTTTCTTATGTTGCTTCTCTTTTTTTCCTTCGTTAGG
Organism: Warburgia ugandensis; assembly: GCA_035236585.1. NCBI lineage: Eukaryota > Viridiplantae > Streptophyta > Magnoliopsida > Canellales > Canellaceae > Warburgia > Warburgia ugandensis. Next base: position 10,048,194 of record CP141130.1, read on the forward strand.
TTGAGAATTTCATGTCCTCGTGGGCCAGTACTAAAGCTTTCAGAGATGACTATGAGAGAAGGATCTTACCATCTCTTGATGCTCGGCAGTTGAGTAGGGATGGCCGGATGAGAAACCCTGATGAGAAGCCAATTGTTCAGGAGGTCCGAGCATCTGCCGAAATAGAGAAGGCACCAGTCAAGGCAAACATTAAACGGACAAAAGAAGATGTTAAGCCCCCGCAGGAAGACCATACTGTCTCAACCAACAATGTGGCGGTACATAAAGAGGGCAGTGATAAGCTGCCAGAGGCCGAGACTAAAAAGAAGAACGCAGGCTCAGAAACAAAAGGGAAAGTGGCAAACTCAGAGGAGACAGAAGGCCACTCCGCTCCTGAAAAACTTCCAAGAGAGTTTCCAGCAGCTGACACAGTTGATGCAGCAAAGCTGAAGGAGAACAAAAGAGAGGAGGAGATCGCCAAAGCTAAGTTGGCACTAGAAAGGAAGAAAAGGCTGGCAGAGAAAGTAGCAGCAAGGGCAGCTATAAGAGCTCAGAAGGAAGCTGAAAAGAAGCTCAGGGTACTGTTTAGTTTCATTTCCGACTTTTTAAACACGGTTTTCTATTTGGACCTAGATTTGACATTAGCTAAGTGCGCTTGAATCTTTTCAGGAGCGTGAAAAGAAAGCGAAGAAGAAGGCTGGGTCATCAACACTTGCTGCTGATGCGGAGCAAACCGAGACGGACCCGGAAACTGTTGTTGAATCAGAAAAAACTGAAGAGAGCATTGAAACGCCAGTTGTGGTTGCTCCCAAAAGTAAAGGTCAAAAGCAAAATGTTAGGCACAGAATCCGAGCGAAGGGTCCGGGGCCGCCTCCTAGGACCATCCTGAAGAGGGAAAAGTTCCCTTCGTACTGGGCATATGCCGCTCTTGGTGCTGCTGTGTTAGTCCTGCTGCTTTTAATACTTGCATACTACTACTTACTCTGAAGAAACCAATGAACCAGATGATTAGACGTATGGGACCAATTTTCCAGTTGCTGGCATGGTCTTGTAGTAATGGACTTATATTCTTGTTCTTTACATCCTGTTGAAGGGTGATACTGGAGTAACCAAAATGTGAACTTAATCTTCACAATTATTTTCAGTTTTCCAAATTGCAACTTCAGTTTGTTTCCCCATTTAAATCTCATTGGTGAAGCCGCGGTGCTCGTCTTTAGCAAAGAATTTTGAATTAGCTTCTGAATTAAGTCTAGCAGCCAGGATATTATTTCTGCAGGGTTGATCTTGGCTTTAAAGTGAGCGTAATGCTTCTTTGATTAGTTCTCTTTCTAAAGTTTGGCAGCAGTACACTTAAATCATGCATTGTAGGGTAGTTCCTTGTGCGTTTGATGAGTTAGATTTTACCAAAGAACGAAACCATGTTGTGTAGTTGGGGGTTTTAGTTGCCAAAAATTGTTGTAATATGTTGAATTGCGGAAGAGGGCAAGGCCGTTCTCCTCCTGTTGTTGCTCTTCTACATGCATCGCTCGTGATGCAGCAGCATCATTGCATACTGTGAGACAGGCAATTCCAGGATAGGTAGAAACTGAAGGAAAATAATATCGAGACCGTGTTGGATACGTTATGAGACCCCGCCTCTAAGTCCATCGGATTATGCGATCCAGTGAAAAAACAAAGCGCTGTCGACCCAGCCTTTTGAGTCCATTGGATTCTGCGATCAAGTGATAGAAAGTAAAGGGAAACGGAAGATAACAAGGAAATAAATCAATTTTCACGACTTACTTGAGGCCTGTTGGGTTTGGCAGAAAATGCAGCTCCTAATGGCACTCGAAACCAAGACCTGTTTGGTTTAGCAGCAGATAAGGAAACTGATGGAAAATGGAAATTGGTTTCCACCTTTCCCCTATTCCACACAAATCTTGTCATGAAACTCTGATTTCAACTGGAAATCAAAACCTTATTCGGGATAATATCTCTCTCCTCTCGACGTGAAATCTCATTACGATTGGAACTGACGGTATTGGAAAGTGGAAGGAATGGCTTTCGTGGGAGATAAATGCGTTTCCCTTGGAAACCCTTTTTTTTCTTATCCAAATTGGTCCTAAAGTCACTTTTTCGCTTTAGTGGACCGGGATTAGTTGCGGCAAGTGGAGTTCCACTTGGGTAGCTCATCGGAAGGGTGCCTACTTAGATGTACTGTCGGTCCATTTCCTTCTGGTGTGTGGGGAGGGGGCTTCTGGATGGCCCAGTGGTTTAAAAGATCCATCAAGGAGTGGTGACATGGAGGCTTCTTTATATGGCATTATCTTTATTGGGAATCCCGACTTTCCGAACGCTGAAGAAATGGCATGAATTGTTGCTCATGGTATCTAATATGCTAGTATCTGACTCTGTGTGGTTGTTTGTGTTCATATTTAACCATAATTCTACAGGGGCTCTATATTGTTTATATTATATTCTTGTTTGAATCAATTCTAATCTTACAGGTGGAAAAATCACAAGCTATGGTTTTCCTGATCTATATCTCCAGCTGTTGCTTGCAGCCAGGTTCCATCGTCCTGCCCTGCCTTCCTCCCTATCTTAAATAGAAAATTATATGGTGTCTACGCGTGGGAGTTAGAAAAAAAAATAAATAGAGACCAAAGTGTTGCTTGCAAGTAATTTTGTATCCCGTTAGAGAAGATGGTTAGAGCTTTTTACTAGTAAGGTTTAACACTCCATGTAATGCACTTTTTGTTGGAGTCATAAAATTTAGTTTTCAGTTCTCAAATCATAAAGCCCCGATCTACAAACCCTTAAACTTTGGATAATTTTTCATGAAAATGTATTTAAATCTCATTGGAGAAGATGGCATGATTTTTTGCTAGCAAGATTTAAAATCTCCATATGACGCCCTATTCATAAAAATTCTAGAAAATGGTTTGGGATCTAGAATCCATATGTCCCAATCTACAAACCATTAAAATTTTGATGATTGTTAGTGAGGAGTGCATTTGAGGTTTCATCAAAAAAAGGTTGCCAGATGTCATGATCGACAACCTTGAAGTCCTCAATTTTATGCTTTCTTTCTTTATTTTCTGAAAAACAAATATGAGATCTAGGTTCTAGTTGATTTTATCTATGAAATCCTTATTATTCGGATAACATTTTGTGAGACATAGGTTTAGATTCCTGCCAGAAAATAATCACCAAAATTCAATATAAACATCTTCTACAACAAGATAAAAAACTATTTGCCAACAATAATTTAGTCCCTAAATTATGATTTTTTAACTTTGGTCTTTGGATGAATTATGTATAAATTCATTCCAAAATATTATAATATACATTGTGGAGCATACTTCAGATGTCTATCAATGTTCGTTGATGCTCGTAGATGAGCATTGGAAGAAAGGACTTGTGGTAAAAAAAAGTTTCTATAATTCAAGGACTAATATGTAAAAATAAAAGTTTATGCGCTAGAGTGTAACTAAATGATAGTTAAAATTAGTAAAATATACTTTTTCTAATTTTTTGTCAATATTTCATGTAAAGTATGGTCATTAGTGCTGCTTATAATGGCAACAAAGCTGGTCCAGACAGATTTTTGGCCATCCCAGAACCTAGCCCTGACCAACCGACTTCAAGTCATAATTTTTTTACTCTAACCAACTTATAGTTTGTTCAACACATTGCTGTCCCTAATTTTTAATTGCAAAATATGATGGAAAGTGATATAATTGTCCCTATCTTAGATTCGTTAGATCCCTAATGCTTTGGATGGCTGTTACTCTGTGTGTTTAGATTTTTTAAGATTCATATGGTTCAAAATGTTGGCCATGATTTAAATGCTTTACATTTGAAAATTTCATGTATTTGATAATCTTAATTACTTTTTTTAGTTATAAAATAAATAGTCAAAAAATTTCACCGTTCATTTTATATTAAAAACAGGATAATCTAGATAACATATTGAACCATATTGAATCATTTGAATCTAGCCCACCTAGGGTTATGGCGGTCGCTACCATTTACTGAGGTGCCAAAAGATCTGGTAAGTTGAGGGAAAGCGTGGAGGCCCACTTGTTTGGTGCCCCACTTTGACATGATGGGCGTCCACCTTGCAGCCAAAAACAAACTACAGATGATTGGACGATTCTGGCGTCCTAGAAAATCTACTTTTGATGACCGGGAAGCAGACCCTCGGAAGCTTGCAAGTTGTAACCCTGATGCTAGAATTGTGCAGATATATCTAAATTTGGGGAATACACATGAATAGGTGGGATCAAGAGATGTTGGGCTCTCCAGTTGAGTGCACACCAAACGAGCCTTGCAGTGCCGTCGATCTGCCATAGCATTCTGGTTACTTGTAAGCCTCGATTTTGATTCTCCAATAGTCCATTTATCGAGGCAGAAAATTAGCGGCCCATAGTATTCAGATGGGTCTGAAATTTGGTACGTCACCCATCCATAGCATGGCCAATGAGATAGGCAGTTTAGATCATCGGAAAGAGAAAAGTCTCCGTATGAAAATATACGCATCCAGTGGAGAAGATTCCTAAATTTATGGATGGAAAAATGAGGCACTTCTTCCAATGCCGACAGCCAATGTGATTCTATACACTTCCCGTGGCAACCGAATCTGTTTAACCGTGTGTTTTACGTTGCCTCTAAATTACTCATCCAGCCGCATTGATGATTAACTAGGGTTTATTAATTGCACGTAAGGGAGCTACTACAGATGGTGACTATGTGTGGACTATCCTAGGCTGCACCTGAGACACTATTATGGTCAAATTATCAATCTAGTAATGATTGATGTTGATCTAAATCGTTAGCTTAATTGGTTCGACTGTGGATGAGCTTCTTCATTAAGGATCCGAACCACTCCTATAATTCCATGCTCAAAAATAAAAAACCTGAATAATGGAAAATAGAATTACAAGTGGTACATTCATTGTGAGCTCAGAGACACGTGATCCTTGTTACTTTTCCCACGAAAAATATATGGCAACACCTCTATCTGCTAGTTTGTTCAAACTCCAAATAGAGCTGAATTTAAATGCAATGTAATCAACACCACCCTTTTGGGAAGGGACTATGTAAAGTGTTGTCAAACTTGTTATTTAGTTGCGTGGAATGCTGGTAAGGAGCGCGACAGCAGGGAAAGGGCTGTGCAACTCTTCCACTTTTGTATGGTGGGTCTTGCATATCATTCCTCTGACTCTCTATCTTTGGATATCTATCGATGCAAATATCATGCCAAAAGGATACCTCTAGCTAGTATTAAAGAAATGGCACTTTCATGTTGCTAAAATATGGACAGTCAGAAACTCTACGTAAGCTATGGTTTACCTGCGACGAACCAAAATACCATTGGTTCGATGCTGCTAGCTCCCTTTTGGCGTGATGTTTGGGCCATTAGATTTCTAGGACTAGGGAAGTCAGATGAGTGGCATCTATGAATGGCATGTTGGCCTATCATATAAAAGTGAAGGAGTCGCACTGCTGTTTTTTTGATGTCACGCTGTACGCCCAGCATTGCTCTTAAGATGGAATTCATTTTAGATTACCAGAAAGAGCCAAATACATTTAGTACGAAACTGAAGAATTGGGCTAATGGAAATGACATTTACTCTTCCTTTTTTTTTATAATGATAACTTTGACATTGCTGGCGGATCCCATCATAAATCAATGCTTCACACTTTGCTGGCGGAACCGTTAAGAAGCTTTCCTGGATCAAGTGTCATCCGATCGAGCTAAAAATCAGAAGGACGACCCCCAAAAGTCTGTTACCAAAGAGTTGTAATTTTCACGTTCCCATAAAAAATTACAATCCCGGTGAGTGTGAATGTTTGGGTATGAAAGCTGCCTATTGATACATAGCTTGAGATGCAGATATGCCACCTCATAGGATGGGCCATTTCAGAACAAGTGCTAGACGATTACTGAAGTTTGAATCTAAGATGATTTCGGCTCAGTAATTTATTAGGCATTGCGGTTTCCAGTATGGATAATACCTAAATGATCCCACTTTTCTGCCCCTTATCTCTACCAAAAGAATTCCTTTTCAGTTTAACGGAGCATTTACCGAGGTCTAATGGGAAACTTCCACAGGGCCTAGCAAGATCTGCAAACTTGGAACTACTCGCCCCTTTGCATGTTGACCCGTTCACCACCTGTTCATCCACTTCTAGCTATAAAAAACTCACTCCTCCCCAGATCCCGAAACCTAAAGTGCACCAATCTCACAGCCCACAACCAGCTTTCCCTATCAAATGTACACGATTTTCGCTTTCTAAAACCACCTCCATCAACAAAAACCGCCGAGAATCCCGTCGCAAAACCACTATAAATTCAGTCCCTCGACGACCCATTCAACATATCTTCTTTTCCTTGGCTGCAAAACAAAAATGGTTCTTGTTGCTACTTCTTCAGTCAAGGGTCTTTTGGCCCTCCAAATCTTCCTGTTTTTCATCTCTGGGACTGTTGATTCTAGTTCTTCTGAAGCTCTTTTAGCTCTACCTCCTCGAGGTCTTGTTGCAGTGCAAGGGGTAGTCTATTGCAAGTCTTGCAAGTATTTAGAGAAGGACACACTTTTGGGTGCCTCGCCACTTCAGGGTTAGTTGTCGCACACTATTCCATCCATGCATGTAAACATTCATACATGCAGGCGGTGAAATGGTTCACCCATTGTGTTTCGTTGTGCCATTATGTTCATCCCCATTTGCATGTTTGTGTGTCCATTTCCGTCCATGCCTTCATTGTTAGGTAGGCTTGCGGGTGATTAAACATTTGAAAGCTCAAATCTACAGCATTTTAGGCATTTTATTTTTAATGGTACGGGTAGATCACATACTCCAATCTTTATGTTAGAGAGGAGGCGGCCTACTCATAGGATTTCAAAGTCCAAAAAAGTTATGATCTAAGCCGCCCATGTTCTTCACAAGAGAGTGTTTTGACGTACTATCTGTATATGGTGTTCCAGAAGACAAGCGGCTTGGATCACCAATCGGCCAAGTCCAACATGTATTTTGAGACACATTTACTCCCTATCTAACATATTTATTTGGACTTGGCATTGATGACACAGGGGCAGTTGTAAGGCTAGTGTGCAACAGCACTAAGCGCGCCCTCACCACAGAAGGCACGACGGACAAGAATGGTTATTTCTACATACAACCTAAGAATGTGACTACTTATGGCATTCACAAGTGCAAGCTCTTCTTGGTCTCATCGCCATTACAGACTTGCAAGAACGTGACACATCTTAACGGTGGGATAACTGGGGCCCGATTGAGGCCTGAGAAGATGTTGAAGGGGCCCATAACCACAGTGCTTTACACTACGGGGCCCTTCGCATTTGCACCCAACGCTAGCTCTTGTCATCATTATTAATAGTAGAGAGTTTCTATCTTAGCCACGAAAGCGAGAGAAAAATGTTAAAGAGTGATGTTTTGTACCCTACTTTGAAGTCGAAGTTGTCCGATTAATGAATAATAGTAAAGATCTGATATTTCCCATCCCTATAATTTGCTAATGGTATTTGCTTCGTAGTGGCGTCCTTACTCCTTGGTAATGGCTTTTCTTTGGCGTTTCTTGGTCCGTTACAAACTGACAATAGTAAAGACAAAAAGATGAAAAGATGAAAAGGTCAAAAAGCCAAGCTTGGACAAGACAAATACAAGTGTTCTTAACTTGCACGATCGATCTCTGTGAGCACTGTTTCCCACTGATCGAATTGTTGGAGCAAACATGGACAAATTTGGCTCCATCCTTGGAGCAGGCAGATTGGCTTGTTTGTTTACGATTGCAAATGAATCTCCCTCAGTCAATACCTTTCACACTGGATAGCCTCTGAATTGTAGACCCTAATGCAACTCCAAAATCTAATTTTTAGCCCTTATGTAACTATTGAACAAATGCAAGGAAGCATTTAGTCTGGTTTCAACTTACTCCGTTTTCTATGAGGTCTTAAGCCTATTGCATTTTTATTGCAACGAGTAATAAGTTTGATCTGACTTGTTTTTTTTCTGACATGAGCATCTCAAGGGTAGTCTAGCTTGAGATTGCATGATATGACATATAAGTATTTTCATCTCATCTCATCGGTATGTAGCTTAAGATGAGATGATTGTGATGCATCTCAAGGAATCTTACTTCGTTGCTTGAGATGAGATGACAAATTCGCATCTCAAGCAGCCTCACAGATAGTCATGTCCATCTCAACCAAGATATGAGGTGTTTGCAAACCATCCACGGTGTCAAGTGACCAAGCCTTGGATTTTGCTTGAGATGGCCAAATGACCAAGCCATCTCATCTCACCCACTGCTCAAGCATCTTCAAGCCAACTCATCTCACCACATCCTTGCCATCTCATACCATCTCTGATTTCTGCATCTCACCCTGCCATCTCAAGGCAAGTTAAGGCACCTCAAGCAAGGTCAAGCGAATATCACCATCTCAAGCAAACTCAAGCCGTCTTCAGAAGCTCATACTAAAATGGAATAGGAAGAAAGTTTACACGCTTGACTATATATGCATTATATTTTCAATTGTGCAGTGTACTTTCGTGTGACCTTCATTACATATAGATTGCCTATGCCCAACATTTGGCATGCTAATTCCAGCCATCTGATCAGATGCACGGCCCATAACAATTGGATAACCAAACTAGGCCGATCCCACGTCTAATCGCCAAAGGATCCTAACATCTAATTGGATGATTTTTGGTTGTTAATTCAGAATATACAAGCTACAATATACCACATATTATATATGTGGTAGATACACATGTGCCTTGTCAGGGTAAAATATGAGCGGCTGAAAGTACAAGACTAAGCCCATTTGTCCAATGATCAAAGCATTGATTTGCTGTTGTTGGCCCTGATGGGCCGTAAGGCACATAACCAAGAGTATACATTCCTCATAGCAGGCGCGTATCCATGGAACAGGTGCACCTCACTTGTATGTTCAGCTGCTATTTCTTTTCCTTGAAGAATAAGGGCACCCATTATATTAAAAGACTCACAGTTGCTCCTTTTTTTCCCTAAGAATAAGGGACCCATTTTATAACGAGAGTCTTTGTAGGCATACACGCTTTTGGGGACTATTTCAGAAGAAAGTTATCACTGAGCAGGCTACAAGTTTTATTGGTCTTGTAACTTAAAATAAAATGAAAAAGATTGGACGATTTTAGCTTCCGAACAATTGAATAGACGGCGCAAGAAACTTCGTATAACCAATTGTGCACATTCAACTGAAAAACAGAGTTGTCTGGAACTAGAATCATCCAATCGAAGCATTTTTGTCTGGGGGTAATAGTGTCAAAGTGGGGGTACCACACTCTCTGCCATGAGAATTGAGACAAACCATATGAACCTTGTCTCTAACCGCACCTGCATTTATTTATCTACCATTTCGTCACCCCCTTCTTCCAAACCCTTCAACACAAGTTCTCTTCCCTCAAACACTCTCAAATCCACTGTCTCCTCTTTCGTGAATCCCTTTCCTCATGAATTCCTCCTTCACACACCAACACCAATGAACCATTAGAATACCCAAAGTCCAATACAAATCCACCTACCCAACATGACTCCTATTCTTCAAACACCAACCCAACCAAACCCCGAAACACAAATCCAAATTCAGACCAAAACCCATAAAAAAGACCCTCGGATCCAATCCACTTTCCAAAATGCCATATCCCAGCTTCCACCTTGATTCACCCCACAAGACCTCTGTAAAATCCTAGCCCTCCAACAACACCCACTAATCTCTCTCCGAATCTTCAAGTGGGCATCCCGACAACCCAGATTCAAACACACCACTTCCACATACCTCATCATGATAAAAAAAAACCTTGGCTCTGCAGGACTCATAGAAGAACTAGATAATATTGTAAACAAAGCACTAGCTGTTGCAGTTTCCACTTCTGAAACCTTCTTCAAGACAATCATCTACTACACACAACATAGGAAACTCTCAGCAGCTATCACTGGCAATAAGAAAATGAAAAAAATGCAAAGACCCAAGTTCGGGACCCTCTGTTAGAAGCTACAATCTCCTCTTAGCTGCGCTTTTGAGCAGCGGAACGAACTCATATATAAACCATATCTAGATGGAAACAGTCAGATGCCTCTTCAGCAAATGGTGAATGATGGGTTCGATACAGATATCTTCACATTGAATTCCATGTTCAAAGGATATGTGCTTTCCCTGCATCTCAGTGATGCTTTATGATATTTCATCAGATGGATACTGTTTGTTGTTATCTACCGAATGCACATGCTTATGATTATCTGATCCATAGGTTATTGCACAAGGGCGCAGGAAAAATGCTAAGGAATTCTGCGAGGAGATGAAGAGAAAAGCATTTGTTCCGAGACAGAAGGCTTATAATCGACTAGTTTGGCTATTGGTGGAAGATCGAGGGGGCTGTGAGTATTTTGTGGGAGATGAGAGACAGCACAAGGTCAGCAGACTTGATTACGTATTGAACTGTTTTGGATGCAATTTGGAAGGGAAGGAAGAGTGGAAGAGGCTATGAGGCTGCTGAGGGAGTTGCATGAGAAGGATCTAATTGGTGAGCAGACTTCCAGGAAGTTTTTGCATGGTTTACAAGATCAGTGTGGTGATCCAGATGGTGAAACTGGATTAACAGCCGAAAGATGAGATTTGGATTTTTGGAGATGGGTACAATTTTTGTGAGGCTGCTGTTGCCAATGTGGATACAATCCTTGATCATTATTGGATTATATTTGATGATGTTACTTATCTCACTAAATAATTCTTGAAAGGGTGATTCCTGATTGCGAGAGAGAGTTCCTTCGAACTGTGCGTTTTAATGAGTGTTATAAGTGTGATGATAGTTCAAAATCAGATAGAAAATGGAAGCACTTAAAGATTGGCGACTGCGGAAAGCATCCTGTTGAGTTTTGCTAATTGCCGTCGCATGCGATGAGAAAGCACAGATCTGCACAAGGCCATTTTTAAGTCATTGCAACGTGACAAGCTCATTATGGCATTTACATTCTCTATCTTTGGCTTCTCATGGGCGGTTGTGGGTTGGAACTTGGAAGTGCAAGCATTAAGTAAAAGGTCCGGGTCCTTCGGCAAATCACTATGTTCGAGATTATTTGTGTAATTTTGGAAAAAACTGAATATGAAGACTCAGGCAATGAAGAGAGGTGAACTTCTCAGACGATCATGGGGCCAAATATCTTCCATTTCATAGCAAATAGGAGACTCCAAAGTTCTGGAAGCGCAAGACTGGTGTCTATGGAAGCCAATGCCATGACAAGACGAGGAAGAGGATGGTCATCCCTTACTGGATTAAACTCCGTTAAATTAAACATTTCTTCATTGAGCAAAGGCTTTCTAGCTCAGTGGCGCAAAAAGGAGCCTGACTCCTAGATGGTCAGTGTTTGAGGCTGCACATGGGTGCATGAGTTCAACGTTCAAAGAAATTAAGCATTGCTTGGTCTTCAAACGTTCAAAGAAATTAAGTATTGCATGGTCTTCAATGGAAAACCCAGGACCAGCCACCTTGGTAGTGCGATCCAGAATTACTTGGCTGAGGCAATCAACACTTTCGTGGTCTGATTGGTTTCAACAGAGTAGATGAACCTCAATTATGATTCTCTTGTAATAGGAATTAGGAGAATTGTAGGCAAGATTGGCGGAAAGCAGTTCTGTATATGTAATAACTTGGGCAAAGAGTTGCCTGTCGTGGCTACTTGGTGGTTCGCATCTTTCATTGAGTTTGTTAGTTAGATGTACCTATTGATCTGGGCGGCAATCTTTCCCCTGCTGTAAATTCTTCTGTCAATAGATTGCTAATTAGTATTTCTTAAGAAAATTTGGACTAGCTACTCAAAGTATTGCAAATTCGTAGTGATAGCACATTCTCTTCGGTAAGTGGCAGGGGGGAAGTGGAAACAAAGCTGTGTGGACGAGGTAGGGTGGGATCTCCGAGGTGGGTTTGAAACTGGTGGTATTGAAGTTTCGGCAATTGAATTGGAATAGTTGCAATAACTAGAGCCTAAACTTGCTATTTGCCCAGAGAAAACAAGAGTTCGAGGGCAAAAATCTGGACATTGAGGTTGTTGGAGTAGAACTGAAGATTCACGGGAAGTGCACAGTTTGAAAAGAGAGCAAAAGTGGGCCGATCGTGCGATGGACGAGAAGCTTACGGAGGCAAAGAGGTTTCTCAAGGAATGGCCTCAATCTAGCAGTAACTGAGAATTAGTATCTTACCATCATCCGACTAGGAACATGCTCTTTGTCGTTCTGCCATTATACAAAAGGGATCTCTACAACAAGTGAAACAAACAAATAGCAAGGAGTTGTGATTGCTGGTCGGTCTTTACACATCATTTCAAAAGTACTAAATCTATTTAAACAGTTATTTGTTCAAAAAGTATGGAGGTTTATGCCATGAATTCTGAAGGGAAATGCAAAACACAGCTTCAGACACATTTTCTTCTCTGTGATAAGGTTTACATAGTGCCATGGATCAAGCTGCGGTGGAGGGAAGCCATTCAAGAGTCTGCCCGGCAAACATGGGTATGATCTCTCCAGCTGCGTAGGTGTAATATTCTGGGACTTTCCATGGGGTCTTGCTCAATGTGATTGTTGAAGTGTTCCTTGGGAGCCCATAGAAGTCTGGACCATTGAAGCTCATAAATGCCTCCAGTTTGTCAAGTGCACTCGCCTGAAAACAACATGCCAGCTGTTCATCAACCAGATAATAAACAACATAACTTGGATAATACTTGAACAAAGTGATATCAAAAGGTGATATTTTTGTAATAGTCTTAGAAAACAATTATGGTTTAATCCTGTCAAAGTAATTTGATCCAGCCTGCTATCCCTTTCTCTTCACTTATTTTGACTATGTAATCACAGCACTGCATCCTCTGCTTGCAAGAGAGACACGAGAACTAGCAAGGAAATGTCCCCCTGGGATGGCTACTTGGACCGGTTATCGAACTTTGACAGTTCCACCAAAAAGAAAATATTATTCTTCTCTGCTGAATACTGATATTTCTTCAAGTAAGACTTAGAATTCCACTCGGTGAGTCTTTTACAAGTGGGAAGCTAAGGGACCCTGTTGGAAGAACAAGCAAATTTGACAAGTGCACTGGCATATTAACTATGTTGTAGGCGTAATTGTTATTTGTTGGTAAGGAAAACTATTAAATCCGAACAAGAAAAGATGTAATACATGAGAGAGGATGTGGCTCATGTCCTTGCAAGAATTGCAGATGTTTGAGGTTACCTGCTCAAATACTTTGGCATAGAGTGATAAGGCAACTGGAGAGTTGTATATGCCTGCACATCCACAAGGACATTCTTTCCGCCATCTCTCATGAGGTGCACTATCAGTTCCAAGAAAAAACCTTTTGCTTCCACTTGTCACAGCTGATACAATAGCCTGTCCTGTATGGAAGAAATCCAATCATATCAGAAAGAGTAGCTGTTTAATACATGAAATATTGAAACATTAACAGTTCACTACAAGAATTGTCGCCTTGGCACAACAGTACAGTTGCCATCGTGTGACCAGGAGGTTAAGGGTTGGAGGTGTGAAAACAGCCTCTTGGAAAAATATAAGGCAACATACTATTAACCCTTTTTGGTCAGCCCCTTCCCAGGACCCCAGATACACAGGAGCTTCGTGCCCCAGGCTGCCCTTTCACAAGAATTGTAGCTGATAAAAGAATTATCTTTTCCTAGAGAGTTGGTAATCCTCACTTTCAAAATCATGCAGACTATATTTCAACAGGATTGTTCATGAATAGCTATTCCTCATCCTCACAATCGTTGGTCCTTGTGATGCTGCCAGACTATATTTCAACAGCCATTGCAACTCATTGCCTCAAAATCAGAATTCATTTTATGGTAATTATTCTCCAATAATGGCACAATTACCTACACCAAAAGAGTCAGGTTTCTAACAAATAAAATCAGGCTACTCAGACAACATAAGAGCTTACAAGCTCTCCATCAATGAAGTGATTCAATCAAAGAAAAACAGATACATAGAGCTATTGACAATTGTCTGTGAACAGATTTAATTTATAGTAACAATTGTCTAAATCGATACTATCACCATAATTGTAATGAAATTACATTTACTACTAGGCATCAAGCTCCTATATTTGTTTCTATTATGATAACATTGTAACTACTATCAGGCATCTTTAAACTCTTCATTTAAACTATTGTAGTTTTTCCAATCCTTAGATAGTTTCTGAACATCAACACTCATGATCCTGCATAAATAGCAAATTTCGAAATTATTGTTACGAACATGATGGAATAAATTTCCAGGAATTATTTTGTTCCAATGTGCAAAAGGACTGGAACATACTGTGAATCTCTCTTTTTAATATTGGAAGGCAATAACAATGTGGCTGTAATCCTCCTTGAAATAAAGCATTTCTATTGAGAAGAAGATGCTGCGGGGTCACAGTTGCAGCAACTGATCCTACAAGGAGAAGATTTCATCAAACAAGCCACTACATAATTAGAATCAAATAAGAAAAGATGAAGTAAAGAAACACAGTATAAGATACCTTCATTGCATGACTGGACAAACTCGACAGCATCTAGTGTAGTAACATGCTCCATTACAACCTTCAATTGTGGAAGCTTCTGGACAAGTGGCCTTAATATTGTATCAATGAATATTTTTTCACGGTCAAATACGTCAACCTCTGGATCTGTTACTTCTCCATGCACCTTACAAAGATATCCAGCCTATCTCAGTAACTATTTTCTCCAAAGGAACAATGTAAAGCATTACAATGACACACAAAGCAACAGTGAGGGAAAACAGAAGATCTGATTGATGCAAATAATGAGAAACTGTAATCTTTCTCCAGTAGAAAATTCATTGCAAAGTCTAGTAGATCCTAGACAACAGGAAATTTAAGCTTTTTCCTATTTTTTCCTATTTTATTCATGTCAGTGTTGCACCCAGCAGTTCCAGAAATTGGTAACTATAGCAAGGATCTTACTCATCCGCCAATATGATGCATGATGTGCTATGTATCTCTAGTAAGAATGAAAAAGCTATGCTACCAAGTATACATTAATGACAAAAGATGAGTTGCCAAGCGTATCACCAAATATACTTCACACACAACGGATGGAGCCTTGGCACAATGGTAGAGATGTCGTCGTGTAAACTAGAGGTCACTGGTTCAAGGTGTGGAAATAGACTCTGGCAAAAAATGCAAGGTAAGACTGCACACTAAAGACCCTTTGTGGTCTGGCCCTTCCCCGGACCCTGCATACATGGGAGCTTCATGTACTGGGCTGCCCTTTTGCACAGATGATGTAAGATCAAAAACCTCATAGATTTCAGTAAAGAAAATTCAGACAATTACCAGCAATGGCATATCCTGCTCAACCATCTCCCCAAGAACAGGCAAGCATTTTCCGAAAAGATCAGTAACACCATCTTGAGAATTTGTAGTTGCACCAGCAGGATACAACTTCACAGCAAACACCACGCCACTCTTACCTGACAACCAATCATTATCTTCAAGAAACATATTCACTGGAAATACTGCATCCTTCAACTTGGAAAAAAGAATCTTCATTTGCAAGCAAAACATACTAGAAATAACTAAACTATATAGGATTCCCAATCCAAATAATAAATTAAAGGGCAAAGTCCAGTCATCCTTCCTTATCATAGGTTAAGTGATGGGCCTGATAATGTGAGACAACCCTCTTCTCGCCATCAATTTCTCCAATAGAGAGGAGCTAAGTGCAGAGGAGGATTGAAGGTGTTAAGTATCTTTTCCAAACAACAAAGTGCCCAGAATACTTTCAAATATACCCCGCTTTTCAGTAGCAATTAGAACAGCAAGCCAGCCATTGCAATAGAACACAGCAGTGGTTAATATTTACAGAAGATAAAAAGCAAAGATAGATGACCAAAATATAACTGCAACTTTGAAATTCTTGCAACATGGAATATAAATGATAAAGTTCATCTTCTTCTGAACAAGGAATGAGATTCAGAAGCCGAAGTTATTGCAATGCGAATCATAGTATTCATTATTATGGGAATGAGAATGAGAAACAAGAGATTCTTCTTCTCAAAATTTGGATGAATGGGTCTGTCATAATTTGCAAATCTGGATTGGCTAATTGTTCTCTGATGGCACTCGCTCCAGTAGAGATTTCTCAATTTCAAAATGTATCAAAGCCTTGGATAGTAAAAAAAAGTGGGATACTGTATTTCGCATGTACACACCAGTCAATGCCATAATACTGATCAAACTATTAGATAGGATGCTTTTGATATTCCTGTTTCAATTGGAACAACAATGAAGTACCAGTCGGATGCATTGCATGGTCAGATGACTCAGACCACCACTAGTTAGCTGAAAATATAGTCCAATGGAACAGGGAATACTACGGAATGGATATGAATCAGTTAGTAGGAGAACAGGGAACGCCGCTTAGATTAGTTACTGCATAAAGCCACCATAACTCTTTTTTACAGGGAAATTGGTTCATATCAAACCTTTCCCAGGTAGTTTTTTGCAGTAGCCTCATTTCTTACTTCCGTAGAATCACACTACAAATACTAAAGTTACATAGTTTCCCCCCATTCATCTCCAGTATCCCAAGACAAACTCAGTCAGTTATCCTTATTCTGAAGCACTGATATCCTTCTGCGTAGTATTAGTATTTTGCACCAAAGCATATTATTCTTCTCCTATAACACAGGTCATATTCTATCATAAGGTACTATAGAATGGTTTCAAAGTAGATCTTTTACAAGGGTTGAATGCACCATCTGACACTAACTCAATGGGGTAGAGAGCATGTTTAGATTTCTACTATACACGGACTTCTCTTTTTTCTCTTTCTTTCTGAACACGTACACACCCACAACCATCCTCCTTTCTCGAACGTGTAACATACCATGACAGAGGCCATTTCTTGCACCAACATGCAAGAAGGCCTTAGCTCTATACACAGATTTCTGTTGGTAGATATGCATATTCACATAAGCTTCATGCTTGTATTAACGTGCATGGTCTATTTTAAAATATAAAATAGAACATGTAACTAGTTACTTTGTTTCCAGCCATAAACTATAGCTCTCAGAAGTTCAAAACTAACCCCATGATCAACCACCGTGAATACCAGTCCAAGCAAATCCACAGAAAGAACTTCTGTACTCTCTAAATTTTGATGAGCATATATTAGTAGCGAACCATGAATGCTGGTTTAGTTCAAACCACGTAAAATATGTCACAAAATTTTAAAAAGCTACCAGCGCTAGTTGTTATTCAAGGACTTCTCTTTTTCTCCTTACAGATATATTTGGCTGGTAAATAGCCAGATGGAGGAACCCATGATTCTACTAGGGATTGGTAGTTGTTATTAAAGTATTTAAGATCTTCACAACACTCAATTGCTTATTTAGCCATGTAAGGCTAGAAGAAGCACACTCTCCCTAAGGTTTGCCTTCTGTTAATACTTGTAAATGTCATATCCCCCACTCTTGTGAGTACCATTTCAATGACTGCTAATAGAAAAGAAGGACAGACATAGTAAATCCCGCAAAAGAAATGCAGTAACCTTTTCCTCATATACAAAGAACCCTAGAAGACTTTGCTTACTAGAAGGCACTATCTAGAAAACCAAAATAAGCTAGCAAAAGTATAAAGTAGGAAATAGCTAACAGACGAAATCTTAAACCAGTAACACCATGGCTCCCGTTGGCTGCAAATCAGTTCAGAATAAGCAACATAACGAGGAACATGGAAGCTCAAGCAATCATAAAATCAGAAGATAAGCACGTAACAGAAAGCCTATTGATTCGTCTCTGGCTAGTCAAACCTTTTTAAATTATAATTGTATCTACCAAGAGCATATTTAAAGATGGACTCACGGGCAAGTTTTATCTCATCCGGACTAGTGTTATCTGTCAAGTAAAGGGTCATAAGAGGAGTGAAGTCGGAATTGGCTGGCAATACGTTCAATATTGATTCTCGATAAGCCACGGCAGCTGCCGTCGTGGTGATAGGAGGTCTCAGATTTGGCATTACAATTGCCCTTCGAAAATGACTTGCACTGTAATAGAAAGATTAGGCTGGATCAGATACAACATCAATCACCACTACTTGACAAGCAAATAAACCAAAAGTGACTCACAAATGTCTTGAATACGAGAATAAATCATGAAAACAGATGTACAAGCATTACCTATGAGGGACAACAGCTTCAAGAAGTTTGCCGTCACGAAGATGGAGATGCCAATCATCAGGCTTTGTTAATGTAAGCTGCATTCTTGCTCCTCTGTTCTTTATTGAAAGAGGTTCTTCAACTTTACTTGAAAACGAGATTGATCCCTAAATTGCAAACATACACGTAATAAGAGAAGTAATCCACCTCCTCCATCTTCCTCCGGTATTAGCAGACAAGGTTCTATCCAAAATGAGAAGAAGCCAAGTGGGGAATTTCAACAGTCACATTGAAGTAGGTTTTCCATTTTTTCAAGTACAAGTAAAAGTGAAAATGAATTAAGACCAGAAGGGCCATGTATGCCATCCGTGAATGTAATGCCAGAGAAATCCCAGAAAACAATGCATGAAAGATACAACCCAGATAAGAAGGGCAAAGCAGGACGAGAAAATTGAGAAAAATCAATGACACGCATTAAAAGGACAAAAGTTCAGGGAAAAGTAGAGGACCAAGGAGAAATGTTTATATACCTTGATTGGAAAGGGGAGAATTCTTAACATAGCGGAGGAGAATGTTGTCAGTCAGTTGAACGCCGAAGCGTTGTTTCAACGCTATCAAATGAATTCGAACCAACCATACTTCAGTTTCGACCAAAATTTCTTTCAGTCTCAAAGGATCCTTCTACCCAAGCTGCTGATGGGACTGTTGATTTGGGGGGCCACTGCTAAATTCCAGACTAGATGCCCGATGACCAACTGATGATTGTAACCGTTGCGTTCTTCCAGTTGGGCAATCACCAAATATTTCCACCGAAAACCCTACAGGTTCCCGAGATCATAATTCTTCAATATTACTGTTAAGTTAAAACAAATCCTATCAAAGATTATTTTTAATTGTATAATTGGCATGCCTTGACGATATTTTCCCTACCATTCTGCTTTTAAGTCCTTGCTTAATTTTGTGCAATATATAGGAGAGTTGATGCGACTTGATCTGTGTTATTCTCCTCCTAGGACTGCAAAGAGACTGGGAATCCAGCCCCAGTCCACAAGCTCCCACTTATGACGGTGTTCAGGAAAAGGCTAGAGCACAAGGGCTTATATTACGCAGCCTTATCTTATTTTAACAAGATGCTGTTCTATGCCTTAAATCCGTGAACTCAAAATCACATGATAATAACTTTTACTATTGCGTCAAGGCTCCCCTAATTAAGAATCTTTTCTCCTACCGCCAAATCATAAATCCACTCCAACTCCTCTAATACTTTTCAGTCATGTGCGCAACTCCAAGAATCAGTTTGCCGATCAACAATACAACAAACAATTGATGGGCATTAGAAAAGGCGACAAGGCCGTAAAGCATGCAAGAGTTTATCTATGTTTAGGTTATGAGCTGCTTTTATTTTGTGAAATCTTAACCGTTAGATTGGGTGAGTGAGACCAATCAACGAGAATGCACATATTTTCCAAGTAGGCAAAGGTATAAGTTTATCTAGTCATCCTGATGGTGAAGTCATTTATGAAAATTTCTCTCACATTGGATTATGCAAGCCTTTGATTTCCAGAGGCTTACTTGACGGGTTCAGACTGTTGCTTTCCATCTTGCAGTAATACATTTGAAGGTCGCAAAAGCAGGGTCTTTTTTCGTGCATGGTTCATTAAAAGCACGAAAGTGGCAGATGGATGGTCCTGCAGCGCTCCTGCCTGCTCATACTTCTCAAGAGAAAATTATGAGCGTCCATCGTACTGGTGCCCCACAAGCAAAAAGAGGAAGAGTCCAACTGGGGCTGCATAATTTTTGTGATACAAACCATTCCCCATTTATGGTACTGTCTGAATCACCTCATCAGTCAACCAAATATTTCGATATTACGAGATTTTCAGGCGCCAAAATTGGAGATTAGGATGAAGAACAGATTTTTAAAAATCTCAGAGTCATCAAAATCTGATTCTCGACCTGATTGCTCAATGGGTTGATCACGATTCATTGAACTCTTATAAATAGGCGTCAGAGTAATTAGTGTTGATGATCCCTCTCAATGTAAAACGTCATGCGCAAAGCAAAATCTTCTTTCCCTTTTCATAAATACAAGTCAAGTTTGACAAAACTATGTAAATCTTTTCTATTTATACGGGTGTGATTGATCGTGCGCAAGTGATTCTAGCCGAACACAAGATACTCTCCCTTAGATTATCTTAGCTTTTATTGCTGTAAGATGTAAAATGAGCAAAGGCCTTTTGGCTGAGAGGAAAGAACACCAACCACAGCATGGGTCTCTCATGTACACCCTCTATCCCTGCATGGATAGATGTGCTTGTTCGACGGGAATTGGGTTGTAGTGCGTCAGAATAATGTAGAAAGAAGAACTGTATAAATAACCATATCAAAAATTCAAAAGTACTATTATACAAATTCCAATCATAGTAATTGGTAAAGCATGGGCTATTGTCCATGGCAAAAGGCGCCTAGAGCAGATGAATCTTTTGAATCACTGAAAAGCCGGAAGAAATCAGAAAATTTTCTTCCTCTTCTCCACTGGTAGCCTCCCAGTGGCAAAAAAATAAAAACCTGATGGTGATGGCGAAAAAGCAAAGTCCTGTATGGCAAGTAACTTGTTATGCTATCCACTTGCATGCTCATGGTCTAGTCAATAAGTGCTATAAAGAAAATACAATTCAACAACAACGGCCCGTTTATAAGTATTGCCTCGGGTTCATGCACGAAGCGAATATGTTGACTATGTTAACTTTGCACTTGGATACACGATTTCCTTGGCCATTAAGGTGTGACAACTTTAGTGCCTACCTGGTCCCAACTTACATGGTGAATGCTATACCTAAAAGGGTAGCTCCGGGTGCATAGGCAACTTTACTTTGCATTTTGTAAGAAGCTATTTTTATACTTTGAACTAGTGACCTTAAGTTTACACGACAACTCTACTATTGTACTAAGGTTACCCTTCAGTGAATCTACAACCCGCTAATAACATTCCTTTTCTTGATTACTAGTGGAAGTATGCACGCTAGCAAGGAAAGAGAAGGGGCGAAGGGGGAGATGCCCCCATCCACGTTCAGAATCTTAAGCCCTTCACGTTTAAGAAGCCCCTCAAAGAGAGGGAACTTCCCCATATACCGAAGTTTGTCACAACATAGGTAAAGGGTGGAAGAGGCGTGCTTGGAGGACTGACATCAGTTGATTATCTGAACTTCTTATACAAAAACATTTTTCTAACAGTACCAGTTGTTCATATTAGGTTTAAATTGCGTTATATATTAAGAAATAAATAATTTTCTAGTACATGTTACGTTATACATGACACTTTGCAGTGAGATATAATAAACAAGATAATGTAAATATACAAAAATGGATATAATATAATAAGATACATACTGTCACATAATATGCATTGTGTATTACAGATGTATGATTTATTAGTTAAATGGAAAGAGACGACAGATTGGAGGAGAATGCAGTGGAAGGAGCTTGATGGCTGGTTGATTGTTTTTAAAATCTTCCTCTAGCTAGAAGGTGATTAATTTACTATTCTTTGGAAATTGATAGAAATTCTCTGTTTTTTCCATTTTATTTTTGATTTTTTCTCTTTTTGTTTTTTGGGTCCCGAAAGAGACAAATTCCTGTAAAGGGGTAGGATTAGTGAAAATAAGCTTAGGACCAAAAGTATAATTTTATGGGAAACATGTTCAAAGGATTACCTTTATGCAACCCTATGCAATTCTCCCCAAGTAACTCTTATTGTTAGAACATTGACCCAATTGACTGGATAAGCCAAGTTCTTCTCTAACTTATGAGAAGGTGTAGTCAAACTAATGAATCCAATCATATAATAGCCATCTATTACCTTAAAAGGAGAAGAAGAAAAAAACCCATATCTCCCACCTTTTCAAGTTACCTTGCAGTTCAATTAGTTTATCATCAAGGATTAGACGAGATGAATATAAAAGTAGTCAACATTAAACAATCATACTGTCGGTTCAATCCTAAAGTTAACAATGGAAAGAAAGAGAAAACAATGGATGGGGTCAATTGCGGGCTACACTAGGTAGGGAAATCTTTGTTGTCAAGGATGTAAATGTTAATTTAGAAAACCTAGATGATTGATATTCAGACCCTTCATATTCTAGCGCAAGCTTTATTGTGGACAACATTGCACTCCGACTGGTTAAGATTCTACGACAGTATTTCTTCCAACTTTCTGAGCCATCCACATTCAGGATGGTAGTAGCTAGTTAGGATCATCCAATGTAGAGGATTTTTTTAGCATGATTTACCCAAGATGTGCTAGAAAATAAGCAATCTGGTTCACAACAACAATAGAACCTCAGTAAGTAAAAATCATGAATACATTCAATAGTGTCAGTTCTCTGCTTGATAATGCTTAGGTTTCACATTATTAAGAGGCTTCAAATGGTTGGAACTGTCTACAAATTAAGCAAAGAAATTAGGTTTAATCTAGTTTGCCTCTTCGTAAAGGTTCCATGGGTTCCCTGATAGCTAAAGACAGCATTCACTTTAAGAGTATCGACAAAGTTTATCGACCAGGCTTGCCTCTTTTCGGTGGTATGTAAAATAAGAATAATAAAGGTTTGGATAATTTAATAGAAGAATGTTTAATAGCAGCACTACTGGTTAATGAGCGTATATACGATGCAACAGCTGCCGTATTTCAGAGACGTAATATGTGCAAGGAAGATGATACCTGACCATATAGCTATGGCCATTCTGGTCTATGCAGTCGTCATCATTTCCCATATTCCATCCATTCCGTGAAGGGAATAAAGTGGCTGCAGATCTACTAGCATCTAAGGGATGTTGCAATGAAATCTAACCATCTAGTCTCCTCCGTTTCTGCGTGAAGCTCCAGAGCTAGAACTTAGCTTTTTATCTAGTGTAAAAAGGCTTGCACCACTATTGCCAAGACTCAGTCTTTGTTACTGGTACATGGGTCGAACCCAGCCCTGCCTCTTTAGGGCTTGTGTCTCACGTCCTGGACAACGTTCATCCCGTCAACACACTGAGGAATAGCATGCTTTTGGCAAAATTGATTTTCTTTCAATTTCCTTCCGCAAGATTATTGGTTAGAGAAAATGTCATCTGGACTGAGCTTCCGAGACTGATCCTCTCACTCCCTCCATTTAGGTGCCATCTTTGGACGATGAGTCTCATTCATGTTTTTCTCTGTGCTCTTCTATTTACGCACCCTGCAAAAATTCGAGTTCATTGGATGCTTCTAGCCTGCTAGTTTTTTTAGAAGAGTTTTTAAATTATGATTATTGGACTTCTGGAGACAACTAGAAAAAACTAGTAGCTAGAAGCAACTACTTGGCCTTGCAGGTAGCCTATCTTAGGGATGATGAAGAAGATGAATTAGTCCGATCATCTAAAGGTGGGTTCTCAATGTCAGGACATCGGTCCTGGAAGTTCAATGCGAATAGTATTTCTATATGGGTTGGGGTGCTCGATTTACAAAAGACCTTTTAATTATTGGAAAATCGTGAAGAAAAATGACAAGTAAAAGTACACTCGTCTGCTCATGAAAGATTACACTTCTTAGCTCCTATTATGTACCACATCGGTATAATGTAATCCATTAATATATTAGAAATGGCAACCGTATCTCGTTGATGCTGATTTTGCCTTGATTGAACATTTTTAGATGCTTCGTTCAGAAAGCTTTATATTTAGGATTTTGCTAGGAAAATGTAATTATTGGTTTTTGGTAAATTATGCAGTGCTGATGAAATACCCATTTGGCACGGACCAAAGCCACGACTTTTGCATGTGGGCCAAAAAAGTGTATTTCTTTGTTAATTAAGAAAGTGCCTTAGTAGTCGAACTCAATTGTGAAATGGTCCAAAAATTTTACTTGTAAAAACTATGCTAGATAAGTCTTAAATAATATATCAACTCGCCAACAAATGTCTAGCATAATTGGTTGTATTACCACTTTTCCCTTTAGATGGGGAATAAATTTTAGACTTTGGGTGACTAGAGTGTTTTGAGTGATTTGCATTGTAATTCTTGGATTGTAAAAGGGTAGCCCAATGTACAAAGCTCCCACGTATGGGAGCCCGAGGAAAAGGGTGGACCATAAGAGTCAATTCTTGGATTGTAACAAAATAAGGGAAGAAAACTAGTGTCGTTAAACTTATGAGTCTATAACATATTAGGTAAAAGTACTGATAAATAATCAAGTCTTTTAACTTTTGAGTGGACTTAAATATTCTCAATAATTATACAATTCTAGCATTTTATGAATTTAACATAAATTTCATGAATTAACAAATTCTCATATATCATATTTGTACGAATATAACTATCCAAGCAAGGCACTTTCTTAAAAAAGCAAGAAGTACATTTTCTGGATCCACATGAAAAATTTATGTATAGATCTATGCCAACAAACCTACACAACATCAACAGTTAAGCCAAATAGCTCTTCTACCATGCCGAAATGATATGTCATATTAACGCATTAGATAATGCCAACGTGGCACATGTGGGGCCCAAAAAGTGTACTTCTGAGGAGGCAAGTGTAAATCTAGTTAAAATGCATGGCGTATAAGATACTGGTTGGAAGCGAGTGTACTCCAACGTTGCAAATCCAGTTGAGATGCAAGTATAAAATATTGGTTCACATGCCAATGTTATTTTCCAACATCGTGCTTTCCAATCATTCCCATCCATAACTTTATAACTACCAGACACAAACGCTTTGAAATTAAGGAATTATCACGGATAAAAGCCCATTTCTGGTAAACAGCTTGGAACTTACTCAACCACGCACAGCATCACCTTGTTACGACCACCGCATTGCACCCTCCGTGGTCCAAAAATAGCCCTTACATGGGTCCAATCGAGTGAATGGACGGCAGCAGTCAGGACCAGACAGTAGAACCTGTAGGACCATCCCACAGACAGTGGATCCTCTGACTGGTAACAATCAATTCAATGAACCCACGATCTGACAAGAAAAGCATATTTCTTGTCGGTGATCGTCCAGACCCACAAAATGGCCTTGGTCCTACAATCAGCCCGAATGGAAGGAGATCCTTCCGACCAACCCAAGCCTTTCCCTTCCAAATTGTTGCATGGATTTTGTTGGCCTTCCGCAAGCTCTCATCCTCACCGCACAAATAAAACACATTGCCCGTGACTCCGTATCCACGGAAACCGTACGCACCGACCAAACCCATCGCCATTTTTTCTTGGCACGCGAGCCGGCCAGCGCAAGCGAGAGGTGGCGAATCCATGCGGCATCTTTGACAGCAACACTTCTATTCCATTCTCAAACGCCTACGTTCTGACTTTTCCACCCGGCAGGGGGGCCACAACCCACTCCTAACAGAATCTACGTTCGATTCACTTTCAACCACGTATAAATATACGTCGAAGAATACGCTTCCCCACCAAAACCACGATTCTTGCCAGATCTGCTCTTTCTCTTTTCTAATCGGAGAGCGAGGAAGAGAAAGCGCAAGAGCAAGAGAAAGAAAGAAGAAGAAGAAGAAAGTGTGGGGTTTTCTATGTATACGCATACGATCGGATTACCTATTTCATTTTATGGATACGGTTTAGGTGCAGTAACTGTATTCCATTGTTTGTGCTCTTTGTTTAGATCTGGTTGTTCGTCCTGGGATTTTTTTTATTTTTTATTTTCTGTTTTGACTGAGCTGGTGTTTTCGTTTCTGTTTCTGAGATGGGGGCGAAATGATTGTTCTTGGTGCAATGATTTGTACGTGGTTTCTTTCCGCTCTACAATGGGCTACTCATCATGATATTCGTTGTTTGTGATTGTCTCCTTTTTTGAATATGGATATTTTTTTTTACATTTTTATTGGGCTTTGATTGATTTTCTTGGTTTGGACAGCTTGATGAAGATGGGCTCTGGGTTAACCTGGTGAAGGTGAAATCTGGGTTTCCTTTTTTCTTTTTCTTTTTTTGGGTGAAGAATAGGGATTTGAAGAGGCCAACCTAGATAGGAAACAGGGTTTGAAAGAAGTTTCTGAGTGGTTGATTTGGAGCTAGGGCTATGTTGGGTTTCAAAACCTCGAGTGTAATTATTTAGAAAGAAATCCCCGGATTATGATTTTATGGTGGGAGGATATCTGGCTTGATTGGCTTGAGGAGGATGGATTTGAAGTATCACAGGCCTGATTTGGTCATGAAGGGATTTTTGACAAGGTGGTTTTGCTCTTTCAGGGTGTTCTGAGGATTTGTTGGATTGATTTGGGAAGTTCTGGATTGAAATTCTTTGTCTCTTAGTTGATCCAATGTTTTGGACAATGGCTGAGGAAAATAGCTCATGGGTCAGAAGGGCAAATTTCTCACATACTGTTTGTCACCGGTTCGATTCTTCTAAACTGTCATCTCTTCCCTTAACCTTGCCTGATCGGGATCCTGGATTGAAGGGGAAGAAAACGGAGAGGTCTGGGTCTAGTGCCCAACCCTCTGGAAGAGTTCAAGTTCAATCAGATGTGGTTTCTCATAATTCCGTATTATATCCGGACTCTAATCCGCGATATCACATCTCTAGACAGAGGTCGGTATCCCCTCTTCCGGAGACTATCCTCTCCGAAGCATTCAGGGAAGCTAGGACTGATAGGAAAAGGTTCTCCACCCCATGCCCCAGAAGAGAAGAACCCCATAAGGGAGGAATTGGCAAGTTATCTCCTAGAGGTGCTGTTTCTCGTACATTTGATTCTTGGTTGTCTTCAAGAACAAGCCCTCAAACGAGTCCCCAAACAAGTCCTCTCCGTAGCTTTGCGTCAATGAAATTACCAGGGAGATCAAAAACTAAAAAGGATTTAGCATGGACAAAATACTTTGATCATGCAGGTGGAAGGGTTTCATCCATCGACACAGCAGAGGAGTGGGCAGTTGATCTTTCTAAGTTATTCCTTGGGCAAAGGTTTGCCTCTGGAGCACACAGTAGGCTTTACCATGGGATTTATAAAGATCAGCCTGTTGCAGTTAAAATGATTAGGGTACCTGATGATGACGAAAATGGGGCCATGGCGGGTCGACTGGAGAAGCAGTTTATCAGAGAGGTCACTCTTCTGGCTCACCTCCACCATAGAAATGTAATAAAGGTAGCACCGGCCCTCAACTGCCTTCTAATGGTACCTATAATATGGTTCCAAATTTTAGATAGTGTCTGTATGAACAAACATTGGAGTCATGCCTAAGAGATTCATATCTGCAGCTTATGATTAATTCTTATAATTATGTTTCATTAAATGGTAATATATGAACCAGTTCCAGTATCTATGTCAGGATCAACATGCTATTCCCAAATCCTTGTATTCTCAATTCAAGAGGATGACATGTTAAATCAATTGGTTTAATTGTTTATGACCTTTAAACCATCACCTGATTTCTGCTATTCTTAGAATCGCGATGAATATCTTTAATGCCAATTGGAACATTAACTGTTCAAGTTGGCGATCTTTTAAGTTAATACCATGGACCGACTGGAAACAGCTTGTTGGCAGATATGCCATTCAGTGCTTCACTGTTCTTTAATGTACAAGTGCTATTCCTTTTCTAGCTCTTCTCATGGATGTCTCTGGTCTAATGCAGCTCATAGGAGCGTGTAGAAAACCGCCAGTGTTTTGCATCATCACTGAGTATCTTTCAGGTGGTTCATTGAGGGCATTTCTACACAAGCTCGAGCGGAAAGCCCTTCCCCTACAGAAATTGATTGCAATTTCTCTAGATATTGCTAGAGGCTTGGACTATGTGCACTCACAGGCAGTTGTCCATCGTGACCTTAAACCTGAAAATATCCTATGTGATGAGGACTCCGGTTGGAAGATTGCTGACTTTGGAATCGCCTGTGAGGAGGCATATTGTGATTCTGTGGCAGAGGATCCAGGGACGTATCGTTGGATGGCACCTGAAATGATTAAGCACAAGCCTCACGGTCGGAAGGCCGATGTATACAGCTTTGGACTTGTCTTATGGGAGATGGTGACAGGGACAATACCCTATGAGGAGATGACACCCATTCAGGCAGCTTTTGCTGTAGTTAATAAGGTACTTAGCCATATCATGAAACTTAAGGCCTTTCCCGTCTCTCTTGAGCTTTTGATTTTCTGGTCACATATTGGATTTCCTCTTCTCCTAACTCTCTTACTTATCAGCACATTTATGCCATCAAAACAAACACTATGAGGTTTCCTTTTTCATGTATGACCTGAACAAATGTTTGATAAAGAGAACTGGGGGTTACATGATAATCTAAGGGATATGTGTAATTCTGTGCATCTTTTTAAATGATTTGTCTTTTTAATATAATAAACCAATTTCTGTGACACAATCATGTGTTGATAGTTTGTGGAGGTGTCCACCTACAAGTTGGATTTTCACATTCTTGAATGACCTCTCTCTTTGCCTTTTGCAAGTTTGAGAAAATAAAAGGGTTATTTTTACTTTTAATTATATTTTTATTTGTCTTGTGGTTTCCAACTAGAAACTGCTAAAAAAATTTATTAACTAGGGTACATCACTGCTCACTTCTTGCTACAAAAGAAACTTCTATTTCTGTTGATCGGTGCTTGCAATAGAATATACTGATGAAAGTTGAAGCTGCTCTTGCATTCCTTTCTGACATGAAGAAATTTCGGCATTTCAGAATGTGAGGCCAGTTATTCCTGCTCAATGTCCTGCTGCTCTCCGAGCTTTGATAGAACAATGCTGGGCATCCCATCCGGAGAAGAGGCCTGAGTTTTGGCAGATTGTGAAGGTATTAGAACAATTTGAATCCTCCCTTGCTCGTGATGGCACGCTGAATCTGGTTCCAAATTCAACCTGCCATGATCACAAGAAGCGTCTTGTTCACTGGATTCAGAAGCTTAGCCATGTGAATCACGATACTTCGTATCGCAGACTATAACTCATTTTTTGCTTTTGTTACTTATGTAGTTCATTAGTATACCATGTAATTAAAATGTTCATATTTTAAGCTTTGGTTTTATACTTCTATAGAAACGTGAGAGAGCTGGTAGGGCTAGAATGGGCTGGTGGGTGATACTGATCATGTTATGAAGGAGAAGTGGCAAGCAACAGCCAGTGTTGGCAGTGGCAATGTTTTAGATTTTGTTCTCTGCTGATCTTTAGTGAGGATATGGCTCAATACGGTAGCTTAGATGGAGAATTTCATCATGTTAGGTTACCTGAGGTTTTTCATTTGCTTTAGCAGATGGAATGTTTTGAACGACTGGAAAGCAGTGCGGCAGAGCTACTGACACTAATTGCAGAATCAGAATTTCTGGGTGTCTGAGGTGCAGGAATGCCAAAGTTCTACAGATGTTATTCTGTGATGGAGCTTTGGTGGAACAGGTTATAAGTGGGTAGTTCATGGGTGTTTGACCAATTCAAGTAGCTGATGTGTCAGCTAATGTTTGTTTGGTGGTTCGTGGCCATTATTAGAAGTAAAATTGCTTTAGTTCTCTTAGACAATTAGAGACATTGAATTGGATGATACGACATATCAAAGATGGTTGTGTTGAAAACTAGGTAGTGCTGTTAGAGAAGCGTCTTTCCTTTTTGTGTTAAACAGGTTGTTGGTTGTTTGACCAATTGAAGATGTGAACTTCGTTGGTCACTGATGATTGTTTTGTGGCCAGCGGAGCATTGTGTTGCTTTCTGCTGTGTCTGAGAGATGTAACTGGTTTGCGCAGGTTAATTTGGAATATTCAATATCTTAGTAGAAGTTAGAGTTGCAATGGTTGTTAGAAGAGAGAGGTGAGAGGAGTAGGGATCATTGCCTGCTTAGTAAAGCTAATTTGTGTGTACTTGACTGATTATGTCATTATTATAATATAAGACCCTCTCATTATTCGTCTCTGTTGTTGAGCTTTCAATTTGCTATTCTGCTTGTAAGTTCATTCTAATTCTTGTTGTGGGAACTCAACCCTTGGGAATCTGTTGTGCCGAATGGGTTGGTTGTGTATCTGCCTGTTGAAATTTTCTATACAAGTCAAACTCAAAATTCCTTCCCTGTGATGGTTGATCGCTGAGGATATTATGACAAATGAAAGAATTTTGGTGACATGCCGTTAAAAGGACTGGGAAAATACCGGCTAACTGGTTTATCACAGATGATGATTTAATTGGTGAAAATTTTGTGCTATGACGGTTTGATTCATGCAGTTAGTCAACTATATAAATTATAGCAGTCCGAGATTTGACTTCACAGTGACTTGGAGTTGGGGTAGGCCTAGCAATTCGGGTTGGCGGGTCGTGTTTGTGTCCAAACACGACACGCTTTGAGTTTAGGTCGACACAAACACGACCTACATAATAATCGTGTCAAAAATCCATAACCCGAACACAACACGATTATTAAACGAGTCGACACGACATGACTTGTATAACACGATTAAATAAATAATATAGCAATATATGATGGTTTCAGAAGAACCGTTCTATCTTACTACTATAATATAAAAATTATGCCGCAACAAAAGATAAATTCAAACAACACAGGTCTATTATTGCAGGGACACTTGATTAGGCGGAGGTATACTGACTTCATACAAAAGATATTGAGAAGGAACCGAAAGATCTTGTTGGCTGCGCAAAGGCCCCAAGCCCGTCCAATTGCCGTCACCTCACTTAAACAACCCAAAACCTTTGCTATTCGGTAGCTGTTTTGATATGAAAAGGTTCATAATGTAGCTGGAGGCTGGAGCACCGCTTGTACTACTGCTATTATATCGGCGAATTTGACTGCCCATTTGTTCTTTTTGGCGCACCGCCTGTACCACTAATAGCTGTATTACTGCTATCAGTTGGAAAGGTTCATAATGCAGCTAGAGTATTGTAGGAACTGGAAGATCTGGTTGGCTGCGCAAAGGCCCCAAGCTGGTCCAATCACCATCACCATCACTAAGCCCCAAGTCCCAAGCTGCACTAGTTCATTGCCTTTTGTTGGTATAATATAAGATGGTTGTAATATATATTACATGTTACCATATACTCATTACTCATATAGGAGGATGTCCTCTATTACATGTTACACTACAATATAGGACCGTCTTATATTACATGTTACCATATACTCATTACTCATATAGGAGGTATTACATGTTACACTACAATATAGGACGATTTCAAAGAAACCGTCCTATATTGTAATGTAACATATACTCATATAGGAGGTACTATATTACTTATGACACTACAACAAAGGAACCATCCTATATTGTAATGTAACATATACTCATATAGGAGGTATTACTTGTGACAGTACAATATAAGACGGTTCCAAAGCAACGGTCCTATATTGCATGTTACAATGTACTTGTATAGGAGGACGTCCTCTATTACATGTTATATATAGGACAGTTCCAGATGAACCATCCTATATTATATATCATATTGTAATATAAGACGGTTCCAAATGAACTGTCCTATATTACTGTTAGTTTACGATAAATAAATAGGTCGCTTGTCAAACAGGTCAACACGATGGGTCATGTTGATTGACCCGAACACGACACGATTTTTGGCGTGTCGTTTTCGAGTTGACCCGAAAATGACACGAACACGATAAGACTCGACCCAAACCCACTAAATTCATGTTGGGTTCGTGTCGTGTCATATTTTGCCACCCCTAAGTTGGGGGATCATGACCATTGATTGACAGTAAATACACAGTCATTCAGGAAGGACTTTTATATGCTGGACACACATAGACAGCCGTCCACAAAACCTGATGTGGATAGCAAGTGACACTAAGCAAGGTCTTGAGACTGATGTTCCAAAGATTTATGCATTGGTGGGTCAGTCGAGTGGTATCAGGTAAATGACAGCAACTGGTTCTCCAGTTGCAGGAGCCGATTGTTTCCATCAGTTTCCTTAGAAAAGAGCCGGTGAATGACACGCCTTTGCAGCTCTAGTTTTGTTTGGTTGGTGGTGTGGTGACCCGGGTTTTTGAAAAGGGTTTTTGAAATAAAAATTGAAAATTTTACTCTCCTGCAGGATTTTTTTTTTTTTTCCAAAACATTTGAAATACATAATACATATTTATTTTTCTCAATTCCACATTTAACCCGGTGTCATAATAAAACCTTCACGTATAATAGTAGAATAAAAATATACCATTACAAGATCTCCCTGGTCACAGCCCAAATAATAAGTAATTTATTTTCAATTTAAATATATCAATGTCGCCTGTCTTATTACATTCATCTTCAAGTGTTCATTATTTCAAAATGAAAGATAACAAATAAAATATCTAACTAACTGTTTATCTATACTTCTCTTCTTAGTCTCCTTATTTAATTTGGTCTAGTCGACTGTTTAGTCCTCTTGCGCTTCACCTCAAATGTTTTGTAGGAGTGAGTACAACGACTCAATAAGAACAAGTCTAAACTAACCATTTGAAAACCATGACAAAGACATTGGCATAATTTTTGTGCAAACACTTCCATGATCAATCATAAGTATATTATATACATTATAAAACAATTATGCCTTTATAAAAAAAATCTAGCATCTCCTATAAATTCTAATATGTCCTACAAATCTTATACATACAAGCCCATTACAACTTTTATCAAAGAATGACATATCACAATATGTTGTTTGGTAACGTCCTACCACAACCTATTTGGGCAATGGTCAATATCCTCGAGGATGGATCGACATGTCAGTCTATGTCTAATAATTATACGGTATACTATGTACGTAGAGGACTCACATCCAACTACGTTCGGCCGTGGATAAGACACAGGCTACACCAGTCCTCATGGAAGAACTGGATCACAAGAGAGCAGTCTCCCCATGATACAATACTCTCTACAATAGGCCTTTTAGGGTAGGTATCTCATTTCAGAAGCCAGTGGCCAACTGGACTTCCTAGCATAGCAACCAAGTGGGCTTAGAATTTGCCCCATGCTAGGCTCAACTCTAATGAGTCGCGTAATTTTAGGCTAGGCATAACTCTCTTGAGTTGCCTAATTTTTCACTCATTAGATCATTTCACATTACTTAATGTATCTTATGAAGGTATTTATAACTTTCCCATTAGCAAGCATATGTCAATAAACATGAATCATCCACTAGTTTACGCTAGTCATACCACAGATACCCGTATATTCATAGCTCAACATTGTCAAGATCTTATGCTTACATTCTATTGTGTAGCATGTAGGAATTAATTGTTTTATTTCACAGACTAAACTTGGTGCTTAACAATTAAGTTTCAAGTTACACATATGAACAATTAGAGACTACACTCACATATAAACATTTATTCATAGATCAAGACTAAACAAAATATCTTATGATATTCATCAAAATTCTATGGGGCCATGCATGCAGTGGTTCTTATGGGAGACATTTATGCCTATTGACCATACAAGTGTGTGCTATGCCTAGGACTTATGTGTTTCATAAATAAGTAATAAGCATGTGCTGAATTCTAAACATGCCATTACCATTGCTGGAGTATCACGCGTGTTGTCTATGCAATAAGCGCCTAGCATTCCACCCTGTGCTGGGCGCCTGCCCATCTACTCGATGCTATGCGCTAAGAGTGAACTTAAAATATAGTAGTTAGACAGCACCCATGGAGCGATCATTTTAGCTTTCCTCTTCGAAATAACCGTTGTTTGAAGCACGTTTCAAGAATCATAAGTTTGGAATCAAAACCATATGACAATAGTCACAAAATATTCTGTTAACCTCCTTGATCTTGATTCCTCACCCAACTTGCCATTCTACTGCCAACGTTAAGTTAGTTTTCAAAGCAAAGTTTGAACTATATTGATACAGAAAGGCATCCACATTCAGATACGAGCAATGATATGTCTCCACAAGAGACGCTCCTCTTTTTCTTTTTTTTCCACGGGACAAGTGTGATCTTTACAAGATCTAATCCATTCAACATATCTAGCCTCCCATACCTATGCAACAAAATGACTCTCCTTGGATAAGATTGGCTGGTTGAACAAAATAAATAGCCTAGATCTAGAAAAGGCATCCTACGTATGCATGTCCTATGAATATATCTCTATAAAAATCATTGCTCTTTGTAAATAGTGTGTCATATTACTTGTATACACATTTGGATCTGCTCTTGTCCAAACTTGGATTTCAAAGCAATTAACAGATCCTCCATGGCCTCCAAGAAAACTCAAGACCCTTCATCACATTTCCAGTATCTTACCAATTTTATCGGATGTCTCTGAAGAGACACCAAAGGGATTTAAGATCATTCAGGAAGGATTTTTTAATGCATATGCATGTCAATTGGAAATGGGTATCTAACGCATACAATTCAGACTACTGTTTTACTTTCTTTTTTTTTCTCCTATCTTTTTCTCTTCTTCTTTTTTTTTTTCTACTGCTATGAACAACTGCACCATCAATGTTAGAATGGTAGTTTCACTGCATGTTATGACCTGCCAATCTACACTTGACCATGTTTATGCCTGGACAGAAGGCATGGTCAGATGTTACCAATAGACGAATGCTAGATGACCACTTCATATGAGAGCCATTCACCACTTGCTGCGGCTCACTTTGGCACCCATATTTATAATGGTTTCTTAGGGCAGCCCCTACCTACTTCTATTTTTATTTTATTTTTCTTTCATAGTGACAAATAACAAAACAAAACAAAAACAGATCCAACAAAGGTGATAATCAGCAAGATCATGCATCATTCACAAGTATGCATGCACAGTGAAACCAAATATGATCGTACGAGGTATTCATGCAAAACAAATCTGTAATAATAATAATAATAAAATCTTTAGGCATTAATACTATTTTCTCATATCAAAACACATGCATGATTTCCTAAGTTAAAAGTCAAGTTAATTTAAAGCAGTTCCTAAGCAATCCCCTACCTCTTACAAGTGAAAATACTCTTCTACCTCCTTCTTCTTCTTCTTCTTCTCTCTCTCTCTCTCTCTCTCTCTCTCTCTCTCTCTCTCTCTCTCTCTCTCTCTCTCTCTCTCTCTCTCTCTCTCTCTCTCTCTGTGTTTAACGCATCCCTTCTTATCCCAATTTCATTAGACTTCTTCTTTCCTATCATCTCTTAGGTTCATTGCACTTAGACACTTCCTGGCTTCGGGTAGGGAATTTCTCCAAAAAGGTTGTCTTTGGAGACTTGAACTCTAATTTTAAAGTTTTCCCCATTCATTCTCTAGCCATTAGGACATTTAACTATTTTGTTATCAATTTCATACAAGAAATATATATATATTATAAAATGGACATTATTACAGGTGGTTGTAGACAAATTCAATTGAGGAAGAGCAGAGGATTTTTCGTTTGAGAAGAAGGAATGAATTTTAGTTGTTTTGAAATGTTTCAACGAAAAAGAATTGATCCATTCAACGAAAAAGAAGCACGGGTACATATTGGATGATTTCTACATCTGAAGAGTTCTACTTTTCATCTCAGGAAGTAAACAGTTTGGAATTTTGTAGAAACAACACTCTAAATTTAACTTTGAAAGAGATGAGATGTAGGATGCTAGAATCGTCCACGGATCTTGATTTTTCGTTTACTTGATACCCACGGCCAGAGGAATGTGATGAACATGTCGACCATCCAAAGAAAGGCCATTCCGTGCAAAACTTTGTGTCGTTTCCATGGACAACGTGTCTCCCTTCAGTGCAATAATACCATATACCGTATGTTCCAGTTTGCCTTCTTTTTCTTTTTCTTTCATTTTTGTTTCTGAAAATGACACGCAAATGAGAAGGCTTTGGTTATCCAAAGCTTCCATCCGTCAGCTGGGTCCCTTTATAAGGAAAAGCCATTCCTAAATTTCCAATCATCTTAACCGTTAGTCTGTTTGGTGGAAAATGGTGCCCACAAAGTTTCAAAAGCTTAAACAACTGGAGCATTAGGATTGTCTAACAAGTTAGAACTATGTCCAAGATAGAGTGTGGCAGATTGAATGGTATAGATCAAGAGTCACTTTCATTTCACGGTCACAACAAAGAGTAAAAAGGGCCGGACGATGCAGGTCCAAGGGGAGACATGGGCTGTAAATATCGTACCGTCAGCCCTGAAAGCATCAAATGTTGGTTTTTTTTTTTTAGATCTAATGGAAGAGGAATGCTAACCCAAAGCGGGGGAGTAAGCGCTTGGACTCAAAGTGTTCCAACTTTTTTTTATGAAAGAGCCCACTGGATGATTCAAATAGTGTATTTATTGCTATAGCTTTGCAGATCTTGTAAACAAAATATCTGAAAGATTGGCATCCGGAAAAACTTGTGTTTGGTTACTGAATTTAGACCATTGTGATCCAAATTTTGTGAACCATCCGTTTACTGGGACAGGACAATTTTTCAGATATTATAGTCATGGATTCTGCCTGCTTTCTAGATTGCTAGACATCCAAAGATCAGGCAATGGTCCGATCACCCAAAGGTGGGCTCCGTCGTAGAAAAGTGAGTGCTTCGGTTCAACGTTGCTTCTCACTTCTCTTGGCAGCGGTTTGCAAGCCATGAATCAATGGCCTAGAGTAATCAGAAGGCTCGAGTTTTGGTGCATTTCTCATCCATAGCATGTACTGCCATATACATGGTTTGGATCATTGGAAAGAGTAGCCGTACTCGTACTTTACTTCCTTACTATTTTCCAAATAAAAATATGATCATCCACCATATAACAGCTCTATTTTTAGTGTAGGCAGACGACCTTGTTTACTTCTTTCTTTGTTGGTATGTGTAACAACTATGTCCATTCTTTGGTGGAATTTATTTACATTTCCGGTCTAATGCAGCCCTTAGAAAGAATCATGGACAACAGTCTATTTATGAGAGCCTCATCCTCCACGAATCTCCTGTAGCTTTTGCAGGATAAAAAGACTAGAAACCCTCAAGCAAATAATGGCAGCTTCGGCTTCAATCTTGCTTTAAACAAATTCTAACAAAATGGAAGATCCTTTGAAGGGGTAAGATGGACTGGTCAGGGCCTTTCCATCTTTAACCACAAACGTCATCTTCAATCCCCAAGAATTATCAAGTTCCAAGTGACAGTGCATGAACCAAACCCCTGGATTCATCAGCCCTGAGCCTGGTAGCAATCCAACCTCCAGTAGGAATACCAACGTTATTTCTCTTCCGAGGATCAATCAAGTTAAACTTAACAGGGTCTTGGGCCCGATCAAAGTTTCCGATTTCTCTCGTAACAACAAAGGAATTTTGCCCATGAAGGTGAAATGGATGGGACTCAACAGTCAGAAGATTAGTATCCTGAAGTATCAACTCAACGGTGGAATTTAACTCAATTCTACTAAGCCTAGTGCCCGAGGAAGTACCAAGGCTGGCTGTGAGTGTTTCACCATGTAGTTGAAAGGCTTAGATGGTCTCTCAGGGAAATCTGCTCTAAAAACTCCCTTGATGTTGAAATAGTGAGCTTGAAGAAGCCCAATTTTTGGCATCACAAAAGTAATGTTATTCAGGGAAGCAATAGCTGGTGTTTCAATCAAACATGTCGAACACGGGTTTTGCCCTAGACGGACTGTATAAAAAGAGATGTCGATCGAGAGAGGAACATTTGCCGAAAATTGTGGGTATTCAGGCCCTTAAGCTTGTCAATATAGCTTATGTTTTTTAGTGTCTCAAATCTATTGGGGAATTGTAGTTATTTTAGATTTATTAGTTAATAGGCACTTTAAGAATGTAATATAATGTATGTAAACCCATGTTTTATAATGCAATGAGTGTGAGAGAGTGGAAAAATAAAAAGTGCAAACTTTTAGGTTTTTCTTATGGTAGCAAAGAGGAAGAATATTGGTGGCTAATCTTCAAGAGTCTTTGTAACAACTCATTATTAGTGGATTTCTCTCCAATTGCTCTCCTTGTAGACGTAGGCAAACTTGCTAAACCACTTACATCTTGTGTCTCTCCTTAAATGTGTGTCTCTCTTTCTCTACGTTGTTTTTCTTTGATTTTTTTGAATGATTGGGTGCAAATATTTTTCGATGCCATATAGTGATCATTGGCTCCCTTTGTAATCATTAAAGTGAGTTTTATTCCTAAAATATGGTATCAGAGCTACAGTGCATACAAGGTGTTTGATGAAATTTTTAAGTGAGGTTTTAAAACCAAAGTAAGTTAGATGTCAAAAATTTCAAGTGCTAAGTTTGAGGTAGAGAAATTTGATGGCAAGGAAAACTTTGGATTATGGCAAAAGAGGGCTAAAGATGATACAACAAGGTTTTTATAGGACACTTATGGAAAATCTCCAAAGCCATCCTGCATGAGTGAAAAAAGTTAAGAGGATAAGCTCACGGCAGTAAGCACAAATCACTTGTGTTTGGTGGATGAGATTATGTACAATGTTTTCAATGAGAAAACAACTCCCGGTTGTATATGACAAAAAATCTAACAAATAAGTTATACTTGAAGCAAAAATTATATTCGCTTCGTATGAAGAAAAGTGCACCACTTTTGGAGCATTTGAACATGTTTTACAAGATTGTAGTGATTTTGCATTAAAGTGGAATTAGATGAGGAGGATAAGACTCTCATTCTTCTTACATCACTTTTGCCTTCTTATGTGCGTTTAAGAACAACTATCCTATATAAAAAAGAAACTCTTGACATGGAGGAGATTACATTGACTCTTCTAGCCAATGAGATTAGGAAGAAGCTAACTCTAGAGGAAGAGAGTGATATATTAGTTGTAAGTAGCTTAAGAAAAGGAAGAGAAAGAACAAAAGAGCATGATCAATGGAATGATAGATCTTGATCAAAGTTCAAAGGTAAGAAAGGTAAATGTCACTTTTGTAATTTTCTGAGTCACTCCAAAAGGTCTGTGAAAAAAGAAAAGACTAGTTGAAGAAGAAAAAAAAACTTCAAGAAGGAGAGCAAGCTAATGTAGCCACTTAATCAGAAGAGGAGGTAAATGTTTCATAGCTTCTTCAAGTATTGTATCTACACTTTATTCAATTTTTTATTTTGATTGTTCTTATCATATGACTCATCATAAGAAGATCTTTAACACTTATAGCTCTTGTAATGGTAGAAGTGTATTAATGGGCAATAGTTCTACATGCAAGTCTATAGGTGTTGGTATTGTAAAGATAAAAATATATGACAGAATGGTGAGAACCTTGAATAGATGTGAAGCATCTCCCAAATTTAAGAATGAATTTGATCTTATTAGAGGCCTTATATTCTGTTGGCTGCTGAATTAGGATAGCAAATGAGATCATGAAGGTAGAAAAGAGGCCACTAGTTACGATGAAGAGTGAAAAGGGAAGAAACTTGTATTGATTGATTGGTTAGATAGTTATAGGCAGTATAGTGGTGACATCCACTTCAAGTGATGACATTGGTGATATAACCCTATGACATATGAGGTTGGGCCACATCAATGAGAGGGCGGTAATAGAGTTGCACAAAAGGAGTGTACTTGGGGTGATTAAATCTTGAAACCAAACTTTTACAAGTATTGTTTCCTTAGTAATCAATGCAAGGTGAATTTTAGTATTTCTAACCATAGAAGCAAGGACATCCTAGAGTACATACATGTTGACGTACGGGGACCAGCTTTAGTGACCTCTGAAGGTATTGTAAGGTAGTTTGTCTCTTTCATTGATGACTTCTCAAGGAATGTGTCGGTGTACTTCATGCAAGAAAAATTCGAAGTGTTTACCATTTTCAAATTGTGGAAGAAAGAAATGGAGAAGCAAATGGGCAAACACATTTAGATTTTGAGGTTAATGGTGGTGAGTTCACATCTAAAGAGTTCAAAAGGTTTTAAGAGGAGGAAGGCATTGTATGCTATTACATTACGGCGAAATTGCTCAACAAAATAGGATAGCTGAGAGGATGAATAGAACTTTGGTAAAAAGGGTAAGGTGCATGTGTTTCTTTGCCGATCTTCCTAAGGAGCTTTGGGCTGAGGTTGTTATTAACAGATCTCCCTCAAAAGCAATTGAACTCAAGATACCAGAAGAATTTTGGACAAAAAAGCCAATTAACTATTCTCATATGAGGATATTTGGATGTGTAGCTTATATGCATATGCAAGAAGGCCAAAGGTCAAAGTTAGATGCAAAACTCAAGCTTGTATATTCTTGGAATACGAGAAGGGAGTGAAAGGATACAAATTGTGAGATCCTATCTTTAAAAGAAAGATAGTCAGTAGAGAAGTAGTCTTTGATTAAAGAAGCGTATTTAAAAGAGTTGAAAAGAAATCTTAACATGATGCATCAATTGAGGTGGAGACAAAGTTAGAAACAAAGAGACTAGCTTGTCTCAGATACTTCACATGACTTGGCACATGAAACCCCCATGGAGGAGCCCTACTCTATTGCCAAAGGAAAGGGAAAATGGCATGAGCATGTACCATTGAGATATAGATATGATATCGTCTCATATGCTTTGTTAGTTGAATACAATGATCCAATGACATATGATGAGGCAATTAGAGCACAAGATGATGATAATTGGTTGAATGTCATAATGGAAGAGATGGAGTTTCTTGAGAAGAATGAGATATGAGAGTTAGTCCAACTCCCAAAAGGCAAGAAGGCCATTGGTTGTAAATGAGTCTATATTAGGAATGAAGTCTTAAATGGATAACTGAAAAAGCACAAGACAGGGTTAGTAGCTAAAGGCTATGTGCAACAAGAAGGGATGGATTTTAATGAAATTTTCTCATCTATTGTAAAGCACACTCCTATAAGGGTTCTTCTTGCTATGGTTGGTACGTATGATATGGATCTTAAGCAACTTGATGTGAAAACTACATTTTTACATGGTGAGCTTGAAGAGTAGATCTTTATGGCTCAACAAGAGGTGTTCACTATGCCTGGTAAGGAAGATTGGGTTTGTCGACTTAAGAGGTCATTATATGGCCTAAAGCAATCTCCTAGACAACAGAATAGGTAGTTTGACGGTTTTATGATGAGGCAAAGGTTCAAGAGGCACAACTATGATAGTTATGTGTACTAGCAGATACTTGATGATGGTTCTCATATTTTCCTTGCGATTCATGTAGATAATATGCTGATTGCATCCACTAATAAATTTGAAGTGAACAAGTTAAAGCAAATGTTGAACTAAGAGTTTGATATGAAAAACCTAGATGTTGCAGAGAAGATACTCAGCATGGAGATCAAGAGAGACTGCATATATGGAAAGTTATGGTTGTCTGAAAGAAACTACTTAGAGAAGATCTTGGCTCGTTTTCAAATACAGTTGGGTGTTTGATGTAAGCTATGGTCTAGCCCAGATATTTCACAGGCAATCAATGTTCTTAGTAGATTTATTGCTCATCCTGTCAAGAGATATTAGGAGGCAGCAAAATGGATTCTTTATTACTTGAAAGGTACTGTTGATATGAGTATTGTATATGAAAGAGATAACAAAGTTATGCAAGTGGAAGGCTATGTGGATTCTGATTTTACAAGTAACCTTGATAAGTGAAGGTTAATAATAAGTTATGTGTTTACTATGAGTGGTGGACCAATAAGCTGAAAGCCTACTTTGTAGTATATTATAGCCTTATTAACTATAGAGGCAGACTATACGGTTGCACTTGGGGCAGCTAAGGAGGCAATTTTGTTGAAGAGTTTGGTGGGTGAACTTAGTGTGGTTCAAGATAAGATATGCATTCTTTGTAATAGTTAAAGTGTAATTTGTTTTGCTAAAAAACTTGTTTACCATGAAAGGACCAAACATATTGGCATCTGATATCATAAACTTTGGGAATTTGTTAATGATGATGACACAATTGATTTGGAAAAGAAGGATAATGTTACAGATATCTTGACTAAACTATTGCTAGATGATTTATACCCTTGGGAGAGTGGATGTTTGGGGAGAGAGTTCACCTTGAGGTGGAGTGATTATATTCTCATTGTGTTGGATGTGAGAGAAGGTGGAGAATGTTCTTTAGTATCTTATATTTATAGGGGCCTTGGTATAATTTTAGGTTTATTAGTTAATACGCATTTTAAGAATGTTATATAATATATGTAAATCCATATTTTGTAATGCAACGAGTGTGACAGTGTGAGAGAGTGGAAAAATAAAAAGTGAGAACTTTTGGATTTTTCCTACAGTGGTAAAGAAGATGAAGATTTCTGACTATCTTTAAGGGTCTTTGCAATCACTTATTATTAGTGGATTTCTCTCACACTTTTTATTTGGATTGGTAAGTTGATTAGGTAGACATGTGAATGAGTTGTATATCAAAGCTTGGAAGCAAGTACTGATGGAGACATAGGGAGGAACCCATAGGATAGCTAAGAAATCCAGCTTAAGACAATGATGACTTGAGAAGAATGGAGATGATCATTATACTATATATGGACTTTTAGCTAGAGGAGATTATAATTTCAGTTTCTTTAATAATTTATCGCTAACGATTATTTAAAAAGACAATGAAATCTCCAGCTTAAGAAATTAAGAGAAGTTGCGAAGAGTGGAAATTAATTATAATACTATATGGTGTCTTAGCTAGAGTGAGTACGTTTAGCCAAACAAAACTAACAGAGCTTTGGCTTCAAGGAAAAGCAGTGGCTTTGACTGAGACTTTGTTTTTTTATTTTATTTGGAATCATTTAGTAGCAAACACAGATTTGTCTTGATGCATGTACTGATCTTATACAAGATTTTCTTAAACTATTTATTTTTTTCTCTGGTTAATTTATAACCCGAAGATACATCCCAATCAGTCTCAGATCATAGGAACAGGTCAT
Organism: Warburgia ugandensis; assembly: GCA_035236585.1. NCBI lineage: Eukaryota > Viridiplantae > Streptophyta > Magnoliopsida > Canellales > Canellaceae > Warburgia > Warburgia ugandensis. The sequence goes on from CP141130.1 coordinate 10,091,088, forward strand.
AAAAAGTCCAAGCTTTTAGAAAAACTTAGAGAAGGCCCCAACCACTACAACAAAGTTGTTTTTTTTGTTGTGATATCCTTTAAACATTCTCAAAATCACTGTTTTTGGGTAAAAAATCTTTAGTCTTGATATCTCATATTAAAGGCGATTTAATTATGTGAATTGAAGATTTGTAATTTGTATTGCATGTTATCATAGGTCGTAATTTGATTCTAGAGACTTTGTGGGAATTCATTTTGAAAGTCTTAGCTATACCAACTTAACACTCCACAAGTACTAATTGGATTATGTGCTGAAACCTAGGTGCTTAGAGCGTATTGCCCTTTTTCTTCCTCAACTTGACTATGATTTGTTAATAAATAGTAAGACCAAAAAGTATGTGTTTGGTGAAATATCATTTTTCCTTTTCATTTTTTGAATGGCAAAGGTGCAAATTCATACTTGACAAACATGCAATTATTTTATTTTAAAGCCAAAGGTGGAAATACATACTTGGCAAACATACAAGTAAAGTGCATTCGTTTTGAATGGATAATTTTATTACAGTTGGTTGCAGACAACAGGGCGTCACTTTTTGTTATCTGCGACTAACGAACTGTGTTAGACATTTGTTGGCTATTGTCACATATTTAGTGTTAGAGATTTTTGCAAAAATGTCCTTACATTTTGGCACTTTTGCAAAGAAGTCCAATGTTTTTTGAGTTTTACAAAATTGTCATTTCATTAGTTTTCCATCCTCCTTGTTTGTTTTCTCCAAATTTTGATATTACATTTGTAACAAATGGACAATGTTGAACAAGAGTACTTTGTGAGTGGTTTCCTGCCTTGTTAATCAATGAAATTCTCTGAAATTGATTGTGCTAGAAAGTCCAAGTCTTACATTTTTAATTTTTATTTAAAAAGGCATCGAACGAAGAGTTTAAAGTCTCCTACTCATCGCTGTTTACATGAATAGTAATAATATTTTGCTTATTATTTAAATTTTTATTTAATTTATTGTATTTTTTATTACTCCATAGCATTGATTATGTTCTAATTTGTGCTATGGAGAGTTTTATATTAGTTTTTAGAGATAAAATTGAAGTCTAAATTATTGAATTTCATTGAAGAAGCTTAACACTTACGGTTGCGTAGGTTAGTAAAAATGGTATGTTTGTGATTGCTTAGTTTTGTTGAAATCTAACCGTACTATTAGTTTCATTGTTATCAAATTGTGTTAGATACCAAGTTTCATTGAAACTTTTTATTGGGAAGTCATTGAACATAGGGATTAAGATTCTAAAAATATAGAACTTAATTCGAAATAGAGAGGTAATATTGAAATTTTGAAAAAACTAAGACAGAAAGATGATAAAATACTATCAAAATGACAATTTTGCAAAGCCCATGAAAACTTAATGGCAAATTTGCAAAACTAAAAAACATTGGACTTTTTTGCAAAAATGTCAAAATGTAATGGCATTTTTACAAAAAGCCCTTAATAATAACTGAAAGATTATTTAACAACGCAAGCTGAGAAATCCAAGTTGAAATTCCTGAATTCTTAAAGTCCCCAAGTCTTCCCGTAGCTGCTCAATAATCAGATCCAAAGTAGAGAAGATGCTCGAGAACGAACTTCAAAATCCAGGTTGTCTTTGTTTCTCAATCGTTCTTTGGTTCCAACCAAGAGTAGGAACTTATTCCGAAGCAAAGACACCGAAACATATTCTAAATCAAGTCAAAACATCGATACATGTACACCGAAGAGATTCGATCCTTGGGAATTTTCAACATGACCTTGCGGTAAGGGAATCGACACTCGACATACGCCTCCCAAACTAGTTTGCTTCAAGAATCTACATCTTTTGGCTAATGGTGCTCAACAAATTATAGAATTCCATATTCAGAAGGAACTGCTACGTCATTTCCTTGAATACTTACCATTGGAGATAATTCAATAATAACTAAGCAGGTCGGATAACTGGGAAGCGCAAATAAAAAAAGAAGTGAGACCAAGGCATTCCATGCATATTCTTAAAGTCCCATAACTGTGGGGGCCAGTGTTGCTAATTCGCCACTCATCGTACATTCGGAATAGATGATGGCCCAAAAGATCTCCATTTGATGATCTTAACCCTTGGATTGTTTAAGATATAAGCTACCATTGTTCAGGAGCATTCTAAGATTTTCCATGAATAATCTATGACACAATCCAGAAGACAAGGGATTAATCATGAAATACTTGGGTCCCTCAACTAATCAAATGTAAGTGAATGGCACTGTCTGATTTGATTGGATGAGGCCTTCCATAGATGTTTTGGGAAGGAAAAAAAAATCATAACAGAGCCGTAGCCCTGATATCATGGAAACTGCACATGCGAAATGAAGCAGATATGTCCACGAAACCTTGTACACAATGATGAGTTACAAAAAATCCTTCAAAACGGCCTCCACAAGTTACGGAGGCAGTTCGGATACATGGAAGGCATCCTGCATGTCTCAAATTGATCAACTTTTCGTAGTGGCAGTGCCCCAAAATACAAGGTCTTTAGAATTAGAAGTGCCCAATCATGGTAATTCTTTGAATTCTATATACCGACGGCTAGGCTAGTAAGATCCTAATTACCTATAAGCATTACTCTTACATGCCAAGTACTCACTTTCTGTTCTCAACCCCCGTCCATCGCACGATCTCGATTCAGGTAATACTGGATGAACTATGTGGCTTTAGTCAGTTCATGGGACCCTATCAAATCGTTCCTCTCACGTAACTATGTAGAGATCCACTAACTGAAAGGGCGTATTCTCTCTCAGGAACAAGTTTCTATCTGTGTTCTGAAATTGCTTGCCGGAAAATGCCTTATCACTTCGATCAGGCACTTATTTTCTTTCCTCGGTGGCCAGCAACCAGAGAAGTTGAATCCACAGTAACATTATGTAATTCCATAAACCGGATTGTATAATCGTCGCCAACCGGACCCAGGGATTATGTAATCCGGTTTTCGGAATTGTGCCGGATCATTCCTTACGTATGGAACAAACGGGCAATAATCACATAAACAAGAGCACTTTTAGGACCATACTTGGCCTCAAACAGCAGCATAAGTCTGCACAAGAACATCCTTTTTAGCCATGTCGTAACAAGTTCAACGGCAAAATTTTTAAAGAGTAAGACTGGAAAGCTGGGCACCATCATCCTGCATTTCTCCTTATCAATTTTCATTATTAAACCCTTTCTTATTGACTGTTTACTATCGCATTCATTTCTACAGACAACTGATCCCAATGTATCTTTCCACTGCCAATCATTCAAGAAGCAAGAATGGAGTTGAACTTCCGTGCCCATGTTTAGGTACTCGAAAATAGCTGCTAAATTCTACTTCTAGCTTTCAATATATTGCAACAAATAATGGTAAATCTACGAGGCAGACATCTTGGCCATTGATGAGTTTACTGATGTTATATTGCCGATGAATTGGCCTACAAAAGACGTTTCTGAGTGGTGGGAGTATTGTCGTCTTATTTACATTGATTTTGAGTGAACTTGCTCGACCTGACAATTGTGTCCATCAGCTTAGCTAGTCTTTTAGCTCCAGGGCCGTGTTGGAGGCGAGACAAATCTCTAGCAATATCCGAACATGAGGGGCTACCAGAGCACCATCCTCCAGGAGTGAAGCTTCCATTATTCCGACCTAAGAGTTCTTTATCGATCTTGTCCAGGACTTCATCGTCTCTTCTGAATTTGCGAGCAAAGGGCACATTGGCTGCTACCATCTGGCTCATATCATCAACGGTGAGGGTGCGGGGATGCTGCTTCGGTGGATTATCCCATGATATGTAGTGAAGGTCGTGGTTGACTGCAGTTTTGGCAAACTCTGGAACATTACAGATGACAGTCTGAAAATAGCCTTCGGGAGTGGAGATGAAGTTGGCGTAGTACATGAGAAGGGTCCTTGGGAGGTTATCCCAACCCCAAATGCAGTATTCCACGAATGCGCGAGACAGAGCCATCCACGCTGAACCTGCATGAGGATGTGCTAAATTAAATCATCTTTGTCACTTGTGTTTATGATATTTGCTACAAGGCAGTGGATTCGTGGCTGGGGAAATTGCTTCAATAAGGCAAGGTATTATTCTTTGGCACTTTCGCAGAGACTATGATTGGTCTGAACCCCACGTGATAACACCCAGATTGGTTGAGGATGATAAATCCGCCCACTATTTGGAAATTCAAGAGACATCCAGGCCATTTGCTGGTGAGGTTGGTGAGGGACATTTGGTTGGCAAACAAATTCAGGAAAGGATTGAATTGAACTGCCTATTGGTTGGTAGTCGATAACTCCAACTGATTTCAGCATATCCGAGAAAAACCAGCGTCAGCTTAGACTGGTATGTATCAAATACACGATTTAAGAGAGGGCTGCTTGAGAACTTAAGCTGATCAAAGAGATAACAATTAGCTCTAGCTGTGACTACTCTTACATTTGTGATACACGCGAGGACTCAGCGTACAAGTTCGTCACTGGACGTTCTAGAATTCAAGATGATGGTGCACTCTTCAAGATAATTCTTACCAGGTTTCAAGGTACAACATTCTCCAAAGTCAATGAATAATTTTTGTCAAAGTTCTCTTGAGAATTTTGTTGCTATAATAGTTTCATCTTTTGCGGGGATCTCTCCCTCAACACAAAAGACAGATTAAACCAAATGTTAACAGCTGATAATGAAAGAAGAAGATATTCCAGAGTCCAGACATGCAGATGAAATCAAAATTTTCTCGTAATGTTAACAAGAAAACCTGGGTTCTTACACTCCAATTCTTTGTCCTGAGCTACTTTTAACAGTTACCTTATCAACCTCTAGGTGTAAAGATATCAGTCGTCAATGATCTACTGAAGTCAGAGGTTTAGGAGCTTACCGGTGACCAACTTAAATGCACTTGGCACATCTCGCTTCTGTGTAACCCAGAAAACGTCTTGCTTTGTAGTCTTATAAAGACCAGGATCTATAATCACTGGCCTTGCCCGCTGACCCCTGTACAACATCAAGATTGTACATTCAATACTTAATCAAGCGAATCAAATTGGCAGAAGCCCACCAGAGAAAAAGCACTAGTGACTTACTCCTTCCATCCTAAGCGACTGGTGTGTTCTATGAAATTCAGATTTCTTGGTAAGGACGAAAATGTGTGGAGAAGATCTGCACATGAATTCAAATTAAGACGATCACATGTAACATCTTCCATTTAGCCAAACAAGTGTCTCTGCCAATAAGCTATTAAATATCTGATAGCAGACTCACCATCTTGTGTGACAAGAGGGTAATCAGAAGCACTGAGATTTATAAACCAATCCCACTCCTTGCTCCTCTTGAGAAGAATGGCGCATGCATGGAGGGTATTAGATACCATAGTAGGCCCTCTATAGGTAACCATATTAGCTTTAACAATCATGTGCACATTGCCAATCTTTGCAAATATCGGATCCTTTTCTATGCGGGCAGCAAGCTCCAATCTTTCAGCAGGCGGCGAATCCAAATCCAGATGAACAACGTAGTGGTTCAGAGGGTGATACAGAGCTCTCAAAGTCCTCCAGAGGCGTTGTAAATCACCTTTAGATCCAGAGACCAAATAAGCTAGGCGAGGAATAGAAGGGCCGGCAGGTGGGGGCGAGGCTGATCCAAAATTTGATTCTACAAATAGTGGGTCAGTCTGATTTGCAGATTCACGGGCAGGGAAGAAAATTGAATTGATAGTGTGCAAGGAAGAAAGAAGACCCATATTGAAGGATGTAACAAGAAGAAACGCACAGATGAAGGCACTTATAATAAGAGGGAAAGCCCATTTCTTTTCCATATTTAAGGGAGTAACGGAAACCCAACTCTTGGAGAACTCCATCCCTCTCAATTTTCAGTCCCTTGAGCAGCTAATTCTGAAACCCTGTAGAAATTTGAACTAAATTATAGAAGAAGGGACAAATTATATACAGAGCCTCCAAAATTTCAACAGTTCATGGCAGAACATGAACTCGTGTGTTTTGATCTACCTGCCAAATCAACAAAAAAATTAAAATCCAGGTCTTTATATATCATTTAAAGCAACACAGAGAATTAAAATCTAGATTCTCAAAACACATGTAAAAAAATAACTTATAATAAAAAGATAAAGAATCTCAAAAGAAAGATAGAGAATTGGAGTTTAAAGCAGAGTATCTGTAAGAAATCAACCTTCCTGAAAATCTGGCCAAGATAGATACATACAACCCAATACAGATGGATTTTCTATTAGAAAAATGTATACGAGATAAAAATCCCCCAGCCATGGTGACAAGTTACACGAAATCGTCCAAAATTATACTTAAAAATACGAAAATTCTCTAAAAAATCTAAACTTCTCGCGAAATAGAAATCCACTGCTAAAAAGGTGCAGAACACAAGACAGTGCTGATAACAATCAAGAAATCCAGAGAACCACGTCACAATCTGAAATCCACCAATCGCAAACAGAAAAGAAGCAACCTATCTACTCTCTATTGCTTTTCCACAAATATTATTTCTTTTGGTGATGACTCTCTGCAATTTCAGCTCCAACTAGTGCTCGACCGAAACCTAATCTAGACAACCATCGAAATTCAAAAAATCCCAAAATGAAACCCAAAAAAGAAACATTTTTGAATAAAGAAAATTCAAAGAGAAGTTTTACGAAGATCAGATAGCATCTAAAAAAAAAGAACTACGAAGCTCGGATAACAAATAAAAAAAGGAAATTTTTACCACAGAAAAATCATAGACTATGAACTAAATCTGGCGAGAGTAACATAAAACAAACTGAAATTCAAGGAATAAAGGTAAGCTTTAAACTTGCAACTGAGAAATGGGATAAGACTTGATCCGAAGAAGTAGCACTTACAAAAGAGAAAACAGGAAGACGAAACCTTTCTGGCGACCAAAAACAGAAAACAGGAAGAATAAAAACCCGATTCGGGTCGGCGTCGGCGGACAGAGTTTCGCCGTCGGAAAGAAGTAGAAAGAGAGTAATCCAGCACAAAATGGAAAAATTCCCGCGACAAGGAGGAATAAGAAGAAGAAACCATGTCAGGGGGGTGAATAAGCCGTAGACGTGCGATGTGAACATGGCACTGATTTCGGAAATGCAGTTTTGCTACTACCATCGTAACCCAATAAAGAGGAAACTGGCTTTCGCTCTCTCACCTCCACCACCGTCCATCCACGCTCGGTTTTGCTTCTCTCACTCTCTTGGACTTCCGTATCCACGCTTGCCGTCTGGTTTATTTCCCACCCATGACGCCTTCCTCTCGCTCTCTCCCTCATCATATATTGTGGAATCTCCTCTAACTCCGGAATTCGTGGAATTCTGTTCTTGACAAGCGTCCGTATCGGATCAACCTTCCCGCTGCACACCAATGACTGGTTTTGATCATCGTCGTTCAATCGGCGGCTCACAACTCTGGTTTGCTACTTCTCGTGATCGCGTTGACAAATTGGGTCCGCATGCTCCCAAACGTGCTGTTTATGGGCTGCGAACCCACAGAAAATGTGTGGGTGCTGGTATCACTTTTGCATGGGTAATTGGGTAGCCAATGGCCACACCACATGAACTGGGTCGAAGTTCTTTGAGCCACACTCTCCAGTCTCCATCAATAGTTGCAGTTTTTCATAAACAGCCATTAATAATTTTTAGAAGCTGTAATGGGTTGAATAATTTACTCTATTTTTTACCAAATTAATCATCTATTTTTTAAAATTTTAAGATGACAAAGAAGCTTAAATTAATTTAGTTATGTTAAATTAACCTTTGAAATCTTAGAACAGATGGGATGGTATTTGATATTTCTTGAAAGACAATCGGATATTTAAAATTTTTCCAAAGTAAAAAAATACTTTATTTTTTAAGATTGCTTTAAGTGATTAGTAGAGAGGCATGCGGCGATGGTTGTTATGTAGGCAAAAGAAAATGAAGAATGCATTTAGTTAGTTTTTTGCTTTTTCTTTGGTTAAAAAATCGTTAATTTCTTCCAACCTCCTATTTAACGAGGGAAATGCTGCTGTAAGTTTCTTACTACCAAATTGGGGCCCCATATGTGTAATGTTGGCACGTCGTTGGATCTGTTTCTATCCACGAATCGACCTACTAACATTTGCCCCACCTTGGGAAGGCGATCCAAGTCTTTGGATCACTCTTTCGGGGTTGCAGCAAGAAAAGCTAACGTTTGATTCTCGGTTGGTATTTAATTAATGGACAGGATGATGTGGCCCACCGACTAAAAAGTCACGTCAGTCTGACAGTGGGATCCTTCCCGACGCTGGCTATCCCGGCAGCATCGAACGGGGTGTAGATATTTTCCTTTTATGTAGAAACAACATACAAAAGTACGGGTGGAAATATCAATTAAAAGACCCAGATTACGACTTCTTGACTCTTTGGCCTTGACCGGAGCACCTCCACGTTTCCCTTGGTGCTGCCTTCTGCGAGCGCTCCCATTAAATTATCCTTCAATTGCAGTTCCAGCCGTGTTGCGCGTTTGCCCACAGTAAATTTGCAGTAACATTGTGTCATTGCAATCTCGATCTATCCCTTTCAAGTGCACGTGATCAACGGTGCATGTTAAATGTGCAGCTGGAATATGGGGTCTCTCCGAGCTGGGACCCACTACGGGGACGAACCGATTCATCGGATAGGTCCATTAAATGTGAAATGCAAGTACAAGTACAGTGGCACGTTTAACAGCCGAAGCTCAGCTATGTACGTTCCTTTGGAGCACATGAAACGATGAGATGAGAGATAGGACGAATCATTTGGAGCCGGCTGGAATTGTATATACAAAATTATCCATGGGTAAATCATCATCATCAAGACTTATTCCAATTAGAATAAATCCTATTACGTATTTGCTACGTGAACTGGGGCCACGCTAATTTTCTTTGTCTTTGTTCAGATTTTATAGGATGTCTCTAAAATTATTTTAGAACAGTGTGTTTGTTGTTTCCAGGGTTTCATAACGAGGACAAGTTCTAAAGATCATCTCGATCTGGTTTGGATCCATCGTTCAAAATAATGATAATAATATATTATATATTTTTGGCAAAAATGTCATTATATTTTGATATTTTTGACAAAAGTCCAACGTTTTTTTAGTTTTGCAATTTGCCATTAAGTTTTTTCTATTTTCTCAAAATTGTCATTCTGTTAGTTTTTCATCCTCTATTTTTATTAGTTTTTTGAAAATTTTAGTATTATCCTTCTCTATTTCTCTCTCTTAATTGATTCTAATAGACCTACTGGACGTCACTAAATTGCCACCTTTGGCTATTAATTTCAATGACTTCTTGATGAAAACCAATAACGAGAGATAAATTTTAACAAAAACTAATCAATAGTAAGATATTCAATCACAAATATATCATGTTTGTCAACCCATGCAAGAGTATGTTTTAAGCTTCTTTACTGAAATTTAACAATTTAAAATTTAATTTCTCACAAAAAACTAATATAAAAATCTTTTTAACATAAATTGTAACATAATAAATGCTTTGGATGAATAAAAAATACAATAAATTAAAGCTCTTCCTTCGATGTTTTGTTGAATAAAAATTGAAAATCTAATACTTAGTTCTTCTTCTTCTCAATGTTCCTATTTAGCATGATCAATTTCAAATATTTATATTGATTAATGAAACAAAAAATCACGTATAATATAATAATTTATATTCATGAATAATGTTGTTCCTGATTAGTCGTGACAGATTAGATAAGAGGAAGAAGAGCCCCGTGGATAAGAGACTGCGGATATCGTCCTCCTTGGGATAAGTTCTGGCCGGACACGGCAGGCAGACATCCTTAACGCGGGACAGACCCGGTACGGGAGGACAGTCCAATCCAAAATTCCAAATACCAAGTGGGCCCTTTATTTCTACTAATCAACACCTGGGTAAATGGTAAGGACAGTACTAATTCCAGGTGGGCTTAGATTTTTGAAGCCATTGGCCTATCTCACTAGATGGTAAAGATACCTCCACATTATAACAACTTACATTATATATATATATATATGATAAATAGTTAACAATAAAATATAATTAGTTCTTTTTCTTACAAAGAAAGTACAAATTCTTTGGGTCCACAGTTCGAATCTCTAAAACTTGATTCTATGAGCAGAAAGCACCAGAGGTTTGCGTCTTTTGATTCTATTGCCGAGAGTGGCAGGCTCTTGCTTGGCGGACTTCTAATTTTAATTAATTCAGTAATAGCTGATTTTTTATCATCTCAAAATAAAAAGAAAGTGAGAGTAAAATGAAAACACCGTAAATTTGCAAAGATAAATGAGAGTACAGTGGAAACGTCATAAATTCACAAAACAGCCACGCTGCTCAAGTGTGTGTGTGAGAGAGTATTTATCTAACAATGTTATAGTTGAAAGACAAATAAGGTGGATTACTACTGTACTTGGACTTTTAACTAAATCGTTGATCCTAATTTTACTTGCACAAACATCATATAAGAATTTTTAAGAGTAGAAGCATAAAAATAGCCTCTTGCAAAAATGTAAGGTAAACTGCATATTATAGACCCTTGTAGTTTATCTCTTTTTTGGACCCCCATGCACAGGAGCTTCTTGCACTGGAACTGCCCTGTCATGTGATTTCTCTGGTTTTGAGTATCTTGCAAGCAAAAACTTTGTGACCATGACCAAATCTCTTAAATGAGAGGATCTAGTATGTTCATCTAGTTTCTCATGCCTTAGGTATCTGTTCATCTGATCAAATCCCCTAATTAAACATTATGTTTCGTTAGTTGAATATTAGATCATTCTATACAAAACTTTCTAATTAACTCAATTTCTTGTGATAAAAAAAAAACTTTAAACATACTAGAATGACCATCCAATCTCCCCATGTTTTGGACTATTAAACATCCAAAGCCAGAGCAATTAGTTGAATGGGATCTGTAACACCCCGGATTTTTAAGACAATTTTTTTTTTTTATAATGTAATGGCAATTTAAATAAGAACATTTGGGATCCCATGAGAAAAGATTTATTTAACATTTTACTAAACCTATCTCAAAAACTCCGGGTGTTAATTTTCCTTTCACAAAATGGCGTACATGTAATTTAAACATAAATAAATAATCCACGTATAAATCAACGTCAAATAAATAGGCGCCTTTATTTTAAATCAAATAAACATCCAAAAACACGGTAATAATATGGCAGGGTCTATCCATCATAACATCCCATATAAATGTCCAATATATATCCAAAGATCTAAATCACATCCAAATATAAAGTATGCAGTCCATAATAAAATTCAAATGATAATCCACACTAATGACTCACATTACTTTCTAAAACTATAGGGAAACTAGTCTTCAAGCTGACTCTCAAGGTTTATCAACAAACTTGCCTTTCCGTTATCGCGCTCGAGATCTAAGGCATCGTGCAAAACAAAGCAATGCCTCAAAGAAGCTATCGCTTGTGTAGGTACATAGACAATTAATGTAATAATTGAAAGAAATAATGAACATTTATGAAAAGTATAACATTTATGGAAATAGTGATATCATAATGCCATGTTCAAATAAATGCCAATTTATTCCATATGCTAAAACATGAAATTCACGGAGTTAAAACATGACATGAATCAATAAATGGAGCATACAACAAGAATAAGGGCACCCTAAGGTAATGGGTCCCACCACATCGCACGAACATCCCCGATCGTAGTACACATAGTCAACCTCTCGTCGCCACACCGGGCATACCATCTATAACCATGCTCATCATACATGCACACATAATAAGAATATGGGCCATCATCTTTGCGGTGGCAACCCTCCATGGGTATCAACCACCGCCGCTCCCCGTCGACACCATAACGGGAGACTTAGCGTCTGTCCCCCATGGAAAGGCTCGGGGCAGGTAGTGTGGACTATCCATGTTACCAAACCCCTACCGAATGCCATCTATGGGCAGGTGTGTATCATATCACAAACTCATCACATCATAATCTCGGAAGGTGGGTGGTGGCCACTATCCCTCCCAAAGATGACACCCAGGCGAGAGCACCCGTCATCAAATATAAAACACGGAAATCATATGTATATGCTAAACTGGCTTCAAGAGCACTTATAGCTTGCAATCCCCAAGACATGCCCTCTCATCCCGGGGTTAGCCTATAAAAGGACCGACTTACTAAGCCTCTATACTCATTTCCATGTAAATCCATGCATTTTCTATATATATAATAAGAAATAAATCTCTAATTAAGCATAACTACTTAACATCATGCTTATAAAAGCAGTTTAAATAAGTTTATTCGAAAAGAATTCAATTTGGAATAACCATCCTGTACGCAATGTCGCATGAAATCCATGGTAAATAAAAATCGCACTTTAAAACACAATCACACATGATGCTATGTTTAAAACATGGTTTAAAATCAAGGCAAACATTAGTTGTCGTCACCTACCTCAGTGTGAGATCACTAGCTTGCTAATAACTCCCTTTAATTGGTATATTCAAGTGCACATGTACATGTCACATCACTATTTTAAAATTTTTCTAAATAAAAGTGGTCATTTCTAAGTTTTTAAGTTAAAACTAGGTCCGCGTCGTCAATACGGCCACAACGCCTCTTCCGGATCGTGATTTGGACCTCTGGCCCCAAAAATCAAGTTTTAATGAAAACTACGCAAAGGGGCTCACGGACCACCATAAGGTGGTTTAAACCGGCGGCACCCTTTTCCGCCGGTTTATACCGGACGTACTGGCGCACGAAGGACGCACGGCGTCGCAGACGCGCGCACGGGGACGCGCGCCGCGCGTCTTCGGCTGCCGTGGCGCACGCGCGCGTGCGTCACGGTCGCCGCGTGAACGCGCCGCGTCCCGGCCCCACCGCGACGGCCAACGGCGGGGCGTCCGCACGCGCGCGTCGCCGCGCACGCGTGCGATGCCGACGTCATCCGACGTGCGTCTGCCGTGCGTCCCGCTGTGCGCCATGGCGTCGGCCCAGCCGAGGCGCGGCGCCGCCGTGTGACAACGGGCCGAGAAGACGACCGGATTCGGTCGCCTCGGCGAGCCTGAGCCCGTTTTGCGCGATTTTTGCGCCATTTTCTTCAGAATTCTCTCTAGAATCCATTTATGCCCTCCTTTTGCACTAATTTTCTCAAAAACCATGGTTTTTAAACGATTTTTCCCAAGTTCCTAAAAACCTCTCTAGGTACTGGTTTTTGAGTTTTCTGGGCAATTCCACCGTTGGATCACTCCCAAATTTAAAGGGTATGCTCTTGGGTCTCTTGTGCACTAGTTGGACGGTGCGATTTCCAAACAGACAACGTTTGGTCTATGAAATCACGCTCCAACAGTAGCGTGCACAAAACCCCCAAAAATCCAATTTTTTTCCTAATTTTTAAATGGTTTTCTAATTAATTTTCTAATTAATAAATACATAAAAACATAGGTTTTGAGGCTTACCTTGCACCTGGCCGGAGTTGCTCGTGTTGCCGGGGCTCCACTCGCCGGAAAATTCCAAGTTTTTACAGCTAGGGTTTTGCGTAAATACTCGGAGAAAACGCTCAAAGTGGAGCGTTTTGTCGGCACTGGGGAGGGTAGATATAGGCCTAGAGTCCCAGGAGAAGAGAACCTCTTCCATTCACGCCTCTTTCCACGTCTCTCCGGCGATTTTTCCGGCACTGGTAGAGACGTGTGTAGACAGGGGTGCCGTTATCAATTTGGACCCCTGTGTAACACGTTTCTGTCAAAAGACCATTTTGCCCTTACAACTTTGACGGCTCATAACTCCCTCGTTTGAGCTCCGTTTCTCGCGTTCTTGGTGGCGTTGGATTCGTATCGACGAGCACTTTCTAATTATTATGTTTTCAGGAAATAATTTCATCCATAAATTTTTATTTTAATTTATTTAATAATTTCCTATTTTTATCTTAAAAATTAAGGATATTACATTCTTCCCTCCTTATAAAAATTTCGTCCTCGAAATTTAGCTACATACCTATGTAAATAACTCGGATGGATCTTTCGCATCTCCTCCTCGGTCTCCCGAGTAGCCTCTGTAGTGAATGATCCGCTAAAGGACTTTGACCAAGGCAATGGTCTTATTCCTTAACTCCTTGACTCTTGTATCTAAGACGCGCACCGGTCTCTCCTCAAATGTCATGTCACCGTAGCTCTCCTGGGATCTCGCTCCAATACATGTGAGGGATCCGCACGTATTTCCTCACATAGACACGTGAAAGACGTCATGCACATTTCTTCACCGTGGTGGTAAGGCTAGCTGGTATGCCACTGACCCAACTCGTCGTAAGATCTCGAAAGGTCCAATATACCTGGGACTAAGCTTTCCTTTATTTCCAAACCTCAACACCCCTTTCATAGGAGAAACTTTCAAGAATACATGCTCGCCCTCAAAGAACTCTAAGTCCTTTCGCCTCTTGTCTGCATAACTTTTACTCGTCGACCGTGAGCCGTCGGTAACCTCTTAGAATGAGTTGAACTTTCTCTCGCACATTCTTCCACTAACTCGGATTTCACCACGCGTCTTTCTCCTACATCACTCCAACATAAAGGTGTCCGACAAGGACAGCCATAAAGTGCCTCATATGGAGCCATCCCAATACTAGCGTGATGACTATTATTATAAGCAAATTCCACCAAAGGTAAATGATCTTCCCAAAACCCTTCCAATCCATAACACAGCTCGTAGCATATCCTCAATAGTCCGATGGTCCTCTCGCTACCACGTCGTCTGTCGAGGATGGAATGTCTTAAATTTCGATCTCGACCACTAATGCCTCTTGCACGCTCTTCCGATATTTTGAGGTAAATCGCGTATCTCGATCCGATATAATTGTCGAGGGAACGCCATGTAGACCGACGATCTCCTTAACATATAATTTCGCTAAGCTATCCACGGTCGATTTTGTCCGATAGGAAGGAAATGAGCAGACTTGGTCAACCCGTCACAACTTGACCCATATCATGTCGTGGCCGTACGGCCCTCGGAAGACCTAGAACGAAGTCCATGGTAATATGGTCCCACTTCCACTCTGGAAGGTCCGGTGTCCGAAGTAGTCCCGATGGGACGCCGATGATGCTCGGCCTTGACTCCGCCGACAGTCAAACATCGTGCTACGCACTCTCCAACATCCTTTTCATACCATTCCACCGTAAATGCCTCTTGAGATCCCGATACATCTTCGTACCCCCGGGATGAATTGTATAAGGGGGATTGGTGTGCTTCTTGAAGTAACTTGCACTTCAATTCGTCATCCGGTACTACTGTAACCTCCCCTTAAATCTAACTCCTCCATCCGGTCCCCTCGAAAAATCTGTCTTATCTGTCGATCCTGTGTTTCCTTGTCTTTGCCTGTGCCTCTAAGATCCCGTCAAAGAACTTAGACCGAGTCGTCAAATTGGCAATCATCACACCGCCTTCCTACTCGGGGCATACGCAACGACATTAGCCTTCCCAGGGATGGTGCGTATGGTGAAGTCGAAGTCCTTGAGATACTCCATCCATCTCACGCCTCATATTCAATTCACTCGAGTAAAGAAGTACTTGAGGCTCTTGTGATCGGTGAATACCTCAAATCTCTCACCATAAAGATAATGTCTCCGGACTTCAACGCAAATACCACTGCCAATTCCAGTCATGTGTTGGGTAATTTACCTCATGTGTCTTCAACTGCCTGTACGCATGGCAATTACCTTCCCATGTTGCATCAACACCGCTCCTAATCCCTTGCCGAGGCGTCACAATAAACTACATAACCGCCGCCCCCGGATGGTAAGGTCAATCTTAGGAGCGGTAGTAAGTCTCCTCTTGAGCTCTTGGAAGCTCTCTTCGCAAGCCTCGGTCCATACAAATTGAGTGTCTTTCCTAGTCGTGGTGGTCAATGGTAATGCGATCTTAGAGAATCCCTCTATAAATCGACGATAATACCCCGCCAAACCGAGAAAAGCTGCGTATCCACCGTCTGTCTTGGGCCTCTCTGTAGTACTTGCCTCTACCTTTGTTGAATCCACGGCCACTCCATCTTTAGATATGACGTGGCCTAAGAAATGCACGGTCTACCTAAAAATCACACTTACCGAACTTGGCATACAACTCATGTCGACGAAGTGTGTCTAATACCGTGTGGAGATGCTCTCTCGTGTGTCTCATGACTAGGCGGGAATAAATCAAGATGTCATCCACAAATACAATCACGAACTTATCCAAATAAGCTCGAAAAACACGGTTCATTAGATCCATGAACACCGCAGTGCGTTCGTCAATCCAAACGGCATCACTTAGGAACTCATAATGACCATAACGACTCCTAAAAGGCGCCTTCGAGATATCCTCTTCTCTAACCCTCACCGATGATACCACGACCTCAAATCAATCTTGGAGAACACTTGTGCCGATTGGAGCCGATCAAATAAATCATCTATGCGTGGCAAAGGGTATCGGTTCTTTATAGTAACACCATTCAACAACCGATAGTCAATGCATAGTCTCGTGATCCATCCTTTTTCTTCACGAATGACTGTGCTCCCCATGGTGATCCACTCGCTTCCCGGATAAAGCCCTTATCCAATAACTCTTGCAATTGTACCCGAAGTTCTCTCAACTCTGCTTTGGAGCCATCCTATATGGTGCCTTAGAGATAGGCGATGTACACCAAGTCACCTATGGTGAAGTCAATCTCCCTACTTAAGGCAATCCCGGTAATTCCTCGCAGAAATACGTCGGCAAAATCACTGACAACATCAATCTCATCAAGTCAGTGGCTGCTCCTTTTCCTCAACGGGGCCACATATGCGAGGAATGCGTTACACCCTCGTGCATAAAATCGTGCCGCCTTCATAGCAGTAAATGATGCATGTACCGCTCGATCTTTCCTACCACGGAACACTATTTCTCGGTTGCCCGAGGTATAAGAAAAGTGACTTGCTTCTTTCTCGCGCCTACCATAGCACCATAGTTGGCTAACCAATCCATCCCAAGAATAACATCATAGTCTACCATGTCTAATAAGATGAAGTCTGTGTCCATACTCACGCCCCCGATATCTCTACGGTATATCTCTAATATATTCTCAGAAGCTCTCTGTCTCTCCCACAAAATGTCATAATATCTAATCCAAATGCTAGTTTGTGTACACATACATCCAGACAAGATGCAAAATACATGATATAAAAGAGTGTGTAGACCACCGTGTCAAAAAGAACTTTGGCATGTCTATCTCGAGACTAGAAGAGTACCTTCTACGACCTCGGTGTGATGCTCCGTGCCTCGCCCGATGAGATGGCAAATACTCGTCCCCGCACGTGGTGCGTTAGTTGCCTCCTCGCTCCCATCTCGTATGTCTCGCCCCTTAGGGCTCCCAATGAAATGGCCAACGTCTCCACGCTGAAACACCTGTATGGCCGTCTCTCGGTAAGGTGTATAGGGCTGTCTCCGTGGCTGGGGCCGTCTCTCGCCGCCGTGGTCGGTCGAATCTATTACACCCTCGCCCCGGTGCCAACCTCGCACCTATCACATCTCTTCCTCTCGGCGTCTCTCTTAAATTTGGCCCGTGGTGGATGACCCGATGCCCCATGTGTGCTCGCATAGCACCAAATGGCCGCTTGCCCTTAAAGGGCCGGGAACGCACTCCCTCTATTCCCGAGAGAGTTCTTCTCATGCATGGACGCCATATCGCGAAAGATCTCGCACGTAAGTGGGTCGAGAAGAAATCACGCGATCTCTCACCAAGGAGTCAACCCATCCACAATCCGTCGCTGCCTCGTGTCCGAGGCCGTGCGTGAGGTGCAAATCTCCTCGGCCGTGTAACCGGTTCGAGTACCGCCGAACCGTCATATCTCTCTCGCTCCGGGTGGCAAACTCCTTCTTCATGGACTGCAATGCATGGGGTGGAAAATACCGAGTGTCAAAAGCCCGTTTAAAGGCTGCCCATGTCATCGTCTCGCCTGGATCCGGGTCGGGTGAGTGTGAAAGTCTCCGCCACCGAAGCCGGCCTCACCTTTCGACAGTAGGAGGCTACTCTAACTTGATCATCTCGGTGAGATCTTCATAGCGTCGAATGTCCTCTCCGCCTCAAATAACCATCGTCACCTCTCGTGTTACCATCGCCATAAAAGGGTTTCACCATCTTTGAAACCTTTCCAATAATTTGTCGCCTTCTTAGAGTCACTCGTAGCATCACCCTCCGTGGCTCAGGTGCACCGATGGTTCCCTGTCTTGGTTGTGAGGACCGGAATCAAGAAACCATGGGTGCCACTTTAGGTGGTGGAATAGGGCCTGTTAAGCGTCACACCGGCCCCAACTCCGTCCGTATAAGTGGTACGAGTCCCGACATTAACCGATTCAATAACTCCCCATCTCGATCCCCTTGATCGCAGGACTCACAGTGGAGCCATGGGTGTAGCAGGGGTAGACCTTGTCCTTCTCCGAGGAGCCATCTGTTAAAATTTTACATGTCACTAAGTGTAAGTTCCTCTCTCATCTTTTCTCTCTCTACAACTATTATGGACTCAAGTATTCACATATAAATGGACATTCACAAGGATTATGATGGACTAGACTGGGCTCTGATACCAACTTTGTAACACCCCGGATTTTTAAGACAATTTTTTTTTTTTATAATGTAATGGCAATTTAAATAAGAACATTTGGGATCCCATGAGAAAAGATTTATTTAACATTTTACTAAACCTATCTCAAAAACTCCGGGTGTTAATTTTCCTTTCACAAAATGGCGTACATGTAATTTAAACATAAATAAATAATCCACGTATAAATCAACGTCAAATAAATAGGCGCCTTTATTTTAAATCAAATAAACATCCAAAAGACAAGAATAATATGGCCTGGTGGTCTATCCATCATAACATCCCATATAAATGTCCAATATATATCCAAAGATCTAAATCACATCCAAATATAAAGTATGCAAATTCCATAATAAAATTCAAATGATAATCCCCACTAATGACTCACATTACTTTCTAAAACTATAGGGAAACTAGTCTTCAAGCCTCTCAAGGTTTATCAATGCTCCTTTGCCTTTCCTCGTTATCGCGCTGAGATCTAAGGCATTGCAAAAACAAAGCAATGCCTCAAAGAAGCTATCGCTTGTGTAGGTACATAGACAATTAATGTAATAATTGAAAGAAATAATGAACAAGCATTTATGAAAAGTATAACATTTATGGAAATAGTGATATCATAATGCCATGTTCAAATAAATGCCAATTTATTCCATATGCTAAAACATGAAATTCACTTGAGTTAAAACATGACATGAATCAATAAATGGAGCATACAACAAGAATAAGGGCACCCTAAGGTAATGGGTCCCACCACATCGCACGAACATCCCCGATCGAGTACACATAGTCAACCTCGAGTGTGTCACACCTGTGCATACCATCTATAACCATGCTCATCATACATGCACACATAATAAGAATATGGGCCATCATGCCTGCAGCTGGCAACCCTCCATGGGTATCAACCACCGCCGCTCCCCGTCGACACCATAACGGAGACTTAGCGTCTCGTCCCCATGGAAAGGCTCGGGGACCGGGTAGTGTGGACTATCCATGTTACCAAACCCCTACCGAATGCCATCTATGCAAGGTGTGTCTATCATATCACAAACTCATCACATCATAATCTCGGAAGGTGGGTGGCCTAGGCCCTATCCCTCCCAAGATGACACCCACCGGCGAGAGCACCCGAGTCATCAAATATAAAACACGGAAATCATATGTATATGCTAAAACTCGAGAGCACTTATAGCTTGCAATCCCCAAGACATGCCCCTCATCCTCGGGGTTAGCCTATAAAAGGACCCAAATACTAAGCCTCTATACTCATTTCCATGTAAATCCATGCATTTTCTATATATATAATAAGAAATAAATCTCTAATTAAGCATAACTACTTAACATCATGCTTATAAAAGCAGCTTTAAATAAGTTTATTCAAGAAAAGAATTCAATTTGGAATAACCATCCTGTACGCAATGTCGCATGATATCCATGGTAAATAAAAATCGCACTTTAAAACACAATCACACATGATGCTATGTTTTAAAACATGGTTTAAAAATCAAGGCAAAACATTAGTTGTCGTCACCTACCTCACAGGGAGATCACTAGCTTGCTAATAACTCCCTTTAATTGGTATATTCAAGTGCACATGTACATGTCACATCACTATTTTAAAATTTTTCTAAATAAAAAGTGGTCATTTCTAAGTTTTTAAGTTAAAACTAGGTCCGCGTCGTCAATACGGTCACAACGCCTCTTCCGGATCGTGATTTGGACCTCTAGCTCCCAAAATCAAGTTTTAATGAAAACTACGCAGGGGCTCGCCGACCACCATAAGGTGGTTTAAAACCGGCGGCACCCTTTTCCGCCGGTTTATACCGACGTACTCTGGCGCACGAAGACGCACGGCCGCGTACGCCGCACGGGACGCGCGCGCCGCGCGTTTCGGCACCGTGACGCACGCGCGCGTGCGTCACGGCTGCCGACGCGCCGCGTCCCGGCCCCACCGCGATGCCCAACGGCGGGGGCGTCCGCACGCGCGTCGCCGCGCACGCGTGCGATGCGGCGACCGCCATCCGACGTCGTCTGCTGTGCGTCCCGGCGTGCGTCATGGCGTCAAGGCGCCGACGCGGCAGATTGACAACGTCCGGAGAAGACGACCGGATTCCTGCCGCTTCTCCCATGAGCTGCAGCTCCGTTTTGCGCGATTTTTGCGCCATTTTCTTCAGAATTCTCTCTAGAATCCATTTATGCCCTCCTTTTGCACTAATTTTCTCAAAAACCATGGTTTTTAAACGATTTTTCCCAAGTTCCTAAAAACCTCTCTAGGTACTGGTTTTTGAGTTTTCTGGGCAATTCCACCGTTGGATCACTCCCAAATTTAAAGGGTATGCTCTTGGGTCTCTTGTGCACTAGTTGGACGGTGCGATTTCCAAACAGACAACGTTTGGTCTATGAAATCACGCTCCAACAGTAGCGTGCACAAAACCCCCAAAATCCAATTTTTTCCTAATTTTTAAATGGTTTTCTAATTAATTTTCTAATTAATAAATACATAAAAACATAGGTTTTGAGGCTTACCTTGCACCTGGCCGGAGTTGCTCGTGTTGCCGGGGCTCCACTCACGGAAAATTCAAGTTTTTACGTGCTAGGGTTTTGCGTAACATTGCAGAAAACGCTCAAAGTGGAGCGTCTTGTCAACCCTGAGGAGGGTAGACATAAAGCCAGAGTCCTGTGGGGAAGAGAACCTCTTCCATTCACGCCTCTTTCCACGTCTCTCCGGCGATTTTTCCGGCACTGGTAGAGTCGTGTGGCAGACGGGGTGCCGCATCAATTTGGGCCCCTGTGTTACACGTTTCTGTCAAAAGACCATTTTGCCCTTACAACTTTGACGGCTCATAACTCCCTCGTTTGAGCTCCGTTTCTCGCGTTCTTGGTGGCGTTGGATTCGTATCGACGAGCACTTTCTAATTATTATGTTTTCAGGAAATAATTTCATCCATAAATTTTTATTTTAATTTATTTAATAATTTCCTATTTTTATCTTAAAAATTAAGGATATTACAGGATCAGATCAAAAATGAATTACCATAAGACTAGTTGCAATATTGTCATGCTCTACTAGTACTATAGCATTCCTAGAGAACTCACATTATCAAGGCATTGCTCAGCTAAGCAATAAAAAAGTGTATAATAAAATCTCCTTAAATTAATATTTAATAAATTAATTATTTTGTCCAACTTGGGCTATCATGGAAAATCAATAATGTCATTAAACTAATAAAATCATATGAGAAAATAAGAAAAGATAAAGGCAAGAGATCATTTACACAAGAAAAAAAATTGTGGTTGTTAAAGAGGATATAAATTATAGAAAGTAAAAAGATAATATTCAAAAAGAAAAAGTAGGAAAGTCGTAAAATTCTAATAAATTAATAAAAATAATACGCATCCCATGCATATTAATTTAAAAGAGTTATTCGAAGAAAAAAATCCTCTCAATTAATAAAAACTTTACGGTTTCAAGACATGAAAACAGCCTCTTGCAAAATGCAAAGTAAGGCTGCGTACTATTGACTGTTATAGTCTGCCCCTTTCACGAACCCCATATGCAGGAGCTTCATGCACCGAGGCTGCCCTTTTTCTGTCCTGTCGTAGAGCACGTTTAACTTCCACAGATCCAAGGCATTGTTAACCCAACTGAAGAAGCATTTCATAATCCTCACGATTTACTTACCGCAAGATATTAGAAGCCAGATGAAGAGGCTAGATCAACCAAAGTGGGGCACCTCGTTGAAACTAACTGTGTGGTTGCGCATTACTTGTCAATATTAAGCACTCGTCGGGTCTTTAGGAGTACTTTTTTGAGGTAGAAAACGCAAGGTCTGCAAGAGTACAAAGTAATGCGTCATTAACTGCGTAGAATTTGGACCAAGAAAAGACATTTTCCAACTTAAGAATCATGATGCAGCAACTAATGAGGTCGCATTTGAAGTCTGATCACTCTAAACTCTATATTGTATAGTCTGTTGCTATGGGCGGAGATTGATTGTAAAGACAAGGAAGCTCATAATGTGACCACTACGCTTTCTCAAGATAGGGACGTATTATAGCTTTTCAAATGTCGTCTTACTTCTGATATGAAGGAATGTAGTTGCATAATGACTTTAGGGATTAGCTTTGACTTTTAAAACAGGTGATTTGGATGGTAAGCTTCTTTTTGATGAAGTGGTAGAGATTGGTGAAGGGTCCATCAAGATATCGATCAGCTATGCACTGAATTTTATATGAAGTGGTGAATATCCTCTCCAATTTGTTTATGTGACAGATAATTGTTTATTCTTTTGGTTTTCTCCGTGGAATTTGTGTACAATGGATGAGGGTAGTGACCATGTGGGGTCGACTCGTTTCAACTGATCTATATCATATAGGTGGTAGGCAGGCTTTGCTTGCGCCATCTGACAGTTCTAAAACAATGTTCCACCATTAATCAACAACCTCTCAACAAGTCAACAATGGAGAATTTCATGTATAGCCTATCCCTCGAACCTTACTAGGTAGATAAGTGGTTTTGATAGCTGAAAGGACTGTGGGTTTCTTAAAATATCGATACTATCTTTGTCTTTGACAACATAGCAGAATACACAACTAAAACGTGGCCTAGACCCCTCTTGAGTGGTGTATTGGAATTCAAAGGTTTGGTGTAAGATTGTGGCGTAGTGACACGAGTGAGCCTCGATCATGAAAGTCGCAAGGTTGAGGGTGCTCCAGTGTGCGTGGGTGCCTTTTTTTAAGAAAAAAGAACGCTATGATAGATGGGTGAATGCCCTACAGTTTAGCCTAGTAGCTTTAGGAGGTTAACTATTGTGCCACTGCGCCACAACTTGTACACTCTGCTAGGATTACTTTCCCCAAGGCAGGGTGTTTCCTTGACCATATAGTATCGAGCCCATTTTGGGCAAATGTTTTGTTCACAAGGAAAGTTAGCCTCGTCTAGAGAGGATCCATTGAATAGGTTGGATCACAATGGGCTTAAGACATGGGTAAGGACTCAGTTAGCCAAGTTTCGAGTTTTACCAACCTTGGAGCCAATACGAGGAATTATGGTCCCAGTCAAGTGGCTTGACTATCCTAGGTGCTATTCTATACAGCATGGTTAAAATTAAGGATGTCGGGTAATAGAAAAGATCGGACTAGCCCAATAATCCAGACTAAACAAGACACAAGCATTGTATCTTCTAGCCCTATAATGGCCTTTTTACATCAATTATCAATATAATTGATCTATGAACCCTTTTTTTCCTTGAAAAATGGTTAGATTTTATTGATTTGGGGAAGAAAACCCCTCCCGTGGACATACATGATAGATGGAAATGATCACTTGTACGTGGCTAAAACTAGTGATATAAACTAGTAATAAAAAGACAGGGATATAAACAACTTAGATCCGCAATCATTCTCCACAAACGAGAACACTTTAAGATCATAACCATCTAATTCTTGGCTCAGAGTTCAACTCCTCCTTTTGCTAGATTATCCACTAATTCGTTAGCGGATTGGAGCATGTAAGAAGTGATCTATTAACTGGGCTGAATGCATATCCAAATATTATAACGAAATCATCCATTTACATTTTATACAATCTACAAAATCTAGGATATCTTTATGCAATTTTGGTTGTCACTTTTGTTGCTCTTTTCCTGCATTCAATCCACAAATTAAGTTACTAAATAAATAAAAGAGTTCATCTGTCAATATCTTATTTCTAAGTGTGAAAACTAACCAATTGTTGGCAGCAAGTGATTGAGTTCAGTAATTTCTCATATAAATTTAGTGACTCTAGAGATATAGTAACATGGAGAAGATAAAATTATTTGAAGCACAGATGGAACCGGAAGCATCCCGTGTTTCAAAGAGAAGAGGATGGATTATTCACATTTCATCCACTAAAAGGTACTTCTGGTTTGACCGTGGATGTCCCATGCCTGGCTCGAGACTTCCTGTTCGAATGGGTTATTATTCAAATACCTCGGATTTTATCTAGACAAACTGCACTGGCCCATACCCCATCTTATTTAAGAGCCCGAATGCAGCCCACCTGGAAAAAGATGGGCTTAACTCACCAGATCAGCCCGGCCTGAGGTCACAAAGCACAATGCTTGCGTGTTTCTCAGCAAGTGAACTTACGTCTACTAACAGCACCATTTCTAATTAATGCAGATCCAATTGAAAAAGTTGAAAACATGGCAATAATCACCCCGGTGTAATCAACATTTTACCCCTCCTGGGAATGCATGGGAATCTGTTATTTATATTGTTGATCTTGGAAACTTTCTTGAAGCGACAAATAATCTTGGTTCCATGCCGGATATGGAATTCGATCCCACTGCATAGACAGAACTACCAAAGCTAGTGGTTTAGCTTTTCCAGTAGAACGTCAAACAAGATTTAACGGATGAAGGGGCTAGGGTTAATGCCACACTTGCACCAGAGCCTTCTTAAGAGCAGTGGCTCAAGGAGTCTCACATTGGTGACCAGGGTTGGTGGCTGTGCACAGGTTTGTGCCGTCTAAAAAGTAAAAAACCCTTGCAACATACTTAAAATTTTCAGGTAAATGTAATTTTGAGTTAAATTTATGATCAAGGTTGATGACTGCATAATCTTATATTTATGTGAATAAGCAGGAATGATCCTAGCAGCCATAATCTTTTGAATAGAACAGCTTGTGCACTGGCACGAAGTGGAGCCTTGGTGCAATGGTAGAGTTGTAGTCGTGTGACTTGAGGTTACGGGTTTAAGGTGTGAAAACAACCTCTTGCAAAATGCAAGTTAAGGTTGCATACCATTAACCCTTGTGATTCACTCCTTTCCCAGACCCTGCATATGTGGCAGCTTCGTGTGCCGAGGCTGCCCTTAGCTCATGCACTGGAACCGACTTGGATAAATGATGACGTCTCATTCATTGGAGATACATGCGACACAATTACAATTGTCTGTATGAATGCAAATTCAAGCTTTTACATGTGTGTACATGTGGGACCTAGATTGGTGATCAAAACTTCAATCCCCTGTCCTACCTTAGATAGGTGATGCCCCGAAAACCTACTCCATTGGGTGATCTTAATCCTCCCAGTGGTCAAACTTCAATCACCATAAGGTTTTAATTCATGAGCAATCCATTTTATACTCCAAAAGTCCTGATAGGAGTCCACGTAAAAAAGCATCAGAGGTTGGAAGGAGTCCCTACTACCTTTTAACCATGTTGTTGGAAGATCTAAGTTGTTATCTTGTTTGGACTATAAACATTAACCCTAAAAAATAGATGAATTTGGATTATCTCATAACTTATTTTCCTGGTTTGAAAATCTTTTAAAATTTTGATTAAATTATTTATAGGAAATTAGTCATGACCGTAGGAGTCCGAGCTAAAAATAATGACTATAATAGCCTAACTTTGATTAAATTTTCAGGTATTTCAGTTCGTTCCATGGCTTTCGCCAGAGGTAAGCAAAATAAATGCCGTTCGGTTAAACGATGCTATGTCCGAGGAATCGTGGTCCTCCAGCCACTGAAAATGATTTAAAATCTTGAATAGGCTTTTTCAAGTTTTCACATGTAGATGTTCCTCCTTTTGCCACTCTATATTCCTCTTGCTTTGTATTGACCAGGCAGCATGGAAAACTGCCCGTGAAGTAGGGCTATTCTTGTTAGCTCATAGACAACCTAAAAATTATTTTGAAACTCATGGTTTGGATTTCTTTCGTTGACATTATCTACACATAATGCCATCTTTTCTAGCTTCCCTTCTTTTTTTATTCTTAAAATTGGGCTCTAATCACTTTAGAGGAATCACTTTTCCTTTGATTAAGTCTTTAGTGGCACACATGGCCTGCGTTCTATTGGCACACATGGCCTCCTCTGGTATTGTGCTAATAGTCTCTTTTGTAAAGGTACTCTATAGGTTACTATTTATATGATCATTATTTGATGGAATACATTTTTACAGGTACACTTTATTTGTTACAAAGGAATCCAATAAATAAAAAAAAGGGATCCCGTAAGATTACACGCTAATGAGCGTCGATGAAGTAGGTGCTGCCTTTTTTCATTCATGCTGATGATCTTTTATGAATTTAAGCGTTCTTGGAATGGCTTATAGGCTGGGTATCAAATTTTATACTCATTAAATGCTTTTAGCATGTGGTTAAGATCAACCAAATGCGTTAATTTATTTCATGTCGTCAAATTTTTATATGATGAACATGATGAACCACATAGATCTTTCAAAATAAGACTCCAGGACAGTGTCTACTCCATCAGACGCCCATAACATCAAGAAGAATAGCGATTGAATTATTAGGTATCACTCTCATCGCTATTATCAGATCACAGTGGGATATTGTTTATGATCAGGGTCATTAAAATCTAGAAAATCTAATGAAATTATCCCATCCCAATTTGACAATGTTTGCAGCTTAAACTGGGATTTCAGGCCTCAAATTGGGAAGATCAGATTTTAGAATAACACATTTGCAATACACAGATGATCTTGTTGTTTTCACTGGTAAATCAATGGACCAGACTTCTAATTTGAAAGTTATTATGAGGTGCTTTGAACTAGTATCTGAGCAAAAGGTTAAATTTTTTAAGTCTAGCATTATGGTTCTCCTACATCAGGCGGACGAGGTGAAAGAATTTGCGGATTTTATTGGGTGTAAGCAAGCTTCCTTACCGACCACTTACCTTGGATTTAGCCTTTTCGGTTGGAAAATCTTCCTTAGCAACATGGTCCACGATATTAGAAAGAATAAAAAGAAAACTTTTATGCTGAAATCGGAAATATTTATCTCAAGGTGGCAGAATTTCTCTTGTCAAAGCCTCTGTGGGTAAAATTCCCACCCATTCCCTTCTTTTTTTCGTTATCCAGCAACGGTTGTGGAAAAGAGTACCGAGAAGGTTTTTAAAAGATTTCATCTCATTAACCGGGCTACCGTTTGTACGCCAAAAAGTGCAGGAGGGTTGGCTATTAGATCTGTCAAACACTTCAATTTGGCTTTGCTTATGAACTGGGCTTGGAGGGTAAATCATAATCATCTTTGAAGACAATGCATAAAGTGTTATATGGTTCAGAATTGGGCACCTGGATTTCTTCAACAAAAAGTTTCCATGGCTTGAGATTCAAAAGTTATTTCCTGATTTTCAGGGACGTATACGTTACCAAGTTAGAAGGGTGATTGTATTAAATTTTCGAAAGATGTGTGGATATGATGTCTTTTATTCAAGCAGTTTATGCTTCAGCCAAAAGTTGTTACTTGAAAATGGTTCTTCGATCTGTTGGAACTTTCCTTTAACAAGGAGGGACTTGTTTTACACTATTGAAATGGAAAATAGATTATGTGAGCTTGCAGATTTACGTTTCATCAAAGACTGGGGCTTGGATAGGAGGAAGTGGCCATTGGATACTACAGGAGTTTCATCGGTTGCATCGGCGTTTAACTCACTAATGAAGGTCACTCACGCACTTCTATATCCAAAGTCTTGGGTTGGAATGCTCCTTCAAGAATCCAATGTTTAGGATTGAAAACGGGGTGGTCCAAGTCCCACACAAAATTTCTTAGAAAGTAGAGGATGGAACCTTGCAAGTTTTTGTTACTTGTGGGGATAATGTAGATGTCAATAATATTCTTCTTCATTGCAACTTCTCAACTAGAGTATGGTCTCAGCTTCTCAACTGGTTCAAAGTGAATTGGGTTATGCACAATGACGAGTGGGCGGTGATTGTTCCACAGAACCCTGTGGCCGTTGGCGATTACGTTAACTTGGTAGTGGAGAAGGTGGAACGAGGATAGGCGAAGAGACCAGTCCATCGTTGAGAGACACACCTCTATGATCTTTTGAATTGCTGGTGGTTTAAATCTAAGTCAAGCAAAGAAAAAAGAACTTTGGAGATGGTATATGCAAGCCTCGATATGGCTAATTTGGAAAGAGAGAAACAAACGATTATTTCAGGGTCCACCGACCTTCAGTGAAGGAGTAGCTGACAGAATTAACAGGACTTCAAGGATTATTGATTTCAGAAATTTTTCGGTCACGGAGATCTTTTGATTATATGCACCTTAATCCCAAGCCAAACGCCATTGCTGAATGGGTGAAACCTTACTCTGGGGCGATGAAGGTTAAGTTTGATGGCTTAGTACTGGTACTCTTTGCTCCTGCAGGTATTTGGAGGAGTTATTCGGAATCATGAAGGTGAGGTTCTTATTGAGTTTGCTGCACCAATTGGCATCAAATATGTAATTGAAGCTGAGATAACAGTGGCCAAAACAGGAATTCTTATTGCCAACAGGTTCATGGGGTGTCATTTGATCATTGAAGGTGACTTGAAAATTGCCATCGGATCGGATTCTGTGGGCTGCCATTTTGCAAATGTACTTGATGAAATTGAGGATACTTTGGCTCCTCGTTTCTTCTCGGTTAGACATATTTCGAGATATGCTAATGACTAAGCTGATTCACTAATTCGAGAAGGGAGTAATGCATATGGGATGTGGATTCTTACTACCCGGTTAGAGGCCACTTGGGCATTCTAAGTTCTTTCCTCCTCTCTGCGCCTTTTTACATTTTGTTCATTTTCTGTATGTGCTTCCCAAGATCTCCTTGATCGTGGTCTTCATTTAATATAACTACCTACTTTTCCTACCCAAAAAAAAATTGTTTGCAGCTTGAACAAAAGAATCTAGAATTGCGTCTCTAGGGGTATGTCAAGAAACAAACGTGACACCTTTCTAGTAAAAAATTCTATCCATTTATAGATTAAAGCTGGTTTCAGTTGCACGTCCCTTTCTGATCCAACAAGTTGTCGAAGCCAAACTCTTCTTTGATTAGTGACATAGATATTTGGAGGATGTGGCAAGCATTTGAGTTTGTCATGGGAAAAGATGGGAAGATGGAGACTTAGCATGGGCATTTGGAACACTCGATAAAAAATTCTAGATATTTTTGAGCTCTTGACAATCACAGCTTTCGTCCTCACTTGATATGATCAAACAGACAATTCTACACATTAGAATTCTCAATTTTTAGTTGATCAAAGGGTCGACTAATGACGAACTTTCATCGGAGAGATCGGTGTAATTCGGCGTGAGGGACCTTCGATCTTGTCAATTTGCTCGGCTTGACTTGTACAACAACTCATACATCTTACTCGTTTTTCAAGTGCCTTCTCTAATTCTTACTACAAGTGAAGGCTACGTCTGGGCCATCTCCCATTATCAGTGCCTAGTCTTGCGGCCTGATTGATGTTTGATATTGCTACTGCTTAATCACTTACCAGTAGGCTCGTGATCTACTGTATTTCTCTTATGGGTATATATTGAGCCAACCACCTATAAACCGATCTTCCTCTATCTTAAACTTGATTTAGTTTAAATAGTCTTCCTTTGACGGTATATTCGCGTGGTTATGCCAAGAATGTATTATATTCTAAAGAGAAAGAAAAATTGATTGTAGGCAAAGTATAGGGTTAGTCAACAAAGACCAGCTAGGGGGACTCCCTAATGCCTACCCACAATATAAAGACAAGAAAAAACACATGGCTAGGTAGGTAGGGCGCTCTTCCTATCCTTTTCCCAGACCATAATGCTTTCATATTATCTTGGTTTAACAATATATTACTCAATTTCCCAATTATTTGTAACAAATAGCATTTGATTAGTCTTTCTTCTATGACTGTAGTCTTTGCCCTTTACTTCTTTTTATTTCCACGAATTCAACTCCAAATTGGCTCACTTTACTGCCTCTCTCCGCTTGTTTCTCGCAAACTTTTTACAACACGAAGATGTACACGTGCTAGATAAGTATATAAAAAGAAAGAAAAAAAAAAGTACAAGGGTCACACCACAGCCACAGCGGTACAATGCAAGCTCGGCAAGTTCTCCAGTAACTCGAACTTCAACAATGAAGCCTTCGGCTTCGGTAGCCGGTCGGAAAAAATTGCGGAGAAGTCGCACTTAGTCTCAGTCCTCTCACAGGTGCCAAGCCATTTGGCTTGCATATACTTGTGCTTCCTCCATGGGCCCATGTGCATCTTGTTCTCCTTCATGCATCTCTTTGCAGCCCCACATAAGATCTTAATTACTGTTTTCAATCTCTCTTCCTTTCCGACAAACACTTGCGGAAGACGTTCAATTAGCTTATTGTACTCTGGACTAGCCCTGGCCATCTCGAACTCTGCTCGGAAGTCTACTTCGAGCACCACTCTCACCGCCCCCTTTTTGGCGTTTGTGGTATCAACAACATCCAGGTACGTGTGTTCTCCTGCATGGATGTCAAATGAAAATTGTCACTGACTATGTTTTATGAAATTAATAAACAAACATGAGAGAAATGACATTAGCATGGCTGAATTTACCAATTCTCTATTTCTGAGCATAACATAATGCATTGTGCATGAAGCTCCAGTGCATGCAGTGGGCAGATTACAAAGGATATATAATATGCAACCATATCTTATATTTTTGCAAGAAGCTGTTTTAATGACTCTAATCCGTGACACGACAACAATTCTACCATTACTCCAAAGCTACCTTTCTTTCTATTAATATGACAAATTACTTAGATCTTGTAGAAAAATACTCTAAGGACAGTGTCTACCATGCTTAGAAGCATGTTGCGTTTTTCCACGCCAACTCGATCCTTAGAGAAGATGTTGATAGCTAAAGGTTCGATTGGCAAAGTCTGGCATTTTTATTCGTAAAACTTGTTCTTAATTGGATAAACAAGGAGAGAATTATTGGGACTTAAAAAATTCTGGAAGCAGAGACATCACAGGAGGTTCTTTCCTTATCGGACCAAAATGCCATGCCATCGAAGGCCAGTGTTTACGGCCGACTGAAGGGCATGTTTGTCATTTCGTTAAAAGCATCTAAACTCTGAAAATACTCGACGCCGTCTGCCGGGTCTTGGCCTGACGTGGAAATCATCCGGATGGAGGCGTCCAACCGACAACATGGGGATACTTTCGTCGTTTAAAACTCGAAATATGAAATGAAAGATCAAAATAATGGGAAATTCCGGCCTCGTTTACCTGCTGGAATATCCGGCGAGCTTCTCCACTTAGACTTGCATATGGAAATGTTGTGACCGGCGTTGCGCAGGCGATCCGATACGTCTCTCAGCAAGCAGTTTCGGCACACTCCGGCGACACGTTTCGGGCATATACACACAGGCTCTGTAGAACGGCAATCACTTAGGGCCTGTTCGGTGTCTTGCCGGATTTTTGCCTCCAACGAGCTAGTCCGGTACAAGGACCCCTGGAAATAAAGGGAAGACGAGCTAGAATCAAGACCAAACTCTCGCCACGAAAACTAGTAAACATTGATATTGTAAAGTCTTCCTGGTATAGTATTTCACGAAACAATTATCCTCAGAGCACCTTTTTGGATTAAGCTATACAAGATATCATCGCATTTGAACAATCCTAATTATTTGTTTGAGGTCTTTGAAAACTGAAATAGAAATAAAATGATCCTCAAAGAAGCATAGGCCGTAAACATTCAATGGTTACAAAATTTGATTTCTAGCCTATCTAATCTATTTAAAACATTATGAATGGCTTACACCTGCAAAACATAATCATCATGATTAAGTAAAGGTAATCCTATTCCTTAAGTGTGTGATAGTGTCTATACCTACTAGAACTCAATCCAAATAACGTCTACGTGCTCTCTTTTTTCTATACATGCTTTTTTAGATCTGTGCCATTCATCATATTATCCATGCCAAAATAGTTAATGCAATATAAATCAACGCATTTGAAAGATGCTAACTGCTTGTTTTGGGCCTTTGAAAGAATTAACAAAAATAGATGGTCACTGTTGTTTGTTTTCAACCATAGGCTAAAAGCATCTAATGAATATAAAATTTGATCTCTGGCCTATCTAAGTCATTGTAAACATACAAGGTATCACCATGCATGAAAAATAGGGTGTAGATGTCTTTTCACTCTCAAGAGAGAATAGATGTGTACTGGGACTCTTTCGTTTACTTTTAGAATAAGAAAATTGGAATTAATGTTAAGATAGATTGAAACTTTTAACATTGAAGCATTATCTATATATTTTTATTTTTATTCTTTTTTTTACTTTTGAACAAAAAGTATTATCCACTTATAAGTGTAATATATGAAAGAAGTTCATTGTTAGGAATTGCATATTACTTTCTCTACCTCTAGCACTAGGACATTAGGTGGGTCTTATATCATTTGTCTTGGTTTAGGTACATGAAAGAGTATACAGTGAATTGCTGGATTTTGCGGATGGAGATAGTTGAAAGGAAACTGCTATATCTTTTGTCTTGCTAAATGCAAATACCAAAATACCCCCATCCATTATGGACTGAAACAATTTACAGCCAAAATGCACTGGCGGTAAGAAAAGAAGGGAATCCAAGATGACAACTTACCTTGAGAAGCTTATGCTGCGACTCCCAAAACGCCTTTCGTTCGGAATTTTCTTCCACTTCTTCATCTCCCTCGTCTATGCTGCCGTCGCTACTAGAACTCTCCGGCGACCCTTCTTCGAAAAACCCCAAAACCATATCTGCAAGACTGGTCCCTCCACCGGGGAACTTCACCCCCTCAACCAAGTTCCGGCCACCCACCGGAGTTCTCCGGATCACCATCAGATCGGCCATAAACCTTAAAGGCTTGCAAACTGAATCTCTATCGCTTCCACCGAGATCCGAGCCGTATGATTGTCCTTTATATAGCTTTGATTCCCCATTGATTGGGACCTACCAGCCAACGTGGACGAACTAGCCGCGGCGAACATGAGCGAAAACAGATCAGCATCAACGTGGGTCTAACGGATTGGTTTCCCAGCACCCGGACTCGGTTCATGAAAACGGATTGGATTGTACCAGCGAGGATCCACGTCAGGTCCGGGTCCAATAATTCGACTACCCAGATGCGTCTGGATATGCGCGAATATTCAGGATATTATATTTTCAGTTTTTTATTATTTTATAAATGTTTCCTTTGCTTTCGAGTAATAAATAAACAAAATACTAAAATATTAAAACGGGATGTGCCTTATCCTGATCTCTCCCCAAGCAATTACATGAGAGCAATCTGATGCCAGACGGGAGTTTCTGTGACGTGTCCTTATCCAAGGACTTGGATCCAAAGGATTAATGGATAAATGTGGCCCACTTGAGGTCAGTGATTTTAACCCAGCTAACGCCCCCATAAAGGGAATTTAAAAAAGTACATATTTTTTGTTTAGTTGACTATGATGTCCTTGCTTTATTCTCTCCGTGGAGCTTTATTTGGATGGGGACCCAAGGATGATTGCGTAATTTGGGTGGGTGCTTTTCACTGTGGTACCTGCAATTCACTGTGGTACCTGCAACTGATAGATACAGCTTAAAAGATGTAGGTAAGTGTACCTTTTGCCGGTATATATATATATATATATTAACCGTACCCTAAAATATTATAGTGTAAAAAAATCATCTATATTTTGTTACAGCTATGTTTTGGAAGATAGTGAAACTTATGTGAGCCTGGATATGTACTGTGTGTGTTTTGTCTTTTATCTTTTTGCATTTTCATAACACTTTCATGACTCCCCGGCACCCATTTGAACTTTGAATATTCATTCCCTGTCAAACTTCGCTAGATCCATTGAAACCAGCGATGTGATCAATCATGAAAACATCGGCACAAAAACCAAAGACTTGTTACACGGACCTGTAAATGCCTATTGGATGTTGTATGCAAGAAACATTGAGTACAAATCAAAAGCAACTCTTTGTGGCGCTCTTCAGTCCTACATATAATATAAAGATGCTTAGGCTCAACTGAGGCGGCTTCCCTAATCCAGTTTATGCGAATATGCCAGCAGATTAGTGAGGAATAATCCAGCATCGTCCGGTCCTTAAGATGCGGTTTCAGGGAAAGGTGAAGATTAATAGTCCTGTTGAAAATCATGAGATGGAGTCGATAGCATGGACTACTGACTGAGAAACTGGAAACAACCTAAAGGGCAGCCCCTGTGCACTAAGCTCCTGCCTATGCGGGGTTCAGGAAAGGGGCGAACCACAAGGGCCTATAGTAAGTAATTTTACCTTACATTTTGCAAGAGGCTGATTACACGTTTTGAACCCGTGACCTGAAAGTCACATGACGACAACCTACACCGAAAACAACCTACTTACACTATTTCAGATCGTAGAAACACACCACTAACAATGTCTGAGTCTGCTGAAGCAGACCTCTCCTAAGCAATGCGTTAAAAGAGTCCACTTGGTGATCCTCGTAGTAACGAAATGGTCCACTTTGACAACTTCTACAGCTACAAAATTCGCAGAATATCTGAACCTTTTTGGCATAACACAAAGATTCCGAATCACTGTTCTTTTGTTGATCTTACAGGGAACACAACCGCAAATGTTTCCCTAGTTCGTTGCCTTGAGCACTTATCCTAATCTGTAACTATACTCTGCTGTAATGTATGAAGTAAGCTGCTCCTCCAGGGTTGGAGAACTCAGTGGAGTTGGTTAACGATATTGTCTCACAAGCAATGGGCTGTGGGATCGAATCCACTCACCATTCAGGAAAAGAAATAAATAAGTTAGCTGCACAAAAAGCGAGAATCCCATGTTACCTGGTTCTCCTAATTAGGGTACCAAAAGAGCTAATCACAAGCTCCGCTTGGTGCTCACTTAACCCTTGTACATGATGCTGTTAGTCCAGTTATGCATTTCTCAGCCATTGGTGCTAAGCATCACCATGGGGAGCTTTGGCGTAGAAACTACCTCTAACAAAAATGTGAAAAAAAGCTACGTACGATAGACTCTTTGTGATCCGCCCTTTTCCCAAACGTTATATACACAGGAGCTTCATGCACCAGGCTTTCCTTTGGTACTAAACATCACTTTCTATCTACGGGGACCTTTAGATGAATCTATGGGCCTGCTGATTTAGACTGGAAACATCCTACTTGAAACGTTTTACTCACGTAGAAAAATCCCACTTGTAATATTTGTGTTTGCTAAAGTGGACATCTCCCTGCAATTAGTTAAACAAGTCCACTTGATAATCCAAGTAGTTATAAAATTATCCACTGGGCTACTCCCTAATTACAAAATTGTCTAAATTAATCGAATCTTTTGTCGCATAACGCAGACTACAAATCAAATTCTTGCCTTTATCTCTAAAGGCCCTTCCCAAACATTTCCTAATCGCTTGCCTTACGTCGACTGTTGCAATATTCTGCAAATAATTGAATCTTCTTCCCCATAACACAGATTCCCAATGATGTTTTTTGGCCGACCGGTCCCAAAAAATTTCCCCGAATCCGATCTTTGTACCTATACTCGATGACAGTGCACCAAGCTAGCTGCTTCTACAGACTCTTGCGGGGTGCAAAATGCAAGTCCCATATTACTTAGGACTGTTAGTGTTCTAGAGCTCATGAATTCTGGGCCTCAGCATTGGTGAATGACGACTTAAACTCGTAGTGTTCCAGAACTCAGGAATGAAAGCAATGCCAAAAATTCCGAATTTTGGCATTCGTGAATGCAAAAGGGCAGGAATTTCTGGTTTAGCGTAAAAAAAAGGGCAGTCTTGGTGCACGAAGCTCCCTCCCATGCGGGTTCGGGGAATTTCTGGTTTAGTGTAAACTAGCGAAAAGAACTGCCCCATACGAATTCTCCGTTTTGTCCCGTCATTTTGCTGGAAACCTATAGGGTTGGTATTCGAGAGAGGAGCAAGCAGAAGATCGGCAAAACCCGGCAACAAGAAGCCCTACTCCGGCCAACGTACAATCTCCTGTTTTCTTGGTTCTATGGGGATGGGGTTAACACATCTACAACACGCACCAGTTGATGTCTCTTCGAGGAAACTTGGGCTTGAGATTTCAGTTCACCGAGGAGATGTTTGATGGAACCATCGGATGTGCAGAGAGAAGAACCTAATACGAATGATCTGTCTTCATTTTTGCAACGGGATTTATATGATTATTACTAATAACAATTCATATTATAGCAGCAATAGTTTATTACTAATAACCTGCGGCATTGAAATTAGATAAGTACACTTTACAAGTGAGACCTATCAAACTGTCCAGCTCTGTTCCACCACAGCACTGCAGCCTGCTAATTCTGCAGCATTTATAGACAAAATTCCGTTCACAAGTACTCGACCATTTGGTCCACTTGGGAGGGTATGAAGCTTCTTGGCATGTGTCACACGCTGGACCAGCTGGGCTTTTAAGCGGCTGGCCGTGGTTTCACAAACATGAGCAGGGAAAAGGTACAAGCTGGGAACCGCTCTTTCGGTTAAAACAGACCCTTCGGTGAGGACATAACAGTTTTTGTACTGTTAGATCGCATGGTTTTGGTCCATGACAAGTTGACGCATGGTTTTGGTCCATGACAAGTTGACGCGCCACTGCTCTTCCAGTGAAATGATACGCACCAAATCAGGGGCTGGGCCACTGGAAATGGTAAAAAAGGGCAGCCCTGGTGCACAAAGCTTCTGCCGATGCAGGATCCAGAGAAGGGACGTACCACAAGGGCCTATAGTACGCAACCTTACCTTGTATTTTTACAAGAGGCTATTTCATGCCTAAAACTTGTGACCTCAAAGTCACATGACGACAACTTTTACCATTTCGCCAAGGCTCCAAAGAAGGGGCGGACCACTGGAAAGGGTGACCCAACTAAAAAATTCCTTAACAAATCCGATCAGTTGATATGATATTTAAGTTGAGGAATGCTACAGTACACCAGGGAGGTATAGACTCCAATGCAACTCTCTTTTTTGCCGTTGATTTGTAAAAATAGCCGCTCTTACAATTTCTCTTAATATTACAGATTGAGTTCTAACAGGAATAAATTCTCTAAGTGTCCTAAAGAGTAGACACTGATCCTAGAGCAATTTTCTTTTAAGATCTGAGCCATTCATCATAGCAAAATGAAAATAGATGGTCCACAAAATATCATCACATTTGGAAAATCCAAGCTACTTGTTTTAAGTCTTTGAAAAACTAAATAGCAATAAATGATCCAGATTTCTAACCCAAAGAAACATAGGTAATATGCATTGAGTTGTGATGATGTTCTGCAATCACAATGTCACCAATCTTGTAGTGTTTTCAAAACATCCGCCACAAGTCTCGAGTTTGATCAATGCCGGCATGGAAACGCACGGCTTGGACAGCCATAAATCGCACGTTACTTATTAACGCGTTTCCATTAGCAATGAGAGAGAAGGACCCACCGCCAGAAGTATATCCCATTCATAACGGATTAAATCAAATAAAATTAGAAACTATACATGGCCTATCTTATATACGTGTTACAAGTTACAGCATTGACATTTATAGCCAACAATTTCTTCTCTTCTTTTCTTTTTTCTTTTTCAGCACTTGCACCAATAAACATCTCCCCCTTAATCTCCCCTTGGAATCTTGAATTTCAATTCCTTCCCTCAAAGAAGGATCACCCCTTCAGCCAGGATCTTCTTGATCTCCAACTTTACTTTGCTGGTTCTCAAATTTGTTTAGCAAAGGCCCCATTTGGGAACTAAAAAATTGTTCGGCAAAAAATCAAACCATCTCCAGAAGTTTAATGTTTCCGGTGGAATTGGCGGCAACCAACGTAGAGGACTGACCACGCCAACATACACAGGAGATGAATTGGCTGGAGTCGTCAACTTCCTGACCAGATAATGGGTCCGTGCGGTTGAACTTGAATGACAAAACCGGCATGGAGAAAGCTTTGTGATAGACGAAAACCTGTTACATAAGATGATAAGAAAATGCATCGAAGGAAACAGAAGGGGCAACTAGTATGCATATTATCTTTCGATCTAGAATAAGATGGATGGACTAAAGACGTTGAAAACCAGAAGAGGACACTAATCTGTACGTTCTCATGTGTACTTCTACATTAGTTTGTCTACATTACAGGAACAAGGGTAACAACACAATTTAACAGTTTCAACACTGAACACATGGAAATAAACAACTAATGCAGAAGTACAGAAATAACATAGCGGTGCATCTGTGTACACCTCTGAGAAATTATACCTATCAAAACTACCAAAGCCAAAAACCCACTTTTATTGAGCTTATAAGCAAGGGTCTTAGGTTTCAGAAGCCAAGATCGATGCAATTTGTTCCTTTTTTCTCTCTTTCCCCTTCCTTTGAAAGCACAAACTAGTTAGAAAATCATGTTTACAGAATATGCGACAGATGAAGGAACTTCAGGTCAACGTGTATTCATAATCATGGCATCTGGAAAAAAACT
The DNA here is from genome assembly GCA_035236585.1 of Warburgia ugandensis. Taxonomy (NCBI): domain Eukaryota; kingdom Viridiplantae; phylum Streptophyta; class Magnoliopsida; order Canellales; family Canellaceae; genus Warburgia; species Warburgia ugandensis. The sequence continues at coordinate 10,129,958 of CP141130.1, forward strand.
TAACATGGTCTTAGGGAAGAGAAACAATGCATGGCAATGATATTGAATAAACAAATAAGGTGATGTGACTTAGTTTGCGTTTTCTTTTGGAAGATGCAATGGGATATTACTTTGTTGTTGCAGAATGAAAATGAATATTGATGAATTTACAGTTTAACAACTATAAACAATTCATTGGCAGCTTTGAGATGGACCGTCAGGAAACATGGTTGAGGTAATGACTGTTGAAGACAATTGCACATTAATGATACTTGTAAGTTGATGTGTAGCGTCTTAAAATACAACAGCATGACCACTGCTTTTGCCATAAAATGCAAGTCCACGGAACTGGGAGTCAATTGCAAAATTCAAGAGAATTTGTTCGAGCAAACATGCTTCTCTTGGTCATTGTATCCTTTTGTTAAAGATTGAATCACCGTACAGAAGCACAAAAACAGATTTGCACCAATCTTTCTTGCATCATTCCCATCAAGGAGAGGATTCATGTAGCATTATTATTCATTCACCAAACAACTCATGAGGTTACAACCAATAGCAAAGTCCAAACGAGAAGAAAGCTCGGGTCCGTCATATGTACGACCTGAAACTTCCAGAAGCTGATGATTTTCTCAGTAAAATCAGCTTGTGAAAAATATAAATACCTCAGCTAAGAGAAAGCCCTTTGGTAAAGACATCTGCAACTTGATCTGTGATTGAGATGTAGCCCTGAGTTCTTTCAAGATAAAATAATAATCTATCTCAATATATTGGATCTCATATGAAAGTTAGGTATTGATGATCAAAATAGTTTGACACACGTATGGACACGTGTGAACTCGTCTGTGGACACGTCTAAACCATATACCTTATTTTAGTGGGTCTGATATGCTACTGGGTTCCAGCTAAAGCTGTTATGCAGTGCTGTTGATACTCTTTCAATGAATAGACATCGCCTTATGCTTTCCTGTTATAGAGTTGCAGATTATACCTTTTAATTTCAATAGGTTGACTATGAGCTTTTTCTCTTTTAAAACAGCTTGTACGCTACACAATGGTAGCTTACTAGCTGCTGCGTCCCTACAAACCTTTTTGTCTTTTAGTCCTGTTTACAGGTTTTTTAGTGAATGGATAGCACCCCTATACTTTCCTGCTATAGATTTTTAGACTACATTCTCCGATAGTTTTACTGTGAGTTTCTATTTCTATACTAATGCAGCTATAAGGTACACAAGCTAGCAGTCCTGCTTACAATTTTTTAATGAATAAACCTTTGCTTTATGCTTTTCCCTTTTAGAATTACAGTTTTATTTTTTATTAATTTGACTTTACATTCTATTTCTTAGAACTCCTCTAACCCTATTTTGATTTTTTTTCTTGATTAAACCGGCACCCCCACCCCCCCAGGCAAACAAAAACCACCACCAAAACACCCATTCCCATTTCTCTTGTAGAAACCATTTGCAAGCTGAACACCACACAGTGTTAAGCTAGTTCTTATTCATTTGACTTTCATATTATAGTTTTAGGTTTCTCTCCTAACCATCTCAGTCAAGCTAAGCCGTAACTTCTTACATTTTATGTTCTTCTCTTTCCAAGCTAAGCTTTATTTTTCAACACTTCATTGTCTTCTTTACACAAGCTAAGACTCCCTTTGTTATATACAAGTTGTTTTCTTCGCTGCACCAGCTAAGCTTCTTTTTACAAGGAACACCTTATGACTCTATTTACATTGCAGCCCCTTCACTAATTAAATCACGCTGCAGCCTAGTCAGCCATTTCTCAATGTTTTAAATCTATATTTTGTGTGATAAACTGTCAAAAGGAACAATGGGAACAATTTTAATGTTGACATCTATCTCCTTCGATTTGATATTTACACATCTTTCTAAAAGCATATGTGGGGTCACCTTTTGATCTTTTAATCCATTCATTTACTTTATAAGCTATGACTCGAGCTGGGCTCATATTTTAGAAGATCTAACTCATACATATCATAGATCATGAAAGGCCTATATTTTAGAAAATCTAAACCATTTCACATCACAAGTCATGTGAGACTTAGACCCACATTATAGAATATCTAAAACATTCAAGTTACATGTAAGAGTAAGGCCTACACTTTAGAAGATTTAAATCATTCACATCACAAGCCATATGAAAGTTAGGCCCACATTTCAAATGATCTAAACCATTCAAACAATGGGGCATGTAAGACTTGGGTCCACATTCTAGAAGATATAAACTATTCACATATCAGCCATGTGAGATTTGAACCCACATTATGGAACATCTATATCAATCAAATTTGTAACATTTGGGCCCAAATTTTACAAGATCTAAACCATTTACACATGGTCTATGTGGACTTGGGTTATATTTTAAAAGATCTAAACCATTCACATCATAAGATATGTTAGAGTTCAGCCCACCTATTAGTTGAATGGTTTAGATCTTCATAATTGTAGGCTTAAGTTGAGTCAGAGTTATAAAGAAGATGAATGGGTTGGACAACTAAGAAATGGCCCTACACTTTTTATGGTAGAGAGGTGTAAATATCAAAGCAAAGTGTCACAGGCTTAGCTTCTCAGACTCCCGTGCGGCACTTAGATTGGATTCTCACCTCGAAAGAACTAAGTAAGCCTAAATAGAAACCCAAAGGAGAAGAACAACTAAAAGGGAAACGAAAATTTTCCATTTTTAACCTCTAGTCTTTATTCAGAAGTACATTTGTGTCCCAGATTTAATTAGTGTTGTATCCTGTTCTTATTTCAGTTTAGTTTTATCCATGTTTTGCTTATCTGAAGACAATGTAATCCAAAATTGTTTAATTAGTTTAATATTCTAACTTTTGGAACTTGAAATTCTGTAATTCGCACCATCTCATTAAATCTGTGTTTTTTTTTCTTACTATTAGTTATTTCTGCAATATTATTTCTTTTAACTTTAGATAATTAAAATTTATGTAAACTCCAATATTTAAGTCAAGTCCCTGTGGAAATCGACCTGGACTTGCACTAGCTATTCTACAATAGCCATGCACTTATGGAAAAACATCAACATATGCATTGTTGCTTTTCCTTGGTGCCACAGTCCACCCTTGAAAAAGAATTTGGGAGAACATTTCCTCCATTGCAAAGACTTTATAGTTAATAGGTGTTCAGTTTATTGTGAGAATGGTGAGTTTGTCAATACTCTACCATCCATGGAACTTCTGTTTGGCTACTTTGTGGGAAGAACAAGGCAATGGAAACATCGTTCAAAAAGCCAAGTCCATATAGGACTTGCGCATTTTAGCATCTAGCATTGTGGTACAATCGACAGCAGAAAACTTGACATCAAATGTGCTAGTAGCACCCAAAAGATCAAAATGTCTTCTGGAAGTTCCACACAATTGGGAGTCAATCTGTTCTGAAGGATCCAATCTTGAGAACTTAGCTCCTCCGGGTCTGAGGAATGGCACTAGACACGGCTTGGAGGTATCTATGCTTGCCTTTCACAACTGATTAAGTCCTGGACTCTTGCAACGTGAAGTTCAAGTGAATGGCTCCATTACATTATTTATTAGAAACAGAGATTAAGGGTTGAATTTTTAACAAAAGAACATCAAAACTACAAGCAAAAGTGGGATTCTTACAGCTTCAGTATTCATCTGAGGTATTTTTAAATTACAATCACACAAAGGGATATTGGTACTCCGAACTTCTTGAAGCACAATGACAAGACTTCAGGGTTGTTCGTTAACTTTTATCTTGTAATTTCAAAGGGCAAACAAGAATCTGTCGCATTTGCTCTTGATAGAGGGATGATGTAGTAATTCTGTAGGTGTAAATGTGGCAGTGGTCAAGGAAGAAGAAATAATACCACATTCATGGATACAAGCCAGATTGATAATCAAGCAAAAGAAGGGTCAAGCCAGCCAAACAATTGTTGAACAATGACTTAGAAGGTAACTATGACTGGCTCATTAAACATACTTTGTTCACTCCTCAAAAATATATGACAAAATCAAATTACTACATTCATTTAGATATCTTCATTGAAAATATTCCAGAGTAAAGGTAACGAATCCTATACTCTTCAAAAGCATATGTAACACAGTCTTAGATTGAAACGAATGAGAATCAAGCAATTCAAACTAGAATGAATAAGTTACTTTGATTATGTAAAGATTCACCATCTACTTCTATAGTATCTGATCTATCCTTAGGTTACCTATAGTCAACGACCAGCTTTTCTTTCATATGTGAACAGGCTTATTAGGGTTCTCGCACCTCAAAAGTTTCAGGAGAGAAATTTTAAAGACACTAGGTTAACATCCTAAATACGTACTGGTGATACTGAAGCTATCTATTAAATCTTGGAACTTCCCCGGGCACCCCTTTTCTTTCTCCACCTCTCTATACAAAAATGGGTGGCACAGGAAGGAAAATGGGTGAATATATCAGTGCCCTAGCTTTATCTTTAATGAGTTATTTAATAAGCAAATTCAAAATTGTTATTAAAAGAAGAAGAAGAAGAAAAAGAACACACATTCAAAAGACTATCACACGCACCTCATTCGTTTCCGATCCTGTAGCTATGTACCCATCAGATATAGACAGCCCCACAAAACTCTGGAAACAAATAGACATGGATCAGCAAGGAAGATAAATCAACTCTGTACTGCTAAGAGCATCAAATTATATATTCTAGTGTGGAAAGATATGGCTAAAGATACCACTGTACAAACAACTGGATGGTGGCCAAGTGGCCAACTGAATATGGTAGAAATAACGATTCCCCTAAAGAAAAACACAGATAGTTTGGCCAAAACAAAAGGACAAAGTAATCAATTTCTTTTTTAGTCCCAATTAGGTTTGTTATCAATCATTATCATAGCATGCTCACATGAGAATAACCTCCATACTCCTTAGGCTGCCAGAAATTGTCTCCCCTTTAATGTGCCATTTGAAATCCCCGAAGTTGGTATAATTCTTGTATATGTACCCAGTGAATTAACACTCATGTCAAGCTCCAGCCACAAGCTGATTATATCTCTTTCATTAGCAAATGGACCCCTAATATATTCTTATAATCACACCTCAAAATTTGACAAGGATAAAATTCAACTATCATACATTTCTTTTCGTTCCTTTTTTCTTTTAACAAATTTCTTGAGCATTTTGAGAGATTAAATAAGCAGTTCCAAAATACAGATCATACCTAGAAAAACACCAGTTTGGAGAGACAGACAAGTTATGATTCTCAAGTTAGACAGACACATGCTAATATAAAAAAACCTAAATGCTTAAGTAACTCCATTATGGACCTTTGAATTCCATTGACAAACTTGAAAATATAAATCTTCAAAATCTAAGTTTTCTTATTTAAGCAATGATATCATCTTAAACTCAGAATGTTGGTCACAGCCACAAGAAAGGAAAATGACATCGAGGGGCATTGAATATCTAAATTCTAGGATAATAAGAAATGACTCACAAGGAAAAAGATTTATTAGGGTTCCAGCTATCAAACAGTTTCACCATATACTGATGAAATACGATTAAGTCACTTCATTCTGATGGATGTTCATTATGAGATCATAAAGAAATGTGGATCAACAAAAGCTTTTAAAACCACACACAACCATCAACAAATACAGAAAGGCATCAGGTAAATTGCTGGTAAAGGCATGGTACCCAAGTTGGGTCTAAATAGTGGAAGAATTCAGGACAACAAATGAGAAGAGGCCCATAGGAATAAAAGGGTAATGCATTCAATATCAGGAAAGAAAGGGATGGACAGGTATGCTTGCTAAGAAGAGAGGTTCAAGCTACTTCAGTTACCGCCACCAGAGAATGGAATACTAAGTCCTTTCTCTCATAAAAGGCACACAAATGTTCTTCCCTAGTTATGTTCATCTTGTTTCTAAGATAAGCAACCTTGCCCTACAGAAGGGATGAAAAAGCAAGTGCAGAAGCTTAGCAAGCATGAAGAGACTGCAGACAGCAAGTGAGAGGCTAATTCCTCTATCTGAATCAACTGACTTCTAGACATGTCCAGACATCCTTTTCGATAATGATTTGGAGCAGTCAGCTGAGGATCAGATGAAAGAAATTTCTCCAAACCACCATAAACCATCTAATTCTGCAGGGAAAACAAAGGGCAGCAGCAGAGATTCTTCACATCCTAGGGATTCAGCTCCAAATCCTAGCAATCTTACCTGTCAACCATCAGCTTTTCTATTTTCTTGCCCTAGTAAAGGTAGATATGCATGCCTAGTCCTTGATTTTTGCAAACATATTCAATTGCAATTCATTTGTTACAGATGCAAATTCTTATTTTTGCATCCCCTGTATGCACATGCACATTTGAGCAACCACTCGAACTCATCACCTCTGTGATACATGTCTCTTCTGATCTCTACATCAAATCCTAAAATAAAAATGACTGCAGGATAAACAAAATAAAATCTTATTCGAATCATTCACTTTATATAGAAATATTATGAACAGATAACATACAAAATACTAAAGAATAGGGCTCAATTTTCAACCAAGAAACAATAGCCAGAAGCACCATGGAGCAAGAATCACTTAAATATGATAACTTGAGGAGTTAAAATACTTGCAGCCCATATAAACAGAAAATTAAAATGAATAGATATATCTACGTCCAATCCAACAGCCACCACAATGCTGAATCCTAAATATGAAAATATTCACTGGCAATCTTCTGGAGCAAGGTATGAGATTGATTACAAGAATCAGGAAGCACAATTTTAACATGATAAAAGAGTTCACCTTTACATTTGTGTGCCCTGTGAATGTCTGAACAGGATTCTCAAGTACCCTTGATGAGTTTATTGTTAAATCCCAAAGCCTAAGTGAGTTGTCAGTTGATGCAGAGACAAGAGTTGTTGAATCTATAAATTTCACATAGCTGACAGTCTTACTGTGACCAGCTAATGTGCACCAAGGTACTCTTGTGCTGCGGAGATCATAGCAATAGATATTATGATCTGCTGAGCCAACCACAAGCCAACGAGCAGAATCAGGAGGGAACTGGACACAACAAACATTGGCCTTAGTTCTGATAGTACCGACGCTTCCCGCCTGCAGTAACAGCCCATGAAGAGAAATAGCTCAGCATACATTAACACATGAAACCAACAGGAACTCCGTAATTAGATGACTGCAGTACATTTAGTTTCAAAGCTGACATCCACCAAGTGCAAGAATAGAATTGCCTGATTGATATTCCAGAGTTTAACAGAACCATCATCACTCCCGCTGGCTAACTTTGTTGGATCTGCCAGTGAGAAGTCGACTGACCATACCCGCTTCTCATGCTCCCTCATGTCCACAAAAACTTGGCCTCTTGTCACATCCCAAACCTAAACATGTGCGAGGAACCATCCAATTAGCTTATGCTTGAGAGCCACTAATAAAAGAATGAAAAAAGTAGCTACAGTACCTGTACAACACCTTCAAAATCACTTGAAGCAATCTGGCTTTTGATATAACTATTCCAACATATACTGCTTAGTTTTGATCTATTAGCCATCTCTGTTACAGGATAATGAATGTCACGATCTTCCCTCAAAATAGTATCACATTCAAAAATTTTAATTTTTCTATTTACACCAGCTGTAGCAAAAAATTCCTTGTCACGATCAAAACTCAATGAGCATACTAAGTTAGATGAATTTAATAGATCTCCTTGCTTTAGATCTGCCCGAACTTTTAGCTTGCTAAAAGACAAATATTTGCACAAACCCTCGAGAAATGGCTTTATCCACCCACTCTTCCCTTCACCTTGGCCCTCCTTAGGGAACAAATTATCAACTGAACTCCCTTCTGTTCTTGCAATTGACCCTCTACCAATTTTGCTCACTGTAGAACTTCTATGAATCAGTTTCCCGGCAGGCTTGATCAGCCTGCCTCTTGTTGAAAAATAAGCCAACTCTAGCTTCTTGAAGTTCTGCATCAGCCGAGAGCTTTTGGACAGAATGCTTTCCTGATTGTCTGATCGAGAGTCTGACTTTTGACTCTGATCTAAATCCTCATTGAATTCATCTTTGTTGTGTACCCAAAATCCTTGTCTGAAGCGTTTTCGAGAACCCAAGTTTGGTGGGTCTTCTTTTCTGACAGGATACACTGACAATTGTTCTACCTTTTCAATTGATGATTGCTCATCCTTGTTCAATTCTTGGTAAGGGCTACCCTTTTTCTTGAGAATTGATTGTTGTTTCAGAACTTCTTCAATGTCAGAAGACAAACAGCATATTGTACCATGCAATTTATCAGCAATTTCTTTTTTCTTTTGTTTCATCTCCAAAAGGAATTCCAGAAGCAACTCCCGCTCCTCTATTTCGTTTCTTAGCTTTATTGCTGTTTCACGCTCTTCCAAGTTATCCTTTGGTTCATTGAGGAACTCACTTTGCAGCACCTCACTAATATCATACAAGAAAACAAAATGTCAAGCTCCATAAAGTGTCAAATGCACCAAAGACGAGATCCTGATAATGCTCATTTCCAAGCATATCCAATCTAAAACATGATTAGTTTGAGATTTAATGAACTCTCAATAAATCTTACAGGGTGTTAGTGGATCATGAGATGAACTGAGTTCTTATGCAATGGTGATAAATTGATGTCTTGAGATGAAGTGTTATAGAATGAGATAGCTTGATATGCTAGGAGGGTTTCGCTTGAGATGGAGTGGTGAAAGATAGGGTTAGATAGAATGAGATGGAGTGATGATTTGAAAAGAGGAGAATTTTATAAAGCTACTATAAAAAATGATATTCCCACACTCCTTTTTGAATAATGGCAAACTTTCATTTGGGTTTTATAGTACCCTTTTCTTTAAGGGCCCACCTTTTCTATAATCCAACTGTTAAGATGAATGATCTAGCATAACATGTAGACAGAAACGACTATATATGATCTCTAGTAAGAGATCTTTGTGTAGGCCACCTTGCGTGAAACCTATTTATAAGCTCACTTTGCATTAAACATGAGTGGCCCCACTCTAACAGAATGTAACATAATGTATTTTTGCAGTACATGAAATATGTGTGGGCATATCTTGACAGCCTGTAACATGAAAGCTTTATGGTCTCCACCCCAACAGCTAGAAAGGATGCATCTCTCTCCTCCTATCTCAACCAAAAAGCAAGTTTTGACTTGAATTTTTGAGAGAGCACAAACAACTTATTTTTTACTTTATTGCCTTTGGATAAGATGGCATGACATGATATTCACCATCTAGATATTCAATCGTAAAATAACCACTAACGAGCAAATGAGATGAGAAATTTGACACTCAAGCCATCTCAAGGATCACTAACTTGCCAACGAGATGAGAAGTTTCAAACTGAACCCATCTCTAGCACCACTAACATAACAAGTAGATGGGTTGAAAAATCTAAATCTCAACTCATCTCTAACCACTAACAAGCAAATGAGATGAGAAGTATCAAACTGAACCCATCTCTAGCACCACTAAAATAACAAGTAGATGGGTTGAAAAATCTAAATCTCAACCCATCTCACTCCAATTTAGCCCATCTCATGATCCATTAACACTTCAACTTAGCCCATCTCACATCTCACTCCAATTTAGCCCATCTCAAACTTATTTTTTTACTATAATTGTCTCTAAATAAGATGGCATGACAGGATATTCACCATCTTGATATTCAATCTTTAAATAACCACTAATGAGCAAATTAGATGAAAATTTTGAAACTCAAGCCATCTCAAGGATCACTAACTAGCCAATGAGATGAGAAGTTTCAAACTTAACCCATCTCTAGCACTACCAACATTACGAGTAGATGGGTTGAAAAATCTAAATCTCAACTCATCTCTAGCCACTAACGAGCAAATGAGATGAGAAGTTTCAAACTGAACCCATCTCTAGCACCACTAACATAACAAGTAGATGGGTTGAAAAATCTAAATCTCAACCCATCTCACTCCAATTTAGCCCATCTCATGATCCATTAACACTTCAATTTAGCCCATTTTAAACTTATTCTTTACTATAATTGTCTCTAAATAAGATGGCATGACATGATATTCACCATCTTGATATTCAATTGTTAAATAACCACTTACGAGCAAATGAGATGAAAAATTTGAAACTCAAGCCATCTCAAGGATCACTAACTAACCAATGAGATGAGAAGTTTCAAACTGAACCCACCTCTAGCACCACTAACATAACAAGTAGATGGGTTGAAAATTCTAAATCTCAACCCATCTCACTCCAATTTAGCCCATCTCATGATCCTTTAACACCACATTAGAAATAGTCATAAAAACAACGGTGATGATGTCAACACCAAGGTCCAACAATGAGCCACACTTATCATGGTAACCACAAACTGAATTACAACAAAAAATACATGCATGCATTCCTATTCAGTTTTGCATAGTCAATTGGTGATACATTTGAAACTTTGTACGCAAAAGCCGAGTTCATAGTTTTTCTTTCGTTTTGTGTATGTGTGTGCAAGCACTGGTGTTGGCTGCAGGGGCATTTTCTTTTTGGTGGGGGGATGGTTGGGTTTGGATTAGGCCTGAGTTCAAGGAAAACTGGAAAGAGTTCTAGAACCACACACAAGCAATATAACATCGTACATATCACATTGACATGCACATACAGCTCAAATCCAAAAAGGTAGAACTTCTTAACAGCATGTTTCATGTTGAACTCTGGTTAAATAACATAGAAATCATGATAGACTGGCCTAGGCTAAGTATTAGTTTCCAGACTGAATTTGAACAAAGTGCAACATCTACATTATACATCATGTTGTTACATCACAGCATTGCCTCTTTGGTAAATGCAACATAAGCATGTATGAGTAGAGTAAATTGAACGGTTTGACTTGCTGATCCATTAGGCACATTGGTTGCATTAAACCATCACATAAGTACTACAAAATGACATTTAATCATTGACAAGCGATTTGATCAGCTCGCAAGCAAATCACCGCCAGTAATTTTTTGGTGGCAAGGGAGATTCCACCTATCATCTAACGACAAGAATAAAGCTAACAGCTCAGTTGGAAGGCACTGCTGTGGACAGCCAACTAAAACTGATTGTCCAGACAAGACATAAAAATTCCCAATGTCCTGCAACCAACAAAAATCTACCAGTTTATGTCCTTTTAGGGACTGTTAAGCAAACTTAAGCCAAGAAATGTCCTGAAAAAATTGAAATTTCTATTCCCTTGGAACTCGCAATAGGGTATGCATTCAAGTACTATTCAAAACGGTAATACAGAAGTTATAACTAAAGTTTAGATGCAACTATATTTCAGTAGAATTCACCTCATTTTTGGTCGAGTATTGGGCTGAGGGTGCAATAGCCACAGGCAAAACGAAGCTTCCTTTGGCCATTTCAATAGCAACTGAGGAGGCAGAACCCGATGCCTCAGGTTGGACATAGTTCTGAGCTTTTCTTCTGTTGAGCTAGATGTGCAGAACAGCTGGGCAAGAGAAAACCATAGTAAGATAAAATAGAAATGGTTAACAGAACTCAAATGCAACCCAAATTCTTGCGAAAGAGAAAATCACGCATATACACAAACCTCAAAAAGAAGAACCCCCAAGCGATAAATATCTGAAGAAAATGAACTGGGAGCACCAGCAGCCTCTTCTGGACTGGTATACCAATTAAGCTCCATAAGCATTATCTGTTTTAGTGGGAAGGTTTTCTTTCTTTTATCCACTTCTTGCAAGTTACTGCTGTCTTCTATTTTTCCTTCTCCTATTCCTGTGGATGATAGATGGGCCATATAACCTGAACTCAACTGCAAGCAACTAGCTTCAGATGCCCTTTGAGAAGCACTGCCTGTTGGGCACACCTCTGTCTGGGAGTCTTTACTGCCCGACCTGTATCTTTGCCGCTGCACACTGGGAAGAATGGGTGACGAGGAGCTTTGATCTCCCCTTGTTTTGCTGTTTAGGCCATCCGTGAAAGAGTCAGAATCCGAACTTGAACATGAAGCTGACTCTATGAAGGAGATGTGGTTGAAAGAGGACATGATGAAGCACGAAGGGCGCACATTATGAACAATAATGCCCTGTGAATGTGCTAGGTTTACAGTTTCGACTATCTGTCTGAATATGTGCAAACACTCCATTAGGTCCACTGATCTCTCCGGTTTGTCTAACCATTCCCTCAAGCTAACATCACTCGGTTCCATGACTGGAGCGTTGGGTTCATCCTCATCATTGCCACATACCCCAGAAGAACCTATCTGATTATCGAAATTATCAGTACAAGATGGCACCCTTTCTTTCTCCTTAGCTACTGGTATGCGTCCAGTATCATTCGATGTGTCTCTCGAGTTGCCGAGTCTGTTGCTGAGACTCCCACTGGAAATGATACAAGCATTCAATCCTCTAGAACTACCAGTGTTCTCCCAACCTGACTCGTCTGTACCCTCCATTCCTACTTGAATATAGTCGCATGGAGGCAAGAAGAACATAAACAGAGGAAGCAAATTCTAAGAATTCTACCACTTCTAAAATAGCTTCTCACTATCTCCATCAGAACCCAACAGAGAATCACAGTACCAAAAGCCAAGCTACTGAAACCAACTCTGTACCATATAACATACAAAGCACCGCCTTTTCTTTACAGGTTATACTCCTCATGTACATGAACTTGAAAATGGGAACACTGAGCTTGCTTACCCAGCACAACTAACATATCGCCACAGAACAGCCATTCAAAATGAAAACCCACCAACGGAAACTAGAATTAAAGGAGATTTAACCAATCAAGCAAGCAAGAGAGGCCCAAGTAAGCCAAATTACACAGGGAGACAGAGAAACAGAGAGAGATACCCAAAAGTGCAAGCAAGGGAAATGATGATCTGCTGCTTCGACCTGAGAAGGTGAGCCAAACATCCAAACTCCAATTGCATTGGGCTTTTCCTCCACCTCTCAGAAACACCTCCGCCGCATAAAATACAACTTCATTTCAATCTTATTTTATTAGCCGGCAGTTCCCAAAGCCCCGAGAAAACGCAAGCCGTCTTAAACCATGCATACTCCCGCTATTCCAAAATTTGGCCTTGCTTATCTTTGGATGATTCTCTTCTCTTTCTTTATTATCTCCGTTTCTTCGTTATCTTCGCCTCTACTTCCCGCTTTATTCCAGGCCCTGCTCTGCTGACGTACGTGGCACAAGCAAGTCCCCTAGTTTCTCAATGGACGAGGCAAAAGGGCAATTCAAGAGCTTGTGGACCAGCTTCCCCGAAGTAAAAAGAAATCGATAAAAGAACAGGAAGAAGCCGCAAAAAAGTATTATTATTCTACCCCGCTGCCAGGAAAAAAGAAATGGTTTTCTCCTTTTCTTATTCATTTACTGTTCTCTCCGGGTCAGAATCGGGAGAATCTCACAACGAGCTTCATGTAGGATGATTTAGGCCTACTAAACATTCTTCAATCTAGTTAACCTTTTTTCTCTCTTCACAGATTTGAGTCAGATGCAGTCTGTTCCAGTCGAAGACTATCTTTCTTTCTCAATCCTCTGCTTTTCGCAAACGTGGGTCTCCAAAACCCAATGTCGTAGGTTCAAATCCTACAGAGCGTGAACAACTTGCAGATCATCGGCGATACTGAACTTTTTGAGGTTCTTTTCCACGAAAAGAAACTAGGCTTGTGATATTAGATCTGTACAAAAACCGGTGAAGATGGATCTTTTCCGCTTCTGAATCTTTCTCTGACAGAACAACCGGCTGTTAGGTCATCTATTTATCTCATGCAACAAGGGAATAGGAATTCCGATATTTCTCTAACCTAAAGTGCTCAATTTCAGAAATCCAGCTACTTACACTGATCCATTGCTGAAACCAGCACTTGCATGTTCTGCAATCTGATTTTCTCATCTCCAAAGCACGGGAATCGCTCGCTGACATAAACAAATGAGAAAATCGACTTCTCAGCTCCTCCTCTCGCAAAAATTCAATTCCAGCAACTCACTCGGATCAAGATCTCAAAAATATCACTAATTTTCCAATTAAACCAGCAATTCCACCATCCGATTCAATATCAAGAGACTTAAAACCGCTTAAATTCCCCTTCGCTTGCAATTGCGGAGAATGAATTGGATGAACCGGTCTCACAGATTGCGACGTGGCATCCATCTAAAGGAACACGCGAGTGAAAAGCGATTTTCCGAGGCTGACCAGATGGAGATACAGAGTGGTACTTCGTTCTTCTCGAAGCTGACGCCGAATCACACAATTAATCAAACGAAACTTACAAATCATTTTTAATCCTCATTTACTTTAATTAGTTGTTAGAGAGAGAGAGAGAGAGAGAGAGAGAGACGGAGATCTTATCGGGGCCCACTCCTCGATAGGCCTCTAAAGGTATTTTCGATTGGTTCATCTTGATCTGCGTTGATTAAAGATGTGTTTTCCCGCCAGAGTAATTTGGAACGTCCAATTGAGAGATTCTGGCGCATGGCCTACATGTCCTAGCCGGCATGCAGATGTGTATGGAAGCCAACACCCCAGCATAATCGGAACATGAAGTGCTACAATCACGCCCTTCTTCTACCAAACCCATTTGTAGTTAAATCCTACCCTATAAAAACTTCAGATCCAGTTTCCTTGTAAAGATTTTTCTTGTCAAATCTAGTGTTGGAAAATAAGGAGAGAGTGAAAATTGCGCTACAAACTGAAATCAAGAATGGATTAATTAGGGCTTTAGCATGTATTAAATACACTTCATTGTTACTTGCGAAATTGCTAATGGGATAAGTGACAAACCACTTTAAAGATACTACAAGCAACTAATTCCTAATCAAAATAAGGTCTTGATGATGATAATGACAAACTTCAATATGGACCTTGGTTAGCAACTTATGAAGACCCACCTCAAACTCGAGAATTAAGTAGGTAGTGATCTGACGAATAATAATATAAAGTTAAGAGATAGTTGTCTAATAAAGAAAAAGACTAGAGAAAAATGTTAGTATAAAAAGGGTAAATTTTGAATTTATTTATAGATTTTTAAATGCCTATGCAACAATTGTCTAAAAAAGGTACTGCAATTTGTATTAACTTTACTTTTCTGTATGTATAAGATAATCAAGTCATATTAATAGCTAATTAATGACTAGTTAAGTCCATGTTATAAAAAATAGTAAAAAGTCACAGCAACAATCACAACAGTCAGCAAATGGGAAAAATATCAAAAAAAGAACATTTGATAAATGTAAATTTAATTAATGATTAAATATATTTAATTAATAAGTGAGTTGGAATAAATGGAAATGTGTTTCTGGAGTTTTGTATGCAAGTATGTGCCACTTAAACAAAAAGAAAAATTCTATAGAATAGTTGTAAGGTTGGTCATGCTCTATGGATTAGAGTATGGACAATTAAGGAATAACATTTACATATGATGAGCATAACCAAAAAAGATGTTGAGATGAATAAGTGACAAAATAAGAAAGGATGGAACTAGAAATGAAAACATTAGAAAAAACTTAGAAATAGCATCAATAGGTTACAAGATGAGGAAAAGTAAACTAGATGGTTTGGACATATTTAATAGAGACCAAAAATGACATCAGTTAGGAGTGAGTCGATCCAAGTTGAAGGCTTTAAAAGGACCAAGGTAAAGTCCAAAAGGACGTGAATAAAAGTAATGAGAAAATACAAAAAACTATTGGACTGAATGACCATGACACTTGATAGAGGGGAATAGAGGAACAAGATTCATATAGAAAACCCCTGATGGGGATAAGGCTTAGATGATGACGACGATGAAATAATAAAAAGATAGGTTTAGTTAACCTAAACCTAAGCGAGCGTGGTGTGTGTGACACCCGAGTTTTCTAAATCTTTTCCAATTACATATAGTAATAGTAAAAAGATTAATTTTATAAAATAGGTGGGATCCTTAAAATAAAACTCAAAATTTATTAATTTTCCACAACGTTAAGGAAAATTCTCAATAAAGAAAACCCCGAGGGTCATTTAAACCCCAAAACTACAATGCTGAACAAAATCACTTTCAGACACTTTAAGCATGCTCAAATGTAGAACCAGGAGAAATTATGCAAGTGTAAGGAGACGATGATAATAAAAATCCCCAAGCTCCAAGGTCCATCCATAATCACCACATCGTCCATGTGTAAGTATGTGCACACTATACAGTGGTATGGGTCTAATCTATCAAAATATACATCATCTAGTAGAGTCCCAAAGTCTAATAGAAGTCTAAAAGACGTACACTATTATGTCTCTGAACACGGAAAGTATATGTTCCTCAGGTCCTCGTCCAGGTCCACGCTAGTCCACCCGCTTCCCTCTCTGACTGTCGTGCTCCAACTCTGAGGCATTGCAAAACAAAGCAGTGCCTCAGCAAGCTGTGCTTGTGTAGGTGATTCACATTTAATAATAAATATAACTAAAATCAAAAGGCACTAAGTATCATAATCATGACAAAATCTTATAAGACAAAAGTATACAAGGCATGTGAACCCCTAATATCCATAATGAATAATTTGAGAAATCATGCGCTAAGTAAAATCGTATCAATCTGAATATCATATGTCGTAATCATGGGAAGTTGTATACAATTAAGTTGTATGAGTGCCTCAACTGCACTCGCGACAATGGCAATGAGTACTCATTCTAACCCTAGGTCCCTCATATGCAGCCCACATCAGTCTATTTCTCGACGGAAGCCTATTAGCCCAAACTATTGGCCCGCCCTCAAATTGATATAAGACCCGGCTTACTTCACTTCATCCAATACAATCCCATCCCCTCACATGCAGCCCGCATCAGTCTATCTCTCGACAAAAGCCTATCAGCCCAAACTACTAGCCCGCCCTCAAATTGGTACAAGACCTGGCTTACCCCACTTCACCCGATGGTCTCAATCCAGGTCCATGATAGAGTGTAATCCATCACATATTAAAATCATGGATAATTATGTAATCAAATATCACAATAACAAATATGGAGTATTAAACACATACAACAAAACACGGTAGTACATAAGACAAATGCCTCAAGAATTTTAGATAAGTCATAATCGATGAAATCAAGAGTGAAATCCCAAATATGATTACCTACCTCAACAATCACGATACTCTAATCAGGGGCGCAGATAACGTCACGTCGTGCGCCCTGATGTACTTATCACATCATAAGTCATGGGTCACATGGTGTTCTCACATCTCAATAGACACCTCCAAGTGATAACTTTCCTAATATAATGGTTAATCCTAAGTTAGCGGCTCAGATCACTTGATTAACCCTTCATTAGGAAAATCCTGAGCTAAATGTTGGTCTTTTTAACATCTATCGTTATATGTCATCATAGATTGTCAATCCTACTCATTTTTATCACTATCCATTAAATTTCTATTTCATTTAGTGATTCACATGTATCTTTATGACTGTATGTCGATCTGACGATCAGATCACTCTCTGATCTGCACCTCCTAAGACGCCTATTTAAATCGATCGTCAAGAATATTTTTCTTGGCAATCCAGTGAGATCTACCCTTCTAACACCCTAGATCATTTCACATTTGATGTATACCACCCAAGTTTAAGGCCGGATTATACATTGATTGGCTTGATCTAAGTCATCTAATAGTATTTAGTGGATTAACTATTCAAAGGTGCTCCAAACTAGTTTTCTATCTTAAATCTAGGTCCACCTCATTGAGACAATCGCAACTTCTCTTTCGGATTGTGATTTGGACCTCTATAGCTCCTAGAATCATGTTTTTTTTTAATGGATAGTAAGAAGAACTCAAAATCACGAGAAAGGGCCCGCCGCACGTGCGTGCGCATGTGCCATTTGCGTGCACGTGCATTACTAGTGTATTGTTAGCGTGTGCATGCGTGGCGCATCACATGGCACTCTGTGTTGGTCATGCCTCGTGTCGCGCATGCACTCACCGCCCGACGCACCTGTCCAACTATCGCCGAGTTGTCGCCAGTCATCGTTGCTGGGGATAGTGACTGGATTGGTTCACTATCGTCGGAGACGACCGCCAGAATTCGGTCGCCGGCCACCCCAGGTGCCCCATTTTTTGCTATTTTTACACTAATTTGTCTAGTTTTTCACGTATATTCCATTTTCACACTCCATTTCAACAAATTCCTTTATTTTTACATGATTTTTACCACGTTCCTAAAAACCCTCATCTTATTGTTTTTGTGGTTTTTCACAGTCCCTAATTGTCCGATCACTATGAATTTTCTTAGGTCTGTTCCTTGTATCATCACATTCAAGATGAATGATTCAGATCATCATCTGACACCGTTTCATCGGGTTATTTTGAAGACAATAGTAACTTGTATTGCTCACCGAAAAACAATAGTCCACGCCGTTTTCCAGCACTACGCAATGAAATAAACAGATATGGAAAGACACGGGAGGATGGCCTACCTCAATCACGTTGGCCTTCTGTTAGCAGTGCACGCGTGGATCAATGGCATCCTTGTCGCGAATTTGTCGCTGGGGATGCGATTTTCCCGTGGCTTGGTCGGTCACGAGGAACAAGAGAGGGGGGAGGGAGGTGCATTTAAGGCACTCCCCCTCTTAAATGCATGTATATATATATATATATATATATATTTTATTATTTTATATGATTACTTGCATTTAATGTTGGTAATCATCACCCTGTTGAAATGGACGTCTATAATGATTTTTGTTGGCCATACTTGTGAAATGACGATTCTGCCCTCTTAATTAATTTTATTTAATATGAAAATTAAAATAATTTGCCATTTTTACTTTGATATCCAATTTTAGCATTTTTAGTGGCATTGGACTCTATTTTCCTAGCATATCTCAAATATTAAGGTTTTAACTCAAGATTCTATCTCCAAATTTATCAAATTCTCAAAATTTTAAAATTCATAAAATTAATTATTGTAGAATTTAAAATAGCAAATGTTTGCATGTGTGTGCATATTAAAGATTTTGAACAAGTTCTACTCAAGAAGTAATATAAGGCCAAAAGTTTTAGCAACTTTTACATTGAAAATATTTTGGAGGGAAATTGAAAAACTTTGATCAATACAAAGTTCATTTAGCAAAACTTAGAGTTTGCGTACTACTTTAGAAATGGCTAAAAGACAAACCATTTTCCCAAAGATTGCTAAATAATAAAGAAATAAGAAATTAACATTTTCTTGAATAATGTAATTAATAAAATATCTAACAACCCCCAATTAATTAAATATATTTAATAAAACATTTCTCCACTAAATAAATTTGGTTAAGTTTATCAGAGCTCTATAAAACTATTATGTATAAATGCTGATATCTTTTGCTTGGAACCTACACCTTCTGTAAGTATCTCAAAGGGTTATTGGATAATATTGTTGTCTAAAGCTTGGAAACAAGTAACCCATGAGATAAAACAAGAGATACCATACTTATAATAGTACTACCAAGTAAGATATTCATATTTTTCACTTAGAATTTTGAATGGTCATGTGCTAGTCTCTACTTCATGAGCAATCATAAGAGAATCCTTATTCTGAGAGGTGACACTACCTCTATGCTAGTATAGATAAGGTCCTTATAGTATACCCATTACTTTTATGCGCACTTGTCCAAAACCAACCTCAAAATATAATAGCAACCAATAATATTTCTATTTATAATGGTGATCCTAACCACTTATCAGTGACTTATTTTTACCACATTGAATAATCAAACAATAAGTTGGATTCCCATCACTGGTGGTTCTATAAAGTTAAGAGTTTAAGACCCATCTCTTTAAATCTAATTCTATCATTTCTCTTACGAGACCTTTGGTAAAAGGGTTTGCTAAATTCTTATTTGATATTATATATGTTGAGGCTATGAACACTTCATTTGTAAGTCACGTTACAAAAGTATGCCTTGGACTAATATTTCTAGACTTAACATTATATTTACTATGATAGGCTTCTACTAAAGTGGCTTGACTAGGTGACATTGGCTTAGGCCAAATTGGAAAAGCTAGTAGTAGATTTCTCAACCATTTAGCCTCTATATTGGTTGCTACTAGTGCAATAAATTTTGACTCAATAGTTGAATGCACAATACAAGTTTGCTTCTTGGCCTCAGGATACAGTTGCTTCTTCTAGGGTGAAAACCTAACTGGTAGTTGACATATTGTGACCAATATTTGATATCCAATTTACATTAGCAAATCCTTCTAATACTATTAAATATTCCTCATATGACAAACAATGTTATTTGGTTAATTAAGATGACTAAGAACTGTCCCTATAGCATTCAAATGTTCCACTTGGATTACTAATGACCTACTAAGTTTACAAGTAATGAAGGCTAGATCAAGTCAAATTGTAATGCAATGCATACATTAAACTTCCAATAGCACTATCATATATAAAGTTGTGCAACAACTGCACCTTCAGGGTTTTTTATTTTAATGCTTCAATTGAAGGGATATGTGAGATCTTCATATCAAGTTGTTGAATTTTATGTAACACTTTTTTCTATATAATGGGTTTGGCTCAATGAGTAACACCCACAATTTTTGTATACTTTGATACCTAACATAGTATCTAATCCCCTACATCTTTCAATCTTACAAATAAAAGATGAAAAGGTTTGGCACCCTAGGTTTTCTAAAACTATTTTTCCATATATAAAAATAATAGTGTTTAATAAAATATTCAGAATCCCTAAAAGAGGAAAACTAATATTTAATACAATTACCATAATCATTTCAAAGAAAATTCCAAAGGAAAAGCCCGAGGGTCATCCAAATCCACAGTGATAAATAAAACCAATGTGTTATAACACAAAGCATGCTCAATTTAAAACCAAGTCCGATCAAAATGTCAATCATGATAAGAGATAACAAGATAATACATAACCCCAGGGTCCCATCCATTATCACCACATCCACACCCATGTGTAAGTATACATACATATATAGTACAATAAGAGTAGGTTCAATACTATCCTCATAATAAGTATATCTATACAGCCCAAAAGAAGTCCAATAATAAGTAAAATGAAGCATACATCCAATTAGTTGCTTATGTAGTAGACGGTCCTCGTGGTCCTCTCCCTTTAATGCTGCTCCACCTGCTTGACCTTAGCGCTATTGCGCTCCAAATCTAAGGCATTGCAACCAAAGCAATGCCTCAACAAGCTATTGCTTGTGTAAGTGACCACATTTAATAAGAAATGCAATGTAATAGTATAGTGTAGTGTAGTGTAAGAATAGTGATGTCATGGCAAACCTCATGGAGTAAAACATTTACATAGTATGTCAAATCATTAATTGTCTATAGTAAATAGTGCATGAAAAATCATAAGTCTAAAAAAATCAATGGCGGTCAAAGCATAGTTTACGCCTAAACATAGAGACATTATATCCAATCACCATGGCATGCAAGGCATGAATAATGCATGGTCATGCATCTATCAGAATCAAGTAAAGATCAGTTTTATCATGAAATATGAATGCATGTCATGATAAACATCGTGCTATACATAATGGCAATAAGTACTCATTTCAAATTTTAGGGCTCCTCACCTGTAGTTCGCATGCCAGGAAGCTCGCTCAACCCGTAGGCCCACCCATATAGGCGTCACCCAATATATCAATACCACGTGAGATCCCAGGGTTCCTCACTTGTAGCTCACACACTAGAGAGCTTGCTCAGCTCGTAGGCATGCCCATATAAGCTTCACCCAATATATAAATACCACATGAGAATATAAAATAAGAGTATGGGATACTATGCTGCAATGGCAACTACTCCAGGGTCTCAACCACTACCGCTAGCTGTTGACACCTAAATGGGAGACTATTGTCCCCTATGCATGGAAAATAGTTGGACTTACATTGGTGGCCTGTTCATGATTACTACAAACTGCATGCAGTTTACCCACATATCAAGGCTGGTGTCTATTATATGTAAATTCAAAGGGCGGGTGGCCAACCCTACAATCCTCCTAGCATAGTACCCACTAGGCAGAAACACCCATAAAAAAGAAAAGAAAATATGAGATAAATCACAACAATTCCCATATGCAAACCATCTCAAGCAAATAAAGTCAAGAGACATGCCAATATATCATCAATCATGCATTAAAACGAGTAATAAATCATGTGCAGCAAGATCAATCATGTATGATGGAGGTATTCTCATGAAAACATAATAGGACATAAAATCCATGCAACAAGGTTCCCAAGTAATATGTCATGATCCATGAAATCAGGTAAATTACTAAATGTAATCACCTACGTCAAATGCACGGTACTCCTAATCAGGCACATAAACTATCTCAACTCGTGCACTTTGACGTACCGGTCAAACCATACATCACACTAAGTCATCCATTACTCCCATAAAAGTCTCCATTACCCATCTAATCTTTATCCATTCACTTGGTATTCTTAAATCCCCAAAAATATGTTAATCCAAGTGATGATCTCTCTATGATCTGGTAGTTAATCCTAGATTAACAGTCCAGATCATTTGATTAACTCTTAATCGAGCTAATCTTGAACTAGATGTTGGTTTTTCTAACATCTGGACAATCATATGTCATTTTGTTCATCAATCTAAGTTATGATTCATCAATTAGTGTCCCTTGATCTATAAAGAGTCAATTCCTTTCATCTTGTTAATATGAAGACGATCCAACTGTTGGATCAATCTTTATTAGTTAGATCTAACATTAGATCATCAATTCTAGTCATTTTCATCATAAACAATCCAATTTTTCTGTTTATTTAGTAATCTATTTGAATATCCATGATTACACGTCGATTTGATGGTTAGATCATTCTTTGACAGCCAGTCCTAAGGTACATGACCAGATCAACAGTCAAGATCACTTTTCTTAATAATTACTTAAGATCTTTTCTTCAAATTCTCTAGATCATCTCATATTTGATATATACATTCAGTTTTTAAAGCCTAATCATCAATCAATTGGTCTGATCTAGGTAATTAGATGGCATTTTATAATTTGATCAATCTAAAAGTGCTCAAATCAATATTTTGATGTTAAATCTGGGTTTGCATAGTTAAGACGAATCCAACGGATATCTCAGATCATGATTTGGACCTCTGTAACTCCCATAATTGAGATTTTAGTGTTTCAGATCAAATAAACGATGTAGAATTTTTTTGTATTTATTTAATTCTAAAAATGGCATCACAGTGTGACACCCTGGGTTTTTCTATACAATATAATAATTACAATAATAGTCGAGATCCCTGTAAAAAAAAAAAAAACACTTCGATTTCTAAAGTGACCAAAAATAAAAACTTAAAATAAAAGCATTTCTTTCAAAGTCTGGGGAGTCATATTCTATATTTTAGACCATTGCACATGATTAGTGCAATACCAAATAACTAGACAACATGACGTAAGACCAGACATATGGGAGACTCAGTCTCCTCACCCAATCATATAATCAATTACTATTTGCAATAAAATATACTCTAACAATGGATAAGAAAATATAGTTACGATAAAACACCCAGAGTCCCTCCATACAGCTATCACATCCAATATAAATTCATATTCTTACATCTAGGTCACCTTGAAATTTTAATTAACGTACAGCCCTTACTCAAAACCCAAAGTGAGGTCTTGAACATACCTCGTCATCTATGACCATCATCCGTGCTTCACTGGAAAACTGCCATCACTTTTACCTGCTCTGTCAACGCGTCAACCTGTTGTCACTTTCTATATCTGAGGCATTGCAATCAAAGCAATGCCTCAGCAAGCTGTGCTTGTGTAGGTGATATACATTCAAAGTAAACTCAATAAAAACAAAGCACATGGCATAAGGTATAAAGATCGTAAGATGATCAAACATATATATAAAGCCTTAAATTACCTGATGAAGGACATACAAGTCCATGAAATAAATGAGGTATCATCAATCATGATATCAGGACATGCATAATCTGAAAAAATCTAGAAACACATGAATGCATGTCAAAAGTATCGAACATCATATACAATCAAACCCTATGAGTGTCTCAAGTACACTCACGGCAATGTGGGGTCAGCTCTCTGCACCATCCGCTTTCACCCTTACACCCTCACAGGCACTCAGGCACTCACGGAAATGACACGTTCCACTTTCGCTTTTACCCTTTCACCCTCACGGGCACTCACGGGGTGAAGAAATGCATCCTACCATAGGAGCAATAGTCTCAAACATCAAAATAGAGCTACTCCCACATGTCAAAAATGCCAATAATCAAGGGAATATCACGAAATATATCAGAACAGTATATGCAATAACCACCCGAAAGATAGCACGCACATGAGAAACTACATGCTGAAATTAATCTCATGCATATGGTAAGGCATAAATCATATGCTTCAAAAACTCAAATCACCAAGTCATCATTTGAGAATCATGGAAAAATTGTGAACGAAATCACCTACCTTAGTATCGCAATATCCTAAACAAACGTGTAAACGATATCAAGGTGTATGCCCTGATATACCTGTCACGCCATAAATCATTTTTTATTGTTAGGCCTCTCATATTCTCTATGATCCCTACATTTTTTATTTCATTTAGTAAACCACAGTTATCTTTGTGATCGCGTGTCGATCTAGCGGTCTGATCATTCTTTGATCAACACCTCTCAAGGGACTGCTCAGATCAATCGTCAGGATAATTGTTTCTTGACAATTCAATAGGGCATGTTCTTCTAATCTCATAATCATTTCATGTTTAATGTATACAACCAAAATCTAAAGCTTGATCATGCATTAATCGGCTTAATCTAAGTCATTGAATAGTGCTTAGTAGTTTGGCTATTAAAAAGTTACTCCAAACTAGATTTTTGTCGTAAATCTAGGTCCGCCTTGTTGAGTTGATTATAATGCCTCTTTCGAATCGTGATTTGGACCTCTGTGGCCCCTAAAATCAAGTTTTTAATAAATAAAGGGTCAAAAATACCAAAAATCAAGAAAATGGGCCTACCGCACGTGCGACGCGTGCCATGCGCATGCGCATGCGTGTGCGCTGTGTGCGTGGCATGCGTCTAGAACCGGTGCGTGGATCGCGCGTCTGGAGACACGCTCTGTGCGTGGGGGGTGGAAATAGCGCTCGTGGCGCGCGCTCGTACGTGCCTTTTCCTTCCGCGTGTCGCACGTCTGGTGTGGGCATCCTCAACCCAGTGCGGGTCGCCATTGCTGGAAACGACAATCGGACTAGTTTGCCATCGTAGGTGACCCCAGGTGTTCCATTTCTTGCAATTTTTACACCTATGTGTCCAGTTTTTTCGTGTACATTTCATTTTCACCATCCATTTTTACAAATCACTCCTAAATCTATCATTTTTTTCATGATTTTCATTGCGTTTTTGAAAGCTCCCATCATATTGTTTTTGGGGTTTTCGGGCATCCTTAGCTGTCCGATCGCCATGAAATTTCATGGGTCGGTTCCTTACATCATCACGCTCAAGATGAATGGTCTAGATCCTTATCTGACACCATTACATCGACTTTTTCCCAAGGCAACAGTAACGCCTAACTAAACTTGGAAAGAAATATACAACAAAGAGTGGGGTGAGCCTACCTTGGTTCGGCTAGTCAGAGGAAGGTGAGAGCTCGTCGCATTCGTCCAGTTGCCGGGAAATCGTCACCGATGGCTCAGTTATGGGAAAATAAGAGGGGGAGGGAAGTGCATCTGAGGCACTCCCCCCTCTAAATTTTTTCCTATATACTTCATTTTTATTTTTCTATTTTTTTTGAATTTTTTAAAATAGTGGATATTACACACAGGGATGCGTGCATGCATGATCAAGTACGGAACATGTCTCGCATTTGTCTCTATCAACGGGACGCATGCAAGCGTGACTCACGCCCTGTCCCCGTGCATCTCTGTCATCGAGACGCATGCAAGCATGATGCGCGCCCGCCCCGTGTGTGTATCTGTCGCCAAGACGCGTGCAAGCGTGATGCACACCCTGCCCTGCATGCGTCTCTATCGACAAGATGCATGAAAGCCTGACAAGCGTCTGGAACACGCCCCGCTTACATCTCCATCACTAGGAGGTACGAGCATTCCATCGCAGCTGGGAAAGACGCATGCGCGAGGTTGCGCTCAGTGCGCAAGTAACATAGAGTCTCCGACTGATGTCCTAGATGCCTGGAACGATGTCGCCGTTAATGGAGAAGACGGATTTCGGTCGTTGCAGGTGACACATACAGTGTCATAATTTAACGATTTTTATGACATTTTGATCGAATTTTCATGTACATTTGTTTTATGATACTTTTATCAACTAAATTTTCCTAAATCTAGTGTTTTTAGCCGGTTTTATGAAGTTTAGAAAATTTCCCTTTCTTACTTTTTTTCACTTTTCAAATTCATCAACCGTTGGATCTTCATGAAATTAAAGGGTTTGTTCTTGAGTTTGTGATACACAATATGAATGATTTAGAGCACTAATATGACACCGTTATTGGGACTATTTTTCACAAAAATAGTAAGTTCCAAGTGTTCACTAGAAAACATTGTTTCGTTTCCATTTCTGGAATTAGTAGGTCAAAAAACAAGAGCGTGGTGACCGAAAAAGAAAATGGAATGAGAGGAAAGTAGCCTACCTCGTGGGGTTGTCGGAACTATAATGATCCTAATTTTTTAAATTTATTTTAAAGGATTATAAATTAATTTTGATGAATATAAATGGGAGAATCTTCATATTTGGATTCTATTGAATTGACCTTTTGAAAGACATCAAATTAGACCCTAATACCTTTATATTTGAGTTGTACTCGGAAAAACGATTCCAACGACACTAATTCCATTGAAATCTGAGTTCGAATGAATAAAATGTGATTTTTCTCATGAAGGGCATTTTTATAAATTCATTAATGGGCTCTACTCCCAAAAATTCATGTTTGATGCTAACAAGGTGCTTAGGAAACACCATGAGTGAGAATCAATGCGTGTTGACTGGAATAGCGTTGGTGTAATGATGGAAAGAGACATCATCATAAAGGGTTTAATGTATAAAAAAAATGATGATGAATGAATAACGTAAATATGGGAGGGGGCCAAATTGATATTAGCACCCCCACCCCACCTTTAGTCAAACAAAAATAGACGCTAGGTCTATTCCTGCACTGACGAAGAGAAAAGAAAAAGAAAAATAAAAGAGAGAAAAAATAGAAGGAACCTGATGCCGGGAAGGAGGAGAAGAGAGACGGAGAGGAGAAGGAAAGGTGGAGAAGTAGAAAACGTTCTTGGAAACCCCAGATCACACTTGCAAGAGAGAATGAACTGTGGAAGAAGTCGCCAGGGTGGAGAAGGAGAAGAGAAGAAGAGAGGGGGAAGAAGAAGGCAGAAGGAGAGAGGGGAGAGAGAGAGGAGCAAGATGCCGTAGGAGGCATGTGTGCTGGCGTGCAAGGAGCATGTTTTTTGGGATTTGCCGGATTCACAGACATCGCCAAAGAAGACAATGGCTCAGATTGATGATCCAAGCCAATCATCCTGCTTTGCACGAAGAGGTGAACCAAAGCCCTAAGTTTATAGGATGATTCGAAGTGTTCCTGTTTGTCAATCCAAAAGAAAGACCAACGCACCAAAAAAGGGGCGATCGTCACCAAAAAATGATGATCAATCCTCCTTCTCTTGCAATCAGGAGTGAACGAGAAATGGTTTAGAGGTAAAATGCTTACCTAAAATCCACGTTTTACCTTGAATTCTTTACTGATTTGACAAAAGTGCATAGATCTAGGGTTTTATCTAGGGTTTGAAGTAATTCTTTGATTTAAATAGTAAATTAGAAGGAGATTTAACTGCCCACAACTAAATCAGAACTCTAATGATTCTGTTTGAGTTCAAATCAACAATTCGAGGTTGAAGGTGGTCAATCCGACTGTTTACAGTAAACCTTAGCCGTTGGATCTTCTATGTAAGGCAGATATGATTTCTTTTAATAGGTTTTGGCTGTTAGATCACTTGTAAAAGACAGATCCGACCCCTTTTAAACAATACGTCGGATCCTCTTTAAGAAGTTTGATCCGACCACTTAATCTTGTTGTAAAACAATAAATCAAGGTATCTGAGAATTTTGACTGATGGTACACACAAATCATAGCCTTTGATGGATTGGATTCTTGTTGGATGACTTTGAACGATGTTCAAATGATATACACTCTCATCCTAGGCATTTATAATTGAAATCATATCCTAATATTATATTTAAAATCATTAAAAGGTAGATGAGGATAAGGATTAGACCACTTTTGACAATTAGATTGCTATTTTTCCCATTTGATTGACGATCGGTTAAATAAAATTTAACCAGTGTGTGGAGTTAGAAGAAATATATTGATCTGATTCAAAATTAGGAAATTTATGGATCAAATTGCATTAAATGATAATTTGATAGGATTAATACTCCTATATAGCAACACATTGCATGAATTGAAGGTTGTAAGGCATTAATCTGCATAGACAACAATAGGTAACTACGCATATCAGTTGAATGAAACTGAAAATGATGATGATTCATTGATAAATGATTCAAAATTACTAGTCTAGGATAGCTAATAGAGGTAAAACCTAATGCTTTTACGTTTAACAGAAGATCTGGATTGTCAAACCATGGTTAAAATATTCCTTTGTAATTATTAGCTTACAACTCAACATTGAAAATAAAATCTGAAATATCGACAAGTGGACTAGGTTGACCAATAAGTTGAGTTGAAGGTAGTTTTAACACCTTGATATCTTAAATAATCAAATCTTAGTTTATCATGTTTTCTATTTCAGATTACTTGACTATCATGAAACTTACACTTCATCATGTTACTTTATTTTAAGCTTGTAAAGAATGTAATGCTTGCAAAGGGGGTGTGTGAACTAATATGTGTGTGTGTGTGTGTGTGCGTGTGCATCTTTCTAGCCATGATACATGCTTTTATATGAAAGACGAAAAATGTTGTTCATTACATGTAGTAGAGTGTTTTTGAAAGAAATGTTGATATTTGAAATGCATTAATTCCATGTTTTGAGATGAGATAAAGAAACATATGATTTTGCACGAGATATGATTATTATATAATTTAAGATCATTTGAGATTGAGATATATCTTGGTTCAGGCTAATGAACTTGGTGGGCACTATGGTGAGAGGTTATACAGGGTGGCCTCCCGACCTCTAACCACAAAAGGTGGTACGTATCCATGCCCAAAGTGGTATCATTTTTCTCGACGTTGTAGTAGGAAGAGGTGGTTACGACACCCTTTGGAGACGTATCCGTAGTCGTCGTGGAGGCTGTAGTGGCTATTCTTTAAATATTGGAGAGGGATGATTCAGCGATCTGGTCGCGAGCATAGTGTGTCATAGGATTTCTGTTTTGTGATCCACGTAGATGGGCTTGATGCTAGTCTTTAGATGAGTACTCATAACTAACTGGTTGATGTGTTCGCCGGAGTGCATATGGCACGTGATAATGTTGTCGGTTTGGGATTACCGACATTCGCGGTTTAACCGATCACTACTTTAATACTTTGAGGACCTTATGGTATGTGATTTATAAAGTTCGAAAATGGATCTTTCACATAGTTCTTAAGTTATACTTACTTGTGATTTTGGGATATGTTCTATATTGCAATTTTATGAGATTACTATGATGATTTAATTATTTGAAAAAGATGTATTTAAAGTTATACACATTTTATATTCATACTATTTGAAACATTTTAACATGAAATTGTAGAACTGAGATTAAAGTATGGCATTAATCATGTTTCTTGTCCTTCATCTGATTACCATATTCTTTAGAAACTACATGAAAAATGATTTGAAATGCTGTTTAGAATTGAATTTAAAACTTGGTAAAATAGATGTAAAACTGCCTACACAAGCACAAGCTTACTGAGACATTGTAAATTGTTTACAATATCTCAGGTTTGAAGAAATAAGATAGAGGAGTAGCGGACCATATCAGAGATTCAAAGAGGGCTAAATAGTTATATCAAACAGGTTTGCAACACGATTAATGATATAGTGAACTGATGTAATACTTTTCTTTAATCACCCTTACCCACGTATATCCCATTATTTGGCAAGATTAACTTGTCAAAATCATTCACATATTAATTCTC
This sequence comes from Warburgia ugandensis, assembly GCA_035236585.1. Classification (NCBI taxonomy): domain Eukaryota; kingdom Viridiplantae; phylum Streptophyta; class Magnoliopsida; order Canellales; family Canellaceae; genus Warburgia; species Warburgia ugandensis. The sequence continues at coordinate 10,160,074 of CP141130.1, forward strand.
CCTTTTCCTAATAACACATAATAAACTAAGTTTTTCCCCATTTCTCCATAGTGCCTCTGCCTCTGCCTTGAACCTTGGACTCGTTTTAATTTTCAGTTTACACGTCTTGGCAAACGTGCATGGAAGCACATGTACCACCATCCATTTTCTTTGTCCATCATGTGAACTTTAGTTACCATTGCTTCAATGGATTCTTCATCTTGATTTTATACTTTTTTCTTTGATTCTTTGAAAAACAAATTTTAGAACTAGATTTAATGCGATATATGAAACCCTTATATTTAAGAGTGATTTTGTGATAAATGGGTTTAGATTCTTGCAAAAAAATGATCGCTGGAATTTATCTTGGTCTTAAACGAGATAAAGAACTATCTCTGAGTAATAGTTTAGTTTAAGCTATTATTATTTTCACTTTCATCCTTGGACAAATCCTGTAAAAGGTTATTCTAAAGCATTGTAATATATGTTGTGGGGCTCACTTCAGATATCCGTCGACGTTCCTTGACGATGCTCATGGATGAACATTGGACAAGAGGACTAATGGTGAATATTTTTTTTTAAACAGTTCAAGGACTAATCTATAAAAATAAGTGTTTAGAGACTAAAGTGTAATAAAACAATAGTAAACTGTAATTTTTTCAAAATTTTATACACAATATCAGATCTAGACAAATACCATTCCAAATCCACGTATGAGTTGGCCCGACTTAACTCGGACTCGCATCAATTTTTAGCTGAGCTAAGTTTTTGTGTTATTAAACTATTTTCCAATCTGTTGGGCTCATCTGTTTTCTATGCTTTCTCTACAAAACTGTGTTCTCCAGTTTTACACTACATAATAACGATAGTTAGTGCATCCAGCGTAGACGTTTATGGTGCTAGCCTGTGAAAGACGTACCTGGCAGATGAGTGGTTTCGATGACCAAATGTCTGGACCCATATGGTTTTATCTTAGGAACCGCTTTCAAGATCCTATCAACCTTGATTAAGGGGCTATGGTTATTGATGAAGTTCCGGCCTATGGCAATTAGCTATACCGTGATGAGAATCAAGCTTCATGAAACCTGTACACGGACGTAGCGATCTGCATACAGAACTGTAGACAGCGGGCTGCTTCCCCTTCTTATAAATGAGACGTGATCGCAGAAGAGCAATTTCTCTATGGTCATGTTATCTCTAAGAATTACCACTCGGATAAGACGAAGTGCATGCACTTGGTTTGATCCTTACAAGAACTTCCATTCCCGTCTTCAGTTTGTCTTGAGATTTTATAGAGCATGATTGAATGCACTCGAGCCTTGGCGCAAAGGTAGAGTTGTCATTGTGTAATCTTGAGGTCACGGGTTTAATGTATGAAAACAGTCTCTTGCAAAGTAAAGCCGCATATTATTGACTCTTTGTAGTCCACGCCTTTCTCAGACCCTGCATACGTGGGAGCTTCATGCACTGAGGCTGCACGATTGAACGAGCACTCAGTCATAGATTGTGCTAATAAATCGACCAAATTTAGGATCAAAAGGTGAACGGACATGCATGCAACAAAGTATCTACTATCTACATCTCCTGATCTTTCAACTAGCCAATGACATCGGATGGGAAACAACTGAATGGCTCAACATTATCAGGTCAAGTGTAATAACCCAAAATATTAATAATTTTATAATAATAATAGGAGGGGTAAAATTATAAATATACATGGGCCCACATGGCGTGGGACCCACAATGAGGCTATAAAAGCCTGCCCTGTCTCGTGTGCGGCTAAACCATTCACTTCTGATTTTGGGTTGGTGACACAAGGCAGCGACGAGAAACTCCCCGAGCAAGTGCACACAGTGGCAATCTAACCACGGTAGGCCACCCTTCACCATTCCCCGTGTTTTCCTATAGTTTCTGTTGTTTTTAAAGCTGGAAAACGGTGTGGATTGCCGTTTTCCGGTGAACAAGTAGGTGGTAGTGTTTTTGTTGAAGTAAACTGATGAAACGACATTCAATTGTGATCTGAACCGTCCATCATAGGCATTGTAACATGAAAAAGAATCCCATGAATTTTCATGGTGATCAGACGGCTAGATGTGCGAGAAAACTCATAAAAACAGTAGATGGAAAATTTTTGGGGACGTGACAAAAATCGTGTAAAAACACCAGATAATGGCATAAATGGTTGAAAAGGAGCTTATAAATGGAATCTGCGTGAAAAACTAAACGAAACGGTGTAAAAATCGCACCATTTGGACACCTGTGCGTAGCTGACGGCGACTGGAGTCCGATCGTCTTCTCCGGCGAAGGTGACCCGCCGCAACACGTGTCACCCCCTGTCGCACACCATGCAGGCGCCACACACACATACGATGGCACCCGCACGACACGTGGCGCCATGCACCACGCGCCACGTGGACAGCAGCGCACTAAAGCACCAACAAAATGCGCACGAAAATCGAGCACGAGCGCATGCGCACCAGCGTACGCGCACACACGGAAATGGTGCACGCGCACGCAAAGAAGCTGGTACACGCGCGCGCCGCTTGAAACGACGCATGCCCAGCACGTCTGTGCACGCGCCCGCCCGAAACCGGAGCGTAGACGCATTCAGTGCATCTGTGCACGCGCCCACCCAAAAAAAATAAATGATGCATAGTGCGTCTGTGGACGCACTTGCACGCGCGAGCACGTGCGACAAACAAGTTTTGGGATTTTTTTTTTCGGTCTTTTGACCGTTCATTTATAAACACTTGATTTTTAGGAGCTACAGAGGTCCAAATCGAGATCCGAAAGACGCGTTGCAACTGTATCGACGGCGCGAACCTAGATGTGACTTGAAAAGCTAGATATGAATTCCTTTTTAAGAGTTAAACCACAGAATGTTGTGAGATAGTCTCAATCAGGCTGATTAATGGATGATCAGGCCTTAGATGTTGATGGTATACATCAAATGTAAGATAATCTAGGTGATTAGAGGGTTAAACAATATTGAATTACCAAATGATGGAAGATTTATGATGTAACAGGTACGTCAGAGCGTGCAACGTGATATGTCCATGCGTTTGATTTGAGCACTGCAATTACTGATGTAGGTGATTCTATTCAATTATTTCATGATTTCAATAACCATGAATGGATTTTAAAGCTTTGAGACATGTGTTTTACATCTTCTCATGTACATAATTAGATCCCTATTTTCGTGATATAGCATGACTTTTCTATTTGGAAATGGCAATGTTTGTCAGGCTTTAATTGTGTTATTGAGATTATTTATAACGTATTTACAAGGTTTATAAGATTTATACCTTGCCGATGATTTATGACTGGTGCTTTCACCCGGTGGATACTATGCTAGGAGGGTTGTATGGTTGGCCACCCGCCCTCTGATTTTGTGATGAGGATGATGATAGACACCGCCCTAGAGTGATATAGGGCCAGGTACGTAGGGGTGGTATCATGGGTAGTCCCCCCTACGGGTCCGTTCCTTCCCATGGGGATGGAGAAAGTCTCTTGTTTGGTGTCGACATGGAGCGGCGGTAGTTTAGATTTTGATGGGGTTGCCACTGCAGCATATTAACCCATATAGTTTGTGCATGTTTATATGACGTTATATGTATAGTGAACCGGGGCAAGTCGGGCCTAGGCCGTGAGAGACTCCGGGGGCTGATGATGACTGCACGGGATGGACCAAAGTTAGTATGGGTACACATCACTGGTGATTGAGTATATTGGAGGAATTTTGGTATAGTTTTGATACAGTGTTTTGGTATCAATGATAGCATGCTTATTATTCTGTGGGTAAATATACTAGTATGATTTTGATGTACTTACCTTGTATTTTGATCTTGCTTTGCATGCTATACTGATTTACCTCGGCATCTGATTTGTGAAAGTTGTAATTGTAAGCATTTCATTTATTTGACATGTTTTGAGTATGCTTCCTTTATGAGAATTCTATTGTAAATTTTGTTAAACCTTATTTGAGTGTAATCACCTACACAAGCGTAGCTTGCTGAGGCATTGCCTTGTTTTGCAATGCCTCAGATTTGGAATGCAATAACAACAAGGGAAAGCAGGTAGAGTAGCGGGGATCTGGAAGGAGACTTGAAGACATTCAATTTTATTTTCTCCTTCGGACATATATTAGAGTATGTCACTTGGATTAGACTTTTGAGATTTTCTTAGATGTGGATACATATTATAGATTGGACTCATATTATGTTATGGATGATTGTTAAAGTTTAGATGGAAATATTGTGGTGATTATGGATGGAACCTGGCGACGTTTGAATTGATTTATAATCATCTTGAATTAGCCAGTGTATTTATCGTGGTTTTAAATCGAGCATGCTCAGAGTATTAATGTTTTAATGTTGTTTATGATCATAGTTTTGAATGTAGTTGACCCCCGATGTTTACACTTTCAAGCAATTCTTTTTAAAGCTGTGCTAAAAGTTCTATAATATAAATTTTTAATTTTTAGGGATCTCGCCTATTTTCTTAAAACGAATTGTTATTTTTATATTAATAAGGAAAAAGTTTTGGTAAAACCCGGGGTGTCACACCAAGTTATTTTCATTCATTGGGGTTATTGGGTCACACATTTCAATCTACAAATTTTCTTAAACATACATGATTTACATGCAAGTGAGATGATGGCATGGATAGGGTTGCCAATCGAAATGAATTATCCCTTGTCTGAATTCAACCGATCAGAATGGATAGCATAGGAAATGGACAATCTTTTTCACAGGTAGATACATAATGAGGCCTCCCATCTGTGGATTATGCAATCTGAAATATTACTATTTTTATTATTATTAAACTATAGCATTATTGGAGATTAAATCATTATTTCATATATCAAATGCATGGAAAAATGCATAGATGAGTTGTCACTTCACTTAACAAAATATTGGGTATGTATAAGTATCTATTTTTGTCCTTGAACCTTCGAATATTTTTATTTAGATTGGTTGGTTTTCTCTACATAAACTATGGATTTATATGATTATCCAAAAGACAATAAATAAGCTAGAACTCTTTCAATTATGTCTATAGGAGATTTGGCATTAAGGGATTTTTAGGAAATTCCTTAGGCTAGTACATAAAATTCTAATATTTATAACTGGATAAAAAGGCTCAAGATATATATATATATATATATATATAAGGTAAAATTTCCAACTTAATAATTATAATAACTCTTTTTTGGGCCTAATCTTGAATGGCCTTGCTACCAAAAGCAAAAGAATTAAGAAGTGATCTTAAGTGATATGGGGCTTAGAATTCATCTTAGTCTATCTTACCATGTACGGTGAATGTCGAAACCTAATAAAATGGATAATTTGCCATCAAAACCAAATCAAAAGGAAATGGATTATAAAAATCCAAGCTACTATCCGTATCTGAACTAATGAAATTTATTGGGATGGATGAGGATGATGGTATTCTAATCAAATCTGATCCCTCGGTAGTCTTGGTTACAGAGAGCTAATGAACAGACCAACAATATTTTCTTTGGCTTCTCTTGTCATTGCCCTTAACAGGATTTTTGGCGTATCCACAGTCTAGGAGATACCAGATGAGCAGCTTGGATCAACCGAAGCTGTAGAAATTTTTTAGATCCGATTACATTCTCACCTTAAACCATCATCGTTTCGTAGTGTAGGGGTGGCAATTCGGGTTGGCGGGTCGTGTTTGTGACAACACGAACACGACTCGATTAGAGTTATGGGTCGACACAAACACGACACGATTAATAGTCATGTCAAAAACCTATGACTCGTACACAACCCGGTTCTTAAAAAAATGACATGACAAGACCTGTGTAACATGATTATTGATTGAGTCGTGTTGGATACAAGACACGAAATGACATAACACGACACGATACAACATAACACGACTCTATTTTCCTATTATGACTTGGTAAAAAAACTGCTCCCAAATGGATAGAGTCATTGAGTGAACACAACCACAAAACATAGGACGATTATTTTTCAACCATCCTATATGATATGAGTTTTATACTTTTATAGGACGGTTGTGAAATAACTGTCCTATATGTTACGTTTTATAGGACGGTTTTGAAATAACCGTCCTATATGTTACGTTTTATAGGACAGTTGTGAAATAACCATCCTATATGTTAAGTTTTATAGGATGGTTTTGAAATAACCGTCCTATATGTTACGTTTTATAGGACGGTTTTGAAATAACCATCCTATATGTTACGTTTTATAGGACGGTTGTGAAATAACCATCCTATAAAGTGTAAACATAACATATAGGATGGTTATGAGATGAACCGCCCTATATTACACTTAGTAACCGTCCTATATTACATTTGATAGAAGTCCTCCAATGAATCATCCTTCCAAATAAAGATGAAAAAAACAAAAGAGCCAACATAGATGATTAAGTAAACTGCTACATGGACGACTAGTCAAACTCCTGTAGATCCAAATCCTCCCATGCCTCTCGTCGTAGCATCAAGATCTTCAACTTCCAAAACCTCGGGCGTCATTATCCTCTCAATGATCAACTAAGCAATCCGATCTCCTTGCTTCACATCAAAATCAACATCAGAATAGTTGAATAAAATCACGCCCACTGAACCTCTATAATCGACGTCAATCATGCCTGAACCCACATCGATCGAATGCTTCCAAGCTAGACCAGATCTTGGCGCTGCAAATAACAAGCTCGTCCATGAGTATATCATCAAACGCATCAAAAGGTTTTCTATTTCGAGCACATACCTATGTGAGCATAGATTCCTTTGGGTATTCCTATGCTTAAATCGGTAAGAACAAGGGCTTTTCCTCTGGCGCGAATGATTGTTGACACAAAACTGGAAAATAAACAAATGATGGAAGATTGAGATGGGCATTGCTCAAAATCACTGATACCCAGATGGATTAAAGCATACATTACCTTGAAACGTCATATCCTGCTCAGAGAGGAGAACCTTTTGAAGGCAAACTGGCATTCTCAGAGAGCCTTTTTACCCTCAAAAGAAAGAGAAGGTTTGGAGAACCTGCGGATACGCCATTTTAGTTGGTTTTCTAAAGTTTTGGGAGGGGTTCGTTGGTTTCAGGGCTTGTGATTTGATCTTGTTTTCCCATTTTTGATTGAAAGCACTAAGAATTCAGGGAAAGAAGGGGACGAGTGGAAAATGAAGGCAAGAAGAGAGCCTTTAATAGAGGGAAAATGAGTTGAAGAGGTTGCCGAAATTTGGGTGCCATTTCTTCCCGCAATATTTAAGACGTTTTTCATTTGAAAGGAAAGGGGGAGAAAGTGAATCCACTACAAGGACGGGTAGGCATTTTGAAGTGAATCCACTTCAGCAGAAAGTAACATGTAATATTACAGGACTAAATGTAATATAAGACAGTTCCAGATGAACCATTCTATATTTTAATATAAGACAGTTTTTGAAGAACCGTCTTATAGACCTGGCTGGTGGTTGTTTGCTATAAGCTTATAACTATAAGTTATAACCTAAGACTTAACTACACCTACATACTGTCTCTAATTTTCTTATCAACTATTTTAAGATTAGCTTCGCATTGTCAGTTACAAACTTACAAGTTACACTTAGTAGAAAATTAGTTAACTAAGTTTTGTAACTTGTACAAGTACAAGTGAAGTGAGAGACTAACTAACTGTCATATATTGTATAAAATTATAAATGATAATGATTTTCTTATGTTAATTTCACATGTCATCACCAAACACCAATTGATCTAATATATATCTTTTTCATCAAATTCATGAATATCATGTATCCAACTCATATAACTCAATATTTGTTTCTCATTTCTAACTCCCAATTGATGATAATAGATTGAGAATAACTCATTCATCCATGATCCATTAATCCATCATTCATGTAGAGTAAAATTTAATAACTCCCTTAGTAATATCATTCAACATTTGTGTTAATTCAACACATAACTCCTATTCTCTATTCTCATTCTCACCTCACCTAAATACCTAATGAGTTAATTACATAACTAACAAGTATTCCTTTCGGACCCTTCCTATAATCATTATCCACTAATGAGATAATTGCATAACTCTTTCTATACTTATTTTCAAGCTACTGAGTTAATTACATAACTGTTTCTATTCTCATTCACTCATTCTTACCTAATGAGTTAATTACATGACTCTTTCTTTATTTATCCTGATTCCTCAATAACTTTTGAATTGAGTATGAGTTACTTACATAACTTTGCTTTTTAAGCTGATCCTCAACTAAGATTAGATAAGTTAAATACATAACCCTTATTTTACTCATCCTCAACCTCAACAAAACAACTATTGAATTGAGTATAACAGTATGAGTTACTTACACAAATTTGTTTAGTTTTTAAGCTGATACTCAATTTAGATGAGTTAATTACATATATGCTCTGTCTTTTTATGTGTGTAGAGCATGGTAAAAATGGGCTGAGAGGGAAGGCATTCACCACCCACCAAAACTCAACTTGAAGAAGGCCAAGGTATGGTTTACTAATTATTGATCTTTAGACTCTGAGATATAATTTTAAAATTAAAATTATTTGAAATTATATTTTGAACCTTTTCTATTGTCTTTGGTGGCATTGTTCTACAGTGCCCTAAACAAAAATCAGACTGGGAGTGTGGATATTATGTTCTTATATACATGAGAACCCTCATTCGCAATGGAGTTACAATCTTACAATTGAGAAAGGTAACACTTAGACAGTTAGACTTACTGACCAATGTTATTACACTTTTGATTTGTATATTTCCTGACTGAATCCAAGATTAGATGTTTGATATCTGAACTAAGTTATTATATGTTTCTTGCAGACGGATTTGGGACTCAAGAGTTACTCCCAGTTGGATCTAGATGATATTAGAATGGAATGGACAAATCATATTATGAATTTTAATTTGTAGTTCAGTGATGTAAATGAATGTATATTATCATTCATGTATATACATTTTACTCAAATATGAAACAAAGATCAGTTCATTTCAATGGATGTGTTCTATTTTTCTTTTGATTGAAGTATATTGTTTCAATGTATGTGCTATCTTTGTTTCAATACTAATCTGCCAACTCTATGCAAAGGAGTACAATGGCTACTTTTAGTTATAAAATAGACGATAAAAATTTTGACAATTTATTTTACCAATGAAGAAATCAATGGCTAGAATTATTAAATGGAAGATAATTTTGGAGCACAAAATGTCTAATTCAAGGAAATCTGATCTTTAGGAATCTGGACTCATTTAGAGTTAGCATTTATAGCATTGCTTAGGGACTGATGAGTAAAAATGGGCTAGTATATTACTTTCATCATTATTATTAATATTTAATGATTGTATAATATTATTTTTTTAAACTAAAAATATTTTAATTTTAAATTTCCAAAAGGTGGGAAGTGGGAACTCAACTAAGGCTAATTTATCCTTTTCTGTTTGGTCTTTTTTCTTGGAATATTTAACGGCTTCCTGGATTTGGGGGAGGTGGTGCTTGAGGAGGTTGGTTGTTCTAAAAGCAATTGCCTCGAAAACCTTCCCATTTTCAGGCCTTAAAACAACGCAAATACACTCCTTAATATGCATCTTTACACGCATTAATACCCACAATCAACCTGTAACAATCTGCCCCTTTTACTTAAATCCCAATCTCTCTCTTTGCCTATCTTTCACTTCCAAGAGATGGTTGGATTGAGATGCCACCATAGTTCATGTTTAGTGTCTTTATGAATATAGGACGGTTCAAGCAGAACCGCCATATATTCACAAGTAATATAGGATGGTTCTGCTGGAACCATCATGTTTAGTGTCTGTATGAATATAGGATGGTTCCAGCAGAACCGTCCTATATTACTTGTGAATATAGGACGGTTCCAGAAGAACCGTCCTATGTTATTTTGAAAAACCTGATCCCAAATGATTTCTTTCACATGGACGGCCATTCGAGAGGAAATCACTATTGTCGACGACCTTAGAAATTTTTTTCAAATGTTACCAAACAAGTGGGTCATGTGCCGCAAAAGCGAAGAGAACGTTGATCATCTCATGGTGCATTGCTATTTCGCATACAAATTATGGTTCTAAGTGATGAGTTTAGTCGATACGAATTGGATCCTTCATCTCTTCATAGTCTTCACAACATGTGGAACATATACGTACAGCTACTCAAAGGGGCAAACTCATATGTGATTCGTGTTTCATTGCAGCGACTTGGTCATATGCCGCAAATGCAACAACAGAGTTTTCAAGGATCAGGTTTAGATTTCCACTTGTGAAAAACTTGAATATAGGACGGTTCTAGAATAACCGTCCTATATTACCTGTTGAAGAATATAGGATGGTTCCAGATGAACTGTCCTATATTGCATATGGTATATGACGGTTACAGATGAACATGAACCGTCCTATTTTCAACCATAGGTTAGATGGATCAAGAATCAAGGTGATGAAGATAAATAAATAGGTCGCATGTCAAACAAGTCGACACGACAGGTCACACTGATTGACCCGAACACGACACGATTTTTGCCGTGTCAATTTCGGGTTGACCCGAAAATGACACGGACACGATAAGACTCGACCTGAACCCGCTAAATTCGTGTCGGGTTCGAGTTGTGTTATCGTGTCGTGTCATAGTTTGCCACCCCTACCGTAGTGGTACGAAGTAGCTGGCATAGAAAAGCAAGGCATATCCTATCGCATGCAAATTGTATCACTCAATTAAAAAAAATGTCAATTATTCAAGCTGATGCAAGTCTAAATTATGGCCCCTGAAAGGAATATATTGAACGACCAACCATCTGGTCCGAGAATGCTTTTGGCGCATGTAAGTGCTATTATAGTTTTGGACTAGCAAACTCCAAAATTAACCAAAACAAGAAGATTTCACCCTGAGTTTGCAACCTCATCATGAGTTGGAAGTAGCCGTGGCAATGAGCAGGTCGGTACCCGCCCACTCCAATGGCTTGCCTCCTCGCTCTAATGTCTCAGTCCTCTCTGCCCCAACCATGCGCTGACAATATTACCATGCATATCATATTTTTGAAATATAATATACAAACGCATTTTAGACATAAAAGTTATAATTATGATTTTATCTATCCATATCATAAAAGAAAAGGCATTTAGACTTAAATAGTTATCATCATTATCATCAAGACCTCAACTTGATTAGGGGTCGGTCACATGAATCTTGTTCCTTCGTTCTCCTCTATGATGGCTTCATTTAGTCTTAGAATTTTTAAATATCTTCTTATCACTTTTATCCACGTTCTTTTGAATATTTTCTTGCCCTTTTAATTTCTTTGACTTGAATCAGTGCTGTTTTTTGTCTATGTTAGATATGTTCAAATAATCTAAATCTAATCTCCATTATCTTATTACCTATTTTATCATGGTTCATTTGTCGGATCACATGTTTACTTAGCACCCCGATCCAAATAAGTGGTGGGCTGGCAAAACCTGCCTTATAAGTTGCCGTGAGCAACCAGGTTTACATACTGCGCCCACTGTTGCCGAACCAATTCATCTCTGATTATTAGACCTTGACTACGATGGAAAAAGAAGAGAAGAAAGTTGTCAGTGAAAGTTAATTTCGTCGTGAGATTATTGGTTGGGAAACAACGACAGAAAAGAGAAGGATACACGGATTTTGGAATCGAACAAGAGCTCGCAAACTTGCCTTCAATCTTGTTCGCTCTTGTTGTTTTATACTGCCTTTTTCTTCGTTAATGTCGTTTGGATATGACAAACAAGTAAGTTAGTCGCCTTGTAATATCAGGAAGACGTCAAGGGATCCCTAAGCCGAGACTTACAGATAGGTGATAAGGAATGAGTTTGAGGAGGACCGGGAGTCCTTTCTCATCCTTCTCTGTCTTGGTTTGTTTTGCTTAAGCTACTTAGAGTTTAGACGAGAGATGGGTTCAATGGTCACTTAGATTTTCTGCAATCAAAGTAACCGGATTCTACAGTATTAGACATATAACTGTGTTGTTGGCCTATTTCTGTCGAAATACAGAGAGAGAGAGAGAGAGAGAGAGAGAGAGAGAGAGAGAGAGAGAGAGAGAGAGAGAGAGAGAGAGAGAGACAAGACAATTTTATGTCTTGTAGACAATTTCGTGGAGTGCCAAATGATAATAGGCCATGGTTTTGGAAGGGTTCTGGAAGGGCCTCTCTTGTGATGGTACTCACAAGTTATGAATTATCCATCAAGGCAATAGAAGCATGGGAGCTTAGTAGTTGGCCTCGTAGCAAGTCGACGAATGCTAAATTAGTTGCAATATAGGCATGGTCTAGAGATCACATTTTCTGGAGCTCACCTTTGAATGATCTGAATCATTTATTTTAATGCTCTTTGAATGTCTTATAGATTCAAAAGTATGACAAATTGTGCTTTAAAATGAACAATTCAAATCATGTAGAGATGAGCTCCTAAAAATGTGATCACTAGATTACACCTCATAGTATCATTGAGGAATGCAAAACTAACCACAGTATGGGTGTGGTCTAGCGATGCTATCTAAACTGACCGTACTTGTAAGTTACGACAACAGTCCATTTTTTTATAATGGGACCTACTATGGTTGATGCACACCGTTCATCTCAATCTCCCATCATTGGATATCCAATGTGCGAGCCATGAGATGAATGGTTTGGCTAAACGACAGTTGGGTCTCATTAAGGTAAGTTACCATGAGATCGCACCCTATACCTGATTCTTCTTACTAGAGAACACACATTTTATTGGTATACAAAGCTAAAGCGTCTTAATTTGGAGCTAATGAGAGCCCTACAGCACATCTTAGGCTGGATTGTCCCAATCAAAAGTTTGGCCCACACGCTTCTCTTGAAGGTGAGAAAAAGTCTGCAACTTATTTTTATATTCATAATGTTTAAAATAGTTTAGAGAGGCTAGAGATCAAATTTTATGTTTAATGGATGCCTGTAGCTTTTTTTCTTTATAAGTAAAAAATAGTGAGTATCCATTTTTACTGATTTTTCAAAGGCCCAAAACAAGTAGTAGGATTATTCAAATACACTGATTTGTGGTGATTCACTTATTTTTGGTATATCAAGAACGTGATCAATAATTTAGATCTAAAAAGAAAATCATCACGCATGAAAATGAAAGACCATGTACTTCTTCTCGCCCTCAAGAGCATGTAGGCCAACCGGGACTGAAAATTCTTATACAGTTGGAGGTTTCATCATCCAACGATAGAAGAAGATTTTTTAAATTTCCGCTCATGTAAACATGTGTTGTGGAAGATGAGCGGTTTGAATCCCCAACCATCTGCGTTCCACACCAAGTAAATTTTCATCAGTTACTACTTCAGTGGATATTATGCGCATGAGTTTGTCAAGCATCAAGAGATGTCATAAGAGGACTTCTCTATCGGAGAAAATATGGACACCACAGAAGACAGTCATACTGGCGGAGCCTACGCGTCTTTTGTTGATTCATCATCGTTAAAGTCTTACCCTGATTAAGGGTTGGCTATTTGAATCTTGTTCCTCTGTTCCCTCTATCTGATTAGACGTCTTTTGTTGCTTGTTGGACTGAAATTGCCTTGGTTGTATGTCAACTGCACTGGTTTCAATGTGCATCACCTTTAACTTAAGAGTCAATTCATGTGCAGCCACAAAAGACACTGGGCTACATTCTATGGTATGCAATTTGGAATTCCACCAAGGAGAAAGAGAACCCCACATCTCTACTGAGATTCATGGTCGTGAGAGAGAGAGAGATTCAATGAAAAGTACTATGTAAACGCGGATTTACATATAGACAAGTGTGTGTATTCTTTGTCTCAAAATCATTTTAATGAAAATGCACAAAAACAAGGCAATAGATAAACGAACAGAATGAAATTAATTCAGAGCTTGAGCCTGCATCATCTGCCCTCCATGATAATATCTGAGTCCGAAATCGAGACGGACGACGACAACGATTGGCGGAGCTCTTCGAATGTTGGATGCTTTCTGTGCTCGAAGGTCCTATGCTTAGACCAAACCAAAGTGGACTCCAACTTAGTAAGCAAGCAAGCATCCATGGCTTCTCCATCTTCAACATCAACCGTCCCTTCCAACATCTTAACCACTTGTCTCATGCTAGGCCGGCTCATGGGGTCCGAATACGTACATAACAACCCTAAATACAACACCCTCTCCACCTCCTCCTCATCAAATCCACCTTGAGTCCTTAATCTCGGATCAAGCGCTTTGATCACTTCGCCCTTTTCCATCAAGCCTAGAACCCAATCGACCAACAACGGCTTCCCATCCTCGACCGGCCGGCGGCCACAAACCGCCTCCAGTATCAAAACCCCAAAACCGAACACATCGGTCTTAGCCGTGGCCTTACCGGTTCGAACCACCTCAGGAGCCATGTACCCTACAGTCCCAACGACTCTAGTAGTGCTCAACGCCTGGCCGCGCCCATGCATTCCAGCCAAACCAAAGTCACCCAACTTCCCAATCATATCTTTGTCCAGCATAACATTGCTGGCTTTAATGTCTCTGTGCAAAACTCTCTTCTCCCACCCTTCATGTAAGTACAACACCCCGGCCGCTACATCTTTCAATACCCTAAACCTGGTTTCCCAATCTAAAATCCAATCATCTCGGCCGTCGAAAATCCATTTATCCAGACTACTATTTTCCATAAAGTCATAAACCAACATCAAACTCCCTTTCTCCCTCTTGCACCAACCTCTCAAAGCCACCAGATTCCGGTGCTTCAAACGTCCTAGGCTTGAAACTTCGGCCAAAAACTCTTTCATTCCGTCTTCATTTTCATGGGAAATGCATTTCACGGCAACTTTTACATCTCCGGCGAAAACCCCTTGGTAGACCTTCCCATTTCCACCAACTCCAATCACATTTTGTTCGGAAAATCCATTCGTTCCGGCGAGAATATCCTGATAAGCAATCCGGTGGGGCCAGTACTGCAATTCCCAATCCTCTGTTTCTTCTCTCTCCTTCTGTCTAGCCGTTTTTCTATAAACCCAGAACCAGTAAATGCCAACAACCAGACAGACGATGACAAAAGACCCAACTGTAATCCCAGCAATAAGCCCCGTAGATTTGTGAGCAGATGAACTTGTAGGAACAAAAGAAGGCAGATTTGAAGTAATCAAACCTTCATAAGCCGAACGATTCGTATTACTGAAACTCCAAGCCAAAATCCGATGACTTTCAACCTGGAGACCTGTTGCAGAACAAAACCCAACATACATTTCATCGAGAAACACGTCCGTGAGATTCAAAAACCCGGAAATCAGAGGTCTTTCTGGTTTTTTCACCCCTGCAGGAGCCATAGTAACGTTGAGGTGAAAATCAGAGTAATCAACCCAAACCTGGTAATTAACGCCATTATTAAGCGTCAGATTTTCGAACGAGTTTGGTTTCTCGTCCGGCCAGTAACCAGCTGGTTGAGCATAAACAGAGGTGAGAGAATTGATATCGACGCCCACATGATTCGCATCAACGTCTCTGAATTCTGGGTTCTGGAATAAATCAAATTCCACGCCGAGAACGTGGCTTCTTCGATCTCCGTCGCTTGTAAAGTTGAAGAGGCCCAAGTGTTGGGCTGTTTTGGCACCGAGAAGGCCCGGCAGGGGTGCGAATATGAAAACGATGCCATACCCAGCTTGAAAATTTCTGAGATGGGATATTGAGAAGATGAATGAAGTGTAGAAAGAGAGGATTGAAGAGGCAGAACCTGGGGATTTTGTTGGGATCTTGGTTTTGTGGAGGGCTCTGCCTATGGAACCGATCGAGTCGTTGGTGAGAGCGAGGATTCGATAGTTGATTTCTGTGTCGCCATAGAGGTTCAGATTGGAGGAATCGAAACCGTTGAAAAGGAAATCAACGGCTGAGGTCGAGTGGATCAGAAGTGTTAGCGTGAGGAGAGAATAGAGGAAGGAGAACGGTGGCGGTCTGAGATCCGCCATGAAAACTGTGAAGTCCGCAAGAAGTGAGAGAGTAGAAAAGAAGGGAAAATGTGCGTCCTTTGGTTCGAGTTGTGTAGGATTCGTGGAAGTTGGTGTTTGGAATTATTGACCCTGAGATGGGATAAAATTACGGTTGTGCAACTGTGGGACGGTTCGACTTTATGGAAAGGAATCGGTGGTGTGGCGGGGAAGGAGAGACAAAGTTATCCTCCAGCCTAGGCTTGGCAATTTGGGTTGGCAGGAAGTGTTTGTGTCGACATGAACACGACATGATTAGAGTTATGGGTCGACACAAACACGACAGGATTAATAATAATGTCAAAAACTTATGACTCGTATATAACCTGGTTCTTAAAAAATTGACTTGACACGACTCGTGTAACACTACTAAGTGACTGAGTCGTGTTAGATGACACAACACGAAATGACAAGACACGACACGACATGAAACGACTCGATTCGTTAACATGAGTTACTTAAAAACTATCATGAACTGTTATTTAATAACCATCCTATATAGCATCAAATATAAGATGCCTACTTATTAACTATCTTATAAAACACATTAAAATATAGGACGGCAAAACCTTCCTATAACCAAAATATACGACTGTAAAACCTTTAATAGGACGGTTACTTATTAACCGTCCTATATATATAATGTATATGAGCACAGCTATAATCTTCTGATTTTGAACTGAATCTTTGATCACCTGAAAAGTTGGCCCCAAATGAACACTCCTGATCTTCTGAAGGGGATGATGCCTTGATGCAATAAGGTTCTGTAGCAAAAAATCAGAAATTGCATCTACTTTTTTCAGTGTCTGAGTTCAACACAATAGCACATGGCATAACACTTAAATGCTTAACTTGAATAAGCTGTAAGATGTCATCGTTCAATAACAAGAACTTCATATTCATGCTTTCTTGTGTAGGGTGAAGAGCCAACTAAAGAGGCTAGCACAACCAATGAATGGGATTGTAGCAAATGTAGTCAAGAAGTGAGGACCCAACAGTACACTTTTTAATGAATGGAAAGAATAGAAGAAGACCAGACCAAATGGCAATCATGGCATGGGTATTTCAATTATGAATTAGAACTTTTAACCCCTACATGAATTGTCAGGTTGAAATTCATTTCCCCAACTCCTTTCATGCTGATTGCTCCACACGACAATTACACAGACAAACACAAAAAGCATTACCAACTAGTATTGGTGAACCTTGATCCATACCAAATTACCCATAAAGTTCCAGTAATATTTAATGTAGAAGCAACATAGTGCTTTACACCACTCACATGAGGTTTAAAAGAAATTCAAATGAATTAAATAACAACAATACTAGTAAATAACTAGGAATTAAGTAGCGTATAAGGAAAATCTACTTCCATCAATGTATCAAACACAACAAAATAATATAAGTTATAAAAATTATACAAATTAATCAAAATGAATTGTTCCAGAGTCTTCAATTGGTTGAGGTGGTCTTGCACTGTTACTTATGCTTATAATCTCCTTGGCAAACTCATCCATAGCAACTGTAATGGCAGAGTCTACAATCAGATAGACTAAACGTTCATTAGTTATTACTAAGCTTATATAAAATATAGTTTAAATATAGAATCATAAATTATTACCTTTCAATCCATATATTCAATCCCTTACACAAATCAATGCTTGCACTGTATTTGGCTTTAAAGCAGATCTATATTGGTCAAGAACCCTACCACCAACACTAAAAGTAGACTCTGATGCAACTGTAGATATGGGAATGCTCAAGACATCACGAGCCATGGTAGCAAGTTCAGGATACCTAAAATCAACATTTGATTCAAATATAAATGTAAATAAGATTATAAAAAATATTGTTTTTATGAGACAAGAGATTATTAGTCAACCAACTTGTATTGATTGCCTTTCTAGAATGCAAGAATGTCCAGCTTTGACTCTTACAATCTTGGTTCATCCAAATAAAGCTCCAATTGTGATTTTTGCATAGCCAAAGAACCTTCTTCACTTTCAAATGAATCAAATTCCCCATGCAAATGCAATTATATTATTCAACTTACTATAAGATAACTCATAGTAAATTTTAATATGCTAAGCAACATATAATGAAAGATACAATTATAATTATAATTACCCTCATAACATGTAAAACCTCTTGGCTATATGACAAGTTCTGTCCATCATCAATACCTCTAGCCACTGGGGAAGATGAAGAAGGAATAGGGAAACTCTTAACCATATATTCATTAAAGAGAGAGAATAACTTTTCCCGAACTTGAGCAAACTCCAAGCAACCATTATCAAATAATTTCTTGTATGAGAATTCCACAAAGGAGAGCTTATATAGAGGATCCAACACATATGCAATTGCCAAAATGGTGCTGAATTCAGACCGGTACTTTGAAAACTTGGCAAACATTTGGGTGGACATACGCTTCATATAGTCATCATCACTTCTCATGTATTGTGTTAAACTCAAATAAATTACAAATGCTACACGAAAGTAGAGATTTGCCATGGGATACTTGGATCCAGAAAACATGCAGGTAGCATCATAAAAAACTGCCAAAAACTTTGAAATTTTTGTAACCTTTTCCCATTCATTGAAAGAAGGGCAGTGCTTATAATTTGAGTCACTTAGTTTTAAGTGACAAAATATACTTTGGTAACAAAGAGCACTTTTAAGCATCACATAGGTTGAATTCCATCTTGTAGGAAAATATTGTCTTAAGCCCTTTTTTGTCTCAATTGACATGTGATTTACACACTGTAAAAAAATTTATTTTCTACTTTGCAATGCTTTGACATACTTAATACTCTCTTGAATTTTTTTGAATAGCATCATCAATTTCTTTCAAACCATCTTACACAATCAAATTCAAAACATGACAGCAATAACGAAAATAAAGGAACTTTCCACCACAAACAAGAGTGTTTCTGATGTTTAATTGATGCCTTAACAGCTCTTTTATCTTTCTAGGTGCCAACTCTAACATCTCTTTTATATTTTCTTTTTCTCTTTTATACATTCTTAGAACATCTGCTTTTATTGTATTTCTACTAATCAAATGCAAATCTGCACGCAAATATTTTAGTAGAGTTCTAATTCCATCATACTCAACAAATTAGAAAGGCAAATCATGCATAACAACTGCAGCTACTACTAACTCATAATAAACTTCATGATCAAACTTATTATCTGAACTTAGTGACATACTCCCTTGACTTTAAGATAAAAAAAATTGGCCTATATCATGAGAAGAGCTCCGTTGACAAGTCTTTATATGACATTTTAAGTTACCAGTACCAAATTTGCTATCGCAAATATATATCGCAGAGCACTTCTTCCATTTACACCTTTGCTTTCCATCTTCTGAAGTGTTTAAAAAAATTCCAAACTGGAGACATTAGCTTCCTATGCTTTTTACCTTTATTGGATTTTGAAACTAACTCCATGTTCTCCAAATCACCAAGCTCATCATCGTCGTTATTGGGCAGCATATTCAAATTATCAGAAACATTAGTGCTCCCAACTTACGCCTATATTGCAATTGACAAACAAAATTTAGTTCATAGTAAACACCAATTACTAATAAGGGAGTGAGGAATGAAAAGAGACAGAATGATAAAGAAATAACAAAAAACAGACACATACCTATGGTGCTATTACTGTAGGTGTGCTGCTCATTGTATTAGAATGGTTGAAGATATCTGGGAAGAAAAATCTGAAAGAGATGTAAATCCAGCTTGGGTTGGGCTTTCACCTATTCACGCAAAAGATCTAAGTGTAAATCAGTAAATGTATTACTCTTCTGAGTCCTCTCACTCCCATCAATTGTGTTAAATAAAAGATAAATTAAAAACCTAATATAAGACGGCTTGATAACAAAACTCTTATAATATAACAAAATCAAAGACCGTTACAACATAACCGTCCATAGTACAAGACGATTAATGAATAACTATCCTATTTTAATAAAAATGTAGGACGGTTAAAACATAACAGTCCTATATTTGGAAAAACAAATAAGACGGTTAACAAATAACTGTCCTATTTTACTTAGAAATATAGGACGGTTAAGAAATAACAGTCCTATAATTTTACAAACATGAAGGATGGTTAGAAATAAACCGTCCTATATATGTTGAAAAATATAGGACAATTATTACATAACCGTCCTTTATTTACACTTGCATAGTTGCATAATTGCATTGCCACTCACTTAAGTGTCCATGCCTCCATCTCCAGATTCCATGGGAGTGTGACTGATTGTGTGATGTGCCAGTCTGCCTAGACCCCAGACTACCTAGCCTAGCTGTCACGACCCGGGTTTTTATATGATGCAATGTTGATAAAAAGGCGAGATCTCTTGTTTTATAAATATGAAATGCATGAAATTCTTTTTCTTTTGGAAAACAATCTTTCATAAAAACCCCGAGTGTGAAAACACATTCTCAATCTATTTAGTCATGGCAAAGTTTTAAATCAATAATGTTCCCAAGAAAGTGTTAGTCACAAATTTCCACTATTAGAGAGTAACTACAATCAAGTAACATTGAAAGATAAGATAGGGGTGTACTTACTTGTGCTTGGCCTTATGTCTCCAAGTACAAATGTCCCTTGCCCTTAGGTATTTACTTTGTATCTGAAAAATGTTGAGGATTGGATGAGTATATAATATACTCAGTAGGGCCTATCACTACTAGTTTTATAAATGCATGAGATGTTTCAAAATCATGTGCTCATTCAAAACATGCGTATGTTTGAATACTCGAGTTCAATATCAGTATAAGAATCCATAATCAACTGAAATTCTCATAACTTAAAAGATCACATAATTCCAAAAGTGAAAGTATCATATATATGATGACATCATGATATGCAATAGATGCCTCATGAAGTCCAACTCATGGACCCCTAGTATGGTATGGTCGACCAACCTTATATCATGCCATATGCAATGCACATAAATCCACGAAACTATAAGGTCCCACTATGCCCACGACCTCCTCGCCGTGTGGTCCCCGGGTACCTAGGGACACAGGATCATATACCTCCACGGGGCATATGACACTTCGACCCAGTGCCGTGACACCAGTGGTAGCCCCCTGTACCACATGCAGTCGAAGCAGGGACATGCCCTTTTTGGGCGTGGTACCCATCCACCTAATAGTGGTAGAGGCTGGGTGGCCAACCCACACCCCTCGGCATAGCACCCACGAGCTTACTAGCCCAAATCATGAACGATCACATAAGCCAAAAACCTCTGTTCAAAACCAGTCCTCTTTGGGTCCCTCACAACTGCCTACCCAGCGTCTTTTGGGCACTCCAGCGTCTTTTGGTAACCCTCAAGGACATGCAATCTTTGCAAGAGCTTAATGCTCAAAAATCGTGCAATGCATGCAATAATTTGCAAAACATACATGTATATGCAATCATTTACTAAACATGTCTATGTGCAAAACGTTTATCATATGCATGCTGAATCAAGTCATGCTAATCACATGCAAATCAAGTAATATATCTAAAACATATGTTCTCAAATATCAATAGTTCTTTTAAAAGAATCTAATAGTGATAGAGCACCTACCTGACTAGGTCGCGTTCACCCTCTTGTCCTCGTACACTCCTGAACATGGTTTGGGGACTTAAGGTTAGTTTAACCTATCTTTGATGGGTTTAAAGCGTTTGGGTCTCATTACTTAGGCATTAGGGGTCCATCCCTATGCCTATGGGTGTCCTAAGGTCCTAATTAGGCCTTGGTATTCTCAGTTTTCCAGAGTCCTAGCGGTCACGCGCCACCATCATATTCTAAGGGTCATGACCTACTTTTATTGGGCTTTGATTAGGGATTTTATGATTTGGATGTGTCCGCGTCGTCGATATGGACACAACGCCTTTTGCGGCGCCTCAATCGGAGCTCTAGATCTCAAGTTATAAGCGTTTTAACATTGTATGTACATATAGTCTTAAAGACAAAAAAAAAAGAGGAATGCTAGGGTGCTGCGCGTCTGCGATGTGCGCCCAGCATCCTTAAGAAACCAAAAAAAAGAACGCAGCGCGCGCCTCAGTGGCCGTCTGCAGACGCGCGAGACAAAGCCGCTTGTCGTCTCTTTAGCGGGCGCATGTTTGGTTTTTTTCAAAAGGCGTCGACCTGCGTCGACGTGGGACGGTCCTATTGGATCGTCCCGCCTGTTAGTGACTTGGGTCGTCCTCAGGTCATCCTGGTTCGACCCTGTCGAACCAGTGCGGCCTAGGGACGTCCTAGGGGTCTTTGTGGCTCCCCTGGAGGCCTATTCTGCATGGTTTTTCATGGAAAAACCTAGGGAAATCGTTCCTGGAACTATGGTGGAGATGGGTTTGGGGTTTTTTCGTGCGTACCTGCTTCGTGGGTGGTTTTCTCTCCACTTTTTCCCCCTTTGGTCACTGCTTCACGACTGGTTTTCTCCAAGGCTTTTGGGCTGCCATTAGAGGCACCCAAGAGCTCTATTTATAGAGCTTTTACAGAGGGTTCTAGAGGGTTTCGAACCGCCTTTGAATGGCGGTGGGGAACCCTCTGGAATGGCGGTGGTTTCTTCTTGAAACACCGCCATTCTAGAAACCTCTAGGAGGTTGAAGACGACAGGGTGCCCGTATCAAAACGGGCACCTGTGTTTTTTCAAGTTAAGTTGTTTTGTGAAATTTATAATTTTGCCCCTGAACTTCAAAGGGCCATATCTTGCTCATTTTAACTCCGTTTTGGGTGATTTTGGTCTCGTTGGATTCTTTTTTCTAAGACACATCTAATGGAACCACTTTTGGGACCAAAATCCTGGGTTTAGTCAAGGTGACTAGTGAAATGACCAAAATGCCCTTTTCTTTAAAACTGAACTTTTCATTGCTAAACTTGGAATTTCAATAGTACAAAATTGGAGTCATTACACTAGCTGCCGGCTTGCCGAACAGGGATAGCCTCCCCTCCTCCACTTCCAAATTGGCAAGTGGAAAACTACAGTTAATGAAACTTACACTTCAATCATTTGTCAAATATTTTGAGTCTTTAACGTCCGATCTAACGCCTGGGCCCCCCTTGCAGTGGTGTGAAAACAAAATCAAAACATAACCTGCGAAGCGAGATGGGAAAAAGTTGTAAGGGCAGTAGTTTGAAGAGTAGACCTCAACTTTGACATGTTTATTTAGAGACCACTTAGCTACACTTGGCTTTGTTCGTCTAATTTTGCACATATTCTTTACTTATACATTGTCAGTTACACTTACTAGATAATTAGTTAACAAGTTTTGTAACTTGTAAGTTGTAAGTGACTAACTGTCATATATTGTATAAAATTATAAATGCTTTCTTATACTAATTCCACATGTCATCACCAATTGATCTAATATATCTCTTTTTCATCAAATTCATGAATATCATTTATCCAACTCATATAACTAAAAATTTGTTTTGATTTCTTACTAATGTTTCTCATTTCTAACTCCCAATTGATGATAATAGATTAGGAATAATTCATTCATCCATGATCCATGTAGAGTAAAAGGTAGTTAGTCACCCTTAGTAATATCATTCAACATTTTTATTTTTTCATGATTATTTTACTATCAATGCCAAATGTACTTCTTTTCAGTATAGACCACAGTTCAGAATTAATTTTAGTTTCACCAAAGTTATCATATCATTATCCCTCTAATTCTTTTTTGATAAGCTTTTGTGCTAATTCAACAATTGAGTTATTATACCAATATAGTTTATACTCTATACCACATAACTCCTATTCTCATTCTCACATAATGAGTTAATTACATAACTATTTCCTTTCTATACTTATTATCCATTAATGAGTTAATTACATAACTCTTTCTATACTCATTCTCAACTAATGAGTTAATTACATAAATGCTTCTATTCTCATTCAATCATTCTCACCTAATGAGTTAATTACATGACTCTTTCTTTACTCATCCTTAACCTCAACAACTAATGAGTATGAGTCAACTACAACAACTAAACTAATGAGTATGAGTCACTTACATAACTCTGTGTTTTTAAGCTGATCCTCAACTAAGATGAGTTAATTACATAACACTTTCTTCACTCATCCTCAACTACAACAACTAAACTAATGAGTATGAGTCACTTACATAACTCTGTGTTTTTAAGCTGATCCTCAACTAAGATGAGTTAATTACATAACACTTTCTTTACTTATCCTCAACCACAACAAATAATGAGTATGAGTTACTTACATAACTTTGTCTTTTTAAGCTCATGCTCAACTAAGATGAGTTAATTACATAACACTTTCTTTACTCATCCTCAACTACAACAACTAAACTAATGAGTATGAGTCACTTACATAACTCTGTGTTTTTAAGCTGATCCTCAACTAAGATGAGTTAATTACATAACACTTTCTTTACTCATCCTCAACCACAACAAATAATGAGTATGAGTTACTTACATAACTCTGTCTTTTTAAGCTCATCCTCAACTAAGATGAGTTAATTACACAACACTTTCTTTACTCATACAGTCATACTTAGATAACTCTATCTTTTTAAGCTCATCCTCAACTAAGATGAGTTAATTACTTAACTCTTTCTATACTCATATAGTCAAACTTACATAACTCTGTCTTTTTAAGCACATCCTCAACTAAGATGAGTTAATTACATACTCTTTCTTTACTCATACTTACATAACTCTTTTTAAGCACATCCTCAACTACGATGAGTAATGAGTTAATTACATAACTCTTTCTTTACTCATCCTCAACCTCAACAAGTAATGAGTATGAGTTACTTACATAATTATCTTTTTATTTTTTAAGGACCTACAGGACGGTTAATGCAAAACCATCCTTTATAACATAATGATATAAGACAGTTATATAATAATCGTCCTATATTTTTCACACTGCTTCATACTTATAGGACAGTTATTTTACTAAATAAAGGACTGTTAGTTATTAAGCGTCTTGTAATTATCTTAATATAGTACTATTTTCATTGAATGGTCCTATATTGTTTTGATGATAGAGGATTGTTATGTTAGAACCGTCCTATATTTATCTTTCACTTATACATTATGAACCTTTCTTTCTCCTGGCTTTCACTGTTTCACTTCGCATTTCTTTTTCCCTAACCTAAGTCCTTCAAAGTCCAAGCTCTCCCAAGTTGACCAACCCCCTTCAACCAGAACCAGGACAAAAGCAAAAACCAAAAGAGTGTCAGTGAGAAGAAGAAAGAGAGAGGGAGAGAGAGAGAGAAAGCATGCTAGCCTATCAAGGGTAGAGAAGAACTAGAGAGTGAAAGAGCAAGGGAGAAACTCAGAAACTGACAAGCAACCACAATGGAAGGAGGTTCATCAGGTACTGGTTCTGTTTTGCTCTTGGAAACTCTATGTAATGTCACAATATAGGATTAAAAACTGTTAAGGTTAACAATATTCATCATTTGCAATCTACATGGCTCTGGCTCATCATCATCATCATCATCATCAAGACCTTATCCCAATTAGGGGTTGGCCACATGAATCTTATTATCTCCATAACTCTAGCTTTATGTTTATACCCTCCCTTGTCTCATCAAGTTAGACTATATCATCTGCAAATAGCGTGCATCAGGGAATCTCCTCATGCAGATGTTTTGTTAACTCATCCATAACCAATGTGAAAAGGTATGAGCTCAATGCCAATTCTTGGTGCAATCCTACAGTGACAGGAAAATCACTAGTCTCGCCACTATTGGTCTTAACATTTGTTACCACTCTCTCATACATATATTTAATTATGTGAAACCCCTTTATCGCTCAACACCCTCCATATTAACTCTCTAAGGACTTTATCATAAGCTTTCTCTAAGTTGATAAAGACCATGTAGAGGTCTTTCCTCCTCTCCATATATTTCTCTACTAATTGTCTTAGTAAGAAAATAGCTTCCATGGTAGACCTCTCAGGCATGAAACCAAATTGATTCTCCGATACACTTGTTTCATGTCATAGCCTCGTCTCAATCACTCTTTCAAAAAGTTTCATAGTGTGGCTCATAAGTTTGATCCCTCGATAATTAGTGCAGCTATGTATGTCTCCCTTATTCTTATAAATTAGTACAATATAGCTTTTCCTCCACTCATCAGGCATTTTCTTTGATTTTATAATCTTGTTAAACAATTTGGTTAACCAAACTATCCCAATATCTCCCATATGCTTCCAAACCTCTATTGGTATACCATCGGGCCACATGGCCTTTCCTGATTTCATCTTTTTCAAGGCCTCTTTCACTTTAGGTATTCTAATCTTATGTTCATATCTATAATATCCAATGCTATTTAGATTTATAGTATTTTCCATCTCTATATTCTCAGAGCCATTGTCATTTAACAACTTTTGAAAGTATGTTTCCCACCTTTGTTTGATCTCATCATCTTTGACTAATACCTTTTGATCATCGCTTCTAATGCACCGAGTTATTTCACTTACATTTTCTAGTTTTCACTTTTCTAATTGTAGTCATTTTCATTTGTGAAGCAAACATGGAACATGAAGAAGTAGTACAAGAACAAGTAGAAAAGGTAGAAGTAGAACAAGAACAACAATTACAACACACAGAAGCAGAAGAATCAAGGCTATCGAACACATGTCTACTAGTAACACCACCTATCAGTGTCAAGAGAAAGGCCAGGGGGCCAACACAAATGGATCATATAAATAAGAGATCATCAAAGGAAATAAAAGAAAATGCACAATTCAACAGTAGAGGCCAACCGATAGGTGGTACTGTATATGCTTATGCTAGCTTCATATGTTGCACTGTTAGAAGACTTGTGCCAGTATCAGTGACTAATTGAAGACTTATATCACCAAAAGTCAAAGATGCGATATGGGAAATGGTCAAGGTATGTAAATTCTTCCTACATATAATAGAATATGTCCCTGATATTTATATAATTTGTTTTTGTTTGCATATGAATCATGATACACTAAGTCACTACTCATTAGTTAGTAGTCACTTAACTTGCTTCTTCTTTTGTTTTGTAGTCTGCCTTTGACATATCTGATGAGTGCAAGAAGCAAGCATTGCTAGGAGTTAGTGAACAATGGAGGAAATGGAAGAGTGAGCTTGCAAGAAAGTACATACTTCCAAATTCCAATGATCCTTCTAGGCTTAACATGGTCCCTCAGTTGTATTCCTACTTCATTGACAAGGAAGTATGGAATTAATTTGTATATTATAGGCTATCTCCTGATTTTGAGGTAATCACAACTTAAACTAGCCAAGCTAAATTTTGATTCTTGTAATTATTATATTTGATTGTATTTTGATTACATTACTTTGATGTCTAGGCAAAGCGTATAAAGGGACAAAAGGCGCGTACACAGAATCATATACAACACCACCTTTCAAGGGTTGGCTACACACAATTAGAGGTAGATAAGGTAAGTATATAATGTGACATTTCATTTGTCTAATCATAGTAGATTTTAATTTTATTAACTCTGACTTAGTGTCTCTCTTAATAGCAAAGGAAGGCTGGGACAACGGAGCCCATCAATTGTGCTCTTATATGGAAAATGGTACATTCGAAAGGACATAACTCCCACACCTTTGCTAACGAGACAACCGCAGCAATTGCATCAAAAATTGTAAGTAGTTTACGACTTTAAGTTTTATACTTATACTTTATGTGCCTACTACTTAGTTAACTAGTTTTATACTTTTATACTCTTACATTATATAAATATTACATTTATAATAGGGATTTGATCATATTATGATCTTTACATGCAGGAAGAGTTAACCTAAGAAAGTGCAACTACATGGACTCTTAGTAGCACTACTGCAAAGGAGGACATCCTGTATAGGGCAATGGGCAACAAGGAAGAGCACCCTAGCCGGGTAAGGGGCCAAGGTCGCAGTGTTGTTCCTTCCAAGTTCTTCCCTAAACAAAAGGCTCCTATGCTACAAGAATTGGAAGAATGGAAGAAGTAAACTGTTGTGGAGATATATAGCAAGGTCAAAGATCAATTGTTGAAAGAACTCCAGGGTGGCGGAAGAACCTCATGTGAGGATGTTGGCCCTCAAGCTCAACCTTAAGTTCAAGTTCAACCACCCCAATCTAACAATAGCTACACTCCTAGTCCTCCATCAGATGAAGAGGTGGCAGAGCAAGTACCTGAAGGTGATGTCCCGGTCAGTGAAGTATGTATATTAACATGTTTAGTTTTACAATGTCTAATTATTCAATTTACATCACTAATCATTATATATATATGTCATTTCTCAAATGCAAGTGGGTCAATGCATGTTGCAGCTACATACATCTGAGAACTATGTGGTTGTGGCAACACTGTACGAGATTCGACCCATGACTTCCGCCACTTTGATGGCAAGTTGATGCCTCCACACACTAAGCGCATGTGCATTACTGCTGCCATTCAACCAGATGCTCCCCTTTCATTTCCAATACAAGGGGATGATGTTGAAAGAGTTAGGGATGCAATTGGATATCATGTGTGTTGGCCAGAGGAACTTATCAAACCAATGATATCCAATTCAAAGGTACATATATTCTAACTATAGTCATGGCATCATTTTCTGCTGCCTTTTTTAAGTCATCCTAAATTGTTAATTGATTAATATTATCTGCAACATGTCAGACTCGGATCATTAGAAGTAGCACAAGGCGCAATTGAAGCGAACCTCTCTGCCAGCAAATTCTAGCGTAGTGGCAAGTGTAGCCCATCCCATCCTTCCCAGGTAGTTCTATATATTTGCATAGTTGTATCATGTTACGTGTGGACTTGAACAATGCAACAACTAACAAGTTCAAAGCACTTGTTAAGTGCTCACAAGCTCATTGTAAACATTTGTTAGGTGCCCATAAGCTCAAAAAGTTTTGTTGTTTTTTCCTAGGTTAGAATTTGTGATCTTAGATTCTTACTTGAAGTAATGATTAGATAAAAAAGTTTTATTATCTTATCCTAGGTTAGAACTTGTAATCTTACTTGAAGTAATGATTATAGGTGTTTTATGGAATTCATGTATTTTTTCTAACTTTCATCATCATGATCATCAAGACCTTATCCCAATATATGATAAAATATTATAATTTGATCTCACTGTCTTTTTTCTTTTATATATGATAGTATACCAGTATATGTTGTATATATTCATTACTAATTTCTAAAATGTTACTTCTACAGTGTATAGATTAGGTGGAGGTTCCACCTAACATGCCTCCATTCCTAAGGGTACTATACCAAGTGGCCAATGAAGATAAGGAAATGAACCCCATAAGGATAGAGGCAGGTGTGCTTGCAAACGATGTGGTTGAGGTTCCACTCTTCAAGGAAGACCTCTTAGCCATATGTGATATGGCTCAATTGGAATACATGTACATCATAGTCTATATAGGTTATGTCATCCTGTAACTGCTCTATTAGAATTAGACTATTATGAATCAAAGTAACATTACTTGTTTTTTTAATAACACTTCATTAACCCAAATTTCTAATGCAGGTATTTGCATGATAGCTTGCAAAGATTAGATGTCAATGACATTTACAAGTTCCTTAACCCTTCTCTTGTCTTTTAATTGGACTATTTGCCCACAAACAAACAAAGTGAAGATATCATTCCTAGGCTCATAGGTTGTAAAATATGTTGCTAAATTATGCCATTTTAATTTCATAATTCATACACATGAATATCTATATCAGTTAAGATTTGAGAACATACAATTGAATTATTGTTTTTATAGGTCCCATTGGATGCTACTAGCTTTGGATGTGCACGGTGGTTGTGCAATTTTTTTCGATTCGTGTGGAGCGCACATTCGGGAAGACCTTATGGAAATTATAAATAAGTAAGTATTTATTATTCCTTTCATTATAATATAACTACTCACCTGATAAGTGGCAACTATCATCATATTCATAATCTAATGCTTTCAATTATATGTGTGCAGAGCATGGCATAAATGGGCTGAGCGGGAAGGTACTGACCACCCAGCAAAACTCAACTGGAAGAAGGCCAAGGTAATGTTTACTAATTATTGCTCTTTAGACTCTTTACTATAATTTTAAACCTGAACTTATTTGATATGATATTTTGAACCTTTTCTGTTGTCTTTGGTAACATTAGTCTACAGTGCCCTAAATAAAAATTTGATTGAGAGTGTGAGTATTATGTTCTCAGATACATGATAATCCTCATTCGCAATGGAGTTACAATCTCACAATTGAGAAAGGTAAGACCTACTGACCAATGTTACACTTTTGTTTTGTATATTTCCTGGCTGAATCCAAGATTACATGTCTGAACTAAGTTATTATATGTTTCTTGCAGGTGGATTTGAGAAGCAAGAGTTACTCCCAGTTGGATATAGATGATATTAGAATGGAGTAGACAGATTATATTATGAATTTTAATTTGTAGTTCAGTGATGTAAATGAATGTATCATCAATTATGTATTTACATTTTACTCAAATAAAATACAAAGATCAGTTCATTTCTATGGATTGTTCTATTTTTCTTTTTATTGAAGTACATTGTTTCAATGTATGTGCTTTCTTTGTTTCAAACTTTCAAATTTCAATGATAGGATAGGGAAGTTGGTGTCTTGAACTAGATATATGATATATGGTGAGGTGTGGCTGTCTATGAAGAAGAGTGAATGTAGCATGTACAATATGGGTGATTGGGTGTGCTTTTATTTGTTCAATTCAATGTGAACTGTATAGAGTATAAGTGAATGTGTACAATGATTATAAATATAGCAAGTTGAATGTGAATATGTTATTCTAACACATCAGTCCATTACTATGGTTGTATTCCATTTTTTGTTTTGATTCAAGTATGTATGTGTCAATGTGTGTATAGTGTGCTTGCTTTATTTTAAAATTTTAATAATGGGAGGTTGTGTGTTTAGGCTTCAAGCTTTCAAGCCTTCAACTTCAAGAGTCAAGACCGGGCTTTGATATGTGAGGACTAAGGAGTGAGTTTGTGTATAATGGACTAATGCCTAATGGAAAGAGAGAATTGTGTGTGGACTGTGGAGTCACACACTGGACACTTAGACATTAATATAGGTAACATGTTATACATTTTAACTAATATAGGACGGGTATTTAGTAACGGTCTTCTATCATTTTGCCCCTTTTCGGATTCCGCATATGAGAGAGCTTTGGGCACCAAGCTGCCCTTTAGATGATTTGCTCTGGAATGCTTTGCCGACGTGGATCACCAGAAACAATTGGCTTCATTCTTATCACCTCGGATCTTTCTGCAACACCTATAATGTAACCATCTTTGAAAATGTAACCAACAACGGGATTTGGGAACACATTATAAAGCTAGTTGCACTAAATAAGCAACATAATTAGGCCTTTATAGTAATTTTGCATCGAGTAATGTTTAAGACATCTACCTAAGCAATCAATCAATCTACCTAAACGGTTAATCTCTTGGGTCGGTCGACATCAAGTTCCGTAGCTAGAATGAATAAGATCATAGCATTTTCACTTCCAAAATGGTCTCTGGTAGAATGATTTTAACAGGAATCACGTCCAACTGCCCGGAGGAAATAAGAGCCAGATTTAATGTATGATATTTTAGTAAATGCAGAATTAATCCAGTTATATATGGACCAAATGGTCACAGTAAGAATGATGTGAGAAGAACCAGGTAGAAATCCCCATCGCAGAAAATAAACATACAGGGGTGTTTCAGTAATTACGGTAACCTAATGGGGTTTAGTTACTGAAACGGCTGAGTTATTTTGTAGCTGTTTTGAGTTTTGAATTGAACGGAAGGACATGCGACGGGGGACGTCGGCATGTCTTGGTCGGTGGGATGGGCCCCTAATAGAGAAGTATTTTTTAATACTTCTTACTGATCGAAACCCCTTTATTTAGGTGTGTCATGACTCAAAATTCTCATCCATGCAATTATTATTTTTAATTGTCAGGTAGACGTTAAAGAAGGAGAGTGGTGGTAGAATGTGAAGTTGTTGTAGTGCAAGGTCACGGGTTTAAGGGATGAAAATATTCTCTCGTAAAAACTGAAAGGTAAGACAGCGTTTTATAGATATTTGTGGTCTGCCCCTTTTCTGAACTCTGTATAGGTGGGAGCTTCATACACCCAGGCTACCTTTTTATTGATAGATGTTTAAAGTTTTTTATTATTCATTGTGTAATTTAAGAAAGGAGAGTATTTGCGCAATGGTGGAATTGTCACTGTGTGATCTTAAGTTATGAGTTTGAGATGTGAAAATAACATCGTACAAAATTTAAGGTTAAGCTGCTTACTATTGACCCTTGAGGTCCTCCACCCCTTCTTTGGACTTTGCATATGCTAGAGCTTCGTGCATTAAGCTGTCCTTATTTTTTGTGTAATTAAAAAAATAGTTGTTAGAATCATCCAATATCGCGTACCATCTAAGCCAATGGCAATATAATGAATGACTTAGGATCTTCAAAATTATGAGCCTACCTACTGGCTATTAGCATCGTTTAGTACCCAGCGGCTGTTAGCATCGTTTAGCGAAGGGATGGTGAGAAAAACCAAGATTAGATTAGAGGGGGGAACATTTTGGTTAATTAAGGAGGAGGATGGTGAAACGTGCACTCTCTGATAAGAGGTTTATGTTCGTCTGATCGGTTGTCGACGGCTTTAAAGAGTACATGAATAGACTTTGACGAGTAATAATTGGGAATGGAGATGCAATAATCGTAGTTTAGTGTGTGGTGAGCTGTCTACTATAGACCTCTGTGGTCTGTCCTTTTTCAGAACCCATATTGGTAGGAGCTTTGTACACCGGGCTACCCTTTTTAATCCTTTAAATAATTGACAGTGGCGGGATCAGGCCGCTCGTCCTTGCACTAATCTTCCATGCATTCGTTTCTCAAAAACAGACGATTTTTTCAAGTTTTGGTGCTTCTGCAACGGGCTTCTTCGTCACTTGTATATCTTGGGCAAGTTGAGCTCAGCTTTTGCCTGCCACTTGTATCTACCAGCTGTTACATAGTGCATACCCATATAAAATAAATGCAGGCAGAAGTACAAGTGGTGCCCACTTTCCTCAATGATTCAAACTGGAACAGTCTATGTTGTGGGCCATACTATGGATCAGCCGTGTATTAAAATTACAAACCAATGTTGGCTTCCAAATTACAGTTAGAATGGGTATAGGGATAAAGGTTTACATTCATCACCAAGAAATAAATATAAAATAAGGGCAGCCCTGAAGCTCCTGTGCATTCAAGGTTGAGGAAAAGGCATACCACATACCTTGTATTTTTTAAAGAAAAAGTTTCCACGCCTTAAACCCATGACCTCTAAATCACATAGCGACAACTCAACAATTGGCTTCCCTTCTAAAGAAACACATGTCAAAGTATTATAATTGTATAAATTATGCATAATTTTATATATCTCTCGTTTGTAACAAGCTC
This sequence comes from Warburgia ugandensis, assembly GCA_035236585.1. Lineage (NCBI taxonomy): Eukaryota > Viridiplantae > Streptophyta > Magnoliopsida > Canellales > Canellaceae > Warburgia > Warburgia ugandensis. The sequence goes on from CP141130.1 coordinate 10,193,493, forward strand.
AACAAGATGAATGGTTTTGATCAGCAACCACTTAGATTTTATGCCTCTAATATTTTCGACATGAGAATATGCGTATGCACCGTGTAACAGCTCTCTCTCTCTCTCTCTCTCTCTCTAAAGACCAATGACAGCATCATTAGGTAGAATTGCTAACAATGCTTATTTAATCTAAGCTTTTTCCCATTAGGTAATTAAGGATATATAAATCTTGAGTCCCTTTTTCTTTTTTCTAAAGTTAGAGGGCCTTGACAGGGCACCTGTTTTCTGATTAATGTAGGGCCTTGATGGAAGGTGATCCACACCTTAGGCATTTGCTAGATCATTTTAACCTTTTTGATTGGTTCAGATTCTCCGGTAATATTTTTGAGGTTTCTAACCTTTCATTTTCACCTACAGAACACTATTTATTAGGAGGAAAGTATAGGTGGATAGCCTATTAGGCTAAAAAGGGCAGCAACGGTTCACGAAGCACCGGCATCTGCAGGGTTCGGGAAAGGGGTGGACCACTAGGATTAATAGTACGCAGCCTTACCTTGCATTTTGCAAGAGGCTGTTTCCACGCCTTGAACCTGCAAACTCAAGGTCACATGATGCCAACTCTACCGTTGTGCCAAGACTCCCTTCTTAAGATGTGACCTAGAAAAATTATGGGCTCAGCATGTGCTTTGAGGGTGAGTAATGTAAGTCCGTCTATCAAGGTGCACCTTGAGACAATGTAACACCTCCTCGCAAGGGTTCTCGGAAAGGATAGTAAATGATAATAATTGATAACCATGATGATGATGTGGGTGATTTTGATCATAACGTGCCACCTTCACTTAATGAAATGAATACATCTTCTAAGAAATCTTCCAACTTGCTTATGAACATGTGAGGAGAGTTTCATGTCTACATCCACCATGATTTTGACGAAGAGGATGATACAGACAATTCAAAAAAGGCAGCCTGATGCAAAAAGCTCATGTACACAGGTCCGACAGGTTCGAGGAAGGAGAGGACCACGAAGTATCTATAATATACAGTCTTACTTTACATATTTACAAGAGGCTATTTTCACATCTCAAATCATGACCTCAAGTCACACAATGACAACTCAACTATTATGCCATGATCGATTATTTGTTCTCAGATGACCCCTTCTGAAATATACATAGCCTACAAAAGATTATCACGATATTTTGAACCGCTAGTCCATTCTTTTCTCATTATAGAAATCAAATATGAAATATTCTTCCAAGAAATCGCCTCCTGTCCATTTAGTGATTTTCTCTTGTGGAGGAAACACGAGAGCCCACTTTTCATAGGCATGCACGTCATCTCTACACCTACTACTTTAAATGAAACCTTTGACTCTTTAGATTTGAGATATACAGAAGAAAATTTGAGTTTTGTGCCCATCCATTGGCTACTTTAGCTTTTCTCTTCAGTCTGGCTTTATGAAGATCTGGAATTAGGTAATGTGGACTGCCATCTGGGTGGGCAGATTCAGCTATTACATGTGAACTCCAAGGCATTCATCTGCTAGTCCACACCTCAGGTAGACGCCAGCCCAAGAATCTTATCCTTTCAATGATCTTCCACGGTGTTGTCTCGAGTAGTGAAGTGGATGGATAGTAGGACCACCTCGTCGCCAAGGTGCACTTGTTTTCCCGATCAAATACTGTGGGTTCAACCATTTCAAGCAACCTCAAACCCCAACTTTCAATGGCTAAAACAGGAAAAGGGGGTAACAAGAATACACGCTGTGGAAAACAAAAGTACACGGTAGGCCATCCACCCAGTGGAATGATATGCGAAAAACTCTCCAGTCAGAACTATGGCTTGATTAAGATCTTCCGGCCGTTGAATTTGATCACCTATCCAGGTCAGAAAGTGCTTTGTTTCACAACCAGTAAGGGGTTGGTTGGCCAGGCTAATGTAATGTGGTTGATTGGATTATTTCAGATTGATTTTTACAAGGAATAATCAAGCATAATGCAGTAAAACCCGATTAATAATATAAGCCTTGCCAATGTGGCCCAAAGTTGTGATTTGGTTCTTCAACTTTTTAAGCCTATTTTTCCTGTAAAGAATGTCATGGATTAGGAAGAGATGATTTCTGGTGCATGGCTCTGAGGTATAACTTGGACGATGAGTGGTTTCCATAATCAACGTTTAGGAGCTGTATATACTTCTTTTGCATTCAAGTCATGATAGAGTTCCTAGAGAATTAATATGGAAGGCGTTGGGTGATACATGGGTTTCTCAGGGGCATATAAACATAATTAAAGATATATATGAGAGAGAGATAATAAATGTTAAGACCACTAGTGGCGTGACTGGTGATTTTCCTATCACTGTAGGATTGCACCAAGGATCGGCATTGAGGCCATACCTTTTCACATTGGTTATGGATGAGTTAAGAAAACATCTGCACGAGGAGATTCCCCTAGTGCATGCTATTTGAAGATGATATAGTCTTACTTGATGAGACAAAAGAGAGGGTGTAAACACAAAGGTACAGTTATGGAGAGAAGCATTAGAATATGAAAGATTTAAAATTAGCCGAACTAAGTCAAAATATATGGAATATAATTTTAGCAAGGAGAGTAGGAGTGAAACACCAGTCAAGATTGATAACTAAGAAGTCCCTGTAAAAGACTACTTTCGGTACTTAGAATCAATGATTTATGAGATTGAGAGATTGAGAGGGAGGTTACCTAGAGAATCCAAGTTGGTTGGAACAAATGGAGATGTGCATTTGGAGTTTTGTGTGATCGACGAGTGCTACTCAAACTAAAAGAAAAATTTTATAGGATGGTCATAAGGCCGGCCATACTCTATGGATCAGAGTGTTGGGCTGTTAAGGAACATCATACTTATAAATGAGCATCGTAGAAATGAAGATATTGAGATGGATGAGTAGTAAGACAAGAAAAGATAAAATTAGAAATGAAAATATTAAAGGAAATTTAGGGATAGTACCAATAGGTAACAAGATGATGTATATTAGACTTAGATGGTTTGGACATGTTCAAAGGAGACCAACAACGGCACCGGTTAGCAGGAGTGAGGGAATACAAGTAGAAGGTTCTAAAAGCGCAAGGAGAAGGCCCAAAAGAATGTGGATAGAAGTAGTGAGGAAATATTTAAAAACTTTGGGACTAAATGAAGCCATGGTAGTTAATAGACTGGAATGGAGGAATAAGATTCATGTGGCCGACTCCTAATTGGAATAAGGTCTTGATGATGATGAGGACGACGTCTTAGCAAACATGCATGGAAGCACATGTGTACCACCATCCATTTTCTTTGTCCATCGTGTGAACTTTAGTTACCATTGCAACAATGGATTCTTCATCTTGATTTTACACTTTTTTCTTTGATTCTTTGAAAAACAAATTTTAGATATGAAATCCTTATATTTGAGAGTATTTTTGTGATAAATGGGTTTAGATTCTTGCAAAAAAATGATCGCCGGAATTTATCTTGGTCATTTTCTTAAACGAGATAAAGAACTATCTCTGAGTAATAGTTTAGTTTAAGCTATTATTTTTTTCACTTTCATCCTTGGACAAATCCTGTAAAAAGTTATTCTAAAGCATTGTAATATATGTTGTGGGGCTCACTTCAGACATCCGTCGACGTTCCTTGATGATGCCCGTGGATGAACATTGGACAAGAGGACTTATGGTGAATTTTTTTTTAACAGTTCAAGGACTAATCTATAAAATTAAATGTTGAGAGACTAAAGTGTAATAAAACAATAGTTAAAAATACTAAACTGTAATTTTTTCAAAATTTTATACACAATATCAGATCTAGACAAATACCATTCCAAATCTGGCTCGAGTATTTCCGATGAGTTGGCCCGACTTAACTCGGACTCGCATCAATTTTGAGCTGAGCGAAGTTTTTTTGTTATTACACTATGTTCCAATCTGTTAGGCTCATCTGTTTTCTATGCTCTCTACAAAACTTTGTGTTCTCCAGTTTCACACTACATAATAACGATAGTTAGTGCATCCAGTGTAGACGTTTATGGTGCTAACCTGTGAAAGACGTACCTGGCAGATGAGTGGTTTCGATGACCAAATGTCTGGACCCATATGGTTTTATCTTAGGAGCCGCTTTCAAGATCCCATCAACCTTGATTAAGGGGCTATGGTTATTGATGAAATTGCGGCCTATGACAATTAGCTATACCGTGATGAGAATCAAGCTTCATGAAAACTGTACACGGACGTAGCGATCTGCATACAGAACTGTAGACGGCGGGCTGCTTCCCCATCTTATAAATGAGACGTGATCGCAGAAGAGCATTTCTCGATGGTCATGTTATCTCCAAAAATTACCACTCCGATAAGACGAAGTGCATGCACTTGGTTTGATCCTTACATGAATTTCCATTCCCGTCTTCAGTTTTTGTTTTGAGATTTTATAGAGTACGATTGAATGCACTTGAACCTTGGTGCAAAGGTAGAGTTGTCATCGTGTGATTTTTAGGTCATGGGTTTAATGTATGAAAACAGTCTCTTACAAAGTAAAGCCGCATATTATTGACTCTTTGTAGTCCACCCCTTCCTCAAACCCTACATACGTGGAAACTTCATGCATTGAGGCTGCATGATTGAAAGAGCACTCGGTCGTAGATTGTGCTAATAAATCGACCAAATTTAGGATCAAAAGGTGAACGACATGCATGCAACAAAGTATCTGCTGCCTACATCTCCTGATCTTTCAACTAGCCAATGACATTAGATGGGAAACAACTGAATGGCTCGACATCAACAGGCCAAGTTATTTTCATTCATTGGGGTTATTGGGTCACACATTTCAATCTACAGATTTTCTTAAACATACATGATTTACATGCAAGTGAGATGATGGCATGGATAGGGTTGCCAATCGGAATCGATTATCCCCTATCTGAATTCAACCGATCAGAATGGATAGCATAGGAAATGGACAATCTTATTCACAGGTAGATACATAATGATTTTTAATATTCGTTTTTATTTTGAAATGGATACATAATGAGGCCTCCCATCTGCGGATTATGCAATCTGAAATATAATTTCTTTATAAAATTAAAATATCACTATTTTTATTATTATTAAACTATAGCATTGTTGGAGATTAAATCGTTATTTCATATATCAAATACATGGAAAAATGCATAGACGAGTTGTCACTTCACTTAACAAACTATTGGGTATGTATAAATATCTATTTTTGTCCTTGAACCTTCGAATATTTTTATTTAGATTGGTTGGTTTTCTCTACATAAACTATGGATTTATATGATTATCCAAAAGACAATAAATAAGCTAGAACTCTTTCAATTATGTCTATAGGAGATTTGGCATTAAGGGGATTTTTAGGAAATTCCTTAGGCTGGTACATAAAATTCTAATATTTATAACTGGATTAAAAAGCTCAAGATATATATAAGGTAAAAATTCCAACTTAATGATTATAATGACTCTTTTTTTAGCCCAATCTTGAATGGGCTTGCTACTTAAATGATATGGGGCTTAGAATTCATCTTAGTCTATCTTACCATGTATGGTGAATGTCGAAACCTAACAAAATGGATAATTTGCCATCAAAACCAAATCAAAAGGAAATGGATTATAAAAATCCAAGCTACTATCCGTATCTGAACTAATGAAATTTATTACTCAGATCCCTCAGCAGTCTTGGTTATAGAGAGCTAATGAACAGACCAACAATATTTTCTTTGGTTTCTCTTGTCATTGCCCTTAACAGGATTTTTGGCGTATCGACAGTCTCGGAGATATCGGACGGGCAGCTCGGATCAGACAAAGCTGTAGAATTTTTTTAGATCGGATTACCTTCTCACCTTAGACCATCATCATTATCATCAAGACCTTAACTTGATTAGGGGTCGGTTAATGAATCTTGTTCCTCCATTTTTCTCTGTGATGGCTTCATTTAGTCTTACAATTTTTAAATCTCTTCTCATCACTTTTATTTACGTTCTTTTGAGCATTTCCTTGCCCTTTTAGTATCTTTGACTTGAATCAGTGCTGTTTTTGGTCTATGTTAGATATGTCCAAATCATCTAAGTTTAATATCCATCGTCTTATTACCTATTTTATAATGGATCATTTTTTTTGCCTTGACCCTAGGTCGGATCACATGTTTACTTAGCGCCCCGATCCAAATAAGTGCTGGGCTGGCAAAACCTGCCTTTTAAGTTGCCGTGAGCAACCAGGTTTACATACTGCGCCCACTGTTGCCGAACCAATTCATCTCTGATTATTAGATCTTGACAACGATGGAAAAAGAAGAGAAGAAAGTTGTCGGTGAAAGTTAATTTCGTCGTGAGATTATTGGTTGGGAAATAACGACAGAAACGAGAAGGATAAAGGGATTTTGGAATCGAACAAGAGCTCGCAAACTGGCCTTCAATCTTGTTCGCTCTTGTTGTTTTATACTGCCTTTTTCTTCGTTAATGTCGTTTGGATATGACAAACAAGTAAGTTAGTCGCCTTGTAATATCAGGAAGACGTCAAGGGGTCCCTAAGCCGAGACTTACAGATAGGTGATAAGGAATGAGTTTGAGGAGGACCGGAAGTCCTTTCTCATCCTTATCTGTCTTGGTTTGTTTTGCGTAAGCTACTTAGAGTTTAGAAAGAGAGATGGGTTCAATGTTCACTTAGATTTTCCGCAATCAAAGTAACCGGATTCTACAGTATTAGACATATAACTGTGTTGTTGGCTTATTTTTTACCAGCTTAAACTTTTAGATCGAACAGTAATCCAATAGAGAGAGAGTCTATGGCACATGGTATTGATTGCAGTAATTCCTGTGGAAATCAATTTTATGTCTTACAGACAATTTCGTGGAGAGCCAAATGACAACAGGCCATGGTTTTGGAAGGGTTCTGGAAGGGCCTCTCTTGTGATGGTACTCACAAGTTATGAATTATCCATTAAAACCCCAGCTTGCACAGAGATAAAATAGAAAGAAAGAAAAAATACCTCATAGGCAATAGAAGCATGGGAGCTTAGTAATTGGCCTCGTAGCAAGTTGACGAATGCTAAATTAGTCGCAATATAGGTGTGGTCTAGAGATCACATTTTCTGGAGCTTACTTTTGAATGATTTATTTTAATGCTCTTTGAATGTCTTATAGGTTCAAAAGTATGTGATTTGATGGTTCTAGCATCTAAAAAATATTTGACAAATTGTGCTTTAAAATGAACAATTTAGAAACTTTGTAAGCAAGTAACCATTTTTTAGAAGATAGAATCTTCAATACCGATGATTTTTTACCTGTAAAAAACCTAAAGTGGAGATAAGCAATTCAAATCATAAATTGCACTTCATAGTATCATTGAGGAATGCAAACCTAACCGCAGCATGGGTGTGGTCTAGCGACACTATCTAAACTGACCGTACTTGTAAGTTACGGCAACAGTCCATTTTTATATAATGGGACCTACTATGGTTGATGCACACCGTTCATCTCAATCTCTTAGTTGCTCCCATCATTGGATATCCAATGTGCAAGACATGAGATGAATGGTTTGGCTCAACGACAGTTGGGTCTCATTAAGGTAAGTTACCATGAGATCGCACGCTACACCTGATTCTTCTTACTAGAGAACACACATTTTATTGATATACAAAGCTAAAGCGTCTTAATTCGGAGCTAGTGAGAGCCCATACAGCACATCTTAGGCTGGATTGTCCCAACCAAAAGTTTGGCACACACGCTTCTCTTGAAGGTGAGAAAAAGTCCGCGACCTATTTTTCTATTCATAATGTTTAAAATAGTTTAGATAGACTAGAGATCAAATTTTATATTTAATAGATGCCTATAACTTTTTTTCTTTATAAGTAGAAAATAGCGAGTATCCATTTTTACTGATTTTTCAAAGGCCCAAATCAAGTAGTAGGATTATTCAAATACCCTGATTTGTAGTGATTCACTTATTTTTGGTTTATAGAGATCATGATGAATAACTTAGATCTAAAAGGAAAATCATCATGCATGAAAATAGAAGACCATGTACTTCTTCTTGCCCTCAAGAGCATGTAGGCCAACCGGAACTCAAAATTCTTATACAGTTGGAGGTTTCATCATCCAACGATGGAAGAAAATTTTTAAATTATCGCTTATGTAAACATGTGTCGTAGAAGATGAGCTGTTTGAATCCCCAACCATCTGGGTTCCACACCAAGTAAATTTTCATCAGTTAATGCTTTAGTGGATATTATGCGCATGAGTTTGTCTAGCATTAAGAGATGTCATAAGAGGACTTCTCTATCGGAGCAAATATAGACACCACAAAAGACAGTCATACTGGTGGATACTATGCGTCTTTTGTTGCTTCATCATCGTCGAAGTCTTATCCTCCTGATTAAGTGTCCGCTATATGAATCTTGTACCTCCCTTTCCCTCCATCTGATTAGGCGTCTTTTGTTGCTTTCTGGACTGAAATTGCCTGGGTTGTATGTTAACTGCAAGTGGTTTCAATGTGCATTACCTTTAACTTAAAAGTCATGCCAGCCACAAAAGAGACTGGGCTACATTCTATGGTATGCAATTTGGAATTCCACCATGGAGAAAGAGAAGGATATTGCCCGGTCATGGTCGTGAGAGAGAGACAGATTCAGTGAAAAGTAATATCTCTCATGAACCCCACATCGAACATGTGGGTTACTTTCCTCGGACATGTAGTTTCCCCATGCAATTAATCCATTTCATCCTCCAAAAGGAGGTCTAAGTTCCGTCTTACGAAGAAAGACCCAATATGAGCAGCCAAAAGCAGCTCACTTTCGCTCAAAGTTTCGGGAAATTCGTCCCAGAAGTGAGTGGATCCTCCTCGTTCAAACTTCTTACACCGACGAAGGTTTAGGCATTGACTGGACTGACCCAGGTTGTTCCCTGTAAAATCAAACTCCCATATCTCATATTTCATCATCGCAACAATCATCCAGTAGTTAAAGGCAAGGAGGAAAATCATCACAAAAATCGTGCATCCTTGACTAGCATAAACGCAGATTTACATATATACAAGTGTGTGTATTCTTTGTCTCAAAATCATTTTAATGAAAATGCATAAAAATAAGCCCATGGATAAACGAACAGAATGAAATTAATTCAGAGCTTGAGCCTGCATCATCTGCCCTCCATGATACTATCTGAGTCCGAAATCGAGATTGACGACGACAACGATTGGCGGAGCTCTTTGAATGTTGGATGCTTTCTGTGCTCGAAAGTCCTATGCTTAGACCAAACCAAAGTGGACTCCAACTTAGTAAGCAAGTAAGCATCCATGGCTTCTCCATCTCCATCTTCAACATCAACCGTCCCTTCCAACATCTTAACCACTTGTCTCATGCTAGGCCGGCTCATGGGGTCCGAATACGTACATAACAACCCTAAATACAACACCCTCTCCACCTCCTCCTCCTCATCAAATCCACCTTGAGTCCTTAATCTCGGATCAAGCGCTTTGATCACTTCGCCCTTTTCCATCAAGCCTAGAACCCAATCGACCAACAACGGCTTCCCATCCTCGACCGGCCGGCGGCCACAAACCGCCTCCAGTATCAAAACCCCAAAACCGAACACATCGGTCTTAGCCGTGGCCTTACCGGTTCGAACCACCTCAGGAGCCATGTACCCTACAGTCCCAACGACTCTAGTAGTGCTCAACGCCTGGCCGCGCCCATGCATTCTAGCCAAACCAAAGTCACCCAACTTCCCCATCATATCTTTGTCCAGCATAACATTGCTGGCTTTAATGTCTCTGTGCAAAACTCTCTTCTCCCACCCTTCATGTAAGTACAACACCCCGGCCGCTACATCTTTCAATACCCTAAACCTGGTTTCCCAATCTAAAATCCAATCATCTCGGCCGTCGAAAATCCATTTATCCAGACTACTATTTTCCATAAAGTCATAAACCAACATCAAACTCCCTTTCTCCCTCTTGCACCAACCTCTCAATGCCACCAGATTCCGGTGCTTCAAACGTCCTAGGCTTGAAACTTCGGCCAAAAACTCTTTCATTCCGTCTTCATTTTCATGGGAAATGCATTTCACGGCAACTTTTACATCTCCGGCGAAAACCCCTTGGTAGACCTTCCCATTTCCACCAACTCCAATCACATTTTGTTCGGAAAATCCATTCGTTCCGGCGAGAATGTCCTCATAAGCAATCCGGTGGGGCCAGTACTGCAATTCCCAATCCTCTGTTTCTTCTCTCTTCTTCAGTCTAGCCATTTTTCTATAAACCCAGAACCAGTAAATACAAACAACCAGACAGACGATGACAAACGACCCAACTGTAATCCCAGCAATAAGCCCGGTAGATTTGTGAGCAGATGAACTTGTAGGAACAAAAGAAGGCAGATTTGAAGTAATCAAACCTTCATAAACCGAACGATTCGTATTACTGAAACTCCAAGCTAAAATCCGATGACTTTCAACCAGGAGACCTGTTGCAGAACAAAACCCAACATACATTTCATCGAGAAACACGTCCGTGAGATTCAAAAACCCGGAAATCAGAGGTCTTTCTGGCTTTTTCACCCCTGCAGGAGCCATAGTAACGTTGAGGTGAAAATCAGAGTAATCAACCCAAACCTGGTAATTAACGCCATTATTAAGCGTCAGATTTTCGAACGAGTTTGGTTTCTCGTCCGGCCAGTAACCAGCTGGTTGAGCATAAACAGAGGTGAGAGAATTGATATCGACCCCCACATGATTCGCATCAACGTCTCTGAATTCTGGGTTCTGGAATAAATCAAATTCCACGCCGAGAACGTGGCTTCTTGGATCTTCGTCGCTTGTAAAGTTGAAGAGGCCCAAGTGTTGGGCTGTTTTAGCACCGAGAAGGCCCGGTAGGGGTGCGAATATGAAAACTATGCCATGCCCAGGTTGAAAATTTCTGAGAGGGGATATTGAGAAGATGAATGAAGTGTAGAAAGAGAGGATTGAAGAGGCAGAATCAGGGGATTTTGTTGGGATCTTGGTTTTGTAGAGGGCTCTGCCTATGGAACCGATCGAGTCGTTGGTGAGTGCGAGGATTCGAGAGTTGATTTCTGTGTCGCCATAAAGGTTGAGATTGGACGAATCGAAGCCGTTGAAGAGGAAATCGACGTCGGAGGTCGAGTGGATTAGAAGTGTTAGCGTGAGGAGAGAATAGAGGAAGGAGAATGGTGGCGGTCTGAGATCCGCCATGAAAACTGTGAAATCCGCAAGAAGTGAGAGAGTGGAAAAGAAGAGGTTTTGGATACGCGTCCTTTGGTTCGAGTGATCAACTTGTCCAGGATTCGTGGAAGTTGGTGTTTGGAATTATTGACCCTGAGATGGGATAAATTTACGGTTGTGCAACTCTGAGGCGGTTCGGTTTCATGGACACGAATCGGTGGTGTGCGGGGGAAGGGAGAGACAAAGTTATCCTCCTGCCATTGGCAGCCAGCGGCCCGGAAGCATCCTAGACGGCTACACCTTGACGCACAATTTAATGCGGTTGCGATTCAGCATTCTATGATTTCCATCTTCAAACAATTACTAGTTTGAATCAGAGTTGCTTGTCAGCCTGAAAGTTCATTAATTGATGTTTGCTTGTCTCTTTTAAAGAGTTGAAAGTGGGGGGATATTGCATCATGTATGATGTACTACTAGCACATTATTCCTTTGTTTGATTTGTAAAACTAGAGGATCCTAGTTCTACTTCTACCAGCTCCTCGAGTTTTACAAATCAAACTACCTCAAAGCATTGTTTATATCCATTGCTCATGAAAATTCTCCCTCCTCTTGGAAGACTCTAGGCCTTTGATTTTGGGATCATAGCTGATAAATATAAAACTTTGGCTTCTTATTCAATGCCTTATATTAGATGTTTGGAGTTGTTTGATAGGGAAGGGGAACCTTCGTCTTACAGTAAAGTTTTCATTGTGTTATCTTGAGATCATAGTTACAAGGCGTAGGAACAGTCTCTTGCAAAATACAAAAGAAGGTTGCATATTATAGACCCTTGTGGTTTGCCCCTTTTTCTAATTATGCATATGCAAGAACTTTGTGCACCAAGCTGCCCTTTAGATGATTTGACAGAGTTAAAACTCTGGAATGCTTTGCCGACGTGGATCACCAGAAACAATTGGCTTCGTTCTTATCACCTCGGATCTGTCTGCAACACCTATAATGTAACCATCTTTGAAAATGTAACCAACAACGGGATTTGGGAACACATTATAAAGCTAGTTGCACTAAATAAGCAACACAATTAGGCCTTTATAGTAATTTTGGATTGAGTAATGTTTAAGACATCTACCTAAGCAAGCAAGCAAACTACCTAAACGAGTAATCTTTTGGGTCGGTCGACATCAAGTTCCGTAGCTAGAATGAATAAGATCATAGCATTTTCACTTCCAAAATGGTCTCTGGTAGAATGATTTTAACAGGAATCACGTCCAACTGCGTGGAGGAAATAAGAGCCAGATTTAATGTATAATATTTTAGTCAATGCAGAATTAATCCAGTTATATATGGACCAAATGGTCACAGTAAGAATAATGTGATAAGAACCAGTCAGAAGTCCACATCGGAGAAAATAAACATACAGGGGTGTTTCAGTAATTACGGTAGGTAATGGGCTTTTTTTACTGAAACGGCTGAGTTATTTTGTTGCTGTTTTGAGTCTTTGATTTGAACGTACGGACATGCGACTGGGGTGAGACCACGAAAGTTAGTGTATAAATGAATAGGGGTATCTATGTCCTTTTGCTCGGCATGCTGCTTTACAGTAACCGGATGGGAAGAGGTGAGCAGGAAAACCGTGGTAGCAGCTGCCGGCCGGCTTTTTCACGGAAAATGATGCGATGAGACGGATGACAACTTGGTTTTCTGACTGTAGTTACAGGCCCAGGGGACATCGGCATGTCTTGGTCGGTGGATGGGCCCCTAATAGAGAAGGATTTTTTAATATTTCTTACTGATTGGAACCGTTATAATATTGCCCTTTATTTAGACGCGTGATGACTCGAAATTCTCATCCATGCAGCTATTATTTTTAATTCAGAGATAGTACGAATTTGAAGTCACACGTTTAAGACATGAAAATAATTTTTTTAAAAAAATTAAAAGATAAAATTATGTTCTATAAATATTTGTGGTCTGCTCCTTCCCTATAAGTGGAGCTTCATGCACCTGGACTGCCCCTTTTTTAGATAGACGTTTTAACTATTTTATTATTCATTGTGTAATTTAAGAAAGATGAAAAGCATTGGCCAACAGTAGAATTGTCATTGTGTGATCTTAAGTTATGAGTTTGAGATGTGAAAATAACGTCTTAAAAAATGTAAGATTAAGCTGAGTACTATTGACCCTTGCGGTCCACCCCTTTCTTAGACTTTGCATATGCTAGAGCTTTGTGCATCAGGCTGCTCTTATTTTTTTATGTAATTCAAAAAATAGTAGTTTGAATCGTCAATATCACTTATCATCTAAGCCAATGACAATATAATGAATGACTCGGATCTTCAAAAGTGTGAGCCTACCTAGTGGCTGTTAGCATCGTTTAGGGATCGTGAGAAAAACCAAGATTATATTAGAGGGGGGAACATTTTGCTTAATTAAGGAGGAGGATGGTGAAAGGTGCACTCTCTGGCAAGAGGTTTATGTTTATCTGATCGGTTATCGACAGTTTCCAAGAGTACATGAATAGACTTTAACTAGTAATAATTGGGAATGGAGCTCCTGTGTACTCAAGGTCTGAGGAAAAGGCATACTACATACCTTGTATTTTTGAAAGAATCTTATTACATCTGCTAGTCCACACCTCTGGGTGGGCAGATTCAGCTATTACATGTGAACTCCAAGGCATTCATCTGCTAGTCCACACCTCAGGTAGACGCCAGCCCAAGAATGTTATCCTTTCAATGATCTTCCACGGTGTTGTCTCGAGTAGTGAAGTGGCTGGATAGTAGGACCACCTCGTCGCCAAGGTGCACTTGTTTTCCCGATCAAATACTGTGGGTTCAACCATTTCAAGCAACCTCAAACCCCAACTTTCAATGGCTAAAACAGGAAAAGGGGGTAACAAGAATACACGCTGTGGAAAACAAAAGTACACGGTAGGCCATCCACCCAGTGGAATGATATGCGAAAAACTCTCCAGTCAGAACTTTGGCTTGATTAAGATCTTCCGGCCGTTGAATTTGATCACCTATCCAGGTCAGAAAGTGCTTTGTTTCACAACCAGTAAAGGGGTTGGTTGGCCAGGCTAATGTAATGTGGTTGATTGGATTATTTCAGATTGATTTTTACAAGGAATAATCAAGCATAATGCAGTAAAACCCGATTAATAATATAAGCCTTGCCAATGTGGCCCAAAGTTGTGATTTGGTTCTTCAACTTTTTAAGCCTATTTTTCCTGTAAAGAATGTCATGGATTAGGAAGAGATGATTTCTGGTGCATGGCTCTGAGGTATAACTTGGACGATGAGTGGTTTCCATAATCAACGTTTAGGAGCTGTATATACTTCTTTTGCATTCAAGTCATGACATTTATACTGATTTACAAGCTTAGACACAGTTTCATTGTGATGTGTCACATTGCGGACAATAAAGCAAGATTGGAGCTCCAAGGAGGTAAGGAGCCCAATGTAACTGAGACAAATTTCAGTGTATAATACTGATCATCCAGTGTATATACTTTATACATATCAGTCAAACGTTTTACCCATTCCGTCGTGATGTATGTCCACACACACGTAATTTAAAGTGATAAAGAAAGGAAAAATAAAGTCAGATATTTTGCTCAAAAGTGGAATATATATAACGTCCAAAGGGTCATATTCTTAGTGTACTATGACTTTGTTCATTTGACCAAGGAAGAGGGCTGTTATGGTTAGGTGGAAACCTACGCCAATAAGGCAAAACTGCTACGTTATAAGATGCCTGACTCTCTGTCTCAATACCATTTCGTTTTAAAAGGGCAGATTGTATCCTCACTCTTCGCAAGTGGTTTGGACTAACTTGTGGCACGATAACAACGGATAGGGAAGTGCAAATATCAGCTTTGAGCTTGAGCTCCTAGCCTAGTGGTAAGATCAGCTTGATCTCCAACCAAAGGTTCTGGGTTCAATGGAAAAATATGACACCCCCATCCCCATCCCCATAAACACCAAGCACCCATAACCATCCGGAAGAACGTTAGGATGGGGCTTGAATCAATATGTTCCAATTGAACCTGAAAAATAATGTGAAGGAAAACAAATGGACAAAAAATAAATAAAATAGCCGTCGCGATTCTGGAGAATGCAGTTGAAGATGGCAATTCTAATGTTTCCCTTTCAACATGCATTAAATGGCGTAGAGAACGCACAACTCTAGGGTACCAGTCAATGGACGCTACGATGGCTTGAAGTCAAATGTGTACGAAGTGTTGAGTAAGAGGAGCGATACATTGACTTCCGTATCATCATCTTTGAGAAGTACGGGAGAATTAGAAATGGATTTGTTTTGTGGTGAGGCTAGGACAGAGAAATGCGTACGCAATCCAATATCCAGAAATTATGACGTGGCTCTTCATGGTGCAACAGAGATGCATGGTCTTTGGCTTACAAAAAGGGTATTCTGGTAAACGAAGCTCTTGCGCATACAAGGTTGGAGAAGGGGGCGGACTACAGATCTAATCGTACCCAACCTTCGCATTTTTGCCAGAAGTTTATTCACATCTCAAACTCATGACCTTCAGTTCAAACGGCAATGACTCAAATGTTGCACCAAGGCTTAAAAAAGGGCAGCCCCATTGTACATAGCTCCCACCTATGTGGGGTCCGAAGAAGAGGCGGACCACAAGGGCCTATAGTAGACAGCCTTACCTTACATTTTGCAAGAGACTGATTCCATGCCTTGAACCCGTGACTTCAAGGTCACATAACTATAACTTTTATTGTTGCACTAAGGCTTCCCTTCAAACGTTGCACCAAGGCTACCTTCATATTTTTCTGGCTTACCTAAATAGAAAAGGACAAGAAAAGCATATTTGAAAGCTGAGAAGATTACAGAATGTTATCTAGTAAATGCAAGCAATTATGAACACTTATTCCTCGCAAAAGAATCAAGCACTTTACGTTTCACAATGTGAATATGAAACAACAATTTGAACTGGAATCCCAATTAAATACAGTCACTGTTGTGTTCAACTCTAGCAATTAGATCTCATGCGCAATTAGGCAGTTGTACTGCAGGTCCTTTCAATGACCCCAAATGTTTATCTCGTAAGTCATCCTCTGGAATGAGCCAGGGAACCAAAAATTTAAACCCTTCAAAATACATCGCTGCTGAAAGTTTGAAAATGAAATACCACAATGAATAAAGGTTTAATGAATCTGGTGTATGGTCCAGCCATAGCAAGCCACAACAAAATAAAAGTTTGAAAATGGAAATATGGGGATTTCTTGCGCTCTTGTCAGCTCTCTCAACAAAATAAAGACAACATGTAGAGCTCCGACACGATGGTTTCCTATGTGATACACAAAAGATCTCTTGATCCGTACACCTCTTATCCCTAGTTTTCGCTACTGCAATCATCTCAAATACTTCTCAGTTCATGTCCGAAGCTTCAGATACTTTTCGGCAGCACGTTAAATCCACAATGCAGTTACCCGAGGGCGTGATATGGCGTTGGCGATCTCCTGGAGGAACATACAACAGCCAAACAAGATGCAAGAAAAGGGAGAGATGTGTATTTGCAAGAGATACTAGCCTACATGTAACATTGGCCTAAAGTCTTCAATGTGCTTGACACATTCAATCTGTGGTTAGAACGTACTAACTACCAACCAACGGAATTAGAAGCTGAACGTGCACATCAGTAAGCTTTAGTTAATCAACT
This sequence comes from Warburgia ugandensis, assembly GCA_035236585.1. Taxonomy (NCBI): domain Eukaryota; kingdom Viridiplantae; phylum Streptophyta; class Magnoliopsida; order Canellales; family Canellaceae; genus Warburgia; species Warburgia ugandensis. The sequence continues at coordinate 10,210,364 of CP141130.1, forward strand.
CGAACTACCCACCTTTTACCCAACCTTAATTAATCATTTGGCCCCATGTAAACAAACCGAAAGGAAAACATCCCCACCTTTACTTACATAACCACCCATTTAACCTTCATATAGTTAACACAAGAATCACCACCATTCCAATTTCCCTGTGATTTACTTCAAATGACTCGCCTGCTCTCCTCCTCTACCTTGGCCACTATACAGCTTCACGCCCTGAGGCAAATACTGGTACACCACCGGAACAATAAGGCTTCCCTGCCGTTTGGTTTCCTTCAGCCTGAATCTTTCTGAGTTTTGCTTTGTCAAGCCGTGCTCGTCGAACAACTTCTTGGATCTGACGGTCGTGATCCTTCAGCATCTGATCAACGTTGCCTGATGGACGCATGAGTGGACCAGAGTAGTGAATCTTATTGCCCCTAGACCCATAACCAAGCTGCATAATTATAATAAAATTCACATGGTTAGAGTATTTGTAAAATAGTAACAAAGATATACACAGATAAGCAGGCAAAACTTAATCCACAAACAGGCAAGCATCGTGAGCAGTGAAAAATTTTAATTGATAGGGGAGGCTTTGGGTTCAATATATTTTCACAGAAACAGAAGATAAGCTATTTTGAATATCTACAATGCCAAATTGTACAATTCAAAGCAGAAATTGGAAATCAGCATTTCCATAATTACTAGTCATATTCACATTTTCAAAGCGAAAAGGATAAATGGATGGTAAACTTGAACGCTGACAGCTGCCATTTGCCAATACCAGGTAAACTCAGAGTCTCCAACTGCTTCAAACAGAGGGACGAGGAATAAATTGTACAGTATGCTTATTATATTAGAGAATCTTATGATGCTGTTTACTAAGCATGATGAGAGCATGCAGATGTGTAGGAGGGCACTACTTGTTGATTGATCTACACCAGTCACATGCCTACTCACCCAAAAATCTTCCTCTAATGCAGACCCTATAGCTTAATCTTGTGGCCCAGGAAATGACACTTCAGCATGGTCGCAAATGGTACCATAATTTCCACGGGTTAGAGGAATAGGGAAATTTCTATATACGGCCCATTCATTTAGGGCGTAGCAAATCTGTTTAAATTGTCAAAATAAACAGAACTGACCGATACTTTTTCATCCCACACTTTTCATTGAAAAATTACAAACAGTTACTTGTATATGGAAGGGAATAAAGTAACACATGCATTTTTATGCTCTATGCATGTGGTACAGGTGCCCAAACACAACTAAATTAAGTCATTGTCCACAACATATAGATCATGCTTCTAACAATTATTAAGAAACCAGACCTGAGCACTTAGCCCAGTTGGTTAAGAGCATTGTCTCAGAGCCAGGTGGTTGTGGGTTCAAGTTGCCAATTATCTATCAGAAATGTAATTATCAAGAAACAACTTACTATACAAGAATTGCCATCTCCAGAGGGTTTAATAACATAAGTGCTGAAAAATACTGGCAATGGCAATCACTCACCAAAACTGGGTCCTTTTCGCCTGTCCTCCCATCTTCCTTTTGATGAGACACCCGATCATGCTTTCTGGCAGATTCTAAGGCCTCATTACCTGATTCCTGCAATCTTATAACTGTGTTTGTGATTTCCGGTTGAGAAGGCCCGACTTTTTCTCTGCGATCATCAGATACCACATTCCTCCTTGCTGCTACTAAACTGGACAAGGCGGATAAATCAGGCCCATTTGAAACCTTTGAACCATCATCCTCATTCTTACGAGCCTTTGCCCATGCACCCCGGTGAACTAGTGGACCTGAATGAGAAGCCCTATTTCGGGCACGCCCCTGAAGATCTTCATTTGCTTCTTCCATGGGCTGGATTTGCCTAGGAGGATCAATAGGGAAACCAGAGGCAACTTCTTCCTGATGGGGATTGAACTTCTCACTCCTGCTCGTGGAATTTGACTGATTATGTCTTTTCTGCAAAACAAGAAAATTGCAGCCAATTACAGCAGTAATTCACACACAATACGTAAGTGAGAACAGTTTATAGTGATAATAATAGATAACAACAATAAGTGGTTTAAACTGATAATTGAGTAACTAGTCTGCTGAACTCAGAACAGGCTAACCACATTATGACACCAAAACTAAACTGATCATGTGGTCTGATAAACCATGTGCTAGGATATCCAGAAGAAAGAGCAGGAGAAAAAGGAAATGGACCTCCAAAGGCACCTCACTAACAATTTCACAAATTCACAGAAAAAATGATAAAACATCCAATATATGAGCTGATCTGAATCATTCCAGCTTTGATTCCAGTACCCAGAAAAACTGGAACTCTTCACTGTTGTGAATGAAAGTGACATACAAAGCCATGAAAAAGGAAAGAGTGAACTGAAAATAAACCATGATCAGTTATGTGATCATGGCATATCTGATTCCAAGTGTCAATATTCTATTTATTTTCTTTCTCCACCAGTGCTTGAAAGTAAGTAAAAATTGTCTCACAGAAAACGTAGAATAACAGTTTCAATTTCTCACTCCTTGTGTTCCAAAGAAAGTAACGTATGGAATAAACTGAATGTATGCACATGTGCATATGGTTCTCAAGCAAATGAATTGAGATGCAGGCTTGTCCCACATCTCAGTTGGAAGATCATTTCACAACCACTAGGTCATTGGTTCTAGTTTGCTTTATATTCTCAACAACAATAAAAGAAGTAGAAGAAAAACAAGAAGAATACAACGAGAGATGGGATTGGAATTGGCAGAGATAGACACTAAAGATTATGCATGACAAGCATAAAATGTCAGTAGTGCTTTTGGAAACCAAAGCCAAACAAGAGAATAGCAAGTTATAAAACGCCTAATGTTAAACCATGTGGGCTTGATCCCTGCCACCAACTACCTATGACACTTATCAGCATGTAACTGAGTACATGCATTACGGGCAGCTAATGGTAAATGTGGGGTCTGGGCTTTAGTGATTCAAATTGATTATCTTCTGATACAAATCCCAGATAGACCATGCACCAAAATCTTCTCCATTAAATGATGCTAGCCACCATCATTACATAGTTAAAATTGAATAGCTCAGAGTAAAAAATCACAAAGTTGAAACTTAATCAATTGGAGAGTTCAGATCATCCAGTGGAGAATATGTGGGCATCATTTATCTAGAACATGGCCCGAAGATTACAAGTTTGGATAACCAACCACCAGGGACCACAGACCATATCAGTTCTCTTTATATAGGGTCTATCACAGAGATCACTTGAGCAAAAATTGACTAATCAGATGGTTCCAGATATCTGACCAAAGACTTGCCTATAAATGACATTGAGCAGCAATTAACATTCCCTGCAACTTGGTTATTAATTGTTACAGGCTGCTATATTCATTAGAACCTCACAGATGCCAATGTAAAAAAACTTAGGCAAATATCAGTTCTCTTTATATAGGGTCTATCACAGAGATGACCCAAGCAAAAATCACACTAATCAGATGGTCCCAAATATCTAACCAAAGACGCGCCTATAAATGACATTGAGCAACAATTAACATTCCCTGCAACTTGGTTATTAATTTTTACAGGCTGCTGTATCATAAGAACCTCACAATAGCCAATGTAAAAAAACTAAAGCAAATATCACATTATGTGTGCATATAATACAAAAGTATGTACATGGAAACATGTAGACAGTGGTTGGGGAAGTAAATAAAATATTACACATGACATTTGTTTAGTTTAGCCAAGAAGTGAAATGTAAAGCAATTTATGATGCAGAAAAAGATGCCCAATTTATGCCTGTTGGTACATATAAACAGCCAGTTTCAAGCCTTACTAATATAGGGCTAGAATATAATAATAAGGGGGTTATATAGAAAGACAGAACATCTATTAACACGAGGAATTCCTATAGATTTCCAATGGTTAATAATCCAACTTCCTCATTTTCGTTCTTTCTCCCATTCATGAGCTATCACAAGAATTTGGGAGTGACACATGAATGATGAGGATGAAGCGGCTGTAAATTATGAGGGCCCAGCATCTAATTTGCAGGAATAAGCACAAAGAAGAAGTAGTGGAAACTAGGAATAGCAATGAGGAAAAGGGAGGAGAAAGGTTATTTTGCCCCACAAATAACCCCTGGATTTCAGGCAACCAGAACAAGTAAAATATAGAACCAAGGAGGAATTTGTCAAGGCTGACATGCCATCTGGCAAGTTCTGGTAAGAAGCTACTCCTACATCACCTAGTCCTTCCACTCTTACCTCTAGATCATGATCTGAGAGAACCCGTTGTCCCTCATAGTAAACTAAATTTCTTGCTTCTTTGTTTCTCACATTGATCTCAACTTTAAAATATATTGTAGAAAGCTAAAATAGATTAAAACCATAGTACCGTACCGTGTAAAAACAAATGCCAAAAATAGATAGCTAAATTAGCTTAAAACCATAGTACTGTAAAGTGCAAAAACAAATGCTAAAATATATGACAAGGATAAGTTCACATTTTTCTAATAGTTGTCTGTGCCTTGAAAGTCCTTCAAACTTGCCCACGTGAGCACAAAAGTACATTGATCTAGAATTTTCTTTTTATTTACTCATTCTTTGAGTAGAATGGTTAAATCAATTAACCAGAAAATAAGTTTTAGCTACACTGGTCCTAGCTTTACAGCAAAAAGGAATAGAAGTGATTTTATTACTATATGAAACAGAACAAAATGCTAACAAAAGAAATGCTTAGCATTCATTTACAGAAAAGAGACAAATGGTATCTGATTACCACGAAAAGAGTAAACCTGAGAATCATGGAAGACCAGAGCAACTAAAGGCAAGCATATAGTTTGAGGAATATTACCTGCAATGACAACGGTAACTCAGCGTTTGCATCTGGAGCCGGCACTGCTCGAGATTCTCTCTGTCCTTTCCTTTCTGGATCAAACCTCTGCATCTTGCATCCTGCAGCACCTTGCCTGTGAACAAGGACAACATGAAGCATATCATCATCATCATCATCATCATCATCATCATCAAGACCTTATCCCAATTAGGGGTCGGCAAATGAAGCATTTCATAAGATGCATAATTGTTAAGGCCTTTAAACAAATATAAATCCTTGCAAAGATAACACCTTCCATGGAATGAAAGATTCTATAGCATTCTATTTTCGGCTTCCAGTTGGTCACATGACTTGTTATTGTCTTCTCTGCTCCTAGAATTTATATATTTTTGGTATTGCCTAATGCATAAATCAGAAACAGGAGTGTTATATCCTCTTTGTACTCATGAGATGTGCTGCGATGATTTACTATATCTACAGCACCTTTTTCAGGGTCCTAAACGTGAGCATATACTGCAGCACGACAACCCTCCATGTATAGAGGCCAGCCATTTCTTAAAAAGGAAGCTCAATTTTGAAAATAGTATTGCAACAGTAAAAGACATTCATGAGAAGCTAGACTGTTTCAATTCGCTAGTTCCACTAATGTGTTGAACATAACCTACAGTGTGGCCAAGAATTAGAGTAGCATAAAAATCAACAACTTTGATATTCTACATAGATGGGCAGATATAACTGTAAAACCTATGTAACTTTGGTTCTCATATCCTAAAGATAATATAGTAGACATGGACAAGAATTCTACAACTAGCTGACATGCACAAGAATTGTATGCGTAGTGTCATGAAATTAGAAAAGATGGAACTTGTTTTACAGAATAAACAGAATATTTCCAATTTGATCTTATAATATGAACAGAGATGCAGTAGATTCATGGACTCTACCTTCTAGCTTCTTCATCCCTTATTTTTGCATCAAACTCTTTGCTTGGAGGATACTTGGGCAAGACTGAAGGATCACATGGAAGTGGTTTTGTTGTAAAGAACTGAATAGAGTAGAAGAACTAGTCAAATTCTACAGAAGGACAAAGAATTTGTGCTCAGTGATAGAAAAACAGACGGACAAAACAGTTCAGCTAGATCACAAAACCAGAATATTCCATCAGAAAATTATTGAGGAAAGAGAAATTAAAAAATAACTGAGAAGTCGATGGAGTGGTATCTCCAGGGAAGTAACACATGTTGATTCATAAAGATGGCTTCAAAGATATTAAAGCAAAGGTTGCATTGAGAGAACATGTGACTGTAAGAAGAGTGTTAATTAGGGTCAACAGGAATCGAAGCAGAATATGCTAAAGCCAGGGCAAAAAACCCCTCTTTAACATATATTGGAACTTCTCATGTGTAAATCCACATGCCCGGTTCCAACCCAGTAAAAATCTGAAGTGAGCAGTTCCAGGTGTAAGTTGCAATGCTAAATTAGAAAAGTATTTGACGCATATTGTTACAATAACTAAAATAAATGATGGCTGCGAAGGACAGCATATAGTTGCAATTCCTTTCCAAACCATGCTAATTGCAGCTAATGTAGGAGTAACAACAAATCACATATTAACACAGTCATATCCACATAAACAGTACGTTTTCTCCAAGTATCATCTAAAGATATTAGTATACTTGATTTAAGATTTTCATTAGCCAGCCATTGTTATATTTTCAGAAGCGCTACAGTTTCAGGATGTTTCCAACACTAACAGCCCAAGATAGTGTCCAGGGTACAGGCTACCTCTTTAATCATAGGTTTTGAGCAAATCTTCTATTAGGTTTACTAATATACAAAACACTCTGAAGGCTGTATGTTTACGGCTCTTGGAAATGACTTAAGAGGTCTAACAATATGGTCACTGCATGCGGATATGAATCAGTAGGCAATAACTTTTGAAATGGGAAAGATTGTTCCCATACTTTCTTTTAAACAGTGGCAATCTTCTCTATGTTAACATGTTCATGGCAGCAGTTAAAACTTCCCACAAAGCTATGATCAGTTTCCAATATTAGTGTGCAGTAAAGGAACAATGTCATTAGAAAAGAAGACAGTCCGCACAGCACCTCCAAGTCATTGCTGTAGTCTTATCACGTATTATTATGAGGTGTTCCATATAATAATTCCACTATGCAGAAATCAATTATGTCTGTGCTTCAGCGCACATGTTGGAACGCATATCTTTTTGGATCCAAACCATTCACCTTCCATGGCATAAATGTAGTGCCGATCTGCAAGGTAAACCTCATACCTCTTATTTGGATCTGTAGTCTGACTTACAGAACCACTGTAAACACCATATCATGACCATCTCTATGAAAAAATGTCAAGCATTTTTACCATGTAATTGATAGAGGCAATGAAAATTCCTTTTTAGCTACATGCATATGAGAATTCCATGTAAGCATGCATGTAAAAGAAGACTTTTTTTTTGGGTGCTGCAAAGGATTTTACAAAGTAAACCATGACTCACACACCCTCTTAAACTATTGCATGTGTCACATCAACCTTGGGATGGACATTTCATTAGAACACATTCCCCAACAGGAAGGAGGGTCTGACCGTGAACAGCAGCCCTTAGTGTCAATAGTGGAGGCTCCTTTTTCTACACCACTGGGCCAGTAGGCCTTTCACAAACATAGTATTTCAGGCCAATTAGAGCCCAGGTCACATTTAGAGGCTTTCTTACTGCTTAATTCCTGAGCAAAGTCCCAACCCTACAGGTTCTGCTGATTCCTTTCACAAATATTTCTCCTGAAAGAAAAAATAAGCATGCAATTACAGAAGCATTTCAATTCACTGAAGGAAAACTATCACAATGTACAAGTAAATATTGTGTGTGGAGTATAACAGCAGCTATCAGCATGCATATCAAGTCCCCAACTATAACAGGGGTTTCTCACACAGCAATTGGAGCCTCTGTCTAACCTACTTTTCCATTGTAAATAAACTTAGACATTCTTAGACTAATAAAGTGGTGGACAAGAAAAGAAGCTTGTGAAAATTACTGATTTATATCTTGCTCATGCCGATGAGTAATGCATAACTGTGAGTAACAAGAATGTGATAAAATCAATGGATGTTGTGAAATAAAATTCTTAACTGAGCCCAGCATTTATCAACATCATGATGTTCAGTCGAATGATCATTTTGCAAACAGTTCTTCATGAAAGGAGACAAGTTATCACAAAGCACATACCTCACTCTTGAGGGCAGAAGATGCAGTACCACGATCTACTGGATCAATAGAAAGAAGAACCTGCATAAGCCCTAAAGCTGATGCAGGGAAGTCATTGAATGTCTCAGCAACGCATCGCCGATATGGCTGCTGTGGTTTGAAAATGGTAGCATGAGGCAATTTTGATTTTCTCCAATACTCCTCCGATGGTGAGCCACAAAGCTTGAAAATTTTGTGCAATTGTTCCACCTGATAAGGTTCGAAAGTATATGTGCCATCCATGAAGAATCCATTATGAAAAAGAGACAGAAACAACTACCAATGCTACTCATCACAGAAGGAAAAGAAAATATTAGGATTTAAAGTGGTAAACAGAAGAAAAACTAGAAGTATGCTACTAATCAACAGATTTCCTACAGCCTATTCCACAAGAGGGGTACAATTACAAGCATTTTAGCATTCTGTCTGCGGACACATGCTAGAAAGGTACAGGTTTTGCAAATACTCATCCTCCATTTCCATGAATGGGTTTCAGAATCCAACCTGCATCTACAACAATGATGATGGAAAAATAAAGTAGAGAGAAATGATAAATGCAAGTAACCATTTGAAGTTGTGCACTATGCATCCAAATCATCCTAAATACAGGCCTTGACTGCAATTCCTTTTTACATATGGTATCACTGTTACCTTTAGCATCGACTAATTTGGAACTTAATTTAGCAACATTCACTAATTCGGAACTTAATGTGGATGCATCCTGCGCACTTGAGATGGATAAATTGCAAGTGTGCAATTGCATTTGTCATTTCCCTCAAGCAGATTTGTCTAGAAAAAGTAGTACAGGACTTAAGCATGTGAGCAAGTAAAGTGTTGGCCAGATCAAGTGGCTTGCAAATGTAAGTGCAAGATCATGTGTTTTCGCATCAAGGAATTTCCACATGGAAACATGAAGCCTGTGCATAAACTAAATCATTCAGCTCATGGTTCCCCAGCAGGATCTCCGAGCCAGCACATACACTGCAAACCATTAAATTTGAGATGCTGCAAGAAAATAGAAAAACCAAGAAAAATACCTCTGTTCTTCCAGGCATGATAGGCTTCCCTGCATATAACTCTGCAAGTATGCAACCGGTACTCCATAAATCCACCGCAACTCCATAGTCAGTAGCTCCAAGTAAAAGCTCTGGTGGACGATACCAAAGGGTCACTACACGGCTTGTCAGTGGGTGCCTTTGATCAGGATCGAAAAAACTTGCCAATCCAAAGTCTGCTATCTTCAAGATGCCACTATTGTCAATTAAAAGATTTGAACCCTTAATATCTCGATGAAGAATATTGCGACTATGACAGTGATCAAGTCCACGTAGCAATTGTTGCATGTAACATTTAACCTGTGAAGATAAAATTATAGTGTCATGCCAGGCAGCATGATTCCTGACTAGGTATGCCCTCACTATCAAATCCAGTTATCATAATGACAGGAGCATTGTCTTAAGCTTGGCACTTCAATGCATGTATTAATTATGCAACAAATATTTGTCAATGAACTAGAAATTTAGAAAATGATGTTATGCATTTAGCAGTTCAAGGTGATAATTGAGAGTGGCAAAAAGCAGAGTGTAAACTTAAAAGGCTTGGAACAAACATATTTTACAATTAGTACCTGTGGTTCAGTGAATTTGAGACCAGGACATGAAGCAAGGCCAGCAAGATCATGCTCCATATACTCAAAAACAAGATACAAGCTACAAGACATCCGTGATGTTACAAGACCTTCCAATTTTACAATATTAGGATGGTCAAGTCTACGAAGAATATGAATTTCCCTTGCCATAAAGCGAACACTTTCAGGCTCCAGGTTATCGAACCGTACTTTTTTCAAAGCAACAATTTTGCCATTATCAAGGTCACGAGCCCTGTAAACATTACTGTAAGTTCCTTGGCCAATCTGCAAAAGTCAAATTTGATATAGAATAAGAACCTATAAAAGTAAATATTAAAGGTTAATAAATGCGATTAACATGGACATAAGAACATCATTTACATTGGAAAGGAACCAGGTCAGCATGGAACAAAACATTAAGCAACCATATTTGTCAAAACATATACTAAATCAAGAGACTTAAATCATCTAAATGAAAACATAGCAAGGACCATATGGTTCAATTTGAGATTGATTCCTTCCACAAAAACCAATACGTCCCGGAATCTTCACAAAGAAATATTAGACAAGCGTAAGAAATGCGTAAGTATATAAGCAGCTGGAGGTTCCGATGACAACAAGTATAAGCATAAATCACTCAGATGATATGCCATTGCTATGAAGGTCCACATGGTCCAATGGAGTCATGCTCTGTAGAAAATCCATAGATAGTGCATGGTAGACAAGTTAACTTCACAATGAACCAGGTACTAGCCATCATTTTAGTAAGTATTAAGTGAACTACATGATATACTTTTTGTAATGATTAATAAATGATGTGGTCTGTAGGCAACAGACGGCAGCCCAGAGTGCTACAACATTAAACGCCACTCGGAATTTGCAAAAGATGTGATGAATGCCCCCCATTTTACCAATTCGTCTTCCCGGAAAAAGAAAATTGAGTATGGCTGAACTAGTTCCACAGAATAAACAAGGGTAGGGCCATTAGCATCAGAACGTACCATTTACAAGAAGACGACCATAACTTCTACCAGAATCATTTCCAACATGATTTCCAGGACTTTACCCTCCGGTTTTTCATTGTTATGTGTTTGATCTAGACTTCCTGAACCGAACCCCTATTTTATCGAACAATGACAAAACATTCCAGCAATCTCCAAATAAAAAAATATTTAAGTTCTCATATTTAACAAAAAAGGACATGACGAGTAAGTATTCAAGAAAAGAACATACTTTATCAAGTTTCTCAAACGAATCTGCACGACGTGGAATCCACCCGCTGATCGCTTCTCCGGCCACCGCCGCTAGCCAAGCAGGCCAACCAGCCGCAACCTGTTCCCCTTCCGCGACCTTGGGAATGCTACCAGCTCCAGGCTGATGACGATGGTGAAGAAAGCCCTGTTTTTCCCTCTTCCTCTCGAAATTCTCTCCATCCACTCGTATCAAACCATTCACTTGCTTCTCAAGCACCACAACCCTTCCCTCCCGATTATCCATCCTATCTTTCCCACGAACACTCTCTTCTCTTCGCGAAGAAGACACCGTTATCCGCTCATTTGGCGGAAATTTGTTAGGAACTCTAGGACTTTCCCGACTATCTTCAATCGCAGAAGCCTTGCAACAAATGCATCCCATCTTTCTTCCGAAAAAAAGAAAAAGAAACAACTCCTACTTATTTACAGAACAATCTTCACCTCCTAAACCTGCTTTCCCACAGAAGGATTCACCAAGTCCTCTTCCTCCACATCCATCAAAACCAAGACACACGGAACGAAAAATCCAGCTGGAAAAAAGATCATATCCCGCTGTTTCGTCCTCAGTCACCCAAAAAATCCGCTCATAAACTAGCAAAAAAGAAACGGCCGGCTGTTCTCCTTCCGCTGCCGCAGAAAAATGTACAATAATTTCAAGAAAATATTTACAGTCGTTCAGAGGAGTTTAAATACCCTGAATGCCGTTGAAAAGCTTCCTCTGACAGAAGCAGAAGCAATATGAAAGACGAAATGGAGAAAAAGAAACCCTAGCGCCATTTCTAGGGTTTTGGTCGAGCTAGTTCGCCATGGATCTAGGGCACGGGTAGCGCAGAGCAGTCGATCAGAGAAAACATTTCCAAGACAGAAAGAAAGAGACTTCCCTGCACAGGATCATGGATCCTTTCCACTCCTTTCCCCTTTTCTTATTAACCCAAGCTGCTATTTCTATTTCTATTTCTGGGTCGAGGGAAGAAGTCCACGACATCCTGCCAACGCGAAGCATCTTTTCGTTTTACTTTTTGTTTTATTCCATTTTTATTTTTAATGAATATTATTTACAGACTCGGTTTTCTAAAGCGAGTGGACGCGACATTCTCTTGCTAACTAGAAAAGGCTTGCTCAACGGTCCGCTTTTTACTCTTCCGTCTTCGGAGAGAGAGCATCGTGCCTCGCATGACCTCATTAAATTGTGCCTCGCACAGGAGGTACAGACTGGTCAGGGAAATTATCAGGGTTGTGGGACCATCATTTATTGTTGGGTGTTGGACAATCCAAGCCATTCAACCAGGAGACTTGTGGTTGTTGAATGCTGAATAGTCGGCCAATTTCCTTTCTAGAAGTTATTTGCTATGTGGGTCATCATGGTGGGGCCTCATATCTATGTTGCAGTTTGCATATAGATTGTATTATTGAGGTTGGCTGTGATCCATGAGTTTCTTTTGTGCCAACATACAAGTCCATGTCATTCTGGTTTGGATTGTTTTGTTATGGGAAGTATGATCACCAGGTGCCACAACATTCCTTGTCTTGAAACAAAATGAAGTAAGATGATAGTTTGCCAGTGATTTATGGGCCAGGACATGGAAGGGGAGCCTTGGTGCAATAGTAAAAGTTGTCGTTGTGTGACTTTATGGTCACAGATTTAAGGCATGGAAATAGCCTCTTACAAATGTAAGGTAAGGCTATGTCCTTTAGGCCCTTTCGGTCAGCCCCTTTCTCATACCTTGCATGGGCAGGAGCTTCGTGCACTAGGCGGGGACAAGAAATATAGATTTTAACTAGATTTATGAACTAGGATGATAAATTTTAGGTAATTTGTTTCTTTCTTTCTTGAGTAAGAAATAGAAATTACAAAAGCAAATTACTCGTACAATCTCCAACTATAATCCTTAACCAAAGGGTATATCTACGACCTGAACTTGCGATTAAGCATATTCTAGGCTAAATGGTATCGGAGACCAAGCTGTGTTAGATAATGTTGCTAAAAGGATTAATGATTTAATTATATTTTGAAAGCATATTATTTCTTTAATATTAATCAACAATGCTAGACTGGAAAGGAGAGACTTTGGCGTAACAGTCAAGTTATCGTCGTTTGACTTGAGGTCAAGATTCAAGGCCTTAAAACAACCTCTTGTAGAAAAAGCAACCTCATGTAGAAAAAGGAAAGTAAAGCTGCGTACTATAAACTCTTGTAGTCAACTCCATTTTGGGAGCTTCTTGCACGGAGGCTACCACTTTAATAAAGTTAGATGGACTTGGTGAAGATGTGAGACCAAAGAGTCCAATCAAGGTGAGGTGCGAAGTTGTACCAATCTGGCAATTAATTTCATGCCATGATCTAAACTCATTCGTCTGAATGTCTAATGGATCAAAAACATGTGGCTTGGATGAACAGATTGTAAACATTGCATGCCAAGAGTCTGTGAATTGGACTCCCCCAAAACACAGTTCTTAGTATCTAAATTTGTCCAATTTATCGTGATTTCTCCCATACAATACATTCAATGACAATGATCCCCAAGCATCCAAAAGCGAATTGAAAGGCATTTGCATTGACGCTCCTTCATGTACCGTTTGTTCATCATTCCTCTTTCTCATCTACTGCATGCAACCCTTCTGCTAAATGTTACGTAGAAAAGAGAACAAGATTCTGCCCCATCATCCCCTTCTCCATGGACAGCTCCATGGCGTTGATACGGTTGGTACAGTTAGCGAGTCTAAGAATATTTATCATTTCCAATACAGCATTAATATAAAAAAAATCTTGTGATCGACACAAGATATGCTTCTCTGTTTCGTTACTCCCACTCATCTCAGCCCTTGGTTTTCATTGATTATCAGAATCCACAAAGAGGTATAGAAGTTTTCATGTGATTTTAAAGTCACGAATTCAAAACATAAAAATAATCTCTTACAAAAATACAAAATAAAACTGTGTGCTATGGACCCTCGTAGTCAGCCCATATCAGATGAAGTTTGAGCTCCAAGCGACAGAAAATGAGAACGTGCCGACTGTAACATCCCCCTACTCTGGTACCGCTGTAAAGTAAACAGAGCAAGGAGTGCCAATATGAAAAGGTAGATATCATGTATCTACCTTTCTTAATGGCCAACTTTACCAGACTTTCCGGGTCAAAGTTCCTAATGATTCTCTCGAGAAGATTATCTCCAAATTAAACAGCAGCGGCTGCAGCAGCTACTTTTGGTTTGGCACGTCAGATACAGAGACAGCCATTCTAAAATGAGGCAGCCCAGCAGACCGAACTCCAAGGAAACCTTCAACGCAAGGAGGAGAAAGCCGTCCTTTTGATCCGTTGAGCAAAAGAGCTACAGTTTGGACTTGGACAACTTTCCTCGCCGGATTATTAAAATGGTAGGTGAGGGGAACATGAATGTGCAGCGGGCGGGTGTCATTTCGCAGCATGGACGAGAGATACCATCCCACATTGCTTAGTCCCTCTCCTGTCCCCAGGCAAAGCCAAGTTTGTCGGTTTTGAGGCTGGTTTTGTCACTTTCCACCACCCCCGCATTTGGCTTTCCTATTGTTTTTACTGTATAATCTTCTTCTACTTTCAACCCTTAGCCGTCAGAGAGTAAGTAAGGTCTAGGAATGCTGGTGTATCGTTGTTTAACACGTAGCACAATGTTCCAGTTAGGTGGTCAATGTTTGGACTTTTCCTTTAACGGCCCAGGTTTTTATATTAATTTGGTGGTGATTTGGGATTCACATGAACCAAGACAATTGTACTCCCTTCCTCCTGATCAATTGATCGCTTTCCTGTCGAACTTGGACCGGATGAAAACACTTTTGTTTGGGTTGGGTCTGTGCGAGATGGATCGGTCAAGTTGTGTCGTCTGATTAGGGACGTTATCAGAGTGGAACCCACTGGATGGGCAATCTAGATTACTGGACGATTGCGCGTTGTAAGTTGAACAGTTACCTTTGGTTTTTTAAGTAATGGTAAAGTTGTATACTTGCTTTGCCATCCGTAGTTTTGTACTGTAAATGAGACGACGTCTCTGTGCTGCCCACTCATCTCCATTTGTCGCACTGGAAGGAGACAACACCCACTCTCTAGTTCTTTTGAATGGTAATTGGGTATTTATTAGATAGAAAATACCTTCCAGCTGACCAAACCTTTCATTGTCATCTCTCGTATAGACTGGATTGTTATTAAGATTAATCAGACCTTGCAATATTGTAGAGCTGAAATCGTCAGTTGAGCCAAACTATGGGCCATTCTCACCAGTGCAGATGCTCGTGGTTTTTGTTGACACTCCCTTTTTTGCAAGTTGATTGGCATGCTCATTTGCGCCTCTAGGAGTGTGTGTGATACTTATTTTCCTTTCATCTATAGTAGTTCGAGCTCTGTCAATTAATTCACTGAATTTCAAACAAGCATTATAAAGGGAATCCCTGGTGCACGAAGCTCCTGCCTATTGTCACGGACTTACATTGTAAAGCCCATGACCAAGGTCTACAGCCTCTTAGGAAGGCTCACTTAGGACGTGGACCTGGCCTGAAGGATATAAATATGCTATGGAGGAATCCATTGAAGGCCCGCTCAGCTCATGGGTTCAGCCTGAAGGACTTAGATCCATTTAAATGATCCATAATCTAGAAGCCCCAACACATCATGTAGATATCTAGATTCTAGAATGGTCTAGTAGCTTCTTGAATGTGGAGGAACTAAGGGCTTGTGTAGAGACTTCTAGAGAGAGTTCTAGAGTAGTTTCTAACCGTTGGATGGTTAACATATGTAAAGATCCCCACCGTCCATTAAGGAGGTGGTAGGAGGCAAGCACTTATAAATAAGGGAGCTTCCTCACTTGTATGGCATCCAAGAAAGTTGTAAGCATCTTCAACCAATAAAACTACAAGTTTCTTCAAAGTTTTTTTTTCAGTTGTTCTTCTCCTTTGAGTTTTAGTCAGGCTTACTTAATTGGTTCGGAGTGAGAAGCCAATCTAAGTGCCGCACAGGAGTTTGAAAATCTCAGCCCGTGACACTATGCAGGGTTTGGAGAAGGGGTGGACCAAAAGGATTTACTGTATGCAGCTTTACCTTGCATTTTTGCAGTAACACGACGATAATTTTACCGTTGTGCCAATGTCCCCTTCAAACAAGCATTATCTGGTTGCTTAATCCATGAAATAGCCACAATAGAGTCGCCTTCCAGGATAATGTTCTTTTAAGTTTAGGATCTACCAGTTTGGATCCCAAAAGCCACAGCCCTTATCTCTGCTTCGCTGGACAACGCCACGCCTAGGAAGCTGAAAACTAAAGCAAGGTTGGCCCCGGTTGTTTCCAAGAATTCGCCAATTCCCGCTTTCCCAGGGACCCCTAAAGCAGACCTGTCAAAGTTTACTTTGAGGTGATTCAACTGTGGTGTTTCCCATTCTTGGTCCTTCCTGCTTCAAACCACACTGAGTTTCTACCTCTGCCATTATGAGGGTTCGGATAGCACCCATTTTCATTGGACCCATATTTTCTGTGTATGACATGCGCTCATAGTCACTGATTCTCTTTACTGAATCTCCAGCTCCACTTGGCCAGTAGAACAGAGTTCACATCTGTCAGTCACCTGATCCTCAGTCCCCCCTTACTGAGACGCTTGCATGCCTCTTCCCATTCGAAGAGATAGATCGTCTTCTTGCCGCCCTCCTCCCCCCATTCCATGTTGTTGATGATAGTAGTCAGGCATCTAAACAACGAGAAGGCATATAGAAAAGAAGGCAATCCTATAATCATTTGGAAGTTGTCCTGATTAGCACATAATCGCATGTTTTTGAGGCTTTGAGCTAGCATATCTATGCTTGGTCCGCTATTATTGATCTTTTCTTGGTCATCTCTTCACAAGGGACCAAACTGAAGGAGTGGCCTGTAATGGCCGCCCGGACCAAACAGTGGACATGTAGCCCCGGCCCAAGGTCTATAAAATTAACAACCTCAAGTCTTTATTCTACTAGTCTTTACCAAATTGTTTCAGTAACCTTACACTCTTGATTAAAAAGTTCATAGGTTTTACTCTCCAACAGTAAATGAGCTTCGGCGGTCACCAATTTAAGGCATCGAAATAGCCTCTTGCAAAATACAAGATAAGACTGCGTGCAATTAACCCTTGTATCCACCTCTTTCCCGAACCATACATGCGCAAGAGCTTGATGCACCAGGCTGCCTAGAGAGTGCAAGTGCCTTGTAAAATATGATTACTTAACCATATTTTCGAATACAAAATATGAAGAATATAAAAACTGAATCTAAACATTGAAATTTCCAATGGAACTTCAGTTCTTCGTGGAGCTAGAAAGGGCCACAATTTTTTCCCAAAGTAGGTGAAGTTTGTGTTGCCTTATGCCGATCACTTTTGATGCACGTTTGAACTTGAATCGTAAACTAAAGCAAATGTTAAAAGTTGGAACAACAACCAATCAACTCATCTTCTTTTGCTTTTGACTATTAAGTTGCTCCAGTCACTTATCTGAATTTCCGTCGCATCGCCTGCATTTTGGTGGGTCCAGCAATGCTTGCTTCAGATGGTGGTCTGCAACGACCAGCAATAAAACGATCAAATTACTGTTGAGTACTTACGGCCAAGCTTCTTTGCTAAGCAATCGTTCATGTCATTGTTTAAAACAGGGCAGCTCGGTGCACGAAGCTCCGGCCTACGTATGATCCAAAAAAGGGCAGATCATAAAGGCTTATAGCACACAGTCGTACCTTGTATTTTTGCAAGAGACTATTCAAGGCGTAGAAACAACCTCTTGCAAAAGTACAAGATAAGGCTGTGTACTATAAGCTCTTGTAGTCCTCATTTTCTCTCCTTAACATGAATAATTTGCTTAGCAAAGAAGTTTGGTCATAAGTACCAACAGTACTTTGACCGTTTTACTCCGGTTGTTGTTTGTGGAAAATAAATCATTGACGTAGGAAAACCTAACAGAGGAGGAAAATCTAACAGAGCAACAAATTTGCAAAGTTTCTGAAAATTTAATGAAAAAAAATATAAAAATGTTGGATTTTTTTGACAAAAATGCTCAAATGTAAGGGCAATTTTTGCAAAAATTTCAATGAATTTTTTTAAAAAAAGAATGGGAAAATGTGAAGATGGCTTAATATCTCCTACCCCCACCTCTTAGCCGAGTGTTGTATGCACATATTTACAAGTAATTTAGCAGAGTCTTATAAAATCAAGGAAGCAAACTTCAGTCAATCTGCCGCATAAACATCGGCATCAGCAGATCTACTGAATAGAGATGAAAAGATCAGCAAGAACGGTCTGTATCAAAATGTAAGAGTTGACAACAGCCTAATTTGGACGGTTAGATATTACATTTTATTTCCAATTAGGGATAATAAGGACCGTCCAACTAAAACAGGTGGATAAGTAGAAAGGTAGGAGGAAGAGTCGGCATCTTGTGACTTCCAAGGGCCTTGCCAATGTAGGATAGTTGCCCTCCATGAAAAGTTTGTCCACTTTCTACCACATATGTAGGGTAGGTCATTATCTGCCTGGGGCGACATATAGGAACCTACGTACTGGCCATCTTCAATTGTACCAGAGGAAACCTAACTAATAGACCCAACTGGTGTGTGAGTTAAGCCTGATTGTACGAGTCGTAGGATAGTAATCCGATGATTGGGACCCGGTTAGGGTGCTAGGACCACAATTCACATTTAATGGCCACAAGTACATTAATTAGATGGTTAGGCTGGTTAAGTTCTGGGGGTTCTTGTACGGGCCAATAATGTAATGATCTAATGCATATGCATGTGACCATGTGCATGTGGAGATTGACTGATATTTCGTGGTTTTTGTAGAATAAAACACTCTTTCTACTAATCATATAGTAAGGTTTATGGTACTTGAGAATGGTTATTTTTGTATTTTAAAGGTAACATTCGTCATCGTGTGATTTTGAAGTTATCGTTCAAAGTGTGAAAATAACCTCTTGCAAAATATAAGATAAGGCTGCATACTATAGACCCTTGTAGCTTTTCCTTTCTTTGAACCCTACATACGTGGGAGTTTTGTGTTCGGGGTATCACAGGGTCACAATTTTACCTTTGCTAAACCCGTGCGGTACTTGCGCTGTAACATCCTGAAGTTCCAACAATCATAATATTATCCGCTTTAGGCCGCTCATACACCCTTCACGGTTTTGTTCTTTCTAAGTTTCCTAGGAAAAACGCGTTGTGACCATTAGAGTTCTCCAAATTCTTATAAATAGCCCAGTTTCCTCTACCCAGGCAATGTATGACTAACTCTCTGTTCCTCACCCTAGCCTAGAAGCCTGTCAGCCTTCTCTTGGCCCGCTTAATCCTGTTCAAATGAAAAAGGAGGAGCCTCAAAATTAGTCTTAAACTAGCTGGTCTCGGAAGATAAGGCAAATCTTTATGGCCGGCCTTGTTAACGTCAGTGCAATCAATCCTAAGACAAAGGGCAGCCCTAATACACGAAGCTCCCGCATATATAGGGTTTGGGAAGCAGTGAACCATAAGGGTCAATAGTACGCAGCGTTGCCTTGCATTTTGCAAGAGGCTGTTTTCACGCCTTGAACCCGTGACCTCAAGGTCACATGACGACAAGTCTACTGTTGTGCCAAGGCTCCCCTTCCAATCGACCCTTAAGACCTAGGTTAAAATGTTGCAAAATGGTTCCTAGATTGCAGATAATTAGATGCTTCTTCCTTATTCTTTTCTCCTTCGTATTGGCAATTACATAGCAGGACATATATTATTGTATCCTTTACAAGTTGCAGCCATTGCAGCTAGCTTATCAGCACCTGTATTTGCCTCTCAGCGCGAAAGCAAGTGCAAGCAGTCCATTTGCAACATTCAAATGCTGTACTAGATGTTGCATATTAATTTGTGGAACGTCGAGAAGCATTAATCAGAAATGTCTTAAAATGTATTGGGCAGGAAAATTTTCACTTTTCATACAATTCTAACCCTTCGATTTCTCAACATGGGCTGTTGCTCTTTGATGTTTCGTTCGGTCCTTGACTCCAATGGGGCCACCTCTTGGAAGCTTCGGACAATTCACAATCTCGTCCGTGTCTGAGATGAGGGATGCACCATTGGATGGATTTTTGAGCATCGATCACAAAGAAGCCCACATCAGTAGCCGCTATATTGTTCTCATCCTTAGATTTCACGTCTAAGACTTGGGCGGTGCTTTCTCCTCTCTCAGTGACATGATGAAAGAATCATTGTTGCTTAAGAATGACTCGCTTTGTATTGCTGATCTGAATGAATTCATATTTGCTTCGAAATGATTGCTTTGCCGTTGAATTGAAAACTACTAAAATAACGGCAGGTAGCTCTCTGCTAATAATCACTTTCTTGTTTGATTGGTGAGCTCAAGATTTCAGCTGTTCTTTGACCAACTTTCACTGAGTGCTCCTAGTTCCTGGATCCATCATGCTCTTCCCAGTTCGGGTGAGAAGATACGGATATTTGCAGGCTTTAATCCCATAGACAGGATGGAAACGTCCCTCACCTTGTTATGATCTGCAAGATCGATGGTCATCCATGCAGGATCCAAAAGTTAATGATCTGCATTAGTCTCTTAGAAACACTAGTAGCTGGGGTGAGCATGGAACAACGTGCTACATTTTCATGCATACAATGAAAACAGACAACATCAGAATAATAAGACCAACTGCCCCACTACTCAAAGTCAGATTCAATCCCAACAGTCAACCATTTGGTCCATGGTAAAGTATTGTTAGGTCGGTCCAATGATGCTGGTGGACCGTGACCAAACATGGGTCTTGGTTCGACTAATATAAAATAAATCGTCTGCAGAAGCCCAGCCATGTAGCTTGTCTAGGCAGAGGTCCAAGTCTTACAGATACAGGGGTTAGGCATTCGGTCAAGGTGGAAGAAACATTGGTTGGCCAAATTTCTGGTTCCCAACAGATTAATAGATTCGATCACACATATATGTTCGGACGTATGCTCACGTCTTAATGGCATCTATTCACAGTAGCCCACCAAATAAATAGGATGCATTACCACAGTCTGCCACTGAATGGAACATGGAAATGTGTTACAATGGGAAATGATGTTTTTCAAGTTTGTCGTGCAATAGATGGGTGTGAGTTCACCTTGTAGTCTATTTTTCTCAAGGGAAATTAGCATTTCTAGATACCCTTCCGCATCTTCAGTGACCAATGATATCAGAAGAAAGTTGGACTGGGGCAGCTCAGACCTAGCTAGGCAACCCATTTGGGCTGATATTTTGGCTCTGCATCTAGCTTTTAAGGTTCTTATCCAATCTGTCTATTAGTAGAATCTAACAAAAGAAATATAAATCTCATGCAAATTAAGAAAAATTTAATGGCTTAAAGGAGCTTTTAAGCTGCTCTACTAATTCCTCATGGGTTATTTTCGATCGGATCTTGTCCAAGGTTGGTGCATTGATGCCGAGAATAGGCTGTTTGATAGAAGTTAGAGAATCAGCTGTTTGAAGGGTAACTTGATCTAGATGCGAAATCTCGTTTGCAATTTATATTGGGCATGGCTCTCTGCTCAAATCGGGAAAAGAAATTTGGTTGGGCTTGGTGACAATAAGCCTGCCTAATATGTAGTGATATTATGTGGAGACTTATATGATGGACGTGCCTCTTCCCCTTTGGAAAATATGAGAAGTTGAGGTGCAACTTCACAGCAAGTCATCATGTGGGGCTCCCCACGCTTTTGCAAAATGGGCCTCTTCTTTGGTTGCTCCAGCCCGCTCATCAGAGTAATTGATTTTCGATATCTAGCTGCACAAAGAGCACCTTGACTGGATCATTATATCATCTGAAAAAGAGTAATTTTAATCATAGCACAATGTTCAAACTTGTTAGTAATGTCTCTGTTGTTCGGTTGCAGGTGTAAAGATGAAGATTAATTTTCTATTTTCATTTTATTAATGAATTTTAGATTTTACCTTCTTCTTTTTTTTCTTTTTTCTTGTAAACTTGCTCAAACTAGCAAGCCTAGTTCAACAACCAAAAACAGATTTCTTTGATTGTGGGGGACACTTCTAATGGGGAGATTGCGGTATTACTTGGGAACAAAATCCTAATGCAGAGTGCTTCCTTCTGTTATGGGACTCGCCAATTCTTGTAGTATATATTTAGTTGGAGGTGCTCAAGGCATCACCTTCATTGAAGTCTTTTATTTTGTTTCTTTTACTGGGAATGCTAAATTAAAGCACTAGTAAATGCTTGGTGTAAAAAATACTCCAACTTTTTGTACGAAGGGGCCTCCTATAGACGATTTACTTAGTTCATCTAATTTTTTTGGCTTTGGATGTCCGTTACTCTAAAAATGATGTGGATGGATTATTCTAATATCTAAAGAGTTCTAATTTTCATAGACAGCTAGAAACTTTGTAAATAATAGTCTATATTTAAAAAAAGAAAAAAAGAAAAAAGAAAAAGACAGGCCTATTGGGATAGTTTGCTTGACCAAGTTGTTTAACAAGATTATAAAATCAAAGAAAATGCCTGATGAGTGGAGAAAAAGCTCTATTGTACCAATCTATAAGAACAAATGAGACATTTAGAGCTGCATTAATTATCGAGGGATCAAACTTATGAGCTACACCATGAAACTTTTTGAAAGAGTGATTGAGAAGAGGCTACAACATGAAATAAGTATATTAGAGAATCAGTTTGGTTTAATGCATGAGAGGTCTACCATGGAAGCTATTTTTTTGCTAAGACAATTAGTAGAGAAATATATGGAGAGGAGGAAAGACCTCCACATGGTCTTTATCAACTTAGAGAAATCTTATGATAGAGTCCCTACAGAGTTAATATGGAGGGTGTTGGGTGGTAAAGGGGTTTCTCAATGGTATATAAAAATAATTAAAGATATGTACGAGGGAGCGGTAACAAATGTTAAGACCATTAGTGGAGATGTGCATCTGTAGTTTTATGTGATCAACGAGTGCCGCTCAAACTAAAAGGAAAATTCTATAAGATGGCTATAAGGCAGGCCATGCTCAATGGATCAAAGTGTTAGGCAGTTAAGGAGTATCATACTCATAAGATGAGCATCGTAGAAATGAGGATGTTGAGATGGATGAATGGTAAAACAAGAAAGGATAGAATTATAAAAGAAAATATTGGAGAAAATTTAGGGATATCACCAATAGGTAACAAGATGAGGGAGATTAGACTTAAATGGTTTGGATATATTCAAAAGAGACCAACAACGGCACTGGTTAGAATGAGTAAGGCAATACTAGTAGAAGGTTCTAAAAAGGCAAGGGGAAGCCCAAAAGAACGTGGATAGAAGTGGTGAGGAAAGATTTAAAAACTTTGGAACTAAATAAAGCTATGGTATTTAATAGAGTGTAATGGAGGAATAAGATTCATGTGACTGACCCCTAATTGGGATAAGGTCTTGATGGTGATGATGATTTAAAAAAATAAAAATAAAAATTCTTGTCACATGCCAATCTACCTGATTTTTATATTAGGAAACATGCAAAAGCCAAAGTAATTAGATAAACCAAGCAAATAATCAATAAGTGGAACCCATCTTACAAATTGGAGTGCTTTGACTCCAAGTGCCTACTAATACTTTTATATCTTTACTTAATATATTCACCTTCTGCACACATTTTAAGTACTCCATAGCTCGAAGATCCTACCCATTATTGGGACTCTGCCCTAGACCGAAAATGGCATGTTTTGCTTTGATCTGGTCGGCTAATCAATTACGCTGGGCATATAGATACAAAGTTCATATTTGGAAAAAAGTCATAAAATTTGAAAAAAATAGAATATACAAAAAAGAGATGTTGAAAATACCAAAAAATAGTCATGAAAAAATTGAAAAAGGTCAATGAAGGGAAAAAAAAAAAAAATTTCTGAAAAAAGCAGAAAATTTTAGGACAAAGTAAAAAAATATATAAATTCGAAAAAGAAATGGCAAAAACTAAAAAAAATTAATTAAAAGGTTAAAAGCAATATATACATTGTAAGCAAAAAGAGATACCATTATAAATAGAATTATACATAATGTCCCAACTTCAAGACATAATTATGAAGTTTATAGTTGAAAAAAGCTGCCCAACTAGTCAAAACTTTAGAAAACTTGAAAAAGGTTAAGAAAACATGTAAGACAATTTCTAAAGTATAAAAAATATAAAATTGATGAGTGGAATTATAGAGATTAGAGACTTAAAGCTTAGGATTAAGTTGTTGAAGAATAGCACCAGAAAACAATTGTTGAAGAAAACTCAAAAAATGAAAATTAATATAAATCATAAAAATATATAGGTGTAAAAAGAAAAAGAAACTTAAAAAAAAAAAAGTAGTAATTTTTTTTTTTTCCAAAAAGATAGGCTTTAAATGAAAAATCTGAAACAAATTTAGAAAGAGGGGTCTTAGTGAAAATGTCTAGTCCTTTTAAAGGATGATACATTTCACGAAAAATACAAGTTTTTAATAAAAAAAATGAAATAAGGACTCCTGTTACTATGCTAGGGTCTCCTCAGTGTTTCCATGAGATGTTTTCTAGTTCATACGTTGATGAAAAAGTGGTAATTCTCTCATGACTGGACCTTATGCATGCACCTTCAATTCCTTAAAACTGAACTCAAGAGTTAGAATGAGCCAGCTTGCTGATCTTCAATACAAACAAGAGGCAGACTTGTTAACTAATGATAAAACCACTCTTATTCATCAACTTACGGAGGAGATAAACTCCCATGCAATTGAGAAGGAAAGGAAATGGCAGAAGAGGTCGAGCATGAGGTGGACGCTTCATCATCTTCTGCCAACAATTCACATACCTGGATCGAAGGCAGCTTCTTGATGGCCCCTTGATCGCTTGTTAGGCCACACTTGATTCCTGGATTAGGGTAATGGTGCTATTCGCTGTAAAGTTGACCTTGCAAACCATTTGACTGATCAAGGTGGAAAATCATCAACCTTTGCACTGTTGGATGTATCTGTGCCTTTCATCAAGCCATTTCTCTGTAATCATCAATTGAGTCCCTAAGGGCTTCTTATGGAGAACTCAAGGTGTGAGATAAGGTAATACAATTGTATCTTTCCTCTTCAATCTGACTAATGAAGGGGAGCCTTGTTGCAACGGTAGAGTTGTCATCGTGTGACTTTGAAGTCACAGGTTTAAGGTGTGAAAACAGCCTTTTGTAAAATGCAAGGTAAGGCTGCGTACTATTGACCCTTATAGTCCGCCCCTTTCCTGAACCCTGCATATGCAGGAGCTTCATGCACCGGGCCTGCCATTTCTGTTCAATCTGATTAACAGAGAACCTTGGTAGACTTTTTTCTTGAGCCATTAGCATTTGTGCCCTCAAAGGTGTATCTTTTTACGCACTCTTTTACAATTGACACATCTCCAACTTGCAAATGATATTATCATTTTCTCCAACCCTAACAAGCAGCAAGCCATGACCATATGCGTAGTCATTAGATGCTTTGAAGAAATGTCCAAGCAGAGTGTCAGCCTTAGCAAAACAATGGCATTGAATGTCAACAATAACTAGCAAGCGGCTAATCTATTTGCAGCTTTTATGAACTGTAAAATCCTTTAAACAATTGTCAAGCTCCCTATCACTGTCTGAGATTCAATTGCCAGGCATCTTATTATCTAAAAAGCTAAGCTACTCTCTCTAGCTGATAGACGTGCTCTCCTAAGGGCCACTCTTTCTAGCCTCCTGATCTTTATGTTGTCTCTCTACAAATGCCCAGCGTCCATAATTGAAAAAGTAGAACAGATTCAATGAAACTTCTTATGGGCCAACTGCCTAAATTTGAGAAAGTTATGCCTTGTTAATTGGACTGCTGTTTGTAGGGGGAAAAAACACGGTAGTCTTGGGGTTAAAAGTCTGCGGCAAATGAATGACTCCTTTCCAGCAAAATGGATTTGGCGGTATTGCACCGAGGATTCCCCTCTTTGGAAAGAAGTGGTACAAGTTAGATATGGGGAAGGGATTAATCTTTGGGCTCCCAATTCCATCAATCTTAGGGGCAGACTGGATGCCCGAATGAAAATTCTTAAGCTTGACGAGGAGCTCAATGAGCAAATCACTTTCATAATAAAGAACTGGGATATGATTGATATGATTCTCTTCTGGCATCACATTTAGTGCACGAGCATTCACTTAGAAGTCTATTTCCAAGAATTTTCAACAGTTCATATAAAAAACACCGGGCCATTTCTCAACGTGTGCATCGTGCTCACAACCAGTGGATATGGGACCTAAATTTTAGAAGGTCTGATCAGAGACGACAGATCTTCACCCCAATATCATGATAGAATCTACATTATTACTGAATTGGTTGATTATCAAAAGGTAATACATATCAGTATTTATAGACATTATATGTTTATAATCACCGTATTCCGCCTGTGATTTTTGCTGTAGATAACGATCTGTGTTTGCACAATAATTTCTGTGCATTTTCTTCCCCATCATGGAACAAATTTGTAGGTACAATTACATCTCAAAAATAGAAAACAATCCTACTTTAAGGAAACTATATTTTCCTACATTAATATACAAGATTAGTCAACTAATAACTAGACTCCTAAAATTATAAAATCAATTCCTATAATTACAAACAAATCATTTCAATCATGATTTCATAATCAATTCCTTGACAACTCATGCCAACACTCCCCCTCAAGTTGGAGCATATATATCTATCATGCCCAACTTGTTAATCGTATCATGGAATGCCTTGCTTGAAAATGCTTTTGTGAGAATATCAGCTAATTGATATTCTGACTTGACAAATGAGAACTGTATAATCTTTTGATCTACCTTCTCTTTAATGAAATGACGATCAACTTCTACATGTTTGGTGCGGTCATGTTGCGCAGGATTTTGTGCAATCTCAATAGCTGCCTTATTCAATCCCCAAATCTTTTAGAACATTTTTAATCCATAATAATTCATATACACCATGAGCCATACTTCTAAACTCAGCTTCTGCACTTGATCGTGCAACAACCTTTTGCTTCTTGCTCCTCCAGGTAACGAGATTACCTTCCACAAAAGTGAAGTAACTAGAGGTAGATTTTCTGGTTGTTTGATCTCCTGCCCAGTCAGCATCCGTGCATCCCTCAATGTTAGAGACACCATTTTTTGAGAACAATAAACCTTTTCTTGGGGCACCTTTTAAATATCTCAGGATTCGATATACTTCATTCATATGTTCTTCACTAGGCATATGCATAAACTAACTTACAACACTCACAACATAGGCTATATCTGGTCTCGTATGTGATAAATAAATTAATCTTCCAACCAACCGTTGGTAGCGGCCTATGTCTGTTGGAACTTGATTTGGAAAAATTCCAAGCTTGTGATTCACTTCCATAGGAGTTTCTGTTGGTTTAGAATCAAGCATTCCAGTTTCAGCTAAAAAATCCAGCACATACTTCCGTTGAGACAGAAAAATCTCTTAATTTGATCTTGCAATTTTAATTCCTAGGAAATATTTAAGTTGTCCTAGATTCTTCATTTCGAATTTAGTAGCCAAATACTCCTGTAACAACTTCATTTCGTCTGGATCATCTCCTGTCAAGATCATATCATCAACATACACTATTAAGGCTGTCACCTTTCCTTCTTTGTGTTTTACAAACAAAGTATGGTTGGAACTACTTTGCTTATAACCAAAATCCTTCATTGCAGAGGAGAACCTCCCAAACCAGGCTCTAGGTGATTGTTTCAGCCCATACAACGATTTCTTCAGTTTACAAACTTTGTTTCTACTCAAAGGACTACATTTCACACCTGGGGGCAGTTCCATGTACACTTCCTCCTCTAACTCCCCATTAAGAAACGCGTTCTTAACATCAAACTGCTGCAAAGGCCACTCCTGATTTGTTGCTATAGATATGAGAATGCGAATGGTGTCAAGCTTAGCCAGCGGTGCAAAAGTCTCTTGGTAATCCACCCCATACCTTTGTGTATACCCCTTCGCAACCAACCTCGCTTTATACCTTTCAATGCTTCCATCTGCTCTAAATTTTACGGTGAACACCCATCTAGATCCGATGGTTTTCTTTCCTTCAGGCAATGAAACAAGCTCCCAAGTAGAATTTTTTTGTAAGGCCTCCATCTCTTCATTCATTGCATTAGTCCATTTTGAATCTACCAAAGCCTCTTGCACACTACTAGGAATAGATATATTGGACAATTGATTAATAGTAAGTGCATACAATTTAGACAATCTATGAGTAGAGACAAAATTATTGATTGGATATTTAACATTGGCTCTAAGGTCTGGTTCATATTAATTTTTTGGGATACCCTTATTGGATCTATGTGGATTTCTTGGAGCTAAATTTTCAGAAGAAACAAAGGACTCATCAAGGGGGACATTTGTATCACGAGAATCATCAGATATGGGATTCGAGGTTACTTGGGGATCGGAATTATGACTTGATTCTTCAGTTGATGGTATTAATATAGGCAACTCTATATTCTCAATTAACACCTCATGATTGCCATCAAAAATTTGTTGACCACTTCTGCCAAGTCTTTCATTCACTTCTTCTAGTTCTGAAAACTCATTTCCTTCACAATCTTCTTGTAACAGATTTCCTTCACTGGAATTCTTCCCCTGAAGGGAGTGAGGTAAAGTTCCCTCAAAATAATAAGGTTCTGACTCATGGAAAGAAACATCCAAGGTTACATGTAATTTTCGATTTTGAGGATCCTAGCATCGATATCCTTTCTGAAAATCTGAAAAACCAATAAAAACACATCGTTTTGCACATGGATCAAGTTTACTTTGCAAAGCTTTGGGAATGTGAACATATGTTGTGCAGCCAAAAATTCTGGGTTTAAGATCTGGGAGATGAGGAATGGAAAGGAGGGACTGCAACTTTTGTTGAGGGGTTTGAAAATCTATCACTCGGGAGGGTGTCCAATTGATAAGATATACAACAGATTTTACAGCTTCTCCCCAATAAAATATAGGCATGTTCATGGCAAAGAGGGAGGCACGGACCACTTCCAGTATTTGTCTATTCTTCCTTTCTGCTAATCCATTCTGTTCAGGAGTATAAGTGCAAGAAGTCTAATGTCGAATTCCATATTGACTGAGAAATCTTCCAAAGGATGTGTCTACAAATTCCATGGCATTATCAGTTTGCCAAACACGAATTTGTTTTTGATACTGAGTGCCAACCATACGATGAAACTCCTGAAATGCTATAGAAACACCACTTTTTTTGTGAAGTAGAGACACCCAAGTCATTCGTGTACATTCATCAATAAATGTGACAAAATAATGAGCCTTAGAAATAGATGGAATTTGGGCAGGTCCCCATACATCAGAATGAATAATAGCAAAAGGTTCTAAACATTTATTCGAACTAGGCAAATAAGGAACACGATGACTTTTGGCCAGTTCACACACATTACAATGAAAATCTAAATCATTTAAACTGGAAAAAAGATGCAGTTTTAATTTTCTAAGATACCCAAAAGAAAGATGCCCCACTCGTTGATGCCATAACCAAATAGTTGCTCGAGCTTGCTCTTCACTGCTAGTTTGATATGCATGACTAAATTTTTTTCCTCCATTTTTTGTTAATTCCAAGAAATAGAGTTTGCCTTGTTTAACACCATAACCAAGAATCTTCTGAGTCAGAATGTGCTGAAAAAAAAAAAAAAAAAAGGCCCGAAGGTGACATTGCAAGCAAGAGTTGAGGTAATTTGGCCCACTTATAACAAGTTATATTCAAGGGATGGGACAACGATGACAGAATTTAATGTGAGAGTTTCGGACAACATGACAGATCCTTCTCCAATAATAGGAGAGGTAATGCCATTGGCTGTAAATATAACGGACTGAGAAGAAGGGTTAAGGGCTTGTAACTGACTAGAGTCTCTAATCATATGATCGGATGCACCTGTATCAATAATCCAAGTATCTTTCTTAGAAGTTGCAGAGAATACATTTGCCTTACCAACAATACCTGGGTGAGCAACATTTGCTGTAGGTTGTGATTTGTCCTCTACATTGTAGTGGACTTCATTTGTAGATGTCACCATAGCTTTTCCTGCCATCTTCTTTCTTGGTTTTTTTTTAAAAATCCCACCATTCAGGATAGCCAATGATTTCATAACATCGCTGTTTTGAATGACCTGATTCACCACAATGACTACATACCAGATTGTTAGTCTTTCCAGTTGATTGATTATTGCGGTTCTTCACCCAGCCAAATGATGGTCCTTGTCGAGTTTGGTTTGCTAGCATAGCCGAGTATTCTAAAATTGGACGAGATCCTCCCATTGTCTGTCTTTGTTGATACTCTTTTCTCACGTATGCATATGTGCTCTCCAAATCAAGTCTTGGATCTTTTCGTAAGATTTCTTCACGAACCTGATCAAATTCAGAATCAAGTCCACTGAGAAATATATGAACGCGAAGCCTAGCCATCGCTGAATGTAACTGGATGACTCCTTCAACTGTTCCTTCTTCAGATATAGTCCTCTGATCAATCTTCTGAAAAATAGCAACAAGTTCATTATAGTATGTTGACAATGGTCTACTATCTTGTTTGGTAGAAAATGACTTCTGATTCAACTCAATGAGACAAGTTTCGTCCGATCCATCACAGAAGGTTCTTGACACGGCCTCCCATATTTCTTTGTCTGTGGAAAGGCGAATAAATCGTTTCATCAATAATGGACTCATTGAGTCAATAAGCCAACATTTTACTCTCTGATTTTCAGTAACCCATGTTGCAAAAGTAGGATCTTCAAGTGCAGGTTTCTTTGTTTCTCCGGTGAGGTATCCAGATTTGTTGCGAGCCCTAATGCACATCTCCATAAGTTGTGACCATAAGGGATAATTGGTTTCATCTAATATGATACTGGTAGGAAATACAGAGTTGTCTTGGTGGATAATAATAGGTGGTGTTGGGTTGTTTGGTGTAACTTGAACAACAGAATTCTGATTCGCTATTTAGTTTTCGAGTACGAGATTCGAAAGAAAAAAATAGATTCGTATTTCAGCAGTTCTATTGAAATTGAACCAGCTCTGATACCATGTTTGCACAATAATTTCTGTGTATTTTCTTCTCCATCATGGAGCAAATTTGTAGGTACAATTACATCTCAAAAATAGAAAACAATCCTACTTTAAGCAAACTATATATTCCTACATTAATATACAAGATTGGTCAACTAATAACTAGACTCCTAAATTATGAAATCAATTCCTATAATTACAAACAAATTATATCAATCATGATTCCATAATTAATTCCTTGACAACTCATGCCAACAATCTGTAATCCTGTGATTATAGCGATTACACTTATCCTAACAATTTGCATGTTATGAAATTAAAAACAGCGGATATTCAACATAATTGCCCCTTGAGGCTCAATTCAAACGATAAGGACAAGATTGTGTGCAGACTTGAGAGCTCGGGAGATTTCTCTCTTTGCTCTCTGTAATCACTGGCAAAGAATCCTTGACCCAACTCATCCAACTTCTAAGATTTGGAGATGCCTTGTCCAGCCAATATTCAACCTTTTTGTTGTTTGATCGCTTAGAACAAGCAGACGACAATAGATAAGATCATTAAAGAGGGCCTCACTTTTGTCCATGGTTGTTCTCTCTGCCTCTCAGCGGCAGAGAGGATGCAGAGGGACAACATTTCAGCTCTTCCTCCATTATAACTACCCCACCGAGCAATGGCAAGTCATCTTTGGCCAGTGTGGTATTAAGTGGGTCTATCGGCAGCCTATTGCAAAATGCAAAGTAAATGTCGGCTTCCGTCATGGACGTCGTGAACCAATGATGGATTGTTACAAAGTCCAATAAGTGGCGCATCTTGTGAACAACCATTTTTGAGTTCTACCCTTTGGAACATCTGGGAGGAACGCCACAGGTGCATTTTTGAGGGGAAGTGTCTTCCCTTTTTGATCTTTAGAGGCAAGGATCAAGCTCAACACTACCTATTGGACTTCTCTTAATCCAACTTTTAGGAATTACATGATGAAGTGCATATGCTGCTGTTGGAACTCTTTCTAGTTCATAATCGATATCTCAGCAAGTTGAACTACTCATATTACACTTTGGGTCATTCTCTTGCGTTCCTCCTCCTTAAATTTAAACTCTCTCACATGTTAGACGAATCTGATTTTCCATAATAGAAGGATTACAAGACTGCTATTTAGGACTGAGAAATTACAGGGATAAGATTCCTATGAGGTAGCCCCGGTGCACCAAGCTCCTGCTTATGCAGGGTCTTGGGAAGGGGTAGACCATAAGAGCTTAAAGTAGGCAGCCTTACCTTGCATTTTGTAAGAGGTTGTTTTCATGTCTTGAGTCCGTGACGTCAAGGTCACACAACAATAACTTTTACCGTTGCGCCAAGACTACCTTCTGGATAAGATTCCTATAAATTTGTAAATAATCATGTATATAAACACTACTACTGAATTAAGAACGCGATGGTTACTTATCTCAATCAGATCTTCACATGGTATCGGAGCCAATCGCCTGAACGAGTCTATGCGGCTATCCGTAACCAGAAGAACTTGTAGCTCATTTCTGTTGCAGAAGTTCCTCAGATTCAAGCTCTTCAATGACAGACTCATCACCGCTGATCGTGCGCTCTGCCTTGATCATCGTCATGTCACCCCTGACCAACAATCGCATTATTACACAGGAACAGATACTCTGGATCCTGTGCGGTTTTAACTTCAGTCACTGCCGATCTTACTGCTCACAGTAGTTCTTGTGCATCTCCCAATTATGTGCATGCCGATCTCACCATCATCGTAGATCTTGTGCACACATGGTTGTTTTTCGCCATTGTCGATCTCACTACGTCACAGGTCTCATGCGATCTCGCCACCACAGTAGATCGTGTGCCCATCGTCACCATGTTTCCATCGATCTCCCCATTTTGCATGCTAGGGTTCCTAACTTTACCTTATAAATTAGAAACCCCATCCATCTCTAACCCACCAGCTATTTCACCTGCTCCATCCGACATTCCATCGAGCGCTGTTCTTCCAGTGTTGAGTAGAGTTGCAGTTGCTGGATCTGGCATCTTGCCTGCTGTGTTGTTGATCTAAGCATTCGGTGTGTAATTGAAGCCTTGTCCACCGTTGATCATGGATTAACGAGCGGTTTATTAACTGCTTTCGCACAAGCTCCGGGAGCATCTCCAGCGGCATCTCCGACCAAATCCCTTCCTCCAGCTACTCCAGCACCAATATCTCCACTGCCAGCAACTACTCCAGCGGCTGCTCCTTCTCCGGTTACAACTCCTCCGTCTTTTTCACCATCACCATCATCCACTGTTTCTCCTCCGGCCCCACCTCAAGCAACTCCTCCTTCGTCTCCCACTACTAACCCCCTTGTTTCGGACTATCCTAATCAAATCCCCTCCTTTTCTTTTTGACACCCTAGCTTCTTCGTCTTATTTGACACTACTTCTTCCCTAATAGCCATTATATCCTCCCATATTTTTGAAGTGAAATCTATTAACATTGAACTTGATGGCACCAATTGGCTTTATTGGGCAAAATCCATTGACATCTATCCTTAAAAGTAAAGGACTCTAAACAATTCTTACAAGTGAATTTTTGAGACCATCAGACATACACAAAATCACAAAATGGGAATAGAAAAATCATTATATTATTGGTCTAATCTGCCTCAATTGCACTCAATCTATATCAATGACAATCATTGATTCTGATCTTGCTCGAGAAGTATGGAGTGCCTTCACTCTACCTGTCTTCAAACTGACTTTGCGTGACGTTATCAATTAGAACTTGAGATTAGTAGTCTACGATAATAACCTTGACAGCAAGTTTCTGAGTTTCATGCACAAATGCGAGTACTCTGAGAGCAAATTTCACTCACTCAACCAACATGGACCCACTCTCATGAAGAATATCAAAAACTTCGACAGGAAACTAACCTCTTTTAGTTTCTCATCGCCCTTATTGATGAGTTTGAGGTTGTTTGCAGTTCTATTCTTCACCTCTCTCTATTGCCAACAGTTTAGAGTATTCTTCCCAAAGTTATTGCAGAACAAACTTGAAAAGGCTTGCCTTCTGAGTCTCCGCCTAATATAGCACTTGCAACCGTTCATCGGGTTAAGACTACTAGACCCAATGCCAATAGCAAACATCCTTTTTGCACTTATTCTCATAAGCGAGGTCACTGAAAAAGTAATTGTCTACGTCTTCAATGTTGCAACAAGGATCATCTCATGCTGCTACAACAACCGATCCCTCTGCTCCACCTTATGTAGCTTCCTCTTCCACAAGAGTTTTGCTCTCCGAAGTTCGGGAGGTTTTCATGACCTTTTCAATCGGGTTCTCTAGGGTAATGATGTATGTGGAACTCAGTTTGCTGCGTTTGCTACAATCCTATTAGGTACGTCTTGCAACTCTACTTAGTTTTTGGACTCAAGAGCGTCAAATCACATGACTGCCACTCAACATGCCTTTTCATACTTGTTACCAACCATTCACATAACTAACAATACCTCGTTTTCTGTTACACACATGGAAGTAAAATCTCATAACCTAACATTGCACAATGTTTTACTAGTTCCTTACCTTATCATGAACTTACTATCTATTAGTCAGTTATGTGACCAAGGCTACAATGTAACCTTTAGTGACACCAAATGTATTGTGCAAGATCCACAGACCGAGAAAATATATGGGATTGGGATTAGAAGTGGTCGACTTTACTGCCTTTAATCTCTTCATTTGCCCATCTTATACCACACTATTGCCTCCACTCGTATGGAGTTATGGCATGAACAATTAGGTCATCCCTCTCTTTCTCGCCTTAATAAACTTATTTTAGATGGATCATTAAGGGTTGTAACTAAAATCCATACCTTACATTGTGAACATTGTATGTTTGGCAAACAACATGTTCTTCCATTCTCATTTAGTTCTATTAAAACTACTGCTCCATTTGACATGATTCATAGTGATGTTTGGTCTTCTACTGTTAAAAGTATTTAAGGTGCTAGATATTATGTCTTATTCATTGATGATTACTTGTGCTTCACATGGATTTATGTTATGCATTCAAAATTTGATGTTTATCAAAATTATGTAAATTTCACCAACATGATCTACACAATACTCCACAAGAATCAAAATCTTTAGGTCAAATTCTGGTGGTGAATTTCATTCACAATAATTACTCAACTTACTTGCTTTAGTCAACAAAATAGCGTCTCTGAATGCAAGCATTGGCTCATAGTTGAAATAATTAGCACACTCCTCTTCTCCTCCCAACTCCCTCCATCATTCTAGGGAGAAGCTGCCTAAACATCAATCAAACACCTACAACTCTACTACACAACAAAACACCCTATGAACTTATGCATGGTTCTCCGCCATCCTATCATCATCTAAAAGAATTTGGATCCGCATGCTTTGTTCTGTTACCTCACAATGATCATTCAAAACTCTCTACTCAATCTGTCATATGTGTCTTTATAGGATATGGTATAGAATAAAAGGAATATAGGTGTTATGACCCAAACACTCATCATATTCGTATTTTCAGGAATGTCATCTTTTGGGAACAAATTCCATTTATGACTCTTCCTTAAAACTCTTCCACTTCTCGTACCACCTTTATTGATCCCTTTTTCAAATCTTATATACCTTTGGATCCCATAACTGCTCTTATCTCTCCTCCACCATCTCCATCCTCTCCTCTGCCACCTTCTCCTACTCCTATTGATTCTTCATCTATGAGTCTTACAAAGAACATTCCCAAGTATCCTCATCGTACTCATCAACCTCCTACTAAACTTAACGATTTACTACTGCTACGCCACTAATATTCTTGACCTACATGAGCCTCTAACCTATAGGGGAGCAAGTACACAACCTGAATGGATTTAGGCTATGCAGACAGAAATACAAGCACTCATTAAAACCAATACCTAAGAACTCACCTCTTTACCTCCAGGAAAGTCAGCTGTTGGCTGCAAGTGGATTTACAAAATCAAGACTAAAGCAGATGGAATCATTGAAAGATATAAAGCACGTCTTGTGGCCAAAGGCTTCACTCAGGAACATACACTAGATTATGATGAGACTTTTGCTCTTGTAGCTCTCAAGACCACTGTTCACAACCTCATTGCAGTTGCTTCCATTCGGTCTTGGTCACTTCATCAGATGGATGTCAAAAATGCATTTCTTTAAGGTGACCATGAGGAAGTATATATGGAGCCTCCACCTAGTTTTCCTCACTCACAAGGACAAGTCTGTTGTCTTCATTGCACTCTTTATGAATTGAAGCAAGCACCTCAAGCATGGTTTGAGAAATTCTCCTCTACTACTGCTAATTTTGGCTTTCATCAGAGTTACAATGACTTTGCCTTCTTTATATGCCAAAGTCAACATGGAATTGTTTTTCTCTTACTTTATGTTGATGATATGATTATGATTGGGAGTGACATCACTAGAATTTTTGCCACTAAGTCATTTCTCTCACACACCTTTGAGATAATAGATTTAGGCCTCCTCAGCTACTTTCTCAGGCTCAAAGTACAACGCAATCCAAACGGATATAGTCTCTCATAGGTCAAGTATGTTTCAGAGATTCTCAACCTTCCACATTTCTCAGATGACAAAGGATCATATAATCCTCTTGTTTTCCATGACAAAATTTGACCGTCTGATGGTGAACTGCTATTAAAAATCCAACTCTCTGCCATCAACTAGTTAAAATGCTCACATATCTTACTATCACTTAGTCAGACATCGCTCATGCTGTTCATGTGGTCTATCAATTTATGTCAACATCTTGCACTAATCATTTTGTTGCTGTTTTGCATATTATTCGATACCTTCGCTGGATACTTCACTGAGGACTCCTCATCCCCCACTCTTCATGCATATTCTGATGTTGACTGGGGTGGTGATGTCACATATCGCAAGTCTACCATAGGATAACTTCTTTTTCTAGGAGATTCTTTAATCTCATGGAAAACAAGAAACAAGACATTATCTCTCGATCAAGTACAGAGTCTAAATACCGAGCTCTTGCTTATACTACCTATGAAATAATTTGGCTACCAAGATTACTAGAAGATCTTGGTATCTTGCAGACTTAGCCTACCAATCTCCACTGTGATAACAAGAGTGCAATTCACATTGCTCATAATGCTGTCTTTCATGAACGCACAAAACATATTGAAATTGACTGTCATCTCACACATTAGCATTATCAGCACGGAACAATTACTCTTCCAAATATCTCCACCATTGATCAAATTGCTGATCTACTTACCAAGGCTCATCTATCTCCACAATTCCATTTTCTCTGCTCCAAACTTTAGATGTTGGCTTTAGTAACACCTTAAGTTTGAGGGGGGTGTTAGAGGAAAATCAAGAATATGATTTTCCATGTATAATAGAAAGATTACAATACTGCTATTTAGGACTAAGAAATTACAGGGATAAGATTCCTATAGATTTGTAAATAATCATGTATATAAACACTACTGCTAAATGAAGAACTCGATAGTGACTTATCTCAATTAGATCTTCACATCACATGCCATTTTCTTCCCCTAGGCAAGCTGAATTTTTAGGGATAACTCATAACTATGGGCACCTTGGACCCGTAACTTACCTCAACCTTGCATCTTAATAGAAATTGACTAACTTAACACTAAGTCGCAGAAAACGGGGCTTCTTTTGTACACAAGAATTTAATTTACATCTCCTCAAGGAGGCATTTCCAGTACACTCTTTCCACAACTCCAATTGAATCCAAGTGGGAGCTCTCCTTTCCATTGACGAGCTTCTCCACTTAACGGCCCAGTTAGCAAGCCTATCCACTCGGTTGATACCCTCTCTGCATGTGTGAACAGCTTTCCACTCCACAATCATGGATAGGAATGGGGTTAATGCTCACTGCATTAGCTTTCCTCCCCTTCAGCACATTTGTGACGATTTTTGAATCCCCCCTGGATTTGAAGTTTCTCAATTTTGGCACAACATCCAGCAGAATACCTAAAGAAGACCCTCCATTTCCGCAACATCAGTGCTTGTTTTTCTCAGGAATTTAGCATAACCAATCATAAACCTTTCCTGATAATCTCTTATTAATCCTCCAGCACCTGCCAGATCAGATTTGCCCTTAGCAGCCCCATCAAAGTTTGAAACAAACCAACCCTTAGGCTGCCAATTCCATCTCACTTCAATTATGTCTGGCTGGCTCCATTTCCTCGCTCCACCTCATCCACTGACCAGCGTGGGAAAGAATCGAACATGGCAATTTCTCCAGTAAGCTTCCTACTCTTCTCCCATAAAACAAAGGTGGGAACATTGAAAGCAGGGTGAAGAAGCTGACTTCTACTAAACCAAAGCTCTACCCCTGCGCAAGGACGACACGAAGAAGAAAACGGGTCTTCCCTATTACTAAAAGGATCACTAGGATTTAAGCTTATTAAGATAAGGCTATATATTTTAGGCCTTTGTAGTCCGCCTTTGTGCACTGAGGCTGCACTTTTTTTTTCCCACTCTTCCTTCATCTATTACGTCTCTCTTTGGGAGCTCTCTCACGATATTGCATTTTAGCTGTTTAATTAGTCAAAATTCAACGGCCTCGTCTTGGACATTTCTCCTATCATCAGATTCACGATCGACATCAACATATTTAGTCTTCAATTGATGTAACCATTGAGGGTCACTTTCATGAGCTCTTACTGAGCTGGTAGCAGTACAAGTACGGAAAGGAGAGCCTTGGCGCGTTGGTAAAGTTATCATTGTTTGACTTTGAGGTTACGAGTTTAAAGTGTAGAAATAGTCTCTTACAAAAATATAAGATAAGACTGTATACTAGAGATCTTGTGATCCATCCCTTAACCGGACCCCGGGAGCTTGGGAGCTGCCCCTTTTAGAATTACAAGTATGGCCGGGCTTGTTTAATGTTCTAACTATTTATTAGCAGTTAGGCAGCGCTTTACATGAGCCTAGGACTAAATTTCAACCCCCTTAGACAAATTGTGAAGTCTCTAATGACGATCATTTCACATCTCTACTTCATTGGGCACATCTTACTCACTAAAAGCAGGTCATTATCGTCCAACTTTTTGACCACCTCATCATGATCATTTTCACCCTTCTCCTGAGTTATCCCCCATAGCTGCAGCCTACGTTAGAGGAGGGAAAAGATTAGCAAAGTGGGAGAGGCCAAGTACAGGAGAAGGGGGAGTAGCATCTTATTCTCTTTGTTGCTAGAACTTCCAAATCCATATCGGATAAGCATTCGAAACAAGCTCCGCTTTACAGAAAGGATCCAATCCATTCCGAACTTTCATTTTCAGGTTCAATATTTATTAGAACGTCTTCCATTACAGTTGGAGATTGAGGCCTTCCAACACAAGGCCTTCCGATTTATTGGCTTCTACTCCAAATACGTGGAGATTACTTTCGAAGTTGATGCGCATCTCAAACTTATGTATAAAAAAAATCATAAACATTTAATTTGTCTAAGTATAGACGTTGAAAGTGACTGGTAATAGGTTCTTAGCAGCAACACTTGTTATTTATTAGTAGACTCTTCCGTTTAAGTATGTAAAAACAGTTGGTTTTTATGCCTACAATTTATTAGACGCTTGACATTTTATATAAGTTGATGACTAGACTTTGATGAGTTGTCCTAAATAAATGACACCTAGATTCATTGAAACGCTTTTCTTGAGATAGTGACGAAAGTATTGCATTAGAATCTTAGTCGTTGGAATACAACATGCATCTCAGTACATATTATCAACACTCCCAGTACTATTATTGAGGGCACTGTACAATAAGAAAAACAAAAAGGATTAATAAATGTCACGACTTTGTTCTTCCTCGTAAGAAAAACTCGTGTTAGAGTTTTATTAATTCTTATAATTGACCCAACTCTCTCTCTCTATCTGAGCTCTGCGAGACTAACTCTTCTTACTTTGTTAATCAATGATAATCTATAAAATTAATTGTGCTAGAAAGAGGACATTAAGAATAAAAGGACCCAAGTCGTTAATAGTTCACAATTTAAGGATTCCTATCATTTTAGCGTATTATTTTGTTGGGAGCCTTATGAAATTGTGTCATTTTGACTGGTTCAACGTCAACAACTCGGCATAAACGACCAGACCCGACTGGGATTGTGCTGCATAAAATAAGAAAACCATCCACTCTAAAAGCTTCGGCTATACAATTTGGTGCACCAGGTTTTTTTCATATTTTTCCTCCCACTTTCTAGATTTTAATTTCTGTTGGCGCTTTGGCCTGAGGAACTTTGAATACCTACTGTGTGAACGAGGAACGACAATATCATTGCAGCGTGCAACTTTTGTGTGATGAGCCCCATCTTTGGTTCATCAGACCAACTAAAAAAAGTAGGTCCGGTGCATTCTGCTCATACTGAGTCCAGAAAAGGGGAGGATCACAAGGGCCTATTATAAGCAGTTTTACCTTGCATTTTGCAAGAGACTGAATTCATGCCATGAACCATGACCTCAAGATCACATAACGACAACTTTTACCATTGCACCAAAGCTCCCACTTTTTAATCTTTTGAATGCAAGTTCAGCTGATTTCTCTGGCCCTTTCTGTTTGCTAGTACAAACAATGTGGACTGGATGAGCGTAGGATCTTAAAAGATGTTAAAATATGCTTCCAACTATGGGACATACAAGGCTTAAAGAACGGTTCGCATTGGTGCAGTGAAAAAGCAAAAGTTCTTCGGATATTAGAATCACCCAGTCAATGTGATGGTTGGCATACAAGTCACAGAGTTGGACAAATCTATCTTATTGGCTAAGGGTAGTCCCATGCACAAAGCTCCCTTCTATGTGGGATTTAGGGAAGGGGCGGACCATAACGGGTCAATATCTTACGCATTGTAAGAGGCTGTGTTCACGTCTTGAACCCGTGCTATGACCTCTATCTATTAGCTTAATGAGAGTGTTAATTTATCATTAGTGCTCATGTTGGTGTAATATATGTTGTATTAGATTAATATATGGTGTACATACTATTGACCTTTGTAGTCTACCCCTTCTCCGAATCCTACATACGTGAGAGCTTCGTGCACGGGAGCTGCCCTTTTATTAATTTGTTAGGATTCAAACTCAAACAGTTATCGTTGGGCCCCAATAGTTGTTAATTATGCAATGTGCAAGAGTTGCAATAATTGGATTTTATTCATTGTAACCATTTTCTTGTGGAGAGCAAATTTAGGAAAGAGAATCCTTCCGCATGTTCACATTAATGAAACAATATTTTCCAACTAAAAGTGGACCGTATGCATAGGAGACATAACCTATGTCCCACAAGCTCAAAATAATTGGCAATTAAATTATCACCCCTTTTCTTGCTATGGTAAAATTGGAGAATGGGGTGAAGTTGGTGAAACCGAATAAGAGCAGTCCCGGTGCACGAAGCTCTTCCTATGCGAGGTCCGAGAAAGAGACGGATCACAAGGGTTTATAGTAGACAGTCTTACCTTATATTTTTTAAGAAGCTGATTCCACACCTTGGTAAAATCAAATGTATATGAGTGGCAGATGGGGCAAAATTATGAGCCATTATGCCATGTACGATGCAGTGATGACGGATTCGCACTATCTAATAGTAACCTAAAGAAAAGATGAACGATGCAAAGAATGCTGAAAATAAGTAAAATTATTTTAATTTACCAATATCAACTTAAATATATTTAGACATCAAAAAGGACAAAAACAAAAAATGTAGCCTGAAGCCCAAAGCTTTTACTTAACATAGGGTCTAAAAAAAGAGCAGACCATAAGGGTTTATGGTACTTATTCTTATATTACATTTTTGCATAAAGCTATTTTCATGCTTTGAACTTGTGACGTCAAAATCACATGACAACAACTTTACTATAATAAAAATATAAATAAATAGTTAAAAAATAAATAATAGGACAATCTTTCCTTTTATATATATAATTAATGTATGTCCTTTTAACCTTTACTTTACTTAAATATCGATGAACTACC
This sequence comes from Warburgia ugandensis, assembly GCA_035236585.1. Taxonomy (NCBI): domain Eukaryota; kingdom Viridiplantae; phylum Streptophyta; class Magnoliopsida; order Canellales; family Canellaceae; genus Warburgia; species Warburgia ugandensis. The sequence goes on from CP141130.1 coordinate 10,252,358, forward strand.
CATCTATTATTAGAGCAAAATGGGTAATTCCATATCAAGATGAGGTCATGGGTTTAAAGTGTGAAAAGAACCTCTTACAAAGATGTAAGGTAAGATTGGGTACTAAAGACTGGTGATCTGCCTCTTTTCTAAATCCCACATATGTAGGAGCTTCATGCACCAGTGCTACCTTATTATCAAATTTTATTTTAGTCCATCATCTTTCCTCAAGCCATCGAGCAAAACAGGAAAAAAAGTTCCCCACTATTTGCAGCCTTAAAATATAGATAAAATTATTCTATAATAAACAATTTCAGCTTCTAAGATTATTTTATTATTTTATCCATAAGTAAATTAGTTTATGTATATTTTGAGTGGGAAATTTTTACTATTCCAATATTTGAGAGAGAGAGACAGAGAGAGAGAACTATTGAGAAGAGGAGCCTGGCGCAATAGTAAAAGTTGTCGTCGTGTGGCCTTAAGTTCTGGAGTTCAAGGCGTGGAAACAACTTCTTGTAAAAATACAAGGTAAGACTGCGTACTATAAGCTCTTGTGGTCTGCCCTTTTTCCGAACCCGCATAACTTTGTGCACAGGACTGCCCTTTAGAGAGAACTATTCACTAGACATTGTGCGGTACATAGGAAAGAAGAAAGTGACTCATAAACCCGTGAATTTAATTGCTTGATTAGTGAAAATTTGCCCATTAAGCTTAGATAATTACCCATCTTTAGGTCAACTGTTATCCACGTTAATTCTGGGCATTTCACATACATCATGACCAGCTAGAATCTTAGCAAATTTTGCAACACAATTGACTCAGACATTTAATCATCACCGGTAGAGAAAAAATGCAGGACCGAAGATTCATCATCACCGTAGCTATAAACAAAATGAATCCTAGGGCAATTTCCTGCAATTGATTGATTTAATGGCTATGCATAAATCAAAACAAACATTGGGGACCATTGATTCAGTGGGATTCAAATTCGGTCAAATGCTTTGGGAGCACTACAATGATCAAATGATCTGCATCGCTCGATCAGAAATGAATTTGGCTTTTCCCATTCTGTTTTTTTTTTTTCCCCTTAAAAAATTTTAAATTATTGTCATATCCAAACTCAAATAGGATAATCTGATTACTTAGGTGGGTGTAGAGTTTATAAATTTGCAATTGGAATTTAGAATTTAAAATGTAATTTGAACACTTTATTTACTATGATCATAAATAAAATCTTTCAGATGCTATACTGATTCACTCAACATGCTTCTTGAAGAACTAGACATCCAATGCGTCATCAATCAGATGAACCAGTTAGATCCAAAGGTAGGCCTTTCATACAAAATTTCAATAATATATATGTGTGTGTGTATGTGTGTGAAGGGGAGTCTTGGCCCAACAGTAAAAGTTGTTGTCATGTGATTTTAAGGTCACAGGTTCAAGGTGTGAAAATAGCCTCTTGCAAAATGCAAGGTAAGATTGTGCACTATGGGCAATGTAGACCACTGACCCCATTTTCACTATAGAATTTTGATTTCTAGACTCTTAACTAAAACCGGTTTCCGTTCTTTTGCATGGTGAACACACCCTTGAAGAGTCTTGAACTTGTGATCTTCCCGATTGAGACTAACTAAAACCCTAATTATTGGACAATTTTCAAACCTAGCAAGAGAAATGCAATAGAAGAAAACAAACCCATTTTACTCGAAAACTAGAAAAATTGTGTTTAGACCTAGTAAGAGTGTTGTGTTGCAAATAACTTGCTCAATGTCGTCATAAATATATGCAAATTCAGACCTTTCTCCGTTGCTGGCCTTTGTTATTCTACTTTAGCCCTATTTAGTGCTTTAATTGAGAAGAAGGGTGGGACTATCTTTTCTCTTCCGCCCTTTTCCAGTAAGATTAAAGGTGTAAGAATTGGTCTCTTTGCGGTCTCGTGCTCTGAAGCTTCTCTCTGAGACCTGATCCAACAACCTGAGTTTTTATCACTTCTGAAGCTCCATCAGATTCTAATTAAGCGAACTTTTTTTCCAATTAAAATGAGATACTGACCAAAACAGAGCCTAAATTTTGATTCCCAATTCTGCCTTCAAATTCCAAAAATTTTAATTATAAAAGTCGGTCACCAACCCGATGCTAAATTTCATTAAATTCTAAAAGCTGTATCGTCCAAAATTGAACTCCCAAACTCTACATCTGCCAAAGAACCAAAAGGGGAAAAAAGGGATGAAAAGAAATAGCAGCGGTAGCGCGTAGCACTAAAGGAAATGGTAAAACGTAGGCATCATTCAGCGTCACAACCATGTTCCTAATGCTGACTTGACGAAACAAGCCGACAAGATCGTGCTGCTGTTTTTTGCCCTTCTACGCAGTCACAGTGAGTTTCTACAACCCTTCAAATCCAGCACCGTAAAGGTGACAGTGGGCGTAAATTTGTCACCATGTGACATTGAGATTACGGGTTTAAAGTGTGAAAACAGTCTCTTGCAAAAAATATAAGGTAAAGCTACCTGCTATAGGTTCTTATAGTCTACTTCTTCTCCAGACCTTGCACAGGCGAGAGCTTCGTGCGAGACTGCTCTTTATCTATTTGGGATCATCCGATTTAGTATATCTTTTTTGGTGCATACCCTACCGTAGATTTTGCCTAGAATGTAAGCCCGTGCCCCTGGATAAGCTTACAGGCAGACACCGCACAACAGTAACGTGCTCCATCTTTCCCCCAATCCGTCTCGTAATTAGCTGGCACTCTGCACTTCACCCGCGAGTGACACTAGCCCCGTCAAATTTTGGAAACCTTCCGGATTTACTACCAACCAAAACGGGCTCCAACTATTAGCGGTCTCCATCCGGCTCATGATAGCAACGTCTCGTATTTTAATTTCTTTTCCGGCTTTGTAGTTTCTTTCCAAATGAGAATGCCGATAAATATAGTGATATTTCCACCCCCTACATAACTGCAAGAAAATTCCCAAATACAGAGAGGAAAAGCCCATGATCCAGATTTGCAGGGGCAGGACAAGTCAGTTATTGTGTAGAAACCCTAGATTCTGCACAATCCCTAGAATTCTGTGCACCAAATGGAGAAGAAAGAGGTAAAATTCTTCCTTTAATGTCTGCTCTACATCAATCCAGAATTAGAAAACCTTCGTCAACTCGTAGATTTCACAGATTTATGTCTCTAGGTTTTTGATCTGCCACTTTGATTCGTTTTAAAGCTCATGTTTTTAATTCTAGTTGATTTTTGTCACCGGATTTTATTAAATTGTGAGAAAGTTCTCTGGATTTACGGGAATTCCGAGTACTGTAGGTTCCTGGAATTGGATTTTGGGGGATGATCTTTGTGAATTAGGGATTCAGTAGAGTATTTGCTTTGTTTTTATTTTTCCTTTCTTGTTCTTTCAAGTGTCTTCCTTATGAAGATAACATTACCAGATTCAGCGTAACTGTTTGCTTTCTTATGTTTGATTTATCGTTGGATTGGGTAAATTTTGCAGGGAGATATTTGATATGAGGGTGGTTTAGATGTATTGGTAGTCGTATACAGACCGGCATTACAAAGAGGACTTTTGTATATGTAGCGGAAATTGAGAGTTATATTCCTTTAGGATTATTTTTGGTGGTCGACTGATATGAAACTTTCTGGGCGACAACCAAGGAATTGAGTTTGACTCGGATTTAACATATACAATTGTGGAAGGTATTTGGTTGAATTCGGATTTATTGTATATTCTCTGTGCTGGGTTAACTATTCAGTATTCAGGAGACTGAATCAAGGGAGATTCAGCAAATTGGAAGAGATAGGTTTTGATTGTCTGTAGCTACAACCTAATTACTCTCTAGTTTTGGTGTAGAGACATTTCACAGCTTGATTTGCGGGTGGATGCATTTTCAAATTTAAGTGTGGACAGAGTTACGAGGATTGTGAATGAGAGTTTATTCAAGGGAAAAAGGGAGATGAAAGGGAAAACTGTGGTTTTGGAGGGACGATGACTGGAGGGTCATTGGGTCTACGTACTGGTAGTTATGGATCATTGCAGCAACAGCTTCAGAACAGCGTGGTTTTGCCGATTCAGACAACACCCATTGTTGTGCGCAAGCCATCAAAGATGCTCCTGTCTGGCTCGAGAGAGAAGGAAAGGTTTCTCCCATGGATCTGCAAAATCGCTGGTCGGAGGAGGGTCGGGATGCTTCTCTTGTTACTTGTTTCAGTTGTGGTTTTCATGTCACTTATGTCTGCTATTACTAAAGGTTTGTTTTTCCAGTTCCTTCAAATCTTCTTTGTACTCATGCTTGGTGGTTTTACTAATATAATAAAAACTTTACATCATCAGTCTTGCTGTTGGATCATAATACACAAAACAAGGACCACTTTGTATCAAACCATCTTTGATTGCCATGTTCTAATTATTTCAATGCATATATTGTTCTAATGGGGATATGGATCATTTATTAGTGAACATTGAGACAAGTTTTGAAGATATGAATATCCTCAAGTCTTTGTTATTTAATTTGTTAAAGCAAATAACACACGTCACAGTGACATATTTTTCAGATGAAGATGCACCTGTTGTTTCTAGTACACAGCCGAGGTCTTCTCGAGATCTTCGAAGTCATGAATTAGTGCCAGGCTTTCGTGTATCTCCTCTGCCTCCTGGAGAACGAGACAATAAGGGAGATAACAGGTCTTCTTCGTCAGAGGTTCACTCTAGTGAAAATAAAACCCAGGGTACTCTGCCATCCTCCATTCCTTCCTCAGTTGGTCATGCACATGCCCTTCCTTCAGGACATCCATGTGAAAATTTTGCATTTCCTCCCCCACCAGCTGATAAAAAACGGATTGGCCCACGTCGTAAGTTTGAGTGCTCTAAAATATTCATATTTTAGCATTAGAAATTTCTGAAGGGACTGATTTAGGTTCTTCTTCTTTGTTTTCATTTTCCAGCGTGCTTGGTTTGCTACCTTCCTGTTGAGCAGGCCATGGCACTCATGCCAACCACCCCAACAGTGTCTCCTGTTCTGAAGAACTTATCTTATGTTTTAGAGGAAAACCCTGTCGCTACTGAGTCATATGGAGGCTCTCTCTTTGGTGGATACCCATCTCTGAAACAAAGGAATGATTCTTTTGAAATTAAAGAATCGATGAATGTGTACTGCGGGTATGATTCCTATTGATCATTTAACTTCTCTTTAAGTACTTTTGGAGTTATATTTTCGTAACCATAGAATTTATATTGTCTAAGTGGTGTTTTCTTTATTCCAAGTCTCAACCTACATATGTACCTGTGCTTCTTTTATAAAAATAGCTTTGGTTCATCATAGTCCTTTCTTTTCTTGTATTATTTAGGTTTGTTAGAGGAAATAAACCTGGTCACCAGACAGGATTTGACATAGATGACTCTGATCTCCTTGAGATGGAGCAATGCCATGGGATAGTCGTTGCATCAGCTATATTTGGTACCACGAGCATAACTGCTTCTATTTTTTTGTTTATTTTGCTTAGGTCCCAGCAATTGCATTATTTTCTTACGGAATCTTCTGTTCACCAGGAAACTATGACATAATACAGCAACCGAAAAATATTAGTGAGGCTGCAAAAAGAAATATTTGCTTTTATATGTTTGTGGATGAAGAAACAGAAGCTCATATGAAGAACTCTAGTACCATAGACAGCGCGATGAAGGTTGGATTATGGAGGATTGTCGTTGTTCGCAACCTTCCTTATACTGATGCAAGGCGGAATGGAAAGGCATGCTCTCTTTTATTTTGTTCATTCTTTTCTGAATGTTGCAATGCAGAGGTTATTAAATAATTTTGGAAATTTATTTTCCTGATACAGAAAATAGACCCCTAGTAACCATGGCTGTGTGGTATGTCAACATCTCTGGATCTGTTACACTTGAATGCATTCAGACACTTATAATTTTAAAACTACAGGAAGACTTTTTATTTGTTGTCTTTTGATATATCTTGGCCACCACACCATTTGCAAATGTAGAAATCCTGCGAGACTGGTAAAACTTGTTGACAATAATACCTAGTTAGGTATTCAGTGATACTGATAGAGCACACATAATAATATTCTGAGTTAAGGTGCAGACTTCCATGTTCAGACAAACCAAAACTGTTGGCTTTTATGCATTTATGCATGAGTATATTACCTAGTGTATACTTGCTAGGATGATAAAAGAATCTATCTCTCCCCAATGTATATACTTGCTAGGATTCACTTGTCTATTTGTTTCTATGTAAGTTTGTGCCTTTGAACTTAATGATGTTATGGAGGAATAGTTGAACTTAGAAGCAGTGTTAGGACTGCATAGGGTCAATTTCTGAATCTGATCTCTGTACCTGTTACAAATAGGAGCTGCTATCTGGACCAATGTTCGTCAGGATTGCTGCACCTGTAGCATTTTCCTTATAAATACTACCTGTTCTTGTTGTATATTTCTATGTTAGACAGCACTTAGTTCTGTAGTATATGGTTATAGAATTTAAGCAGGCGCATATATTATGTTTACTAAAAGTGCCTTTGAAACTGCAGAAGTGCTCCCTTTTGCCTTTTCTTTAAATATTTTTAGTTTTTTAAAACCAAAACGCGTCTAGTAGGATCCAACTTACAACCTCAATGCATAGACCATTTTTGTTTGGCTTATTTCTTATGATTTCTGAAACTTTTCTGAGTTCTTTTCTAATTTTCTTCTATTTTGTTTCTGAGCTGCAGAGCTACCTGCATTTGACCTCTAAAAAATTGCTCAGCTTCCCACTTCCCACCCTGGCAGCTATCATATATCTACCTTTGATCAGAACTTGTATTTGTACTCAGTCTAATGCCTCTGCATCCTTGTTACTGTCCTTTTCTTCTTATGTAGCATTATATGCCACCTGTAGATTTCATTTCCCTTCCTTATTTTGTGTTCATATTTAGCTAAGTAACTCTGTCCTGCTCTGTTTGCTCAATTCTTTTTCCAGACCTTTGTAGCCGTCTTATGATAATGTGATCTTTCACATCCTGTGTTCTTTTGGTTTTTCAAAAGAACCTTTTGTCTGCTCTTCCAACGATTTAGATAGTTTTTGGTCTCTGCCGAAGAGTGGATGGGGACTTATTTAATTGGAAGAGAAAATTACGATAAACTTATAATATGGATCATTTTTTTATATATGTGTTACTTCAGGCGGATGATGTACAAATGTATCAAAAAAAAAAAATGGAAATTTCATCTATAACAAAGTCTGCTCTGTAGTTAATATCTGAAGTTCGTATGGTGCATGCTTTCTGAAGCTTAGTGTTCTGGATGGTTTCTGACTTTATATATCTTTTGGCAGGTTCCAAAGCTTTTGCTACACAGGATTTTCCCCAATGTTAGATTTTCGATATGGATTGATGGAAAGCTTGAGCTTGTTGTTGATCCATATCAAGTTCTGGAGAGGTACATTTTGCCGCTGAGAATTCGCCTTTTCATGACTTATTTTCCACATATTTATCGTATTTGGGTGTCGTATCAATCTGATAGTACTTTATTGCTGTAAAGAGACCCATTTTCTTTGCCCATTAAGATAGGAGAATCTGCTCATGGGGGCCCAGGAAACAACTGGTAAATTCTCTGTTTGTTCTTTTTTCCTTTATCATACTTGGAACACTCCTGCTTCTCCTAGTTTAAGAAGGTTCGGAAGCCAATGGTTACTCCTAATGGATCAAGCCTTCTGTTGGAAATCGTTCACAGTATAGTCAATTACGCTAAATACATGATTGAGAAGCATTTTTGTTTCCTCACTGACCAATGTGTTTTGTGCAAGAATGATGAAGTGTCTTCATTTCATCTTTCATTTGTTTGATGTGTTTTGTTCAAGAACAATGAAGAGTCCTCAGATCATCTTTGGTTCATTCAACGTGTCAGTTCCTAGTATATCCTCTGAACATTTAGGGAGGAAATAATTAGTGAAAGTTCCTGTCGACACTCTCTGGTGAGCAAATAGATAAACTAGATTACCATTCTGGAGGGCAATGAGTGGTTTTAACGAATTCTTTTGATTTTTGAGGAAGTTTCAGGGTGAGAGTGAGGTACAAAGATGCACTCTTGGTGTTGTGGTATTCCCCTTTGGAGAGTCCATACACTAACATCATGTACTTTGTTTGTCTATGACGTGGATGCTAGGGTGATAATCCCCTGTATGTAGAAGAGTTATGCAATCCATCTCCTGTATGGAACTCCATAGTGGAGAATTGCATCAATTAGAGATTTGATGATTGCATTAGAGGATACACATAAGAAGAGGATTTTTAAAGTGGTACTCAGGGTGGGTGTGGCGTACAAAGGTAGAATTTTGAAAGACTCATGGTGCTATGGCATTTCCCTTAAGAGTTTCTATCATCATCTACTCAGTTTGGTCACTGACATAGATGCTAGGGTGATAATTTCCTATATTTAGAAAATTCATGCAAATCCATCTCGTGCATGGAACTCCTTAGCATGAGAATTGCATCAGTAACAAATTTTGATGATTGCATCAGAGGATACACATAAGGAGAGGGATTTTTGAAGTGGTACAACAGTGAGATTTTCATGCGTAGGTCACTTTAGTTTTGTTTGGGCTGTTGTAGGGACATGTGGTGTGGCCATGCGCAGACTTCCTGGGCTGATAAGGTATCGACAATTAACCACACTCATTTTGGAGGGGTATTCTAGCTGACTTGTGTCCAAAGAGTAATTAGCAATCAGTTGGCTACCTTCTCCCCCTAGCTTTGTTGCTTCAAATCTACACACATTTATTTTATCTTCTCCTTTATTTTTCTTTCTTCAAATCTGTAAACATTTTTTTTGTGATTTTAGTGGACTTTTGGGCTTTGCAGTTGATTCTTGTGATACTGGTGATTTTCCTTGCTATTTGTGAAGATCTAGACCTAACAAAATAATTGGAAAGCGCATTGAGTGTAATAATGTCCACTATATTTTTTCCATCAGACAATTCTCTCTTTTGTCATATCTTCAAAAATTGTTGGCCTTTTACTTATTGAATTTATGAGATCCTATCTATGTTGTCACTTGGTGAGAGCATCCTTCCCCTAGGTAGTCAAACTGAACAAAGATAGATCAGGTGTTGGTTGCCTAGGTCCAACAATCATTGGAGGTATGATAGAGGGATCATATGGGGAGATGGTTGGAGATGAGGCAGATGTTGTCTATGAGACAGAATCAAGTTGGTCATTGTCAACTATAGCTAGAAGGGTTCAGTAAATGTCATAAGATGGATGAATACAGGCATATACGTGCAAATTGGTAAATGTGACTGAGGTGCCCTTGGGTCTGTGTTCATTCTGACTAAACCTTCATTCTGCAGCAAGGAAGCAATTATGAAAGGCTGATACTTGCACGAGGAGATCAAAGGATCTTTGGTTGTTAGTGAGCATGATCCAATTGAGTATCCTTCTTCCTTGTCCTTTATCCTTTTCTTCCTTTGGGGCTATTTGGTATGAGGATAGCAAACTGTGGACAGAATTATCCATGGATGTAATGAACTTACCCCTTCTACTCAGGCCTAAAACATAGAAAAAACATCCCCAAACCATCACATATTTGTTCTTAGATAATTCTACTATTAAAGCTGTTAATTTAGACAGAAAAGAAGAATCCCATTTAAGAAGAAGCAGAATGTACCTTGTGTAGTTATGTTTAGGATGTCAACAGCTTTGTGCCTCTTTTGAGTAAGTTGCAGTTGAATATGGTTTTTCTTTGACTTATGTGTAAAAGAATTATGTGTTTTGAATTAGATAATTCAAACTTATCAAAAGGTCACTTTGTTAGATCAAACTAGATTTAGATCACTGAAATTACTGATGATAGAATTTCCATGTATGCAATGAATTTATTTTGCAGTGGTATTTAGACATGGTCTCCAACTTGTATTCATACATGTGAGAAGAAAAAATATTCCAATTTTAGAGAATGAATTGTTCTTACATTATGGAATCCAGAACTTCAAACATGAGGCAAACAAGGGAGGCATAGTAAAAGCAAATGGCCTTATAAATAGATATACTTTTCTTTTATTAATTTACATTATCTCCCTCTATATTGTCGTCATGTGACCTTGAGGTCACGGGTTCAAGGTGTGGAATCAGCCTCTTGCAAAAATACAAGGTAAGGCTGCCTACTTTAGGCCATTGTGGCCCGCCCCTTCCCTGGACCCCGCATAGGCGGGAGCTTCGTGCACCGGGGCTGCCCTTTTCCCTCTATATTGTGCTTTTACATTATCTTTTTCCATGTTGTGTATTCAAACATAATGATTTCTTCATCTCTTTAGAGCTGATTATTGATTTGCTTCCGAGATAAGGCGTTCTAGTGTAGTGGTACGAGAGATCTCCAGTGTTAGGTCATTGGTTCAAGGCTGTTTCTGGATATCTGTATGTCCAAGATTCAAAATATATGATGATAATACCTCTGCTCCAGCTCCTACTCCAATTAAAAATGAATATGGAATATGAGGAAAAGGAAAAGGAAAAGGAAAAGGAAAAGGAAAAAAAATATGGTTTGAACAAACAGTGTAGCAGTAGTTAGTAGTCTATGTAAATCTCACGTTGCTTGGAGTCATAGGCCAGTGACATATATGAAGATATTGACGTATCTCACAACTTTCAGTATTTAGAGTATTTATCTTTGATGATGTTAATTCTTCTATTTAAGAAGATTTAACTCTGTTGACTTCGAACATTCTGAGCCATAAGATTTTCGTTGCTGAATAATTGTGTCTTATCAAATGGAGAAGATATTTGGTGCATGGCCAATTTTGGATGGGCCCAGTAGATGAGCAGTTTGGATCCCCAAATGTTCTGATCTGCATGTACTTTTAGCTGCACATAATACCTCTGCTATTCTACATCCATTTCCATCCTATGATAGACTTAGAAAACAGAACTTAATATGACTAATGCCAAGGGTGATTGGTTTCAATATGAACTTATCCAAGTTGGTTTGACTTGATTTATTTGTACACTTATGCACATACATATATTGTTATGAGAGCTAATCTTTTTCCCTGTCATTTTTAGAATCGGTGTTTCTATACGTTTCATGCAGTGATGGTTGCGGGCATGGTTTCTCCAAAAAAATTTGCCCCTTTAGAGAGATCTATTCATACCAAATTCTTACTGCACAAAAGCTGGAGATCAACCAATACTACTAGTCAGACTTTAGGGAACAGTGGTGATGGAGACCCACAAACAAGCATAAAAGGTTTTAGTGATGGTAAAGAGAAGTAGCTTGAGAACTCTCCCTCTCTAATCTTAGCCTTCTGTGGAAATGCTTTTGGTCTAATTCTTCTCTGACAAAAATTAACATTTTGCCTATGGTTATCAATGAAATCAAATGATGACAACCACCTGGTAGAATGAGATGTAGAACCTCTCTTGTTCCAAGTGCATATTAAAAAGAATAAAAAGGGCAGCCTGGTGCACGAAGCTCTCACGTATGCGAGGTTCGGGGAAGGGGCGGACCACAAGGGTCTACAGTACGCAACCTTACCTTGCATTTTGCAATAGGCTGTTTCCACGCCTTGAACCCATGACCTCAAGGTCACATGACGACAACTTTATCATTGCGCCAAAGCTCCCCTTCTAATCCAAGTGCATATTATAAGAGAACAAATTCCTAATGCCAATTTGGTTGCATTGCATGCTCAAACATATCAAAAACTAAAATAGGTTGAGCAAGGCAACTGGTGGTACAATTTCTTATAAGCACTAGTCATAGACATGTGCACGTGCATGTGTGTGTGTGTGTGTGTGTGAGAGAGAGAGAGAGAGAGAGAGAGAGAGAGAGAGAGAGAGAGAGAGAGAGAGAGATTAGATGTATGATTTGGATCATTGACAAAGTACAAAAAAAGGCCTGCTATCTTGTGGGCGAGGAGGGATTCGAACCCCTGACACTGGTTCGTAGCCACATGCTCTAAAAGGATCATGATCATCTATAGGCTCCACCCCGTCTCCACTGGATCTGTTCCCGGGAGTACCCTCAAAAAGGAACATTAGACCTATTTAGGGTTAAGAAGATGTGAAAGCACCTTTCTTTCTATAAGAACAATGCAGTCCAAGGTGTAAAGTGGGAGAGAAGGGATGTAATAATTGGGGTTTTGAATAAGAACAGTGCATTCTGGTATGCCCCTCTGCAAGCAAGAGTGCCCCTATTAGTAATGAGTGGAGCGAAAACAGAGCAAGGGGACTTCCTATATTATATGTTAAGCATGCAAAATCCTTTGATTCTTTCTTCTTATGGAGAGATGAACAGTTTGGATCAACAAAAGTACAGAAAAAGGGCCAGTCCTTCCTATTGAAATTAATAAGAGCTGGCACATTTTCCCACTTTTATCCGCAACATTTTTTAAATGCTATTCTACGTATTGATTTTTACAGATTTGCCACCTCTTTTTACATTTTTACATACCCTTGCCCATGTTGATATTTAGAATTCTCTAGGGATGTTTGCTTTATAGAGTATAGATGAGTCTACAATTTGTGTTTCACCGAAAGTAAGCCCAACCTTGTAGATTTGATTTTCCTTTCAAGTCATAGATCAGTATAAATTTATATAGTTATCAAATAGAGAGGAGCATGCAAACAATAGAGAGGATACTACTGCAAATCTTGATTACCTAGTTGAATTATTGTAATTATGGCGCAGTATCACCTATCATACACCATATCTCTAATGTTATATTCTGCATCATGTTAATGCATGTGAACGCCAAATCCATGGCAGTTGTGGAACTTAATCGCTGGTAGCTCTCTTCTTGCTATTCTTTTACAGTATTAGTATGTGGGTAGCCTAATTGGGATAAGGTCTTGATGATGATGATGAGTATGTGGGTAGCCTAAATTGTTCCATCCACTTTCAGATTCTTGTGGCGGAAGAATTCCACTTTTGCAATCTCCAGGCATTACAGGCGCTTTGATGTTTTTGAGGAAGCAGAGGCTAATAAAGCTGCTGGAAAGTATGAAAATGCCTCCATTGATTTTCAAGTAGAGTTCTATAAGAGAGAGGGCTTGACACCATATTCTTCTGCTAAGCTTCCTATTACCAGTGGTGAGTGCAGAATATTTCTGTCTGTCTTATTTTAGCTCCTTGGTCATCACGAGTCTTTTGCTTATAAGTTTGGGTGCTGCAGATGTTCCTGAAGGTTGCGTCATCATAAGGGAACATATTCCCATTACCAACCTCTTTACATGTCTCTGGTTCAACGAAGTTGACCGGTTTACGTCGAGGGACCAAATCAGTTTTTCCACTGTAAGGGACAAAATAATGTCTAAAGTAGATTGGAGCGTGTACATGTTTTTGGATTGTGAAAGGCGTAATTTTGTTGTTCAGGTAAGCAGTTTTCTGTTCTTAGATGTATTTCTGGTCGGAAATTACTGGAAAGGTAGTAAAACAAGGAGAAACGATTTGCTTTAGTGTGAAGGACCCACTTTTCTGAAATTGTGTATATAATCCATTTCAGTGTGCAGATTTTGTCACTGCTGGTTTATTTTGGTATCATATGTTTACTCTGATCCATGTAGACAAATGAAGATCCTTTGGCTTGGTTCTTAATTTTGCAGGCCTACCATAGGGATGTATTAGAGCATAAGATCGCAATGGCTGCTGCGCTGCATCCACCACCAGCTTTGAGTAATGAGTTGCCTGGAAAATCACTACCAGAGATTGTTCCTGATAAGTTTGCAAGGGCTCCTCCCAAGAAGACATCTGGGAGGCGTGGGCGAGAGAGGAAATCAAGCTCAAGGCGGCACCGTACGAGACCACTTCTTGATAGGGAAAACAATTCATTTTAAATTTTGGTGTCAATTTTTTCTCTTTTGTTCAAAATTATTCATTTCATGAGGGGAGAATTTGGGCAGCTGTGTGTTGTAGTTTTTTGTTTAGGACAGAAGCTCTTATTTTGTCTGGAATTGTTGATATCTATTCATTTTTGTTGTAAATATTTAATCTCAAAATAAATAGCATATGAGTTGCTGCCCTTCCGCTAAGACTCTTGGTAGCTATTTTACTTGGCTGATTGCCAACATGAGTTGAAGCTCGATACCTGTGGATGATTTATGTGTCCATCACCCTTGTCATTGCAGTCATTGAGAATGAAAATCTATTTTGAGTTTTTGGTATATTTATATCAGTTATGCACTTTCAGCATATTCAATTTCCAATAATTTTTTCTTCACATGGATGGTTTCTAACAGAATGTCCTTCTAATATTTTTTTGTGACGGATCATCATTACCAGTCTTAGTTCATTTTTGTAGTGCATATACCAATTCAAATGCTTGTTTCCATATATGCATTGCTTTTAGGTTGCTAGAGTATTAGAGAGAATTTACTTGGAACTTTTCCCTTTGCATGTTGGAGTACGTGCAATGGTAACCTTAAATATCAAATATGTTCCAGATTGTCCCTGGTTTGGTCCCTATGGTTCTACTGTTTAGAGATGCAGGCCATATTAGCATTGCTGCCGTCCAAAGGCAAGTAGAAATCTCATCAAGTTGTACACTGAAACTTCTATGCCTTGTAAATCTATCTGCTCCACATCCTAAATTCTTCTCAATGGGCTCCAGATGGATGTGCAATTACTTCAAACATTCGGAGACATCCATTTCTCAATACAAAAATAACATTGGTTACGGTCATCCAGGGCAGAAGATTCTTGTGCATCACCTATCCAAGATGTGGCTCAAAAGTTAGCGGTTTGGATCACCTCAAGTTTTGTAGTTAGATCTGAACGTGCTGACCCTATATTGGACTAGTGGTCAAACAAAATTTTCGTAGTTCCTGGAACATTGCGACAAAGTAGGCAGAAAGAGAAATATTTTTGGTGGTCTTTGCATTGTGGAATTAGGATTTGGAAGGACCAAAAGTTAGCCACCACACGCCATTATTGGAGTCTTTCTGTGTTATTTCCTTGTTCTGTTGCACTTTTAGCTGCACATCTCATTCCACCAACAAAGGCTTTACAAAACCATTGGCAATGCTGAAATCCGATGTCGGTGAACCTTGGACCCAATTCTTCATGCAAAGGTGAGCTTTCACGCGGTAAGCTGTCCAAGCATTCCTGTGGCGTTAAACTGGTAATCCCAGGCTTGTTCTAGTCCAGTCTACGTCGCGTTGAGCACGCAGGCCCATTAGTTTGCTGTTAGGGGAGGAGCCTTGCGGTCCACCCTCTGATTAGCCGCTCTTTGGATTAAACTCACACTAAATCCTTCTTCAGTGAACGAGAAACTCCATCTCTCAAACAAAAGCCATTCTCGCGCAAAATCAATTCCAGATGCTTGTTCTAATGCCTAGAACACATCGATGTGTATATAGTAGTACAGTACCCGTGAGGTGGAAATAAAGTCTTAGTTGATGAAAGATCAGCAAAGTTGATGAATAGTAAATATAAAGTAGGAATAAATAAATGCAAGTGCAGACTTGCAACTTATCATAACAAGTGGGCTCCATACATCCCTGATTTTAGGGAAAAAATGGATCAGGTTGAGAAATCCAAAATATTTTTCAGAGATGATGACGTGGATGCATAGAGCACGCTTGATTATGACAAGTGCAAGTGTGAACCTGTATTTATTGTTTCTCTCTTATATTAACTATATTTATCACCTCAGCTGACCCTTTGTAAATAAATACTTTATTTCCAACAAAGTGGCAATCTGCCACTATATTAATAAGAATATGTTGCAATGGGTTGGAGTTTATTTTGTGGAAAGATGAGTTTTGGTTCAGAGGCAACGGGGGCTTGGTTGATTTTCCTCTCATGCTGTCCGCAACCATTATGTCAAATTGCGGCTGCATCTTGCTCTTTCAGCCTTTCCGTATTAACCATGTGAGCCTCTGCAGGAGTCGGAAGCTCAACAGTCTGGAGAGTCTGGGGAAGTCGTTGATGCTCCTCTTTTACTTGCATGGTAATTTTTTTTTGGGAGATGGTTCACCACGTAGGGTGTATCAGAAATAAGTTATCAATGAAAAATCAATGCATTCAGATTCTTCTAACCGATTATTTTGAGTCTTGGAAAAAATGAATAACATTGGTTAGTCTAGATTTTCAATTGAAAGAAAAGTAGGCTAAAGGAATTCAATGGTTGTAAACTTTTCTATTGAGCATATAGAAGGCATTCTCAACAAATGAAAAACTGAATTCTTTTAACCTAACTTAGAGATAGCTCTATTTATATGATTCAATCAAGCTAGACTCAATCTTTTACTTTTACTAATTTTCATTACCAGACTAAGGCTAGTACTTTAGTCTCCAATTTATGAATGTCTTAATAAACTAAAAAATCTAAAAACAATGTCTCTCAGACTTCAAATCAAATCTCTCTTTTCTATCAAATCTTACTACATATGATGATTTGAAAAACACTATCATAAATCTTGTTTTCTTCGGGTCGCAAGCAATTTGATGATCTAGAAAACAGAATTAGATATCTCTTTTCTTGTAACATATCTTCACGAGATAGGTACCTCCAAATCTCAAACTTATAGTGATTTAGAAAATATAATTAGATCTCCGGTTACTTTGAAAATAAGATCATAGATCAAGTATCTAAAATTTTATTGAGAAATTGAATAGCATAAGCATTCAATGATTGGGTAAACTTATACAAGAATAAGATTCGCACAAGATCAGTGGCTTTAGAACTAAAGCGAAAAAACTCTTGGGAAGTAATGCATTAATTGACAAACTCTAAAAAGAGAGGATAGAGTGATCCACTCTGGCAAATTCTTAAGAAAGATGAATACAAATTGTCCTATTATCGTATTATTAATAATTGTGTCAAGAACCCGTGACTCAAACACAATCCAATTATTAAATGAGTGGACATGATACAACTCGTATAACACTATTAGAAAGATGTATATAGATGACAGTTATTCAAAAACCATCCTATATCATAACTAATATAAGATGATTTTTTAAAAATTGACCTATATTGCGATAAGAATATAGGATTTTTTTGAAAAACCTTCCTATATTTCTATAAGATAGTTTTTCAAAAATCGTTCTATATTCTTATAGCAATATAGGATAGTTTTTCAAAATCGTCTTATATTTAGATATAATATAGGACAAATTTCAACACAATAGGTTAACAGGTAGTGAGTCAAATGGGTTAACATGACGGGTCGACATTGGTTGACCCAAAAACAAAGGAATCCAATTCATTCAAAGTTCCTCTTCTCCTTTTGGGATTGTCTTATGTTTCTACCTGTGATTTGGTGGGTAGATGGCGACATTTGCAGAACCTCCTCCAGGTGATGCAAAGGTTGGGGGGAAGATCTTCAAAACCAAATGTTCTCAATGCCATACAGTTGAAAATGGCGCTGGTCACAAACAATGTTTTTTACTTTTCTCTTTCCTTTCCTTTTTAATTTTAACTCGGTGTATAAACTGTTTCATTCGTTTTTCATTTTGTGACTCTCTATAGCTGTCAGTTTTATGTATTGATATTTATTTGGTAACGCAGTTTTGATTACTGTAATCTGCTGTGATTTTCTATCTACTTTGCATACTTGGAAACATCCGGGGTACTGACTCTTGTGAAGCTATCAATTCCCACTTTCTGATGTATTTATTCTTCCTTATTTACGAAGAATTGTGAAAGGATTTATGATTTACTGAATCTTTTGGTGTGAGGAATTGAAGGACTGTTCTTGTTTTGAATTTCTTCATTCTGCTTTTGCTCCTTTGGCTTATTATTTTGGTAAGTCTAAACGATATATGATCTATATTTCTTAAGATTTGTTCTTCCCTGATACTTTTCTTAAAATTTTTGTGGGGAGAAGTTCAAATATCTTTTAGTCTGAGATAAATTATTCAAGAAGTAAAATATTTGAATATTCTTGTGTTTACTTTAATTCATTGACACAAATCATTGGCTTCATTGAGCAAAGGCCTTCTAGCCTTGTGGCTGAAGGAAGGCTTCTACCGTGCTGGATCACGGGTTCGAGGTGTACATGGGTATGTATGTTCAACTTTGAGAACTTTTGAAGTTGCTGATTCTGGAAATTAATATTAATATTATACTTGCTAGAAAACTTAATTTATTGTGTTTTGTGTTGGTTATGTGAGATGCTTTTTCCATATGTTTGAATTCTTGAAGAAACCTTACGAGGTACTGCCTCAAATGTGGGGATGGAAAAAGTTGACAGGAAGGGGATTGACTGGGAGATAACTCTATGGGTGGATAAAACAAAGCCAAATAATGTTTATGCAGAATGCACATCATTCAGTGTCACCCTTTTTGAGGACGTAAAAAATTGGCAAAGCTGAGTATTGGGTATATCTAGGATATTAGTTCAACAGGTTTGATGATGAATGAATCAGACAACTTTTGGCCAATACCAGGGATTACCCTCCCTTTTCCTTGGCTTTTTCTGTATTTCTTTACCATACGGTGTAAGAGAAGGAAACTTGGCTTTCCTTGCAGTACTTCTGGTATCACCCAAACACTTAAAAAATATATATAGAGTTTGCTGTGGCAATAAACAACCTGCAACTTATGGACCCTACAGATCTCTGAGATGCGTTCTGTTAACCTTTCAGTTTAGTCGTTATTGTTAGGTCAGTTGCTAATATCTCGATTTGCAGAATGGAAACAATGGAGATGACAACTAATCATCTTACCAACTCACTTGTATGATGCTACTTGTCTAGTTTTCTTAGAACTTCCTGATTTCAACGCCTACTAACATCTAGTTTACAGCACATATTTCAATATTAATGACTTTCGCTGCACTACTCGCTGTCTGTGGTTTTGAAGCAAATGCAACTGGGGTGACATGTCCAAGAAGAAGTTCTCATGCCTTGAAAAGATTAACTAATACCATCCCATTTCTGTCTTCCTATTGTTCCATAGCATGTCTTCTTGCACTGTGGGAGATTAACAATGGAGAGCCTTGTCCCACCACAATGAAGCAACACTGGAAATAAGATATATTAAAATGCTATGGAGAACGTCAACTTTATGTATTTCATTATGAAGCACAAGCACTTCCAATGTTGCAAAAAACATGAGGAGGCACATACCTTGAGTGAAGGCTTATTGTTGAAACTCCAAACTCGAGGGAGATAACCCGTGAGCCAGGATTATCTGTGCTTGAATATATTATTTATAGTCAAGCGAAAGAAGCAGCTTGAGGCAGTTAATCTCAATTCCGAAAGTTACATTGTTAGCTTATCAATAAACCAACTCTGCATTCATGTGATTGTAAGAGATGGGATGAGTTGACGATTCACGAGTTTTGCAGAAAGCAACCACTTGCATTCAAGTATGTGGACAGAATAGAGGCAGAGGAAAGTAAAAGTCAGTTATCTAGCTCGTTGGAAATGCCGAAAGACACCCTTAAGTGGCTGGTTCTGGGTTGTAAGGCTCCCAGACCAAATCTTTTCTGTAAGTTTCTGAAAGGAACAATCCATGTAGGGAATATTATAGCCTGGGACATTTTTTCTTTCTCAAGTCAAACAAGAGATAATCATGTGGAAGCTGAAACATTCCAAGTCAAATGCATTTCTGTTTGTCCCAGAAAAATAGATGCAAACATTCAGGCCATGTAATCCAACAATACTAAAATCAGACTGGCCTAGATCATTTCTGCTGCGCTGTTGGCCCTGCAGTATGTTGAGTACATTTCGTGATCAGGCCTTCAATAGGTTTTGATTCTCTATTTCTAGTGCATGTCTCTTCTTCTACCAGCTTTGGATCTCTCCCCATTTTCAAGTGATCTATACGAGACTCCCACCTTCCTGCCTCACACCTATAGAGTCCATAGATCACCACTTAAATAGGATTTCAAAAAAGGGAGAGTACCTTATTTCTTTCTAACCAAGTAGAATAAAAAATATTATGTCTAGTAAAAATTTTAATGGGCCTATTTAATCCCAAATTTAGTTAGAATCTAGTGGGTATTGGTTGCTAAATTAAACCTACTAATAATGCTAATAGGCTTAGTCAATTTCAAACCTTGGATGAAATAATGGCTACTAATAATAGTAATGGGCCTAATGAAACCTTAACCTAGCTAAATTCTAGTGAGACTTAGTTGTTAAATTGAAGCTACCAATAATGCTCATGGCCCTAATAATTTCAAATTTTAGATAAAATATTTCTTACTAATAATTGTAATAGGATTAATTAATTCTAAACTTAGTTAAATTTGAATTGACCCTAGTTATAAAATTAGACCTACAATAATGCTAGTGGACCTAATTAATTGTAAATGTTGGATTAAATAATGCATACTAATAATGACAATGAGCCTAATTAATCTCAAACATAGCTAAATTTTAGTGAGCCCTAGTTGTTAAATTTGTGCTACTAATGGGCCTAATTAATCCTAAAGCTAGTTATATCTCAGTGACCCTAATTGTTAAACAAGACCTACTAATAGTTAATAATAGTTATAATGAGCTTAATTAGTCTCAAATCTACTTAAATTTCAGTGAGCCCTAGTTGTTAAATTGGGCTTCCTAATAATGCTAAAAAAGAAAGAGGGTAGTCTGGTGCATGTAGCTCCTTCATATGTAGGGTTTGAGAAAGAGGCAAACCGCAAAGGGTCTATAGCATGCTACCTTACCTTGCATTTTTTGCAAGAGGATGTTTCCATGCCTCGAAGCTGTCACTTTCAGGTTACATGATGACAACTCTCTTATTTGGCCAAAAGCTCCCTTTCTCTTACTAAGAATGCTAATTGGCCTAATTAATCTTAAACCTGTAGTAAGATAATATCTATTAATAATTGTGATGAGCCCAATTAATTTTAAAACTAGTTAAGGTGGGTCTTAGTTGTTAAATTGGACCTATAATGCTCATGGTGTAATTAATTTTGGATGAAATAATGTTTAACAGTGACTATAGAAATAGGCCTAACTAATTTCAAACTTAGTAAATTTGTAGTGGGCCTAATTAATGTCAAGCTAAATTCACTAGTAGTTAAATTGGTCCTACTAATAATGCTAGTTGGCATAATTAATCTCAACTCTTGGATTAAGTAATGTCTACTAATAATTGTATTGCACTTAATTAGTTTTAAACAGTTAAATTCTAATGGGCCTCAATTGTTAAATTGGAGCTATTAATAATAATGCTAATGAGCCTAGTTAATCCAAATCTCTAGAGTAAATAATGCCAACTAATAATGGTAATATAGGTGTAATTAATCCCAAATATAGTACAATTATAGTGATCCCTAGTTGTTAAATTAGACTTATTAATAATGTTAATGGGGTAAAATATAAGTTAGGGTTTAGTCGGTCTTTTGTTGAGAGAAAAAAAAGAGACCAAGAAGCTGTGGACATTGTGAACATCATGTGTCCACATGGACAATTGGATGTCCAAAAATAGCCCCAATTTGTTAAAAAAATTTCCATTGGATGGACATCTACGGTGAGGATGTCTAGATATTCATGGACAATATATCCTAAATCACTACATGGAGGTGTGACCAAATATTGAGATATACTGATTTATTAACATGGATTTTCTCTCATAGACATTGGACTACATAATGCAATATTCCAATCTACCAAGACCCTGATATTGGATTGAAGTCATCCTCGTGATGGTGGTTTAAACATCATCGTTTAACCTTACGTAGCTGATGTAGGAAATGCTGCTATGAGATGTAAGTCTTTGGTTCATATTTGTGGGCTTGCTTGGAGTGCTTTTATGGTTGTCCTGGTTACTACTTGTAAGCAAAGCAATTGAATTAGGCTGCAGGTCGAAAAGGGGCTCCTATCACTCCCTTGCATTTCTGTTTCTGTAGAAACCGGAGAACTGTGTTTGGGGGACTTGGGTTTCCAAATTGCGTTGAGAATACTAAAATGAGAAACAAATCAGGAGAAGCTTCTCATTTCTACAGAATTTAGCAAGTGATTCTTTAATTTGTGTTTTTGCTCTCTATAAATAGAAATAGAAGAAACCACTACCAAACATAGCCTTAAGGTTTCAGAACTTCCTACGAGCATTCTATTGAACCAAGATTCAAGGATGCCTGTGTTTATCAATAATTCATCAAGAATGCTTTACATTCACCAAGTTCTTGCTCAAGTGTGTTTGGCTGTCTAACTAATAAAATTTTTGTCACATCAATCATGGACTCGGCCGACTTCACTCTTTTTTATCTTGCATAGTTCTCTCTTAGCCTGAGTTGCAAACATTGGATTAAGATGACCAAATTGTCCAATAAGTTGGTTAATTCAACTTTCCATCCATGCATTTCTCGGCCGTTGATTGGAGGTTAGGATTGAATAGATGCATGAGATAAACATTTGCTTGATCAAGAAAAAACCGATATCCATCAAACAAATGGTTTTTAATCTTTTTGATGGCAGAACCCTAAACAATTCTTCATTAATTAATAAGAACCACAAATTTTAGGATTTTTAAGATTAACCTCAACAGGATATTAATGCCCGAAGACATGTCACCCGATCCTCTTGTGCCCCTACATCTGATTCCACCTTCTTTTTCTTACCATTGCCTCCACCACCGGTTGTGAAGCACCCACGATCTACAGATGAGATATACCAAGCTTGGAAGCAAGATCAATACAAAACATTAACGACCACTGTTCAACACCATTATTTGTTTGAAGCCCAACATTGAGGCTATATCCAGCAAATAAAGCATCTACGATCATCCCTGATAATACCACAAGTTCTGGTTTCTCTTGGATTATCCAAAGCAGACTCGTCAAATTCCAGTTGAAAGAAACCATTGGAGATGGTTTCCAAGTAACTTAATCTCACGTTTCACAGCTTCCATGATGTTCTTTTGGTTCCATCTATCCAAAGTGATTTCTCGGAATTAGTAAACCAAGGCCAATCGGAGAAAGAACTAGCATATGTTATCACTGGCAATCCATGCGTTTATGAGTCGTTCTTCGTTCCAAGCTCTTTGCTGATGAATAACCTTATTACAAGCATTCTAAATTCTCCACGCTAAAAAATATGAGCGGCCGAAAGGAGAATCGAAGCTCAAAATTTGACTTTACCAAGTTTGACCCATGTTTTAATGGCATCATCAATGGAATCAACATCTTTATACTCGTACTTACAGAGATCAGCAAGAATAATCCATAATGGTCATACCTTTGAGAAGGACCAAAATAGGTGATAATGCGTCGCATCCACAAGCCCACAGAGTGGGCAGGAAGTCCAATAAAGGAAAGGATGAGTTGGTAGCTTGTGCTGTGCAAGCAACCAAAGGAACGTATTCACCCGTGGAGTACATTGAAGTTTCCAGATTTGCCTGCAATGATCCAAAAAGCTAGCATCGTAATTTTGTGAAATCATAAAATAGTAGTGTCTCATAGAAAGGTTACCATCATTTGTCTTCCTCCAAATAAGCTTATCTTCTTGGTCATAGAAAAGACTGACCTTGAACTCGAGATGCAACCTCACGAGGAGGAATACTTGGGAAATCATTTTTTCAATTTATAGTACCCCAATCCATCATTTGGTTAGAAGATGTTGAGTCCACGCCCACTTGAGGTCATTTGTACATTTGACTTACAAATTTGTACGAACAGAAACACCTATAACAAAATAAGAGCAATTGCGTCATAAATGTCAACAGTCAGTGCCGGAAAAGTTGAAATTGGCACCGACCAAACTGAACAGTCAAAATTGGCAAGCAAAATCTATGGATCATATGCATCCTATAAATAGGGGAGATTCGATCACTGTAAAATAAAGGTATAAGAAACAGATCAGAATCGATCTATAAGAGAAAAAGAGTGAATGTGAGTGAGTGAGTGAGTAGAGTAGTGTAGAGAGATGAACTGATCTGATCCTCCTCCTCAGTGTAATATGTTCATAAATAGTGATAGTTCCTCTTTTTTTCCCATGGACGTAGGCTAGATCAGGCCGAATCACATAAATCTCTGTGTGTGTGTGTGTGTGTGTGTGTGTGTGTGTGTGTGTGTGTGTGTGTGTGTGTTCCTCTCAATCTCAAATTCCAGATCTGGTGACTAGATTTGTACAGATCGGCAAATTTGGATTGCAACAGTAGCTCCAGCAATAGTGATATCAGAACTGCACATTCTCAATAGAAGAATCCGAATGAGAAAAACAGGAGTCATCCAAATTTACCAGATTTTGTAGAGGTGAATCCACTCGGCAACTTGGAAAGCAATTCTTAGAGCTCATCAGCATGTGAATTTTAACAAATTTTACCCATAACAATGTGCCTTTAGTTAAAATAGACCAAACTAGCTTTGCCTTGAAATTTGATCCATTAAAGTTAGATCCTGATACGCAAACCCCCTTCTAATTTGTTCGAACAATACGTTCTGAACATACCAGATGAAGACCATTTTTCTCTGAAGAATGATTCCAAAGAAAAGAGCGTCGCCTTCTTTCACATTTATGCAAAAAAAAATTTGGGATTGGAAATGCTACCAGTGCAGAATAAAAACCCAGGAGTTGCTGGCTTGATCAGTGCTGTACTCCTATGGGGACAAAAGATTAGATCTCCATCCATCCAATTTCTTCTCTACCCGATCAACAATAAATTGAAAATCTTTAGACTTGGGTTAATGAGGGAACATAGGAATGCCCAGGTAGCATTCATCTAAGAAATCTTTAGAAATTTGAAAAGCCTTCCTCAATGCCTTGGCAACTTTACGATGAATCCCAGCATTGAAAGTAAGTGCAGATTTCTCTTAGGAAATAGAAAGACCGGCTTCGATAGAGAGGAGTTGAAAAATGTCATGGATGGTATTAATGTTATCAAAGGATGCCTTCGCAAAAATCATTAAATCATTTGCATATATTATGTGAGAAATCAGAAGATGGTTTTGCATATAAACATTTGTGAGAGTGATCCATTACGTATTGCATTCCAAAGTAGCAGATAACGCCTCAGCGCGTAGCACAAACAAATAAGGAGATAAAAGGATCTCCCTGGCGAAGACCATGAGAAGTGTGGAACCAAGGCATAGGAGTACCATTTACAAGAACAGCGAAGCTTATAGTAGATGTGTAGAACATAATCAGATTGATGTTCTTAACAAAAAATTTCATTTTCTCTAACACCTATCAGAGAAAATTCCATTCAATGGAATCATAGGCTTTAACCAGCTCAGCTTTAATCTCCAGGTTGTTGTGGCGTTTCTACTTCTTTCGGAATGCGGTAAGAATCTCATGGACAATAAGAAGATTATCATGGATACTTCTCAATGGGACAAAAGCAGCTTGGGCAGGGTTGATGAGGTGAGCAAGGTGGGGTTCAAGTTGGTTAACCAGAACCTTAGTAAATAACTTTATATCCAACAATGCAAAGACTAATAGGTCTGATTCTATCAGTAATTTCAACCAGATGCCTTTTGGTGTGAGGAAAATTGAAGTTTGATTCAGCTGTTTGGGGAAAGACTCGGACTCGGAAGTAGCAGAAACCAATGAGAAACGAGGACCGAGTCTTGGCCAATTGTGCTGGAAAAAACCTATTGTGAGCCCATTAAAACCAGGAGCTTTGGATCCACCCACTTGGAACACAGCTCTCTGCATCCATCCGTAGAAATTGGCGCTGATAAATCAAAATTTAGCTTCAGAAGAGAGCATGGACCTAATATTGAACACCATTAATGCTGTCCAAGGTAGGTTTCTACTTTTGAAAAGATTGGAATGGAAGTCTTTGAAGGCTACACGAATCTTCTCCTGATTATATGTGACGTGCCCATCATCGTGTTTGATGAAGGGAACAAAATTCCTTTTGTTTCTAGCTTGCACAGACTGATGAAAGAATTTAGTGTTGAGGTCCCCCAACTAAATCCAACCTAAACAAGATTTCTGTTTCCAACGTGTTTCCTGTTGCCGAACTAAATTATGAAGTTGACAAAGCGCAGTTCTTTCTCGAGCACTGTCAATTAAGATATTGGACTGGATGTGTTGATTGTTTAACCGCAAGTGCACGGGCTATTGTAGTATAGCTGTGCAAATACGGGTCGATCCCACGAGGACTTGATTTAAAATTATGGAGTTTTCAATAAAATTCAATTAATAAAAGAATATAAACTCACAAAAAAAAATAATCCAGATTTATTCAATTGTTCCAATGTTCACAAATATTTATTCCAAGGAGAATAAAAAAATAAAATACGTCCTGGATAAGCTTGTCTTTGGATTGCACTATCTTTGAATTAGTCTATCCTTGAATAGTCTGTCCTGGATTGCACTGTCCCTGAATAGTCAGAATGAAGATAAGTTAAAACCAAAATAGCACAGGGACACAGTTGTAATTAAATAGGGGACCCAATTGGTATTTCTGAAATCTGCCAGGGGACACAGATGGAATTCCTAAAATAGGACAGAATTGTAATTTCTGAGATCTGTAGGTGCAAATTTGTAATTTCTTCAGGGTTCTAGTTTTTCACGAAAAAAACCAGAAAAACACGTTTTGGGAGAAATCTGGAAGAGGGAGAAGAATAGAGGAAGGAGGAGAAGAGGAAAGGGAGAGAAGAAAGATGGGGAGAAAACCCGAGTTGGGTTTTCTCTCCCAGGGCGTCCGGTGAAGAGAAGAGGAACCGCCGGAGAAGGAGGAAGAAGAAGAAGAGGAGGGAAAGAGGAAACCTGATGGCCAGCTGGACTGGAGAAAAACGAGGATGAGATGAGGAAGAAGATGGGAGAAAAACCCAATTCGGGTTTTCTCTCCCTAAGCCGTGCGATCGGGACTGGGCAGAAGTGACCGGAGAACCAGAGAAAGGAAACCCAGTTCAGGTTTCAATCCCTGGACCGGTGAAGAGGATGCTTGGCTACTGCTGGGCTCGTGGAACAGTGGAAGATGGGAGGAGAATAGAAGGCAGAGGGAGGTGGGCAAGCTGGAAGGAAAAGAACTGGAACAGTGAAGAGAAAGGGTTGATGCGTGCGAGAGAGAGAGAGAGAGAGAGAGAGAGAGAGAGAGAGAGAGAGAGAGAGAGAGAGAGAGAGAGAGAGAGAGAGAGAGAGAAGGCCAGGCCTCTTAGTGTGTTACGCACCTAGGCCAGCCAGTGGACAGAGGTGAACGATGATGGAGATCTGGTTAGTGTTGCTATGCGGTGCTGGCCAGTGGATGAGATGTAGAAGAAGAATTGAAAAGAGAGTGTAAGAGAGAACAAGAGATGCGGAGAGTGATCAGGAGAGAGAGTGAGCAGGAAAGAGAAATTGATGATGGGGAGATCACGAGAATGGAGAACCAAGAATCTGCGGTTGAAAAGAGGCGAGGGAAGGAGTTAGCCGGACCAAGAATTGACGGTGAAGAGAGAGTAGAAGGATAGATTGGAGAGAAGAGAATGGAGAGGAAGGGAGAACGAGAAAGAGAGGGAGAGGGAGAGAGTCAGCCTAGCCTGCACCTTCCTAAAAGGGAAAAACATTCTTTTTGGAGAAGAAAGAAGGGTCTTTTAAAAGAGAGATAGGGAGAGAGGGATAAGAGAGAAAAAGAGAAAAGAGAGGAGAAAGATAAGAGGAAAAGAAAGGAGAAAGATAAGGAAGATAAGAGAGAGAGAGAGAGAGAGAGAGAGAGAGAGAGAGAGAGAGAGAGAGAGAGAGAGAGAGAGAGAGAGAGAGAGAGAGAGAGAGAGAGAGAAAAGAGAGATAAGAAAGAGAGTGGGTCCACTGAAATTCTAGTCTTCCTAGAACTCTGCAAGTCTTCAATCTTGTTTTGTACTATGACTCTTCAAATTCCATCTGATTTCCATGATTCAATCTGGAGCGTCCATGCCTGAGTTGACCGATCTGCAATGCACAGGACTTAATTAGTGAAATCTAAACCGTCCATTAGCTTTAATAGTCATTTAACCACTAAATTTTACAATTCAACGGTTGGATGGCCAATTAAAGCTAAAATGAAATATTTGATGTAAAATCTTAAAATTAATGGTCTAGATGCTCTAATCAAATACTAAATTAGGGGTATTTTGACCAAAATTGAACACTTAACACACCCCCTAACCAGCATTTTGCTAGTCCCTAGCAAAAGATGTGAAGAAATCAACTCAAAATTATTTTTTATTTTTTATTTTTCAAGTCATCTCTATTTTTTTTCAGAGAATTATCTTCAATAAATCTATCAACTTTAACAAACTAATAAAGATGACTGAATAATTCAAAACCCTACCAATATGCTAAAAATATTCCACTTAAGCTCAGATCTCAGAGTGAGTATATGCATATGCAGTCTACACATAGAATAATCTTTATCTCTAAATAACTTTTGAACTCCATCTAAAATATGTTTTGACCTCAATCCTTACTAATGGCATACGCTCAGAAATAAAGTCTCTCAGATAGAGGGTTCAAATCATATCTCTTTTTTAATTATGTGAGAAGAGTCAATGAAAACAAATTTATCTCACATATACTCATGAAGAACGGGAGTTACTAAGGAATTTACTTGTATTGATCCCTTTGGAATGGATGTCATTACCTTTGCATATTTAGAAATACCACTCTTTTAATCCTATCCATTCATTTCCTCATCAAGACTATATTCATCCTAGAATCAATAGGTCTTTAATTGGGACGAAACATAAGCTTAGGACAGGGTACCAAAGAAAGGGTATAAGGGTATTCAAAGTTTCTTCAAAAAATAAGTAGAGGTCTTCTACTAAAAGTTGACAATTCTTCTTTTCTTTGCTTTTTGATAAAGTGAATATTTTTGTTTCCATTTCTTTGCATTCTTCAAACTCTTCTTCTTTTTCTTTTCTTTTTTCTTTTCTTGTATTTCAATACTTTTGACTCACTTTGAAGATTATTTCTTTTCTTCATATCCACTTTTCTACTTTTATTGCAACTAAAAGATATTCTTTTATTCTTTTCTAACTTATTTTTCAAAGAAAAATGGGTAATGGATAATTTATACTGGGTTAATATGGGTAAATGGTAATTTGGGTGACAAAAGAAAATGGCTTTATATTCAAGGCTCAACTTGGCTAACTAGTGGTAAAATACTTTTGGGTAGGCTTTATGTCTCTAGGTTAATAACAAGGATGGCCTAAATCATTTTCTAGGTTTCATATAATCTATCAAATTCAATGAACTTCCAGAATTTTAAAGGTAGTATTCTAATTATTTAGGTAATTAGCCAAATTTAAGAGTTTTGGATCAATTTCCTTTAAGCATGCTGAAGAAAATTTTGAACATTTATAACCTCTCAAAAAGGATGAATGGCTCTAAAACTCACTTGTGTTATAGGTCTCCACTAAATTTCTTCAGAATTTCTAAGTTATAACCACTTATCAATCTAGATTATCTATATGCAATTGCGTGTACAAATGTGATATGAGACTTTGCTTTTATGAAATACTTTAGAAAATGAGTAAAATGATGAATTAATCATATTCAATTCCATTAATAAGCTAAAGTTATCCAGATTATACTTCAGAAAATCCAATTCTCATCATGGTATAGGAAATGACCTAAAATTTTTCTTTTCTTTTTTTTTTTTGAAAAAAACCAAGGAAAACACCTAAAAACTAAAAGAAAACTAGAATTTGCTAGAATTCTACACCCCCAAACCTGACAGAAACATTATCCTCAATGTTTAAAAAGTAGGACCTAAAATGAATATGGGTGATATAGAAAACAACAAAATACAAAATATGGTACAAAGAGATCAAATTCACTCAATCCTGATAAACAGGATCCTCCAGAGTTGTGGACTCAACTTCTGGATTCTCATAATCTAGGAAAGGCTTTAAACGTTGACCATTCACTTTAAAAGAATGACCAGTCCTAGTATTCTCAATCTCGACAGTCCCATATGGAAAAACTTCTTTTACTATGTATGGACCGGTCCATCGAGATCTAAGCTTACTTGGAAATAGGTGGAGCATAGAATTGTAAAGTATAACCTTCTGGCTTGGAGTAAAGGATTTTCTCATTATGTTCTTATCATGAAAAACTTTCATCTTTTCTTTATATATCCTATTACTCTCATAAGCTTCTTGCCTGATCTCTTCCAACTCATTAAGTTGGAGCTTGCGATGTGAGCCTGCTTTATCCATATTGAAATTGAATGTCTTTATTGCCCAATAGGCTCTATGTTCCAATTCCACAGGCAAATAACAAGCCTTACCGTATACAATACGATAGGGAGACATACCAATCGGGGTGCGATGTGCGATCTTGTAAGCCCGTAGCGCATCGGTCGCCTAAGAGACCAATCTTTACGATCTTGATTAACAGTCTTTTGAAGGATTTGTTTGATGGCCCGATTTGATACTTCTACTTGTCCACTTGTTTGTGGGTAATACGGTGTTGCAACTTTATGTGTAATATTATATTTTTTCATTAGTGCTTCAAATGGTTTGTTGCAAAAATGTGTACCGTTATCACTTATAATGGCTCGAGGAGTCCCAAATCTAGAAAAAATGTTTTCTTTTAAAAATTTAAGAACTATTTTGTGAGCATTATGCCTACATGGGATAGCCTCAATCCATTTTGAAACATAGTCTACGGCCAATAAGATATAAATGTAGCCAAAAGAAGGTGAAAATGAACCCATGAAATCTATACCCCAACAATCAAAAATTTCTATGATGAGAATAGGGTTTAGAGGCATCATATTCTTACGGGTTATTCCTCCTAACTTTTGACATTGCTCACATAATTTACAAAACACATGTGTGTCTTTGAACAACGATGGTGAATAAAAACCGCACTGCAAAATCTTTGCCGCTGTTTTCTGGGTAGAAAAATGTCCACCACATGCTTCTAAATGACAAAAGGAGATAACACTATGTTGTTCTAAGTCAGGGACACAGCTCCTAATGATTTGATCTGGGTAGTATTTAAACAGGTATGGATCATCCTAGAAATAATGCTTAACATTGGAAAAGAATTTTTTCTTTTCTTGTTTAATCCAATGTTCAGGAATTTTCCCCGTGACTAAATAATTTGCAATATCAGCAAACCAAGGAAGATGGGAAACATGAAAAAGTTGCTCATCAGGGAAAGTGTCTTTAATTGGCAACTCATTTAAAGGCTCTGTTAGGACTAAGCGAGACAAATGGTTAGCTACCACATTCTCTACTCCCTTTTTTATCTTTTATTTCAATGTCAAACTCTTGGAGTAGGAGAATCCATCTAATTAGTCTAGGCTTAGCATCTTTCTTAGAAAGAAGATACTTGGGGGCCGAATGGTCAGTGAATATGACTATTTTAGATCCTACTAAGTAAGACCTGAATTTATCCAATGCGAAGACAACTGCTAAGAGTTTTTTCTCCGTAGTAGAATAATTCATTTGGGTGCTATTTAAGGTCCTACTGGCATAGTAGATGACGTATGGCTTCTTTTCTTTTCTCTATCCTAGTACAGCTCCTACAGTATAGTCACTGGCATCACACATGATTTCAAAGGGTAGACTCCAATCAAGCGGCTGAATGATAGGTGCAGTGGTCAACTTGTCTTTCAACTTTATAAATGCTTCTTGACAATCTTTAGTCCACTCAAAAGGAGTATCCTTTGTGAGGAGGTGACATAGTGGTCTAGATATTGCACTAAAATCCTTAATGAACCTCCGATAGAATCCCGCATGACCTAGGAAAGATCGAATGTCCCTAATAGATTTTGGAATGGGTAGATTGGAAATTAGATCAACTTTAGCTCTATCTACCTCTATACCTTTAGATGACACAATGTGACCTAAGACAATTCCCTTAGGAACCATGAAATGACATTTTTCCCAATTAAGCACTAGGTTCTTTTCTTTACAACGAGTTAAGACTTTTCTTAGATTTTCAAGACATGTTTCAAATGAATTACCGAAAACAGAAAAGTCGTCCATGAAAACCTCTAAAATTCTCTCCACCATATCACTGAAAATGCTTAACATGCAACGTTAAAATGTGGCAAGAGCATTACATAATCCAAATGGCATTCTTTTGTAAGCAAAAGTGCCAAAAGGACATGTAAATGTGGTCTTTTCCTGATCCTCGGGTGCAATTTCTATTTGGTTATACCCTGAATAACCATCTAAGAAACAATAGTACTGGTGTCCTGCAACCCTTTCTAACATTTGATCAACGAAGGGCAAAGGAAAATGGTCCTTCCTTGTAACAGCATTCAACTTTCGATAGTCGATACACATACGCCAACCAGTAGTAACCCTGGTAGGGATTAATTCATTGTTGGCGTTAGTTATTACTGTCACTCCAGACTTCTTTGGAACCACCTGAGTAGGACTTACCCATTTGCTATCACTTATGGGATAGATGATTCCCACATCAAGCAACTTTAGGACTTCTGCTCTAACCACATCTTTCATATTAGGATTTAACCTTCTTTGCATTTGACGACATAGTTTAGCTTCATCCTCTAGATATATCCTATGGGTGCAGATTAAAGGGTTAATGCCCTTTATATCAGCTATGGTCCATCCTATAGCACCTTTGTGTTCTTTTAAAGTGTCTATTAATTTGTCCTCCTAAGATGTTTCTAATTGGGAGGAAATTATTACAGGAAAAGTCTCTTTGTCTCCTAAAAAGGCATATTTTAAATCTGATGGTAGAGATTTCAATTCAAGCTTAGGAGGTTCTATGAATGATGGAAGGGGAGTGGACTCCCTCAGTGGAAGGTCCTCGAAAGGAGGTTTCCATTTTTTTGTTTCCATGATAGGAACAGAATCAAGGAGGGCATTAACTTCCTCTATTAATGCATCCTCATTAAACTCATTAAAATGGGCCAAACAGGCCTCAAGTGGGTCCGACAAGGAAGATGACTGAAACTAATCTTGCACAACTGAATTGATCATGTTAACATAGTGCAAATCATCAGTAGTTTCACCAGGTTGCTTACAGATATTGAAAATGTTAAGCTTTATTGTCATATTGCCAAAGGACAATTTCATCACACCATTTCTACAATTGATTAAGGCATTGGACGTAGCAAAAAATGGTCGTCCTAGGATGACTGGTATTTCATTCTTCTCATTCACCACCGGTTGTGTATCTAGAACCAGAAAATTGACAGGGAAGCAAAATTGTTCTACCTGGACTAACACATCTTCTATTACCCCTCTCGGTATTTTTACAGAACGATCAGCTAGCTGGAGTGTAGTAGATGTAGGTTTCAATTCACCCAGACCTAACTGTTCGTATACCGAGTATGGTAATAAGTTTACACTAGATCCTAAATCAAGAAGAGCTTGGTTAATTTTGTAATTGCCAATAATGCAAGTAAGAGTGGGGCAACCAGGATCCTTGTACTTTGGTGGTGTATGATGTTGAAGAATAGAACTAACCTATTCAGTCAAAAATGCCTTTTTTTGGACATTTAATTTTCTCTTGATGGTGCATAAGTCTTTTAAGAATTTGGCATATGATGGGATTTGTTTTATAGCATCTAAGATCGGTATGTTGATCTTGACTTGCTTGAAAATCTCTAAAATCTCATCATTAGATGCAGACTTTGGGGCTTGGCGCAACCTTTGAGGGAATGGAGCGAGGACTGGTCATGGCTCAACAGGTGAAACATGGTCCTTTTCTTTAGATATTTCTTTAGGTTTTTCTACCTTTTCAATCTTTTTAGGCTCATCTTTCTCTATTATTTTACCACTCCTAAGAATAGTAACAGCTTTAGTCTATTTCATGGTAGAGCTAGATGTTTCATCAAATGCATTAATGCTAACCGTATGCACTCCCTTAGGGTTTGCTTGAGGTTGAGCTGGGAATTTTCCTTTTTCCATATTTTGCATCATTTGACTCATCATGTTTTTTAGTTCATTCACAGACTTTTCTAATTGAGAAATTTTCCTTTCCTAATTTTGATTAACTTGATTATCCTCTACATGCCTTTTAGGTGGGGGCAAGTAAAGTCCAGGAGAATGAGGTTGCTGAGTTTGGTATAGTGGTGGAGCAAGTAGTCCATGGTTTGGTTGTTGATGACTCTGGTATGGGCCTGGTTGTGAGACATTTGCATTAGGTCCATTTCTCCAATTGAAATTTGGATGGTTTCTCTAGTTGGGATTATATGTCTCAGAATATGGGGAGAAAGGTCTTTTATAATTATTGAGTGCATTAGCCTGATCATGAAGTACATCTTGAAATGCAGGGATGGTAGGACATTCCTGAGTAAGATGTGATGTACTTTCACAAATGCTACACACTTGTTCATTATTAGTTAAGGTTTTCATTCCCATTTCCATGGCTTCTACTTTTCTAGCTAGGGTTGCTACTTTGGCACTGATTTCATTTTTTTTCAGTCATGGCATACATGCCTCCCCTAGTAGATATGGTAGTGGGCATGGGTCTATCAGAATGTTCTACTCTTTACGAGTCAACCTGTGTCCGTGCACTTTCAGCTAGCCATTCCAAATACTCCTCCGCCTCATCCGGGTTGTTTATTCAAAAAGTTACCATTGCACATCATCTCTACAAACTGGCGCATGTCAGAATTAAGTCCTTCATAAAAGAAGCTGATAATGCCATAGCCATGATGTGGGCAAGTAAGCAATAGATCTTTGAACCTTTCCTAGCATTGGTAGAATGATTCTTTATCTTTTTGGGTGAAGTTCATTATCTTACGACGGAGTGTATTTGTTTTATGTGTAGGGAAAAACTTTTTCAAGAATTCCCTAGTCATTTCATTCCAAGTCCTTATGGAACCTGGTGGCAGTGCATTAAACCACATTTTTGCTTTTTCCTTTAAAGAGAAAGGAAATAGCTTAAGCCTGACAGTATCTAGACCTATATTTTGGGTTCTTTGGGTACTACATACCTCATCAAATTCTTTAAGGTGCAAATAAGGACTCTCACTATCTAGCCCATGAAATTTGGGAAGTAATTGAATTACTCCCGTTTTTAATTCTAACGCACCAGCATTTTGAGACAGAATGACACAAGAAGGTGTACTAGTGTGTGTAGGTTGAAGGTAGTCTCTTAAGGTTCGTCCATGAGGATTCTGATAAACATCATTTTCTCCATGGTCACTCTGTTGGTCCCATTCCCTATTTTCATTCCTTCTCCAATTTCTTTGTTGATGATTATTCCTCCTTGGTGGAGGTTGATATTCATCATCAATTAGAGGTGGTGGGTCCTCATTCATGATGAGTGGAGCTTGATCACCTCTAACACTACCATGGGGTGAGTTACCCCTTGATCGTTGATCAGCCATTGTTGGTCTGTCTTTTTGGTCGTACGAGACTAACCTACCGGTTTCGTCGCGTATCCAAAAGGGCATACAATGAAAGATCTTTTTGGTTTTTTATTTTTTTATTTTTTCCTATCCTAAATGATGCAACCTAAATGCCTAATATGATGCACAAAATAGGACACAATCAAGCAATCCCCTAAGGCTAGCAAGCATAGATATTTTGATTTTCTTGATTTTCTGTGGGGACAACGCTTTTAATTAGCCTACTCTAACGCTCCTACTCTCTTTAAGAGTTGACTACTGCTTACCAGTTAGGTTCTAACCAAAGTGGTTAATACAACCCTCGTGTAGGGAGGCGTTTAGACCTCAACAAACGTCGACAGGAGGTAGGGGAAGAGCGAGGCTCTATTAGACAACCCCCAATAACCACAGTGATCAAAAGCAACCAGAGTAATAGTAATTCATGTCCTATTAAGAGGGTCCTACGAGCATGTGATAACCCTATAGGTCTCTTCTAATTGATTTTAAATTAATGTGAAAGGAGAGGTTGCGCACTTGAGATGATTATCCTAGGTGGGCCAAGGAGTGGTGATGAAATCCACCCTTGATCTTGTGGGGTAGGGTGCCCTTACTAATTAAATTTCACACACCATGGCAATTCGATCAACATATAATCCACCTTAAAGCGCTAGACGTGTCCTAAAATGCAATTAAAAGCAATAAACTAATGCAAAACCCTAAGATGCCACAATTATAACATATGCTTTCTATATGCAATTAAGTACTAAACAATGCAAATTATTCTAAATGCAAACCATAATCTAGAAAATAAATGAGTGAGAAGACTTACAGTGAGGTTTCTGATGAAGATCAAGTGTGGGTCACCTTGTCCCACACTTGCCCTGTATTATTACAACCCTTTAAAATTGAAATTGAAAATGCAAATTACAAGGGGCCTCACTACAAGATTCACTCAAAAATAAAATTTCTAATCTAGGAAAGCAAGAAGAATCTATCAATTGATGAAGCTCCACTCCAATTTCCTGAAAAAGAAAAATAACAATTAGTACCAAATTCAGGAAATAAAGTGATTATGTACTAAAAATGCCTAAAGATGCACCTAAGAATGCCTAAAATGTAATTCCTAATTTTTTGTATTTTTTTGGATTTTTTTTTTAAAAAAATTTTGGATTTTTTTATTTTTAATTAAATTTTATAAAAACTCCATTTCAAGTCCCTGGCAACGGCGCCAAAAACTTGTTGATTGTTTAACCGCAAGTGCACGGGCTATTGTAGTATAGCTGTGCAAATACGGGTCGATCCCACGATGACTTGATTTAAAATTATGGAGTTTTCAATAAAATTCAATTAATAAAAGAATATAAACTCACAAAAAAATAAAATCCAGATTTATTCAATTGTTCCAATGTTCACAAATATTTATTCTAAGGAGAATAAAAAAATAAAATGCGTCCTGGATAAGCTTGTCCTTGGATTGCACTGTCTCTGGATTAGTCTATCCTTAAATAGTCTGTCCTGGATTGCACTATCCCTGAATAGTCAGAATGAAGATAAGTTAAAACCAGAATAGCACAAGGACACAGTTGTAATTAAACAGGGGACCCAATTGGTATTTCTGAAATCTGCTAGGGGACACAGATGGAATTCCTGAAATAGGATAGAATTGTAATTTCTGAGATCTGTAGGTGCAGATTTGTAATTTCTTCAGGATTTTAGTTTTTCACGAAAAAAACCAGAAAAACACGTTTTGGGGGAAATCTGGAAGAGGGAGAAGAATAGAGGAAGGAGGAGAAGAGGAAAGGGAGAGAAGAAAGATGGGGAGAAACCCCCCGGGGCGTCTGGTGAAGAGAAGAGGAACCGCCGGAGAAAGAGGAAGAAGAAGAAGAGGAGGGAAAGAGGAAACCTGATGGCCATCTGGACTGGAGAAAAATGAGGATGAGATGAGGAAGAAGATAGGAGAAAAACCCAATTCGGGTTTTCTCTCCCTGAGCCGTGCGATCGGGACTGGGCAGAAGTGACCGGAGAACCAGAGAAAGGAAACCCAGTTCAGGTTTCAATCCCTGGACCGGTGAAGAGGATGCTTGGCTACTGCTGGGCTCGTGGAACCGTGGAAGATGGGAGGAGAATAGAAGGTAGAGGGAGGTGGGCAAGCTGGAAGGAAAAGAACTGGAACAGAGTGAAGAGAAAGGGTTGATGCGTGCAAGAGAGAGAGAGAGAGAGAGAGAGAGAGAGAGAGAAGGCCAGGCCTCTTAGTGTGTCACGCACCTAGGCCAGCCAGTGGACAGAGGTGAACGGTGATGGAGATTTGGTTAGTGCTGCTATGCGGTGCTGGCCAGTGGATGAGATGTAGAAGAAGAATTGAAAAGAGAGTGTAAGAGAGAACAAGAGATGCGGAGAGTGATCAGGAGAGAGAGTGAGCAGGAAAGTGAGAAATTGATGATGGGGAGATCACGAGAATGGAGAACCAAGAATCTACTGTTGAAAAGAGGCGAGGGAAGGACTTAGCCGGACCAAGAATTGACGGTGAAGAGAGAGTAGAAGGATAGATTGGAGAGAAGAGAATGGAGAGGAAGGGAAAACGAGAAAGAGAGGGAGAGAGTCAGCCCAGCCTGCACCTTCCTAAAAGAGAAAAACATTCTTTTTGGAGAATAAAGAAGGGTCTTTTAAAAGAGAGATAGGGAGAGAGGGATAAGAGAGAAAAAGAGAAAAGAGAGGAGAAAGATAAGAGGAAAAGAAAGGAGAAAGATAAGGAAGATAAGAGAGAGAGAGAGAGAGAAAAGAGAGATAAGAAAGAGAGTGGGTCCACTGAAATTCTAGTCTTCCTAGAACTCTGCAAGTCTTCAATCTTGTTTTGTACTATGACTCTTCAAATTCCATCTGATTTCCATGATTCAATCTGGAGCGTCCATGCCTGAGTTGACCGATCTGCAATGCACAGGACTTAATTAGTGAAATCTAAACCGTCCATTAGCTTTAATAGTCATTTAACCACTAAATTTTACAATTCAACGGTTGGATGGCCAATTAAAGCTAAAATGAAATATTTGATGTAAAATCTTAAAATTAATGGTCTAGATGCTCTAATCAAATACTAAATTAGGGGTATTTTGACCAAAATTGAACACTTAACACACCCCCAACCAGCATTTTGCTAGTCCCTAGCAAAAGATGTGAAGAAATCAACTCAAAATTATTTTTATTTTTTTATTTTTCAAGCCATCTCTATTTTTTTTCAGAGAATTATCTTCAATAAATCTATCAACTTTAACAAACTAATAAAGATGACTAAATAATTCAAAACCCTACCAATATGCTAAAAATATTCCACTTAAGCTCAGATCTCAGAGTGAGTATATGCATATGCAGTCTACACATAGAATAATCTTTATCTCTAAATAGACTTCTAACTTTTGAACTCCATCTAAAATATGTTTTGACCTCAATCCTTATTAATGGCATACGCTCAGAAATAAAGTCTCTCAGATAGAGGGTTCAAATCATATCTCTTTTTTAATTATGTGATAAGAGTAAATGAAAACAAATTTATCTCACATATACTCATGAAGAACGGGAGTTACTAAGGAATTTACTTGTATTGATCCCTTTGGAATTGATGTCATTACCTTTGCATATTTAGAAATACCACTCTTTTAATCCTATCCATTCATTTCCTCATCAAGACTATATTCATCCTAGAATCAATAGGTCTTTAATTGGGACGAAACATAAGCTTAGGACAGGGTACCAAAGAAAGGGTATAAGGGTATTCAAAGTTTCTTCAAAAAATAAGTAGAGGTCTTCTACTAAAAGTTGACAATTCTTCTTTTCTTTGCTTTTTGATAAAGTGAATACTTTTGTTTCCATTTCTTTGCATTCTTCAAACTCTTCTTCTTTTTCTTTTCTTTTTTCTTTTCTCAGAATCTTTTCTTGTATTTCAATACTTTTGACTCACTTTGAAGATTATTTCTTTTCTTCATATCCACTTTTCTACTTTTATTGCAACTAAAAGATATTCTTTTCTTCTTTTCTAACTTATTTTTCAAAGAAAAATGGGTAATGGATAATTTATACTGGGTTAATATGGGTAAATGGTAATTTGGGTGACAAAAGAAAATGGCTTTATATTCAAGGCTCAACTTGGCTAACTAGTGGTAAAATACTTTTGGGTAGGCTTTATGTCTCTAGGTTAATAACAAGGATGGCCTAAATCATTTTCTAGGTTTCATATAATCTATCAAATTCAATGAACTTCCAGAATTTTAAAGGTAGTATTCTAATTATTCAGGTAATTAGCCAAATTTAAGAGTTTGGGATCAATTTCCTTTAAGCACGCTGAAGAAAATTTTGAACATTTATAACCTCTCAAAAAGGATGAATGGCTCTAAAACTCACTTGTGTTATAGGTCTCCACTAAATTTCTGCAGAATTTCTAAGTTATAACCACTTATCAATTTAGATTATCTATATGCAATTGCGTGTACAAATGTGATATGAGACTTTGCTTTTATGAAATACTTTAGAAAATGAGTAAAATGATGAATTAATTATATTCAATTCCATTAATAAGCTAAAGTTATCTAGATTATACTTCAGAAAATCCAATTCTCATCATGGTATAGGAAATGACCTAAAATTTTTCAATTTTTTTTTTTTTGAAAAAAACCAAGGAAAACACCTAAAAACTAAAAGAAAACTAGAATTTGCTAGAATTCTACACCCCCAAACCTGACAGAAACATTATCCTCAATGTTTAAAAAGTAGGACCTAAAATGAATATGGGTGATATAGAAAACAACAAAATACAAAATATGGTACAAAGAGATCAAATTCACTCAATCCTGATAAACAGGATCCTCCAGAGTTGTGGACTCAACTTCTGGATTCTCATAATCTAGGAAAGGCTTTAAACGTTGACCATTCACTTTAAAAGAATGACCAGTCCTAGTATTCTCAATCTCGACAGTCCCATATGGAAAAACTTCTTTTACTATGTATGGACCGGTCCATCGAGATCTAAGCTTACTTGGAAATAGGTGGAGCATAGAATTGTAAAGTATAACCTTCTGGCTTGGAGTAAAGGATTTTCTCATTATGTTCTTATCATGAAAAACTTTCATCTTTTCTTTATATATCCTATTACTCTCATAAGCTTCTTGCCTGATCTCTTCCAACTCATTAAGTTGGAGCTTGCGATGTGAGCCTGCTTTATCCATATTGAAATTGAATGTCTTTATTGCCCAATAGGCTCTATGTTCCAATTCCACAGGCAAATAACAAGCCTTACCGTATACAATACGATAGGGAGACATACCAATCGGGGTGCGATGTGCAGTCTTGTAAGCCCAGAGCGCATCAGTCAGTCTAAGAGACCAATCTTTACGATCTTGATTAACAGTCTTTTGAAGGATTTGTTTGATGGCCCGATTTGATACTTCTACTTGTCCACTTGTTTGTGGGTAATACGGTGTTGCAACTTTATGTGTAATATTATATTTTTTCATTAGTGCTTCAAATGGTTTGTTGCAAAAATGTGTACCGTTATCACTTATAATGGCTCGAGGAGTCCCAAATCTAGAAAAAATGTTTTCTTTTAAAAATTTAAGAACTATTTTGTGAGCATTATGCCTACATGGGATAGCCTCAATCCATTTTGAAACATAGTCTACGGCCAATAAGATATAAATGTAGCCAAAAGAAGGTGAAAATGAACCCATGAAATCTATACCCCAACAATCAAAAATTTCTATGATGAGAATAGGGTTTAGAGGCATCATATTCTTACGGGTTATTCCTCCTAACTTTTGACATTGCTCACATAATTTACAAAACACATGTGTGTCTTTGAACAACGATGGTGAATAAAAACCGCACTGCAAAATCTTTGCCGCTGTTTTCTGGGTAGAAAAATGTCCACCACATGCTTCTAAATGACAAAAGGAGATAACACTATGTTGTTCTAAGTCAGGGACACAGCTCCTAATGATTTGATCTGGGTAGTATTTAAACAGGTATGGATCATCCTAGAAATAATGCTTAACATTGGAAAAGAATTTTTTCTTTTCTTGTTTAATCCAATGTTCAGGAATTTTCCCCGTGACTAAATAATTTGCAATATCAGCAAACCAAGGAAGATGGGAAACATGAAAAAGTTGCTCATCAGGGAAAGTGTCTTTAATTGGCAACTCATTTAAAGGCTCTGTTAGGACTAAGCGAGACAAATGGTTAGCTACCACATTCTCTACTCCCTTTTTTATCTTTTATTTCAATGTCAAACTCTTGGAGTAGGAGAATCCATCTAATTAGTCTAGGCTTAGCATCTTTCTTAGAAAGAAGATACTTGGCGGCCGAGTGGTCAGTGAATATGACTATTTTAGATCCTACTAAGTAAGACCTGAATTTATCCAATGCGAAGACAACTGCTAAGAGTTTTTTCTCCGTAGTAGAATAATTCATTTGGGTGCTATTTAAGGTCCTACTGGCATAGTAGATGACGTATGGCTTCTTTTCTTTTCTCTATCCTAGTACAGCTCCTACAGTATAGTCACTGGCATCACACATGATTTCAAAGGGTAGACTCCAATCAAGCGGCTGAATGATAGGTGCAGTGGTCAACTTGTCTTTCAACTTTATAAATGCTTCTTGACAATCCTTAGTCCACTCAAAAGGAGTATCCTTTGTGAGGAGGTGACATAGTGGTCTAGATATTGCACTAAAATCCTTAATGAACCTCCGATAGAATCCCGCATGACCTAGGAAAGATCGAATGTCCCTAATAGATTTTGGAATGGGTAGATTGGAAATTAGATCAACTTTAGCTCTATCTACCTCTATACCTTTAGATGACACAATGTGACCTAAGACAATTCCCTTAGGAACCATGAAATGACATTTTTCCCAATTAAGCACTAGGTTCTTTTCTTTACAACGAGTTAAGACTTTTCTTAGATTTTCAAGACATGTTTCAAATGAATTACCGAAAACAGAAAAGTCGTCCATGAAAACCTCTAAAATTCTCTCCACCATATCACTGAAAATGCTTAACATGCAACGTTAAAATGTGGCAAGAGCATTACATAATCCAAATGGCATTCTTTTGTAAGCAAAAGTGCCAAAAGGACATGTAAATGTGGTCTTTTCCTGATCCTCGGGTGCAATTTCTATTTGGTTATACCCTGAATAACCATCTAAGAAACAATAGTACGGTGTCCCGCAACCCTTTCTAACATTTGATCAACGAAGGGCAAAGGAAAATGGTCCTTCCTTGTATGACATTCAACTTTCGATAGTCGATACACATACGCCAACCAGTAGTAACCCTAGTAGGGATTAATTCATTGTTGGCGTTAGTTATTACTGTCACTCCAGACTTCTTTGGAACCACCTGAGTAGGACTTACCCATTTGCTATCACTTATGGGATAGATGATTCCCACATCAAGCAACTTTAGGACTTCTGCTCTAACCACATCTTTCATATTAGGATTTAACCTTCTTTGCATTTGACGACATAGTTTAGCTTCATCCTCTAGATATATCCTATGGGTGCAGATTAAAGGGTTAATGCCCTTTATATCAGCTATGGTCCATCCTATAGCACCTTTGTGTTCTTTTAAAGTGTCTATTAATTTGTCCTCCTGAGATGTTTCTAATTGGGAGGAAATTATTACAGGAAAAGTCTCTTTGTCTCCTAAAAAGGCATATTTTAAATCTGATGGTAGAGATTTCAATTCAAGCTTAGGAGGTTCTATGAATGATGGAAGGGGAGTGGACTCCCTCAGTGGAAGGTCCTCGAAAGGATGACTGGTATTTCATTCTTCTCATTCACCACCGGTTGTGTATCTAGAACCAGAAAATTGACAGGGAAGCAAAATTGTTCTACCTGGACTAACACATCTTCTATTACCCCTCTCGGTATTTTTACGTAACGATCGCCTAGGCGGAGTGTAGTAGATGTAGGTTTCAATTCACCCAGACCTAACTGTTCGTATACCGAGTATGGTAATAAGTTTACACTAGATCCTAAATCAAGAAGAGCTTGGTTAATTTTGTAATTGCCAATAATGCAAGTAAGAGTGGGGCAACCAGGATCCTTGTACTTTGGTGGTGTATGATGTTGAAGAATAGAACTAACCTATTCAGTCAAAAATGCCTTTTTTTGGACATTTAATTTTCTCTTGATGGTGCATAAGTCTTTTAAGAATTTGGCATATGATGGGATTTGTTTTATAGCATCTAAGATCGGTATGTTGATCTTGACTTGCTTGAAAATCTCTAAAATCTCATCATTAGATGCAGACTTTGGGGCTTGGCGCAACCTTTGAGGGAATGGAGCAGGGACTGGACATGGCTCAACAGGTGAAACATGGTCCTTTTCTTTAGATATTTCTTTAGGTTTTTCTACCTTTTCAATCTTTTTAGGCTCATCTTTCTCTATTATTTTACCACTCCTAAGAATAGTAACAGCTTTAGTCTATTTCATGGTAGAGCTAGATGTTTCATCAAATGCATTAATGCTAACCGTATGCACTCCCTTAGGGTTTGCTTGAGGTTGAGCTGGGAATTTTCCTTTTTCCATATTTTGCATCATTTGACTCATCATGTTTTTTAGTTCATTCACGGCCTTTTCTAATTGAGAAATTTTCCTTTCCTGATTTTGATTAACTTGATTATCCTCTACATGCCTTTTAGGTGGGGGCAAGTAAAGTCCAGGAGAATGAGGTTGCTGAGTTTGGTATAGTGGTGGAGCAAGTAGTCCATGGTTTGGTTGTTGATGACTCTGGTATGGGCCTGGTTGTGAGACATTTGCATTAGGTCCATTTCTCCAATTGAAATTTGGATGGTTTCTCTAGTTGGGATTATATGTCTCAGAATATGGGGAGAAAGGTCTTTTATAATTATTGAGTGCATTAGCCTGATCATGAAGTACATCTTGAAATGCAGGGATGGTAGGACATTCCTGAGTAAGATGTGATGTACTTTCACAAATGCTACACACTTGTTCATTATTAGTTAAGGTTTTCATTCCCATTTCCATGGCTTCTACTTTTCTAGCTAGGGTTGCTACTTTGGCACTGATTTCATTTTTTTTCAGTCATGGCATACATGCCTCCCCTAGTAGATATGGTAGTGGGCATGGGTCTATCAGAATGTTCTACTCTTTCTGAGTCAACCCAGGTCTGTGCACTTTCAGCTAGCCATTCCAAATACTCCTTCGCCTCATCTGGTTGTTTATTCAAAAAGTTACCATTGCACATCATCTCTACAAACTGGCGCATGTCAGAATTAAGTCCTTCATAAAAGAAGCTGATAATGCGTCATGGTTCATAGCCATGATGTGGGCAAGTAAGCAATAGATCTTTGAACCTTTCCTAGCATTGGTAGAATGATTCTTTATCTTTTTGGGTGAAGTTCATTATCTTACGACGGAGTGTATTTGTTTTATGTGTAGGGAAAAACTTTTTCAAGAATTCCCTAGTCATTTCATTCCAAGTCCTTATGGAACCTGGTGGCAATGCAATAAACCACATTTTTGCTTTTTCCTTTAAAGTGAAAGGAAATAGCTTAAGCTTTGACAAAGATCTAGACCTATATTTTGGGTTCTTTGGGTACTACATACCTCATCAAATTCTTTAAGGTGCAAATAAGGACTCTCACTATCTAGCCCATGAAATTTG
Source organism: Warburgia ugandensis (assembly GCA_035236585.1). NCBI lineage: Eukaryota > Viridiplantae > Streptophyta > Magnoliopsida > Canellales > Canellaceae > Warburgia > Warburgia ugandensis. The sequence continues at coordinate 10,297,128 of CP141130.1, forward strand.
GGAAGTAATTGAATTACTCCCGTTTTTAATTCTAACGCACCAGCATTTTGAGACAGAATGACACAAGAAGGTGTACTAGTGTGTGTAGGTTGAAGGTAGTCTCTTAAGGTTCGTCCATGAGGATTCTGATAAACATCATTTTCTCCATGGTCACTCTGTTGGTCCCATTCCCTATTTTCATTCCTTCTCCAATTTCTTTGTTGATGATTATTCCTCCTTGGTGGAGGTTGATATTCATCATCAATTAGAGGTGGTGGGTCCTCATTCATGATGAGTGGAGCTTGATCACCTCTAACACTACCATGGGGTGAGTTACCCCTTGATCGTTGATCAGCCACTGTTGGTCTGTCTTTTTGGTCGTACGAGACTAACCTACCGGTTTCGTCGCGTATCCAAAAGGGCATACAATGAAAGATCTTTTTGGTTTTTTATTTTTTTATTTTTTCCTATCCTAAATGATGCAACCTAAATGCCTAATATGATGCACAAAATAGGACACAATCAAGCAATCCCCTAAGGCTAGCAAGCATAGATATTTTGATTTTCTTGATTTTCTGTGGGGACAACGCTTTTAATTAGCCTACTCTAACGCTCCTACTCTCTTTAAGAGTTGACTACTGCTTACCAGTTAGGTTCTAACCAAAGTGGTTAATACAACCCTCGTGTAGGGAGGCGTTTAGACCTCAACAAACGTCGACAGGAGGTAGGGGAAGAGCGAGGCTCTATTAGACAACCCCAATAACCACGGTGATCAAAAGCAACCAGAGTAACAGTAATTCATGTCCTATTAAGAGGGTCCTACGAGCATGTGATAACCCTATAGGTCTCTTCTGATTGATTTTAAATTAATGTGAAAGGAGAGGTTGCGCACTTGAGATGATTATCCTAGGTGGGCCAAGGAGTGGTGATGAAATCCACCCTTGATCTTGTGGGGTAGGGTGCCCTTACTAATTAAATTTCACACACCATGGCAATTCGATCAACATATAATCCACCTTAAAGCGCTAGACGTGTCCTAAAATGCAATTAAAAGCAATAAACTAATGCAAAACCCTAAGATGCCACAATTATAACATATGCTTTCTATATGCAATTAAGTACTAAACAATGCAAATTATTTTAAATGCAAACCATAATCTAGAAAATAAATGAGTGAGAAGACTTACAGTGAGGTTTCTGATGAAGATCAAGTGTGGGTCACCTTGTCCCACACTTGCCCTGTATTATTACAACCCTTTAAAATTGAAATTGAAAATGCAAATTACAAGGGGCCTCACTACAAGATTCACTCAAAAATAAAATTTCTAATCTAGGAAAGCAAGAAGAATCTATCAATTGATGAAGCTCCACTCCAATTTTCTGAAAAGAAAAATAACAATTAGTACCAAATTCAGGAAATAAAGTGATTATGTACTAAAAATGCCTAAAGATGCACCTAAGAATGCCTAAAATGCAATTCCTAATTTTTTGTATTTTTTTGGATTTTTTGGATTTTTTAAAAAAAAATTTGGATTTTTTTTTATTTTTAATTAAATTTTATAAAAACTCCATTTCAAGTCCCCGGCAACGGCGCCAAAAACTTGTTGATTGTTTAACCGCAAGTGCACGGGCTATTGTAGTATAGCTGTGCAAATACGGGTCGATCCCACGAGGACTTGATTTAAAATTATGGAGTTTTCAATAAAATTCAATTAATAAAAGAATATAAACTCACAAAAAAATAAAATCCAGATTTATTCAATTGTTCCAATGTTCACAAATATTTATTCCAAGGAGAATAAAAAAATAAAATGCGTCCTGGATAAGCTTGTCCTTGGATTGCACTGTCTCTGGATTAGTCTATCCTTAAATAGTCTGTCCTGGATTGCACTATCCCTGAATAGTCAGAATGAAGATAAGTTAAAACCAGAATAGCACAAGGACACAGTTGTAATTAAACAGGGGACCCAATTGGTATTTCTGAAATCTGCTAGGGGACACAGATGGAATTCCTGAAATAGGACAGAATTGTAATTTCTGAGATTTGCAGGTGCAGATTTGTAATTTCTTCAGGGTTCTGGTTTTTTACGAAAAAAACCAGAAAACACGTTTTGGGAGAAATCTGGAAGAGGGAGAAGAATAGAGGAAGGAGGAGAAGAGGAAAGGGAGAGAAGAAAGATGGGGAGAAAACCGGAGTTGGGTTTTCTCTCCCAGGCGTCCGGTGAAGAGAAGAGGAACCGCCGGAGAAGGAGGAAGAAGAAGAAGAGGAGGGAAAGAGGAAACCCGATGGCCGGCTGGACTGGAGAAAAACGAGGATGAGATGAGGAAGAAGATGGGAGAAAAACCCAATTCGGGTTTTCTCTCCCTGAGCCGTGCGATCGGGACTGGGCAGAAGTGACCGGAGAACCAGAGAAAGGAAATTCAGTTCAGGTTTCAATCCCTGGACCGGTGAAGAGGATGCTTGGCTACTGCTGGGCCCGTGGAACAGTGGAAGATGGGAGGAGAATAGAAGGCAGAGGGAGGTGAGCAAGCTGGAAGGAAAAGAACTGGAACAGAGTGAAGAGAAAGGGTTGATGCGTGCAAGAGAGAGAGAGAGAGAGAGAGAGAGAGAGAGAGAGAGAGAGAGAGAGAGAGAGAGAGAGAGAGAGAGAGAGAGAGAGAGAGAGAGAGAAGGCTAGGCCTCTTGGTGTGTCACGCACCTAGGCCAGCCAGTGGACAGAGGTGAACGGTGATGGAGATCTGGTCAGTGCTGCTATGCGGGGCTGGCCAGTGGATGAGATGTAGAAGAAGAATTGAAAAAAGAGTGTAAGAGAGAACAAGAGATGCGGAAAGTGATCAGGAGAGAGAGTGAGCAGGAAAGTGAGAAATTGATGATGGGGAGATCACGAGAATGGAGAACCAAGAATCTACTGTTGAAAAGAGGCGAGGGAAGGACTTAGCCGGACCAAGAATTGACGGTGAAGAGAGAGTAGAAGGATAGATTGGAGAGAAGAGAATGGAGAGGAAGGGAAAACGAGAAAGAGAGGGAGAGAGTCAGCCCAGCCTGCACCTTCCTAAAAGAGAAAAACATTCTTTTTGGAGAATAAAGAAGGGTCTTTTAAAAGAGAGATAGGGAGAGAGGGATAAGAGAGAAAAAGAGAAAAGAGAGGAGAAAGATAAGAGGAAAAGAAAGGAGAAAGATAAGGAAGATAAGAGAGAGAGAGAGAGAGAGAGAGAGAGAGATAAGAAAGAGAGTGGGTCCACTGAAATTCTAGTCTTCCTAGAACTCTGCAAGTCTTCAATCTTGTTTTGTACTATGACTCTTCAAATTCCATCTGATTTCCATGATTCAATCTGGAGCGTCCATGCCTGAGTTGACCGATCTGCAATGCACAGGACTTAATTAGTGAAATCTAAACCGTCCATTAGCTTTAATAGTCATTTAACCACTAAATTTTACAATTCAACGGTTGGATGGCCAATTAAAGCTAAAATGAAATATTTGATGTAAAATCTTAAAATTAATGGTCTAGATGCTCTAATCAAATACTAAATTAGGGGTATTTTGACCAAAATTGAACACTTAACAGGATGTCCTGGCGCTCATGCTGTATCATCTCAATGCGAGTGTTAACATTGCCAACCAAAGATGATTCCAGCATTTCAGGTCATATTTAAGATTCTTACGCTTTTCACCAAGTCTGAAACCCCGCAAATCCCTGAATGTTTTCAGACAAAGCTTAGTCCACAATCAAACCAAAAGACTCACGACGTTTCCACATATGATGGGTTTTCAAGAAAAAAGCACAGTAATCAGAGACAATACGAGGAAAATGGCTGATAGGAGACTTCGGCATGACATCCTTCAGAGATCATTGATTAAAGCACTATCAAGTCCTTCAAGAATATGGTTTGGATTTCACCACAATTCGACCAAGTAAAGGCCGGGCCAGGGAATGGATGGTCAATACACTAGAGGCCCTCACAAAGGGGTATAAGATGAAGGTTACTCAGGAAGTCACCTAGCCATTGCTCAGACGGAGATAAAATAGAATTAAAATTCCCGATCAAGCATAAAGCTAGGCTCGAGTCAAAAAGGAGTTACAAAGTTCTTGCCATAAGAGCTAGCAAGAATTATGATCAGGACAAGCATAGATGCAAACAAACTGACAAAAGAAAGGCTGACCATTTCTCCATGAAGTCTTAAAAGCAATATTATGACTGTTAAAATTAATTTCAGTAACAATCACCAAGGAGTCGCCTCCAAGAATCGTTTAAGGCTCCAGAAAGGCCAATATATGGAAAAAAAATCCGCTTATTAAAAGCCTTAGATTGCACCTTATTGAGATAAGGATCCCTTGGATTGAAAGGCTGACCATTTCTCCATGAAGTCTTAAAAGCAATATTATGACTGTTAAAATTAATTTCAGTAACAATCACCAAGGAGTCGCCTCCAAGAATCGTTTAAGGCTCCAGAAAGGCCAATATATGAAAAAAAAATCCGCTTATTAAAAGCCTTAGATTGCACCTTATTGAGATAAGGATCCCTTGGATTGAAAGGCTGACCATTTCTCCATGAAGTCTTAAAAGCAATATTATGACTGTTAAAATTAATTTCAGTAACAATCACCAAGGAGTCGCCTCCAAGAATCGTTTAAGGCTCCAGAAAGGCCAATATATGGAAAAAAAATCCGCTTATTAAAAGCCTTAGATTGCACCTTATTGAGATAAGGATCCCTTGGATTGAAAGGCTGACCATTTCTCCATGAAGTCTTAAAAGCAATATTATGACTATTAAAATTAATTTTAGTAACAATCACCAAGGAGTCGCTTCAAAGAATCATTAAGGCCCCAGAAAGGCCAATGTATGGGGAAAAAATCCGCTTATTAAACGCCTTAGATTGCACCTTATTGAGATAAGAATCCCTTGGATTCGGAATCTTAGTTTCCGAATTCGAAATAATGAAAATACTCGGTTTGAGTACCTTAATGAAATTACTTGCCGCCAACGGGCCTAGAATTCCATCCAAGAACTTTCATAATAAAAGGAGAGAAATATGGGTCATACCTTTAGCCAAGAACGGATAGCTGGAGCATTTTTTAGCATATTCAGCTTTGGTTCCAAGTGCACTCAGGGAGAGAGCATGCTTCTTTCCTGAGAAAGAAGTGATATTGTGACGTTCAATATCATTAGGGTGCTTCACCGTTTCAGTTAACGACTTGTCATGATAAGCTTGGATTTAGAGCCATTTCAACTTTCTCCATTTAGGAGGAATGAATAAATAAGGGCAGCACCGGTGCACAAAGCTCCCATGCATGCGGGGTCTGGAGAAGGAATGGACCACAAGTGTAGTTGAAATGAGGACATTGAGATGGATGAGTGGCAAGACAAGGATGGATACAATTAGAAAAGAGCATTAAAGGAAACTTATGAGTAGCACCAATAGCTAACAAGATGATGGAGGGTAGACTTAAATAATTTAGACATGTTCAATACATGTTGAAAATGGCAGCAATTAAAAGTGTGAGTCGATCCAAGTTGAGGGCTCTAAAAGGGCATGAGGAAAGCCCACAAGAGTATAGATAGAAGTGGTGAAAAAGGATTTAACAAATTAGGAGAATGGAGGAACAAGATTCATGTATCTGATCCTAATTGGGATAAGGATTATATGATAATAATGATGATGATTTTGAGCCATCTTTTGTAGTAGTATTCAGAGAGGACACATCGTTATCCGACTAGAGATGCCAATTACGAGTGGCTTAGGATTCTGATTGAAAGAAACACCCATATCATGATCCTTGTGAGGCGGCGGGAAGTCCATAACATGGGTAGGAGTACTAGCCTTTGGCTGAGAAGGAGAGTCCGGACGTAAATATCGGTCCCATTCATCCTTCGTGAAATCAGCTGACATACGGAAAATGGGAATTGATCTCGGCGGTCTCAGAGGATCACGTTCATGAGGAGACGAGTGTCGGAAGAGTTTGCCCTATTTAGAACTTGGCAAGGAGCTCGAACAAGGTTATGACTAGCACCATACGTGGAACTATTACCAAATGGCATGCCAGCGGGAAAACCAAATGACAGAGGTCGGTTGGCATTCATGCGTCTCCTTCATTGATTGTAGAGCCAGTGAGAGAGAGAGGAAGGTAGAAGAAAGGTGGGGAAGACATTCTTGTCTTGGATTTCTGAATCGTCTAAATAAAGAGCTTCGACCTGCAAAATTCGAAGCACCAAACATACATACTTCTTCGTATCTGGTTTTCTCGAGTAAGTGCAAGTGATGCTTTGAGTTTCCAAATCATGCGAGCTGAGGAAGCCGAAGTGGCTTTCCCAGTAATCGAATAGAAATTCTTCATGAGAAACGAGGACGGGTGATTAGAAGGGTGACGTCGAACTTGGTGCGCTTTCGAATGATTGGTAGTAGTTGTTTGCTAGATGAACCCAACTTTATAACATTCAGATAAGCCTCCAGCCAAGGCTATGACGCTTCGGGTTTCTCCTCCTTAGAGTCGACCTCGATGTCAGTAACGTGATTTCTCATGGCCAAATCCTTACATGCAGATGTAGGTTCAACAATTCCTTCTGAACTGTTATCAAAAGATCCCTTTGGATCAGGGTCCACCTGATCATGGTTAAAGTAAACCGAGTAGCAAGCTTCAAGGGCCGAATAAGGAATTAGCCATTTCCACAAAACTAGTTGGCCAAGCACAATCAGAGGTCTGCCCACCTGATAGTTCTTTAAATTTTTTCTTGGAAACTGAGATAAAATCATCCAAACGATCGGATGGTTGCGAATTTCTCAACTCAGACATCTCATCATCAACCACGAAAGGTGTAGAACTCACAGAAGCATCTAAAGTGTTCGACCTTGACACGTTTAAAGAACAGAAGTGACAGACACGGTGTGACCCGCAAAAGGGACATCGCTCGGGCATATTATCGTATTCGATATCTTGAACAAATCGATGGCCATTATCTGAGACAGAAATACTTGTTTTCAGGCATAATTTAGCATGGTGTGCATTCGCAGACTGAATAGACCTGTGCGTAGCGATGTTTTGGGTCCAAGAATCCAAACAAATTGAAATACCCAACTAAGATGCAATGGAAAAGTAATATCTTATCACACCAATATTCCAAAGGTAGAAAAGGATGTTTAATCCAAACCGGAACCATCTTATATGTCGTTGAAGGAACAAAATTCCTTTACTCTGGACAGAGTTCAATTAAAAATTAATCACAAGACCAGAATCTGTTAGATAGAATTCAAACATAATCTTGATGTTTTTCAAGAAGAATGGTGAAGAAACTGAAATGGAGAACAAGCATCTTAAAATTAACACCTTTCCCATGTTTCACAAGACTCGAACACACCTTAGAAGGTGAAGGTTGGCCATGAGAAACCATACCAATCAAGCCCTTTTTGAAGCAAGAAAGATATTCCTCAACATCAACTGAATTAAGAGAAACAAACTCCTTACAATCCGACTAATCCACAACTTAGTACATTTAAGTTGGATTATTTCATAGTTCCACGAATTCCAAATCCATCCTTGGTCCAAAGAAGATGTCCTCAAAGCTTCCACGTAAGAAGTTTCAGAGGAGAGAGCTTTCTCTCGGTCATCAGTTTAGGGTTCCATGGAACTACTCTTAAAGTTAGAACCCTTCAGATTTGGTTCATTACTTCGTATATCATAGTTAATTGATATAACGTTAGGCTAAACAGAAGTTAGTATCCTTTCTTTGTCTTCTTGTCTTCTTCGTTTTCCTTGAAATCCTCCTTTCCTTAAACAAGGTATACAAGACCGTTGCTGATCACATATTTTACTGCAATGATTGTCCTCCACTGTGTGCTAGGTGGCTTCTCCACTGTGTGCTAGGTGGCTCCTTTTACATTATCTGATTTTCATTTTGGGAATCTTGTTAACGTGTCAAGTTTTTATTAATCATTTTAATTAAATTAATATTTCCGACAGTATGTTGGTGATCCTTAGAATCTAATTATCCAAAAGATTTGCATGATCTTTCTATGGTGTAGCATATATTAGCATCATAACCAATTCCAAACAATGAGGCCAGAGTTTAATCTTTACTTCAATTTTCAGTAATCCGGATATAAGTACCAAGATGGGTATTGACAACCAAATTTAGTTAAGTTACACTGGGAACAAGCAAGCATAGCTGCGTTTCAGAAAAAAAGGGGAAAACAAGCTAGCATAGCCAGTTATTCTTTCCTAAATAAGCTGTTGGCATTCCAAGTTGGTAGACGACTGAGCGTCCAAAGAATGCTAAACAGCCATTTATATTAGCATAGTTCTGACCAGATCATGAAAGGAGTTAGCCATGGATAATTACCTTATCCCATTAGCAGTGAGGATAATGGGTTCGTGGTTCGTTGTCACTGTTACAAACAGCTGCTATAAATTTAAGAGTGTGCTTGACCCACGAAAATAATCGCCAATTAAGTAGAAATAAATGACAGACTCGATCCTGTTCTGGAGCCACTGAAAATAATTCTCTTTGTATTTGTATTGTGATCCAAGGACAGAATATTCATGGATTGTGATCCAAGGACAAAATATTAATGTCCTTTGAGCTGTTATCAACTGGTGGCCATGTTATTTGAGGTGAAGGGTCCATTGATACTGTCAGGTCTCTCTAGCTTCACAGTGTCTCTTTGGACCCAAGGTTCAGAGTAAATGAGAACCTCCTTCACAAGAATAAATGGCATGAATACCACCTTGTCCTGATAATAGACACCTCTCACTTCATTAAACAGCTTTTGGAAATTTTAACACTGGTTAGCAACAAGTTAAAAGAGTAGATGATTAAGGAATAAATTAAATTAAATAAACAAAACGGCATACAGTATAAGAAAGAAAACACCAGAAGAAGGATGTACATGAAGCTCCTCGTGACCGACTGGTGTAGTCTGTTTGCGTTTAATAAATTCAAGGACTTAGTTCTCTCGTGAGGGGTTCGTCGTAATATAAAAAGCCTAAACTTGTGGTATATATACCAGTGCATTTCACGTGTAGGCCAAACTTATGATATAGAAATCTAGGAGACTGGACGCAGGCATTAGAAAACTGATGGCAGAAAGAATCAAGTTTTCTTGAAGTTTGAAACGTCTAGGATGGAGGCAAGACATGCCACGTCAAGAAAAGGTCACTGGCTAACCTCAACCAAAGCCAAGGCCAATTGGCCGTGCATGCATGTTAGAGGAGACAGCAATGATATGCTAAAATCCTCATGGTCCCTTCTTAAATGGCATTTCCAATCCTTACAACGCATATGCTCCTTTTTTTATGAGCATATTATACATGACGGATGTGCGCTTTTCCTTTAAAAAAAATATGAGAGGCAATAAATGAAGTGGAGCCTACCTCTTCCATGATCACAAGCCATTGAGTGCCATGCATCATTTTTCTCTTTCCTGGGAAAAGCGTTTCATCGGTCCAGTCTTTGATGACCAGTGTCTTGCTATTTCCCAGCCATTTGCTAGTAAATTTATTTCTCGCGTCTACTTGCATTAGTTATGTGAAGGGAGCCTCGGCGTAACAGTAAGTTGTAGTCGCGTGACTTTGAGGTAAAGCTGCTCATTATATACTCTTGTTGTCCGCCCTTTTCTCAAAACTCCGCATAGATAAGAGTCGCGTGCACTAGGACTGTCCTTTTTTATTTGTAATAGTTATGTAGGAACTACACCACAATACAAAAGAAGTCTGGTCCAGAGTCTTGTATAACTGCTGATGATATGAGATAATGCTATCGTAGCATATAAAGGATGATATGCATGCAAACCGCAGTTACATGAACATTGTTTTCTTTTTCTCTTCCCCTTAACGGATGAACTTTACAAAGTATAAACTGATCCAGACTATTCATCCTAAGAGAACCGCATTACCATTGCCAAGAACAGATTGTTAGACTCAAATCAGTCATTTCATCACAAACGAATGGTTTAGAAGGCACACTATCGAGATTCAATGAATAAAAGACCAATGGCTAGACAATCTAGATCGTCAATTGGAGGATAATTAGGGAATGACCTACATATGATAGAACCCAAGACATAAGAGTACATGATTCAGATCACCATATACACGATGTAGCTATGATCTTCTCCATGACTTTTTACAATATAGATCCTAATGAAAAAGTTACCAAAGATGGTCGGATTCAGGCACCTTCTTAACAGTCAATTTTTAGGCCTCGCATCTGCAACATGAACATATATAACATACGCTGTGATGTCAAAGCCACTTGTAAAATGCAAGGTAAGACTGCATAGTATTAACCCTTATGGTCTGCCGTTTTCCCGGATCCTGCATATGCAGGAGCTGTGTGTGCACTGCAGCTGCCCGTTAGTAGATGTCAAAGCCAATCACCTATTTATTTCTTTTAACTTTCACCTTGATCAAATAATCCTAGCATCTTGATCTCAAGAAAAACTATGTTATTTCCACTTAATCTGATGGATGAGATGTCCATATCCCTGTTGGTGCCTGAGCATTTCGATCCTAAGGAGTCCAAGTCATGATAATCTTTTGCAAACGAAGAAGGGGAAGAACAGTCACGTGAATGACATATTTAAAAACATTACCAAAGACTAGTTGGAACATCACTGTTTATGAAGCAGGCGAATCAAATCACAGATGGTATGATTGAGGTTCATGCGTGAACATGTAACTCTTCCATTATTAAGCCTTTCCCAGCCTCTATTCATGATGATTATGCTGCCCCAAGAGCCACAGATCTTCTTTTGTCTGCGTTCAAACCGTTTCTTTTATCCCCCTTATAACCAAATAAGTACCAATTTGTTTATAGTCTAAATCTCATCCCCACTATCATTTTGATAATAATTAGTCTGTCCTTATCGGGCACCAATACGGACCCATCTAATCGTCTACGGCAATTCCATTCTCACCCAATTAATCATTTATGTATGTTTTCCTTTTTTGATAGTTACACATAATACACGCACTAACAACCTCGAACCCCACCGACTCTTTATGCTACAGGGCCTTAACTCTTAATCCCCAAGTGACGAAGGGCATTCAGCTTGTGTGCCAAAGGAGGAATTCAATTACTGAGCTAATAAATCAGGAACTGTGGGTGGTGAAATTGAAAAAACTGGTTCATATACCCAGTCACAGTATATAGCTACGAACATTCCTCTATAAGAGAGAATCTCAACTAGTGGATCAATTTTGAGTTAGTTATAATGTAGAAGCTAAGCTTATTGATTAGTACAGCAGAAACAGTCCAAGGAAATCAGAGAATTTAATGGTTACTTTTATCAATTTGCAAATAGTTGATTTGATCAAAATTATAGAAATTTGCAGACATTACGTAACCAAGGTTGAAAGCTTATAATGTTGCAATTTATATTCGTACCGTAGTACACAAACAGATACAAACTAAAAAGAGAGAAAGATAAGAGTTCACATCCATGGTTTCTGCGCTGTAAAACCAGAAGGATTTGTTACATACACCTCAAACTACAAGTGGGGCTCAAATGTTCCACAAAAGGTGCATACAGTTGAATACTTTTTTTCTAACACACCCTTGCATAGTCTCAAACCCTGGTTACCCAAGTGAAGACTCCTTGTGCCATTGCGCCAAGAGGCTTTGATAAGGGCAGTCCGATGCACAAAGCTCCCATGTATGCGAAGTGTGGGGAAGGGGCAGACCACAAGGGTCAATAGTAGGTAGCCTTACCTTGCATTTTGCAAGAGGCTGTTTTCCACACCTTAAACCCATGACCTCAAGGTGACACAACTACAATTCTATTGTTGCACCAAGGCTACCCTTTGCCAAGAGGCTTTGGTGCAAATGCAAAATGATTTCATGTGCGAAACAAGTCACTTATCAAAACTTACATGCACACTGCTTAGTAAATCAATTCAAACAGAATACAAAGCATATGATATCTATTAGGCTTTGATGCTAATTGTAAAACAAGTTTATTTCATATTGCAAAGATTTAAAAATAAATAAGTTTTACAATTATTATCAAAGCCTATTATAAATCGTATTTTTATATTCTATTTGAATCAATTTAATTGAGATTTTGAAACCATTGCATAGTGTGTATATAAATTTAGACATGTGTTGTGATACATGAATAACTTTAATTTTTTGAATTTTAATATAAAAATTTAAGAGTATTATATAAAAAATTATAAGATTTTCAAATAACAAGTGTTACTTGATCTACGTTGTTTTGATAGGAATTTCAATTTTAGAAAGTTGCTCTATCCATGGAGTGTGATTTCATTGATTTATGAATTATACTTACAAGTTTGTTTTGAACCTTTAATATGTGATACAGTTCTTCAAAAAAATTCAACATCATAAATTTGTTAATTCTTAAGGTCATTTGAAATTTTTATAATTTTTGAAAAATAAATTCATTAAAAAAATCATTTTGGACCAGATTTAGGATTTTAATTTTACAATGAAATCAAAATTCTAAATCATGGTTTTGTTTTTGGATATGTTTAAAAGTACTTCGCCAAGTTTCATCAATTTTTTTTTTTCAATTTTGAGAGAAATTTAAAACCCCAGTTTTAGGAGTAGAAAAGTGAGTTTCAAGTTTTCCATGTTCTTGACTTGGTATCTTTATATGAAAGTTTAAGTATGTATATCTATTATGATTGTAAACAAAACACATTCTGATTTATGAAGTAAATTAGATTTACTTGTATTGCTCAAAATTCATAGTTTTCATAAATCCTTCATATACATACACATAAACTCTCTTATTCTACAGTAGTGGGTCTTTTTCTATGTTGAATAATCATATATTTAATCATGCTTGACTATTCTCTTATATACAAGTATCATATACTTTAATATTTATGTATAAACAACAGATCATTATTATATTGCTTAACAGAGCAGGAGATTGAAGAAAAAGATTATCGACATGCATATTTTTCTTGTGAAAAATAATATATTATTGTAATTTTTTGTAGGATACTGTTGAGAACATAGGACTAGTACAAGGATGTCATTGTAGTTTTGAATCTAATATAGAATTTTGGGAGAAACCTTTCAGACAAGTTTTAAATTTCAAAAGCATGTTTCTACAAAATTTGATTGAAGCCCATTGTGATCTTGTAACCCAAGTAGGCTTTAAGTTTCTATATGCTATACTTGGTATTTTTGCATGAAAATTTAAAGTTTATTTTATTCTAATTATAAACAAAACTCATATTTGAAATAAACTTGATTTACTTGAAATTCATTGTTTTAGTAAAATCTTTGAATACATACACATGAATCCGCTTATTCTATGATAGTTGTTATTTTCTTATAAAAAATACATCTTTAAATTAGATATAATAAATGAAATGTATGTCAAATAACGTAAAGAGTTATGCTTAGATAATGATAAAGATCTAGTTTTAGATTAAGAAAATTCATATGTGAACTTAAGCAAGTTTCCTACATATGGTTCTTCATTTAATTTCAAAGAGAATATTATGGATTACTGGGTGTACCTTATAAATAATGGGAGCATATTTATTTTATATATGGATGACATAGTGCTAGCGTGATAATTCTATTGTAGTGTTCTTCTCTAAGAATAACAAAAGTGAGAGTCAAAATAAGTATATCAAAGTAAAGTACTCAAAGGTATAAGAGAATATATATATATATATATATATAATCACTAAGTAATATGAAGCACAACATAATAGAGCTAATGATATCAAATCTCATGGTACAAGAACATACGGCTATTGTTTGTTTGTATATTTGCAATATTATAATTATATGATGATTCTGTAAGTAAATCATTTTATCATTTTATGCATTTATAATGCAAAGAGAATAACATATTGTCAATTGTGACAAACAAGGCTATATTCAAAATATGAGCATTTATTGGCTTATTGTAAAAAATATGTCATATAAAGTAATCAAATAAAGATAAATAATTACACAATAATGCATGATAGGAAATACTAGTCTAATAGACTAACTATCACTATGATTCATGCAATGAATATATTTTGTTAATTAAGGTTTTGTAACAAGGTAGTTCCATTTTAAATATATGATTATAGATTTGTTAACTCTTATTATTTAAATATTTTCAAAAGAAACCTTTTTGCATTAATATGAGATAACCGAGAGAATGTTAGATTTTTTAAATCAAACCTCATAATATGCCCATATAATCACACCACATTTTTAATTAAAAAATTAAAATAATAATGAGATAATCAAGTGAAGTAGTATATTCCTATTGGTTCTAGTTATAATGGTAATGTCACAAGGGAGATTTTTTGCTAAAGTTTCTCAAAGTCTTCGTTAAGATTTGCTAAAAGGTTAAAAGATTAGATATTTAAATTCATGATCAGAAGTAAGTGATTTATTTCATATTTTAAAGATATAATGAAACAATCAAGTTTTACAAGGACCACATATCTTCACCATCGGATGATCCTTAACTGCTATTATTCTGGAGTAGAGTATAAAACAAGCGTATTACAACTTAAAGGAACAAAGGCTAAGATCATCCAAGTGACAGATTGTCTGGCTATATGGCAAAAAATGAACTGTGTGTGAGGCACCAACCCTCTAGACTTCCAGATACAATAGATTAGAGTAGCGGCTTAGAAATGTACCCGCGCGTAGACAGCAAATAATTTTCCAGAGGCAGACAAGAATCTCCGTCAGCCTGCTTTACAGCCAACCCTCATGAGATTGAATGACTTGGACGTTACATTTTTCGTTATTTTTTAATGAAGAAAAGCCCGAACAACGTGGGCCCAGCATACCAAGCGATGCCAACAGTCCACCACACTCCCTGCTTCCTTCTTCTTTACAATGGTGTGGTAGCAAGGGCCTTTCCACTCTCCATGTGCTACCATCAAATCCTAAATCTCACTTTATATATCTCCAAATGATCACAATAGTATGCAGACAACCCTTTTTCTCCCTGTTTCCTTGCAGCCCTGAAAGAGTGAAAATCCATCTTAAATACTCAAAAACGAGTCGACGTTCATCTCTGGATTTATGCCATTTTGTGTATTCCTAGCTAGATAGAGCTTGAGTTTAAGAGAACTTACATTGAAATCAAAATGGTTTTTTAGCATTTGAGGCTCTGGTTTCTCTCTCCAACATCTTTGGTGGAGCTCATTTGGTCCGAAAGACATTTATCTCATTTAATTGTCAGAGATTCCGGGTTAAACCACTTGCTTTCATGTGGGTATCTTAGATTTGAGGGTCAAGAAGTTTGCAAGGACAGTTCATACAGTTTGGGTTACCCAGGATCTAGGAGTCCAAGAGCTATTCTGGGTTTTTATGATTAAGTTCATTGAGAAACCGGAACTTTCATGGGATGCAAAAATCTCATCTGGGTATCTCATAGTTAGCTCCCTCGGGACAGCTGCTGCATCTTTCCTTGTCACACCGGTTTTCAAGGATCTCCACATTGGTTTTTAAGAAAATGTTGGCAGGAAATGGACTTTTGTACCCAATTCTTGGATTTGCATCTTGTGTTGCCTTCATTTATATGTCTTTCGGAGATTTGAGATTCCGTGTTCAAGAGTCTAAGATGGGTTTTGTGAAGAGGAATGGAACGCAGTTCTTTGTGGATGGGAAGGCTTTATATGTGAATGGGTGGAATTCTTATTGGTTGATGGATCAGGCAGTGGAGGAATATAGCAAGCCAAGGGTCACGGCAATGCTCCAGGCTGGTGCAAAGATGGGTCTCACTGTTTGTAGAACTTGGGCATTTAATGATGGAGCCTACAATGCTCTTCAAATCTCGCCTGGTCGGTTTAATGAGCGTGTTTTTAAGGTATCAAATATGAACTTATTTTCATTTTCGTATAGGAAATATGTTATGTTTTTCCCTTAGGACAGCTTGAAATGCTTTGAATCTTGAACGAGATTTGGAATTTGCCGATCTCGGGGCTTGACAGAGACAAAAGATTAGATGTCAGTAACTTATCTTGGGTACTCAGCCGATCAGTTTCACTAAGAAAGTGAATATTCGTCATATTTTCTGCTTTGTCTGATTCTTGATCATAATTTGTGAAAGAAATCAAATGACCTTTCCTCTGGTTGTGATGTTATTTCTAAAATATGGGATCGAGTTTGTTGCACAAGACGACAGAAAAAACGTTTGCTGAATTCATTTGAAAAATCGGAGATAATTGTGTAGATTTTGACATGGAAGACAGCCAAACAAAAGCGGGGATGACCCTAGTTTCTTTGATACATTTATTTACCTACTTCTCTTGGTATGTTTTAGCAGTACAGACTGAATGCTTTATCAATCCACCTATTACTTATCATGATTATGCCTTTTTCTATTTAGATTGTCTTCCTTTCCCTTCAGAACTTAACTGTTCTATAAACGCATTCCTTATGTTTCACAAGAAAAAGGTCTAATTGTAAGTTAATGTCAAACATGAAGTTCACTAGGAAGAAACACTCGCTTTTTCAGATACAGAAGAAATTGAAGATCACAAAGCTGAGTATTCTTCTTGATAATTTCTGGTTTTCCTTTTCAATTTTTGTTAAGTGAGTACCATTTGTAAATAGTATCAAACCACAAAGTAAAATATTGCATGCTTCCTTTTTGTGACTGTAATATAATGCTGTAACTTACATGAAATTATCTTAGATAAACCTATCAAACTTGGGTGATCGAGGTCTCGAACAATTCCAGGATTTCATCTTCATTCAATTTATCTATTCACCTCAACCATGACTAGATGCAGTATCTTTCCTTCCTTTTGTCTCTCTGTTTTTCATTCTTGATAATGAGAATGGCAGGCACTGGATCAAGCCATTGCAGAAGCACAACGGCATGGCATCAGGCTGCTTCTTAGCTTAGTCAATAACTTGCAACCATTTGGGGGGAAGACTCAGTATGTTAAATGGGCATGGGAAGAGGGTGTTGGTTTGAGCTCTTCTAATGATTCATTCTTCTTTGATCCATCAATTCGTACTTATTTCAAGACTTACCTGAAGGTATATTCTATATCATGATCTGAGTTATACATTCCTCAACATGGCATGTGTATTATTCTAGTTTGGATTAGCTTTCTCTTTTACAGACTGGAGCTATTTATTTTGCAGAGTGGAAATAAGATTTTTTTATGATTATTTAAATGTTAAAGTCTGAGCTGATTTGAATGGAGGAATTAACACACCATACAAATTTAAGTTGCTTTATTGATCACGTTGAGCACTTCATGGGTTGGAAACTGTTGGGATTAACTTGTAATTTTGAGTATGCAAACATGCCTGCACCTTCGTCAGAGAGACCAGATAAGCCATGTGAAAGAATGCAGAAGGTATAAGATACTTATGTTGTGGAATAACGTGTTTCATTTATTTTCTCTATAGAGATAGAAATATGTTTCCCAAAATTTCACATCATGATCAGCATAACATGATGGGAGAAGTGTTCAATAAATTTTCTCTGTCCAAGGTGGAGCAGGTGGTTCATTGGTTTTATGCTTTCTTCTATACTTTATCTATGTAAAATTTGTGACGAACATCAAGTATCTCCAAGTCTGGTTGATGATTATTTGGAGTTGCTTTTGCTGATGAAGACAGGCAAAATTCAGCAGCTTGTATTGGTTATAAAAGTTCTTCATTGTTTCAGATACTTGAAAGCAGAAATCATTGTTCGGTTGTGCATGTTTAATTGATCTGGACTTGGTACTCGTAATAGCTGAAATAGCAAGTAACAGGATTGCTATCTGGCCTTTCATTAACTTGAATGTGTTTCTTTTGCAGACCATTTTAACAAGAAAAAACACTATCACTGGGATTGAATATAGAGATGATCCTACCATTTTCGCATGGGAGTTGATGAATGAACCCCGTTGTATGACTGATCCTTCTGGTGACACTCTCCAAGTAAGTTCTCTTGCAATCGAGTTAATTGTTATTCATTATATCTAACTCCATGGAAACCAATGCGTGTTTTTAGACATGATAGTATGGTTATAAATTGTAAATTTGATATCTATGAAAGAATGATATTCCCAAGGTCTATTCCAAGATTAATATAGCCAATATTATTATTAGTAATTCTAAATCGTGGCACCTTTTACGCTTGGAATATATAGTTTCATTGCTCAGAAACGGCTCTTTCCTGTAATTTTATTGACTGTCTTGTTTAATTGATTCTTGATATATGTGAAAAACTGCAGGATTGGATAGAAGAAATGGCAAGATTTGTGAAATCTATTGACAAAAACCACCTGGTGACAGTGGGGCTTGAAGGTTTTTATGGGCCAAAAACCCCAGAAAAGTTGAGTGTGAACCCAGGAGAGTGGGCGAGCGTCCTTGGATCTGACTTCATCCGCAACTCCAAGACCCCAGCTATTGATTTTGCCTCTGTTCATACCTATCCAGATCATTGGTAAGTCTTGAACTACACGAACCAAACAATTATTCAACCAACCATCCTGGTGAATAAAATTCTGCTCAAATATTGAGCCATATATACACGAGACATGCCAACCCCTGATTGGGATATGGTCTTGATGATGATGATGATGATGATGATATGTGCAAGACATGTAGGCCATGGACCTACCATGAGGACTGCTGAGTATAACCATAAATGTCATGGGGCTGCGTTCATGTGGTCTTTTCCAGCTTTTCCACCAAAATCAGAGGTTTTTTTCAAAATTCGTAATTTTACTGTCTTGGTTCTCTACAGGAGTTGCTATTTCTTCGTTTTTTCAGTTTGTTTTCCTTTTCCATCTTTCTAATTTATCTTTCTGGAGAATTACTGCTATACTGGTTGCAAAATGGATGAGTGGCATACAAGACTCTCATTGTCCAGTCATTTCATGATTGAATGGTGACTGGAAGCTGGGTCCAGCACATGGACCTGCTGTGATATATATTATAATGCTTTGAAAAGCAACCTGCTCTTATATTTCAGTAGGGAAATGGAATGTGCTGGAACCTTTAACCCACCAATTGTGAATGGTGTAACTGATTTCTTCGAGTATTTCCTAGTTTCTTGGATCATAGATCATAATCCATCATATTAGTCTTTTGCTTGTATCGAATTTCTTCTCAATATGGTATTTGTTCTTGTCAAATACTTAATGAGTAAGTAAACAAGTACTTCATCTTTGATCTCTTGCATCCTCTAGCCAATCTACGATCAAATTCAGCAAAAAACATAATCCCATTCTTTTGCAGGTTCATGGAACAGGAAGTTGAAGAAAAGCTGAAGTTTGTGTACAGTTGGGTGATCTCTCACATTAACGATGGTGACAAAATACTGAAAAAACCTGTCATGTTTACTGAATTCGGGCTCTCGCACTTGAACAAGGACTTTGAACCATCTCATCGAGATGCATTGTATGAAAGAGTTTATGACATTATCTACAAGTCAGCAAGGAAAAACAGATCTGGGGCAGGTACCTTTATTTGGCAATTTATGGTAGAAGGCATGGAAGAATATAATGATGAATTTGGAATTATTCCATGGGAAAGATCGACCACTTATCGTCTGATAACTGAACAGTCTTGTCGGTTGGCTGCTGTTCGGCATGTACAAGAGAAGTCAAAAAGGAGCTCGGAAGATCTGTGTTGAAATTTTCAATTAGATACACCCATCTTAATTGGAGATGGGCTCTCTTCCTTAATGGAATGAGTGCCTGTTGGATGCGAGGACAGCAGATCCCTCTTCTCCTATCATCTTCTTTTACTGGCTTCAAGGCAAATAGTCTTTTGCTACTGAGATATGAATTCACCAGAGAAATGAATGAGAGATGATGTATAGCTGGTCATTTTGAACCCAGGTTGTATCGATTCTTGAGGGATGTGTGGGTGAAGTTGGACGGTATTATATTAAATACACATGTTCTTCTGCCCTTTTCAAAACAAATTTACACATTTTCTTTAAAATAAGTATCTTTTCTTTCTTTAATGTTATTTTTATGAGTTTCTCTCATCATCATCATCATCGTCATCAAGACCTTATCCCGATTAGGGGTCAGTTGTATGAATGTCTTTCCTCCATTTCCTCTTTAAGTGTCATGCCCTCATTTATTTCCAAAGTTTTTAAATATTTTTTCATTACTTATTCACGTTCTTTTGGGCCTTCTCCTTGTCCTTTTAGAAATTTCAACTTTGATTGTCTCATTCCTAACTGGTGCCAGTTTCAGTCTCCGTTGGACATGTCTAAACCATGTAAAGTCTAATCTCCCTCGTCTTACTTCTAAGTTTCCTCTAATATTTTTATTTTTAATTCTATCTTCTCTTGTCTTGCAACTTATCCATCTTGATATCCGCATCAACCATTGCAATGATTCCTCTTCATTCAATTTCTCCACTCATCGTCATTCAACCATTGCATTTTCATCGAAATTTTGACTTTGAATACTTGTAACCCAAAAATCACAATGATTGGATAATTCTAGCGTTTAGAAAAAATGATTTTGGTTTAGGAAAAAAGAGTTGAAGCTTGGATTGAACCTTGGTTTTTTGTCTTGAGCTCCATTTATATTAAAATGGAAGACTTTTCTTTTCTTTCGAAGCTGTAGAAGGAAAAGGGGATGTTGGCGCTATTATAAGCTATGGAAGATTTTTTGCGTCGACTTCTATGACAATTGCAAGTTGAGGAAGTGGACTCTTTCAAGTCGATATTTTGAAGCTGGAATGTTAAATTGGAGCTAAGCGATCATTCAACTGCTTGAAGGGAAATACAGGAAGGCGCCTACTTGCTGTAGATGAAGATTACTTGGAATTTGGGGGAATTACTGCATGCGCTTGTTGTCTAAGTGGAGTAGTAAATTCTCAGGACGTATTTCGGGAAAAACTTGGATAAATAGAGTTGCCCATTTTTCAATTTCATGCGTGAGGAACAGAAAATTAAAATAATATTACAAGTAATGATATATATATATATATATATATGGAGAGCGGGGTGATGTTTGATTGGCCAAGAAAAAGTTTTTAACTGCCATTTCCGCCAATCAAATGTCATTACAAATTAACATCTCTCTCTCTCTCTCTCTCTCTCTCTCTCTCTCTCTCTCTCTCTCTCTATATATATATATATATATATATATTTCTTTTTCTTTTTTATGAAAAATTACAAGGCAAAGCACTCACAGGAACTCCTATGGTTAAATCCAACCCTTGGAAAGGGAAAAGTGGTGACTCAAACCTACAATCACAGGTACTTCAAGGGAGATACTGAGTTGTCTGCAACTAATTGCATTAGACATTTGTTAACAGAAGAACCTATACTTCTTTGGAAAAATACTAGCATGTAGAAGTTTGGGTTGGATCAGTTGTTCACTGATCCAAACAATTATATGTTTGTGCTACGGATGATTCACGGGCCAACATTTAAACACATCGAGTCGTGGCTTTAAAGTAGTTGTCACTTATCATCAAAAGGTCCAGAAATTCAAGGATTAAGTCACCTGATTACAGTGGAGAATTTTAGTGTATGACCCATTATAGTAGGGACCCAAACAAAATGGTCAGAATCATTGAACAGGCGAACCTCAAACTTGTTCTTCTGGCCACTCCGAATCTAACGGTGAGGTACCTTTGAAGAGTAAACGCATAAATACCAAAAAAGAAACTAAATAATGGCATCCCTTTCCAAAATGATCAAGCCAGGATTCCCATTATATAAATACAAAAAACCTAGAAAGAAAATGCAAATCAATAAAGCTAGCTTTACTAATAAAAGTCCATTAGACACCTGAAATATTAAAGTTTATTACAGACTTAGAAGAGAAAGCAGACTTGGCTAACTCCAAGACAAACACACGACACAGTGACGCACAAACAGACGCTGACCAGCTTATTCACCAGAATCAGACCATTATTACATGTTCTTTTCTGTCTTGGTCTACATTACTTCTATATGATGCCTAATGGCCACAAGTACAATTTCCACAAGAACAGTTCGGTCCGCACTTGCACTTGCCATCGTGCTCCATGGCTGGAGCGTCCACGATGTTGTCGTAGTAGCTGCAAAGACATAATCAATGAGACAATGAGCTCTGCAAACACTCTCAAATTAATACACCAACAGACTTATCTGAGACATTAGCATGGGTTAGCTTGTCATTAATCTTAGAATACGAGGTGCAACCCATGTTATGATCCCATCTGCAACTCAAAGATGAACTTACGGTGTATAATGATGTTGTTTTTTTGTTTATATATATTTCCAAATCATAAAGGCGTTAAATATATCAATATATGAAAATAAAAAAATGCTAAGAATAAGCTTCGTATATACCTCTCCTCGGTTTTGTCAGCCATGACCCAAGTGTTTCCTTTCTTCCTGCAATTACAGAGACTCTTCACTAAATTCGTTTGACGTACTCAAAAGATATGTACAAAGAAAAATAAACAATATATACAGTTCAACATATATATATATATATATGGAGTACTGTGCCTGTTTGACATGGAATACAGACTGTAGATAAAGGTTTTTTAAATGGTGAACGGACTGGAACTCTCAATCTTTAAGACATGGATAAAACTATTCAAACACAGATAAAGTAGTCTAAAAATTAACTTCTGGTTTCATGTGCTAAGATAGCTAGCACATAAAAAGGGAAGAGAAATGGTATATACATAGACAACCGGGTCCTTGTGCTGTTATCCTGCACCGAACAGCCCAAACACCCAACATTAAACGGGGATAAGATGGAACATATTAAGCCCACTTTTCTTTCCCATCTGGTTAGGCTGTGATGGAATTCACACATAATCATCTTTTGTGTACGTGCATAGAACCATAAATCTGTAGTTCCTTTTAAGGAGAAACGACTTTATTAAACGCAAGACACAACCATCCAGTATAGCTTCTAAGAACTGATAAACTTATACCAAGAAAAATGGAAGACGAAAAACACCAAATACAAGGAAAGAAACGTAAGAATTGGTGGTATTTCCATGACCACTTTTGTTTAGTTATACTACTAGGTAATGGGGCCGTTCCCAATAAACAAGGCAATCAGATTATCGTCTAAGAGGGGTGCAGGATTACTTACACACACTTGGTCTTATCAGCACAGTCGCAGGTAGCACAGTCAGGAGAAGACATGGTGATGAAATTGAAGGAGAGACTGGTGTAAACGAGTAAGAAGATTGCTTTGCTTGCTCGATGGAATTCTGCACCATTTGGCTCTATATTTATAGAGCGTAAGCGGCTCTAATGTGCGGGTCAGCAGGCTGCACATGGCTGGCACACGCCTCTCTGAAAAATCCAGAAGGAATCTTAATAATGCAGGGTGAGAGGGCCTCTTCACCTCTCATGTCAATTCCATCATCTTTTTCCTATCGCCCCAAGCAGTCACAACTTTTAACGCATTTGTACGCACCCCTCGCTTTCATCCATCTATTGAATATTTCGTGGTGCTGACCATTGAATTCATGTATAAATGGTCTTAATCACTAAGTTTGGATTTAGGAATACTTCTGCAGGACAAGTGATCGAGAAGTCCAGGAAATGTTTGGATGCAAGGATGCTTAAGTGCATGCGTCTACCACTCAAAAAGAAAAAGAAGAAAAGCATATGCCCGTTTTCCTAAATAAAAGGGGTAGCCCCGGTGCATGAAGTTCCCGCCTATTTTCCTAAATAGCCAATACAAAATAAAATATAAATGCAGTGATGCTTAACTGGATGCCATCACTAGATCAGTACGTGAACTCATTCAGTTAATATCTGCTTAACAGAATCTTTGGTTGCCATATTACAGAGTACCACAATCTGGAAAATATTTACAAAATTCGTGCCTAATTTCATAATTTCACATTTCATTTAAAAATAAGAAAATTTAAAATATCAACATTTTCTGAAGCTTAAAACGAGTTGTGAAAAGGTTACGAGTTTTGTTTTGAATGAATCGTCCAGAGAAGTCTCAAGTAAATGTAGACTACGAATTGATGAATATGACACTGAAGGGTTTACATGTGCTTATGCTCACGGTCTTATTTATTTGTGCAAAATGACATTACATTTTGGAATTTTTGCAAAAAAGTCCAATGTTTTCTGAGTTTTGCAAATTTACCATCAAGTTTTCATGAGCTTTGCAAAATAGCCATTTTGTTAGTTTTCCTTCTTCCTTTCCTCTTAGTTTCTTTAAAATTATAATGTTACCCTTCTCTATTTGTCTCTTATTCTACCAAGCTTGCCACTTCATAGATGCAAATGTGATTAAGTTGCCGACTTTGGCTACTAAGCTCAATAACTTCTCGATGGAAAGTTTTGGTAAAACTTGGTATCTAACATAATTCAATAACAAGGAATCTAATGGTATGGTTACATTTAAACAGAAACCAACCAGTAGTGAGATATTCAATCGTAAACATAACATGTTCACCAACCTATGTAACAGTATCTATTAAGCTTCATTAATGACATTCAACAATTTAAACTTAATTTTCTCACTAAAAACTAATATAAAACTCTTCCTAACATAAATTAAAACATAATCAATGTTTTGAATCAACAAAAAATATAATAAATTAAAGAAGCATTCAAGCTTAAAACATAAGCAAAATACAGTTACTGTTCATGCAAGCAATGGCGAGTAGCAAACTTTAGGCTCTTGGTTTTTCTATTTAGCACAATCAATTTAAGAGATATTCGTTAATTAAGGAAGCTGCAAGTCACACGCAATACCATGTTTGTTAGAGCGTATTAACATAGAGGAATAGAGAATCGGAATTTTGAAAAAAATAACAAGGAAGGAGGATGAAAAACTAACAGAATTACAATTTTGTGAAGCTCACAAAAACTTAATGACAAATTTGCAAAACAAAAAAAACATTGGACTTTTTTTGCAAAAAAAAAACAAAAAACAAAATGTAATGTAATGGCATTTTTGCAAAAATAAATAAAAACCTTTATTTATTTAGTTAATTTCTTGGTGTGGGGTTTAGAATAACGATAAACATAGACTACTTTGGAATCATTAAAGTGTAATTCGATCCGATATTATGATCTTCCGTTTCCTTTTGTTATTACTAATTAACATAGCGTATCATTTTCCCTTCCTTAAGTAGATATTGCGTTCACTTCCGGACCACTCTTTGTATTCCATTGTTCTCCAAGAAAGCACTTATGTTCTTTGTCTCTTCTTTTTGGCTATAGGCATTTGGTTCTCCTCTTCAACCGATGGTGCTCAAAATCTCTTTATTCTGATCAAGTTCCATAATGTCTTTTTAACTTTAGGATGGAAGAGAGTGGAGACTGAAGAGAGTTTATAAGAACTCAGAACCTAGTAGAGTCAAATGAGCGAAATCTTATACGTGGGCGCTTTGTTCAGGAGCCCGAACTATTTTCTGTTGCTTACCATGGCAGCCCACCCTACAAAAAATTAATAACTTCTCGTTTGAACAGTTTATTTGTGTATATGTCATGGATGATTTCAGGGGCAAACGCAACTAAATTAGGGACATATGCGCCCATTATTTTTCTTCATCAGCCTCTCAATTAGTAGCAAAAATTGGTTATAACGTTAGGTAGGCTTAGATTTTTGAAGATTCATATCATTTGCAAATTTTTTTGCCGTCTTATGAAGTTCTCATATATTGGTGACCTTAGCTACTGTTTTTGGGTTGTAATATGGAGGGTAAAAGGTTTCACCAACTATTTGACAAATAAAAGCAGCATTCCTTAGAATCGTCAATGGATGAGAATTTCTAAGCATTAAGGGCAGTCTTGTGAACAGTTTGGATCTTTAGAAACCTGGGCTCACCTAGACTTATAGCCGCTCTTGCCATTTGGTAAGGGGCTAATGGGGAAATCAAGGGCGCATATATCACTATCATTTGATAGTCCAGACGCTCATCTGCATATCTTGTTTTAGACGTCAAAAGGAAAAGATAATAGCTAGGACCATGCAACGGAGAACACTTTCTTACAGTCGAATAATGATATAAAGCTCGCTTCTTTCATTTAATCTTCAATTAGTTATTGAAAAAAGGAGGATCATGGAAAATTTTCCATGGTCGTCATTGTGGAAGTTCATCCGAGATATTTCTGCAGCAAGATGCTTTGACTGGGAGTTGAGATCGGTTGCTTCGATCATCATATTGCGTAAAGCCCAATCTTTGCTTTAATTTGCTAATGTCTTTCCAAGGGCAGTCATGCAGATATCATGAGCTCTCTCTCGTTTGTGTTTACTCTCAAGTCTTGTGTGCACAGCCTGAGCTGAGTCAACTCAAGAAAACAACAGCCAATTGTGCCAGTGAATCGAACCTTTCAGTAACCTCAAAATGAATCAATTCTGAATATATGAAAAGAGAAGAACAACAGGCAACAACAAGAAGAAAATTTTGAGTGTAAAATAACTGATGACAAACAAGTGACCACTTGACCAGAAACTGATCCGAGCAGCTATACCCACCGCAAACCACGTTTAAGCACGATCTGTAGTGTGATCCAATATGCCGTCTCTTTGTATATGTCGGAAGGTATTCAGCAGAACTTCAATGAGAAAAACTGAATGGCTTCTTGCTGTGTCAGACATATTGGAACACTCTCGTTCAGTAGGAATGACAACGACGATTTTGTTATCGGAGTCATGTTTGCCATACTGCAACAAACAGATTGATCAGACCGTTCTGACCGACCACACATTGGCTCTATCCATTAATGCAGAGAATCAATTTTCCTTTTATTTATCTTTGACAACTACTTGCAATCATTTAAAGACTAATCCTCAGTCCATCAATAGATCGACGGTCCAAATCACATAAGCTAGTCCACATGCTCTAGCCGTTATCTGAGGGAATAAAAGAGACTCCTTTGAAAGTCCATGAATCAGACAAACGGGCCAATGCACTTGATGGAAATATGCAGAGTCCAGAGGGGTTGTGGCCATCGTGCTGCTATTTCTTATTTTTAAAAATTAAAAACAAGGATGATATTACAGATTCCTCCTTTAGGCTTCCAGAGCACTCAGAATACCCCCAGTGCACTGGCACACGTGGAAGTGATCCGAACTACTCATTAAGTGGGTCATCTCCAAAGAGTACAGGATTCAGAGCCGCATGATCAACATATAAGGGAAAGTTTTGGGGGTTTTTCTGCTTACAAGTTCCATCGAAAATTAAGAACGTCCATCCACAACAGAGCTTCCATGTATGTCCACGAATCCATAAGCCCAAACGCTATATACAAGCCACATCTACAAGAGGAATTGACCCTCAAAATTATATTAGCGTTGCCAAAGCCCAAAAAATACTCGCCACCAATAAAAACCTGAAAATTATACAAAGCCTCTGACGAAAAAAACTGAAAAAAAGAAAGAAAGAATTGCATGGCCGAAATTTAAGGGAAGCAAGAAAGTGATTTATGTCAATCTTCTGTCTGCCAGAGAAAATAGCCTCGAAAGTTCCTCCCTGCGATCCATGGGCGGCTGCTCTCACCAGCATATGCAGCCTCTTGATCGGCATCTATGACATCAGAAAGAAAATTACCACAGCAAATAAAATTAATTTGTAGCGCCAGTCAATATTGAGATAAGTAACTAAAATTTTGACAGATCCTTTTACTGCATATCGTTAACCGGTGCTGGCATTGCTAAACACGGTCTGTGCAATTATATAAGGTTTGGTTTTGGGGGGCCGGATGAGTAAGTCACATTTTCGACAGATCTTTTTACTGCACATCGTTAACCGGGGCTAGCATTGCTAACCACGGTCTACGAATTGCAAATTTTATAAGATTTGATTTTTGGGGTTGGGGGGGCGGGGGGGAAGGGGATGGTTGTGCACTGCATATTAATTACACGATTAATGTCACTAATACATGTGATTGGAATTAAGGGGTTGTACATAAACAACAATTCCAGAATTACATGTATCATCAGTGAATTCAATTGCCTGATTGCAACTACATGCATTCGTTACATCAGTGTAACTAATTCCATGGGCACAACAACCCACCCATCCCCCAAAATATAAATGATGATATCAGGAAATGTAATTCTAATAAGTTCACCAGAAAAAAAAAATGACAATCTAATAAGCATCCAAGATTTTTCCAGACGAGGAGAGACCCATGCATCTTGTGAATTTTGAGAGACATGTCATTCCAATATTAGAAGGTTTTCAGGTTGTTACTGAGAGCATGATCATCTTATTCAGCATTTCTTCTTATAATTTCACTGAATGGAACCCATGGACCAGTGAGAGGATGACAAATAGGACCCTCCATCTGGAGTTCAGGGTTGTAAGGCCACAAATGCTGCTTATACCAAGGACTAGAATTCTTCTTATGGTACAGAAAGAAGAAAAAGAATATAGTGCATAAAGAATAAGCAAGATCAGAACATACATCATCATCCAATGCTCGTACTGCTACATCAATATCATCTTCAGCCAGCACGTTAAGCTGTTCCAACACCTGCATATAAAAAGTTGTTGCAAATCAAAAGTTTAAAGAGAAAACTGTGGAACCAATTTGTCAATTTGCAAACTAAGTATCAGTCTGTTTCGCAAGGAAGAGAAGGTTATGCAATTTGCAACAGTAAAGAAGATAGAACCATCAGATGTGTGAGACTTGCACCACTAGATGTGCCCCAAAACCTGCTGCATTATTTTACTTTCAATATTATCTCTGTGATTGCAATCAAACTGAAGTTTTTGACCAACAGATGATGATGAGGTGGAGACTAGCTACCCACAGATAAATGTATGGTATTGTTTTAGCATTGGCTCTAGTGGAATTATAGAGTATGCACCTCCAAAGTTCAAATAAGTTGAGGAACTCAGTGATTCCATTGTAAAGAAAATAAAGGCTTCCACATGCCTTGGATCTGAGAGTTGAGCAGTTAAGGAACATCATGTACGCAGGATGAATGTAGTCGAAATAAGGATGTTGAGATGGATGACTGGCAAGACAAAAAAGAAAACAATTAGAAATGAAAACATTAGAGGAAACTTAGGAGTAGCCCCAATAGGTAACAAGATAAGGGAGATTAGATTTAGATGGTTTGGACATATCCAACGGATACCCGAAATGGCACCGGTTAAAAGGAGTGAGACAACCCAAGTTGAAGCTTCTAAGAGGGCAAGGGAAAGGCCCAAAAGACATAGATAGAAGTGGTGAGAAAAGATTTAAAATTTTTGGAGACCAAATGAAGCCATAATACTTAAGAGAGGGGATGGCGGAACAAGATTCATGTGGCCAACTCCTAATTGGGATAAGGTTTTGATGGTGATGATGACAATGCCTTGGCCTCCCAAGTGAACCATATCTAAACAACACATGGATCTTTTCTCGAGTTTTAAGCTGTTGCACCTCTATACCTATGAATGCCTCCACCCACACACCACAGAGACACACACACACATACAGAGACGGACAGACATGTCTCTCTGTACTTAACGGGGATGTGGGTCTGAATGATGGCAGGAGTTCTCTACTCTTTCAAGATTTCATTAATTGTCTCTTGCAATTAATTCAGTCTCTTCTTTGGAGGTGAGCCTTAAGGCTCGTATGCATATTATGTGTGTTCCATTTAGGGCCAATTTCATGGCATATGTGCACACATCTTGTTACAATTTGTTTCCTGCTTTTTGTTCCATTCTGTAGGTCTGGCTTCTATTCTTTACCTTCCTAGCATCTGCACTGCGCAAAGTGGGAATATGATTAGTCTCAGAGAAAGCTTCACAGATGCCAAGGGACTGCAGGAAGCCTACTGCACTCGTAGTACCAATCACCAGCAAATTTTTACCCTGTCAACCAAAGAAGAAAAAGACAGTTTCAATATCATATTTTCTGTTCCTTAACAGAAATTGGCTTTCAGTACCATCGATGGGATACCATTACCTAACACATTTCACTGGATAAGTACCAGGACAACCAGACTGAAATGCTGAGTGACACTAACCCACCGATAGTCTCACAGTTCCACCAATATTAGTAATGTGATGATGTATGGCATCAAGCCCACAATATGATACTTGATAAGTATGCTGATACCTAGATTCTAGAATGTTAGTACAGAAACTAGATTATTCATGAAAGGAGAACACCACCTTCTACCTTATCAAACCAACAATGATCAGCAGGGATTCTTAAAATAGAAAACAGCATCTTTTTCTTGTATAAGTTGTAACATCCACTGAGGCTATAATTCACAGTTCAGCCTCCTCGCACAAGTTTTATTATTGGCAGGAGTATGTTTAATTTGAATATTAGATGATTCTACAACAAATATGTAAGGAAATGGTATTGTTGTCTCTTGCTTAAATAATCACCCTAACCTTTATATAGAACCTGTTGGATGGGCCCTTGATAGCATTTTAAGAAATTTAGAACCTTAATTACCAAGGATGGGAGCTGTTCCCACTCACAGAAAGAGAGAGAGTAGTCATCATCATCATCATCATCAAGACCTTATCCCAATTAGGGGTCGGCCACATGAATCTTATTCCTCCATTCCACAGAAAGAGAGAGAGTAGTGTTATTGCTAAAACAAGGACCTGAATCACCCTGTCAACCTTCAGTCTTAAAACTGATTGGTTTAGTAATACTAGATTTTGCTGAGGATGATTTTGTACCCTCTTGCTGAAAAGAATATTCAGAAGGGACTAAAAGCAGGTTAAGTCTTCAAAGATAACTTAATCCCTTGAAACTTTTCCTTTTTCCACAAAGGTATTTCTGATTTAATCAATTATTTTTATGATTTGGTGTTCTATCAGTGAATAAGTGGCTTGCTAATTCAGCCCTTCCTCTCTCATATTCTTGCCAATTATACCATGCAACCAGTCTCATTGAGGTTGCATGGTAGGCGTCCTTGAATTTGCATTTTAGGCCCACTTATTTTGGTCTTCTCAATGATCAAAGACATTCATATTCTTCATTCTATCATAGATGGCCCATGTATAAAATATCTCATCCATAGGATACATGCATGATCATGTTTTACAGACCTTCTTGAGTTGTAAAATAGACTATACAAGACAAGAAAGCCCAAAACACATGATACCATCTATTTTACAACGTGAAAAGGTCAATATAACGAAGACTTATAGTTAACCCATAGATGAGATATTTTGTGCATGGGCCATCTAAGATTATGCCAAACAGGATGAATGTCTCAGATCATTGAAAAAATAAAACAAGTGAGCTAGAAATGCAACTTTAAGGATGCCTATCATGCAACTAGTTGAATCATATAATTAGTAATCTCTCTCTCACACACATAACTAATTTCAAAAAAATAATACCATTATACTCTGCATGTATCTCCATGTCTACTCTGTTTTTTTCTTTTGAAAGTTTACATATCTATTCCCTTTTGTTGTATTCAATAATCTTTTCAATTTGTATGATTTCTTTTCTGTATATAAATCTACTTCTCCAGTGGATGATGTACTTAAACCCCCATTTGATAAAATTATGGCAGTTATGGTTTCAGCAAGCACATAAGGCAGGCAAACATATTAGTCTCAAGCAACTATGAATCAACATATTTGGCCTCAGTTGAACAAAAGGTCATAATGAAACTGAGTATAACATGTAGAAAAACAGGGCCAAATGACTTGACCAAAGCTATCATTCAAACCTATAGCTGACTCACAGTCATATAGTGGCCACCTCAGTTATCAAAGAACTTGCTTCCTCCTACATAATGTATTTATTTTTATTATTACTAGCATGTGCCAACATATACATTGCAAAAACCAGTTTCTATCAGTCCCCATGACTTGCAAAAAGCTGGCATGAGAGCAAACCTTTGGAGGGAGGCGATTGAGGAGAACCAACAATGTCTGTGCAACCAAGCTCGAAAAACGAGGGCCAATTGGAACGTAATCCAATAACCTGAAACATATTGTATGTCCGATAAGAAAAGAAACAAGACATCAAGGAAAGAGAAAACTGGAATCAATAAAAGGTATACAAATTGTTTTACAGAATACCTCTCAATGTCATCAAGGATGACAATGCTCAACTGTGACCTGTAAGCATCCTCAAACACCTGTCAAAAAAAAAATGAAAAACCTTATTAGAAGTCAATCTAGAATTTAAACAACAAATTACATGGAAGTAGCTATGAATGACCAACTTAGACACAAAATACTTGACATTTGATAGCCTAGCAATGATTAAGTCTGGGAGAGGAACATAACAACAATAACTGTCCAGAGAAGAAATCTCTGCACTTCAGATGTGTCCTTGTCCTCCCTCCAAACCAGAAACCAGGTTTTAGTAATATATGCCATCACAAATTGAAGCAATTCAAACAAACCTTGATGATATGTGCACATTTGCTGCTTTCACTAAAACCAACCATCATTTCGGCAGATACCTATGGTTGTAGAATAAAGAGCAATATATAAGAGAACAAGCAACTCAGAACTTAGAAGGAAAAGTAAGATTATAGAGTAAGAAAAGGGACTTGCAATCTTGACATAGGGGAAGTCACTGTCCATACCGACTGTAGCTGCCATTGCGGTCTTACCACTGCCAAGACAGTAAAGTTTAACAAGAGTTTCAAAGGAAAGCAATTGTCAGCATGAAGAAACAATGAACAGGGGTCTACCTGCCACGTGGACCTTCAAGAAGGCAAGTAACCAATGGGCTTCCTCTGTCAACTTTGACTTGCTCCACCAGTAGCATACCTTTTTCATAGATGCGCCTGTGTCTCTCACCACAGTCCACAATGCCATGTAGTCTGGAAGTAACAGATACTTGTAAAATAGCTCAATAAGCATTTGAAATACAACCAATTTGCTCCGGAGAATATCCAGAATGCCATGAAGTTTGAATTTACAGGCCTTCATTACAAAGTGCTCAACAAATAGTTAAAATATGATCAACTTTCTCAGAGATCTAGTAAAAATGCTAAAACACCAACGTCTGCATGGTTGAACTTTTGATTTGCCAACTTGACTGAATAGCTGAGATCAAACTTGGCTGCACCAACTTACGGTGCTCATAGCCAGGCCAGTGCTTGATCATTAGCCAAGAAAGGTCACTAGTACTTTTAGCTCAGTTGCAGACCGAAAACACAGCTTTTCATCTGAACAACTACAGCAATGTTTACAACCTGATTGTTTTCCTTCTACATCCTAGACTCTTGACATCAGTCATTCAGGGACCTAAAGAAAAGAAACTTAAAATATCTTCCGTTCTCACAGCTGCCCCCTCCTTTCTAGTGATCTCTATAATGCATTCCTCATCAACCAGGATGGTACCTGCTATGGTTGCTGACCCAGGCAGTGTCGAGATATCTATTGAAGCAATAACAAATGCAAGAAATATCCTACTTTGTAACTAGAACTTATGCCAAATTTATTGGTTTACCTCAAGAATAACTAACCAATAATCTGAAGAAACTCCTAAGTGTTAGTGACCTCAACATGATCAGGACTCGATCCCTTATACTCTGGCTGGATTCATAATCATCTGCTTTCTCAGACTACCAGATCTAAATATCCAATGTTCAATTTGCCCCAATAAACACTCAGCAGCAAATGAGGAACATGATAAGCAAAATTTACAACTTGGTAACATCAAGACTGGGGTTCCCTCAATCTCCTAATACCTACCATCAACCAAGAAAGTTAGTAGGATAAGAAATCAATGTTGTCCCTTCTTGGAATAGTTGGATGATCTAAGAACCAGATCCTTCAAATTTGAGATTTCAAAGCAAAGAACTCATTACAAAGGGATCCAACAGATATAGTCTGACTTGTGCACAGAAGCAGGCATATCAACTTCATCCTCCATGACTGTCAACCTAGAGCACCTAAAACTGCTTCCAAACAACCATCTATAAGAACTCCCACTAGTTTACAACATCATGCAAAATCCAAAAGATACTTTCAGTTGGTTTCAGCAATGATTTTCACTAGGCGATATTATCCTCCCAGCAGTGTTGTTGACTGCGGATTTTGCAGCTAAGAATTGTTGAAGAGGTTCATTACCCAGCTATAACACATGTTATTCTAGATTATTTATTGGTAGGAAATTTTCCTAACTTCAAATCGATATTGTCAATCTTTGATCTAGGGCTACTGTGATAACATAATGAAGAAAAAGATGAGAAAGACTAAGGAAGAATTTACGCCTGGAAGTGTCCACTCCATTCTTGGTTACAAAGTGACTATTGGAAGTAATTACAAATTACAATCCATACCTTGTAAAGATATAGACTTTGAACTCCAAGTAAATGATGACAGTAACCTTGATAACTAATATATCCTATATCAGAGGCAGCAAAACTAAGAGATCTCACTGAACAAAGCTTACAGGGTGGATAAACTACATATATCAAAAGACTGCTCATGATCCAATGTCATAGGATCAAGTGAAGGTGAAAAAGACTAGAATAACCTTAATCAAGGCCAGCACCTCAACGGATCTCAAGAGAACAAAGGATTTCATGCAAGGAGCATAATGCTACAGATCTCAATAGAACAAAGGATTTCATGCAACAAAGGGGCAGCCCCGGTGCACGAAGCTCCCGCTTATGCGGGGTCCAGGGAAGGGGCGGACCACATGGGCCTAAAGTACACAGCCTTACCTTGCATTTTGCAATAGGCTGTTTCCACGCCTTGAACCCATGACCTCAAG
This sequence comes from Warburgia ugandensis, assembly GCA_035236585.1. Taxonomy (NCBI): domain Eukaryota; kingdom Viridiplantae; phylum Streptophyta; class Magnoliopsida; order Canellales; family Canellaceae; genus Warburgia; species Warburgia ugandensis. The sequence goes on from CP141130.1 coordinate 10,331,678, forward strand.
GTCACACGACGACAACTTTTACCATTGTGCAAAGGCTCCCCTTCCGATTTCATGCAACAAGGATAATGCTATATAATATTGTGAGATTGGTCACGAACCATCATAGGATATTGCAAATGAAGGTGTACAACCAACCATGTTTGTGGCATATGATTCATAATATGCCAATATAATGGTTGTCATAAATCATGGATCAACTAAGCCCTCTCGGGGGCTTGCTTAAGAATAGGAAAGAGGAATCTCACCAAAATACCATGGAATAAGGTTTGATCCTATTCATGGAGATTCCTTAAATATCCCATTCCAAAATCGAAAATTCAAAACCATTGGGACTTTTTCGAAGATTGGATGCAGTTACTAATTCATGATCTAGCATGTACAAAATGAAAACTTCATTATCGATTCTACAAGAATTTTTATGAAAGCGTTTCATTTGCTTCTCTTCCATGGAAAGTAGTCGCGCCAATTGCTGCAGTCCTAAGGTAGCCTCTTGCAGCAAGCCAAGCAGGAGATGAAAAGAAAGCTCTTCTCTTTCTTTAGAAGCAGGAGAAAATGCAGTATAACCATCTCTGGAGGAAAACAATAAATACGCTACTGAAAAGATCCTTGGAAAAGGAAAAGATAGAACTCAAACTACAAGAAAGGAAACTGGCTTGCTTCTCTTCATAAGTCATTCAATTCTTGGCTTACTTAATTTAAGACTTCTTCAAATGCAAGTTCAGGTAAACCATCTTCGACTAGCAGGACACTCCAAAACCTGAAAATGATCACGGGGAGGAGTGAAGTGAGAAGAGGCAAAGGATTTGGTCGAAACCGATCGAGGCGAGTCACTGCCTGTCTGATCTAAATTGCGTTACCAAGGAAAAGATCCACTTTTTAAGTCAAGCGCAGCCCTTCTGAATCCCTCCCTCATTTGGGCATACGAGTTGGCACAGTTTGTGAAATCAAGCTAACTAATATGCAGATTTTGCATTCTAATGCAAACCCAGCGACACCACAGTGTGAGGTCTATAAGAAAGAGCAAAGCTCTTGGAGCATAACCATATACAGGCATCATCTACCTTGAACAAATTTATAAATTAATCTGCTAAACAAATAATTGAGAGAATAGCAACTCCAAGCTACCTGCATCATTCGAGATCATCTATGGAGGCTCCAAATGCAGGAGTAATTTCTTGGAGGGCAAGTAAGAAATCGTCCATGGTAACCTTTATGCTCTCCTCATCCAAAGGCTTGGTAAGATCATCTAGATTTATTTGTCTGTTCATAGCAAAGGATACAGCACTTTTTACAACACCTTCAAGTTCGGCTCCACTGTAGTTCTTGGTCCGAGCAGCTGCATACAGGATAAGGCTCATCTTAGTCAATTATTCGATGAAATGCCCCAGCTCCTACCAAATTTGGAAGCAATTAAATGTGTCTCCCCATAATATTCAAGTGGTGATCAATGACTAAAAGCATAGTAGTAGTACCAATAGTCTATGAAGACCCATGCAAAACCACAATTTGGGACAGTCTTAAGTTAATTGTCTTTACTAGCAGCACGCAAATAGACGGAATAAGAAACATATTTCTTGTAATCATCCGACTGTAGTCTATCAATCATAAAGTTACAATAATCTTTGCAAAGTATGCCTTTGGCAGCAGTGCATATGTCCATTCAACATGCATGAGCAACATGTACTATGGTGGAGATTGTAAAAGGGCAGCCCTAGTGCACAAAGCTCCCGCCTATGCGGGGTCCGAGGAAGGGGCGGACCACAAGGGCCTATAGTATGTAGCCTTACCTTGTATTTTTACAAGAGGCTGTTTCCATGCCTCGAACCTGTGACCTCAAGGTCACATGACGGCAACTTTTACCACAACAACTATGGTGAAGATTGTGAGAACACCAAATTGCAGTACCATCAGACTCATTTTTGTACACATTAAACACTATTTATAGTGCACAGAAGAAATTAGTAGATATTGATATAGAAGCAAGAATCAAGACGTAAGAGGAAATGCAGGTTTGTGATGGATGTTTCTAATACCATACTGCATTTCAAGAATGATATATCACTTCTTAGACCCCAGCAATTGGCTGGGTTCATGAGAGGTCTTTTCCATTAGAATGTAAAACCAAATGCAGAAGTCTAATATTGAAATTTCTAATCTGCGAGACTTCTCTTTGTATTAGATTAGTCTATGATTGAAAAAATACCATTTCCAGCATCTAACTAGGTTCAAGCTGCTCACCTTTTCTCTAGACATTCTGAAGATTAAATCATCACTAATTACTTTCAAAGGCTGAAGAATACTACATAAAGTGATATAATTTGAATGTAAAATCTCAACAAGAAACCAGAGCATCCAAGACACATAGCTGAGACACGCACCAAGCTCTTGAAGGTTCACATCTGGAGCAAGGAAAGAATTTTCCTTCATCTTGTTTGTATGTATTTGAAGAATTTGCAACCGGCCACTTTCATCAGGAAGGCTTATCTCAACATGAACCTCCAAGCGTCCAGGTCTGTAAACAGAACAAGGAAGAAAATGAATAGCTATACTAGCAAGAAGGGATTTCTTGGGGGAACCAAGCTAGTAGAACTTCAGTTGGAATCAAATGGCATATATTTCCACAGGTGCAAAGAATGAGTGACATTCAAAGGCAAAAGAATTGGGAAAAGAAAAGAAAGGACCATGTCCAATCACATCAAAATCTCTTCTCACTACAAGGAAGCACTTAATCACATAATCATCACTGGATTCTTACTACTGATGAGTATATAAGAGCAATTATTTACTTGAACCAAAGACCAAATATATGTTAGTTTTGACTTTGTTACTCTGCAGTTACGTATAGGCAACATAGCCTACCATCATTAACTAGTAACTTAGTACTCTGTCAGTACTGTTTTTTAAAGCAAAAGAGCTAGGACTGGATTTTCTACTCGCTACAGCAGAAATGGGCAAGTTGTAACCAAATCAGACACCCTCTGCACCACATTAGACTCCAACAATGTCAAGCTGAGAGCTTGACATGTTGAATTGAGCATAAGTGGATAACAAACCTGCTACTGCAATCACTAGATGATGAGCTGTTTCCAGACAAACTGTGAACATTGAGGTAATATAGATGGAGCATAGAGAAGTTGTGACATGGATGATGGATGATTTGTATCGAAATAAACCTTATTTACCCTAAATAATCACCAGAACTTCATCCTGCATGTTCCAGAAGTAGATTGTTTTCTTTGTAAAGATTTGAAACATGGCATGTTGCAACTACTGCTTGAGGAAGAAAATAAAGAAGAAATTGGGGCGGATTCGAATCGGATGATGGACAATTAGGTTGATTAGTTACTAGATGTCCAAAAATCAACCTGGGTTATCTTGGGTTGTGAACAATGTTGTCACTTCTGTACTCTTGTGTGCTCATACCGAGGTTGTGCATTCATCCTCTGATAACTTTTGTTATTTTTACATGACAGTCTCAAGTAAACCCATCGAGGAATGCTTATCTACATAAAAGGATGATTTTAAATGAGGTTATCAAATAGTTCAAAACAATTACAGTGTACATTGGTGTGTGTGTGTGTGTGTGTGTGTGTGTGTGTGTGTGTGTGTGTGTGTGTGTGTGAGAGAGAGAGAGAGAGAGAGAGAGAGAGAGAGAGAGAGTAACCTCAGAAGAGCTTCATCAATCATATCCTTCCGATTTGTCATCCCAATCAGCAAAACATTATTTAAGGACTCAACACCGTCTATCTAAAATGCAAAGAAGTTAGGTTAAGCAAATGACAATATTTGCGTACATATATTTAGTTAATGCCAATATTAACATCATGAACCAATTTAGGACACACCTTGGTAAGGAGCTGATTCACAATACTGTCATGTACTCCAGTTCCATCTCTAGTCAATCCTCTTGACTGCAAACTCAAAACAAGCATACATTGTGTAAGCAAAGTGAAACAACCAGTGACAGAAAACATTAACAAGTCTAAGGAATTCCATATACAGCTGATGTTGTTTATATATATAAAGTGCACAATTAAACAAGTTAGGATAACCACTAACCTCGGAGTAGAGCACATATCATTCAGACAACTAACTCATAATGGATCTATGACTCAAACAGCTTCATTTCTGCATTTCACAGATATGTTCTACATGATACAAGAATTATACGATTGTGTGGAAGAATGCAACAGATAAAAGTACATGATGATCCAAATGATTCATCTCCTGACTTCATCATTGACTTCATCATAGATAGGCATTGGGCCGAAAACCTTCGGTAGATGAAATCCTTTGATTGCTCAGAATTTCTCAGCCATCCACTTTTTACTACAGAATGTTAGTGGTAAATGTCCATAAAGTGGTATCCATGGCCTACTAACAACGAGCCATGGAAGAAAGCTTTTGGGTCCCCAAACATCCAGCCCATATGTAACAATACGCGTGCATGTTAACCCTTATAGTTTTACATGTCCAGGCACCATATAAAATTCATATAGCATGCGCTCATGCAACAAAACATGACATCATATTGTGAACCTGTCCCATGAATCTGTAGACCAAACTAGAATATGATTAATGCCACAAATCTCATGGAGTAGATTGTGTAGGTTTCAAGCTTCATAGACAGTTCATTAACTACAAAAGCACTTGTTGCATTGTGAAAAGCCTGGCACATATGATGTACCACATTTTTAGGAGATAGATGTGCTTAATCCAATCAAGTCTGAATAGTAATATGCAGAGTTGATAAGACATTTTCTAGTGAAACCTTGTATCGTATCATAATACCAGTATTCAGAAGAAAATATGTGATCAATATCATGGGAACAATTATGAAAAGCTACAAAATATCCAACATTCAATTGTTTATCATAAATAAAGCAGTTACAATGCATAAAAGTGGTGTAACTTAAAAACTGTCTACATCAAAAACCATAAAAAAAATCCACAAATTGGAATTCTAGCATCACAATAGTCCCAAAGTTAGAATGCATGTGCACACAGAACTGATTTCAAACAAATGGTGCATAAATAAAAAAGCACAGGTTTAAGTGCTATCTTTCACAGCTTATCCGCTTATAATGGCATTCCTATTCATAAATTTTAGGAACAATGAGATTATTGAGAATTACTTAATGCCACAATGCTCTTACCTTACAAATAGCATCAATTTCATCAAATATGATAATATGCAAGTTTCTTTCATCACCTGAGGAAACAAACCAAACATGTTATACTTTGACATAAACGTCACCGTGAAGAGGATAAGGAAAATTTTCACCTTTAGTCCTTTGGTCATTCTCAGCATCAGCAAACAGATCCCTTATGTTCTTCTCAGTTTCTCCAACAAATTTGCTAAGGACTTCAGGCCCATTAACAATCTGATCGCACAGAAAAAATGTTATGGTTAATAATAGCAGTACTTAGGAGTAATAACTGCTCTAACATGTACTATGTAGGGTAAAAGAAAAGGAAGAAAGAAGGAAAGGATCTAAGCTCTAACATAGAGAGGGTAACTTAACACATAACATAAGTTCCTTGTAAAAATTTCTAACTAGATGAGTGAGCACTTAGTGTGCTGTTTGTGCGCAACCTTCCCTACCAAAAAGGTTGCAGATTCAACCATACCAACCATCAACTTTCAAGAGAAAAGAAAAACAGTTCTAACTAGGTTCACTGGATTGGAATTCCTATAAACTATGAAAATATTTGTAGCAAATCAGTAACAAAAGGAAGATTCATGAAGAAAATAGCAACAGTCACAAGTTAAATCTGTAAGATTCATCTATAAAAATGTAACCTATAGGTAATACACAAATATTGAATGTGCTCCTTTTGGGATAGAACAAGAAAATTTTTAGCTAACTCAAGTCAAGTCTGCATAGGAATATAGGTTCTTAAAGCATGATCATCAAGGTCAGCACGATCCAGCTGCAGTGTTCAAGTCATCTGTATACCTTTGGATCTCTTCCATTTAAGTATTTTCCAATCTGGCGAGCCAAAAGAGTTTTTCCAGTTCCAGGAGGCCCATAAAGAAGCATACCTTTGACATGCTTGATGCCCAGCCTGCAACACAAAACATATCAGAAGCTTCTATTTAGGCCACAAGAAGAGGAGTTTGTCCCAGCAATAACTCATAGTATCTTTATCACATTTAGTTTTAGACAGCATTACTTATTGGTAACATGTGGTGGGAAAACACGGGAGGCAAAAGCCCTTCGAAAGATGTCCACAAATTCTGCACTAAGTCCACCAACTCCTAGCTTCTCAAGGTTGAAGTCCTTCAGCTTAAAGATGCGGCTACTGGCAGCTTCACACTGATTCACTATCTGCACAAAAGAATGCCTAAATTTAAATGTATATGGAGAAATAACAATGAAAATGGAAGATCTGAAACTTTATGCAATCGAACTAGTAAAAGAAACAGGTAAGAAACACCAAAACCTAACAGAAAAGTGAGATAGACAGACTAGAACAGCCAGGAAACGAGAAAAGACCTTAATCCCTGAGGTTGGAGATGTTTCAAATATGAAGTATGTGTCACTTGACACCATTGCTCTTTCCATGCTGTTAGAACCTTCTTCACCCTCTAACACAGCCTGATTAACAGTAAAAATATAGTATGTTCCACAGTATTCAAACAGTACCCTCTGTCCCACTGTCATAACCTGTCATATCATCAGACTTGTTTAGCTGCCCATTGGACAAAGATCCATCATAACATACAACAGACAGATGAATCAACAATGATGCCTCAGATGTATACTTTGTGCCGGGCAAAATAATAAATAGATGAGAAGCAAGTGAGAATGGAGGTCATGAACGAAACAGCCTCCTTTTCTAGATTCTAAGGCAGAAAGCATCATAAGTTCCCAAGCTTCTCAAATTTGTAAACCAACAACAAAATTTAGTTACTGAAAATGCACATAACTGCTAATCCTCAGTATACATGCCTAATGTGCAATTTGCTCAGAATGTAACATATTACCAGCAACAAATACCCCTAGGAAACCTTTTCTTTTTCGGTTTCTTTTCCATCAGTGCTATCCAAAATAATTTCTGAAGTAGGGGAATCTGATTGATAAAGAAATGGACAGCAGTCTTTAAAATCTGTTTCTCATGGTCTTTGATCCTTTCATACTTAGTTCACATATTTAGGACTTGATACTGACAGCCTTCCACTTGGTAATAGAATTGACAGCCCTTAATGGGGACATGTTTCATACGACCAAGGGGACAAGGCAAGAATTATGTTAAAAAGATAGCAGCAGAGTTCAACACATAGTAGGTATGCTACGGCAATTTGTAGAAAACAATTTTCATTAAGCTTGAATAAAAAAGATCTTCAATCCAAACTTCTACTTTCAAAAACCATTATAACCAGCAAAGAGCTCCATAAATCTTCTTAAACCACAAACTATGTCAAACAGCTAAAAAGAAAAATGGGCAGCCCAGTGTACGAAGCTCCCATGTATGCAGGGTCCAGGGAAAAGACTCTTGTGCATGAGAATAGTAAACAAAAGACTACAACATAAGATAAAAAAAAAAAATTATCAGCCTGGTGCACAAAGCTCCCACATATGTGGGGTCGGGGGAAGGGGCAGACTACAAAGGGCCTATAGTAGGCAGCCTTACCTTGCATTACTACAAGAGGCTAATAATCTTAAATAGACAAAAATTTATTTTTGAATTTTATGTGAATAACCTCAAGTTTAACAAACAAAATCAGGAAAGAAAATGGAAGAGGAATATTCTACCTGGTCACTGAATCTTTTCTGGAGTTGTTGAGCCAGAACAACAGCATCAATCTAATGAGAAAACATTACATGCACGTCAGTCATACCACAAAGAGAACAGAAGGATCCTCAAGACTCTTGTGTACGCTTTTCGACAAGGAACCGTAAAACTACAAGCTGTAACAAGTGTTAGCTGCTATAAGCCGTAACAAATGTTAGCTGCTAATAGCTGTAAGAAGTGTTAGCTGCTATAAGCTGTAACAATTGTTAGCTGCCATAAGCTGTAACAAATGTTAGCTACATTGGTTAGGATGTCGTTTAGGATGACAGAATCATACCTGCTCACTTTTATCCTTGGCTTTGAAAAATTCCAGGTCCAAGGTAAGCACCGCAAGCTTGAAATTATCAGGCGGAATAAATCTAAAATTATTTTAACAGAAACAATTAGGATACTGGAAAGCATTGGCCAAGAACCACTATTACAATTAAAAATCAAGGAGGTCAAAACAGTCATACCTGGAAACAGGTATGGTGTCCCCTGGAGAGACCTTTATACAACGACGCTGGATGGCATTCAAGGCAATATGTCCATCAGGTATGCTTTCATGCAAAGTAATACATGGTTAAGGACACGTGGAAGTAAATAAGAATATAAGCACAATCTCATGGCAAGATAGTAGCAAATTGGTGTTTTCTATCTTCTAACTAATTGCCACAATAATCTTAAGTGAAAGGCTCCAGAATACCATCAATCATTTATGAGTTATGTGAACCTCTTACAAATCACATGTTTCGTTTTTGGAAGGCACTGCTTCCTTTCTCTTATAAGAAATCATATCTTCATTCCAGGAATAGAAAAGGAACCCATCCATGTAAAACAATATAATTGAAGATAGAAACAACTGGAAGGCAAGCAACATGAATGAAAGCATACAGAGATGCTATGAACTTGAGCAAATCTAGGAAGCCTGAAAGATGCCAGCTAAGTAGTAAGACAGAGGCTAAAATGTGCTGAACTTCACTAGGATAGGGTGTAGAGGGCAACGGTGATGCTTTGGGAAACACTGAGAGGCAGTATATTAGAGCTGAATATGAAAGTGAAAACCATGATAAAGGAATGGATGCATCCAACAAATGTAGGCAAAGGGATATCAACTAGAGCTCCTGCTCCAACACAAACCACATTCATTCATAACATTCCTTCTGAAAGACAAGTCATGTTAATTTCAGGCGTGTTGAAGTTAAGAAGCATCTACTTGGCAGCTTTCAAGTTGGCTACAATTGAAGTCTCAACAGAAAAGGACTAGCGAGAAGAAGAGTCCATTATCATAGAACAAGGAACTCTTTTATGATAAACAATAGCCACATGAAATGGCATACAAAAAATAAAAGCGACACTGAAAGTTACATCGAAAGCGGACTGAAGTGAGAAGTAATTGGAAAAAGTGGAACAGAGACCAAAATTAAAGTACTTGAGACCTATGTCACCCACATCTGGATAAGAGCAGTATCGGGATGTATTATTATACTATATTTACCATAAGAGTTTATGGCGAAGAAGATCTCAAATTCCAAGAGTCCCCTAATCAACTTTCCACATGTCATCGAAGTAAAGAAGAAATTTGCGTAAGTTGCTCCTCGCGGTAAGAAATGCAACCAGAGCAGGCAAAGTAGAGAAATAGTCGCAAAAGGAATCAGAAGTCCGGAGTAGAAGTAATATATGGAAAACTGTTTGGTTAGGTGCCATTGAGTTTTCCTTTTTCTTTATTTCGTTTGGTCTTCTAATGGAAGAACTCATCGAATCTAGCTGGGCGAAATGAAATTATTCTGAGTTCCAAAAATTCAAGCAAAGCAGTGCAAGAACTGGAAATACTAAAACCTCGTGAAAACAGAAAAACTTAAGAAACAGGGCAGGCGGTTTCCGCCGCGTATCTTAAGTGCATTATCAATATCTCCATCGAAGATCTCAACCTTCAAATAATCGAAAAAAATACTGCCACTTAAGTGATATTAGATTCGAGAAGTCATGTCTTCAATCACACATTTCAACAGAAGCAGAAGCAATGTTATCCACGTATCACAAATTACATGAACAAATGGAAAAAGCATAAAATGAAGGTATTCAAGGATATCAGAGCGAAACAACCACGCAATTGCCAACTTCCGCCAGAAACAAAGTCCGTCCAGGGATCGCGAACTTACGAAGATCCCGGGAGGAACAATAAGCGAAATTGTTGGTGGTGGGAGCTGTCTTGGGCGTGTAGGCGACGATCATTCCCGAGGGAGTGGCGGACGCAGAGCCAAACCCACACCCTAATCTCACAGCCATTCGAGAAAAGAGAGAAAGAAATTTACAGGATTTCAGAGATCGCGCTACGAAGAGCAACGGGAAAATTCAAATCCAGACGTGACGGGCTTTTCTTCGCTCTTAAGGAAATGAGGACGAGGAGTGGACTCGTCCGGTCGTTGTTTTCCTGACGACCCGTTTATAGTCATATTTATATCAAACGCCGGGTGCGTAATATCACCCTCCTTCTACAGGACTTCTGCTTTGTGACACCGCCGAATTTATCGGTGGAAAACGATAGGAAGACGTGATTGTTTCAGATCTACCCAAACAGGCCATACAATTGTTATCACCTGCATGGGATTAACCAGTGATGTCATTGTGTATTTGTATGCCCTTGTACGTGATAGCCCCAGAAGGGCAGTTATGGTTGTTGGTGACACCACCCAGTTTTCCTAGCTACCTTCTTACTTGTGCTGGCGCGTAGGGTAATCACATGCCAGGTTTGTAAGCACTCATTTGAAGGTTTATTTGTATTGCCGTGTACTGCCCAATCACAGACCAGGCGTGCAAGTAAGAAAAGGACAGCCCATGCATAAGCTCCACGAGGGCGAGAAAAAGAGCAGACCACAAGAGGTTTATAAGATGCAGTCTTATCTTGCTTTCCGCCTCAAATCCATGATCTCCAAATCACACCACAATAATTCAACATTTGCTCCAAGGGTTCCTTTTTTTTGAAAAAAATAATGGATGAATGACAAAAAGAATAATTTCATGGTTGGTGAATGGTAGTAAGGAGGAGTTTAATCTCATTGTCACAGGGTTCATTTAAGGGTTTTTTTAGTAAAAATGCCATTATATTTTGACATTTTTGTCAAAAATCTACTTTTTTATTTTACAAATTTGCCATTATATTTTCAGAAACTTTGCAAATTTGCTATTCTATTGGGTTTACATCCTCCTTCACTGTTAGCATTGCCTGGGGTAGGGGGTTATCAATCAGGTAGCGCCAGTGGGGTAGATATGCTCGTTGTTGATGGGGTACTGGTAGATGTGCTCGTTGTTGACGGGGTACTATCGGCAGGAGGCATAGGATTGCCAAAAAAACATGCTGAAAAAAAGCTGCCGGAAGAAATAAAGGTAATATTTACATTTAGTAAAAATTAGCAGGCAAAAAGAATGAAAAAACTAACAGAAGTAGAGCGTTGAATGGAGCTCTTGTTGGGACATTCCAATAGACAAGTGAATGCAATTTCGTTTTTGGGACCTGTGATAACCCTGACTCACACACCTTTTTTATGCTGCTTCTCTTGACTACCAAAAGAGACAATTTTTACCAAAAAGGAAGATAAAACTAATCAAAAGATACCATATGACACTTACATACCACCAGAGACATGGTTTTTACCTTCCCTCTTTTCTTTTAAGTATACAAGAAATGCTTATGAAGGGAGTCTTGGTGCAATGGTAAAAGTTGTCATCATGTGACATTGAAGTCACAAGTTCAAAGCGTAAAAATAGTCTCTTGCAAATGCAAGGAAAGGCTGTGTACTTTAAGCCCTTGTAGTTCGCCCCTTCCCCAGACCCTAAATAGGCGGGAGCTTCGTGCACTGGGGTTGCCCTTTCATACAAGAAATGCTAAATCAGATGTAAACGGCATCTAGCAACCACATTTTTTGGAACCCACATTTGACTTATTAGACAAAACAAGGAGATGAATGAGTCTTAAATTAATTTCTCAAACTTAAGATTTGGACATGAGAAATATATCATCAAACAAACTAGATAAAATCTTCCCAAGACTAGAATCACTTACCTACAATAGTATAGCTTAACCACTATGCTGATGCTTACTTCTAATAGGAAGAAGGGTGGTGGAGCTAGTCTGTCTAAGACCAGAAAATTGGTCCTATATTTGGTCATGAAAAGCTTATCTTGTGCCGTTTGACACATTGCATAGTTTCGTGGGTCGGTTGCCTTAAGTCCCGTAGGCCCAAAGCCCAGCTTGTCCTACGGCTCTTCTTGTGAAACAGTACGGCCTTAAGCCCTAACAAAAACCCTTACTCCGGTCCTGAATCCTGAGCCTCCAATCTCCCCGCTTTTCAGGCCAAAGCCATGGCCAGCAGGCGATGCCTCAATGTCATCAGTCGCCATTGTCAATCCATTCTGTATCTTAACTCCATTCAGAAACCCAAATTTCCACCTCTTCACGTCATCTACTCGAGCGATTCCATTCTTCACGAAAATCCTCCCTCGAATCCCCATCAATGTCTGCGCGAATTCCATTCCTGCAACAGCTTTCAATCAAAACCCATTAGATATTTTTCTTCTGTAGCTAAAAGTCCCCCCGGAAAAGCAAAGGAAGAAGAAGAAGAAGAAGAAGAAGATGACGAGGACGATGACGAGGAGGGAGAAAGTAGTGATGAAGAGCGTGATAATGCTTCAATTTCGGACTGCGTTGTCGAAAGAACGAGTTCTTCGGAGGAGAAAGAGCAGGAAGCAACTGCGATTGGTTATAAAGTAATTGGTCCTCTCACGCCTGATGATCGCCCATTTAAGCGTTACGAACCCCTTTTTGCTGTTGTTCAGGTTTTGATTTGATTTTCATTTTTCATCGTTGGATTTTTAGATTTTGATTTGATGCTTGTGATTAGTGACGGTTCATTGCTCTTCGAGATCCTGAAATGAAGTTGTTTTGCTGATTGATGGGTTGTTTTTTTGGTTATAGATCGGTTCTCATCAGTTCAAGGTGAGCAATGGGGATTCTATTTACACGGAGAAACTGAAACACTGCCAAGTTAATGACAAGGTATGAGATGTTAGTGATTATCGGCCTGTTTGTTCATGCACTAGAAATGTTGTGAAACTTTGTATTGGAATTTGGGAACTGCTGGATGGAGTGTTGAGTTAATGGTCTGATTAGAAGTCTAGGTCAATGTTCTGAACTACTTCTGAAAATGTTTATGAAAATTCTGGGCTAATACTGGCCTTGGTATTTCTGAATTTATGTCGTTTAAACTTGTTAGCCACCTTGGCAAGCATATCCTTACTGCTTTTTGTTAGTCCATTTTGTTTCATTGTTGGCATTGACTACTCGAATATGTGGTCGTTTGGGGATCACATTCTAACCATCGTTTTTCTGGATATTTGTTACATTGTTCTCTTGGATGGCTATCTTTGGCTTCAAAAGCAGCTCTATGTGGAGAAACAAAGTGAATGAAGTTATAGACTTAGAAGTTCCTTAAGGGTTCCCAGACCATACGAGCTAATTATTTGCTTTGAGTTTCCCCTGTGGCAATATTTGAGTCTCTGGTTGACAGCCATCTTGTATTGTCACTGGAAAATTTGTGTATTCATGTTGGAAGTACTCATGATTGTTGTCCAACCTTGACACACTTAAGTAACATGGATTCATTTGCTTTTTCCACATTTGGAGGTTGGCTGAAATCTGTGCCTCTTTGTTATCGTGGGTGTCAACTAGGAAAGAATCCGCAAGCTACTCCATCTTAGACATTCATTCGAGTTGGAACTCATTCATTATTGGTGTTGGAGAAAGTCTACACCTAAGCCACTTTGAGTCTCACCTCCCTTTGGCTCCCTAAAGCTTAACTTTGATCAGGCATAATTGGGAATCTAAGCCAGTAGGGATTGGATGAGTGGTCCCATATCACGACGGTGGTGCTGATCTCCACTTTACTGGCCCTATTGGATGTAATGACTTGGATGAAGAGGAAGTCCGGGCTTTGTTTGGTCGGCTGAAGCATTATGTGGAAGAACTTGGTGGACTGTTACTGGTTGAAGGCCACTCTTTGAGTATTATAGCATGGGCCAAGAATCTGTCACCAGGTCCTGGGTGGTTTGCAACTGTTCTATGAGATTCTAGAAATATCACTTTTTAACCCTTTTTTTTTTTTCTCTCTTTTTGAATTGCATCCAAGAACCACTGGTTTGGTGGTTTTTGACCAGTTCTCTTTTCGGCATGTTCTTAGGTATGTAATGGTCTAGCTGATTCCTCGTTGAAGGGTGCTAAGATATAATGTATTATCTGGAGGCTATCTCTGCCACACATGTAGCTTCATTTCGTTCTCTTCAGATTAATATATTTACCTTTTCAAAAGAAAAACATAGAGAATAAGGAGCAGTACTATCAGCACTAGCTCCAGTTGCTAGTGTGAATACCGCTGCTTAAGCTGTCATAGCTGGTCATTCCATCATCATTGTCAATGTTGGTCTTCTCTGATTTTTGAGTTGTTTTTGTTGGTATGTTTTGCTATGATTGTTGATACATATCTTCATTTCAAACATCATCTGCTGATAACTACTGTGGTTAGTATGAAGCTTATCAATGCTGCTTAAGTGATTATTCCCATTCATTCCATTGTCGTTTTCATTATTGCCTCATAGCATCTTGTCTTCCTATTCGTTCTGCTGTTATTATAAATGTATATTTTCTTGCTTCACTAAGATTCCAGTGGCCCAGATTTGAGTTGAAACTGTCTGCGATTTTACTACAAGCAGGGAAGCAATCTCCAGTCCCAAACTGTTTTCATCATATGTTTTCACTTTTACATTCAATTGTCTATCTTGTTGGTGGGGAGTGAAAGTGTTAGGAATGACATAAGTTTTTATTCAATGGCAATGGTACTTATTGATTTATTTCCATGGTCTGATGATTTCAGCGCCAGTATTATTTGGTCCAGCCATGATAGCCACATTTCCACTTAATTAAATTGCGCTTTAAGTTCTCAAAAATGATTCAGAACAGTTGCTGTGGCCAGTATCGAACTATTTGATGATCTTGTTCTGAATCACTGCAAAATTAAAAGAAACTGTTGTTTTAAACTATCCTTTTCTAATTTAATTCTTGCAGCATATGTTGTTCTTCTTCTCTTACTTAAATGCAGTCTATGTGATATGATATCAGGCGACCTTAATATTTATGAAGTTATATAGTACTGGTTGCCAATATTGGTACTGGTTGCCAATATTGGTAAGTGACAGATTAGGTGGTTCTTTTTCATTAGAAAAATGGAAACCAAGCTAGGCCGTTTATGCTCAGGGAAAAATTATAATGCTCATAAACTCCCCTCTCTGATCATACCTTGTTTGTGTGATCTCACATGTCATATGTTTGCAAAACATTTTCTATATTTGATTTTTCCATATAGAAGAACCAAATATGGGGCTCCTTATTTCAGAAGCGGGATATTGAGAATCATAACATTTCTCAATCTGGTTTAATATGATGGGCCATATTGGAAATTATTAGCTTAAATTTATTGTCCTATCTCTTTTGGCCGCATATTATTATTTAGGTTGAGTTGTGTGATTCAGTACAGAAAAGAACTGGAATTTTTAGTTCTAGTTGAGGGAACCTTGGGTGCTGTAAGTGCCATTGATGGATTAGTTGGAAACTGTACCAGGCTTTTCTATTTTAGGTTTGTTAGGGTATCCTTACAATAAACTTAGGGGTAGAAGGAGACTCAGCAATTCTGGAAATTAGATCCCAGAAAGGAGGGCATCTTTTGCAGGTATCATTTGTACATCTTATGTGAAGTCATGTTTCTTTTATTCTCCTGTATTCATGGAGGAGAAGAACTCTTGCCTCTTCTTATACTTGAGTCTCTACTTATGGTCGCCTCACTCTTGCAACACAGTGGTGTATCTTGCCTCTGTATTCTTACTATTTTCCTGAAGTCCTTATTCTTTTGTCTTTGATCTTGTTTTTCATTTCTGCTTGAGTTGACTTGACTGCGGTCGAGTTCTTCCTTGCAAAGCCTATACCTTTTGTTATTTCATGCTGCATTTGTTGAATATATGTATCGTCTTAGATGGAATCTTGTTCATTTCAGTCATGTTTCCTTTTCTTGCCGGTTAATTTCCAAGTAAGTTTCTATCTTCTAATGCTTGCCTGAAACTGTTGCCTTTCTGCAGTTGATTTTGAACAGGGTTCTTATGCTTGGGTCACAGACTCAGACCATCATTGGCAGGCCAACATTGCCGGATGCAGCAGTGCATGCAGTTGTTGAAGAGCATGTAAGATTTCTTGATCTGTTTGCCACTGCTTGCTTACTCATAGATAGATGTAGAGATACTGGTGAAAATAGTGATGGATACGTTTAGTTTCAGGAATTAATAAAATAATTGAGTTTCACAATGAAAATACCTCCCTAGCCAACACGTCAAAAGTTCATTCCTTTTCAAAAAACTAAAGCATTTGCCTTTGTCCCTACATCCTCAAAATGGCCAACACGTCAAAAGTTCATTCCTTTTCAAAAAACTAAAGCATTTGCCTTTGTCCCCTACATCCTCAAAATGGCCAACACGTCAAAAGTTCATTCCTTTTCAAAAAACTAAAGCTTTTGCCTGGGTCCCTACATCCTCAAAATGGCCAGACGTCAAAAGTTCATTCCTTTTTAAAAAACTAAAGCTTTTGCCTGCAGTCCCAATTTTGTCAAGTACTTGGACACACCAAAAATCATGAAATAGCAAACAAAAGTTTCAGTTTCTTGAATAAATTTCAATTCCAAAAATGTTTTTCAATCTTTAGTGTTTCTCATGTTAGAAGAGATTAATTCTCCCAAGAGAATGCCTTGCTATATATTTTGTCTGAGAATCAGTAATTTTATGGAAAATAAATGTTCTTATGGCTATTGAAAAGTCATTTTTGCCAAAAACCCTGATGTCTTAATGTATATGAAGTTATATTTCAAGAAGGTCTTAGCGTTTTTTGGATGAGTCATGACCTTGACGACATATTGTTATGTATATATTTGAAATGGTGAATGGATTCGAACCATGACCTCTTGACCTTGAGATAGAGCACTTAACCACCGAATTGCTATTATATTGTACTGAGTGGGAATTCATTGGTTAAAATTCTTACTTTTATGCCTTCGTATTATTATTTCTGTACTGCTGTTTTTTGCTTTCTTTTAAACACTGTTCTTACTCTTTCCTTGTCCCCCAAACCATGTCTAGCCTGCATCTATTTTCATATGCCTTTGGAGGGAAACAAAACTATTGAATATATGTAAAAGGTGAAGAGGTCTCACTTAGTTGCATGATTGTAATTGTTACATGGGATTTTAACTCGTTTAAATTAGTTCTGTTTTGGTACTTCCTCTGAAAAGTTGAGTGCGTGGAGTTCAAAGATCTCTGTCAACTGTCTTGTTGATTTATGATACTCTTACTGTATTAAGATGTACTCTCCTTATTTCAGGCTTTAGATGCAAAAGTTATTATATTTAAGAAAAAGAGAAGGAAGAACTATCGCCGAACCAAGGGGCACCGCCAGGTAAAATTGACAGTGTAAGAATTGGAAATTGGTTCAGTCCCTCTGCAGTATGCTTCTCTTACACATGGTTAATCTCTTTTCCAGGAGCTCACTAAGCTGACAATCACAGGCATTCAAGGAATAGAGAAGCCACCAATGACAGACACTAAAGGAAAATGGAAGGCACAAAAGAAGGACGTTAAGCAAACAGAGCAGCCGGAAAAGGAAGCTGTTGCTGCTTAGGACCTGTTATTGATTTTCCCGAAGCAGCACAGTTCTGTCAGTGACATAATATTTTATTGTGATTCCAGGTCAGCAATCATCCTGCATGCCTACTTGCTCAATAAAATGGAGAAAGTCAACCAAAGGCCAGCCAATGAGGTAAGTGCTACAAAAGTGCAATGGTTGGGAAATGGAAGTCAACCACTGTTTTAAGGTTTCTCTATCCATAGTTGCAACTAAAATCAGAAAGGGGAATGTTTCCTTTTTATTTTTATTTTTAGAGGCATCAGAAAGGAAAATGTTGAGAGCAAGGAATGGTGGTTTATGCAAAATGCTATTGGAGTCGTCAATGGAAAGATCTGACTTTGAAGACATTGTCTTTCCCGTTTCTTTCCAATATTATTCGGATGTCTTAAGACATTATTTATTGAGAGAGGAAAGAGGCATTTGGTCTTGGGCAGTGTGATATTTTAATGGATGGACTTTTATTGCTGACCCCCCTGGTTGTTATTCAATCCGGCCTGGGGCCTGCGCTTTAATCCCTTTTTCCTTCACATTTTCTGGTGATGATCCACTATAAGTGACCACTGACTGATACTGTCATTTCATCTAGGTGTGTAGCATTGATAACCATTGTTAAGTTACACATGCCCATTTGTCACTCCATTAAAGGGCCTGTTTGGCATGGGGATAATAAATCATATCGATTCATGTCGTGTAGGTTTGCCAAGTGCAAAAGTGGAATTTTCTCTTTTTACTTACAAATTAATATACCTAGCATATTCGTTTGTAAATAATAAAAAAAAAAGGCAGCTTTGGTGTATGAAGCTTCTGCCTATGCGGGGTTTGGAGAAGGGGTGGGTCATAATGGCCTAAATGAGGCAGCCTTACTTTGTATTTTTGCAAGAGGCTGATTCTACACCTTGAACCCATGACTTTAAGGTCACATGGCGACAACTTTTACCGTTGCACCAAGGCTCACCTTCATGTTCGTTTGCAAGTAAAAAGAAAAAATAATGAAATCATTTTCAACTTCTTTCAAAAAGATTTATTTGTTGGGTGACACTTGATGGCAAGACTCTTTTTTATCCGGGCTTGGGACCTGCATTGAGGGAACTACAGGGATAATAAATAAAAAATTATCCATGATGATGGTCTATACTCTGCTCCTACTGGTAGCAATAATGCATATAAAATCGATAAAAGCCCTCAAACTATTTGTTGCTTGACCTGTGGTTATTATGTTCCTGTTTAAAGCCTACAGGAATAATTCTGTCATGATTTAATCAGTTACAAGCTGAGCACATTACCATCGGTTGGGAGTGGCAACTAAGTTGTTTATTCTGCCGCCATCGGCCTGTTTGTGAAATATTTTCACGTAGCTCTGCTTGTTGCCATGTTTTCAAGTTCTGCTTTATGTGGTGCCTCATAGTCACCATAATCAGCATAGTCACATCTTCCTGTGAAACGCTTTTCGTATGATTATCGAATCTAGCAACACCCCTAAGCCGACTTGGAAACCTCCACAATCAGTACGGGTCAAACTCAACTACGACGGATCAGGTAAGAGCACAAATGTGCCGGCAGTTTGGGGATGGTATCAGTGACGACTCAGAAGGTGATTTGCTTGCAGAATTTTCCGGCCTGGCTAGACCAGTTCACGCAAATGAGGCCTAAATCCTTGCAGCCAGGTAAGGTTTAAGAATCATCTCATAAATTTTCCGACTACCTTGTGTCCTTGAAGGAAATTCCTCTAATGCAACCAAGTACACGAAGAATCCAGCTGAAGCGACATGAATATATATAGCAGCAGTAATTTCAGCTGTTTCATGGAGATGTAAAGAGCAGGGAACATCTGGGGACATCGGGTAGGCTGAGAAAGAGTAGAAAATAAGAAAATTGAGAGGAAATGTTAATTAGAAAATTTTCCCTAGCCAATTAAATGTTACCTACATTTTACAAATTTGTGTTTTTATGCAACCGGCAAAATAATATCATTTATATGCAAACTCGGTAGCCGATGAGAGAGCAAGAGAAGGCATCTCCAGAATAAATCTCAGGCAAATGCTGTTTGATGCACCGGGTATCGGCTGATTTACAGAGATTAGTTTATGCATCATGCTTTCACCACCTGTCTTCTTGTTTTTTTTTAACTGCTGGTTGCACTCTTCTGCATGCGTCCTGCTCATTAATGAAATACATCAATATTTTCAAGAAAAAAAACTTACAAGAAAATTCCAACCACCCCATCTCCATTTTCATTCAGAGGGACGTGGATGACTAAAATTACAAGTGGGGCCTATATATTTAATGATCCAAGCCATTTATCTGTTAAGCTCTACAATGGATGACCTGGTGATCAATTTGGCCTCATCCGTCAATTCTAAGCTTCAAAATTGCAGGCTTAAAGGCTGGAGGATGACAACGGCATGCACCCACAAAAGGGAGATCTACAACAACTCACAATTAGTCGAATGACCAAATCAGGAAGCAAGGACTAGCAAATTAAGTGTCCTCATCATCAATTATTCATATTACATCTCCTCCTCGTTATTGTGGTGGATAAAGTTGATTTGGATCTCATTTGAGCTTTGTCTTTAAGTTTACATCTGATGAAGTTTCAATTAAGAAACATAAATACATTGATGGTGGGGTTCGTTGCTGTCTGCCAGTGGACGTCAAGAGTGAAAATGAGGTTTAGATTTTCGAAGATTCAAACTAACTGGTCGTGTTTTGGCTCTAATCTTAGCATGCAAATGGTGTCGAAAATTGACGAGGAAATGCAGTCGCGCAGGAGAAAAGCTTTGGAATAGGATGGAGGGCAAACTGAAAAATTTTGGAACCGTCAATTCTACAGTTTAGGAGCAAAGGCCTTTTAGCGTACTGGTGCAAGAAGGCCTCTCCCTTGGTAGGATATGGCTTGGAGGCACAGCATGTTCACAATCGAGCAGCCTGGATGAAAAGGAAGAGGCATTTAGGACAAAAGGGGTTTATTCAAACCAGTTGAATAAGCAAGCAAGTTGGTTCTCTCTAAAATGCATTGAGGCACAGCAGTTGACTGAACATTTAAGAATGCATTGTCCATCGTTATGCTTGCTGTGGCATTTGGATATTATATTTTGATGTTTATGCTAGAAACAAGATTTTCATCGATTTTCTTGAGTCTGACACCATATTATCCATGCATCGTGTTGTTCTTGCCATATGATGATTCGGCTTTTTATACATATGTTTCATATCCATGAACTTTATCAGAAACTCAGATCTTCACACGACATACTACATATGATTTAAATTGATATTAAATGTGGTCACATACATAAGCAATAACTTGCTGAGGCATTGTTTTGTTTGTAATGCATCATATACAAAGAGTTGCAACATGTTGATCCATTGACAGCGCAGACAAAAGTGATGACAGTTTCTAGTGAAGTGTTGAGGATATTTCAAAGATGACAAGGTTTGTCCAGAACCTCACTTTAGTTATTGTTTATGGACTGTACGTTATTATAATTGCATTGTGACCTATATGTGAGGATATAAATTCATGTTGAATGTGATGGCTATATGGACAAACCCTGTGTATTTTGTTATGACTTAATTTTCTTATCCACTATTGGAGTGTACATTTTTCTTGAAAATAGTATTTGATTCGGATGAATGGGCGTGGAGACTGAGTCTCCCATGTATCATGTCTTGTATTGTATTTATCAAGTGATTTTATATTGCACGTGTTATGTGCAATAGTCCAAAATACAAAGAAAACTCTGCCGAATTTTTGGTAGAAATGTGATTTCATTTCACCGTTAAATCCGTGGTTTTATGGTTGTATAACTCCTGGGATTTGAATTAAGTGCTTTTTATTGAGTTTTTATTTTTGGTCACTTTAAAAATTAAAGTTTTTAAAACAGTGATCTCGACTCATTTTACAAATTGTTATTTTATTATTGGTAAAACTCGGGGCATCATAGTAAGTGTGGTATGGTGGCATAGGAGTGAGTCTCAATTATGTAGGTCACGAGTTCGTGACTTATTATGAGTGTGCGTAGTGTAGTGGCATAGAGTGAGTCTCAATTGTGAAAATTACATGTTCGTGATTTATTAAGAGTGTGTGTGTCCACCATTCAAAAAAATAAAAACAAAAATTATCAGATGCACTGTTTCCTTAGAAGCTCCTTATATTTGCGGTGTATTTGGATTCAGATAACACGATTTATGAAGATCCTTCTTATATCACATCTTCACCTACCATGTTACATTTCTCTCGCAGAATACAGTTGGAAAACGGCCACCAATGAAGTGTCTGTTCTGGTAAGATCGGGCCAAACATTGTCCTTCTAGATGTTTCTATATGATGGATGCCCATATTTCCTCTTGGAAGCATGTCGGCCAGCAGCACAATAGGGGCTTGTTTATGTGATTCAAACTGTCCATCCAGTATTTGCTAGCTAGGACTTATGGATGGTCTATGCACCAAAATTGAAGCCCATTTAGTTCTAGCCATCTAATTTCTTTTATTTAAATGAACGGCTGAAAATAAATAATCATTGCAAAGTCTCCACAAATCAAAGCTTTATAATTATTCAAGAAGGAAGCAAAGATAAAAGTAGAAGTCAGAAAGTTGGTGAATGCTTATTCATAGAAAATCATAGAAAACCAACGTCTTTCATAGATGTACAAGTAGATAACCATTTGTTCTAAATTCCTTGTGTATAATCCAAGAAATCAATCAAAACTGTGATAATATACAAGAGAAAAGGAATAAAAAAGTTACCGGTTTGCAGATCAAGGCGTGTAGTCACTGTCTAACAAAAGAACTATCTGCCCACTAATCTGCACTTGGGTTGAAACAGATGCCACTTCCAGGACACTCTTGATGTAATCTTCATCGTTAATTATGCAAATCTAATGATGGCTCACCAATACAGTTGTCTCAATGTGCTATAGGCTTATTTCCTAAATAAGCCTACAAATAATATCTCATATTTAAAGTCAAAGCAGTCTTCACATTTTCCACTATAGGATTAAACTCTAAAAGATTTTTCAAATTTTGAAATATAATATAAACAAAATTTGGGAAAATCATTCAACAAACTACGCATTGAAGTGCCAAAAAACCCACTAGCACAATGGTTTATCAAAAAAAAATTGATGCTAGGTTGCAAGTTTGAAATCGGGACCCTTCATCTCGTTAGAAGATGGATAGATCTGTAAAAGAGTGTGTGGGTGTTTTTTTTTTCACTTGAACACACACACACAAAAAGGGAGAGAGAAATTAGAGAAAGATCTAGAGATAGAGGACCTTGGGTTTTTTTTTTCTTTTTTTTCTTTTTGCAAAATATTCAGAAAATAGAATTCCTAAACATCCCAGTAAATCGACCACATAGGAGACTGCCGGTACCATCCTTTGAAGGCTATTCTTCGATATTTTGGAGCAACTCAAGGGGCATTACAGAGCTGCTAGGAGACAATTCCGGGACCCCGGATAAGTAAAGTTTCCTAAGAATCGATGAGACCAAAAGCTTGAGACAATGAACGTAGTCCAGTAGAAATACACGGCCAAAAGTAACTTATAAAAAGGACAGCCTTGTGCACCAAGCTTTCAGCCTGTGGGGTTCGAGTGGCAGACTATAAAAGTTTGTAGGATTCAGCTTTATTTTGCATTTTTGTTAGACGTTGTCTTCACGCCTTGAATTCGTAACCTCAAAGTCAGACGATGACAACTAGATAGTTAGACCAAAAGTAACTTACAATGGAGAAAATTATCCTCTCATCACTTCGTTCATCTCAATCCTCAATTCACTGTTTCAGTCAATCACTCAAACATAGTTGGACAGCCCTTGCATGTCATAGATAAAGGCTTGATGGTCCTGTATGGCAACTTATTGGTTGAATGGTTGAACAGAACAATAATCTCTTTCAATAAACAAAGAAGATGCAGAATCATCACTTAAACTTTTTTAGGGAGAAGCATGAACGAATTCCTCTTAATTAAATCCGGATCAACTACCATTTAGACTAGTAAGGGGGTGTGTTGGGAACCTTACTTTTCTCTTGTTTTTGTTTTTAAAGAACACTATAATGCATTTTATTTTATTTTCGTATTTGAAGGAGAATTATTCTTGTATATATCCCCCAAAATGTAGGAAGATGAGAAATTGTTATAGAAATGAAAAACCATGGTCAAACGTCACCTAAGCTCAACAGACTACTTTAAAAGTTTATCATTATAAAATGGACAATTCTACTACAGTAGACTTTTTGTGCTAGGTCATGGGTTCAAGTCTCAGGCGATCATTTGGGTCTCCATAGAATGGGATACTCTTCGTACCAGCTATATTAAACTTCTGGATCAGCACAAAGAACAATTCTAATAATCAACCATTTGATTTAAGCAGGAAAAATGTGCATAGAAATGGTTTCTGTGCCAAATTGAGGCCTGATTTGAGGAGCCAAAGTCTATATCATCATATTTTACTATTTTAGTTTGAAAAAATGATAAGGAGAAGTACATTTACTTATTGAAGGGAGAAGTATAAATGAATGATGAGTGCATGATATTTTTTCTTGGGACTTTGTGGTTTTCCTTCACAAGTTCTTTCAGAAGCGGGTCAAGAGAAATATGTCTAAACAAAGAAAAAGAAAAACGCACTCATTGGCCTGTAAGAGAAATATGTCTAAAAAAGGAAAAAAGAAAAAGAAAAATGCACTCATTGGCTTGTACTTTTTTCTTAATTAAGCAAGTGCCGTGCTTGGTAATGCAACTCTTTCAATAAAGGCTGAAATGAGATTTTATTATGATTATCCGATCAAAGATGTAAACGCAATGCAATGCATTCAGTAGTAAGAAAAGTCCGTTCTGAGTTGTCTGACAAGGTTGGGTCTAAGAAGTAGCTTTGGACAAAAGCCTCCAATAAAAGCGGTCGAGCAAATAAATTAACGATTTTCTAGATGCATGTGAGTTGGACGTTGGCTGAAAATTTATTGTCTTTTATTGTGCATGCGACTAAATTGACCCTAACAATAGTATCAAAGTGAGGTCCAAAAACAATTGAAGAAACATTGGATCATGCATACACCAGCGAAAGCAGTGAGTCCAGCAAATCGAAGAGGTACCAAGTGTCACGCACTCGATCTTGTGGAACGTCTGCCAGGTGATGAATGCTGGGCTGGCAACCTTTAGGCCACTTCTCTACAAGTGATTGAACCCATTTACCTAATTGATCTACTTCTACAAGGAGAGGTACCTTATTGTCTGCCACTAGCTACGATATAATCTGTCAAGTTTCGACCAGACACTTGATATTAGTTATAAAATAAGTAATTTAGTAAATAATATTTTAACATGATTTTGCTGTAGATGTAATGGAATCTCTCTTCCTTGCAAGTATAGGTGGGATCAAGGGTCAAGGACCTTCCATCAAGACAATCAAAGGTTGTGGGATGGAATTGTGGTCACTTGTGAGACAAACAATGTATGATTAGTCCCACATGGTTCGTGGGTCCTAAAAACTATTTGTCCCATATGAGAGTGACCCCTGTGATTCGCATCTTTCCCGAACCCTCCTTACACAGGAGTTTTGTGCATTAGGGCTGTCCATTTTTATTTTTATTTTTATAGGAGAGTGACCATGCCTTTCTTCTGAAGGAGAGCTTTGGTGCAACGGTAAAAGTTGTCGTCGTGTGACCTTGAGGTTACGGGTTCAAGGCGTGGAAACAGCCTCTAATGCAAGGTAAGACTGTGCACTTGAGTTCCTTGTGGTCAGCCCCTTCCCCAAACCCTGCATAGGCAGGAGCTTTGTGCACCGGGTCTGCCCTTTTTGCCATGCCTTTCTTCTCAGCATTTTTTATGAGGCATCTTTCCATGAATGTAGATACGGCTTTTAGTGTATATACTAAATGCATGTGGAAGTTGTTAGAAACATCCTTACCTAATCAACTCTCTTTTTATGTAGAATAGTCAATGGGAGACGACAAATTCCCCCCCTTAGTCTAACTGTGCTGCCCCTGCAAGTGATTAGTTTATAGCTAAAGAAAGTCTTGAAAAATTAGTGGTTATATAATTAGAAGCAGAAAGGATATAAAATTACCCATAACTATATTTATATTACAATTGTGATATTGTGCAGCAAGTCTTTCAGGGTACGATGTATTGAGTTTGTCTTCCATGGCATGTCAAGAACCTCATATGTTTGACTCGATTCTCACTTGCTTATCAAATCAGTCGGGTTTGGTACACGGTTTTTTGTTCTTTGGTTGGGATGGGATAGACTTAAAAGGCAGATCCAAGCCTTAGATCATCAAACACGGTAGTAACTTGACTTATGACCCCTCTATAGCAAGCTCAACAGATAAAACTAAGGTTTGGATCATCTAAACTGTGGGTTCCACTTATGCGCTTGCTTTCCGAGTGAAAACATATGCACCCATTATACATACAAGGATTAGGTGACATTTGATTGGATGAAAAAAAGTACAAAGTAAAAAAAGTTTGAGAAAATGACAGTTTTCTACTTTTTTTTTTGTCAATCAAATGTCACCTGCACTTTACACCTACAATATATATATATATATAATTTTAATTATTTTATGCAGAAACAAAGAGCAGTTGACATTTGATTGGTTGAAAAAAATGTAAAAGCTAGAAAAAGTTAGAGAAAATGACAGTTATGAACTTTTTCCTAGTCAATCAAATGTCACTTGTACTTTACATCTGCAACTCCTTGCTGAAATTACTACTCCCCTATATATATATATATATATATATATATATATATATATATATATATATTATAAGAAGCTCTAGGGTGTGAAGGGTCCAGGGAAGCGGCGGACCACAGTCAATAGTACGAAACCTTACCTTGCATTTTGCATCCACGCCTTGAACATGTGACTTCAAGGTCACACAACGACAACTCTATTGTTGCAACAAGACTCCTCTTCTATGTACACATTATATAAGAAACTCAAAATGTAAATCATCATCATCATCATCAATACCTTATCCAAATTATGGGGTCGGCCACATGAATCTTATTCCTCCATTCCTCTCTATTAGCATAGCTTCATTTAGTCCCAAAGTTTTTAAATCTTTCTTCACCGCTTCTATCCACGTTCCTTTGGGCCTTCCCCTTACCCTTCTAAACCATTTAAGTCTAGTCTTCCTCATCTTGTTACTATTGGTATTACCTTCAGATTTTCTCTAATATTTTCATTCATAATTCTATCCTTTTTTGTCTTACCACTCATCCATCTTAACATGGTCATTTTTGCGATGCTCATCCAATGGGCACGATGTTCCTTAACTGCCCAACACTCTGATCCATCGAGCATGGCCCGCCTTATGACCATCCTATAAAATTTTTCTTTTAGTTTAAGCGGCACCCACCGATCACACAAAACTCCAAATGCACATCTCCATTTGTTCCAACCTGCTTGGATTCTCTAGAAAACCTCCCTCTCAATCTCTCCACTTTCATGAATCATTGATCCTAAATATCGAAAGTGTTCTTTTACGGAGACTTCTTGGTTATCAATCTTGATTGGTGTTCCACTCCTCTTCTTGCTAAAATTGTATTTCATATATTTTGTCTTAGTTCTGCTGATTCTAAACTCTTTAGATTCTAATACTTCTCTCTATAACTCTAGCTTTGTATTTACACTCTATTGTCTCATCAATTAATGACTATATCATCTGCAAATAGCATGCACCAGAAAATCTCTGTTGAGTGTTTAATTTTGCCTAAAATAACCTTAGATTAACATTTTATTAGATTATTTAATAAGTAATTTTGTAATTTTAAGTCAATTTTAGTTTTAATTGATCATCCAATCGTTAATTTGAAAAAGTTAACAATCCAATGATCATTACAACTAATTAGATATATAGTTTAGATAATCCTAATTTAGTACTTTGTTTTACAAGTAACCCAAAATAATTTGGAAAGCTTCAAATTGACTTGATCGAATTAGATCATTAAAGACTCGATGAACCCCACTCTACAATGGAATCTACAAATGCTAAGCATTGAAGTCATGGCCAACATTCCATGGCAGACAAGCATAGGTAGACAAAGCATGGGAAGCCTAAAAAGGAAACTTTTTGGATCCCCCTTATAAAAATTACACATTAGGCAGCTCTGGCTTCCTCTTCTCTTCTTCTTTGTTTTTCTCCTCTTCACGGAGGAGAGGTGGGGAGGACTATTCCTCACCCGCCTCTCATGTTCCCTCTCTCTCTCTAGTTCACAAAGGAGAGGCGGAAGGACTGTTCCTCTCTGCCTCTTCTTCTCATTCTCTCTTTTTCCCACTTCTCTCTTCTTTCCTCTCCTCCTCCTTTCTTTACCCATCCCTCTTTCTCCCCCTATGCTCATCATCTCTTTCTCGTTAACCTAGACCGCATGCCTCTATTTCCCTGTTCCTTTTTCTCTCTGTCTCCAGCTGCAAACCAAAATACCATCCCCGTTGACCCCATTTCATCTCCTGTTCCATTTTTTCCTTTTGTCCTAGCATCAACCGTCTTTCTTCTTTTTGTTTTCAATCGTGATTTTCGTTGTTTCATCAGTTGTTCCAGTACTAGAATCCCAATGGTGATTGTTCTCTGTTACCTGTTTTTCCTTCCATTTTTCCTTTAACCTCTGCATCACCGCACAGGTTCCCCTGTCTGAACCAGAACCGGTGTCCGCATCCTTATCTTCCTCTGCTCAACCACCGTCCAGATCCTGTCATGCACAGACAAACCCAGACACCGATTTTTCCCCTGTTCAGGGATCTCGCCATGCTGCATCTTCCCTCATTCCTCTTCTTCACTGGCTTGGACAGCTAAGAGGAAGAAGATGATATTTTGTAACAAAATTCCAGAAATAACTATTGGACTTCAATTCTAATTACAATGGGGTGTTAGCTGCAGCTTACACCTACAATAATTTATTGTTGCTAACGCCCTCATATATATATACATGCATATATACATACATAGGTGTGTTGAATTTCAGTTGTTTCATGCAAGTGCAAGAAGCAGGTAACATTTGATTGACTGAAAAAAAGTAGATAACAAAAAAAGTAAAGGAAATGGCATTTGAAAATCCTTTTCCATCCAATCACATGTCGTCTATACTTTACACATGCAATTCTTACTAAAATTACCACTCCTGACACACAAACACACATTTATATTAATGTTATAATATTCTAACCAATTAGACTAATCTCAACTCATGCATATATATATATATATATATATTGAAATTTCGGTATTTAACCAACTCACCTCAATTTATATAGTGTAGATTTTGCTACAATTTTATAGGAATATAGCCAAAAAAAATATCAAAAATCTTTACATCATTGAACACACTAGGTAAGTGTTACAAACTAACGTCTAAGAAAAATATACACATCTATGAGTGAGTCTCACACTTTTAATAAAAATGAATTGATAAGACCATCTACCACACTATACAATCGTGTACATTTGGTAACTAACTTCTGAGACTTATACAATGCCTTAGGGGGTTTATTTAATTGCACATGTTAGGCGTTTTTGAGATATGACAGCATATCTCAAATGTGCATGTTATTTAACTACAATATCTTTGGCATATTTGAGATATTGGGTTTATTTAATAGTGTTATCTTTGGCACATTTGAGATATCGAGTTTATTTAACTGCGACATCTTCGACACATATGAGATATCGGGTTTATTTAACTGCGACATTTTTAGCATATCTGAGATATCAGCTATTTTTAACATCAGGAGGAGTTGATATGTTTGGCGTTTTTCAAATATGCAAAACCCAGTATACAGTGTAAAATATGTCTAATTTTAGAGCGAGAAAAATCAAGTTTAAACCATTGTTTTCTAGTGAGAGAAGAAGGGGGAGTTGAAGGGGGCTTGCGAGTGGGCATGTGTAGATCTTTTCTCCAAGCTGTGAAAATCATTCCTTGGCTATCATAATGTTTCTTCTTAGGCATTGCATGATCAGGTCGGCCTTTGTTTTACCGTCCTCATGAAAACAACTAACAGGACCATCCAATGGAGTAGATCATAAGTCATGGCCTATCTAAGACAACCTATGCAGATGACTGGGTCCAGTCATCCAAAATCCGGGCCCCTCTTGTACTTTTGGCATCGAACCCATGACCAACCATGGGAGAGGCCCCTTCTAGTGGCACCACTATGTTAGAAGTCCTTTGCTCATTGATCAATAATTTTGAACCTTATATATTGAAAGACAAAATGGGAGCCTTGGCACACCGGTAAAGTTGTTGTCGTGTGATCTTAAGGTCACAGGTTTAAGGCGATAAAGCATTAGACTCTGCTATGGAGATAATGGCCACAACTCACCTCCTCCAAGGGAAGTCCTAGATCTTTAAAGATCAAGAAACACTAGACGGATGAGACTACTAAGCAAATCAGGAAGCTCTCCAAGCCCTTAGCGGATCCAACATTCAAGTTCTCGTTGGTGTTCCTAATGAAAGCCTCCAAGAATTTGCCAACAGTCCGTCAACTGCAAGTTCTTGGGTCCAGAGATTATGCGCCTGTTGTGAATTTTCGTTACATCGCCGTTGGTAAAGAAGTAATCCCGCGGGCATCTGCTAAATGTGTGCTTCCAGCCATTCGAGACATTCTTATTAGTGCAATTTCATCGGCTGGCATACAAAACCAAATAAGCGTGCCCACAGCCTAGATTCCAATGTCCTTGGAAACTCCTATCCCCCCTCTGAGGGCTCCTTTAACGGTGTAACCTTCACATACAACCAATTGTTCGCTTTTTAGTAGAAAATCGACCACCACTTCTGGCTAATATGTACCCTTTAGCTATGTTCCTGCATATTGAATTTTTGAAAAAATCATTTTGTTGGACTGTCGATTTGTTATAAAAAATTCTTCAGTTTATGTTTCCAAAGCTCCCAAAAGGTGAACTGTGAGACTGCATTCTAGAGAAATTTAAATTTCTTTATGCATTTTCTCACCTTCCATTGCGTGATCCACTCTCTGCATGTAGAACGTCTCACCCAGTAGACTTCAAAAAGCCCATAAGCTATTTTCCATACTTCAGTTGAGAACTCACATTGGCATAGCAGATAGTCCAACGTTTCCTGCTTTTTATGATAGAGATAGCACATCGTTGCAAGACTGATTTCCTTGTGTTCGAGTGATTCCTGCGTGAGTGGCTTTCCAAATCAGCTTTGCTAGATGAACTCCGTGGATCTTGGTGAGGCTGGGAATCTCTGGAGGAAAGTAGCGTTTTGTTGCTCATGTTCCCCTTCATTAAGAAGTTGATATCAATATTTTAACGTGAATTTTCGGGTGCTTTCCTTCTCCCAAATGAATGTCTCCCTCTGTGAACCAAAAAATAAATGCTGAAGTTCCCCTTTGAAAGTCTGCAACTCCTTACTGTACCTTTCTTCTCTCCGAATTGGGATAACCTACTCTACAGTGCTGTTTTGTTTAGATACACAATTTTGCACTATTGTTGTTTAGTCAACTGCTGTAGCAAAAAGACGAGAACTTTTGTTAAAGATTTCATTGCCAAGCCAAAAATGGTTCCAAAGGGAGATAGGATCTCCTTTCTTAACCAAAAACCTTGTGAGTTGCTTGAAGAAGTGAACAAGCTGCAAAACAAGCTGCCAGTTGCCTTCTCTTCCTCTTGAGATTTGGTTCAGAATGCGCAATGGCGCATGAATCAAAAGCACTTCTTACAGCTGCTCATAATATATTTGTGGCCTTCAAAGATCCAAAAAAAATAATGGAGCTATTATTCAGTCATACAATCCCTAGGCTTTGGGAATATCATGGCATAGATGAATGGCCCAGATCATCAAGGTGTTAGTTGATATCATGTCATATACTTGAAATGTAGCTTATTTAACTGTGATATCTGAGAGGCATATGTTTCTCATATTTGAGGCATATTTCAGATATCATAAAAAATATCACCAGAGATATCGCAGAACAAATATCAGATATCATACAAGATATCACAGAACATATGACACATCTCATATATCACTCAAGATATCATGGGAGATATCGCAGGAGACGTGCCTACAAAATGCCAAACATGTGCCGTTAAATAAACCCCCCTTAAAAAGTTCTTATGTATGGCTAATGCTATGACTACACTCACAAAATTCTTTGAATAGTTGAAAAGTGCTAATTTTTTATTCCTCAACCTTTTCTCAACGAATTATGAGTTTCTATATTTTAAGGAATTTTTTTAATAATTGACATGAATTTATCTTGTAAAACTCAAACATCACAAATAATTATCAAATAGTTTTTAAAATCTAATTAAAAAATTCAAATGAAAAGCTTAAACTTTTATTGAAAATATTTTTAATTTTTCAAGGGCAAGGAAAAGGCCCAAAAGAATGTAGATGGAAGTTGTGAGAAAATATTTAAAAACTTTGGGACTAAATGAAGCTGTAATACTTAATGGAGGGAATGGAAGAAAAAGATTCATGTGACTAACTCTTAATCGGAATAAAGTCTTAATAATAATGATCTAGCAAATTTTATAAATATTTGTTGAGACATTTTAACTCATATATCTCCATTAACTCAAAGTAACTCATAGGTGACTAAAAAATGTTCCATGTAAGATTTTTCAATAATATTCTATTGAGTTCCAGTATGCGTAGATGATCTTAAGTGTCATAACTAAGTAGACACTATCTTTTGTCAATCGCTATAATTATGTTTTACATATATAATCCATTCATCATGTTTAGAATGAATTACATAGGTTAGAAATCAAATTTCATGACCATTTAAATGCTTTTAGCATATGTTTCTTTGGATTTTAAATTAAGGCAATTCATTACTTTACAAAAATTCAAAGACCCAAAACAAAGTAGCTAGGGTTG
The DNA here is from genome assembly GCA_035236585.1 of Warburgia ugandensis. NCBI lineage: Eukaryota > Viridiplantae > Streptophyta > Magnoliopsida > Canellales > Canellaceae > Warburgia > Warburgia ugandensis. Next base: position 10,364,072 of record CP141130.1, read on the forward strand.
TCCAAGTACCCTGATTTCTTGTGAATCACCTAATTTTTATATACTATATATGATGAATGCTTAGATCTTCTAGAAAAATGCTGTAGGGCAGCATCTACTCCTTATAATGATTAGGAGCATCTTATTTGTTTTACCTAATATATAAAACTTTCACCATATATGTATATATTTGTTGATGTTTAACTGCATATGCACGAGCTATTGCAGTATAGCTAATACAAGTATGGGATTTCACAGGGACTCAACTTAAAAGAGAAATTTAAATAAAATTTAATTGTTTAAAAAAATAAAAATAAGAAACACAATAGAAATAAACTAATTATAAAATAAAATTTTAAATTTATGTCACTAATGCAATTTATAAAAATTCTAATTTTAAAAAGTAGAAAATAAAACTAAATAATCAATCTTGAAGTAAAGACGGAATAGGGAAAAGATGAAACGGGGATGTGAATGGAATTCTTTTTTTTTTCTTTTTTTTCCCAAAGGCAAATCTGAAATTTACTTGAATTCTGATTTTAAACAAAAAAAAATCAGAACCCGACAATGAGGAGGTATTGCCGGAGGAGGAGATGGAGGAGAAAGAGGGGAGAAGAGGAGGATAGGAGAGAAGAGAAAGGGTGGAAAGGAAAATCAGAGGCAACCCGACACGGGTTTCCTCTTCTGAGCCGTCCGGTGAAGGAGTGGGAGCTGGTTATCGACGCCGGAAACTGCGAAGAGCCGGTGATCGATGCTAGAGGAAGAAGAGGAAGAAATCGGGCCGAAGGAGGATTGGAGCAGTCCGGTGCTATTCTGGTCGTGCGGTGCTGGACTGAAAGCTGGGGCCTTGAAGGAGCGGTGATCTGGGCCGGTGATTGAGGGAGATGGCGTGCTGTCGTGAAGGTAATTTGGGCCAGCCGGTGATGCAGGGAAAAGCCAGTACCGTGGAGATCGGACTGGGCAGAGGTGAAGAGTTGGGAATGATTGGCCGGCGTCGATCTACGGGAAGAACGGTGCTGGGGTTGCGTAGTATGGTGCCCTCGGCTAGCAGATGGAGCACAGGGGGAACTGGGAAGAGGGGATGAGCAGAGAAGGAGAAACCGGTGGCTGTACTGAGAAGTGATAGAGGGTCTGGGTATGGACTCCGGCATTTGACGGTGAAGATGGCTGGGTTTGTGCGGCTAGGAAGAGAAGCGGAGGGCCTTGAATAGAATAGAGAGTAGACAGAGGGAGCAAACAAGATGGGACGTTGGAGAGAGAAGAGAAAGATGAGAGAGTTGGGGAGCAAGAAAGGGGATGGAGGGAGAGAAGAAGAGAGAAGAGGATAAAGCCAGTAAGAGAGGAGGCCACAGAGAGGGATGGTGAGGAAAGGACTGCCGCGTAGGGATCTAGGCAGTCGGGTGGAAGGTGATACAGACGCCGAGAGAAAGAGAAGCTAAGGGAGAGGAGATCGGGTGATCAGGGAGAAAAGACTAAAGAGAGAGGGGATGAGCTGGGCTGTGCGTAAGATGGGAAGATAGAAGAGGAAGAACGTGGGAGAGAGTGGAAGAGAATAGATCGTGGAAGGAGAAGGAGAGAGTATAAGAGATCGGATGGAGAGTAGAATAACTAAGAGAGAAGGGTGATTGTGCGGTGAATAGGGGGAAGGAGAGAGAGGTCACGGGTTCAAGGCTGGAAATCAGCCTATTGCAAAATATAAGGTAAAGCTACCTACTATAAGCTCTCGTGGTCTGCCCTTTTCCCGGACCCTGCATAGCGGGAACTTTGTGCACCGGGCCTGTCCTTTTTAGAGTGGTCTGCCTCCTTCCTACCTCAAGCCAAGGAAAAGAATAGAAGAGCGAGTAGAGAGAGGGAAGAATAGGAAAAAGAGAACCAAGGGATGACGGTTCTTCCTCCTAGACCTAAGGGGGAGAGTCCATGTGGTGGTTGATGTTCTCTTCTTTATATATTTATTTCACCTTCTAAATTCTACTTGTTTTCTTCGCTAACTGATTCCTTTTTAGAATTGTTTCCCTTTCTCCTTAGAACTCCTTTTCTTTTAAGAAACTATCTCATCTTTTCTGTTAATCCTTGATGGGTGATCTATACAATTGAATTCGATCTAATCCATTTGAACCTCTTTTGGTTAATTTGCAAAAGATAAGACCAAATTAGATTCATCTGAATTATACATTAATTATCTGATAAGCTCTAATGATCATCTAATCATTAATTTTGACAAATTAATGATTAGATAGTCAATTGGAGCTAAATTTAAAATCAAACTAAAAATTACAAATTTGATTGGTTAGATGATTTAATTGAATGCTAAATTAGAAGTATTTTAACTAAAATTGAATACTTAACAATATCCTACTTAATTTAACTAGTGTAAGTGCTTTTATTTTATCCTTGAAGTCTTTGGTTCAAGCTATATTGACTTATTTGTTTTACAGGCAAATTTGCTCGTCTTAAACAGGTTGGGTGTGGGTAGACATTTTATGACTCACACATAAAGTGAGGTAGCATAAGTTATACTTGCTTGACCCGCTTGCAACAAGAACATGTAGGGTCCAGATTTGTTGATCCAAATTGTTCATCTTTCAGCACATCTAAGATAGGGTTACAAAGTTCAGTGTTTTTTTTCGAAAAATTTGAGAAACTCTCAGAATTTTATGGCTCCCCACCTAAATTTGAAACGAGTACGATTTTTCTTAATTTCACATATAAAACCCAACATTTCAAGTAAAAGTAATATTTATCACGATAACTTTTTTTAATAATATCTGATTCTGAAAAATAAATTTATTTAAAAGGTTAACTTTTTGCAATATGATTTTTATTTTTTATTTTTTTCCGAATTGATTTTAAACTTTGTGTATTTTCGCTTGGCCGACTTTTCCGAACTTTGTGACTATGATCTCACATAGCTCATGCAACAAAAATGTATGTTGGCAACGGATTGCTCCAGCCACTAGTATTCTAGAGTAAAAACGAACAGTCAAGATTATCGAATAGAGAAAATTTGGATCAACAAAATCCACGCCCTTCATTCGTGGGCCATATAACGGTAAGTGATATTGGTACATGCTCGGTCGAGACATTCGATGATCCAAACTGCTCATCTTTCAGCAAATCGCAGAGAGGTCATGCATCAAAAGAGTATGCTGGAAAAAATGGAGGGTCAGGACTACCGAAAGAGAAAATAGAAGGTAACATCCGGGCCCACACAAGATGCAGGAAAGAAAACTTTCTCTTTCTTGCGCAAGCAAATCTCTCGGAATCGCGAAACGCGCGTTCGTTAACGAGAAATTAGCATCGTAATAATTCCAAAAGGCCGTAATAATACAATCCGGTCGGGTTGCAAACGGCATGGGGGTATTATCGTTATTTTCGTATTGGCTAGGGGTAATTTATATGGTTACTCCTATTTCCCCGCGAGGAAAACTTCCACTGGAAGAAGCTGCGTCGTAAATATCAAAACCAATAAAATCGGCGGCGGAAAAAGAGGAGGAAAGTAAGAAGGAGAGGAGAGACGCGAGGTTTTCTCTTGTAAAACCACCCTCCGTTTTTTTATACTGACACCCCTTTTCTTCCCTCCTAGTCTCTTCTTCTACCGGCTTCGAAGGCAGAATCGAGTCTACTTGATACAGTAGAAAAAGACTGCATTTGGCTACATGGAATCGCACAAGTTCGCGAATCACATATCCCACAATACCAAGTGAGTCGTCTCTGTCTCGTCTTTTTCCTTTCCCTACGAACTTTTCCGTCTATTCTAACGGTTTCCGTTACAGTCTCCGTTTATTCGCCGCAAGTTCTTCCGTTCATGATCCGGAACTCCTTGACCTGCTAACTCCGATGGCTTCACAAGAACAGAGTAATCTGAAGCACAAGAAGAGTAAGGTACAATAAAAAGGATATTTTGCCCCTTTGATTTGTCTAATTCTTTTTTTTTTTTTGCCCTTTTGGGCAACTGAAGGAATTAGGTTCCTGGAAGTCTTTATTTTTTCGTTGAATGATTTGCTCTGTGATTTTATATTATTTGGGTTACTTTCTTTGTTGATTTATGTTCAATTCCTGTTTTATTTCCCTTTGTCATCCTTTGTGTGAGTGGTGAATGTGGAAATTTGCTCTCCGATGAATCATCTACCTGAGTAGTTATCTTTTAGGGCACAGTTTAGGCGTGATGGCGAAGTGATTTAGCAATGGGTTAAGTAATTTGGTTGCGTTACTGTAAATGTAAAGAGTATCATGTGAAGTAGGTTTTGCTGTTTTCCAATTTTCATATTTTCAACCATGTAGCTTCTGCATGTCGCAAGTTTCAATTTCATTAGTTCATTTGGCTCAATTTCCATCATCTATACCTAGATTCGACGGGCTCTGAGGCTCCGGAAGTTGAAGTTGGATGGTGATAGGTATTGGTTCGATTGCATGCTGAGTGAACCCTTATGAGGTGGCAAATCATCTTTATGAGGGGAGTCTGGTCAGCATATTGCATGGAGTAGTGGAATGAGAGGATAAAATATGGTTCTGGAATGAGGTAAAAAAGAAGGTAAACGATCAAGATACCGCTGTACAATTTAGAACCCATCCATCCAACCTTTGGTCAATCTTGGGGTTATCTGATGTGTTGTTTGGATCAAAATTTGATTGTTACCTCACGTTTAATCACTTGAAACCATAGAATAATGAGAATTTTACCCTGTGGGCCTGATTGATTTGTTCATCTCAAAGACAGAAAAAGTCATAAATATTCATTCTACTACATGATCTGAGTGTTAAATTTTCTATTCAAGCTGCTAGTTAACTTTCTTTCCTGTGCACCTGATGTTGATGCAGATGTTGATGACTCCTGCATGTTACCATTTTTTAGGTTTTTAAGGCTCATTACTCATCCCACATTTTTGGCATGTTAGTTAGTTCCTAATCTGCTGATCCAAATGTAGTCAGTGCTAGAGCTGTCTCTTAGTGCTTTGAAGTTATAAGCCACAACTCCCATGATCATTAGCAAGCAAAGGACGGCACATCCAAGTCTGCTACCATTTTTACCTTTTTGGATGCTGAATGTTAAGCACATCAATAATATGATAAAGTGATTGGGTATGTGTGATACAAAAATTACAGTAGGGGCAAAGTGGCCCCTTACCTAAGCTGTCATTCCTTGCTCCCCTCTTAGCAAGGAAATTAGTCAACTTGTTCGCAGTTTGAGGAATGCTGCCTTAACCAAAGTCTGCATGTCTATCTGCCAAGATTATTCAAGTTATGCATGGGATGCTGTATTTCATTTAACACTCCTTCATTGCTTCACACTTCTGTTAGCTGGTTATGAGGTTCTTAGCAAATGAAAGCATTTGTTTGCTTAAATTTTGGAGTAGAGCTGGGGAGGAAAACATTCTTTCACATTATTTCTTCTACTTTGAGAGATTCAGTCATTCCTTAGTTTTTAATTTCGTCTTTGGTCATTTTTTCTGAATATCATGAGTGTATATACTTACCTGGTGTTAGAGAGATGCTTAACAATGTGACCGGCACTTTTCTTTTATGCCAATTCTGGGCGGAAATATTAATCAGCTTGCTTCTTCTAAAGCGAGACTGAGCTGTTTCATACAGCTTGTTTCATCCCAAGGACCCACTCTGTCCTAGAAGAAAGCTTGGAGAACGTCATTCAGTATGATTTGGTCTGGGATTCAATTGGCCAATATCTGAGGGAAGACCTATCTTTAAAACCCAAAAAGAGTTAAGAAATTTAAATGCCGTCCAACAATTGGTGTTCAGGTATCTATGCCATGTGATTCTTGTGACAGTTTACAGTTTGTCATTTTAGTAATTTAGACAGCCCACAAACTTTTCTTGATATTAATGATATGCTTTGCAAATGCCGAATTCTTTTTTTCTAGGTTGTTCCTCATCACCTAGTTGAAATTGATGAAGACCCTGCTGGATTTCTGATAATTGAGGGGAAAGACTCCATGAGTAACCAAAGTAAGGCAACAATGACATTTAACAAGAATTGGGAAAATCAAATACAGGTATAACCACTGGTATGTTTGCCGGTGATTTTCAATTGCTAGAAATTTTCTGCACAATATGCAGCATTTAATGCTCTTTTCTATTAAAAAATTGTAAATATTATGATGTTGGTTTTACAGGATGGTGTGGCTAAAGATCCTATGAGTTCTAAAACAGATATTGAATTAGATAGTGGTGCTTCTATGGATCCTCTGAGTAGTTTTGGAGCTGGCTCAGAGGATTTAAGCTATCTTGATGATTACTGTGAGGATGAGAATGAGGAGGACAATGAGGATGATGCAGGTTTAATGGAAATGGATGATGATTCTGAGATGAGCCTGGATGCTCAATTTGATAATATAGACCTTCCTCCTGGGGTGGAGGGTTTCATCCCTTGGCTGGAAGAACCTAGTAAGTCAGTTGCTCCAAAGTCAGGTACTCTGGAATTAGGTTCTTCATTCCAACACTCAAGCTATAGCAAGCCTAAGGGATTGATCAAGGATGAAATCATGAAGAAATTTAGACAGTTCAAGCAATTTGACACTGTTTCTGATTATTCAGACCATCATTATGCTCAACCAAATTGTAAATCACATAAGTCCACTGGGGGAAGCTTCCGAGGGACTTCTCTGACGGAAAAGGTGACACATTCATGAAATGAAATTGATCTTTGTTTTGAGGCAGAATTACTTACCTAATGTATCTCTTATGACAGGCACCAAAGGAATGGACAAAGAAAATTCAAAGCGAGTGGAAGACCCTAGAGAAAGGCTTACCAGGTAAGCATCCGGGCTTGGGCTGTATAATAAATTTTCTGACACCAGAGATTTGGGAATTGTTGCATTCAACTGAGATTGCAGGGTTGCAAATTAAAAAAGCTGTACTGGTCTGAGTCACAAATTTGTTTGGTTTGCTAGGAAAATTATCTTAGCATACATAATGCTGAAGCAGTCAGTTTTGCAAGTGTGTTATTAGGTGCGTCTGCTTTCTATCAGAAGCAGCCAGATGGAATTGGATGCAGAGCAGCTCTTTTCTTGCTTCCCCCACTGTGGAAATTGTTTACTTTATGAGTGAGGTTGAATCTAATTATTAACTACGTCCTAAATTTATTAGATTTTTTTTTTCCCTCTTTTGGCAGAGTCAATTTTCGTTAGATCTTATGAAGAGAGGACAGATTTTCTGAGAGCTGTGATTGTTGGGCCAGCTGGAACTCCATACCATGATGGTCTTTTCTTCTTCGACATTTTCTTTCCTGAGCATTATCCTAGTGAACCACCGGTATGTTATTGATGTTGAGTAGCTGTAAATAATTATAGGGTATCCACAATGTACACCTAACAAGCTTCAAGTGCACTCTAACAATCTAGTAATCCGGATTGTGTATCTCCTGCATTTCCAAAGAATGTCTCATTGGTCTGTTTGGATAACAGAAATTTGATTCTATCACATTTTGCATTCAGCATACAAGACGTTGACTCATTACCTAAGAATGCAGTTCTATTAAATTCTCTTAATTATGTTCTAACCCTACTTCTGTACAAAGTCCTATCATTTTTTATCTTCTCATAACTTGTGTCCTCTGATTATCTCGGTCTTTTGAACTACTTAAAAAAAGGAAAAAAGAATGGTTCACTGACCAAAATTATGCTGCATTAAAACATCCTAATCCTTTGATTTGTTGAGATCTTTGTTACTTTCAGTTTCTGCGCCATCCATTTTACACAATTATGATTGTCCAATACTGAAAATTTTGGGCATTTCCTATAAATGGAGAAGGCCATTGTATGAATTTTCATCATTGTATAAGTTTTTCACATACAGTACTACTCTTCACTTATTTTGGTAAAATAAGGCCAAACATTTTCTCTAAAGTTGTACTTGGTTCAATATCTTAGACGGAACAGTTTGATAATTGCTGCTGAAATGTCATGCAGCTGGTGCATTATCATTCTGGTGGCCTTAGGCTGAACCCAAACCTGTATGATACGGGAAAGGTCTGTCTTAGTCTTCTCAATACCTGGAGTGGCAGCAAAAGCGAGATGTGGACCCCTGGGAAATCAACTGTGCTGCAAATCTTAGTTTCAATCCAAGCCCTGGTGTTGAATGCAAAGCCGTACTTTAATGAGCCAGGATACGAGAGGTCAGCAGGTACAACTGATGGAGAGAGGCTATCTCTGTCTTACAATGAAGAGACCTTTCTGCTATCCTGCAAGACAATGCTGTATACACTGAATAGGCCACCGAAGGTATAGTATTGCAGCCTGTTAATTTTTTTTAATATTTCCAATGCTTTGCCAAAGTCTGTTATGCTTCCCGGCTCTAAAATCTTCTAGAATCCTTATGGTTCTGATAATCCCTCTGGTATTATTTTGGCCTGTCTGTGCAAATTTCTGAGTTACAAAAAAAAGCTTACTGTCTATTTTTCTCCCTGCAGCATTTTGAAGACTTTGTTGCTGGACATTTCTACCAGCGTGCACATGCTGTTTTGGAGGCGTGCAAAGCTTATATGAATGGTGCTCGGGTTGGTTCTCCTACTGATGTAGAGTTCCCAGACAAGACCCGTTCCCCAAGATTTAAGGCTAATTTAGATGAACTCTTCAAGAAGCTCGTTGTTGCATTTACTGAAAATGGGGCAGACTGTCAGCAATTTCTGGACCAGACAGGCAAAGGTGAGAATAGGACTGTGCTAAAGCTTTGTCCTCAAAATCTATGACTGCGACGCTGAAGAGTTTAAACTTCTGGAGATGTTTTGTAGATAAGAGTAGTTTGATCAACTTACCATTTCTGGAAATAGATTCAACAGTCATACCTGATTCTCAGTTTCTCATATATACTGTAAATGGGTTTTGTAGATATGATAGTAGTTATATTTATGGTTCTAGATTCTGTCTAGGGACAATGAAAATGTTACTTTTTGGTTCGCGTAGATAATAACTTAATATGAATCCCATTGTGGTCGATTGTCATGTTGTTTACTTTAAATTTGAGGCGTTTTTTAATCTTTTATTATTTCCAAGAGGACATGAATTAATGGGTGATATGGATGGTGGTGGTGTCTCACCAGATGTCAGGTTGCACTTTATGTGTCATTGTCTCTACTCTTTCTGAATCTAAATTTGTGAGTGTTTGAGAAGAAGACAGGAGGATCACAAAGTTACAACTTTCATATTTAAGCAGGCTCCCTGGCCACTAGGTTTTGGGGAAGTCATTTGTTCAATGTATGATTGCCTGGTAAAAACCAGTCAAAAGATGATGGAATTTTGACTGCAACTGCATTTTCTTTATGAACATGAAGAGTTGTTATTATTTCTACTCCTGTACCTAAATTTGTGGGTGTTTCACATGAAGACGGGGAGCATAGAGCTGCTGCTTTCATATTTAAGGAGGCTGCCTGGCCACTAGTTTCGGGCATTTGCCTGCTATAAATCAGTGAAAAAACAATGGAATTTACACTGCAACTGAATTCTCGTTAGGAATATCAAGAGATCGGATCCTCTAATGAGACACGGTTGAGGTGATGAGCAAGTCTACCGACTAGGTGACGATCACTCTTTGGATCAATGCGCCGAGTCATCGATTCACTGTAATAATCATTGATCTAAGACCATTAAAATGGTTGGTCTCAACTCACCCGTCTTCCCATATGTAAGATTTAGCTCCATGAGGATCGGCGCATAAGGTCATAGTGAAACCATTTAAGGCTTAATACATCTAGGGCTGGCATTATAGAAAGGTGGGGCCAGCAAATGAACTGCATTTGTGATTGTCGAACAAATTAGAGTTTGGGCGAATTTAAGGAAATAATCTAGCAGTCGGTCATTTTGGGGCTGTAAGGGAATGGGAATAAGTGAATAAGCTTGTCCTATTGTCCATGGATAGCGAGCATACCCTTGCTAATGGTAGCCCAGAACATGGACGACACAAAAAGTAGATAAAATTAACTTCAAAACAACGGCTTAATCTTTTATCATTACAACTGTAAGGTAAAAGATCACTATCAATGGATTTACCCGGTCGATGAATTATATCCTCGTGTCAAACGGCCTTTTTTAGCACTTACTGAAACCTCATGATAGCAAGTCTTTTCTTTTGTTTTGGTAAGGACTCTTTGCTGTGTATTTTTGGCTAAGATTCATGATACGTAGTCACTTTTCATTCACAACCTACTTATGGTGTATTTAGTGGAGAACAGAAAAAAAGGGCAGCCCTGTGTATGGGCGGACCACAAGGGTCAATAGTACATATCCTTACCTTGCATTTTGTAGTAGTCTATTTCTACACCTTGAACTTGTGACCTTAAGGTCACACAAAGACAACTCTGCAGTTGCGCCAAGGCTCCCCTTCAACCTAAAACTTAGTTTATAAGAAGTGGGTATGAATATTTATATCTCTAACATACTCTCTTGTGCAGAAGGCCATTTTAAGCTTTTGCACGTAAATTTAATAAATGAGAGGTCTTTGGATTCTAACTCATAACCTTTTTATCAATAAAACTCTGATAACTGGTTAGGTTACCATTCCACAAGGTTAAGCTCATAGGAAGTAGGTTAATAATATTTATGTTCTAGTCCATACAACGTGGATTGGATGAATCTAGAATTTGAAAAGAATATACTTTTAAACACAGGAAATGGATGATCAGAAACTCTGTTAAAAACAATACACAATTTTAATATTTATTTTTTGAATGGTAGTTTATTGAGTACAAGAAAATTTACGAAGAGGGAAACAAACTGGGGTAGGTGTGTGACACAGCAAAGCGGTGCATTACATCAAATAAATGGATGGTTTAACTAGCATTGCAGCTGTTGATCCCAGACTTTGCTAAGTTTTCTGCAACAACATTTATAGATCGATTAACTAGGTTGGATTGAACTTGAACACCATTGTTAGAAATTAGTCTTCAAAACGCCAAGACAGCTTCCATGCTCTTAGCCCATCGGATAACATTTATGGAGTGGCCTTCAATCAGTACAGGAGAAACTTGAATCTGGTGCCAAATCCTTAACCCATTGTACATGGCTTCATCTTCACCCATTTGAGTTCACTCCCCAATAGGTCCTCGAAATGCAACAATCGAATTGCCCTCTAAACTCCACAAACTCCTGATGGTCCTGGACTACCAGAGAAGAACCCATGGTCATGTAAAAGTGGGGAGCAGTATGGCAACTTTTGGTACTGTTATTGTATAATATAACATTCTTCTCTTTTGAAATTTGGACTGCAATAACTGTTTCTCGGTTTTGCACATTTTCTCAAAACGATCATTTTATAATCAGTTCTCCTTTTGATAGATCCCGTCACTGATTCAGTGTAATTTGTTAGAATTCTCGTCCATCAAACCTCATCGATGGACCATCCTAAAAAACTAGCTCAGAGTGACACGATCACCATCCATTTTTTTGGGACCCATCCTCTTGAGGGAGAGACCAACAAATGGACATCTCTGATACTTGGTAAAGTGGTCCCATAATCTACTTCTTCACTTCATTTCCTTTGGTAATATGGTGTCAAACACCAGAAAATTTCTCCGTAATCATTTGTAGTTCAGTGGTATGTTTACTGGTGCTTCTTTGGATCTTCTAGGTAGGCCTGGACTCACCTCAGCGGTGTGTTTACTGCTGATGTTTCTTGTCACAATTTTGAGAACATTGGCAGCATTTGAACTCATAGAATAAGATGGATGTAGATGATGCATATGATTATGCTGCTTTTACAGGACGCTTGGTCTGACAATCTTCGAAGTTCTAATTCCTCTCTGGATCCTCTAAGTTTGTTCCGGACCCAACTACCTGTTGCCAGCTATCTAGCTGAATATTATGATAATAAATGATTCAGATTTAATGGAAATGGATACTGATTTTGAGTATAAGCTGACTGGTTGCGTAAATCCTGCCTCCAAATCTTGAATAAAATCTGTGCCTTCCAATATGGGAAGCAAGTGATCAAAAGAGTTGAAACCAATTGCAATAATACTCACAGACATAAATGTAGGTTCCTGGACATTACATCAGAACCCATGTAATGTAGTATAATTTAAGTGAACTCACCGGTGAATTTGACTATCTTGAATTGCAAAGTGAAAGTATGAAACTACTCCTTCCTCTTGGATTTTTCCCAGATGGGTTCCTATTTGCTGTCCCTCACTAGGTTCATCAAACTACATATAATGTTAAACCATTTATTAGAAGCATGTAAAAGGAGGGGAAACATCTGTAAAGGCTCCATGACATTAGAAGCATTTAATCTAACAAGTCGATCTTCACTTTGTTTTCCGTGGCAATAACTTGCATTTTTTATTTTATTTTTCTGTAACATGAAAATATTACTGTAAAGGGAGATTCGCATGTCTCGTTGAATATCTATGAACGCAAGCAAAACTTGTGTCAGCAAAGAACTAACCCTTTAACACCATTGCTGGTTGTGATCAAACTCTTTACAAATATCCACACTTGGTTTTCTTTTAGATTTTAGGTCTCTTCATGGAGCTCCTTTTATGGCCACCTTTATTGAATCTCATTCTGTGGTCTGTCCATTCTTTTGATCTTTTGGTTCACTTCTTTGAAATTGAAAATCTACAAAGCCACCCATAATCATTGTAAAAATGATAGCCATGCTCCATTTTTTGAAACTTCATGCCAGTTGTTGGGACAAACTCAGGATCCATTTCTGGAACAACTTCAGGTTCAATCCTATCTGTAGCAAAATCTACTTAAAACAAAATCCTCAAATGCCTGAACTTTTCAGTAACTAAATTTGCAAAGCAAAAAGCCCATCATGAACAGCCAAATTATCCTACCGTAGAAGACCCATTTCAATCCACTTTAAACATAGCCAAATACCTCAACTCCCCCAGAAACCCAAAATCAGAACGACCCAAAAGTAGATATTGCGCTAAAAAGTGGCCAACGAGAAGGAAGAAAAAAGGAGTCAGTCACGGAAAGGAAAATTGTTAGAAAAGAATTGAAAGGAGAAATTCCTTAACAGAGAGAGAGAGTAACCTGTTGACTTCTCTGGTATTGGGATTTCTCTCGGTGAGTTCCCATATTACTTGACGGAAAAGCTTGGTTGCACAGACAGAAAAGGGGAGGAAGACACAGATTCTTCTTGTCCCTGAAACTGGGCGGAAAAGTCTTTTCGACTTTTCGGGGGATCATTTAATATTTTTTGAAAAAATATATTAAAAATGGCTAACCAAGTCTGGTTAGGCTGCAACGTGTCAGTTCATAGTGGAGCCTGTAGAAACTCTCGGTATCAAATTAAAAATTAAATCAATAAATATTGTCTTTCCATCCTTGTCATCTTTTCTTCCCCGGTTTCTACTCGCAAATGCTCACTGTTACATGTGTTCTGAATCCGTATGAAATACGGTCCACGGAGGAAACAAAAAGGAATATAGAAAAAGAAAAAAATTCCCATTATCTCTATTACAAACAAGAAAGTCAGGAGAGGAGAGAGAGAGAAGGCTGAAGTGCTGGTTTTATTGGACCCAACTTTCAAACTCTTGTCCCCTTTATACTTGTGCGATTTCTTGATTGTCATGTTGTAGTTTCTGCTCTCCTCGAACTGATTTTTGATGGCAACAAAGGGGAAAAGAGTTGCCACCAGTTCAAGGTGAATATCTGCGTCCTTTCCACCTCCCTCTTTTTTTCTCATTTTCTGTCCCTGATGATTTTGGGTACATGTTTCAAAGCTCATACTTGCAGGATCCGGAAGTGATGATCTTCACGCCATCCCGCAAGCGGAAAAGGAATCAGGTACTGTAAATTGTTTGATTATAGTTGTATCTTTTATACTGTTAAATTAACTTGTCTTTTGCATGTGTATCGACTCTTGACTTTGTTACTTGTTTAGGTGCCGAGTAAATCGGTTTTTCTGATGAGCACGCCCTGATTCTGGCTTTTGTTCATCAGTTTTACTGTTAGAAGAGTTATGAGTAGCTTGTAGTTGGTTTTTGCTTAATTTGAATGGTCTCTGTGGTGGAACTTGTTTGAGGCAATTTGAAAACTCGGTTCTACTCACTAGACCAAGTAGGAGTTTTAGTTTTAGATGATTGTTAAGCTTTCAGACATGGGAATTGATGATTTCTTGAAATTGGGTTGGAGAAATGTGAATTCAGTTGTGTTCTTTTCTGATTTTCCATGCTTGACTAGTCCTGATGATGTCTGCCTGTGACTAAAGAAATAGTCCTGTTCCTGGCCCTGTTTATATTTGCTGTTACCATAGGAATATAGGTAGGTGCTATTTGCTTCATATATTCTCCAATGATGGATGTTGGTTACTCTTCTGGTTAGATTCTTGACTCTTTTTGTATGCGAAATTGGTAGATTGACATGGGCCATAGTCTGCCTACTGGAAATGGCTTACTTGGTTTTGGAGGCTGTAGGGTACAAGGATTGCAGAGAACATGCTGTATCTTCAGTTGACTCAAATGCACGAGCTGCTGCTTTTTGTTTCTGCTGATCAAGAACCCAAGTGTCATTTGCTTAGACCTTCCGGGGTAATTATAGAGCTTTGTCTTTTAGGGAGATAATTCGAGGGCACGCATCCACTATTCGGCATACATCAGTGTCCTGATGGTGGTGTCTATTGGTAGGCTTTCCTTGTTTGTCTAAGTTTTCAAGAATGAATAATGAATTCTTATTCTTCTAGGGAGGAGTTATAGGTGATGATATCACATCCTCTGGGTCCCATTTTCATCCTTCTAAAATATCCTTCCTCTTTTCCGGGTCCCCTCCATAGCATATTGGTTGAATTGGAGATCACCAGGAAGGATAGTTGACAAAACACTCGAGATACATTTCATTCTTGGAATGGAATGGAGCAATAAACAATTCCTAGAAACTGGACAACCTGACTTAAAACCCAGTTCAGTCAGACATTGTTTTGGCTCATCTCATTTCCATTCACTTGTAAACTTGACCAATTGAGATTCTAAGTTTTACTTCCTGGTCATTTTCCCTAGAATGTGCAATCTCTTTTTCCTCTTCCTTCCTAGGTTCCTTTGTCTTTTAAGCCATTCAATCTGTGGCTCCTCATGTGTAGTAGAACTGTCAATTGGCAGTCGAGAGCACAAACAGATTGAGCAGTTTCTAATAATTTGGTTGCTATTTCAAGAATACCCCGTTTAACAATGATCATCATTGCATTCGCCTGGAGTTTCTTCACCTACTAAGAGTACCATGTGGATGTACTTGTTCACGCTTATTCATGCATTCTTCATTTGATATGATTTTCCCTCTTCAAGGAAATTTGCTTGGATACTGCTTCATTTATAAGACCACGTTATACATCAGTTTCTTTTGCACAATTGTACCCATGTCCTACATCAGCCTAAATTAGATGCATCTCTGCTGTAGAACAGAAGCTGATCACGTAAAGCTCATTGCTAAAGGGTTAGTTTTGCATGTCAACCATTCAAAATGTATACCATATGCCTACTTCAGATTATCAAGAAATTTCCTGCATAATTGAATGTTAAATTAATGCAATTGTATTTAGCATTGCCCCTTGTCAGGTCCCATGATGTAAAATAGATTAGCATATTTGTTAGGTGCTGCTGATCTAACTAATCTACGTTTTTGGGTTGATCATATGCTGCTTTCTCTGCCTTTTCTAGTGATGGTAAATCAAGACTAATAGTCATGCAAGATCCTGCTGGCCCTAAAATGCCTCAGCAAAAAGATGACATTAGAAAGAGCTCCAAAAAGAGGCAAAATGAGCTCCATTTGATATAACGTTAAGGGTTAATCTTGTCCATATGCTTTGACATTCAGACGGAATCTCTCTAAACAATTTACAGTTTCTTCCACAACTCCTGGAATCTTCTAGGTTGATTTAACATGCAATTGCTTATTATCCGGTAATGATAATGTTTTAAGATATTTAGCCAACTAACATGTGATAATAGGGGTGTAATAATGTAAGCCTATTTGAATTTTCTTTGTTCTGTATCTTCGCATATGTATTGATAGTCAACATGTATTACACGTACCTCCAGTGATGGTAATTGATGAGATGTGTAACCAGTAAATAAGAGCACCATTTTCTGTTACATAATACACCAATGCTGTAATTGTCGCCTTTTTCTTTTTCCTTTAAATTCTTTTACCTTTGTTTGTCTATATTTTCTCAGAAACCTTTTTGTATAGTGAAAACCACTAATAGTTGGTATGGGGCTACATATGTGCACATATCTGGTAGATCTTACTATCGTGCAATTTTAAATTATGTAGTCCATCTCTTGGAAAGAGTACATAAGACTGTAGAGCTGTAGAAGATGGCAACAATATATGTCTTAATGTTGGTTGTCTTCATTCTTTGCTGAAAATCTATAGAAGGGCGTCTGATGATGCTGATGCTGATTATCAGTCTTCATGTCTTGAGGATGTCTTTGTATGGAGCTAATTTTCTTATCAGTTTATGACTTAATACTTTATAATATATGATGACACAAGTTGATTACGGTACTAAATACCAGCACAGAAGTTGTACTTGGGCTAGAAGCTGGCTAATGAAACACCAGTTACTTGAGTGCATTACTTGTTGACATGACAATTTTTAGTGTAAGTTGGCCAAGTCAGGGAGCTGTTGGAAAACTCAGTTGGTAAAACCATGTCGACCGAGGTTAATGAAAATTTTGAGTCATAGAGCTTCTAAGCAGTACTTCATGTGTTGAAATTTATAACTTATATTTGATGAATGTCGTTCCTATGTTTCCTTTCACTGGTAGTTTCCACATGCTACAGTTAATTGCTTACTTTGTCCCGGCTTGAAACTCCATTACTTTGTTGATGTTGAATTATTGACGTGTCCATTGTCATTGAACTCTATGACTGGCTGACTTAGAACTATACAACTGTCAATGGTCTTGATGCAGAATCTCAAATAGACTATGGATTCAAAATCTCCCTGTGAACCATAGATGCAAGCCAACAAGATTTTATATTCCTCTTGTGATAAGATGCATTTTGTTTTGTACTCAAAACTTTCAAGAAGGCCGTTCAGAACCATGGGAGCAAACAAGCATAGTAGTACTTCGTTAGGTACGAAGGGAGAGAATGAGATGAGAGAAAAAGGAGCGGATGGCTTTCATTGGGGCATTTAGTGAAGAATAAAATGACATTTTGGTGACTAAAAGACAAATATAATAAAATGACAAAAAAACCATTGAATATTTGCACATTTTGATGTTGACCTTAAACTGGGTCATTTCAAGTCTAAATTCTTTTTGCAGCAGTGTTAACCTACACACAACATGTGTTGTAGGTTAGAAGTGTATAAGATAAGATCTTATAGAGTTGAAGTTGAGCAAGAGTTGTCTCCAGCTATCAAATTGATTCACATCAGGAGTATTGCAAATACTGGCCTCTAAATTACCTTGGTAAAAATAATGTATTAACTTAAGAGACTTTCACCATTTTCTCCTTAGTCTTTTTCAATATTTCTTTTTCTTACAGCATTTGTTACATGTCTTGAATGACTTGTTTGAGTCTTCCCTGCACTGAGTTGGCTTCTTTTGCTGTTGGCCCCTAGTGGATCTGCTTCTGCAATTTGAAATGCTGCTAAATTGACAGTCATTGCATCAATACTTTCGAGGTAGTGTCTCATTTATTCACAACTGATGATTGCTTGGTAGTGCCTCATTTATTCTCAAAAAATGATTGCTTTTGAGTCCTGGTAGGAGTAGACTTTCAAGAGCATCCGAAAATGTAGATGCTGCCTTTTTGCATTCATGGTGACAAGGTTTTTGTAGATCTAAGCCATTCATCATATTCTGAATGGCTTGGATAGGCTAGAGATCAAATTTCATTCCAATTTGATACTTTTAACCTATTTTCTTTTGATAAAAATAGGACCCTCTAATTTTTTTAAATTTTTTTAAAGACCATAACAAGTAGTTAGGATCGTCCAAATGCTTTGATTTCTTGTGGGTAACCTAATTTCTATACACTGAACGCGATGAATGGCTTAGATCTTCCTAAAAATGCTTCAAGGGCAGCGTCTACTTCTTAGGACACTCTTGAATGTCTACTACCGGAGCAGTTCTTTGTGTCTGTTGTTCTATTAGGGGTTTTACATATTTAAATGTATGTTTGGGTTTTTGTATTAGTCCAATTCTGCTAAAATGTCTTGGAAATTCATCATTTTCTAGAACTGCTATGTTTGGAAAGAAAGCGTGGAATCCCTAAGATGGATTAGGATAGTCCCTTAAAATTACATTAGGAACTTACTGAGAAGTTTGTGGAAAAATCAGACACTCTTTGTTGTTTCTCCCATGTTTTATATACTTTAGAGTTTCAGAGTGTTCTCTCTTCTGCATTTCCTCCATTGGTATGTATTTGACAGAAATAGTAACGATTACTGATTCAACTAATTTAGCTACTTCATACAACCATAAGAAGTGGCTGTCTTGTCAGATTGCCTCTGCTTGAAACATAAGAAAAACTTTGTATTTCTTCAATGGCAGCTTAAGTACATGTTTTGGGCCAGGAACCTGGCTTAGAGGACGAGCTTCTTGCTTTTCCTCTCTCAATTTCTCTTGAAATACTAGCATTCAGATAGTTCTCACTACCGCACTTTGGATCCCTAGGATGGATTAAGATTGTCCTTAAAAATTACATTAGGAACTTCCCAAAATGTCTGAAAAATCAGACATCCATTCTTGTTGTTCCCATTTTGTTCTTACGTATATTCTTTAGAGTTTTGGAATGTACTGGTTTCTTTATTTTCTGTTTCCTCCATCAGTATGAATTTGATAGAAATAGCAGGGTTAGTGTTGATCATAGTTGCTGGAGGCTCCTGGGAGCAGTGGAAGCTTGCTTTGGAAGTGGGAGTCTTCCTGCTTGCCCAGGATTGGAAAGCTTTCTTACACAGCACACTTTTGCAACGTGAAAGATTTGGGGAAGCATGGCTTCCTTTTTGGCTAATTTTTGTTAGATAGCTTGTTTAAAAGGCAAAATGTACCTGACAAGACTGAACTTGCAGCTTCAATGCATAGAACAGTCCTTTTTGGCTTGTTTCTTGATATTCCTTTAATTTTTCTTTAACTTTTTGTAATTTTTTCTTCCATTTGTTCCCGTTTCCCACCCTCCAAAACATAGCTTGTGTCCCGCTTCCCGTTCTGGCAGCTATGATGTTGATTCAGCAAGATTTAGCCATCTTCATACAACAATAAGAAGTGGCGGTCTTGTCAGATTGAAATCCACTTAACTACTTGACAAATACATTGCATTTCTTCAAATTGCAGCTCAGGAACATGGCTATAGAGGATGAACTTCTTGTTTTTCTTTTCTTTAGATATTAGAAACTTGCACATATGCACAATTTTGTAATGTGTATATTATGTCTACCGAGAGGTGAACAACATACATGTCACTCTCCCATGAAAGGGCACATCATCTTATAAACGTGTTCATGTTAGTGCTAGGTGTGGCCTATGTTCAGAACGTGACATATGAATGCTAGTGTAATTGTTGATTTAGGCTATTAAATTTTCTTTAGCTAGTGTAAATGATACTGTGCATTCACTCTTCTACCTATCTCTAATCTTTATGCTCTTGATAATTTCTACATTATCAGATCTTTTAGTCTTAGCGCAACGGTAAGACTTGGCGCAACGGTAAAAGTTGTCGTCATGTGACCTTGAGGTCACGGGTTCAAGGCGTGGAATCAGCCTCTTGCAAAAATGCAAGGTAAGGCTGCCTACTTTAGGCCATTATGGCCCGCCCCTTCCCCGGACCCCGCATAGGCGGGAGCTTTGTGCACCGGGGCTGCCCTTTTTTTTATCTTTTAGTCTTAAATGATTGAGATCTCTAGCAACTGAAAGTACTCAGAAAACATTTCTCATCTTTCATGCCACATCTTCCAAATATTGATTCGATCTGTATAGGTTGTTCCACATGACATAATTGATATTGATGGAGATGATGATCCTGCCGATGTTGTAATCATTGGGGGGGAAGATACCATGGCTAGCACTTCATCTCCTGCAGACCGGCCAATTTTATTGAAGCAAGAAGTGCAAGAACTTCCTGTTTTGAATAAATTTGCTGAGTTCAAAAGTTTTGATATGGTTTCTGATTGTTCAGACCATTATTATATCAAATCACAAGGCTCCAGTGGCTTCTGGGGGTTTTCTGGAACAAAGAAGGTGAGACAGTTTTGAATTAGTGCTTTTCCTTACCTTCCAGTGATACAAATTTCCTTTCCTTATCTATCTTTTATGTCAGGAACCGAACAAGTGGAGCTTAGCTGGGTTCACTAGTTCACTTATGTCCTCTACATCCCCTCCTGCAACAAACCCATTGAATACTGATGTCCATTCTACCAAATGGGGAAATAAACTTCAGCAAGAGTGGAAGATTCTGGAGAAAGATTTACCTGGTGTGTATCTTTAACTGCTCTCTGAACTTCATAAACTTCTTTGTCCCATGAGTTGTGACCTTGATTATTGGATTGTCAAACTGATTAGAATGCATGGAAAGAATAAATATGAATGATCGGATGAGACAATGTGGATGTGCTTTTGGTGGTATTATGGGATATTTCCCAATTAGGCTTGGTCCATTTTCTTGTCCTATTGGAAACTTATCCTACTTCAGCAGCAACTAGTACTCTGGATGAACTGGTTGGCCTCTGTTTCTAGTTTTCCGGATGGTGCACAAGCATGTTCTGAATTTCTCTCGTGACTATCAGTGGCAGCTGTCTTTGTTTTTAACTCTTTTCTCTTTTCAAGGATCCTGCTTTTTACTTGTCTCTCTTTGCATATCTATTGAGAAGAGGATATGAATAACTGTGAAGCATGTCTCAAACTTCTTCTTATTTTTACTCTGACAGATTCGATATTGGTTAGAGTTTATGAAGAGAGGATGGATCTTCTTAGGGCTGTCATTGTAGGAGCAGCTGGAACTCCCTATCATGATGGTCTGTTCTTCTTTGACATTTGCCTTCCTTCCAACTATCCTGACAAACCACCGGTATGTCATTGATACATTGTACTAATTTGTGGTTTTTTGTCTCGTAATAAGTTGAAGGGGAGCCTTGGCGTAACGGTA
This sequence comes from Warburgia ugandensis, assembly GCA_035236585.1. Lineage (NCBI taxonomy): Eukaryota > Viridiplantae > Streptophyta > Magnoliopsida > Canellales > Canellaceae > Warburgia > Warburgia ugandensis. The sequence goes on from CP141130.1 coordinate 10,385,095, forward strand.
AAAGTTGTCGTCATGTGACCTTGAGGTCATGGGTTCAAGGCATGGAATCAGTCTCTTGCAAAATGCAAGGTAAGGCTGCCTACTATAGGCCCTTGTGGTCCGCCCCTTCCCCGGACCTCGCATAGGCGGGAGCTTCGTGCACCGGGGCTGCCCTTTTTGTGTCTCGTAATAAGTTGAATGGTTTGAAAATTGCTACTGAAAATGCTGTACAGCTGGTATGCTACCACTCTGGTGGTCTTCGACTGAACCCAAACTTGTACGAATGTGGGAAGGTCTGCCTGAGTCTTTTGAATACTTGGAGTGGCAGCAAAAAGGAGCGGTGGACCCCAGGGAAATCGACAATGCTACAGGTCCTGCTTTCTATCCAAGCTCTAGTGCTGAATGCAAAGCCCTACTTTAACGAACCAGGATATGAAGGGACGGCTGGTACACCTAGTGGGGAGAGGAATTCCCTGTCCTACAATGAGAATGTGTTTATATATTCCTGCAAGACAATGCTGTATACACTACAAAAGCCACCGAAGGTAGGCTTTCAAGCTGCGTCCAAAGTTTTTAGTCTTTTCTGTAATCCCATTGAAATGTCTTCTGAGCTACTTGGAACTTTATCCTGCAATCTACTAAGATATTGTCTACCTATATATCTTGATCTCACAGGGTATCCATCATTGATTGTTTGCAGCATTTTGAAGACTTTGTTTCAGGACATTTCTTCCAACGTGCAAATTCTATCCTTGAAGCTTGTAAAGCTTATATGGCCGGTGCTCAGGTTGGTTGTCTTGTTGGCGGAGGTGTGCAGGATGTGGATGAGGGTGACAAGAGCTGCTCGTCAAACTTTAGGACATCAGTGAGCCAGATCTTCCCAAAACTCCTTGCAGCCTTTTCTGATGTTGGAGCTGATTGTAGCAAGTTCCTCCATTCAACAAAGGTTCCTCAACTAGAAAAGATGAAAGCTAACGCAAGAACTGTGATAAAGAATTGGCTCTACAAATTTTGAATCGTGAAGCGTTGAAACTTGATTTTAACACGAAAACTTAGATTTCTTTTTCTTTTCTTGGGAAAATATGTGTAGTGTAGGTATGAAATGTACGTATGCTGATCATTGCCATGTTAATGTAACTCTGCTGGCTATTCTAGTGATGATGACTGTTTTCTAATATATAGGGGACCTTGTGGAGCATCTTTCAGTTCGTGAGATACTGAATGGTTTCATGTGCATTGAGGAACCCAGATAGTACAAATGTTATAAAGCTTTCTTTAGTAGTTGGCAGTGTCTCGACAGCTAACTGCCTCTGACTGGCATTCTCTGTTTCCTCAATTGACGCTGAAAGCAGACTCAAGTGGACAGTTCAAGCTTTCATTTTTTCAAGTGATAGGCAAAGAGTCTTCCGGCCATGAACCTTTTTCTTTTGGCCTTTTTCCATATAAAGCTATACGCTCCACCTTTTAGAAGCTTTGGCCCGTCTCACATTCTGCTGCGTGAATGTTGATGCCTTAACGAAAATAAATCAAATGACCCATTCATCCGATTAGTCACGCTTAAGAAGTCTAGCATTTAAGAATTTGTACTTACTATTACAGAAAATCGGATGGTTAGAAACTTGGTACCAGCAACAATCCACATTCAACAACCAAAAACATGGGTTTTAGGATGCTAGAATCATCCAACGCTCATGATTTTTCATTTACAAGCAACAAAGACTCAGCAACAGATGCATATGTGGGATCATTCACAAGTACTGTCCTTCATGCAAAAGTGGGGCGCTACACCGCAACTTGAATGACTTTTCTAGGTAGGTAAGTAGCCCCCAGATAGTATTTTGTCTATAAGTATTCCCTTGAAGTTTGGAAAAAACTGCTTTTGGTCCGTTTGAAAGATCGTGGAAGTGGGGGCAGTTATGAGTGTTTCGAGTGCCTCCTTAAACCAAACAAACTGTTGAAAGGGGGAGCAGGCTGCAGGGTCGCCAAACACTACAGGACAGTTATCCATTGTCAAAACTGGGACAGCTACTGTTGTTCACATGCCTGGCCCGATAGACACTGGTGATCCAGATGATTATGGAGGGAAGGATTCTTTTCAAGAGACCAATCCAATTAATTGCTTTCTCTCTCTCCCCAAACACGGAATAATTGAAGCCTTTCAAAGTCTTCCGTTCCCCCTCCTTGCCACATCTCTCTTCCGAAAGTTCTGCTTGTTTAGTAGTGTGGATTGGTATTTCCATCCAGGTCTTCGTTGATTAGTAAAGACAAAGTTCCTTAACGTCACGAAATCTACCATAAAAGCCCTGAACATCCAGTTTAATGAACTCATCGGTCGCCAAAGGTTGGTTGGAATGAACAAACAAGTTTCCCAGGGAAATAGTAGGAGCCAATTTGCCAAGAAGGTTTCAATTTGGAAAACAGAACGCGAAAACTAGTAGTGAGCATATAAATTGAGAGTTGTTGACGGAGGCATTTGCAGCATGGGGAAAGTCTGTGAGGAAATTGGATACGACCGTTCGATCCGTATAAGTCGATGTACCTTCGGTAAGTTCGCTCAGAGTTGTTCTGGTTTGAGAGGAGCATCTCCTGCTCTCCTTGTGAATAGGGTCTACAACTCTCTCGTTATGGAAAGCGGCTTCCAACTGCTCGGAAATTCTCAGCTATATAGGGAGCTTGGATAGTGAGCAAAAACAATTGATCAAGAAGTTGGTTAACTTTCGCAGGAAAGATGTAAAAGAACAAGAGTTCTTATTCCTTAACAAAATTCACGATGGATGTTTACCTTGTTTGAACCTTGGAAAATGATTTGGGTCCTACTCAGCCATCCCAAAACCTCTGAAACACTGGGTGATCAGGCTTCAGAGATGAACAGTTTTGTTTACAAACAGATGGGATCCCCTGCAGTTTTAGCTCGCATGTAGTGGCAGCATTTTTTTAATGCCTTGACACTTAATAGTTCTTATGAGCTGTTATATGACTTTGTGTATAAGCTATTATATGACGGACGTCGAACAATACGACGGTTCAAATTATATACGAGTGGAAAAACTTGTTCAATGATCAAAACCATTTGTTTGCTAGCCTTGATGAGTTAAATAGTTTTAAGATTTTGGGTTTGTGCAAGCCTAAGTGATAGACGTAAACCCTTCTGTTTTTACTACTGACTAAAAGCTTAGAAATGTCGGATCCAAATGAGTTTTGGGTGCGCAGCTCATCCATTGAAAGCCCAAGGGATGAATGTTTGACCCCGCTCGTTTATCTGCCCACACCATATTCTTCCAAAGTAAAATCCGACTTCTCCCATTGGCAACACCAAAAGTGTAAATTTGTTAGATAGAAGCTCCATTGTTTAAAGAAGGGCCGCTGAGGATCATAAATTAAGGAGTTCAGAATAATGGAAAAGTTCAACTTCACATCACAAGAATCCAATAACAAAACCACTGACGATACTGAACAAGGGAGTGCTCCCCATTACGAATTGAATAAGTTCACAAAGGACGAACAAAACAAGAATCAGAAGGATTAGTTAATGGCAGAATCTACAAATCCGGCGGGCAGGCGAAGATGTCAAGAAGCCAGAGATGCTCCGGTTTAACTTCCAACCCATCAAACACAAATAAAAATGGTGGCATTTCTGTAATCTTTGAATGACATGGAGGCGTATTTGTTCCGTGAAATTCAAAGTTTCCCCGAACTTAAAAAACCTGCTTCTAGCAAAGACCACTACATGATGCTTCCTCTCGGTTTTCATCTCCTCCTCCTCCGTCCAAAACCTCTGTGGCTGTGGTTTCTTCCATGAATTTCGTGAAGCAGTTTCAAGAAGATTGGATTCTACTCTTCGTTTCTGTTATTGCCACCCTAGCTTCCTCTGCTTCTTCTCGTCGTCCTAATCCATCTTACACCAATCACTGCAATTCCGTCGTCCTGGAATCCATCTCACATGTGTTAGTCCAGTCTCATTTGACGGCCACTGCAGCCACTGACGTCAACTGTGGTAGGCGCCACTGCCGACGTCAAGAAAAGCGGCTGTTGAATTCCACTGTGACGGCCACCACTACCGTTGTCAACACCGACTGAAGACTAACATACAGTTTTTGTTGAAAACTTAAAGCTCTAAAAACCCTATAAATAGGGATGAGCCGAAGATTGATTTAGAACACCTCATTTCCTATCTTCTCTTATTGTAAATGCCCCATATAATTCTTCCGCTGTATTATTTCAATTTATAGTGAAATTGTTCTCTTCATAGACGTAGGCATTTTTGGCCAAACCATGTTAAACTGATGTTCTTGTGCGTGTGTTTGCGTGGGTGCATTATGTTGGGTGGGGCTAAAACAAGTGGTATTAGAGCAGGAGAAGGGGAGTTGGTTGCTATAAAAATCGTTGAAGACAGAGTTGCGGCGGTGACGATCGAGAGGAGAGAGAGAACTGTTGAAAATACAGTTCTGCTACAGTGTCTGCTATAACTAAGTTGTAATAGTGCAACACAGGCAGGTTACAATAGTCCGAGTTTCAATAGGTACGGTTGCAATAGTTCAACTTGTAACAGTAGCTCATTGCAACAGCAACAGAGTTGCAACAGTGCAGAGTTGAAACAGTACCTGTTGCAACAGTAGCAAAGTTGCTACAAGTCGAGTTCAATGGTGTTAGAGTTGCAACAGTGATTAGACTAAAGCAAGCCTATTTTTTACTGGTTTTCGAGGAGGATAGAATGGTTCTTGGCTAAATAGAGCATTTCGGATGCAGTGGTGTTCTCAGATTTGTCAAGATTCTCTCCTTAAATTGCTGTATGTACTTTATCTTTATTTATGGAGGCAAACATAAGCAAAATGATTTGCTTAGATGGTACTAACTATCACAAGTGGAAGGAAAAGATAAAAGATCTTCTTTTTATGAAGAAATTATATCTACCTGTCTTTGCTACTCAAAAACCAAAAGATAAGTCCAAAGATGAGTAGGCTTTCGAATATGAACATGTATATGGTTTCATTCGACAGCGGGTAGAAGATAATGTTTTGAATCATATTCAAAATGAAACACATGCTATAACTCTATGGATCAAATTAGAAACCTTGTACGCTTCTAGAACTGGGAATAATAAGTTATTCCTACTTAATCAAGCGATGCACCTGAGATACAAGGAAGGGAGTTCTATTTCCGACCACTTGAATGAGTTGACCGGATGCTTTCAATAGCTATCCGACGTTAGCGTTAGGTTTGACGACGATATCATGGGCTTGTGGCTTCTAAATACTTTGCCTAACTCATGGGAAAATTTTTGTGTTTCTTTGGCTAATTTTGCTCCAAGTGGCGCTATAACGTGAGAATCTGCTAGAAGCGCAGTTTTAAATGAAGAAATAAGTCGACGAGCTCAAGTAGCCATCACATCACAATTTGAGATTCTAATATTAGAAAACAGGGGGAGAAGAAAGATCAAAGGTCAAGAGAAGAATAACAGGGTCAATAGTAAATCCAAGTCCAGATACAAGAATCTGATGTGCAATTATTGTGGCAAGAAGAGTCACATAAAAAGGCTGTGTTACAAGTGGAAAGATGAGAACAAGGTAGAGAATGCCAAGCAGAAGAGAAGAAATGATGACGGGAATGATCGTGTGGCCACTACCACTTCAAGCCTTGTTGTAGTCTATAACGAGAATGAGATCAACCTAGCTTCCAATGAGATTGGATGAGTCGTTGACAGTGGTGTTTCTTTCCACATTACCTTCAGGAGGGAGTTTTTCACCTCGTACACTCCTGGTGACTTTGGAGTGTTGAAGATGGGCAACGACGGGCTATCAAAGGTTGTTGGTATCAAATCCTTTTGTTTGGACACCAACAACGGGACGAGATTGATTCTCAAGGACGTTCAACATGTACTAAATATTCGGTTGAACTTGATATCAACCAAAAAGCTTGACGATGATGGGTACTGTAGTACCTTTTATGATGGCTAGTGGAAGCTCTCTAAGGGAGCGATTGTTGTTGCTAAAGGGAAGAAATCATTTAGCTTGTATGTAATACAAGCTTCGGTTCCTATTAACTCTATAAACAGGGTTGATGTTGTTGGTTCTTTAGAGTGGTGGCACAGGCGACTTAGTCACATGAATGAGAAAGGACTAGGTTTTCTAGTCAAGAAGAATTTGCAAAGCTGCAAAGTTGAGCAAGTGTGCTCATTGTTTTGCTAGGAAGCAGCAACGGGTTTTCTTTAAAAGCCATCCTTCTTCCAGGAAGTTAGGTGTGCTTGAATTGGTACATTCAAATCTGTGCGGTCCTATGAAGGTACAAACACTTGGTGGTGCATTATATTTTGTCACCTTTATTGATGATTATTCCAAACTCTAGGTCCATGTTTTGAAATTTAAGGATCAGGAGCTTAACAAATTTAAAGAATTTCACGATTCTGTTGAGTGTCAAAAACGGAAGAAGCTGAAATGTATTCACATTGACAACGGTGGCGAGTACTCTGGACCATTTGATGTTTATTGTAAGCAGCTGGGGATCAGACATCAAAAGACTCCTCCATAGACTCCCCAGCTAAATGGTTTAGCAGAGAGGATGAACAGGACATTGATGGAGAGGGTTAGATGCTTGCTTTCTGAAGCAAAGCAAATCTTTCTAGGGTGAGACACTATACACAGCAGCTTATGTTATTAACCTATCTCTAATTATTGCATTAAATGCAGATATTCCTAATAGGCATTTATACATATACCCAAGGATGAGAGATCTAAGCTGGACGTCAAGACCAAACAATGTATTTTCATCGGCTACTGGTAGGATGAGTTTGGCTACAGGTTATATGATCCTATTGCAAAGAAGCTAGTTAGAAGCCGTGACATGGTCTTTATGGAAGGCCAAACCATTGAACACATTGACAAAATTGAAGGATCAGAAACTTAGAGTTCTAAGACTTTGACTGATTTGGATCCAATTCCTATTTTACATACACCAGGTGTAGATGGCGCCAATGACCATGGTGGTGCACCAGCTGATATTCAAGATGATCAGGTCGAGGGTGAGCATGAAGCTGATGAAGACATGGATGTTTCGTTAGAGGCTGATGATGTTCAACAAGATGTTCCTATTGAGGAGCTAGCAGTTTCATTGAGATGGAGTTCGAGAGATTGTCAACTCTCCACTTGGTATTCACTAGATGAGTATGTGCTCCTCACTGACGAGGAAGAGCCTGAGAGTTACACAGAGGCTGTTGAAAGTGAAGAGAATGTAGAGTGAATTGCAGCTATAAAGGATGAGATAAAATCCTTATACAACAACCACACTTTTGAGTTGGTAAGATTACCTAAGGGCAGACAAGCTTTGAAGAATCAGTGGATTTACAGGGTGAAGTATGAGGGTGACACTTCACGACCACAATACAAAGCTAGACTTGTGGTGAAAGGCTTTGGTTAAAGAAAATGTGTTGATTTTGAGGAGATATTTTCTCTTGTAGTTAGAATGTCTTCAATCTGAGTTGTATTAGGTTTGACCACAATCCTTGATCTGGAGGTTGAGTAGATGGATGTGAAGATAACGTTCCTTTATGGTGACTTAGAGGAGGAGATATATATAGAGTAGCTAGAAGGTTTTGTTGCTAAAAGCAAGGAGAAGTACGTCTACAAGCTGAAGAAGAGTTTGTATGGCTTGAAATAAGCTCCCAGATAGTGGTACAAGAAGTTCGAGTAGTTCATGGCTTAACAGGGTTATAGAAAGACTACTTCAGATCACTGTGTATTTGTGCAGAGATTCTCGGAGGATGATTTTATCATCTTGCTACCCTATGTCGATGATATGCTTATTATTGGAAGCAGCTCTTCAAAGATCAGTCAATTAAAGGAGCTGAACAAAGTCTTTGCTATGAAAGACTTGGGACCCGTGAAATAGATTCTTGGGATTTCTATCGTTCACGACAGAAGGAATAAGTGGTTATGGGTGTCTCGGGAGAAGTACATAGAAAAGGTATTTCAGTGATTTCACATGGATAAAGCTAAAGTGGTTAGTATACATTTTGTTACTCACTTTAAGCTTAGTAAGAATCAAGTTCTAATGAGTGATGCTGAAAAGGAATACATGCAAGATGTTCTTTATGCTTCAGCTATTGACAGTCTTATGTATGCCATAGTATGCACCAGACTAGACATTACATATGTAGTTGGTACAGTGAGCCATTTTTTTATCGAATTTAGGAAAAGAGCATTGGAATGCAGTGAAATGGATATTGAGATATCTACATGGTACTTCCAAGTTGAGTATGAGATTTGGCACTGGCAAGCCCATGCTTGAGGGCTACACTAATTCAGATATGGTTGATGATATAGACACGAGAAAGTCTATTTCAGGCTACTTGATAACTTTTGCAGGGGGGCTGTGTTATTGTAGTCAAAGTTACAGAAGTGTGTTGCCTTGTCTACTATGGAAGCCGAATTTATTGCTGAATAGAGGCTTGCAAAGAGTTATTGTGGATGAAGAAGTTCGTGAATGAACTTGGCTTTATGCAGAAGATTTATGCTTTAATTTGCGATAATCAAGGTGCTATACACCTTAGCAAGAATTCTACTTTTCATGGGAGGTCAAAGCACATTGATGTTAAATATCATTGGATACGTGATATTCTGGACTTGAAGTCGTTAGAGTTTGAGAAGATTCATACTGACTACAATAGTTCGGATATGATGACAAAAGCATTACCTAGAAGCAAGTTCGAGATTTGCAGGGAATTGGCCGAGATGAGCTTCTGTGAGAAGTCTATGCATGAAGAAACCTCCTTTAGTTAATTGGCCTGGAGAGGGAGATTTGTTAGTCTAGTCCCATTTGACGTCAACTGTGGTGGGTGCCGCCGCCGACGTCAAGAAAAGCGACTATTGAATTCCACTATGGTAGCCACCGCCACCGTCGTCAACACTGGCCGAAAACGAACATGCAATTTTTGTTCAAAACTTAAGCTCTAAAAACCCTATAAATATGGATGACCTAAAAATAGATTTAGAACACCCCATTCCCTGTCTTCTCTTCTTGTAAATATTTTCTGTAATTCTTCCGTTGTATTGTTTTAGTTTATAGTGAAATTACTCTCTCTATGGACGTAGGCATTTTTCGTCAAACCACGTTAAACCAGTATTCTTTTGCGTGTGTTTGCATGGGTGCATTATCCTTGGCGGGGCTAAAAACCCCCACAACATGGATTGTTGTGTAGTTTCTTTGACTCCGAAACGGCTATTTCATCGGCAGAGAAAATATTTTATTAGATGATCCTCAATATTCTTCCCCGAAATCTGTCCTATTCCAAACCAGATACCTATTGAAGAATGATTCAAAATGATGGCGTGTCATTGGGTAGTTAGTGGTTGGTCCTATTATTAAGTGTAGATCCTATTTTTATGTAGTCAAAATATTAATGGATTAGTGGAGTTAGTGGATTTAGAAAATGTTAGTGGGTTATTGGCTTAGTTAGTGGTCTTATACGTGTTTTTATTTCTCAGCACTGTTTTCTATTGTAAGCCTATAAAAGGCATGTTTAGTTCACTTTTTCAATTCAATCAAACACACACCTAATATCTGGTGTACGTTGTTCATGAGTTTGCCTCTGTCCAATTTCATTTTTTGCATATTCTTTTGTTCTTTACCCAACAAATTTGGTATCATAGCACACCTTGAGAGAGTGAGTCAAGTGTAAACAGGTGAGTTGAGTGAAATACAAAGAGAGATAGTGATGGGAAGTAACGACAATGCAATGGGGGCAACACAACCACTCATTCCCATCTTCAAAGGAGAAGGCTATGAATTCTGGAGCATTCGTATGAAGACTCTACTCAGATCTCAAGACCTTTGGGACTTGGTGGAATACGAGTATGAAGATCCCGACAATGAAAGCAGGTTACGGGAGAACATGAAGAAGGATTCCAAGGCGTTGGTGATCATTCAACAGGCAGTCCATGATAGCGTCTTTTCACGGATCGCAGCAACAATGACGTCAAAGCAGGCCTGGTCTATTTTGCAGAAGGAGTTTCAAGGTGATTCGAAGGTCCTTGTGGTGAGATTACAATCACTCCGGCGTGACTTTGAGACCTTGATGATGAAGAATAGAGAATTGATTGCTGATTTTTTGTCAAGAGCAACGGCAATAGTCAGTCAAATGCGGTCCTATGGGGAGAAGCTTACCGACCAAACCATTGTTAAACGGTACTTAGAAGTTTGACTCAAAAATTTGATCATGTAGTAGCTGCTATAGAAGAATCAAAGGGTTTGTCAGTTTTTTCATTTGATGAACTGATGGGGTCTCTTCAAACTCATGAGTCAAGGATTAATAGATCACTCGACAAGAACGAAGAAAAGGCATTTCAGGTGAAGGAGGCAGCCACCAAATTTGGAGAAGGTGATCATTCAACAAGTTGAGGCTGTGGAAGAGGAGGATTTCGCGGTCGTGGTCGTGGCTACGGAAGAGGCAGAGGAAGATTTGAAGGACAAAGGCAGTCCAGAGAGCAAACAAGCACCAAGAATGGAGTTCAATGTTATCATTGCAAAGGATATGGTCACATAAAGGCATATTGTTGGTACAAAGATCAGAGAGCCAATTTTGCAGCAAAGAATGAAGCATTAGAGAATGAAGGAGATAGTAAGCTCTTTATGGCTCATTTTCATACTAACTATAAGGCAGGTGATTTGTGGTTTGTAGATAGTGGTTGTTCCAATCACATGACTGCCACGAAATCCATATTTCAAGAACTTGATGAAGCACAAAATATGAAGGTGCAGTTGGGAAATGGCAAGGAAATACAAGTTGAAGGCAAAGGTACGGTGGGTATTGAAACTAGCCATGGTAAACTCAAGTTTCTACATAATGTTCAATTTGTACCCAATTTAGGATACAATTTATTGAGTGTTGGCAACTAATGGCTAGTGGATATTCCATATTGTTTGATGATGGTGCCTGTGTTATCAAAGATAGGCAAACAGGTCAAGAAATGATCAAGATCAAGATGACTCAAAGTAAAATGTTCCCATTGGAAGTCTCGAATATGGGAAGTTTTGTTCTTGCTGTTGGTGGAAAAGATGACTCAAAGCTATGACATTTGCGATATGGGCATCTCAACATCAAGGGTTTGCCATTGCTAAATCATAGAGGTATGATTCTTGGGCTACCAAAAATTGGCTCCATTGATTTATGTGAAGGGTGCATTTATGGGAAACAAACCCGAAAGTCATTTCCTATTGGGAAGGCTTGGAGAGCCTCAAAATGTCTTGAATTAATTCATGCTGATTTATGCGGGCCTATGCAAACTAAGTCTCTTGGTGGGAGTTGTTATTTCTTGCTTTTTACTGATGATTATAGTCGCATGAGTTGGGTTTATTTTTTGAAAAGCAAGTCAGAAACTTTTGAGAAGTTTAGGCACTTCAAAGCTAAGGTGGAAAAGCAAAGTGGAATGTGCATCAAAGTCCTTCGCACTGACAGAGGTGGAGAATTCTTGTCCAAGGAGTTCAAGCTTTTTTGTGAAGATAATGGCATTCATAGGGAGTTGACAGCTCCTTACACTCCAGAGCAAAACGGTGTCGCCAAGAGGAAGAATTGGACCATTGTAGAGATGGCAAAAGTATGTTACAAGCAAAGGGGCTTCCAAATCAATTTTGGGCAGAGGCAGTATCAACATCCATCTATTTATTGAATATCTCTCCAACAAGGGTTGTCATTAATAAAACTCTATTTGAAGCTTGGTGTGGCAAGAAACCATATGTAAGTCATTTAAGAGTTTTTGGTTGTATTTCTTATGCTTTGGTAAATTCTCAAATCCGTTAAAAACTTGATGAAAAATATGAAAAGTGCATTTTTATTGGTTATTGTACTCAATCTAAAGCATATAGATTATATAACCCTCTTAATGGAAAAATTCTAATAAGAAGAGATGTAGTATTTGATGAGCATGCAAGTTGGGATTGGCAAAACAATGAAGAAAAACTGCAAGAACAGGTTCCTTTGGTGAATGAAGAATCCCCAAATGAAAGTTTATAGTCAATTACAGCAAGCTCAGATGGATCCTCCATGGCATCACCAACTTCGTCACCTTCAACAAGTCCTCCATCAACCCCTTAGAGTTACAACTCTTCATCCAGCCATGAAGGATCATCGGACGAGACGCCACCAAGAAAGTTTAGATCTTTGTCTGATTTCTTGTCAATTTGCTTTTATGGTTTCAGATCCTATGAATTATAAAGAAGCAGCAGGAAAAGAAGAATGGTAGAGAGCAATGGCGGAAGAATTGATAGCAATTGAAAAGAATGCAACATGGGAGATGATGGACTTACCGAAAGGCAAAAGTGCAATTGGTTTGAAGTGGGTGTTCAAAACTAAGTTTGCTACAGATGGAAGTATACAGAAGCACAAGGCTCGGCTCGTGGAGAAAGGATATGCGCAGCAACATGGTATTGATTTTGAAGAAACTTTTTCTCTAATAGCTCGTTTTGAAACTGTGAGAATTGTTCTAGCATTGGCTGCACAACTGCAGTGGCCAGTTTATCAATTTGATGTCAAGTCGACATTCCTTAATGGAGATTTACAAGAAGAGGTCTATGTAGCACAGCCAGAAGGTTTCATAAAGGTATGCAAAGAAGAAAAGGTGTACAAATTGAAGAAGGCGTTATATGGATTGAAGCAAGCTCCTCAAGCATGGTATAACAAAATTGATGGTTATTTTTAGCAAAATAGATTCATCAGAAGTGCAAATGAGCCCACCTTGTATGTGAAAAGGAAGGTAAAAATGATTTCATCATTGTTTGTCTTTACGTTGATGATATCATTTATACAAGTTCCTCTCAATCTCTTGTCGCTGAGTTTAAGTCACATATGAGGAATGCGTTCGAAATGTCAGATATGAGTTTATTGCATTTCTTTCTTGGCCTTGAAGTCCAACAAGCTAAAGGTGGGATTTTTATCTCACAGAGAAAATATGCCAAGGATCTTCTCAACAAATTTGGTATGCTTAATTGTAAGCCCGTAGCTACACTTATGAATATCCATGAGAAATTGTAGCAGGAAGATCGAGCAGAGATGACTGATGCTAAAAGATTCAAGAGCCTAGCTGGAAGCTTAATTTATTTGACCCACACTCGACCCAATATTGCATTTTCTGTTGGTGTTATTTCCAGGTTTATGCAACATCCTTCAAAGGATCATTTTGGAGCAACCAAGTGGGTTCTGCGATACATTGCTGGAACTATGGAGTATGGAATTTGGTACTCTAAAGTTTCCAATTTCAAATTATGTGGGTTCACAGATAGCGATTGGGCAAGTTCGTTGGATGCCAGGCGGAGCATTTCAGCAAATGTGTTTACTCTAGGATTAGGAGTAATCACTTTAAGCTCAAAGAAAGAAGCCACAGCAACATTATCATCATCAGGAGCTGAGTATGTTGCAGCAACTTCAGCAGCATGTCAAGCTATCTGGTTAAGAAGAATGTTAGCTGAACTTCAACAAGAGCAAGAGGGAGCAACAGAGATATTCTGCGACAACAAAGCAACAATCTCGATGACAAAAAATCCAACATTTCATAGCAGAATGAAGCATATTGATATTCGTTTCCATTTCATTCATGATTTGGTTGCGAAGGAAGAGATAACTTTGAAGTACTGTAGCACTCATGAGCAGTGGGCTGACATACTGACGAAGTCTTTATCGAAGGAGAAATTCTGCTACTTCAGAGCTTTGCTTGGAGTTTGCAACTTTGAATCAAGAGGGAGTATCGATGAATGATTCAAAATGATGACGTGTCATTGGGTAGTTAGTGGCTAGTCCTATTTTGATGTGTTGGTCCTATTATTAAGTGTAGATCTTATTTTTATGTAGTCAAAATATTAATGGATTAGTGGAGTTAGTGGATTAAGAAAATGTTAGTGGGTTACTGGCTTAATTAGTGGTCTTATACGTGTTTTTATTTCTCAGCACCATTTCCTATTGTAAGCCTATAAAAGGCATGTTTAGTTCACTTTTTCAATTCAATCAAACACACACCTAATATCTGGTGTACGTCGTTCACGAGTCGTTCATGAGTTTGCCTCTGTCCAATTTCATTTTCTGCATATTCTTTTGTTCTTTACCCAACAATACCTTCATCGAACCGTGACCGAAGGGATTTTCAAAGTGACGGCAAGCTTAAGCATTCGGGCTGGAAACAGACGACCCGGTAATTGGACGAGTGTCCATCTCTGGCCAAGGAATGCAACCATTTTTTTATCGAAGTGGAACAATAGACTTCGATTTGAACGGTTACTGGTCGGAATCTATAGGGAAACTCTGCATGGTCGGAAAAGGTCATGCTTTCTCCAAAGAAGGTAAAATTTTCGACATGGCAGTCATTTTGAAGCTTAAATATCAGAGTATTTCGAACATCTCGACTAGTTTGGTGACGAGCACGGTAGAGAGCTTAGACCCAACTGATAATTCGAATTACTTCGATCCTATTTTGATGCTAGCATATTCCCAGAAATTATATCAATATACTCTCACATCCCAATCTGAAAAGATGTTTTCTGGGGCAAATGAAAAGGAAAAATCGCTTGGGTTGGATTCAGGTATGAGCATTTGTTCCGTGCTTTATAATAGTCAATTTCAGTTGGGGTACAAAAGCAGTTGTAATGCTATAAATTGTAGCCTTTTCAATGCTAGCTCGGGGTATTTTCCTAGTTTCATGTTTCTTGGTGGAATGAAGTGCTCTGATAAGGACAAGTTGCATCTTTATTTGGGATTTTCTAATTCTAGTTATCCTGCACATAAAGTTCCTTTTGTTCCGGAGACTACATTAGTTGGCGAGGGAGTTTGGAACGAGGACAAGAATCAGCTCAATATCATCGCCTGCGAGTTAAGAAAAGCGACAGATTCATTGTTAAGTACTTACGTTGGGGATTGCTCAGTTCGGTTGAGCTTGAGATTTCCAGCGGCATTGTCGATCAGGGTGAGGAGTGCTGTTCTTGGCGACATGTGGAGCAACAAACTCGTGAATGAGTTTGGTTATTTTGACAGAATTGAGTTTTGGAGGGACGATCAGAGGACGGTTGTTCCAGCAGGTCTGAAATACGTGTATACTGAGACGGAGCGTATAGAGAAATTATGCAGAAAGAAGGATGTTGGGAAGTCAAGCAGGAGATATCCTGATGGGCATTCTTATGAGGATATGAAGTTCGATTTTCCTGTGAAGAATAGTAAGGGAGCAAGTTCTTGGGGTTATTCAACTCCAGTATCTATAGGTGATAAACTTTATGATAATCCTAAACCCACGCTGAATGATCTACTTCCGGAGTCTGGTTTCGCTGTATTGGAAAAATAAAACCTCACAGCCTTCTGATTCTCTTCAAGTGGTAGCTTCAAACAACAGCCTTTTGAATGTAAGCTACACTATAAGCATTACATTGTCACCGTATTTCGGATGGGGTAGGCTTCCTTCAGATAACTCGTCTCCCAACTCAGATACCAACATCGACATTTTTGCTGAAGGCATTTATAGTGCTCAAACAGGAAGGCTTTGCATGGTGGGATGTCTTCGTTTGGGCTCAAACATTAATGGATCTGCTCAAACTTTGGATGCTATGGACTGTGAAGTCCTCATAGATGTTCAATTCCCTTCAGTGAATCCTGAGGTCGGAGGGCATCTCACAGGCACCATCAGAAGTACGAGGAAAGCTTCAGACCCTCTTTATTTTGACCCTTTAGAATTGTCCTCACATTTCCTATACACCGGGCAAGCTAAACGGTCCATTTGGAGAATGGCTCTTGAGATGATCATCTGTCTCATCTCTCTTACTGCTGCATGCGTTGTCATTGTCTCACAGTTGTTTCATGTGAATAAGCACAATGATGTCCTTCGATATCACTTTTCATGCTTATTGCTCTTACACTGGGCCACATGATACCTTTACTTCCGAACTTTGGAGTCTCTGCATTGAGGAACCATAAGGGGCGAACTGTTCTGTCCTGGACCCGTGGATTTGAGATGAATGAAATTCTGGTGAGGGTGGTTAGAACGATAGCTTTTCTGTTGAACTTTCGTCTTCTCCATTTGACATTTTCTGCAAGATTAGCTAAAGGAAGCAATAAGGGCCTGTGGGTGGCGGAGAAAGAGGCTCTGGTTTTGTGTTTGCCATTGTATCTTTTCGGAGGCTGCATTATTTTCTCTGGGAAATATATGTTCCTGCACATACGGCACACGCTTTCGTTGGTTCCTGGTACTCCATCTGTGAGTATCTTCGATCTTATGCTGCCTTAATTCTCGACAGTTTTCTGCTTCCCCAGATTCTGCTTTAACTTGTTTTCGGACTCCAAAGATAAGGCTCTTTGCCCTTCCTTCTATGCTGGAACCACCGTGGTGCGGTTGCTGCCTCATGTATATGATGCTTGGAGAGCTCGCAAACAGATACCTCAATTGAGCATTACCCACATCTATGCCAACCCGAGTGGGGATTTTTATTCCAACGCGTGGGATGTCATAATTCCTTGTGTAGGAATGCTATTTGCAGTTATCATTTACTTGCAGCAACGATTTGGGGGAGCTTCAATCCTTCGACTGAGATGTAGACAATCTGCTGAATATGAGAAAGCACCTGTTAGTGGCTAGTAGCAGCAGAGGACCTGTTGGTGTGTTTAGCAGTATGAAAGGTGTAGACTGAAGATTAGTTGTACTTCACCATTTGCCTGTGCTCAGCTAGTATCAAAGATCACTGGTCCTGAAAATGTACGAGCTCTCTCTATCTTCTGTGTCTTTCTGGATTGAGCACGAGTAGCACCCACTTGTCGAAAGAACAAAGCAATTGGTAAATGAATGATCAGAAGATAGAAACAACAATCTATAGACCAACAAAGCCCATCACAACTCAAATGCTTTGAGTTGTCTAGTTGCGGAGATCAACAACAGCCATTTCTGTAACCATTCGAAAAGAAAACTCATTTGTGGATCAGCATCCTTGACAAGGGATTGGGTGGCTAATTGAATATTCTCTTTGCTAGACCGAACCTCATGGTGCGGTCAGTTAAGCATTCGTCTTTGCCTAATTCTTCTCAAATGGTCGGGCAGTCTGTTCAATGATCCAAGTCTAGACTACGGTTAAAAGGGTCGCCCAAGTTTTGCGTATTGTCAGCATTAGCCGCTCATTCTGTAGCACAAAACTTTTCTTGTACCCTACAAACAGCCCCAAGCGCCATGCCATCTCTACTGAAGTACGTTTAACTGAGTTGCCGCTTTTATTCGCTTGTACCCAAAAGAAAAAGGGCTAAAAAGAAAAGAAAAGAAAAAACAGCTGAAAAGAGATGGGAACTAAAATCTAAATAATCATGCATTCTAGGATAATGGTAAAGTTGTTGTCGTGTGATTTTAAGGTCCTAATTCAAGGCGTGAAAATAATCTCTTGTAAAAATACAAAGTAAAGTTGCATACTATAAAACCCTGTGATCCGTCTTTTCTCCAAACTCCACATGAGCTGGAGCTTTGTGCATTTGGCTTGCCCTTTTTATCCTAGCATAGTACGTGACGCTATAGGAAGTTAGTATCAGATCCGTTCATCTAATTTGTCTAACTACAGATGTCTTGTGTATCAAATATCAAAATGATTGGATAGTCATAATATTCGAAAACTGTATTTCTTACCAGTTTATCATAGACCGTTCATTGCACGGTTTATCCAACCGTCAATTTTTCTTATTCAAAATGCCATCTTTTGGGATTCTTGGCTCAGCCAACCCTCACTGTTTGTGGGAGAGTCATGCAAAGTTGGAGCCGTGAGATAGACGGTTTTGATCAACCATTAGGGAACGTGCCACGTCTGTCCAATCAAGACTTTGAGTTTCATCTAGAAATCTCCTCCCATTATAAACCCTACCAAAACCCTAAAACCCTGCCTCTATTTATCACCGCAAACCAAAACTCGAGCTCTAGACGAAGAAGGAACACAACATGCTGAGGTCGGCGGCCGTGGAATCAACAAGGGCGGTGTTGAAGCTCGTCGTGGCTTCATCTCGACCGTCAATTCTTCATCGTCCCATTGTCCGTGCCTCTCCGGCCATTCCTTGTCCCGCCCTTCTTCTTCCCTCGGATCCCGTCCACAGATTTCCTTCCGATTTCTGTCGTGGTTATGGTCGTGGCCGTGTAGTTAGCAGCGAGGACGAAGAGGATGAAGACGAAGATGATTATTCGGGAGATGATTTCGAAGACGATATGGATGATGAGTTCGATGATATGGGCGAAGACGGCGACATGGAGGATCGTTTATCGGATGACGAGTGAAATGAAAAAGAAAGATTATATCGATGTATTGTGATTGATCGTAGATGGTTGGTTCCAGTTGGGGATGAGACAGTATTTTGAGAGCTTCATCTAAATCATAATTTGCAACATAGCTTACTCTCTATCTGATCTGTTAGCAGGCGCTCTTTTTTCACCATTTTTTTTTTCTTCTCTATTTTCATTTGTTTGTTTCTCCTGTTTCTGATTATCAAAGGGAAGGGAAGGGAGGGGCGTATTGTGGAAGGAGGCATTATCCATAGATTAAGCAAGGGATTGTACGAAATTGGACCTTTTCATTTGTTCGTGATGATTTTGTCATGTTTTTGTGATTGTGTGTTGCGGTGGAGGTTGAGTGGCCTCTGTAATTGACTGCATGGCACCGGAACGACAGACCCTGGATTAAGTTATAACAAAATGTTGGCTACCTAATCCATGGATTTCTAAATGGACTACAACACCGGGAACTCTCATTTTGTAAGCCGTCCGGTTTCCGCAGATTGATTGTTGTTGCTCACACTTCGGATGGACGTGCATGTTTGGTTCCCTAGTATCACGGACTTTTTGCAAAGTCCATGACCAATGCCCATTGGAGGCCTGCTTAGCATGTGAGTACAACTTGTGGGACATAGATCCATCAAAGGAATCCATAGTCTAGAAGCCCCATGTACATTATGTAAATATCTTGCCTTTAAACTTCTCTAGAAGCTTCCTGAATGTTGTGGAACTAAGGGATTGTGTAGAGATTTCTAGAGAGGATTATAAAGTGGTCTCCAACCGTTGGATAACTAATATACGTAAAGATCTCTATCCATTGAGGAGGTGGAAGGAGGTGAGCACCTATAAATAGGAGAGCTCCCTCACTTGTAAAGCATTAAGAGAGTTGTAAGCATCTTCAAGCAATAAAGCTACAAGTTCTTTCAAAGTGCCCTTTAAGTGATTTTTCTCATTTCAGTTTTACACTAAGTTAGTTACGGAGAGATCAGATGATGAGTAGTTATCATGTAGGTTCTTACATAGGCTAGCACCATATAAGCACTATTTATCCAGAGCACATTCTTTGGCTCTTGTAATTTTCACTGTCAGATCGTTCTAGATGTGCAATTAGATGGATGATCTCGATCATCAGGCCTGGGTGATTGTAAAGACATGACTGATCACGGCCTCTTAGAAGTCTTTGGTGACGAAGAAGGAAAATTTTATGCACCTACCTTGCCCATGTCCCCATGTGCATGTTAACAGGGGTTGGCTTTTGAATCTTGGACGAATTACACGATTGTTTTCAAGGATCGTGCTACTACCAAGTGTTGTTCCTTGTCATTTCGATGTGAAAAAATGATAAGTATCCTTGCCTACTAAAGAAGAAGTACACGTTCTCGGTGCTCGGGGCTCGGTGCCATGTGTCGTATTGGCATACGGTCTGTTAATTTGGCAGATAATAACAAGTCCATCCTATTGACATTTCCCTTTTTCCCCTGAATTAGAGTACCTAAACCCTTCGTCCAAAGATCCTTGTTCACTGTTTGGGTAGGATATGTGAACCATTCTTTTTGGTGAACAATAATGTGTCGGTGAAATATCGGTTTGTCTTGGGACCAAAGCCAACTGTGTTAGCTTTTGATGGTCTATAAGTTTAGTAGAATGGATGCCCACATAGACGTTTCAAATGGACCCAGAAAGTACCGCTTCCCTGATCGGAAAAGTGCTTTGCCCGATAATCGATTTGGATTTTAGAGGAAATGGATTAACGGAGAGGGCTGCGATATCTCATCTTAAAGGCAATCTCCTCTGTTGCCGTATTTTAACTTGTAACGACGGAGTAATGTACAAAATATGCTAGGAGAACTAACGGATGAGAACCACAAAGATGTCCTTGTTCAGAGAGCTCTGTCGCTGCCGATATCTTAGACAAGCCTTCGTGATGCAGCTGCAATGGTGGAAAATAAACCAAGTTTTAGAGAGCCTTGCATAATTTACTTGTATAATTGACATCATTTATTTGAAAGGCCATCACGTTAATGGAGATGTACATCTAGAGTTTTGTGTGATCGGAAGGTGTCACTCAAACTAAAAAAAAGTTCTATGGGACCATAAGTAAGGTTGGCCATGCTCTATGGATCAGAGTATTAAGGAGCTAAGGAACAACCTGTTCATAGGATGAGCGTCATAGAAATAAGTATGTTGAGATGGATGAATGGCAAGATAAGAAAAAATAGAATTAGAAATGAAAAAATTAGAGAAAACTTAGCGGTAACACCAATAGGTAACAAGATAAGAGATATTAGACTTAGATGATTTGGGCATATTCAAAGGAAAAAAAAAATGACACCGAGTAGAAAGAGTGACGCAATGCAAGTAGAAGTTTCTAAAAGAGCAAGGAAAAAGCCTAAAGAACATTGATAGAAATGGTAAAAAAAGATTTAAAAACTTTAAGACTAAATGAAGCCATGGTACTCAATAGAGAGGAATAGAATAATAAAATTCATGTGGCCAATCTCTCATTGGGATAAGGTCTTGATGACAAAGATGATGATAATTTGGAAGGCCACCAAAATCAATCCACATGAAAGAATGAAGTTGGCATTCTCTTTTGGCTTTTGGTAGGCAGCAAATCTAACAGTGTAGCTCTGAGCCAAACTTTGAAAGATTAATGGATTGAGGGAAGTACACAAAATCAGGTGAAATAAAACGTAATAGTATCAGACTTGTGGCGGTCAATCATCTCCCGATAGGACCGGGCACCTGGAACAGGTCTAACCACTTGCCGTCTTATAGGATTTCTCCTACTGTTATTTGAGTTTTCGTATTTGCGGCTACTTTAGAGCAACTAGGCAATCGCAGCATCCAAGGATCGTACCATAAAATTGTGTGTAATATGTATCAAAATCCCTTCTACGGGAGTGGTAAAATTATAGGTTTTGTATGTTATCTGTTTGTTCAATTTTAAATTGCAGTTAATACGCAAGCATGAAGCTCTGGTAGTTTCTTGGTACCTTTTGCTGATTTCAGATGGAACATTCTGTATGTCGCAACAATTACGTACTGCTGGGTATTCATGGGATAGAAGGGCCTGGTAATAAAGTTCGCGTCCATTCTTCAAACATTTTCTGTCTTCAAAGTTGTGAATGAGCAGACTTGAGCCACCGATCCTTTTCCCCAGAAAAAGTAAAATACAATCACCCAAGAACAAATCAGACTTGAATCCTCATCTTTGGACGCATAATTAGTCAAACATAGGCATCAACCTGAAATTAAATCTTTTAGGGTTTCTCACTTCGGCAGCGGCACGCCTTGTTTAAGATGGGATCTCAATCCCTGTACACTGTAAAGCGGTGACCCACCAGATAAACAGCCCAAAATCACCAGAAACACATGGCACATATATACTCACCTATTACGTACAAATAATAATAATAATAATAATAAAGAAACAGAAAGGGAGAAAACAGCAACATTGGTTCATCTTCTTCCAACAACAGACGTTAGCTAGATACTGATCCTGGTTGTTTCCAAGTTAGCGGACGCTTACATTATTTTCTTGGACATGTAATGCACCTTTCAACATACGAACACAAGAATAGCATAGCTACCTCAAATCAAATACACGTAGGTCTGATACTCCACACTAGTATTTATTTGCAGATGAGATTACACTAAATACAAACACTTACATGCCTGCAAAGTGCAAACTTCTTGAAGGACTAGTGAAATCCTAGAGCTGCATCCTTTACCTTTTCTGGAGTTGCTGGGTAGCGTGGCTCCAATTCAGCCTTCCATTAGGCAATACACTTTTCCTTCTCGCTCCCAGGCACAGGAGAAAAGGAGAAGTAACCCTGTAAGGATCATACATGTTACTTGATCACCATCTACCACTTGATATGTTACAGATCGCCCTGTTTCCACCTCTATCTTCTCCATTGATTGTCTCACATAAACACGGCCAGCTGCATCCACAGCCTTGCTCGATCAATATCTTTTTGTGTTTGTCACAATAATATATTCACTATTTGCATCTTTAGCCGCATGTGCTTGTAGCAAGGTTAGAATTTTACATATCTATGGAAAGTGTCAAGAAACAATCATGGACTTCTGAACCTGAGACATGCAATAAGTGAACCGTTTTTACTACCATAAGAAATTTAACCAAGAAAAGCAAAAAGATAGTGATGTTGTCTATCAATGTATGAAATCAGTCTACGAGTCCCAAACGACCGCCAGTACCAGAAACGAAAGGAAACAATATGATCAATACTTTACCAGGACCAAGCCTAGGCAGCCTCAAGCTGCCCGGGCTCCCATCTCCTTCAATATATTCCGCACCAGCTAGCTAATGATATCATTGCTTCTATAAATTTCCCATGCTTTCTCTGTAGGGATGTTAAGGACCACTTCTCCTTTCAAGGGCGTCATTTCCTTCTCTTCCCTTGTAGTTCTGTTGGTGTAGATGATGGGAGGATAGGTAGCTCTTATATATGAAAGCCAAGGAGAGGTGTTTGTTCTAAATTTGGACTAACATTTGGTATACATGCCGTGAGCTCCTTTTTAACTAGAAGGCCAAACAATTTAGGCCTTCAATGACAAATATCTGTTACTCAGACTAATAGAAAGAAGGTTTAAACTTTAGCTCTGCAAAAAATAAGGACAGAGGAGAAGCAGATTTCACCATAGAGCTAAAAGTGTCGAATATATGGTGTTTATACTACTCTTGTCAATAAGCTAAATGAGTTTAACCAACCGCATCGTAGGCACCCCTGAAAGGTCTCAAGTAGCGGTATCTAGGTCAAGGGCCTACGGTACAAAATATAGAAATGAAACTGTGCTTTGAATTTGTAGAAACGCCATTAGTGCGCAGAACCTGGTGCAGTTCAAACAAAGAAGGGAAAGGGAAAAGAAGAAAGATGCCCTCTATCAGCGCTGACCACTCAATGAGCACGTGGTTAATGTGAAATAAAAAATGCCACCAATCAGATTATATCTTTATTCCTTGGACAGGGAGGAGCTCATATATGAACTACATGTCTGGGTACATATTATCCGGATAATATTTTGAATGGTTCTTACGGCCCACTGGAATTAGGACTGAAACAACGGGTGACCTAATGCAGATGATTTCTTTAGTTCCAAAACAGATACAGAGAAAAGAAGGCAAAGAAGTTTTCAATGGCAGTGGCTACAAGAGAAAAGACTGTATTCTCGAGAGATGACACGAGTGCTGAAGTTTTGCATTGATAAGCTTTGAAATGAACCAAAGAGTCTCAAGGAATCATGGGGCCTGCATTTGTTACCAACCCAGAGTGCCAAGAGAAGGGACTTCGCCCACTTTTGTCTACAGCAGCTATGGTCTTAAATTCATTCGTTTTGGAGACGTTATCTCGGGAAAAACCGTGATGGAGATGTAAATGCTCGATTAAGAGTTCTTACACAGTCACGAAGTTGCCGTAAAACAGAGAGATGAAGTCATAAAGAAGACTTCGACAGATTGACTGCACACCTATGCATGTATCTGGAGGTCCAAGTTAACATTCTCAAATGCTTTGAGCCTGCAATTGAACGGTTAAAAAGGTAGTGGTCTGAATTCAAAGCAAATCTTCTCATATGTGTCAGATGGTTAGGATCATTACTGTCAGCAAGATTCGTGCGTAATGGGGCCATTTAGATCAATCGTCAGGAGTTTCAATACGGTGCTACTGGATACTCGTTCTTCCCCATTTCCATTGGCACATATGGTGGAACAGAGCCATGTCCAGTGGAACAACCATGGATGTGTCTGAGCTCGAATGTCTCAAAAATGATCAGCCAAACCATTTCAGCCATTATTTGGAAATAAGCAGCACTGATTTTTGCGGAAAACCAAAAAAAAAAAAAGAAATAAGAAAAGCCCTGAGGAAGATGGCCAACATTCATTTTCAGTGGGAGTAGGCAACTTAATCACACAGTTCAGATTCTCTGACCACAGCAATATTTGGATTATGTTGGTGCCTATCACTCCTAGGTCCACTGGTTGAATGGTTCAAATCACCATATAAGCTCCACGTCGAGGAGATTGCTTGGATAACCATACCTTCTGATTTCGCTCGCATGCACAAAGCTCAAACTATTTTCCAATTTATAAAGAGAACAGCTCAACCACCAATCTAACACTTGTCAACCATGAAAATATCTACTGGTGAAGATACCATTTAAAACTGAGTGATGTATGAAATTTTTTGTCCACGTGAAAGGTGTAGTAATGCATTAGATAGCAATCCCCAGATTGAGGATAAGATCTCCACGTTTAACAAATTTCAAATCATTGTTCTGATGAAAGACTACGATCTACTACCCAGTGACCTAATATACAGAATGCAGACAAGTGGACAAATCCTGATGAGCTTGATTTTAAGAAAAATTTGATTTAAGATTAAGGCCTTGAACTTATTGGAAGCTGTCTCTTTACTCCAGTGAGGTGCTTAAGGACTCAAAATCAGTGCCTATTTTACTTTCTTTTTTCTTTTCTTCTGAATGGTAGAAGTACTTTATTTTGTAGGCCCCTACAACATGAACGAGAATAGAATCTGTAATTGATGGCTCTTAATACATCGTTTTCACAATATCATCCTTCATATCAAGCAAACAGCAATCTCTTAATTTTTTTTTAAGGAAATGAGACTTTCTTTTTATGAACAGAATGCACACGTCAACATGACCATTTTCTATGTACAGTCAACCCAATTTACTTATCCTCTTAAAAATTGTAGGTACTGAGTAGCTTATGAAAAAATTGTGGACAGCCAAAACATCGAATAATGCACCGTATCTTATAATTTATTAAATATTTTCCAAACATAATTAAAAGAACTAATGCACCATATCTTATAATTTATTAAATATTTTCCAAACATAATTAAAAGTACCAACCAGAGGTAAAATAAATAAAAGAAACATATCCATAATTATTTTAAAAATTGATAGGAGCAGACCATAGTGGGTCCTACCACTCTCATCAATTTCACAGTTAAGCTGTTGACAGTTCCAATCAAAAGAAAACTTTTAATATGGAAAACTGGAAACTTCTAAAGTAAGAGAACAGAAAGAGCTAATCAAATATGTTATATTTAGAAGTTTAGCCTAGGAAACTGCAATAAGGAAAGAAATTTGAGTGTGGAATCAAGAAATGCATAAGAGAAAAATACTTGGAACAAATAAAGTTGTAAATCATGACAAGTTATAGTATGCCATAAGTTATAGATTTTGCTGAAAGTGATCATATAATTTAGGAATGTTTTGACGGTCTTTGTTTTAAGTTTACATCTTCCGACTACTAAGCAAGGCACTTTTGCGCCCACGCATTAAAATATATGCCTTGCTCCATACCATTAAAGTTGTAGATAATCCATAAGGTTTGTTTCCATGCCAAATCGATATCTAATCTGCAAAATATATTCTACAAAATTCAATGGTCTAGATTTCCTGGAGAAGCCCTAAACAAGTCCCTTGTGGATGAAGATTCCATAGGCATCCAATCAAGACAAAATCCGTGTCAATAGAGCTGGCTGGTCATGTGGCACATGTGGGCCTCAAAAGGTGCCTTAAGGTGGACATACCTGTCTTCTTATAAATTTTCTTACATCTTCTAAGAGTTTTTTCTTTTACTCTTCCCCTTTCTATTACTTTTCAAGTGATGATATTATTCTTAAACCCAAAAAAATGCAGTTAATGCTTTGCTTGTGTGGACGAACCAACTTTCATATGATTTTTGAATCTAATTCTAGTAACCTTAATATCTTTAAATTTTTTTTTGAATTTGCTCCATTTAGTTTGACTCTCTTTCTTTGTTACTAAGGAGTCACGTCTTGAATGCATCACTAATGTTATTCACAATGTTAAAAGTCATCCCATATAGCAGGATGGTGACAAACAAAGATCTCTTAGAATGATGAGGGTTCACAATCAACTTGAAAGAAGGAACAACTAATATCAAGAAATAACTAAAATAGGTGAAACACACAATAACAAAAGCTCTCAAATTAGGCCTCTAAATCTCTACCACTTGTGATTTCTGTATAGTTTAATGAACGAGACCAGATAGTGGGCAGGGCAGACTTAAATTAGGCAATCCTGAGCATAATACTAAAAAGATGGAGATGCAAAGATGGTTACCTTTATGAAGCATTATGCTTTCGAAGATTGACTCTCAAGCTCCGTACTTAGAATATGGTGAAGAAGCATGTCAACTCTGTGACTCCTCGTCTTTGAGCTGCACGATTGTTTAGGAAAACAGAAAACATCATTCAAGC
The DNA here is from genome assembly GCA_035236585.1 of Warburgia ugandensis. Classification (NCBI taxonomy): domain Eukaryota; kingdom Viridiplantae; phylum Streptophyta; class Magnoliopsida; order Canellales; family Canellaceae; genus Warburgia; species Warburgia ugandensis. The sequence goes on from CP141130.1 coordinate 10,411,601, forward strand.
TGCATGGCAAGAAACCGGCAATATCCACACTGATAAGATCATCCAAATATATACCCAACACTACGTCGCCAATCCTTTCTTCCTTGTGCCTCCTGCAACAATCAAATAGGTGTGACTTGGTGCTGATGTTATAGAAGTTTTAAGAGAATTGCTCCCTTCTGTGTACCACATATATGACTATACAACAGAAGATAAACCATGTTTTTTATTGACTAAACATAATGACATACTAACATATCCAGTATCCCCCATAAACATGAAAAGTAAACGAAATTTTAAGCAAGGGCATTATGATGATTTAGTTTCTGTCTCATATCCTTAGTGGATAATATATATGCCATCACAAGAAGGATAATAGAATTCACATAGCTAATCCCCAAGGGTGTTTTCAGATATTTTTATTCCTTAACAATGTAATGCAGCCCATCTCTCCTAATTTTGGATGTTAACCCTCACATGATTCTGTTCTTTGTTGCTAAATAACCAATAAAATGAATACTTAAATCTAAAACACAAGTATGACTAGATCAATAGTATAAGGATCGTAGTAGTAATTGCATCCACTTTTCATACATGTAAGGCAGCAAGAAGTTTATCTGATTATTTAAAAAAAAAAAAAAACATTGATTTAGTTACTCCTAAGTGCATAACTGTCATTATCCATACAATTCAAATGGCCAACTATGACCACTTTCATGGTTTTATTGACAACTTGGAATGAGAAAAGTAGCAAAAATAATAAAATTTCCATCTTTAAGATAATCATTATATGCCAAGCTTTCCACAATACTGGAAGCCCTTGACAAAAGGAAAAATTGTCAGGTCTTGCAATGCGACATCTTCTCCAGAGTTTGGGAGTTAGAAGTACCTCAAGCATTATGGAGAAGCTCAAATGAGTTGGCAGGAACCCGCATGCAATGGTGTAGGTAAAAACTAACTTGGTGGAGCAATATGGCTATAACTAGGAAATTTTTGTATCAAGATTGTAATTCTCTTATGTTCTTTTCGTTCAGCTGTTGAATGCCAGGACCATCTTTCTTTATCATACTCTGTTACATTTCACTTTCTTAGTGAATTTTACAGTTACCTTCCATGACTACAAAGTCCTTCCATGAGAAAGTAACCATAAGGTTCTGACTCTTCTGATCCAAAAATGGTTGACCAGTTAGTTTATCTTAATTTGCAGACTTTACACAGCATTCACAATGATCTAACCATAGTGAAATAGATAAGGAGTCAGCAAACAACTAGTTAGCAAGGACATGATTGCATCACAGTGAAGATAGTAAGTGAAATTGAGTAAAGGCATGTAGGGGTGGACAGTTTCATTAACTTCCAATTTTACCTTTTCTACAATCATTTCTTTGTAGACTATCCAAGAATGTTAAAGTATGAGTACAACTACAACCACACGGTAGCAGTCCTAAACATTCAAAATGCTAAGGGGAAGAAGATGCAGATATTTAGTCTGGAGGTAAATCATTTCCTGATATGGTAAAAGGTGGCCAGGGTACTAACCTCGCCTCCATCTTCAGACCCACTGGGCGTTTGAAGTTCCATTTCAGCAAAAAATGCCTCCAAGACGAATGCTACCACCTGCACAGAAATTCCAATATAAAGGGTCTTGTTTGTCTTCGCCTAGAAGAGAATAGCCTAAACAGCATGAATACAAAATGGATTTAAACGTAGAATATTTTGCACAGTTAGTACCTATAATACATAAAACTCGCACAGTATCCACTTGTAAGTATCACATGGACCAACTCCCCATATAAATTCACTCTACTATCATTTAGAACATCCATTGATTTCACACATGCGGGATTTTCCAAGACCACTCATTTATTACATGTAGCAATTCAGATTTCATGCTAAGTGAATGTTGAATTGTAAGTTATGAAAAGACCATTCTAAACTAGGATAAGAAAAAGGATATGTTGCATAGAACTGGATATGAATGAAATTTCCTGGTATTCTGTCGGAAATATTTTAAATCAGAGGTTACTAAACTATATTTACGACAATCTGTTACATGAGCTAAAGAAAATAAACAATCTGCTTGCACAATATATGGATACTTAAATATATTCTTGAAATCCCTGGAAAATTTGACACTGGCTGACAGAATATGGCAGACCACTCCCTATTAGCCTTTCCATTTTTTTCATGTTCATTATGAAGAAAATGGTGGGCAGTAGGTTGCTAACTGGTTGATTTTTAGTTTCTTTCCTCTTGATCAGTCTATTCTACCCTTCTTCATACTTAAAGAACTTCTCAATGTCAATGTTACCACTAAGAAAGAAACAAAAAGCCACGCAAAGAGTTGAATAAGATATTTGAGCAGATTGTTTTGAAATTTTAATTACATCAACAAGGTGAATATTCACAAATATTTCATAGAAAATCATATTTATTTGAAACTGGTGGTGATCCCTTCCACCAGATGTCAGATATTTTTTAAGCTCACAAATACTTTTAGCATATGTTAAAAGATTCTTCATCAGGACCCTTAAGACAAGTCTCCAATCTACTTTTTCATGACTGGTTATGATCAGGATCTAAGAAGGGATTTTACCAGATTTAGCAGCAGCAGGACAGTAACCAGGTAAAAGCTGATAAAATAGATAAGGCTCCAAGATGTACCGGTCAATTCTCTGTAGCCCTGAAAAAGTAAAGAAGGATTATCAGCAATTTTTACCAGTAATATAGAATAAATTCTACATCCAGCTGTTTATATTACTTTCTGCATTGTATTTATAGCTAAACAGAAAGTCAGCCAGAGATGATGCTAGGGCACCAGGATGATTCTTAGATCTGGCTCCATTATATATGTGGCACAAGGTTATAGTCACAGGCTTGTCAATCTGGTGGCACAACTGAGATGGTGAGTGGCCTATGGTACCACAGCCAAGGAATAATCCCCACATTTTCTATCAGTTAGTGATATCCAGCATCATTTGCAGTTAGAGTAATCCATCTCCAAGGGATCTAATAAGCCCTCTAGACCTATACACTTTCTTTTTCTTTTTCTGAGAATCCTTTAAACTCAAAGGGAGAACCAGATCAAGTTGTCTAATTACTACATACATGCCGGATAGACAGACGTGATCCATAGAAGAGATCATCACCTATATTGACTTTTTCCTAGTATGTATATATGGCACAAATAAACATCACCAGAGCAAACTAAGGGGAAGGTAGATATTGCAAGCTAGGTTACAAGAAGTAGCATGTAATGCTAAATGGGAGAGATACTTTCATAATATCAAATTTTGAATTCGAAATCTGGTCTTGCAAAATTTCAAAAAATTTATGAAAAATTTATTTGGAGAGATGGAGACAATGGAAGAGGGTGCCATGTAAATTCCATAATAGAATACTTATAAATTGAACTTACACATAAGCAGAAAGAAGGACAATAACTCAAGTAAAAACAGTTCAGAGGTTTCAATTCCTTTTTTTCCCAAAGAAGTATAAGCAGTTTGTTAGGTCAAAGTGTTTTATCTCACAATCTCACTTGAACAAGGTGATTTTGTGTCCAGCTATAATCATTGCTTGCAGAAATAGTAGATTGGCCCAACCCTGTCAATGATCCAGATCCAAATACGTTCATTTGCTTGCTGACACTGAAGATAGTCCATGTCCCAACTATCTTTCCCATGAAAAATCTTAACTCTTCAATTAGACGAGACTTTCCTGCTGAAAGTGAACTTTGAATTTATCTTTTCACAGGTTCCTTTGAATGATACAATTTTGAGCTTCTCCTTACACGAGACTTGATCCACCAATGTCCAACTCCAAAGATAATACAGAAAAGTAAGTTGTGAGCCAAGCCATTAGAGTAGTTGTTTGGGATATGAGTGATTGCACTGTTTACCTTCCAGGTTATTATGAGTGATAGGTTCTATAGGAACTGCACAATTATATTTGGTCAAATTCCTAGTGAAAAACTCCTATGTTCCTTTCATTACGGTATTTCCAAAAAATTCCTGTGGACAAGGATCATAGTCAGAAGCTCAATTGTTGGTTATGATGTTGATTAGTTCTAATTTAAGTAAAGCTGATTTGCAGTGGATTTTACAAACAAGCAAACAGAAGATATCTTAATGACAGAAACGTGCCACACTCTCAAGCCAGTCTAGAGTAATAATAAGCTAATATACAAAGACCCTCAGCAACCAAACAAGGACACAAATTTCCTCTTAAGTATTTTATTCAGCAAGTCCATACATCCCCACAATAGAATGCTATTTGCATTTGCAGTAGCATAACTTCAAAAGCAATGGTGGTTTGGCATGTATTCTAATTGGAATATGGATAAAACTGTGAGAAAACTTGCAAAGAAAATCATTCGCGTAATGTGAAGTATATTAGTTTGTTCGGTACCTGCATCCAGACTTGCCAATTTCCCATAACTAGCAAATTGAAGAGTGTCACCATCCCATTTGGGTAGTCATTAAAATTGAAAAGTAGATAGCTGATGTGTCAAGAAAATTGGAACAAGGAAACAGCAATTTCTGCTGCTGATGATCAGATATCACAGTCTGAGTACCAGACATGAAATGAAATACTATTGCAGACAACAATTCCATATAAGTAATATGAACTGTTCATCAACATGCTGAAAAATGAAGGTAACCATGTGATAGTGAAGAATCCAAATTATATTCATTCATGAATAAAAGTTACCTCCAACTAAAATTATATGCATTTCAGGAAGGCAAAATACAAAGGATACTCATTGTCATAAAGATCACTTGCATCCAATTTAGCATTTCCAGAGTTGACAATTCCACCAAAGAGCTGCAAAAACCACATAATAGAAAATGATGCATTAATTGAAATTCTTCTACTAGTTAAATGATCAAATTTCGCCAATTTATCACAAACGTAGTAACCTGGGGGAGCAAAGTTCTCAAAATAAACGCTTACAGATTTCATCAGAAACAAACTGTGCTGATGCAATTGTAGGCACAACCAAAAAATAATAAAATATTAGCACTAAATAATCATATACAGATAAAATATTGCCTTGCTCATACATTTCTCTTGAAGTTAACTAGTGATAAATGAATAGCAAGGAAAAAGTGAAACCATCTCAAAGCATTCGACATGGATGTAGCTTCCTCCATAAAGAAAATCATGGGAAATTGTGTCTAATGCTCACTTATTTGGAATAAATTCCATTTCCATATGTGCAAGAGAAAGGAGCATCAACAGGCATTTGCGGGTTCTATGAAACAACAGTTTGACAGCTAAAAAGGGCAGCCCCAATGCACAAAGCTCCCGCATATGCAAGGTCCAAGGAAAGGGCGAACCATAAGGGTCAATAGTATGCAGCCTTACCTTGCATTTTGCAAGAGGCTGTTTCCACGTCTTGACGTGACCTCAAGGTCACAAATGACAAACTCTACCGTTGAGCCAAGATAAATGCTTTCTATATTTATCAAATTAATAATTAGGTTGAAGAGATTTTGCATTTCTTTGCATAAATGAGATTATATTTCATTGTTACACACAAAAAGGGGCAGCCATGGTGCACGAAGCTCCCGCCTATATGGGGCCCGGGGAAGGGGCGGACCACAAGGGCCTAAAGTACACAGCCTTACCTTGCATTTTGCAAGAGGCTGTTTCCACGCCTTGAACCCATGACCTCAAGGTCACACGACGACCACTTTTACTGTTGCGCCAAGGCTCCCCTTCTTCATTGTTACATGTAAGCTCAGAAAAAATCCATTCAGGTACTTAGGTACAAAGTGGCACAGTTAAAGTACAAATAAGAAGGAATGACATAATACTTCAATGGAAGAGACTGAATCTTTAATTTCCTATTTTACGAAACATATCAAGTTGGACCATTCAGTGTATGCCACAATTATCTAATAGAGGCAACTTTAGTTTGCAGAAAAAGTCTCTTCACTGTTTCGGCACAAATGATATGGTACACGTATGTACATAAAAAAATACCCAGATATGTTTATATTTAAGGTTCTTTTTACTTTAATGATATCAAATATTATCTTGATAATACCTGAAGTTACACCACGGTATAACCACGCCTTCTACTTTCACAATTTGTGCTGATAGTATAAATTTAGTTCTTCCAGGTCTTTGTGAACTAGACTAATAAGAAATTGGTTTGAAAATGTATACATTAACCTCAAAATTAATTTATCAGAGAGCACAAGAAACATCAAAGGCAGGTACCAAAAATAGGTGCCCTGAATCATCAAGGAAAACACCATAAGATATATGCAAATTTGAACAAATGACAGTGTGTTTAGGTAATTACTTGGCCAACTTTATATGGGTTGACAGCATCAAGTACTTAATGATTTATTTTGACATGCCACAGTACTTAGCATCATTTTCCATCATAAAACTGTTAGGAAACTCGTACACTAATTCCAGGTTCATTTTAAAAGAATCTTAACAACTGCACAAAGTAAGATTTTAGAACAGTTGAGAATTGGTTGCAACAAATCTTCAACAAAAGCTAAAGACATCTGGCCAAGTTTACTACATGACTTCCTCCTATAGTCATCTTTGTTGCATAAAATACAACTAGTAATATATTATAGCAAATCTACCAGGAAGATTTAATGTAACCTACCTGTAAACCAAGGGAACAATAAACGCAGAGGACACAAAAGATAGTTCCAAGATATGGCATCAAGCTGGGAATAAGTGTTAAAAATGTTGCAACAAAAGCTCTATAGCGTTGAACATTCATCAAAAGCCTTACTAATCGCAACATCCTTGCAATAAGAAGATACCTTATCCTGTTTCCAAGAAAGAAAACTCATTAACAGATGGTGTAAGTACTCAAGAAGATCACTTGGAAGTGACTAAAGGAATCATTTCATATGCATCTAACTCCATCTAGGATTAAGAAAGGAAATCAACTTGTTAACACCTGACAATCATATACTACAGGAAATGTACTCATCCTGTCTTTTCACAAAGTAGCACTTTCATTAGTAACACTTCAAACTGTTAACAAATCATAGGCTCGCAACCATGTTAGGGGAAATATTTACAGGATGCGATTGCAAACAAGATTTTGGGGCCGATACACTAACCAGCTTGTCATTTTGCTGGTTCTTACATTTATCATTTGATATAGAGCTAGAAAAATATCTAGTTGATGTCCATCCTTTGATATCCACTATGGTGCATCATCAGTACCTTGGGGAATTAGATACTCACAAATTTTCTGCCGCATGGGCAAATCACATTAGATCATTAAACCAGTTTGTTAAAGTGTAATTCTGCTTGTCTGACAAAGGCATAATAGAAAACGTGAAATTGACGATCAGGCTTCCAATGTTAAACGGATCAATTCTGGTATCTAAGTTTATGCAATTATATTGGTTAGTAATATCTATCATGTTATAATGGTCATGGCATAAAGAGGAAGTCTTTGAAAATAGGAACCCTTTCGACAAAGAAAACAGGTCTTATAATTTCATAGCACATGTAGAGGCAGACTCTAGAAAGTGCTATCGTGATTTTTTGTTTTCTGAGTGACAGAACTATCCTTTATTTCGAGTTTAATGTCTCTTAAATGCCACTTCATGTTGCCATGGATTTCAGTTCATAGATGAAACAGAGGCAGAAGGACTTCATCATTAATCTTTTATGAAGCCTAAAAAAAATCAGGCCAGCAAGAAATGATCCCTGGCTAGCAGAAAAAACAAAAAAACAAAATGGAGCTTTTGTCCTCTTTTCTTTAGGATTCTTGACAAACTTTGCTCATTAACTACGAACTTTTATCAACCAACCTCTTCAACAGGCTTTGTACAATATGATGATTAAATCGCTGCCATTATTGCTTAAACGCCCTAGCTCTACTGGTCTTTTTTTATGACTTTATTATGATTAAAATCATGATTTTCATTAGAAAAATCCAATCCTCAATCATGGGCATTTTTTAATCTAATTATTAACAGGATTTTTAGGCTGTTTCTTCATGAAACAACAGAACATCAAGGCCCCACTTTTTTAGGGAAAACAGGTCCCCAATTTTCTAGAAAACGTTGTCGTTGTGTGACCTTGAGGTCATGGGTTCAAGGCGTGGAAACAGCCTCTTGAAAAATGCAAGGTATGGCTGTGTACTTTAGGCCCTTGTGGTCCGTCCCTTCCCCGGACCCCGCATAGGTGGGAGCTTCGTGCACCGGGGCTGCCTTTTTTTTATAAAATATTAATTCCTGCCAACAATTTGCATTTGAAAATTTCAATGGCTTTTCTCTTTTTCCCCTAAACGGTTCTGTTCTTGTCTTCTTTAACTTATTCTCAATTTTAACTGCAAAATGGAACTCCTCAAGCTTATGGTTCAAGCAACAAGCCAGTTGAGTTCCATGCATCCACCTTTCACCATTGGAAAATTGGTGCTTAATCAGTGAACTCTATGGCTCAGATAACCACTCACATCTCAAATCAATCAAATAGCTTTCACTTCCCCTGACTCTTAGAAATGATAGGAAGGTCCCCAGGAAAAATATATGGGAAATGGTAGTTGCAAACTCCAAGTGTGAGGGTGTCTGTCTAGAGGCTGCATGTGCAGCTATGTTCCATATATCCAGCTTACCATGTTTTGAAAATTAACTAGAGGACAGAAATACAGAAGAAACTTGATGTTACACTAAATTCTTCTATGATTGCAATCAAACATCCAATGTCTCCAAGTTTTGAGAAGGACAGATGTCAGATTTGCCAGAATGGGCAGATGAAATTAGATTTTGCCAGAATGGGCTCTCTCTGTTACATAAAAGAAAGTGCCGAACAGTATTTTGTTGGTTAAGAGCTCCTAAAAAATTATTATGCAAACTTAGTGAATGTTTTACAGAATTCATAATCAAATGTCCAATCCTCAATTTCTGCTGGAACCATCGTTTCAAGTGAACAATATTGCATCTATTGAAATCTGGTCATATTTATTCTACACGATCACTTGAAGACATCTTTCCTCGAGAAACCAAACATATCTCTGAAGCAGAATGAACTCCCAGATATTTAAAGAGAATTGCCTTGTTTGATGGTATTTAATCAAATTTTGCAGAAGTCTAACATCCAATCAATTGTGGCTCTAACACGTCTCAAATTAGATAATAAATATGTCACTCAAAGAGCACAAACAGATAACATGATAGAAGGAAATCTCTTAAGTTCATGAAACAACATTTCCTACTCAACAAAATAATTAATGAAACAAAAAAACTAAATGAGACTATAGCATGTTACAAGGACCTTGTTGAGGACTTCCATTTTCTCCAATCAAAATGAACAATATTCTCTCTTTCAAAACTCTCACTAGGATTTGAAATGAAGATACTGAAGAATCAAGATCAATGAGAAATAGATATGATAGACAGGAACCATAACATTCCCCATGTAACCAAGACATTTTACTTACCATTCACCGTTTGAAAGAAAAGAAAGTCCTTCAGGAACAAAGAAAGTTGTAGTCTCTCCAATAACTGCAAATACATAAATTTGTTGCAAAAGTCGTTCATCATGTTAATAAAATCATAACTTTAAACAAATTCTTTGCAGACTACTCATTGTGAACCCTGAGTGCTAACACAAATAAAAAATGACATAGAACTTCTAAACCAATAGATGAAGTTATATGCATGAACTTCTATAGTTCTTTCTGGTAGTGTCAGTATAAACCATATGAGACAGGTAATGTGGCAAAGTTAGCTAAAATTCCATTTGAACCTTTAGGTTGCAAACTATCATAAGACTATTGGTACAAGATTAAAACATTTTCAGCTTAATATGCTCAAACAACTGTCTAGTTTTGACTGAACATGCAACCATTGAAGGATTTCCCAATACAAAAGGAGGATCATTATGCTCTCATCTTATGCATGCAGATGAAACTCTGATCTTGTCAGAGGCCGCTAAAATTTGAACAAAACATGATATGGATGAAATTTATGTCAGTTAACATGAGACGCATGAGTATTATGCCTGTTCACATCACAAGGTACTTTGATATGTAATAACTCTTCTAAAGACCAGAGGCAGAATGAGCTCTTGGAGAACTATATAGGAGTTTTCTCACTGTAATCTCATTCTTCATCAATGCTGATTTAAGTCCTATTAATTATTGTGAATGATCTAGAAGGCTAAGACAACATGTTGTGTGCTTGCCTTCTTTCAGTCTACTGCTCAGGAGAAGCTTCTAACCAATTGTTCAGTAGAGTGAAAGGAGGGATGGACGAAGGGAACAGAAGGACCTCCTCTGTGGATATCACAGTTTCTCCCATATCCTAATTTGTTGATGACAATGTATTTTCTAGCACAGATGCAACCAAAGGACAACCTTAAGATGGACATCTAGACAGTTTTGTAAAATTTAAAGAAGGCAAGGAAAAGGAAAGGCACTATAAAAAACCAAATTGAGTACAAATTCAGAATCTGGATCAAACTAGTAGTCTGAACCATTCATCTATTGTTCATTTGATGTTTAGTTCCGATCTCTACAAGGTATATGAAGAAATAATTTAGTTGAAAATTAGGTCCATTGAGGTTTTGCCATTTCCAGAAACGATAACTATCTCCCTTTAAATCTGCAAATCCATATATATTCACTCCTAGTCCAGAAAGACAAAGTGCACTGCTGTTGTATCCAAGAGTGCCATTTTGGCCATACCACAACGAATAATTCTCCAGAATCTATCCAATCTTCCTTCTCCCAAAATAATTATCCACGTACAGCAAATTGTATTCCATGAGCAATTTGAATATTAGCATCATAGTGACATCTGAAAACAGTTAACAATCTTAAAGCCACCAAATCTCATGGTAGATTCAGAGGTCAGAGAGATTGCAGCTAAACGACATCTTTTACTTGACTTACCAGATTATAATCAAAAGGACATATTTTAATATCATAGGCCAACATTATTCAGAACTACAGTCTTGGCATTTTCATGGGAGGTACATGGTATGAACGAATTTATGAAATAATAAGTCCTCTGATTCACTAAATCAATGCACAAGATTTAATGCTTCGGGCTCTGGATCAGTGAAATGGTAATTATTTTTAGATAGAACTAGTAATTGAGAATGAGATTATATGCTGACTAACTCGCTGAAATCACAGCACGACTAATTATAGAGTCAGTAACTTTCTAAGCACTTGCCTATTATCCATGTGATGACAAAATCAAAGCGATTTTGACCCTCCATCCAATAATTATCGAATCCAAAGGAAAATACTTTTAAGGCCATTTCTAGGACATAAATCCAGCCTGCAGGACAAAATGCACTTAGTCAACAATTTATCTATCATATGTATATGAGAGCAAGACATGTCATGCCAACAGAAATTAAATCACATGAGAATTTTTAGCATGCTGAACGGATGAAGTTTCAAAATCCCATGCTATACAGTTCAATAAATTAAAAGTTAGTATGCTCTTTCCCGATGATTTTCTTTCAATATGGATCTTCTTTGCAGCTATAATATGTCAAGAAAATAGGACTGAATATTGAAGTATAAAAGTAAGTTGAATGAAGGTTGATTCCTTAACTATTCAAAGTATAAGAATTTGAAAATCAACCCTTACAGATCTAACCCCAGTGCAGATTTCTTGATGTGAGGATGAACCAATTAATAATCTTCAACTCATTCATCATTCAACGCATGGGAATAGTAATGAACATAGTTAAACATTAAACAACAGTGAACTGCTTTACATATAAGACAGTCAAACACATTAGACTTTTGAGGAAAAAGGATCGTGCTTTCAACAAACACAAGTTTACAGGTTATTGAACTAACTCACTACTAGATACATCTCCAATATGAGCAAGTTACAGCTCTATCACCCCAAAGCATTAACCTTGGCATGACTACTTAAACTAGAAAAGGGTAGAAAATGCTAGACAAACTTAAAAAATCCTATATAACACTAAACTAAAGAATCCTTTCTTGTCTTGCCACTCATCCATTGTAATATCCTCAAATTTTAAATCATAAATTAGTAACAAATTAATAAATTAAATTAAAAATTTTATGCATAGAAATTGGTTCTGAAAACCCAAACACTAGAAAGTACGCGTCAATAGAATTCCAATGATATAAAAAACAGAGCTCAAACGGAAAAGTTATGAGCCGTTGAAGTTAGAAGGGCAATTTGGTAATTTGGAGAGGCCCAAAAATACAGGGGGCTGTTTTGATAACAGCACCCCCTTCCACCCTCCCCTATCAGATCCGAATCCTTCGCCAGAAAAATTGTCAGAGGGTAACGTATAAGGGAAAAGCTTCCCTTCCTCCTACCCAGCACGATCTCTCTCCCTCAAACTTCTTCCCTCATTATCTTCTCCATTGCACCCCTTCCCTCTAACCCTAACCTCTGCAAATCACGTTTTCCAGCAACTAGAGCTCCGGCAGCGTCAACGACTGCCCAGTTGATCGAGGTAAGTCCCAACCCTCTTTCCCCATTCCATGTATAGTGTAAACATTAATTGCATGCATCGAAGTAGGAAAAAAAACGAAGAGAGTTCGTTGTTTTCCTAGGGATTTGGGATACCCTACTGTTGGCATGTAAATAGATTGATAAAACAATATTAAAACAGAGATCGGACTGTCCATCTAGTGCATAAGGAACCCACGAACAAACCCTTTTAGTTTGAGGGAGATCCAATGGCTGGTGACCCCGGAAATCATGAAAAACAGTACATAGGAAAATTTTAAAAATGTGAGAAAGATCGAGAAAAAACCTTAGTTTTTGTCAAAATCAATCAAAAGGAGTGTTAAAAATGGAAACTACATGAAATTCCGAGCAAAAGGGGGAAAAAATCACTAAATTTGGGTACTTGTGGGGTCACCGACGACGACCGGACCTCGGTAGTCTTCCTCAGCGACGATGCCTTGCAGGACACCCCAGTGACCAAGACGCATGCGGCAGTGCGTCCCGGTGACCAGGATGCACATGGCGCGTCCCGCTGTGCGTCCCAGAAGCGGAGCGTCCTAGGGGTACACCGATTTACGCCAATGTAAACTAGGGTAAACGGGGCCGCCTATGTAAACAGGTGCAAGCGGCCCACCCGACCCCTATAAATTAATACATATTAATTTACAAAATATTTTTACAAAAAGCTTGATTTTGGGAGCTACAGAGGTCCAAATTATGATCGGAAACATCGATTGCGATCATCTTAATGACGTGGATCTAGATTTGACTTGAAAACTTACATTTGACCACTTTTAAATTAGAAAAATTATAACATAGTATAGAATAACTTAGATCCGAGCGATCAAAGGGTGATCAGGCCCCAAAACTTGCACAAATAAACAATATGTGGTAATAAAGTAGGGCCTGAGGAGTAAATTAGATGTAATTAATTTAGAAATTGATCTAGACCATTGAGCTAATCAAGATTTTGGAAAATTGTTGATCTGAGGATGATCTGACCGTCAGATTTAGAAATAAACGTTAAATACATACAAAAACGAACAGATGAATATGAGATGAGACTAAATTAAGAATCAAATCATAATTAGAGATCTTAGAGGATGATCCACCGGTTTGATGGCCATAGATTCCCTTATGATGAAATAAATAACATAAAATAGTATTGTGGTACTGACAGGTACATCTGAACATACAAGATAAGGGGATTATACGCTTAAGTTGGGTGATCTCACATTGAGGTAGGTGACGACATTTAATGTTATGTTTTGATTTTAAACCTTGCATTATCATAGCATCATGATTGATTATGATTTAATTAACACTTGTTCATTTAGTCTACAATTTTATGAGACTCCGCGTTTTATGCTATGAAAGATACTATAATTTGATAATATATTGACTGAATTTATGATCGATGATTTTATGAGATTGATACTATGTATTTATGCATAACTAGAAATTATCTTTTCTTATTGCATCACTGAAACTGATGAGTTTTCATGACAAAAGAAAGTGGAGGCTTGGTGGCTAGTCCTTTGAGAGACTAACCCTAGGATGAGGGGCGTGCCTTGGAGATTGAGAGCCATGAGTGCTCCTGGTTTTTCGAGATACGTGATTTCTGTGTTTTTTGTTTTATGACGAGTGTTCTCACCTAGTTGATGTCATGCTAGGAGGGAGTAGGGTCAGCCACCCACCCTCCGAGATTTGTGATGTGATTGTGATATAATAGACACCTGGCCACAGATGGCTTTCAGTAGGGGTTTCATAGGGGAAAGATGTTAAGTTGCCTGTTATGGTGTCGACAAAGAGCGGAGGTGGTTAAGACCCTCGAGGTTGCCACTGCGGCATGAGGATCCATACTCTTGTTCTGTATGCTTGTATAATGAGTATGGAGATATTGTTGTATAGCTGGGTGTGACGACACTCAAAGGTTGGATATGAGTACTCATGATTAGTGATACGTGTATGGGACGCTCGTGGGACCCACGTACCTTAGGGTGCCATGTTATTCATCATCATCATCATCAAGGCCTTATCCCAAATAGGGGTTGGCCACATGAATCTTATTCCTCCATTCCAATATATTAAATACCATGGCTTCATTTAGTCCTAAAGTTTTTAAATCTTTCCTCACCACTTCTATCCACGTTCTTTTGGGCCTTCCCCTTGCCCTTTTAGAACCTTCAACTTGTATTGCCTCACTCCTTCTAACTGGTGCCGTTGTTGGTCTCCTTTGAACATGTCCAAACCATCTAAGTCTAATCTCCCTCATCTTGTTACCTATTGGTTCTATTCCTAAATTTCCTCTAATATTTTCATTTCTAATTCTATCCTTTCTTGTCTTACCACTCATCCATCTCAACATCCTCATTTCTGCGACACTCATCCTATGAGTATGATGTTCCTTAACTGCCCAACACTCTGATCCGTAGAGCATGACCAGCCTTATAGCCATCCTATAGAATTTTCCCTTTAGTTTGAGTGGCACCCGCTGATCATATAAAACACCCAATGCACATCTCCATTTGTTCTAACCCGCTTGGATTCTCTGGGTAACCTCCTTCTCAATCTCTCCACTCTCATGGATCAATGATCCTAAGTATCGACATGAAGGACATCTTGGTTATCAATCTTGACTGGTGTTCCACTCCTACTCTCCTTGCTAAAATTACATTCCATATATTCTGTCTTAGTTTGGCTAATTTTAAATCCTTCCGATTCTAATGCTTCTCTCCATAACTCTAGCTTTATGTTTACACCCTCCCTTGTCTCATCAAGTAGGACTACATCGTCTGCAAATAGCATGCACCACGGAATCTCCTCATGCATATGTTTTGTTAACTCATCCATAACTAATGTGAAAAGGTATGGACTCAATGCTGAACCTTGGTGCAATCCAATAGTGACAGGAAAATCACCAGTCACGCCACTAGTGGTCTTAACATTTGTTATTGCTCCCTCATACATATCTTTAATTATGTCTATATACCCCTAAAAAACCCCTTTACCACCCAACACCCTCCATATTAACTCTAGGGACTCTATCATAAGCTTTCTCTAAGTCGATAAAGACCATGTGTAGGTCTTTTCTCCTCTCCCTATATTTCTCTACTAATTGTCTTAATAAGAAAATAGCTTCCATGGTAGACCTCCCAGGCATAAAACCAAATTGATTCTCCGATATACTTGTTTTATGTCGTAGCCTCTTCTCAATCACTCTTTCAAAAAGTTTCATGGTGTGGCTCATAAGTTTGATCCCTCGATAATTAGTGCAGCTCTGAATGTCTCCTTTATTCTTATAGATTGGTATAATAGAGCTTTTCCTCCACTCATCAGGCATTTTCTCTGATTTTATAATCTTGTTAAACAACTTGCTCAACCAAACTACCCCAATATCTCCCATATGCTTCCAAACCTCTATTGGTATACCATCAGGCGCCATGGCCTATCCTGATTTCATCTTTCTCAAGGCCTCTTTTACTTCAAGTATTCTAATCCTACGTTCATACCTATAATATCCAATGTTATTTAGATTTATAGTATTTTCAATCCCTATTATTATAGGGTGCCATGCTATTATTGTATGCTAATTTACATTAGCTCATCTCATGTTTTAAACCCATAAGATGCGTGTTTTATAGTACATGATGTTTTGAGATTTTGTTGGTATTGCTTATAATGATTTTATTTTCATAGATGATAGATGTTCTTATCATATTAGCACTGTTATTTGAGTTGTTCCATCTTTACTACACAAATTTCTATGTACCTACACAAGCAATAGCATGTTGAGGCATTGCTTTATTTTGCAATGCCTTAGATCTCGAGCGTGATAGCAAGAAGGGCAAGACCATTGAGAGACCGTGATAGCAATGGGAGATTTCTTACTTTGATTGATAGACAGTGACGTGACCATTTGAACTTTTTTTATGGATTGTATACTTTTATTTTATGGATTTTGATTATGATAGTATTACATATGATGGGCATTGATTTAAGTATGGTGGGATGTTATGATGGATAGACCTTGGGCCACATTATTATGTTTTGGATATTTATTGTTTTCAAAATAAAGGCGCCAATGATTTTGACGTTGGTTTTGATATGTGTATTATCTTAAATGCATTTCTGCATAATTATATTTCTACATGAAATCATGGTCGTGATGTTGTGGAAAAAGAAAATAACACCCGAAGGTTTTCAATAAATGTTTTAATAAAATAATTAATAGAATCCTTTTATTTTGAGATCCCGACTACCACTATTATTATTATATAAAAAAAAATGTTATAAAACCCGAGGTGTTACATCCATCTCAACATCCTCATTTCCATGACTCTCATCATATGAACCTGATATTCCTTCACTTCCCAATATTTTGATCCATAGAGCATGGCCAGCCTTATGGCCATCCTAAAGAATTTTCCTTTTAGTTTGAGTAGCACCCGCCGATCACACAAAACTCTAAATTTACATATCCAATTATTCCAACCCACTTCGATTCTCTGGGTAACCTCTCTCTCAATCTCTCCACTCTCATGAATCATTGATCCTAAGTACCGAAAGTGGTCTTTTACATGGACTTTTTGGTATTTAATCTTAACTGGTGTTCTACTCCTACTTTCCTTGCTAAAATTGCATTCTATGTATTCTGTCTTAATTCGATTGATTTTAAATCCTTTAAATTCTAATTCTTCTCACCATAACTCTAGCTTTATGTTTATGCCCTCCCTTGTCTCATCAAGTAAGACTATATCATCTGCAAATAACATTCACCATGGAATCTCCTTGTGCAGATATTTTGTTAACTCATCCATAACCAACGTGAATATGTATGGATTCAATGCCGATCCTTGATGCAATCCTACAATAATAGGAAAATCACCAGTCTTGCCAGTAGTGGTCTTAAAATTTGTTACCACTCCCTCATACATATCTTTAATTATGTCTATATATCCCTGTGAAACTCTTTCTAGCCCAATACCCTCTATATTAACTCTTTAGGGACTCTATCATAAGCTTTCTCTAAGTCAATAAAGATCATGTGGAGGTCTGTCCTCCTCTCCCTATATTTCTGTACCAATTGTCATAGTAAGAAAATAGCTTCCATGGTAGACCTCCCAGGCATGAAACCAAACTGGTTCTCCAATACACGTCTCATGTTGTAGCCTCTTCTCAATCACTATTTCAAAAAGTTTCATAGTGCCACTCATAAGTTTGATCCCCCGATAATTACTGCAACTCTGTATGTCTCTTTTATTCTTATAAATTGGTACAAAAAAACTTTTCCTCTATTCATCTGCCATTTTCTTTGATGTTATAATCTTGTGAAACAACTTGGTCAACCAAACTACTCCAGTATCTCCCATTATCCCATATGCTTCCAAACCTCTATCAGTATACCATCGGGCCCCATGGCCTTTACTGATTTCATCTTTTTCAAGACTTCTATAATGTCCAATGTCATTTAGGTTTACAGTATTTTCAATCCCTATATTCTCAGAGCCATTGTCATTTAACAATTTTTTAAAAGTAAGTTTCCCACCTTTGTTTGATCTCGTCATCTTTGACTAGTACCCTTTGATCCTCACTTCTTATACACCTAACATGATCTAAGTCCTTACCCTTCTATTCTCTTATTTTTGCAAGTTTAAACACATCTTTCTCACCTTATCTTGTTCCTATTTTATTATAGAGGACATCATATGCCTTAAGTTTAGCCTCACTTACTATTCTCTTAGAAACCATTTTAGCATTCTTAAACTATTCATAGTTTTCATTATTTCTAGTATTCGGTCATGCTTTAAAGCACACCCATTTTTCTTTAATAACTTTTTGCACTGTTTCACTACATCATCATGTTTCCTTTACTAATTGCCTTTTACCCTTAGATACTCCTAAGGTATCTTTTGCCACTTTCTTAATGGACTCAGCCATATTAATCCACATAGTGTTTACTTCTGTTTCATAGTTCTAATTTCCTTCAACCATCAACTTATTTGTGAATAAGGTTATTTTCTCTACTTTTAAGTTCCACCACTTAGTTTTTGGATACCTATTAAGTTCATTTCCTTTCTTCCATCCTTTAATATAGATATTCATAACCATTAATGTATGTTGTAAGGTTAAACTCTCATCGAGTATCACCTTACAATCCTTACACATTGATCTTTTAGTATTCCAAAGTAGAAAAAAGTCTATTTGACTTTTATGAAGTCCACTTTTAAAGGTTATTAAGTGTTCATCCTCTTCTTAAAGAATGCATTTGCAATGGCCACGTTATATGACAAAGCAAAATCAACAATAGTTTCCCCTATCTCATTTCGTTTTCCTATACCATACCCTCCATATATCCTATGATGTCCTTCCTTATCTTTTCTTACATGTCCATTTAAATTTGCTCTTATAAATATCCCCTCGGTGTTGGGAATTTCTTGCATGACTCCCTCCATATCTTCCCAAAACTGTCTCTTGATTATTTCTATTATTATCATAATTCTATCACTAATTCTTTTAACGTCTACAACTTTATTCTTTAATTATTTATCCACTATTATTCCTATGTCATTTCTATTATTATCCTTTCCTATGTACCAAAGTTTATACCCATCTATTTCTCTAGTTTTACCCCCTTTCCACTTGGTTTCTTAGATACAAGTGATGTTGACTTTCCTACGTTTAATCATATTTACTAATTCCAAACACTTACCTATCAGCGTTCCTATATTCCATGTGGAAATACAAATCTTATGCTCTTAAGGTATCCTATTTACCCGCGCACTTCTCGACCTCCATGGCATAAACCCATACCCACTTTTCACTGCACCTGGGTTCTAATGCAGTGTGTCGCTTCCAAGGGAACGCTCTAGCAGCCCTTGCCCATTTTCTACTACACCAGGGATTCAATGTAGCGCGTCGCTTCTGGGTGAACGCGTTAACAACCCTTGCCCATTTTTCACCGCACCCAGAATCCGATGTAGCGCGTCACTTACAGGGACTGCCCTAGCTTGAGGGAATGGTAGATAAACAGTCGTGATGATGAACTAGTGACTGGTCATAAGCAGTTTTTTATTCATTATTCAGTTTAGCCAAAACAAATAAGAGCCCGCTTATTAAATATAGTAATGGAAACAAACATTCTCATCCCTACCCAAGAAAAAAGGGCAAAAGAGGAGAAGCATTTTTTACCGCGCTCATAAAATTAAAAGATGACTGAAACTGTTCGCCATTTCCACTATCTCTAACCAAGCCCACTTTCATAGTTAACTAGAACTGTCTTGCTATGGCTATTTAGGTTAAAGATTAATTATCAAATCACAACCCTTACAAGCTTTTTAATGAAAATATAAGACTACACTTTGTGTTTTACTGTTTTTCCCTGTTAGTGTAGATACAAAGGCATACTTATAATCTTACATTCAAGATAAAACATAATGCAGGACAGTCATGCTAGGCAGTGAAGCCAATTCATTCTTCTGCATCTCTATGATTTCTCTCCACTTACAATATCTCTAAGGAGATTGTCATATACATATCAAGAACATGGGCTCAGAAAAGGGAGATCTAACAGCTCCTAAAGTCATGTTTATCACAAAATTAACCCTTCAAAACATGCAAGTTCCAAGAAAGGAATAAACTACTAATCAACTAAAGGATACTAATCTATGGACATCTGTCAGATTCATCTTAAGTATTACAGATCTTGCATCTTGATAGAGTGAAAAAGAAAAATATTTTGAACTAAAAAGCATAATGAGACTTGAGGATGGTAATACTTCCAGTACAGTCAATGAAAAAGAAAATCAAACCAAGTCCTACACTTTGAACAAGGGAAAAAATGAGAGCAGCAAAGAGAAATGCTAGGAAAGTATCAGATGGATTCATCTAATTCTTACCAAAGATAAATTCAACTTCTTGCCATATCTTCTGAGCAGAATTGTTCTCTATATCAAGCTGCAAAGCGATAAACATAAGACTACTAGTACCACAATGTCTGGGCATAACAAGGAAGTGGAAAAGGATCAGCAGTATTGATTGAGCCACCAATCCATAGGAAGATGTAATAAAGGGCAGCCCCGGTGTACGGAGCTCCCACATATGCGGGGTCCAGGGAAGGGGCAGACCACAAGGTCCTATAGTGGGCAGCCTTACCTTGCATTTTGCAAGAGGCTGATTCCACGCCTTGAACCCATGACCTCAAGGTCACATGACGACAACTTTTACTGTTGCGCCAAGGCTCCCCTTCCATAGGAAGATGTAATGAGAACACGAAAATCACAAATGAGAAATAAGATCTAAAGATCACAAGTAGCTTTTGATAATTTTATGGACCTTGCAAGACGAAGCAGTTACAAAATATTCAACAAAATGGCCCAACGTAGAAGCAGTTAAAATGTTAGACTCTAAACATTACCATGTTATATGAAGGGTACACTTTTTATTAGAAAACAAAAGGAATAAGATGATAATGACATAATTAAGATAAATCAAGGTGTATCCAATAGGGCATAAAACTATCTAGTTAATCAATAAACAGTTTTCAAATTCAAATGGTAAAGATGAAAAACTTCATTAAAAGGACAGCCCATGAACTTAAGAAATTGATAAGAAAACAAGCTAGTAAATCTGTCAAGACCTAAACACTATTGGCTTAATACAATGGATTTGCAGTATTGCCAAACTCTCTGAGGCTTCATGTCCAGGACTGCTCAGAAGTCTATTGAAGATGTGATCACACCAAGTTCCAGAGATATTTCGGATGGATATGGAAATATTAACTGTAGTTGCTGAAATCTTCCTATTATGGCAGGAAGCTTGCCTGAAGCTGAATTCTTCTGGATCCAAATTGTAGGGGAAACACGCCTCCGTTAATTGAAACCTGCTTCCTGTTGGAGTGATTATTTTGGAAAGGATTTCTCTCCACCTACAAATGCTAAAGCCCTATATTTAAGCTTGAAATAGTCCTATAATATTCTCTGAAGGGGTGTATTTAAAATTTAAAAAGGTCATTGTTTCATGCAGTAAGATATATACAGATAATTCAAGTGCGACATACAATTTGACAAAAGCAAACAAACACAAATTTATGGACTAAAGACATGAATATATACTTTGGGCATTTTTAAGCTAAAATTGAAGGGGAGCTATCCTGTCAAAGTAACATAAGGCCTGGACAATTTAGCTTATTACAATATAAACTTTAGCCAAGCATTCTACTATGACATGTTCAGACTAATATTAAGCAGCTGAAGAACCCATTCTATCTTTGCAGTCATACCGTTGATTCAATAATAACAGTGACCAGATTGAGCAGTAATATAAAAATTATGACATATCCAAATGTGGAGCTCCGCACAAAGGCTTTCAACTTTTCAATTGAAGGTGAGTGGTAAAATGATGGGCATTTCTCGAACCATGATGGCTGCAGGCAAGTAAACCAATAGTCAATTCCCAGGTGAAACAGGAAACAGAGAAAAAAAATCTTCAAGAAGCAATATAGGGAGAGCCCACAATTAGAAGTCTCATATATTTCATTGATAGAGAAACATAACATGATTATTTCTTTTCTTTTGGATAATAAGTAGCATTTCACTAAAGCAACAGAAAAGGGTAAAGAAACTTGACATACAGCAGGTTCCTTCTGGAATCTGAGTGCAATAGCATTGCAAAGGTCATAAAATTCCTCCAAATTAATCTGCATTGGAAAGAAAGAAGACGCTAGAAACTTGAGTTGGAGTACCAAAATCATAAAAAATGACATATTGGTCATAGGTTATATGGGAAGTGCACTATAATCCAGAGCACTATCTAAACCAAAAATATAAATGAACCATCATTTAGACATGCAAGAAATTTCCCAAGCTAAGAACTAAATTCAAGATGCGGCTGAAAGAAAAGAGATCATTCGGTGAGAAAATCCCAGCCATAAGACCTCCAAGAAACAAAACTACCTTGAAATCATGAGTATCATCCAGCTCAGAAAATATAACGTCAAAATCATCCCTTGATATGTTTGGCAAAGACCTAAAATGGATATAAAACTAAGTCACATGTAAAGCAATAAATAAACAGCTCCAAATTAACTAAAAACTGGTAAAACACAGATGAAAACAGAAGGCAAACACATAGAAGCCCCCGATAATTTACATATAACATGGAGAAAAGATAGCAAGAAGATTATATTGGTACCTGTACTTATTCAATTCTTCGAAAAGGTGAACACATTGTTCCTTGTCAAGGTACTCATGCTGTGCACAAACACGGAAATTCACTCACTCTAGGCTCAATGTGTATCATGCAACCCAATCTTATTACAGATACAGAATTGAAAAAACATCCTCATCAATACTGCTTGATCAAAAGATTTGATACTATGTCATGATTCTTTTATTTAAGTAATTTGCAGCAATTATGAAGTGTAGATAACTGTAACGGACTAAGGTTGGTTCTACAAAATATTGATTTTAGCCTTTTCAAGCATAAAGTCGAAAGCAAGTGCAGTATTGTCCCAGATTCATAAATTAAAAGAATGAGAAGAAGTTCAACTTCATTACTAATGCGAACACCTGTAGTATTCTCTGTTACTCCCTCGATGTTGAGATTAGAGTCTAGTACATCAAAAGCTAAAGGTGCAGAGTCGGCAGACAAGTCTAACACTCATTTGCAGCTGCAGCATGGATGCTATTCGGTGTATACCGCCATGATGCATGCTATTACAAAGTTAGAACCTTTACCAGGTGCTCCACAACGCTGCTATTTCATTGAGATTGGCCACTTCCTGTGAATCCACCAGTTTTGTTTCTCACATACTCAAATGTTTTTGTGTTAATGGAGGTTAAATTAAACCCCATACAACATGAGGCACTGAAAAAGATAACTTATGGCAATGTATCTCCTGGCATGGTTGAGGGACATTCTCAAAAAGAACCACTAGGCTGCACTCTGACTTGCATGAGTAGCTACCAGCAGACCATGTTGTTGCAGCTCATTATTGGTTTGAGATCCAAAGTGGTAAATTTTCTTTTTCTTATGGTGAGAACAATCTCTTTGATGAGTGCAGCAGACTTCTTTGTGGGTCTAATTGGGCCAATCATGTTTTTATTCTAGTTGAGTATAGCCCATCTGTGGTCTTTACCAAGGTCAAGGCTGGTTATTTCGTGGGACAGAAGGCAACTTTGGCTACATCAAATTCTCCACACCCCGCCACACACACATAAGAATATTCTCCCATGACTTATGCCATTTTAGATGGACACTAATTATGTTTTGGTTTTACAGGTAATATGCGCCTGCGAGGTAGAGTGCTTGTGTTGTGAGGTCTGAACTTGCATAAAGATGCCACAAAGCTCTCCAAGAACCAGAAGATTAATCTTTCAACTGGACAAAAGTACTTGTTATTTATTCCAGTTTCAACAGAATTACTTTGAACGAGAAAAATGTATTCCACAATTTCCCGTTGAATCCCTAACTAACAGAACATGAGAAAATTCACAAACTCAAAAGCTAACCAACAACAGAGAGAATAAATTAAGATGGGAAAACTCTCCAGCAGAGAATAATTCCTAGTAGAGTACAAGGGGACTTTAGATCCTAACAAATAATTTAAACATAAAGGGACAGAGACAGGCTGAAGAACATAAAATTTGCAATTCATTGCAACATAAAAAATAGAATAGAGGTAAATGTGAAACTCACATATTTTGCAATGAGACTGAAAGCTTTTGCCAAGATTCTTTTTCTTGTGGAATCCATCTCCGCAACTTGCTTTGCAAGCTACAAATATGAGATAGCATAAGCACATTCTTGGGATACTAGAATAAATAGTTCAAGGTTGAACTATGGAATGAAACCAAACTTCTCATGTGCTCTCTTAACTGGGGGTCAATTTGGAGTAACAAGAATATGTACAAAGAAAAAGATTACTTTTCTTTCGGCTTAAATATACAAAATTCTACAGAGGGTTAAGTACCTGGCCTTTGAAGCCATCATATACAACGGCCAGAATCAAGTTAGTGATAAAGTACACTCCCAGTAGGATATAGATAATGAAGAACACGCAAGACCAACGAGAATTCCTGTTACGAAAAAATAGAACATAACAGACATTGTAGCAGAAGTTACTGATTAAAGTAGAGTAACTAACTAGATGAAAGATTCCAAACTTTTGTAAAGAAAAAGCAAAAGAAATCATCAAAGACATTTCAGTTATCTGCAGTCGTCATTTCATTTTACATAGGTCAGTCCTCCTTAGGTAGCACCTTTAGTAGTGAATGAAAATAGTTCCAAATTTTTTTTCTTTCCTGATAGTAACAGTTCCAATATAATTGGTTATGCACAGACATTAGAGTTTCTCATATGTTCACATACTTCAACTGTTAAATAAACTCTGTCACAGCTTTGAAGATAACCCAGCTGGGGTCACTTTTATTTTTCTCTAGTTGTTATCGTGTGATCTTGAAGTCACGGGTTCACGGAGTGGAAACAGCCTCTTGCAAAATGCAAGGTAAGGCTGCGTACTGTTGACCCTTCTGGTCCGCCCCTTCGCTGGACCCCACATACACGAGAGCTTCATAGACAGGGGCTGCCCTTTTTACCAACGGGCAAAACTACTGGCTATGTACATGCTGTGATTTGAGAGAGGAAAAGGTATGAGACTTACAGTTTCAGGATATTATTTTTTGTCATTGATTTGTTTTTTCACCATCTTTTCCAGAAAAGATAAAAAGTACATATCATTGCAGAAGGAAAATTGGAACAGTTATTAATAGTCTGAAACCAAATTGACAGCTAAGCTCAATCTGCAGTCCTCAAGAATACAAATTAAAGTGAAAATAATGTGGATCGTTAATAGGTAAAAGATAAGACATGTAGCAAAGAAATGAAATAACATTTGGCACTGAAATAAAGATGAAGACAGTATTTTATTTGTTTTGGCACCAGCCATCTTGCAGCATTGAGCATACCAAATGCTTATCAAAATTTGGCATAAAATTTGAGCCAGGAGATTCATAAGAAGCAGCAAACAAGGATTTGAAATAAGTCATGGCCATCATCATTATGGGGTCATTTGAAGAAGGTCATTTATGCCTCAAAGCAACCAACAGGAACCTAAGCCACAGCTTTAGTGAGGCAGTAGAATAATGGTACAAAAGGAATGCCTTTGATTACTCTTTTTTCATTCAAATGACATAGGTAGATAGGACAATTATCACAGCCAATTATATAAAATAATTATAGATGTGGATATGCTGATGAGATTGAGGTTCTAAAGCTGTTTGAAACAATTTTTTGAGAAGTTGAGATAAAGGTGCTTAGAAAGATCCAATTCTTTTGCAGCATGGAGGTTAAAAAGAAATAAAAAAGAAAGATTTTAGCTCATTTGGGAGAGTTTCCTACCTAGTCAAAAGATTCATATGTCCAATTGCAGACCAACAAATACACCAGCTTTTCTCTGAGAGGAAAACATGCATGAAATAATGACAATGACTAAATGATTCTCCTAGACATTGAGGCATGGTAGGAAAATTGAACATTTGGCACTCACAACATTGAAGAATGGTAGCATGCATTCTCTCCTTCATCATCCAGAAGAACATAGCAGCCTAGCAAAATATGAGTATCTGATGGGTAGCAGTTTGTTTCATCCAATATAAAGCATGTGTACTAGTCAATGGGGTTTTCTGTGAGCCTCTGACCATGTGGTTGTGTTTAAACCATCATTTGATCTTCTGACCTTGGCCGAGACGTTGGCAAAAGTTACTTAAATCTCCAGCTGGTGGTATCTGTTACCTCATTCATTCAATGGGGTTCTGGTCTCTTTTGAACTGTGAGAGAGGATAAATGATTGTGTTTAAACACATGAATCGAATTTTATTGGAAATGAATAGAGTGAAATTTTGAAATAAATGTTCCTCTGGAAAGTTGTAATTCATGTATGGCCTCTCTATGAGGTACTTCTGATTGGTTCTAAATAACAAATCCCCTTATTATTCATTTGAGACAGGTATATTTTGAAGTGGTTGAATTTAAATGTTGTATGAACTTATATATTTTTCGTGTACTTTTAGCTCTCATATTAAATGTTTTAGATGATAAATAGAAACTTGTTGTAAAGATCACCCCTAGATTTCTTCCCCTTAGTTTCTACTTGAATGGTCGCAGATTGTATTCCTGAACTATTTGAAGGGTACTCGTTCAAGGAGTGCCAAGTTTTTCTCACTGGGCTGTGAGCTCAACCTACAATTTAACATTTTTCAGGGAAGTCCTTACTCCTTGCCACGCTTATGCCCACAGCTGATCAAGCATATCGTGGGTCACTGCATTCACACTAGATATTTTCATGGAATTCATTTACGCATATGGGCTTATGGAGTTCATCTCATTTGACTTTGTGTTGAACTTTGATGTGTGTGTGTGTATGCCTGTGCGTGGAGGAATTTTGTAATCTTCATTTATCTTGATTCAGTTGCACTAGTGTGATGGTATTTTTGTGATTATAGGAATTTACAAGTAATCAAATGACCAGGAATTATTTTTCTTTTGGCAAACTGTTATATATTGGTGTGTCTTGTGGAAAGGGCATTTTCCATGTAGATGATCCTGGTCACTGGAATGTTTAGATCCATACTTGGGAAATGGCCAAGGCCCTCCCAAGGAATAGTTCATTACATTTTCACTTTGAAGAGGGGTGGTTTACTCTTTCTAGGAGAAAAGAGGGTAATGCCCAAGGGTATCAAATGGCCAGAAAGTATCAGTGTTGGTACCCCTAACCCAAAGTATCATTTGCCCTCTGAAGCAAACAGGCCAAAATTCCTTATCTAACTTAGCTCTTCTATGAAGTAATTGAAGTTTGGAACACCAGTCTCCAGCACCACATATGCACACTTTGAAGTCTGATAAAACTAAAAGAGGAAACTCCATAAAACAAAATGTTAGAAAATAAATATTTTCCGTTGGAACAAATAAATGGTTAGCAATACCCCTTCAAAAGACCAATAAAACAAAAACAAAATGAGACCAATCCAAACACGTGCATATTTCACTTACTTGTATGCAGGAATCCACACATCTGGGTTGTTGGATGTGGTGAAAAGGACAAACATTTGATACAATGTGGCACCATAAGAATCAAACACAACTTTTCCCTGCTGAGTATCTTCAAATATGACATATGCTAACCAGCTAGAGAATAATATAAATAACAATCCAAGTGCCTAAATCCAAGAGAAGACAGACAATGAAAGTCAAAAGTTAGAGCTATCAAGACCAGAAACAAAATTTACTGCATAATGAAGTGTTGAAATGAATTAGTTACCAAGACATTGAGGTACATGCCCACCATACCACCCAATGTGACCATACATGCTCGTAGTTCCCTAGTGCCAAAGATGAACAATATCAACTTAATGGAGACCAACTTCATTTTAAAGTGTCAAAAGATCTCTAGGTCTTATGAAACTCAAATGAGCATTTGCCCTGTCCTACTCTGGAAAAATGTCTATTAGTCCTAAATAACTCGCCTGCATATATTCAATAACTTAGCATTCCACATTATTTATTAACAGTTGCAATAATTCATGATCTTCACATTGACGATAACATGCTAAAAAATAAATAAATAATTTTAACTTTGGAAAATTTTGTTTGTGGCTAAAGATATCATCATCCAACAATATATTGGATAGGAGTTGATTGAAAATGCATCATATTGTTGTGAAGAATATCTTTTTTACCACAGTAATAACATGTCCAATAAGAATATCATATGCAGAAGATTATCAGAGATGGTGTGCAATGAACCTTGTAATTTGTAAGGGAAAAAAACCAACAATTATGATCATAATTTATATGTGCTAACTTTTGCAGAAAGTTTCTTTCAAGTCACTGAAGGTAATTTCATTTGCATGTGACACTCTCTGCAGAAAGTTTCTTTCAAATGGCTGAAGGTAAATGTAAGAACTAAGACCATCCACAACAACAACAACTCAAATTAATCCAAAAGCTTCTTAAAACAACAGAGAAAACGACCTCCTTGATATGTCTATGTTCATTTACTATTTTTAGACCCATTAATATAAACGCAGAAATTTGTTGTTGGTGTCATAATGGATAATAGATACCCCAAAAAGTAAACAGAAATGGCAAAGTATCAAGGGAAAAATATCAAAAACTTTCTGTAATGTGCTGAAAGAGATAGATCCACATGACATGAATGAAGTTGTCATGAAAAATAATTCAGAACCTAGAATTGAGAGCCAAGAACTTAAATCAAGCTCCAAAAGTACGGAACCAGTTAATTCCATATACTGAGAATGCAAAAGCCAATGAGCAGATAAATTGGAAATCTGGCAGCTTATTCGGAAACCCAATGCATACAACTGCTGATTCATAGAACATCAATACCAAAAATAGAAGGTTAATTCAAACTGATTGGAGCAGGTGATAACTAAAGAAACATGTATGAACTGGCTATGCATAATGCATATCACTGAAACTGGTTCAATATGAGTTCTGTAAGTCCAGGACTGCATAGATTAGAAAGAAGGTGAAAGCCATACCTGATGTTTAAAACAAGAAAGGCAACCCGAATATATGGAGCAATTCTCAAAGGTAGAGTACCAATAGCTACAGGAGACAAATAGAGAACATACACCAGTAAATCGCAGCCCAAAATTAACAGAAGAGCAACCTGCAAAAGGAAAAAAGAATAAAGCTAATGGCAGTGCTTTTCTATTTAAGCAACCAGTCCACAATGGGATGTGCAAGTGATGGAAACACAAGTTGCATGGAAGGACAAGGTAAAAAAAATGTGACCAGAAGGTTAATTCAGAAGTCACTATCCTGAAGAGAAACATCTTTTCCCTCCCTCCTTCCCTCCCAAAATTCTCATAATTAAAATAATCCTAACCCTCCAACTGTTGAAGATTGATTTGTCACTGCTTCTGCACTTTCTGAGCTGTTCATTTTTTACAACCACATTGGTTCGGATCATTTCATGGAAAAGAACTACTGGGGCATAGCCTATATTTTTAAGCTGCATGCGTCTACTTGCCTCATGAAAACAATAGCTAATACCAGGTCAGTGCTCAGGATTTGCTAAACTATCCAACATGATAATTCTGAGCTAACATCATGTACTTACCCAATGAAAAACAAATTCGAAGAGAGCATAAACAGTCTTTTATCTACAAACTTCTGACAAATCAAATTTAAATACTGTTTACACATTCACTGACATCTGTAATACTCAACTTTTTTCAAGTTCATGATACAAGATAGAAAGGAGCTTCACGGAAAAAAGTGGAAAGAACCTACCTTCAATATGTTCAAAGGGTTCTTCCAATAAAGACAGAATCCTTCATATGCAACTGGAAAGAATGTATACACAACAAGTATGCACAGCGTTATGCCCTGCAGATATTTAATGAAGCCATGAGTAATGTTAACACTCGTATAAACAGTATCAGATGTCACCATCTACAATTTGGATTGGCATATTAGCATGTGAGAAATGACTAAATGAAAAGGTCCAAAACCATCTCAAAGCTAACAACAGCAGTATATTTAAACTTAGTAAAGTATACACACCATACAAGTCTATGATTCTGCATGGTTCTTCTTTTATTTTTTTGTTTATTTTTAATTTATTTTGGCAAGTAAGCTTGGATCAAGCACTTGAAGTCGGGATAGTGACATGGATCATTCCTCCTAGCAGGACGCATCTGATACACTCTCATTGATACAATTAGTGGAAAAGAAAGATTCTCACCAAAAGAAATCCTCTCTACCCATTCCAGGGAGACTGGTGGGATCCTCATGATAGATAATGCAGACCTCATGTTGCCATAGATCCTATAGATGAACTAACAACAAGACACGAGATCCATCTGAGCACCAGCAACAGAGATCTGAGGGTGTGATATATAACATAGACCATGACAAGTTTTACAAGTATCACATACAAAATCCAGAGCCATCCTCAACATCAGAAATCTAGATTTTTGCACGTGGCACCTAATCTGGATTCCGGCTGCTTAATTTCCTTCAAGAAGCTGAAAATCAGTCCATTACTAGGTAAAACCAGACCCTAAGAGTGTAATTAATGAGGAAAGAAAGAGCAACAGAGAGAGAGAGAGAGAGAGAGAGAGAGAGAGAGAGAGAGAGAGAGAGAGTGTGTGTGTGTGTGTGTGTGTGTGTGTGTGTGTGTGTGTGTGTGTGTGTGTGTGTGTGCTGCTTAATTTCCTCCAAGAAGCTGAAAATCAGTCCATTACTTGGTAAAACCAGACCCTAAGAGTGTAATTAATGAGGAAAGAAGAATGTGTGTGTGTGTGTGTGTGTGTGTGCTGCTTAATTTCCTCCAAGAAGCTGAAAAATCAGTCCATTACTTGGTAAAAGCAGACCCTAAGAGTGTAATTAATGAGGAAAGAAAGAGCAACAGAGACAGAAAGAGTGTGTGTGTGTGTGTGTGTGTGTGTGTGTGTGTGCACAAGTGCAAGAAGTCAAAATCTTATTGATACAGAATGATTCCCTCCCCAAACTCCACACGCATAAGCTAAGGAACCCAAGACACCAAATGCTACTTGTAAAACTTGCCTCTGACCTTGTGCAGCAGTAGTTTAGCTTAATATATTATGTATTATATCTACAATGTATTTGGTGTATACTAGGGTATTAGTCATTGCTACAGGATCTCTTTATCACCATCTAGGATTTAAAGAGGCAACTGCAACCAGTAAAGCTCAAATTTCTTTGGATCAACAGTTATGTAATGGAATCAAACATCTGAATTATATACTAGGAAGGTTCTCTCAGTTTTGACACACCCACATTTGCAAGACCATGATGAATCAGCATCTAAGCTCAGAAGTTTCTGAATAGAACATTCTGTCCATGGATTTAGTGATCGCACTCCTTCTCCTCTATTCTAATCTACCCACATGAGTGGGACCATACTGCTGAAATCAACAATTTCGTGTAGAACAAACAATATCATGTCAGTAAAGAACTTCAACTGCAGACCCATATCTTGTAACTAAGACATTACAAGCAGTTTGTAATATGCGAGTTTAACTTTTCATTCACATAATTCTATGGTTACTTATTACTGTTCAGATCTACACAATCTCTAGCAAGTGAACAACTTTAGACAACAACAGCAATTGTAGGTTTCATGATGTAAACAGGTTGGATATATAATATGTATAAATATATGTAGACGAATTTTTGTGTTATGGACCAGAGAATTTCATCCAGAAACTACACTAACCTCATATATAAGAGACTGACCACCTGTTAGGTAAGGTAACTCCCCAAGGAAAAAATACTCTCTGTTATTACAAGAATATGTACTGTACCTGGCACACCAAAGAGGCTTCTGCAAAGTAAAAAGAGAAAGCTTAGTTACATTAAACAAGTTAGAAAAACACACCAAAGGCAGACAATTATTCATTTTGTTTCACCTAAACCAACTTCCAGGTGACAAAGATAAATAGTAGCAACAAATGAACACCTCAACTAACCTCAATAAAATTCAGTAATATTAATGCAAACAGATTAAGGGACCACAGCAGATCAAATCGAATAAAGATGAAATAGAATTTTGCTGCTTTTCCAAAGTTTGATTCTTCAAGGACTTCCTCGGGTATACCAATACCATCTTCAGCCTGAAAGTGATTTTCAGCAACACTGGTAAATGTTATTTAGAACATATAAATAATGCAAGAATACTCTCAATACACTATAAGGAATGAAGCATACTGCAAATATTCTTTGTTGAACCAATAAAAAAATGTTAATCAGAAACCTGAAATCACTAAACACGTAGGCAGTTTCTACAATTAAACAAGACCTGTGACAGGTGCTACTATCTCTTGACCAAATGGAAAATTTTAATGACAAAATAAACAAGAACCATTTAAAAAAAAAAAAAGAAGAAGCATTTATTACATAAAACACTATCCAAGAGCACGATTGTGTGCTTCTAACAACTTCTTACTGAAAAAGAGAAATTACAAAGGAGCCAAACTCAACTAACAGTTAACAATCTAGACAAAAGTCTTGCTAACATCTACTTCTTGGTCAATTTCCCTTAATATGTGTGAATGAGATAACCACTTCCAGAACTCAAATTAAAAACTTAATCAATAAATAAGATATCCTCTAGACCTGGACTTCGACACTCAAATTATAATTTTGCTGCCGGTATTGGGTTGAGTCCTGCAACAAGCGCAACCCTCGTGTTTAGTTGCCACCATTGAGTTTGGAACCCTAAATAGACTGCCAGAGGAAGGTAAGGATGACGTCAGGTCATCATGCCCCTTATGCCCTGGGTGACACGCGTGCTACAATGGCCAGGACAAAGGGCCGCGATCCCGCGAGGGTGAGCTAACCCCAAGAACCCGTCCTTAGTTCGGATTGCAAGCTGCAACTCGCCTGCATGAAGCCGGAATCGCTAGTAATCACCAGTCAGCCATACGGCAGTGAATTCGTTCCTAGGCCTTGTACATACCAACCCTCACACTATAGGAGCTGGCCATGCCCAAAGTCGTTACCTTAACCACAAGGAGGGGGATGCCTAAGGCGGAGCTAGTGACTAGAGTGAAGTCGTAACAAGGTAGCTGTACTGGAAGGTGCGGCTGGATCACCTCCTTTCTAGGGAGAGCTAATGATCGTTGGGTATTTTAGTTTGACACTGCTTCACACCCAAAAAGAAACAAGCTATGCCCTTACTAATAACTAATAGCGCTAAGCTTGGAGATAGAAGTCTTCTTCCGTTTCTCGCCAGTAAAGTAAGACCAAGTTCGTGAGCTTATTATCCTATATCGGCTAAAAGTGACTAGGCCCATCAAAGGTGAGGGCCAAATCAGTCTCGCAGGAACCTTTTAGAAAATTAATATTCTCTGCTCAGTCATTCGACAGACGGATTTGGCTTTCTTTCTTCCATTCACCTTATTTGCCCAGGATTGTGACTTTCAAGCAACAACATCTTGCCCAAAATGTGCTTAAAAATGTTTTGTTTGATATACTTATTCCGTTCTCTACCGATCCTAACAATTATCAGCTTAATACATATCCTCCACAAGGAGAAACACGTTTTTCAAAGATTTGAGGAGCTCATTATCCGCAACATATCTCGTGGATCCATCATAACTTTCAGGTTCATAGTAATGACATGAAATCCTGACAGCCACAGTAAACATTCATCCAATCTTTGAGTCGCTACCTAATTTGCGTACAGCGAGCAGAAACGTATCCAATTCAAGTGATCCGAAAGCATTCTTCCATGTCTATCTCAGTTACAACTCAATTCAGAACTGCATACGAAAATTTGCAGTAATTCCGAGATCTTGACCTTAAACATATTGAAATTGCATAGAACATGGAAAAAGACTCACCAGATCGACGAGAGCTGCTGCTTTCTGATACGGAGATCCGTAAGAAATGGCATCGGATCTTCTGTTGAATATTCCCATTCTTCCATAACTACTTCGACTGCTAAAACTGCCCCTACTGCTACTTTCGCCGGAAATCAACGGAGAATCCATTTTTTTCCTTCCGTTTCTCTGCACGGAGTGAATGAGAAATGTTTTTCAAGCTCTACCGCAGAAGTGAATTGCAGAAGAGCGGGCAGCAAAGAAGATGGTGTGCGTAATTTAAGTTGGGTTTACTGAAATGCCCCTGGATTCATGTAAAACTACAGCAGTGACCTTTGAATTGGAGAGAAAGGGTCGGGGATTTGATTGACCAATAAAGTAGATCGGCATCGTGGATATGGACCGGAACTGAAGGATTATCGCATTTAATAGAAAAAGACATAAAGGAGTTTTTAATTACCAGATCACCAAATGAAATGAAGAACAATAAAAGCAAAAGAAAACCGCCCGTCAGTGACGCCACAAATGCGCGAAGGTGATTCCCTGCTTTAATTCCTACTAAACAAGGGAGGTGGGGCTAGAAATTCCATCGTGGTTAAAATTAGATGTGGGTCCCGGCAACGTGATCTTAACCATTCATCTTTCTACCCCATCTTGTACAATCCAACGCCCATGAAATCGCTTCCACTGGATAATCACGAAATTTGTGCTCCAGGGTGTGAAAATAGATGGCATTATAAGTTCAGAAACATCTTAAATGAAAGTTACCGACCCAGGACAGGGTTAAGGTTGTCCAACCGATCAGACATTTGGGCACAGCCAATCCATGGTTGGACGGTTGGATTACTTCATCTCTTTGCAGACATCTGACAAATTTGAAACCAGACTAAACAATTGGGCCCCTATGTGCTTTATACATCAAATGTTATTTCTTGAATTTACTCAACCACATAAATTTACAATTTTGTTCTATAGACCTACAAACTTAAAACATGATCTTGATCAGGTGCTAGTTGACATTAGTGCCCTTTTTTTGGCGTCGTTAATCTCAACCCTTTTTCATGTGAACTGAATGGTTTATAAGCTGCAAGCTAATCTCCGAGGTAGAGTTAGACTGTTAAGATAAGCTGTAATCATAGGATTATACTCCATATCTGCCGCTATATTCATAGGATGACAACAGATAATTTATGCTATAATTACGGAGCTCTCTCTCTCTCTCTCTCTCTCTCTCTCTCTCTATATATATATATATATATATATATATTACAAGGCAACTCATCTCATTCTTCAATTTCTATTAGATTAAACCAATGAATTGGAAGGAGTCAACTGACCATATGTTTTTACTATAGATACACTTTGACTATTGTTCTATTTAGACTATTATGCTTCTATAGGAATATAAAATAATAATAAATAAATAAAAATCAATCTGATATTTCTCAACAACAATTCTTCTCATGAGCTATTAGAAACTTTTGCTCGTACTATCTTATTTGATCTATATATAGAAACTAATAATATTTGAGATTAGAAAGATCCTTTTTTGACTTTCTCTTCGGCCCTATGTCTCTTATCCCTAGAGGTCTTCCTCCACTAGCAGGTTTCCTTTGAAAATTTCATCTAGCAGTAAAAATTATATATATATATATATATATATATATATTTGTATTATTTTTTATAATTAATTACAGCCTATCCTAACATAGATCATCTTTCACAACGTTTTAGTAGCGTCGAGAAATATAATGTTTATAAGGTTACAGCTAAACGTTAACAGCATGTGGGAGGCGAGTAACCATGTTTAGGAATATTTAACTTATAATGCTACAGGGCACAAAGATCGATTAGACCTAACCATCTGATTTCTCCAACCTTACACGACCAGTGCTCTTGAAACAGCCAGATTTGGATGAGCCCAGGTATGAAAAGATGTAATTTTCATCGGAACCATAGACGGTATCCAATGTCAAAGAAGTCAGATGAATGGGGCTGATCAACTAAAGCGGAGCCGATCATACATCATACAAAAGTAGGATGCTGCACGGCAAGTTGCATTATTGTCTCCATCTTTAGCATCATTCCTCTTACAATGGTCACTTCTACAAGCATACAGATATAAGCAGGGAAGGTACTAAATGTCCTTGAAAGAATATGTTTTTCGTCAACTAATCCATGGTTACAACGTAATAGTGTAGATAAGTTAAAACAATTATAAAATTCTCCTAATGTCAGGGGATTGGCCCACAAGAAATAAAGTTGTTATTAGTGGATGCGTAATAAATGAGACCACATCCAAGCGGCAGGTTAGTAGCGTTACAAGTGGTTAAATGTTCCTCCTCCTTCTATCTTTTCAATCATGTCACTCTCGTCCTTACGTTACGCTTGTTTGCGATACTAGTCGTGTGTGCCTTCGGACGCTCTCCCGAAGACGGAATGGAAACTGATACCGACCAAACTCAGTTCTGACCTAAAGAGGAAAGCAATACTGCGATGGGGAAAACTCCACAAATCTAAGTGATTCGTACACACTCCCAGCCCTTTTCACTGAATCAAACAGTGCAAGAGCAAGGGCAAAAGGTTCGAGCAAATCAGATAAGAACCCTACGGTGACCATTGTCTGAAGTCTCAACGGACAAGGACGTAAAATTTTGGCATACTTAGTCTCATCGTCGTTTCAACAGAAAGCTAAGGCATTTTGCGGTAACAGGAAGATCAATAATGATAAAGAAGGGCCTCGAAGGAGAGCCTTGTCATCATCTAGATCAGCCATAACGCCGAGGCCCCGCGCGACGCTGTCGGCAGAAGCGAATATGGCACGTTGTCCGCACTCTGTCTAGCTTGAGATTTGAAGGAATTGGATAAAGGGA
Source organism: Warburgia ugandensis (assembly GCA_035236585.1). Taxonomy (NCBI): domain Eukaryota; kingdom Viridiplantae; phylum Streptophyta; class Magnoliopsida; order Canellales; family Canellaceae; genus Warburgia; species Warburgia ugandensis. The sequence goes on from CP141130.1 coordinate 10,448,279, forward strand.
AATGCCACGAGTGGATGGCATAGACGTTCCTCCCGAGTGCAAGTGGACTAAACCTTCGTGACGGCAACAACCACAATCAATATCGGACAAGCAATCAGCTACAGCATTGAATTAAGGTCTAGTCGGATGACTAGATCAGGTACATGATTGGTTGTATACAAGTCACCTACGCGGTATAATTTCTTTACACAAATCAGAAAGGCACTTGAAATTCAGACGACTAATGTTAACGTGGTTTCCTTACCGAATGCAGCTGTTTGGTACGGGCATAAGAAACCATGGACTAAGTTATCCATGAATTTTAATTTTAATTTTAATTTTTTTCCCTGCTATCTCCATCGTTGTAAGGAAAGGAAATTATTCAAACATACAGCCCAAGGTTATAGAACCGTTCCATCTTTGTTTGCATAATTTAAGCCATGTTTTTGGCTGCCAATAGCAGGGAAGAAGATCACTACCTTGCAAAGGAACTTATGCCTGTGCCCGTAGCTGTATGGAAGACTTCTAACACTTGTTCTTAGCGATTTTTTTGGATCTAAAACCACGAAAGCAATGGGCTTTCATGGAATCCAATATCATTGACTGCTCTACGGTACAAAAGTAGTTTCAAAATTGAATGCTGATTTACAGAACTTTGCGAGCATCCTAATGAATCAGAGACGGCCAATGGCTGGAACAGCGGCACTTCGTACCTGATTGAAATCCATAAATCTATGAGAATATTTACAGTGAATTTGAATTGAAATTAATTTTGCTCTATTTTCTCCTGCAGATTGTTTTTGCAGTCGTTGCACAAACCATCTGGAGGAGTTCTACTGATGTTGCCTGTATAATCTCCAAATCTTAATCTTAAATGTCATCTTCTGTTGCATAATCCTTCGACATTATGGTCAACCACGAATACTTCTTAACTTTGAGTGAGATCTTGCCACCATCAACGCACAGCTTGCCTCCAGTTACCGCCCAATATCCCAGTAAATCCTCTGGTCCACAATTCTTTGGCAGCCACAAACCTCGACATCTTTCGCGTCCCCCTGGAAACACCGCTGAACTTATTTCCACCTTTCCCAGAATTCCATATGGAATCTGCCCATTGCTGAAGCTATTAGCCCGTAGGTTTTTACATTGATATTTCAAATTATTTTAATGATAACAAAGCATTTGTGCATTTATACTAACGATTATTTTTTAGTATGTATTAACGTAATTATGGCACAAGAAGCAAGCCTCATACAAGATCAAGTCAAGAAAAGTCAAAGAAAATCAAAATTGAAAACCTGAAGATTTAATTCTCAAAGTTTACTTTTGAAATTATGTGCTTGTATGCTTGAATGGATATGAATATTGGAAAAGCACACACACTCATGCATTTCATTCAGGCATGAAAAATTAATTTGGTCATTAATAATAATCAAAATACATATTTTAAATTATTTTTTATGATCAAATATTTATTAAATTATGTCACAAAATATTTTTCATGGTTCAAACTATTTACTGATGATGTAAAATCATGTCATAAATTTTTTTATGTGTATTGGCAATTTTTAAAGAAATGAAACAATTATTTTTAAGGAATATTGATTATTTAAAAAAATTACATATAAAATAATTTTTTAAATCATGATACAAAATTATACGTGATCTATGTGGTATCAAAGAATAAAATAGCTCAAGTAATATGAGTACAAATATTTTCTATAACATTCCACTCAAGCCATGCACAATATTTTATATTCATAGAGGGGAATATATTACATCACCAATGCATGCTTCCACTTCATGTTATTGCACATGCTAGTGCTTGTCTCATGTGAGGAACATATGACACCACCATTGCATGTTTCCACTTCGTGTTGTTACATATGCTAGTGTTTGTCTCATATGGAAAATATATGACACTACTAATACATGCTTCCACTTCTACTAAGCCTCAAATTGTGCTATAAAAGGAACCCTTCACCTCCTCATTTTGCATCCATTCATTGCAAGAGAAATGAAGAGAGATTGAGAGCAAAAACACTTCAGAAAAATCAACCTTGCTATTGTCCATATTTCTCCAAAAAAAATCCTTCAAGCAGTGTTCTTCTTGAGTGATCAAAGAGTCATACTTTTGCTACCATTTGCTGAAATTTTTAAAAGCTCTAAACTCCAAAAACTCACTTTAGTTGCTGCCCTTCTCTAGTCTAGAAAGTTTCCTGGCAGTCCCACTTTTGAGTGTTCAAAGAGTGCTATTACTTGTGTTCTTCATTACTATACTTTCCTACTTGCTAATCACACATAAGCTTATTTTCTTTTGTTAGCAAAGCTCTCGAGATTTATTTTTTTGCTTAAAACTCACTACCTATTTGCTTTGAAACACATTATTGCACATTCACAATTTCTTTTGAAAGCACCTTACTTTATCTTCTATATACTAGTGCTTACATTTTTGTGCATTGCTTTTCTCAAAATAAAGAAGCAGTATATATTTCTTAAGCTTATTTTTTAACACATACTTTTACACACATCTTGCCTTTTTGAAAAACAAAATATTGAGCATACACATTCTTGCATATACATATTGCTCTTAGCATACTTTGCCAAGATCTTTATATTCTTTTTTGGGTACAAAAATAGTGAACAATATTGTAATATCTATCCTAAAAGATGATTTATTGTACTTAACTTTCATATTCTTGTATTTGGTGTTTATAGTCAGATCACTGCATCAAAAGGCCTTGGATTCTTGGCATTTAAGGTTCACCGAATCAAAAGACCTTAGTTGTAAAGAGGTTCTTGTCTCCTATTGTTAAAGCAAGTGAATAGTGGAAACCTCAAGGACGGTTGTTAAGCTTGAAAAACAAAGTGGAGTAAGCCTTGGCTATAAGGACTGAACCACTATAAATCCTTGTGCCTTTTCTCTCTATTTACTTTCTTCGAAAGCTTTATTTTTGCTTATTTTCTTTATAAGCACATTTATTTTCCTGGAGTTAAAAAGGTGTTGAACAATGTGCTTTATTGTTCTAAATTTTCAAAAAGCTCAATTCACCCCCCCTCTTGAGTTGCTGCCATGGACTTTCAGAAGCATGTATTGAAGAGTGCTGAAATAGACCCTGATTTTCAAGAGAAGTTGGTTGGTCTATCCCATTCTGATCTACGTATCTTTACAGATGCCACCATAGAGAAGCCAAGTCTTAGAAATAACACCTTCATTCCAACCTCTACCTCAAACCACGCCTTGGTTACTAAGGAAGCAATATCATCAATGCGAGAGCCATAGTACTGTACTGGAGCCATACATGTAGGGGAGGCTCTTCATGGGCTCATAGTAACCTTGCTTGTGTAGGTGTCATCATTGGGCTCACACCCATAGTCGTCTGAAAGTTGGAGGATCTTGGGGAGGATTGTGAGCTACTGAAGATCGATGGATGATAAGATGATCACTCTTGGCACCTTCAGCATGATTCCCTTAACTAGCTGATTTCCATAGTCAACCTGGACTAGATGGGTTAGGACAAAAGGGATTTGGTTAGTGGATAGATGTGCTGTAAATAAAATTGACGTAGTCCACTTCTTCATCATCATCCTCAAGACCTTATCCCAATAAGGAGTCACCCACATGAATCTTGTTCCTCCATTCCCCTAGGATAAGAGTCGATCATATGAATCTTACTCCTACATTATCCTCTATTAAGTATCATGGCTTCATTTAGTCCCAAAGTTTTAAAATCTTTTCTCATCACTTTTATCCACGTTCTTTTGGGCCCTCTCTTTGCCCTTTTAAAATCTTCTACTTGCATTGCCTCACTCCTAATCGAGGCCATTTTTTGTCTTTGTTGGACATGTTCAAACCATCTAACTCTAATCTCCCTCATCTTGTTATATATTGGTGTTATGCCTAAGTTTCCTCTAATGTTTTCATTCCTAATTCTATCATTTCTTGTCTTACCACTCATCCATCTCAACATCCTCATTTTTATTCTCATCCTATGAACATGATGTTCTTTAATTGCTCAATACTTTGATCCATATAACATGCCTGGCCTTATAATCATCTTACAGAATTTTCCTTTTAGTTTAATTGGCACCTGCCAATTACACAAAACTCCAGATGAACATTTTCATTTGTTCTAACATGCTTAGATTCTCTGGGTAACCTCTTTTTCAATCTCTCCACTCTCATGAATCATTAATCCTAAGTATCGAAAGTGGTCTTTTACAAGTGCTTCTTAGTTATCAATCTTTGCGATACTCCACTCCTACTCTCCTTAGTAAAATTGCATTCTATACACTCTGTTAAGTGTTCAACTTTGGTCAAATAACCCTTAACTTAGCATTCAATTAGATCATCTAACTGATCAAATTTGTATTTTTTAGCTCAATTTTGATTTTAGTTCCAATTAATCATCTAATTATTAATTTATAAAATTTAATAGTCAGATGATCATTAGAGCTAATTAAATAAGCAATGTACAGTTTATATGACTCTAATATGGTATTTTGATTTGCAAATTAACCAGAAGTGGCTTGGATGGCTCGGATCAAAATCAACTGGTGCAGATCATCTTAAAGATCAATAAGGAAAGAGGGGAAGGTTTTTTAAAAGAAAATAGTTAAAGAAAATCATGGATAAGATTTTCTGAATAGGAGATCAAATTTGGAATGAAAAGTTGCATCATAGAAAGGAGATAAGTGTTCGAGTTGAAAGAGAATTCTTCACTTTGAAAAAAAGTGAAGATATTATAAGAAGAAGAAGGCAATCATCTCTCTCTCCTATTGGACAGGAGGAGGAAACTGGTCACCCCCATTTCCCCACTTCTCTTCTTCTTCTCCTTCATCACATCCATCTCGCCTGTACTCTCCCTCTACCTTTGGGTTGGAACGTTAGAAGCAAGCAGTCGTCCCCTTTCTTTCTTCTTCGCTTCCCTTCTCATTCCCCTTATGGGTTGAACTGTAAGAGGCAGGCAACCCATCACCTTTCCCCCTTTCTCCTCTCTCCCTCCCACCTGTATTCTCCTTTCCTACTCCTCTTCCGTCTCCTCTCCTTCGTTCAGTCCCTCTCTTATTCCCCTTTTTCACATTACTATCTTTGTCATTATCTCTCTTACTCACCCAATCTCGCACCATCTCTCTCTCTCTCTCTCTCTCTCTCTCTCTCTCTCTCTCTCTCTCTCTCTCTCTCTCTCTCTCTCTCTCTCATGCTTCCTTTATCTATTTATCTCTCATTTCTTTGCTCAAACTCACCCTCGTTTCTCTACTCAAACTCACCCATCTACCTCTTCATTCCAACTTCCACCTATAGCACGCATCTCTCTCTTGTGTTCTTTCCCAGCACTGGACCATCTCCTCTCCGTTTCACTCTCTCTGCATCTCCCTTCTTCTTCTCTCCCCTTATCATCTCTCTTCTCACTTGCCCAGCACCGCTCCCCATCTCCTTCCATGCTCTCTTTTTCTTTCTTGTTTTCTCCATCTCTCTCTCTCTCTCTCTCTCTCTCTCTCTCTCTCTCTCTCTCTCTCTCTCTCTCTCTCTCTCTCTCTCTCTCTCTCTCTCTCTCAACACCCCTCTGATCTATCCCTCTCTACCCTATAGCACCGGTGTCCCCCACCGTCTTCACTGTCCAATGGTGACATCAATGAAATCTAGTCACCAATCTACTCCCTCAGTTTTCTCTATTTGGTTTGCTCGGCACGAGCAAACCAACCCCAGCTCTCCCCTCTCTTTGCTCCCTCTCTATTCACTGGCACTAATCCACCAGCTTCACTGCACCCACCACCGCCAAGCCACTCCACGTCTCCAACAGCACCACCCGATCTCCCTTTTACATCTCTTTGTCTCTCGGTTCATCGCTCGACCCAGGTTTCCTCTTTTGTCCTCTTCCTTCTCCTCCTCTTCCCTCCATTTCCTCTCTTCTTCCCCCCTCTTCACCATCTTTTTCCCTTCTCCAATAGTTTTTTATTTCTGATTAAAATTCTGATTTTTATGTTAATTATGTTTTCACCCATGTCAGTTCTCTTAAATCCCTGATCTGTCCCTATTTTAATTCCATCAATGTCCCTATTATTATTCTAGTTCAGTTTTATCTCTGTTCTGTGTATCTATAGACTGTGTAATCTAAGGCTATTTATTTAGTTTAATTTTCTATCTTTTTGGAACTTAAAATTATGTAAATTGAATTATTTAAATAAATATGAAATTTTATATTACTATTAGTTATCTATGTTATGTTTTTTTCTTTTTAGACAATTAAATTTTATTTAAACTTCATATTTTTAAGTCAAGTTCCTATGGGATTGACTCGTACTTGCATAAGCTATACTACAACAGCTCGTGTACTTACGGTAAAACAAATCAACACACTTTGTCTTAGTTTAATTGATTTTAAATTTTTTAGGTTCTAATGCTACTTTCCATAACTCTAGCTTTGTTTTTATACCCTCCCTTATCTTATTAATTAAAACTATATCATCTGCAAATAGCATATATGATGGAATCTCCTCATTCAGATATTTTGTTAACTCATCTATAACCAACATAAAAATATATGGGCTCAATTTCAATCCTTGGTGCAATCCTACAATGATAAGAAAATAATCGGTCTCTCCATTAGTAATCTTAACATTTGTTACCACCCCCTTATACATATCTTTAATTATCCTATATACCCCTGCAAAAACTGTTTCTCACCCAACACCCTTTATATTAACTATTTAGGGACTTTATCATAAGCTTTTTTTAAGTCAATAAAGACCATGTGGAGGTCTTTCCTACTCTCCCTATATTTCTCCATCAATTATCTTAGTAAGAAAATAGCTTCCATAATAGACCTCCAAGGCATAAAAACTAAAATAGTTCTTTACAATTGTCTTATGCCGTAGCCTCTTTTCAATCACTCTCTCAAAAAGTTTCATCATGTGGCTTGTAAGTTTGATTTTCCAATAATTAGTGCAGCTTTGTATGTCTTTTTTATTCTTATAAATTAGTACAATAGAGCCCTTCCTCCATTTATCTAATATTTTCTTTGATTTTATAATCTTGTTAAACAACTTGGTCAACCAAACTACTCGAATATCTTCCATATGCTTCCAAACCTCTGTTAGTATACCATCGAGCCCCAAGGCCTTTTCTGATTTCATCTTTTTCAACTGGTATTATAAACCTACGGTCGTATCTATAATGTACAATATTATTTAAGTCTATAGTACTTTCAATCCCTATATTCTCGAGGCAATTGTTATTTATCAATTTTTGAAAATAAGTTTCCTACCTTTGTTTGATCTCTTCATCTTTGACTAGTACTCTTTGATCATTATTTTTAATGCACTTAACATGGTCTAAGTCCTTACCCTTCTATTGTCTTACTTTTACAAGTTTAAACACATCTTTCTCACATTCTCTTAATCCTAATCCATTATAGAGATAATCATATACCTTGAGTTTAGCCTCACTTACTATTCTCGTAGCAAACATTTTAGCATTTTTAAACATCTTAGCAAACACTTGCTAGTCATAATTTGTATAAGCCTCCAAGATGTAAACCTAGCTTTGAACTGAAGTGAGGCTAGGGTCGTTATTTTTTCGCGACAACATGTTGTCACAAGTCTTTTCATAATATTTGTAAAAACGTTTAGATAATTAATATATCACAATAATGTTTAGATACTTTTAAAACCAAAGCATTTTCACAAATGCTGGTCATGTAATCCATGTCGTGGATTCTCCAAAAGATGCATGAGCATGCAGCATTAAGACTTACTTCGTCCATATTAACATAAAGCTTTGGGCAAATGAAGGAAAATAGGACCGAAGGAATGCTGCCATGCCTCTTGCGTTGAGGGCCAAGGGGAAGCTCGCCATACACTGGAACCCATTGCCAACGCAAGTCAAACTCAGAAAATTGATGAAGCTGCTCTATTGGTGGCGTATCTGACTCATGTAAGAATCAACTATCAAAGCTCCTGAGTAAGGGTTTCATCGCTCTCGATCGATCGCAAACTGCGTGAGCAAGTTTTACAGTAACATAGATGAATATCGCTGGACAAATTGTAGCGATAGCCGATGACGGAAACCGCCTTCTCGGTGTTTGCGGACTGATCCCTCGAACGCCGTTTCAAACTTCTCTTCCTAAGACTTTGCAGAGATTGAAGTGGACGAAGAGGGAGCCATGGAAATTGTCTGTGGCAAGCCTGGGCGCTGCCGAGGCATCTCCTTCTACGTCTCCTCCCCATCTTGAAAGCTACTCCTAGAGATTTCGTGGCTAAACCTGACAGACGCAAAGTTTCAAATAGAGAAGCGTTCCCTCTAGCTCGCTGACGCCGGACCTGCATCATCCACCGTACAAGTAGGATTGATCCTTTGTATCAGCCGACGATTGTAGTGGGCCAGAGCATATCTTGGATTCGCTTGTAGAATCTTGTCTATTTCTCTTGAATCATCCGTTTGGAAGCTGCTAAAGAGACCGGTTAGAGACTCCAGATTTGAGTGCTTGAGATTTTGTATTTAGTCACTTGCATGTCCTTGGGTCCACCTGATGAATGTTGTGGGCCTGACCCTTGGCCGTGTTTTAACTGTGCTGATTATTTAATTATTTGTTATCTTTTTCTGACTTATGCTTTGGGTTTTATTAGTTTGATCTAGAAATTCGTGGGACCCAGTGGATAATATTTTGATGTCTGATGATAAAGAACATTAATCAAATGTGGTGGGCTACATGCCACATTTGACTCTAGCCTCAATCAAATTAATGCTCTTTTCTTAGAATTATGATATTTTCAGATGCCTCTGTATTCTATGCTAACCTAACTTAAATAGCATCATTTGTTTGTAGGTTCAACAAATATTCTTTGTTGAACCAGTAAAAAAAGTTAATCAGAAACCTGAAATCACTAAACACGTAGGCAGTTTCAACAATTAAACAAGACCTGTGACACGTGCTACTATCTCTTGACCAAATGGAAAATTTTAATGACAAAATAAACAAGAACCATTTAAAAAAAGAAGGATTTATTACATAAAACACTATCCAAGAGCAGGATTTTGTGCTTCTAACAACTTCTTACTGAAAAAGAGAAATTACAAAGTAGGCAAACACAACTAACAGTTAACAATCCAGACAAAAGTCTTGCTAACATCTACTTCTTTGTCTATTTCCCTTAATATGTGTGAATGAGATAACCACTTCCAGAACTCAAATTAAAAACTTAATCAATAAATAAGATGTCTTCTAGACCTGGACTTCGACACTCAAATGATAATTTTGCTGTCAGCTCTGCTAGCTAACTCTGGTCTGTACAATAACATGGTCTCTCAGCATTCTATGCCAGAAGGATAAAAAAAATTTGCTGTTTTCTAGACCCAACTCTGTGGCTTCTTAGATAACCCAAAAGGCATAGAAAAACCTATCATTTGCGCATTGAAGAAAATTTCAAATAGCAACTAGAAATACTTCCTAATCAAAGAATTTGATACCAGATTTTACTAAGCGTAATAGTCCCTCTCATTTCCAAAAACTCCTACATACTTCCCCTGTCCTTAAAACCCCTCCTACACGTAATAGATGGCTAGTTATTCAGTGCATTTAAATCAAGAACCTTAAAATTTGATGTCTCCATAATGACTAACATCAAACAATTTTTTAATTTTAGCAATGGCTTAGTTTGATTGTAGAAAATATTAGAATAGAAAAGCTGATCTGCAGTTGTGCAGAGATGACTAAATGAATCGAGTAGTAACGGCTAAAAGTGACTAGGCCCATCAAAGGTGAGGGCCAAATCAGTCTCGCAGGAACCTTTTAGAAAATTAATATTCTCTACTCAGTCATTCGACATACGGATTTAGCTTTCTTTCTTCCATTCACCTTATTTGCCCAGGATTATGACTTTCAAGCAACAACGTCTGGCCCAAAATGTGCTTAAAAATGTTTTGTTTGATATACTTATTCCGTTCTCTACCGATCCTAACAATTCTCAGCTTAATACACATCCTCCACAAGGAGAAACACGTTTTTCAAAGATTTGAGGAGCTCATTATCCGCAACATATCTCGTGGATCCATCATAACTTTCAGGTTCACAGTAATGACATGAAATCCTGACAGCCACAGTAAACATTCATCCAATCTTAGAGTCGCTACCTAATTTGCGTACAGCGAGCAGAAACGTATCCAATTCAAGTTATTCGAAAGCATTCTTCCATGTCTATCTCAGTTACAACTCAATTCAGAACTGCATATGAAAATTTGCAGTAATTCCGAGATCTTGACCTTAAGCATAGACGAGAGCTGCCTTTTTCTGATACGGAGATCCGTAAGAAATGGCATCGGATCTTCTGTTCAACATTCTCGTTCTTCCATAGCTACTTCGACTGCTAAAACTGCCGCTGCTGCTACTTTCGCCGGAAATCAACAGAGAATCCATTTTTTTTCCTGCCTTTTCTCTGCACGGAGTGAATGAGAAACGATTTTCAAGCTCTACCGCAGAAGTGAATTGCAGAAGCGCAGGCAGCAAAGAAGATGGTGTGCGTAATTGTAGTTGGGTTTACTGAAATGCCCCTGGATTCATGTAAAACTACAGCAGTGACCTTTGAATTGGAGAGGAAGGGCCGGGGATTGGATTGATCAATAAAGTAGATCCGCATCGTCGGTTTGAGGCGGATATGGACCGGAACTAAAGGACAATCGCATTTAATAGAAAAAGACATAAAGGAGTTTTTAATTACCAGATCACCAAATGAAATGAAGAACAATAAAAGCAAAAGAAAACCGCCCGTCAGTGACGCCACAAATGCGCGAAGGCGATTCCCTGCTTTAATTCCTGTTAAACAAGGGAGGTGGGGCCAGAATTCCATCGCGGTTAAAATTACATGTGGGTCCCAGCAACGTGATCTTAACCATTCATCTTTCTACCCCATCTTGTACAATCCAACGCCCATGAAATCGCTTCCACTGGATAATCACGAAATTTGTGCTCCAGGGTGTGAAAATAGATGGCATTATAAGTTCAGAAACATCTTAAATGAAAGTTATTGACCATGACAGGGTTAAGGTTGTCTAACCGGTCAGACATTTGGGCACAGCCAATCCGCGGTTGGATGGTTGGATTACTTGATCTCTTTGGAGACATCCGACAAAATTGAAACCATACTAAACAATTGGGCCCCTATGTGCTTTGTACATCAAATGTTGTTTCTTGAATTTACTCAACCACATAAATTTTCAATTTTGTTCTATAGACCACCAAACTTAAAACATGATCTAGATCTGGTGCTAGTTGACATTAGTGCCCTTTTTCTGGTGTCATTAATCTCAACCATTTGAACTGAATAGTTTATAAGCTGCAAGCTAATCTACGATGCGGAGTTTAGACTATTAGGACAGGCTGTAATCACAGGATTATACTCGATATATCCCTCTATATTCATTGGATTATAGCAGATAATTTATGCTATAATTATGGTGAGAATTCTCTCTATCAACTGACTATATTTTTTATTATAAATATACTTTGACTATGGTTCTATTTAAACTATTATGCTTCTATAGAAATTTAAAATTTTCTTTTCAATCTCAAATTTCTCAACAACAATTCCTCTTTTGAGCTACTAGGAACTTTTGCTCATATTATCTTATTTGGTCTAGGTACCAGAACTAATAATATTCGAGATTATGCATGATTATACCCGAAAGATTCCTTCTTGGCTCTCTCTTCAGCTCTATGTCTCTTATCCCTAGAAGGTCTTCCTCCACTAGCAGGTTTTCTTGAAAAATTTCATCTAAAGGTGAAAATTATATATATATATATATATATATATATATTACCCTTTGATAATGAATCTGCTGTAATCCTATGATTATAGCATGAGATATCGGCTATAATCCCATGATTATAGCCTGTCCTAACATAGACCATCTCCCACAACATTTTAGTAGTGTAAAGAAATATAATGTTTGTAAGGTTTTAGCTAATCGTTCAGGGCATGTGGGATGCGAGGAACCCATGTTAGGAATATTTAACTTATAATAATACAGGGCACGACACTACAGCAAGGTCGATTAGACCCAATCATCTGATTTCTCCAACCTTAATGACCAGTGCTCTTGAAACAGCCAAATTTGGAGCAGCCTGGATATGAAAAGATGTAATTTTTATCAGAACCACATGGACGGTCCAGCACCTCACAATCGACGAGTAAGAAGCAATGTTTTCGGATGTTAAAATCATTCAATCAGGGTGATGTTTTGAACTGGAGATATCCAATGTCAGAGAAGTCAGATGGAGGGGGTAGATCGACTAAAGTAGAGCCGATCTTACAAAAGTGGGATGCTGCACGGCAACTTGCTTTGTTGTCGCCGTCTCTAGCATCGTTCCGCTTACATGGCCACTTCTACAAGCATACAGGTATAAAGTAGATCCTCGTATGTGCGCACATTTTTCACCAGGTATTTTAATCTTTTTATAGATTCTTTATTTAGCATTTCTCTCGTATTTTTTTTTTATCTTGCCCTCCAATCCGATATATCCTTTAATGGCTTGATATCTTCTCGAATCCCTAGAATCAAATTCGGGATAAGAAGTCGAAATATGGGTGCTCGGGAAAGGTACTAAATGTCCCTACAAGAATATGTTTTTCGTCAACTAATCCATTGTTACAAAGTAATAGTGTAGATAAGTTAAAACAATTATGAAATTATCCTAATGTCAGCCTCAAATCAACGGCCCACAACAAATAAAGTTTGCTATAAATGGATAAGTATGTAATAAAGGAGATCCACATCCACGCGGCAACATTAAAAGCAAAGGTAGGTTGGTAGCGTTACAAGTGCTTAAATGTTCCTCCTCTCCTATCTTTTCAATCACTCTCGTCCTTACGTTACGCTTGTTTGCGATGCTTGCGGTGTGCCTTTGGAAAGCAAGGCCGTGATGGGAAAAACCCAACAAATCTAAGTGACTCGTAGACAGTCTCAGACCCTTCCACTAAGTGCAATAGTAAGAGCAAAAGGTTCAAGCAAACCAGATAAGAACTCTACTGGGACCATTTTCTGAACTTTCAACGGATAAGAACGTAAAATTTTGGCATACTTAGTCTCGTCGTCGTTTCAACAGAAAACTGCGCCATTTTGCGAAGACCAATAATGATAGAGAAGGGCCTCGAAGGAGAGCCTTGTCACCATCTAGATCAGCATTAATGCTGAGGCCCCGCGCGGCGCTGTCGGCAGAAGCGAACATGGCACGTTGTCCGCACTGTGTCCTCTCCAGTGCAAGTGGACTAAACCTTCGTTACGGCAACAACCACAATCATATCGGACAAGCAATCAGCTACAGCATTGAATTAGGGTCTAGTCGGATGACTAGATCAGGTATTTGTGACAAGAAACAGCCGGAGCTGGTACATGTTTGGTTGATATAATACAAGTCACCTACGCGGTATAATTTCTTTACGCAAATCAGAAAGGGACTTGAAATTCAGACGACTAATGTAAACGTGGTTTCCTTGCCGAATGCAGCTGTTTGGTACGGGCATAAGAAACCATGGACTAAGTTATCCATGAATTTTTATTTTTATTTTTTTCCCTGCTATCTCCATCGTTGTAAGGAAAGGAAATTATTCAAATATACAGCCCAAGGTTATAGAACCGTTCCATCTTTGTTTGCATAATTGAAGCCATGTTTTTGGCTGCCAATAGCAGGGAAGAAGATCACTACCTTGCAAAGGAACTTAGACAAATAGGTAATTATGCCTGTGCCCGTAGCTATATGGAAGACTTCTAACACTTGTTCTTAGCGATTTTTTTGGATCTAAAACCACGAAAGCAATGGGCTTTCATGGAATCCAATATCATTGACTGCTCTCCGGTACAAAAGTAGTTTCAAAATTGAATGCTGATTTACAGAACTTTGCGAGCATCCTAATGAATCAGAGACGGCCAATGGCTGGAACAGCCTGCACTTCGTACCTGAATTGAAATCCATAAATCTATGAGAATATTTACAGTGAATTTGAATTGAAATTAATTTTGCTCTATTTTCTCCTGCAGATTGTTTTTGCAGTCGTTGCACTAACCATCTGGAGGAGTTGTACTGATGTTGCCTGTATAATCTCCAAATCTTAATCTGAAATGCCATCTTCTGTTGCATAATCTTTCGACATTATGGTCAACCACGAATACTTCTTAACTTTGAGCGAGATCTTGCCACCATCAACGCACAGCTTGCCTCCAGTTACCACCCAATATCCCGGTAAATCCTCTGGTCCACAACTCTTTGGCAGCCACAAACCTCGACATCTTTCACGTCCCCCTGGAAACACCGCTGAACTTATTTCCACCTTTCCCCGAATTCCATATGGAATCTGCCCAGTGCTGAAGCTATTAGCCCGTAGGTTTTAACATTGATATTTCAAATTATTTTGATGATAACAAAGCATTTGTGCATTCATACTAACAATTATTTTTAAATATGTATTAAAATAATTATTCAAATCAACACAAGATATCACAAATTTTATGAAAAATCAAAGATTACTACAAGAAGACTCATGGTACAAGAAGCAAGCCTCATGCATAATCAAGTCAAGAAAAGTCAAAGAAAGTCAAAATTGAAGACTTGAAAATTTAATTCTTAAAGTTTACTTTTGAGATCATGCGCTTGTATACTTGAATAGATATGAATATTGGCAAAGCACATACATTCATGCACATCATTTCAACATTAAAAATTAATTTTGATCATTAATAAAAAATAACATGATTTAAATTATTTTTTATAATCAAATATTTATTAAATTATGTCACAAAATATTTTTCATGATTCAAAATATTTACTGATGATGCATAATCATGTCATAAAAAATTTTATGTGCATTGGCAATTTTTTAAAGACATGAAACAATTATTTTTAAAGAATATTGATGTTTTTTTTAAAAAAATCATAAAAAATAATTTTTTAAATCATGATACAAAATTATATGTGATCCATGTAGCATCAAAGAATAAAATAACTCAAGTAATATAAGTACAACTATTCTCTATAACATTCCACTCAAGCCATGCACCATATTTTATATTCTTATTGGGGAACATATTACACCATTAATACATGCTTTCACTTCATGTTGTTGCACATGCTAGTGCTTGTCCAATGTTGGGAACATATGACACCACTAATGCATGCTTTCACTTCATGTTGTTGCTTTCACCTCTACTAAGCCTCAAATTGTGCTATAGAAGGAGGCTCATTTTGCATCCATCCATTGCAAGAGAAATCAAGAGAGATTGAGAGCAAAAATACTCCAAAAAAATCAGCCTTGCTACTGCCCATATCTCTCCAGAAAAATCCTTCAAGCAGTGTTCTTCTTGAGTGATCAAAGAGTCGTACTTTTGCTACAATTTGCTGAAATTTTCAAAAGCTCTAAACTCCAAAAACTCACTTTAGTTGCAGCCCTTCTCTAGAAAATTTCCTAGCAGTCCCACTTTTGAGTGTTCAAATAGTGCTATTACTTGTGTTCTTCATTGCTATACTTCCCTACCTGCTAATCACACATAGGATTATTTTCTTCTGTTAGGAAAGCTCTCGAGATTCATTTTTCTGCTTAAAACTCACTGCCTATTTATTTTGAAGCACATCATTGCACGTTCATAATTTCTTTTGAAAGCACCTCACTTTATCTTCTATATACTAGTGCTTACATTTTTATGCATTGCTTTTCTCAAAAATAAAGAAGTGTTATATATTTCTTAAGCTTATTTTTTAACACATACTTTTACATATATCTTGCCTTCTTGAAAAATAAAATATTGAGCGTACACAGTCTTGCATATACATATTGCTCTTAGCACACTTTGCCAAAAAATTTATATTCTTTCTTGTGTGCAAAAATAGAGAACAATATTGTAATATCTATCTTAAAAGAGGATTTATTGCACTTAACCTTCATATTCTTGTATTTGGTGTTTAAGGTCAGATCGCCACAGCAAAAGGCATTGGATTCTTGGTGTTTAAGGTCAGTTCACTGGATCAAAAGACCTTAGTTGTAAAGGGGTTCTTGTCTCCTATTGTTAAAGCAAGTGAATAGTGAAAACCTCAAGGAAAGTTGTTAGCCTTGAAAAACAAAGTGGAGTAAGCCTTGGATATAAAGACCGAACCACTATAAATCCTTGTGCCTTTGGTCTCTATTTACTTTCTTTGAAAGCTTTATTTTTTCTTATTTTCTTTACAAGCACATTTATTTTCCTTGAGTTAAAAAGGTGTTGAACATTGTGCTTTATTGTTTTAAATTTTCAAAAAGCTCAATTCACACCCCCCCTCCCCCCTCTTGAATTGCTTACATGGACTTTCAGAAGCATGTATAGAAGAGTGCTGAAATGGACCCTGATTTTCGAGAGAGGTTGGTTGGTCTATACCATTCTAATCTATGTATCTTTACAGATGTCATCTTAGAGAAGCCAAGTCTTAGAAATAACACCTTCATTTTGACCTCCACCTCAAACTGCGCCTTGGTTACTAAGGAAGCAATATCATCAATGCGAGAGCCACAGTACTGTACTGGATCCATACATGCATGGGAGGTTAGGCTCCACTTTCATGGCCCCTCCCTTTGCCCTTTTAAAATCTTCTACTTACATTGCCTCACTTCTTCTAACCGGGGCCATTTTTGGTCTTTGTTGGACATGTCCAAATCATCTAAGTCTAATCTTCCTCATCTTGTTATATATTGGCGTTATGTCCAAGTTTCCTCTAATGTTTTCATTCCTAATTCTATCATTTATTGTCTTACTACTCATCTATCTCAACATCCTCATTTTTACTCTCATCTTATGAACATCATGTTCTTTAACTACCTAATACTTTGATCCATAGAGCATGCCTGGCCTTATAACCATCCTACAGAATTTTCCTTTTAGTCTAACTAGCACCTACTGATCACACAAAACTCTAGATGAACATCTCCATTTGTTCTAACATGCTTGGATTCTTTGAGTAACCTCTCTCTTAATCTCTCCACTCTCATGAATAATTGATCCTAAGTACCGAAGGTCTTTTACGAGTACTCTTAGTTATCAATCTTTACGATGCTCCATGCCTACTCTCCTTAGTCAAATTGCATTCTACACACTCCGTTAAGTGTTCAACTTTGGTCAAATAACCCTTAATTTAGGATTCAATTAGATCATCTAACTGATCAAATTTGTATTTTTTAGCTCAATTTTGATTTTAGTTCCAATTAATCATCTAATTATTAATTTGTAAAATTTAATGGTCAGATGATTATTAGAGCTAATTAAATGAGTAATGTATGATTTAAATGACTCTAATATGGTCTTTTGTATTACAAACTAACCAGAAGTGGCTTGGATGGCTCAGATCAATTTTGATTGATGTAGATCATCATAAAAATCAATGAGGAAAGATGAGATGGTTTTCTAAAAAAAACAGTTAAAGAAAATCATGGATAAAATTTTCTAAATAGGAGATCAACTTTGGAATGGAAAGTTGCATAATAGAAAGGAGATAAGTTTCCAAGTTGAAAAAGAACTCTTCACTTTGAAGAAAAGTGGAGATATTATAAGAAGAGGAAGGCAGTCAGCTCTCTCTCCTACTGGAACGGAGGAGGAAACCCGACACCCCCTTCCCCTCTCTCCCTCCCACTTCTCTTCTTCTTCTTCTTCTCCTTCTCCTTCATCGCATCCCTCTTACCCGTACTCTTCGTCTGCCTCTTATTTCATCTTCTCTCTCTCTCTCTCTCTCTCTCTCTCTCTCTCTCTCTCTCTCTCTCCCCTAGGCTGGGCTGGAAGAGGAAACTATTTCCTCTTTTCCATCTTCCCACTCTCCTCTTATTCTCCCAATGTCTCTCTCCATTCTCTCTTCAACCTCCCTTCCTAGGCTGGAACATTAGAGGTAAGCAATCATCCCCTTTCCTTCTTTTTTGCTCCCCTTCTCATTCCCCTAATGGGTTGAACCGTAGGAGGTAGGCAACCCATCACCTTTCCCCCTTTCTCCTCTCTCCCTCCCACTTCTATTCTCCTTTCATGCTCCTCCTCTTCCCTTTCCTCTACTTCTCTCCCTTGTTCACTCCCTCTATTATTCCCCTCTTTCTCACATTACTATTTTCATCATTATCTCTCTTACTCACCCAATCTCGCACCATCTCTCTCTCTCTCTCTCTCTCTCTCTCTCTCTCTCTCTCTCTCTCTCTCTCTCTCTCTCTCTCTCTCTCTCCATTCCGACTTCCACCCATAGCACGCACCTCTCTCTCTTGTTCTTTCCTAGCACTGGCCCATCTCCTCTGTATTTCACTCTCTGCATCTCCCTTCTTCTTCTCTCCCATTCTCTTCTCTCTTCTCACTTGCCGAGCATCGTTCCCCATCTCCTTCCACGCTCTCTTTTTCTTTCTTGTTTTCTCCATCTCCCCCTCATTCACTCTCTCTCCCAGCACCCCTCTGCTCTATCCCTCTCTGCCCTATAGCACTGACATCCCCCACTATCTTCATTGTCCAATGGTGACATTAGTGAAATCCAGTCACTAATGCAGCCACTACTCCTACTCCCTCAATTTTCTCTGTCTGTTTGCTCAGCACCAACATTCCAACCTCGGCTCTCCCCTCTTTTTGCTCCCTCTCTATTCACTGTGTTATTCCAAGTGCTTCACTGCACACCATTGGTGTAATGACTCAAGTTGTTCGATATTTTTGTATCACTTTTACAACCACGATCAATCATGATGTTTGCCATTTGCTAATTAGCATGGGTTGTTTATTTTATTTTGGGAATTAATAGATATTTAATCATCTTAATAGGTGGTTGGATGTTTTAATTTAATTAACCTATGAAACAAAGGAAATTGTGAGAAATATTCACATCATTAGATTCTACGCTCGAAAAGGAATCCAACGCCACAAAAAACCTAAAAACGGAGTTCCTATGACCAAGTTATAGGCTTTTGAAGATGGAGGGTATTTTTGTAAATTATATTTAAATTTTAAAATGGCCTGAAAATGCAAGGGGTTGTTTTGATAACGACACCTCATCTTCTTCTCCACCTCCTTCTCCACCGCCATTCCCTTCCAGCTATCGCACTGTATTGCCCTTGCAGTGCGGCGTTGGAAAAAATGGCGGCATCGCCTTCACTATCTATAAAAACCCTCTCCCCCTCTTTCTCTGATCATCCCTTCTCTTTCTCTTCCGGCTGCTTCAAGCTAGGGTTCTGGCATAACAAGGGAGAAATCGCATCACTGGAGAAGGGCACCATTTCAAGCTACCAAGGTAAGGCCTTTCCCCCTCTCTCTCCTTGGTTTTCCCTTTCTAGACCAGATCCATGCCGGATTTGATATTTCTCGGCCAACAATCACCGGAGAAGCCGGGTTCAAATCTGGCTCCTTCGAACCTAAGCGTCCCGGGGATGCAACACCTAAAGCGCGCTCGGAACGCGCCCCACTGATAGTCTAAGGTCAGGGCCCAAGATAGTCTAAAGGAACAAGGGCGGGGAAGTACTGCGAGTTAGTCCCACATCGCCTGGGGAGAGAAAACTGAGCTGTTGATAAGAGTGCTGAGGACTTCTCTTGCAACAACCGGTTTTCCCCTACGGGGGAAGAATAAAACTGTGCGAGCCAAAAACCCAAAGTAAACAATATCGTTGCATTGTGGGGCCCTCGGACTATTACACCACGTCCCCAACATCACTGCTCAATCTCCCCTCTACATCTCTTTGTCTCCCTGTTCATCGCTCGTCTCAGAGTAATGGGTTTCCTCCTCCAGTAGTTTTTTATTTTTAATTAAAATTCTGATTTTTTTGTTAATTCCATTTTCACCCATGTCAATTCTCTTAAATTCCTGATCTGTCCCTATTTTAATTCCATTATTGTTCCTATCTGTCCCTATTTTAATTCCATCAATGTTCCTATTGTTATTCTAGTTCAGTTTTATCTCTGTTCTGCCTATTCATGGACTGTGTAATCCAGGGCTATTTATTTAGTTTAATTTTCTGTCTTTTTGGAACTAAAAATTATGTAAATTGCATCATTTAAATACATATGAATTTTTATTTTATTGTTAGTTATTTCTGTTATGTTCTTTGATTTTTAGAAATTTAATTTAATTTAAACTCTATATTTTTAAGTCGAGTCCCCATGGGATCGACCCATACTTGCATAAGCTACATTACAACAGCTCGTGCACTTGCGATAAAACAAATCAACACACTTTGTCTTAATTTAACTGATTTTAAATTTTTTAGGTTCCAATGCTTCTTCCCATAACTCTAGCTTTGTTTTTACATCCTCTCTTATCTCATTAATTAAAACTATATCATCTGCAAATAGCAAATATGATGGAATCTCTTCACTCAAATGTTTTGTTAACTCATCCATAACCAACATAAAAATATATGGGCTCAATTTCAATCCTTGGCGCAATCCTCCAATGATAAAAAAATAATCGATTTCTCCATTAGTGATCTTAACATTTGTTATCATTCTCTTATACATATCTTTAATTATGCCTATATACCCCTGAAAAACACGTTTCTCACCCAACACCCTTTATATTAACTCTTTAAGGACTTTGTCATAAGTTTTCTTTAAATCAATAAAGACTATATTGAGGTCTTTCCTATTCTCCCTATATTTCTCTATCAATTATCTTAGTAAGAAAATAGCTTCTATAATAGACCTTCAAGGCATAAAAACTAAAATGATTCTCTACAATTGTCTCATGTCGTAACCTCTTTTTAATCACTCTCTCAAAAAGTTTCATAGTGTGGCTTGTAAGTTTGATTGCCCAATAATTGGTGTAGCTTTATATATCTCCTTTATTCTTATAAATTTATCTAGTATTTTATTATTATTTTATAATCTTGTTAAATAACTTGGTCAATCAAACTACTCGAGTATCTTCCATATGCTTCCAAACCTCTATTGGTATACCATCGAGCCCAAAGCTTTTTTTGATTTCATCTTTTTCAACGAGTTTATAAACCTACAGTCGTATCTATAATGTCTAATATTATTTAAGTCTACAGTACCTTCAATCCCTATATTCTCGGGGCAATTGTTATTCATTAATTTTTTAAAGTAAGTTTCCTACCTTTGTTTGATTTCTTCATCTTTGAGTAGAACTCTTTGATCATCACTTTTAATGCATTTAACATGGTTTGAGTCCTTACCTTTCTATTGTCTTATTTTTACAAGTTTAAATACATCTTTCTCATTTTCTCTTAACCTAATCTATTATAGAGATAATCATATACTTTGAGTTTAGCCTCACTTATTGTTCTCTTAACAAACATTTTAGCATTTTTAAACTATTCATAGTTTTCATTATTTCTAGTCATAATTTATATAAGCCTCCAAGATGTAAACCTAGCTTTGAACTAAAGTGAGGCTTGGGTCGTTATTTTTTCGTCACAACATGTTGTCACAAGTCTTTTCATAATATTTGTAAAAACGTTTAGATAATTAATATATCACAATACTGTTTAGATACTTTTAAAACCAAAGCATTTTCACAAATGCTGCTTATGTAATCCAAGACGTGGATTCTCCAAAAGATGCATGAGCATGCTGCATTAAGACTTACTTCATCCATATTAACATCAAGCTTTGGGCCCATGAAGGAAAATAGGACCGAAGGAATGCTGCCATGCCTCTTGCGTTGCGGGCCAAGGGGAAGCTCGCCATACACTGGAACCCATTGCCAACGCAAGTCAAACTCAGAAAATTGATGAAGCTGCTCTATTGGTGGCGTATCTGACTTATGTAAGAATCAACTATCAAAGCTCCTGAGTAAAGGTTTCATCGCGCTCGATCGATCGCAAACTGCGTGAGCCAGTTTTACAGTAACATAGATGAATATCGCTGGACAAATTGTAGCGATAGCCGATGACGGAAACCGCCTTCTCGGCGTTTGCGGACTGATCCCTCGAACGCCGTTTCAAACTTCTCTTACTTAGACTTTGCAGAGATTGAAGTGGACGAAGAGGGAGCCATGGAAATTGTCTGTGGCAAGTCTGGGCGCTGTCGAGGCATCTCCTTCTTCGTCTCCTCCCCATATTGAACGCTACTCCTAGAGATTTCGTGGCTAAACCTGACAAACGCAAAGTTTCAAATAGAGAAGCGTTCCCTCTAGCTCGCTGACGACGGACCTGCATCATCCACCGTACAAGTAGGATTGATCCTTTGTATCAGCCGATGATCGTAGTGGGCCAGAGCAGATCTCGGATTCGCTTGTAGAATCTTGTCTATTTCTCTTGAATCATCCGTTTGGAAGCTGCTAAAGAGACCGGTTAGAAACTCCACCAGATTTGAGTGCTTGAGATTTTCTATTTAGTCACTTGCATGTCCTTGGGTCCACCTGATGAATGTTGTGGGGCTGACACTTGGCCATGTTTTAATTGTGCTGATTATTTTTTTTATTTGTTATCTTTTTCTGACTTATGCTTTGGGTTTTATTAGTTTGATCTAGAAACTTGTGGGTTTGATGTCTGATGATGAAGAACATTAATCAAATGTGGTGGGCCACATGCCACATTTGACTCTAGCCTCAATCAAATTAATGCTCTTTTCTTAGAATTATGATATTTTCAGACGCCTCTGTATTCTATGCTAACCTAACCCAAACAGCATCATTTGTTTGTAGGTATCAGCGGAAATGGTATGGAATATTGCACCTTTTTGTAATATATAGTAGAGGTGTCTTAATTGTGAGATATTGTGATTAACTTTAAAAAGATAAACATAAAGAGGAAAATGAGTTTTCATAATATTTCAGTCAGAATAAATAACTAATTGTGTACATCATTGCATAGTCACAAAGTTCGGATTTGGGAATACATGGGCAAGTTACATATTCAAAAAATTCAGCAATCATCCATGAAAAGTTCAGGAGATATTCATTTTTCAAATGTGAGTTTAAGTTTTAAATTTGAATTTTTTTTAAAATTCACCAGTAATATCTAAGAATTTGTGAAATTTGAGTTTTATAAAGTAAATTCACGTTAATTTCTTAAAACTTGCATTTAAATTTGAAAATTGTAAGAATTTCCAAATTATTCAAGATAAAGTTTGGGCATAAAAAGTTTGGGACTTTTTCTAGCCCAGTAATTGGCAAAAAAAAGGTGCCTTCTCCTCAGACGCAAGGTCGTGCATCTGAGGTTGGCACCCTCCATCATATTAGGGGATGTGTAATAGATTTAGTAAGTTATGGTATATAAGAGAATAGTAAGTGAGGCTAAATTTAAAGCATATGATGAGCTCTACAATAGACTAAGAACAAGAGAAGGTGAGAAAGATATGTTTAAACTTGCAAAAGTAAGAGAATAGAAGGGTAAGGACTTAGATCATGTTAGATGTATTAGAAGCGATGATCAAAGGGTATTAGTCAAAGATGATGAGATCAAACAAATGTGGGAAACAAACTTTCAAAAATTATTAAATGACAATGGCCTTGAGAATATAGGGATTGAAAATATTATAAATCAAAATAACATTGGATATTATAAGTATGAATGTAGGATTAGAATACCTGAAGTAAAAGAGGCCTTGAAAAAGATGAAATCAGGAAAGGCCATGGGGCCTGATGGTATACCAATAGAGGTTTGGAAGCATATGGGAGACATTGGGGTAGTTTGGTTGACCAAGTTATTTAACCAGATTATAAAATCAAAGAAAATGCCTAATGAGTGGAGGAAAAGTTCTATTGTACCAATTTATAAGAATAAAGGAGACATACAGAGCTGCACTAATTATAGAGGGATCAAACTTATAAGCCACACTATGAAACTTTTTAAAAGAGTGATTGAGAAGAGGCTACGTCATGAAACAAGTGTATCAGAGAATCAGTTTGGTTTCATGCCTAGGAGGCCTACCATGGAGGCTATTTTCTTATTAAGACAATTAGTAGAGAAATATAGAGAAAGAAGGAAAGACCTCCACATGGTCTTTATTGATTTAGAGAAAGCTTATGATAGAGTCCCTAGAGAGTTAACATGGAGAGTGTTGAGAGGGAAAGGGGTCAAGGATATATAGACATAATTAAAGATATGTATGAGGGAGCGGTAACAAATGTTAAGACCACTAGTGGTGTGACTGATGATTTTCCTGTCACTATAGGATTGCACCAAGGATCGGCATGGAGTCCATACCTTTTCACATTGGTTATGGATGAGTTAACAAAACATTTGCATGAGGAGATTCCTTGGTGTATGTTATTTGCAGATGATATAATCTTATTTGATGAGACAAAGGAGGGTGTAAACATAAAGCTAGGATTATGGAGAGAAGTATTAGAATTTGAAGGATTTAAAATTAGTCGAACTAAGACAGAATATATGGAATATAATTTTAGCAAGGAGAGTAGGAGTAGAATACCAGTCAAGATTGATAACTAAGACGTCCCCGTCAAATACCACTTTCGGTACTTAGGATCAATAATTCATGAGAGTGGAGAGATTGAGAGGGAGGTTATTCAGAGAATTCAAGCGGGTTGGAACAAATGGAGATGTGCATCTGGAGTTTTGTGTGATCGACGGGTGCCACTCAAACTAAAAGTAAAATTCTATAGGATGGCCATAAGGCCGACCATGTTTTATGGATCAGAATGTTGGGTAGTTAAGGAACATCATACTCATAGGATGAACGTCGCAGAAATGAGGATGTTGAGATAGATGAGTGGTAAGACAAAAAAAGATAGAATTCGAAATGAAAATATTCGAGAAAATTTAAGGATAGCACCAATAGGTAATAAGATGAGGGAGACTAGACTTATATGGTTTGGACATGTTTAAAGGAGACCAACAACGGCACCGGTTAGAAGAAGTGAGGCAATACAAGTAGAAAGTTTTAAAAGGGCAAGGGGAAGGCCCAAAAAAACATGGATTGAAGTGGTGAAGAAAGATTTAAAAACTTTGGGACTAAATGAAGACATGATATTTAATAGAGTGGAACGGAGGAATAAGATTTATGTGACCAACCCCTAATTGGGATAAGGTCTTGATGATGATGATGGTATATAAGAGTTTAAAACATTTATTCTTGCACTCAAATGAAAATAAACAAATAAAATGCTTTTATCTGCAGCATACTTGATAAATAGTTACACAAATCACTAGAAATTGGATTTGTGGTTGAGGAATTCAGGAATTGGAATCATCCCTTCAAACTTTTCTAAGCAGGCTTTTAAATCAACAAGGCGCATACAGACTCCATTGAAGATTTCACTAGGACTAAAGGCAACAAGTTCACATTGTGGTAGCAACAAGCCTTGCTACAATTTTCTAAAGTCTACCTCTTGACTAACCTATGATTCTTCCTTTCTCCTTTTTTTATCTCAAAAGCAGAAAACTTAGGATTCTTCTTGACTAAGTAAAATATAAATTTCAATGTAGAGACTTTAGTACTTTGAGGAAGGGGAGCCTTGCGCAACAGTAAAAATTATCATGTGACTTTGAGAACACAGGTTCAAGGCGCAAAAACAGCCTCTCGCAAAAATACCAAGTAAGTCTGCGTACTATGGGCCTTTATGGTCTGCCCCTTCCCTGAAGCCTGCATAGTCAGGAGCTTCATGCACGGGACTGCCTCTTTTTTTTTTACTTTAGTACTTTGAATTCAATCTCTAACAATTTCATTGACGTGATTTTCAAGTTTCAGAAAGGGATCGTAAACTCTTATTTTTAATGGTTTTCGTTTTGGACCTTTCGGGAGAAGACTAAGCCCAAAGCTTGTCATAATAGACCTTATCCAAAAACCAAATGTTCTTTGCAGTTGTAGAATGAGAAAAACTCCTGTTGGACATTTCCACCAGACATTTGCCTAGTAAATTCCAAGATGTAAGTTATCCATATCATAAGGTTGGTTGGCTTGTTCTTCGAGAAGCCAGTTTAAGGATCCGAACCATCCAATCTGCCTCTTCCATATTCCAGAGTTCCTCTCAGACCAAAAGATCCAATATATGTTAGCTGAATATCACTCTTTTCCTTTGTTGGACCTTCTTACTCAAAACAATTTGAAAGGATACTGCAAAAGAATGGCGGGGATGACTGCAGCTCAATCCATTCACAATGGGTTTCAATCCTTTGACAGCTCAGACAACCTAGCACCTTTCTTAACGTTATCAGGTCACTGGAAAGACTAACAAAAAGACTAACAGAATTCAGCTACAAAAGTGACAATTTACAACAAATATCAAAAGCTTCAATGGAAGTTCTTGATCGACGAAATTATAATGCATACAATTCAAGCATTTGAAGAGTGATGACAGGCTGAGGTCCATTCCGCTCTTTACCCAGATCAGGTACTCTAACATCTAACTGTGGCCGATTATCACAATGTCATACATCTGATAACAAAAAGCCACATTAATAAGCCCTTATCCTTTTCTAGTCTCTATTTGAGTCACTATAGACGAGTTCTTTTGGGACTTAGGTCCATACCTCCACTGCTATTTCAGCAAGAGCAGCATAATCCTCAAGCAGTTTCAGCAGTAGCAGGAGTGTACCAGCCATGGTGGATTTCCACAGTTTTCTTCCTCCTTGCAAGCCGAGACTTTCTGTTTGCCCCTGTGTTCCTGTGCAGTGTGCCAGATTTCACTGCTTTATCAATGGCTGAATATGCTTCTGCAATGAGTTTTTCAATGGGAACGATTTCCTCTGACTGAACCTCAGTCTTCTTCTTAAGTGCGTCTAGTGATTCAAACACCTGAAAAAACATTACTCAGTAAGTGAATGATTTGTTCTTTCTGTCCTCTTTAAGTTTGCTAAATAAGCAGATAAAACGAATGACAAAGCATCTGATGACACATACAATGGGAACCTGAAGGGAAATTTTTGTCTCCAGATAGTCAATCACAACATAAGTGCACAACTTTACTGCTAACAAGGTTTTCATATGATATCAAGTCATTCATCGCAGAGGCAGGAAGGGAGAAGTAATTTGAGATGCCAATCTGACATTGGGTTTTGAGTGATTCTGTACTCTTATGCACTTTCAGTCCCTATGACTGTCACAGAGATTCATTAGATTCTGCCAATGTTTAACATTTTCTGGGCTCACGGGGCCCCTCAGATTAACCCAATATGATACTGTCATTGCATCTCAAGAACACACAAAAGAGAGAGCCACATGGAAATTGGCTTCCATATTAGGCCTCCCAGGTGTTGCCTTCCTCTCATACCAGCAGTAACATATCTCCAACAGAAAAGCAAGTTAATTCATTGGATTTGGTTCACATCTTCATTCTATCTCCTCTTCCTAAGATGCAAATCCAGAACCACCCATTTTTTAACTTAACATCTGCTCTTGGCTTCACTGACTGATATTTCATGTGTGTGTTAGTTGGGAGAAAGACCAGTTAAGGGCACCTATCAGCAGAGCCGTCAGACTAATGACAAGTGCATAATCACCACCATATCCAATTTAAATCAGTGGATCAGGTACAAACCCCGCCACAACCAGATTCCCTTAGAAGGAAAAACAATGGATCATGGCATGAGACAGCAATGAAAAAGGACCGCAGCATCGTGATGACAAAAAATATATCCTGGATGTGCAAGAGAGATGAAGGCATGGAACCACACAGGCTTTTCAGTTGATAAACATTCTAGCAGATCAGTGCTAAGCCCCACATTTCTTCATCTTTGAGATTATTTTGGACTTCACCTGCGGTAAAAGGGGAAAATTATGTGTGTTTAACATCAAATAACAGAAGTTTGCCTAATATGTGGACTTTGAGTGTCAAATGGGGCCACCATTCCCTACTCTTTTGTTCTTGAGATGTTGGTTTGGTTCATTTAGCATTATTGTTTCATCTTTTCATGGTGCATTGACATTTCACTCTTACCACCAATTGAAATGGAATGATTTTGGAGAAAAGAACAACATCAACCAAGACAGCTATCCTGAACAGGATGATAGAATGACAATCAAGAGAGAAATATAAAGTAATTGATCCTACCAACAAGATCTACTAATCAAAACAAGAGAAAAGATGCTGAATAGGTCATTTTCAAGTGCTCCAGTTGAATGGTTACATATCCTTAATTTGACCATGTCCTCTTTGATGGAGAAGAACCAGGTTGAAGGTCTAGATCATGCTGGACATCATTTGGCAGGAGAATATGAGAATCTGATGATAAACATTACCTTACAGGTTAGATCCTTAAAACTAATATGGAAAACAAATCATCATTATACTTAAATTTAGAAAGGAATAACTTCAATAGTTACCATGATGCCACAGCATGACAAACAGGACATCTCACAGACTGCTTCCATAGCTTTGGCAGTATATGCAACTCTTCACCCTAAAATGTGGTACGATTCCTCAAAGCAACTGCTTTATTCCATACTGCAACCTAGATGAATAATGCAGGGAGCACATATTTCTGCACTGTTTACCAAAAGAATCATGACTACCACTCTCAATAACAGGAATTCTATGAGAAATAACAGACGCACTCACTTGTAACCTCATCCACATTGGTTCACTAAAAGCAATGCCAATGACTGTCTATTTCCCCTGCTGCAAATGATCAAAGTATTATTGATGCATCTATCTTATTCCCATTAACACCCAATTCCTGATTGAAACAACAACATCAAGTAGTGAACTTCCCGAATTTAATCATTATATTGTGGGCATAAAGCCCCTTCCCCTTCAGTACAAATCTCTCATCTCCCACTGGTAGAATTCATGTCACGATGGCAAATTTTTGTTGGTCCACTGGTGTGCGTAAAAAGATCCTTGCTCTTTTCTTCAGAGAAAATGTCAACTTGACGTATAAATGATGCTATAATAGTGCACTGAAGAACTTCCAGGGCTCTCATTTATAGCATCATTTATACGTCAAGTTGACATTTTCTAACAATTGCTTGAATCTTTCATTATTCAGTACTTGAAAGATTCTCCTTCCTAAGCACACAATAGATCTAGCACCATTCACTTATTGAAAATGAGTGACACGAAGAATATTCACCAACAATTTACTTCTCCTGTTATCTCTTCACAATCAACCTAAATCAACATCCTCCCCATTAAATTCCACATCTCTTACCACATTTCAGGGCATGCCTTCCTACAATACGAACTTGACTTTCTGTCATAGGTTGGTGTTATGACAAAAGATGGACTGGAGCAGGACACAATGCGCACAGAAAATACTTTAAACTCCAAGGCACGACCAATAATGCTGAGAATTGCTAGGCAAAAATAACTGAGAGTTAGTGATAAGAGCAAAGGAACGCATGATCTTTTGAAGGCCTGTACCCTAAAAGACAGAAACTAGAAACAGAACAGAGGGATCCTATAAGACTTGATATGAGAGGGGCATAGAACGAATGTAGCATAAACCTAAAATCAATTTTAGAATAACTTCACATGAATTCAGAAATTCGAAACTGTCCAGTATCATCAGTTTAACTCAGACTAAAATAATGAAGTCAGTCAGATATGATTTACTTTCTTCAGACTGACTATCTGATTCTGAACAAAGCAAGGAACTGCATATAACAATCTCATTCTCAACAAAGCAAGGAACTGCAAATAACTATCTGTTTCTGAACAAAGTAAGGCACCGTAGAATCTTTAGAACGCAGTAGATATAAAAGATATTCCAGCAACAGATGCGCGCGGCAAATGATGGGAAATGGCATGGCTATGGAATTGATATGGAAGGAATGCAGCTTCAACAATCAGTTTTCTGAAGAACTGGACATGTCTTCAATATTCATTTCGAAGTATCCAGTCATTACTTGAAGCCAAACAGGATTCCTTTCTTTGGACTATTTATTGGACCTTTGTCCTATGCAGGAGAACCCTTCTAATTCAACAGGATTGCAAATTACAATGCCCAGATGAAAAACTTGGCAGTTAAACTTCGGGGCGACGTTTTCGGGAGGAAATCAAAGATCATCCAAAGCACTTTACATGAGAACTAAAGCAATACCTTCTTCATGCGGGTCTTTATCTCGGACTTCTTTGACTTGTTATATATTCGCCTTTTCTCTGCTTGTCGGGCTCTCTTTGCGGCCGAATCCGGCTTTTTTCCAGGAGCTGCTTCGCAAATAACTGACCGGCGAGGAGATCTCTCGGTTGCTCTCATTGCAAGGCCACCTAAAAGACCCACAATTCGAAACTTCAGTCAGTCATCCGTTGTACTCGGAGTAAAACCGTAAAAAAAAAAAACAGAAACGAAGGAAACAACTCCATTCAAGGCTAGAAGCCTGAAAACCCAGAAGAAGGAGAAGACATTTTCACTTTCCAAATTGCTTTCACTTTGTGTGAGAACTTACCCTTGGGGAATGCATTTTCCGCTAGATTTGATGAGAAGCTGAGGTTTCCGAAAGCAGTAACAAGCGGAAGAGTACGAGATGAGCTGGAGATAGACAAGGATTTGGGCTTGCAAGGAAGAGCGACACCAGAGGAGAGGGAATTAAGAGCCATTATCTCTTCTTCTTCTTCTTCACTCTCTCTCTCTCTCTCTCTCTCTCTCTCTCACACACACAACATCGTCCTTTCTGGATTTTATCCTCCGTCAGTTGATAAATTGTACGGCGTTCGCACGCTCGTGGAGTCCAAGAGTTTCACACGCTCGGCCAATTGGTGGACCAAATGTCAGATTTGCCTCCTGATAACACATCAGCCAATTCCAACCCTTCGGGCCGTTGTTCTCGAGTTCAGCTCCCCATTTTTCACAAGCTGCTGTGCAGCGTCCACTCAGCGTGATGGGACCAGCTATTGGTTGATCAAACCCGTCCATTGATTTATCCATTTTGGATGACTACTACTACACCAACAGTGAGATTTGTATGAGCCTGTTCTGATCACAACACAGGAACGGTGGGAAACATAAACAATGTTTCCATAATCAACAGGTAAGAAGCATAGTCCTCCTTCGGATCTTAAAATCATTCATCCATGTTTGGGATACAAGATATACCAAGCCTTATAATTCAGATCGACGGTCTGATCAAGCAAAGGATGTTAAAATCATCTAATCCTTGTGCATACTTGTTATACATGAGTAAATTTTTGTTCAATCACGAAAATGTGAAACTTTTTCGGGAATAAATCAGGAGGAGAAATTGTATCAAAAGAATAACAATAAATCAGGAGGTGAAAATCTATTTTCCCGATAATTCTGTAACTAGGATGATGCAAGTAAAAGATATACGACGGGTCCCAAAAGATAGACGAGAAAGATGATCAACCAAGTTTGCCCTGGATTAGGAGGTGAATGATGATTTCAGAATTGGACTGAATCACCTGGTTTGCCCTGGATCTGCAGTGTACTAATGGTATATTTTTGTTCCATTAATCAACCAGCTAAAAAAAGCAGCCCTGATGTACGAAGCTCCCGCCTATGCTGGGTTCGGGCATTAATCAACCAGCTATGGCTAATAAAAGGCCAACTCACTGGTCTACTTCAACTACAAAACCAAGGTCTTCCATAATTCGTGAACCAACAAGTTGGTTTCCTTTTAAAAGGAAAAAGTTAGCAAAAATAATAGTAACAATACTTGTGAGTTGTGTTTTGTGTGTGGGTTTCTCCAAGTAAAATAATTGCACATGATAAGATCAGCCAGTTTCTGATAAAACAAGCAGTCTGCCATAAAGGAACTGCCTTTGCTTACATCACTATGCAATGCTTCGGGTGAACAAGTATCAACGACAAGAGGATATTGTTCATGATCTCTTCCTCTTTCCGGCATCCTAATCCAGTTACAAGATTGACCAAATTACTAAAATCACAGTAAAATGCAAGATAAAGCTGCATACTACTGACCCTTGTAGTCTTAATGATGACGGCAACACAAATTTACAACCTTTTTTGACGAAAGTGATAATAAGCTTTAAGTCACCGGCAAGCATAAAAAGAATCATTTGATGAGCTAGTATCTCATTGTTGGCAAGCATATTCGAACATGATAAAAGAAATGCTTGTTTTTCATTATAGAATCAATTTGGAAATACAAGCCATTGAAGAGTTGAGAGAAGTATCACATGCACAACGTGTGGATACAATCAACTACTAGCTGCCAGGACATAGCAGCAATAAAGGACGTGCAGAAGACCTTTCCCTTCATTCCGCTCACCATAAATGAAGTAACAACAAAGCAACGAATAGATGTCAAAAGAATGCAAACTCACTGCAAGATAGAGGGTCTTTGGTGAAACTTATTTCTCATTAATTAGGATATCATTAAGTTTTGAGGTTCAAAAGTTTTAAATTGACACCCTCTCTGTTCGAAAAATAGTTTCTCCAACAGTAGAGTATCCCCATAAACAGAAACAGGACCTCCATGAGGATCAGTTGGACATAGAAGTAGACCTTTGGCACCAAAGGGAGACCCCAATAGACAATTAGAAATCAGATCCAGTCACCATTCAAAAAAGACAAAATGCAGTAGAAATGGTTCTAGGTAGTCGTTACGACACTGCACGCTTGAAAAGGCTTGGATAAAATGAACTGTTTTCACAAGTTACAGCTCCTGTGATGACTACTGATTCTAGGTAGTCGTTACGACACTGCAAACCATGTTAGAATTGCAAAATCAAAAGGATTTTGTTACAAAATCTCTGCTAGAAAGATGATTACGTATACTGTATATTAACGCATTTAAAATCTCTGGTCAGTCATGACAACAGGCTGAACTTCAGTGCGCTCTCTAGCAAGATAAGGACCCCTTACAACAGCATCCTGCAACTGAAGAAAAAATTCATAACATCATACTCAAGCACACCAAAAACATGTATGACCATTCCAGAAAAGGAAAAACAGAAAAAGAAGAAGCTCGAATATAATTAAGAGGATTGTCCCATACCTTGGCAACTATTCCAGAGAGGGCAGGATCATTAAGTTTGTTTGAAACTGATAAAGACTTGCTGATAGCTACACAGCAATTATAGCGAGCTTCCATACCTGGATGATTACTTAGGCTATCAGAAATACTGTACAACAAATACTGAAAATACAGGTATGGCCTGTTTCACCTTCACTAGGCAATATAACTGCTACAGAAAGGAAGCAGATGCGAGATTTAGATGGAAATGATAAAGGCAGGCTGTTTGCTCTTTGGGTAAGACCAAGATATGGGAGACATCAAAATGGTAAGTTTTACTTAGCCTTAACCTTAGTACTGCCAATTCAAAGACAAATTCCCCGGAGTCAGAGAAATACTTCTGTCTCTTTTAGTTGCTTTCAGGGAAAAAATAAAAAGAAAGAAAGAAAGCAAAATAGAAAGAGAAAAAAATTTCTTAGAAAGTGCTTGGATGAAATCTAAAACAATTTTTCCAAGGAGAGAGAAAAATAAAGAGCTTTTTCCAACAAAGAACCCACTCTGCATCATTTGACCATTGATAAAAAAGAATCATCATCAAAGTCTTACCCCAATTAGGGGTCGGCTACATGAATCTTGTTCCTCTATTCACCTCTATCAAGTGTCAATGTTTCATAAAGTCCAAGAGTTTTTAAATCTATTCTCATCACTTCTAATTATGTCCTTTTGGGCCTTCCCTTTGCGCTTTTAGATCCCTTCAACTTAGATCAGCTCACTCCTAACCAGTGCTGTTTTTACTCTCCGTTGGGCATGTCCAAATCATCTAAGTCTACCCTCTCTCATCTTGTTACCTATTGGTACTACCCCTAAGTTTTCTTTAATGTTTTCATTTCTAATTCTATCCTTTCTAATGCTACTCATCTATCTCAGCATTCTCATTTTGGCCATACTCATCTTATTTATATGCAATTCCCTAACTGCCCAATACTCTTACCCATAGAACATGGCTGGCCCTACAGCCATCCTATAAAATTTTCCTTTCAGTTTGAATGCCAGTTAGCGATCACACAAAATTCCAAAGGCACATCTCCATTTTTTCCAACCTGCCCAAATTCTTTAGGTAACATCCCTCTCAATCTCTCTCTTCTCATGAATTATAAATCCCAAACATCAAAAGCGGTCTTTTAGGGATACTTCTTGGTTATCAATCTTTGTTGGTGCTTCCCTCCCACTTCTCTCATTGCTAAAATTGCATTCCATATACTCTATATTAGTTAGGCTAATTTTAAATCCTTTATAGTATTTCTTTACAACTCAAGCTTTGTGTTTACACCCTTCCTTTTCTACAAATAACATGCACCATAAAATCTCCCCGTGCAGATATTTTATTAGCTCGTCCATAAACAACGTGAACAGGTACAAGCTCAATGTCGATCCTCAGTGCAATCCTATTGTGATGGGAAAATCATCAGTCTCTTTGCTAGTAGTCCTAACATTTATTACCACTCCTTCATATATATCTTTAATTATGTCTATGTATCCCTGTGACACCCTTTTCTCACCCACCACCTACTATGTTAACTCCCTAAGGTATCAATAGCAACATCCATTTCAAATACCACAAATACCCATTTGGCATCTATTTGACACTTCAAAAAGCAAGAAATGACATCTAGAGTGTGTTCCCGCCATTTGAAATGAGACCCTATAATTTCCCTTTGAATATGTCACTATAGTCAAATCAGTTAAGTGTTCAGCAGCTCTAAGAGTTTTCATCATATGTTGTAAAAGCAAGTTTACTGTGAAACATCACCACTGCTTATGCGTCATAAGTTCCATTTGAATCTTCTAGAATAAAAGAGTGGAAAATAAAGCCATGACATGCAGATGTATAAATCCAAATATATGCAACAGACATCTGCAAGAATAATGGAGAGAAAACAAACCAATTTTGGTAGTTTCGATTTGTGGATTAGTCACAATATTTATTATATCTTGCTTTGAACAGACCTCCAACAAGCACCAAGACCTAGACACCAAGCCAGATATCACTCTATAAGCCTGAAAATGTACAACAAATAGCACACTGCTTAGTGATGATTAAATTATTATGCTAATCCAAATGTTTAGCAGCCAAAGCTTTTGTGTGGCTTTATCTAATCCAAAAAGAATATATCTGACTGTGCAAATTGATACTTACCGCCAGTCGAATTTCTGCATCTTGTTGCAGAACAGATAAAAACAAACCCTGTCAAACAGAACAGCAACTTCACTTAGATAACCTCCAACAATTTATAGGTCACTGGGTATGAGAAAAATAAGACTAGCCAGGGAAACATGGTCGTGGGCATGCCTCCACAAACATAATAGCATAGGGAATAGTTGGGTAAATTTGCCAACTTAATAATGTAAAACGAATTTATATAACTGATCCAACCATGAGACACAGGCTTTAGGCAACAGAAGCTGTAGGCGAAGTCAAGAAGGAACAGGCTAAGCCTATTCTATCACAAAAAAAAGCTATTTGCTGTTCAAAACAAGATAAAGATAAGTCAAGCAACATACTGATGGTGTCAGCTTCGAACTGTTGGCAGCTGTTGCATATATCAAGCGTCGAAGGCATTCTTCTGTGCCATCATTAAGCATTTTAGTGTCTTCTGACTGGTTTTCACCAGAAATGTTTGCAAGAGCATGTAAAGCAGCCTGAATGTAGAATAATAAAACAATGAATCTCAGATTGGCAGAGAAGCATTGTGACAAGGACAACATTTACCACCATCACAGAGAAATTTATCATAGAACCAGAGAATAAATCAATAAACCAACAATAAAATGATGGAGAAAAATGGTACAATTTCTCCCTCAACAGATGCAACCACGCACATGACCACGGCCAGCTGTATACAGCATTCTGTGGCCTTCAGTTGATGCATCAAAATGGAACTGTTATTATGATGCCTGCAAGTACTTTTTAGGGGAATATGGTCAAGTGCTGTGCCTGACAACCAAAACACTGTTGGTTGGTTTCTAGCACTAAAGAAAAAAAGGGTTGTTGGTTCAAATCCACTCCCCTCACCCAAAAATTAAAAATAATAATAACCAATAAATAAGGAAAACCCTTTTTAGAGGGCTGAAGCAATCGTGGAATAGATTAGGATGAAGACCTACTCACCAGCTGTTTGCCTTTTCCTTGCCGATCAAAACTCGCTTCCACAACATGTCTTGCTAGAGGCAATGGACTTGAAAGCAATAATGATGCTCCTTCACTTGCTAGAAGCAATAGAAAACAACAAAATTAACTAGATAATTCTGGAAAACAATAGGCATAGTTCTAAATCCAGAGCAAAATGGATGCGAGCATGTTCATTCAGATACTATGGTTGTTGAGTTAAACATGCGAATAATAAATTATAGAAATCAGCAAATGTCATACAACAACTTTAGCATTCAGCAAACACATCTGGAGCTTCAGATTTTGACCATGAACACCTTGTCATGATCAACCATCAGGCAAACCCAGTAAATGAAATGTGAAGTTATATAGAATCTATATCACGAGAAGGAAATTTATAATGGTAAAATCAAAGATGAACATAGGGCAACTTCATCCGAGGCGAGTGCACAAGCTGTTAAAATCTCTGTCTTAGGTATGAACAACTTGTTAATACTAACTACTCATCACCATAATGTACTCATCATGAAAGCTTGAGCCTTGAGGCAAGCTTTCATGATTGTCATCAGTTTGAACCATCTTCAGTCATATGAATAACAAAATATAACAGCAAAGAGCATGCTTTTCTGGATTAAGTAAGAATCTGCATGACAGAATGTCTGTAATTTCCAGAAAACAAGGAACACAAATGAGTCTACTAAAAGGTCAGTTTACATGTTAATTCGAATGTATTTAGTAACAAATCTGTAACAGGATTAATTTAAATCCACATAAAGAGGTAAAATAATTCTACGCATTCACAAGTATACAACCGAGTCAATCAAATTTCAAGGATTACAACACATTCAAACTTGACTAGATAGACATTTGCCAGGCAGTTTATACTCCATAACTGAACAATATACAGATTTTTATTTCAGAATGTCATTAGCACTGCTTTTCGCAACTTTTCCTTTTTTTCTTTTGCTTTTTACTATACATACAACATCTAAAGGAGTCACATTAGGGATTTGGCAAGCGGCGTTCTCACGGGAGGAAGCTGTTTACTAGTAGTCCTTTGTAGGTTCAGATAATAACAATACAAGTATAACTAGAATGCAAGAGAACCAAAGCTAAAATAGACATTGTCTTTCTTAGATAAAATAAATGAGGGTTTCAGTTTACAATGGATAGTTCCATTTAATATTAAACTGGAACACTTACAGGATCCAATTTGACCCAAAGCTTCTAGTCCACTCTCGCTTTCATCTGCATATTGATCTTTCAGCAACTCCAATCTTTCATCAATAGCCGAAAGAACAACTTTAACACCTGACATCCAATGGTTACGACGAAAATCACTGGTCTACCATCTAAAGGAAGAGGCAATCTAAAGAAAAGAAAATCCCAGACTAGATTTCTGCTGCCCATATATAATATCAGTGTAATAGTAATTGCTACAAGATCATAACAGAAAGCATGAAAAGGATTTTCTACTGCTGTTGGTAGTAACATGGGAGCTTATTAATTCCAAGCACCAAACAAAGAAGTAATTCATGGTCTGTTTTTTGAATAATGCTATATGGCAACCATGTGGATGACATCTGCTCCTTGTTTGCATCATTGGTTTATCTGTTATTTGTGTTATCTGCGTCAGAGAGTATATCAAAAACTAAATACTGCACCATGATAAAGAGTGGCTATATATACTGCAAGGCATAACAAGAGAAGTAAACAGATACACTACAGCTTTTGAGCCAGCACAAGGCTGATGCCTAAGAGGTGTAGGAGGTTCTCTTTACGTCAAGATTCTAGGACTTGATATTTACCAAGGAAAAAAATGTCCCTTGACAATATCTAGACAAGGAAGTAAAAAGAATTTTATTAAGATCAGAGTTCCCCAGGAAGCAACAAAAGCATAAGTGGATGACATCACCAAGGAAATGGATCAAACATACTACTACAAGGGGCAAATTACATGCGACGGTTTCTGTAAAGAGAAGCGCTAAATTGTTTTAATACAAGGAAACATAACATAATGGAATTCTTTGTACATTGCTCCAATCAGGACATCTGCTAAATCTTCAAACAGAAAAAATACATTTTGCACTCTCATTATGTGATAAATCCTGAGAAATGTCCCACCAGAATACAAAACAAAGAACGCATGTCAGAGCCAACTTTTGTTCTACCTTGATGCTGAAGGGGCCAGGCTAAGCATGTATACATCAGTCTCATTAAAGTCCATAACAACTCATATTTTGGCAATTCAGTCCAGGCACACACAATATCTAGTTATCCTCTGTAGCAATAGCTACCAGCTTGCAAATCTAATACTGCCTGCAAATTGTAAGACAAAACCGACCTTAATCATTTACCCAAATGTTCCAATCCTTTTGTAATGCAGACAATTTATATCACCAAGAATGAACCAAAGGCTGGATAAAGTCTTAACTAGTGCAATGCAAAAGAATTTAACATAAGATAAACTTTATCTTTTAAGGATGGTTCTTACAAGTTTGATCAGCAACTGTGAAAATATCATCTGCCGAAAGAAGCCTTCCACTGATCAAAATTGCTCTTGATCGTAGAATGGAATCTAGTGAGGTATTGCTGCAGGAGTAAAAAAGAGTTCAACCATAGAGTCATAGACCGACAAAGAGATTTTTAAAGGAAGGAAGTTGCAAACAGCATGCATGTGAATAGATGCTGCTGTTTTACATGATACCTTATGATAGAAGACAGTAGCTGAAGCAAGGTGGTCCTTAGCAGGAATTTTTTACCATGTGGGGACTCAGACAACTTCACACATAAAAATATCAAACATTTAATTATGTTAAAAGAAAATCAAAGAATTTGGTCTCCTAAATATCCTACAACCGTGCAGCAAAAATTTGGAGTGAATCTGAGTATATAACTTCTACCTCATATAAGAGTTCCAGAGCACTCAAAGTCATAAGCATATCACTGGAGTTGCTAACTTCAGCCTCAAATAAGCTAAGGAGATTAGCGTCATAAATTGCTGATGCCACGGGAGAAGAAACAGAGAAAAGTTTTGCAATGAGGGCCAAAACACGAATTCGCGCCTGGGAATAAAAGTAGAGTAATTAAAATGCCCAAAAGTATGACAATTAATGAACCTTAAACTTAAACAAGGCCAGGCATCTCTACAAGTACATAGGTAAGCTATTTTATTGTCAAAATAGATTTGCAAGAAATTGGACCCAGAAAAGACTCCAAATAGTAAATTAGGCAGAAAAAGATCATCATCGGTTATCAGCATTCAGACTTTCTCCTACTTTCCAACGAACCTGAAGTTGCTTCTGAATTTATCCCAAAGCCTAGTTTTCCAAGAATTAGCAACCAACCATTTATGGATCTAAGTAGCACTACTGCCCTAAAACTTAATAAAACCCCCTACTCCCTGGCATATACTTTATTCCCTAACTAATCTCAATAACTTATTACGAGAACAACCTGAACCTCAGCAATTACCTCCTAACAAATATCTCACTACCTTATGGGCAATCCCAAGGCCAACCAAAAACAAGGCAGTGATACAAATGGAAAATATGTAACAGTAATTCACAATAAGGGACATTTAAATAAGGCCCAATCTAATTAAATGTCATGTCATGGATAAGAAGATAGAAAAATGTGGGAGCTATTTCTTCAATCCTGAAAAAGATATAGCTAGCAAAAAGTATTACTCCCATCCATCTGAAATATAAAAGCAACATTAGCCACTATAACAGCCAATTCAAGAAAGTAGAAGCATAAGGTTAACCAGTCTGAGCTTAGAATATGAGCTGCCTGGAATGAAAAACATAGTTACAAGCCAACGTACTAGTGATGAACAATGGGCTGCTACATTTTTGAGTGTTACTTCATCATCATTTGTTGAAAAGATGATATCCTAAGCACAATTGGTGACAAAGCAACGCATTGTTAGATTCTGCCCATACAATACTTTTAACTGTTAGTACAAAGTAACAACACATTTAAACATCTTTGGAAATGGTGGAAATTAGTCAACTAAGTCCTTACTATCCCTTGCGGAGACTTCGCAAGATTCTTAATTGCCTCTGTTGAAGCTGCTGCACCTAGTTCATCACTGGATTAGACAATCAAATGCAGGTAGCGTCAGATCGAATATTAATTTCAACCAGAAACCAAATCCAGCAAAGAAGTTAACCACCTAATTAGCATATAAATAAAGTTTAGCTTGCTGTGCTTATTTGTGCATTGCTAAGAACAAGACATAAATAAATCGTGAAGAATAAAATTATAAACCAAAATATTATACAAAATCCACAACATGTCATAATAATCACAGAGGTACCCAGTAAGAGGCTTGCCTTCAAAAGAGAAGTTCAGATTTGAAAATACCCACAACTCGGAAAGGAGATCTCAGACATTATAAATTCATAAACATTAACTCAAAAGCCAAAAAATATGGCAAAAATTCAGTACTGCAAAGAAGAGAACAATAATCACTAAGAAGCATGAGATTACAGTAGTATACGAAAGAGATGAGTGTGATAACTTACCCATCGACTAAGCAATTTATCAGAAGCGGGTATATACCATATTCAATGACAAGATGAACAGTGTTTCCAGTGTTTTGACCTACTTTTTCCAAAAGATATGAAACCTGTGGAGAAGTATCACAAGGTTGGCAAATGTACTTCAAAATTACAAGTCAGCTATCAAGTAGGAAAATGAAACAAGAATTCATCATAAGCTTATTAATGAGATCAATCCTACAGAATCAAAACCACAGTAGTTTTATCTACTTAGAAACTACCTAAAAACTAGACCAAAGTCAAAACCAAACCTATTAGGGTTAATTAATGATTATTTTGGTCCATTATATTAACTCGCTTGGTCTTTCTGAAGGCAATCAGTAAACCAATGGTCAGCTCAAACAGAGTTTTCAGCAGTAGGTCATCCCGAAAGCACAATAGATGTATAAAGAAGTACCATGTACAACTCTGAAAAACACACTGAAGATAAGTTGTGACAGAAAAATTAGCGAGCTTTGACAAATGGGACATACTAATTGAATCTTGCCAACAATCACAAAATCGGATCTTGCATTTTCCCATTTGGGCATGGTCCGCAGGCTATATGGTAGGCATTACATTAAACAATATCACCATAACTACTTCGTTTGAGCAAATGTGCATACTGCAGTTACCACGATAACTATGACAAAATCAATCAATCGGTATTATTAATTAGGCCATTTTGTACTTGTAGACCAGACTTAACATACAGTATCTGTTTTTTTGGCTGGTTATATTAACATTAGCACCAGAGAGAGAGAGATGATAGTTTTAAAAAACCAGAGACTGCTATTTGCATAATGAAAGAATACTGATTTCTGAAGTACATAGATCCAAGAGTTTGAAGGAGAGCCTTGGCATAACAATAGAATTGCTCATGCGACTGTGAGGTCACAGGTTCGAGGTGTGGACTATGTAGTCGTAGGTGCAAGGGGTGCAACTTGCACCTAGAGGGACTAGGCACCTACTTGTGCGAATAGTTCACAAGGTGCAAAATTAATTAATTAAAATTCAAAATAAATCCCAAATTTTACAAAAACAAAACAAAAATATAAAGATATGAACAGATACTAATCCTTAAGTAATAAACAACATGTCAATAATCTAAGGTTACAAAAACAAATTGCTAAATAAAAAAACTTACTATTTTTTACTTTTTTAGTGAAAAAAGGGAGAAAAAATATCAACGGAGTCCATGAATCAGTTGTCTTTAGCATTATAATGGTAGCATTTACACA
The DNA here is from genome assembly GCA_035236585.1 of Warburgia ugandensis. Taxonomy (NCBI): domain Eukaryota; kingdom Viridiplantae; phylum Streptophyta; class Magnoliopsida; order Canellales; family Canellaceae; genus Warburgia; species Warburgia ugandensis. The sequence continues at coordinate 10,489,973 of CP141130.1, forward strand.
TTTGATACAAAAATAAAAACATAATAAAACAAAAATCATACTATTTTTCACTGTTTTTAGTGAAAAATGGCAAAACAAAAATAGACAGGCACAAGAAACATCGATGGAGTCCATTGGTCAGTCCTTTTTAGCATTATAATGGTGATAGTATGGAGATTTGCTAAAAATAAAATAATAAAAAATACAAATTACTGATGCATTTTACATTTTCAGTAAAAAAATACAAAAAACTACAACAACAGTGCATAATACACTAAATCTATGAAAGTAGATGGAAAAAATGAAATGGAGTTTACGTTTTTAGCTTTAGAGTGTAGATATGTTGAGATTTCAGAGAAAAATGAAGCATTACACATGGAAATTGGAAAAACAGTACTGCTTTTATCGTTTTTTAATAGAAAATTGATGATAACAAAAAAAAGGCCAACAAAAGCAATAGATTCTTACCTCAATCACTTCAGCTAGGCTTCAATCAACAATGGAAGATGAGTAAAAGGGCAGCCCCAATGCACGAAGCTCCCGCCTATGCGGGGTTTGGGGAAGGGGCGGACCACAAGGGCTTAAAGTACACAGCCTTACCTTGCATTTTGCAAGAGGCTGTTTCCACACCTTGAACCCGTGACCTCAAGGTCACACGACAACAACTTTTACCGTTGCGCCAAGGCTCCCCTTCAACGGAAGATGGGTATTGTTGCAAAAAGAAAAAAGGGAAGCTGGGAAAGAAGAAGAAAGAAAAAAATTGAAAATGAGGGTTTTATTTCACTTACGATGCGCCTAGAGTTAGAGACACAGTAGGCGCAAGGCATGACTTATGCCTCTTGCGCCTACCAAAAGTCAAGTCAAGGTCTGCACCATTTTGTGCCTAACGACTAGTCACACCTTCAACTACATAGGGCATAGAAACAGCCTCTTGCATAAATGCAAGGTAAGCTGTGTACTATAGACCCTTGTGGTCCGCCCCTTCCTCAAACCCCGAATACGTGGGAGTTTTGTGAACTAGGCTGCCCTTTTTTATAGAGATCCAAGAGCTGCTCAAATGGGGAAAGTTACACCAAGTTTTAAGCAAAAGCATCAGTACCAAAAGTTGATGACGAATCCTTTTGACTAAGCCAACATATAAAGGCAAGATTTAGAAAATAGGATTCCATTTTTTAGCAGGAAATATACCAACAGACTCAATAAAAGTAAACCTCAGCATGCTTTGCATACAATCTCAGCCCCCAATGTTCACCAAAGTTTCAACTCTCAACCCACAAGAAAGTTACAACTTCACAGCTTCAACAACATGTAGCTCCATTACAACACCAATATAGCCTATCATGTTAGAAAAGTTCTCTATTTAAAGGAAAAGGTCAGAATGCAATACTTTCAGGCAAAAGGAAAATACTTTCAGCAAAAAAGAAGATCAGAGTATTCCATGACCATTGCAGAAAAGTTTAATAGTTTATACAAGCAGATGGAAATACGGGACTGTCAAAAGAAAATTGCATCCTACCATAATTGAGTTACATAAACATACAGAGATTCAAGAAAAATTATCCCTAGAATTTTTTTTATTCTAGATTATTAAAACCAGAATTTTAAATCTAGAGCATCTCGTAGTGAGTATAGAATAGGATCACCAACTACAGCAAAAAAATTAACAATGGTTCAGCTTATTTGCAATTTGAACAGACACTGTCATAAAAGTTTAACTGGTAGCACTTACAGCTTTACAAGCTAAACATCTGACAATCTGAGAGTTAGACTGGAGACCAACCCGGACAAAGTGCTGGAAAAGAATGCAAATAGAGTTAGCATAAATTTTGACATCTTTATGGTAAACAATCTCAACTTCAGCGAATGGAGAACAAACTCTTCTTTTGTAAATATGCAGAGCAGAAGAGCAGTATGTATTTATTTGCAAGTTCAGTTTAGAGAAAAGAAAACAAATTGGAGAAATTTATCCAATTTTTTTGAGGTCTGGATGTAATGAAATTTACTAATTCATAAACCATCAACAGCCAGGTAAACAAAAGAAGGGACAATTAACAGCATCTGCATGCAAATTAATTAAAGGTTGGCTTCCTCTAGCACTTGTTTGAGAAAGCCAAACAGGATGAACAACCTAATAACTGTTGGGTCGGTACTAGCCTACCAATCTTAACAGAATACATCTCCCTGCACTAAGTGCATATTGGATATTAAAGATAAGGGTCTCACTATTGCAACATAAAAACATGAGACAACCTCAACCTGCTTTGAAGGAATGACAAGAAGTGATAATTAGAGTCATTTGGGTATTACAGGGAAAGGTTATGGAGCTCTGACAGAACCTCCCACTGATTGAGCTGAGATACGTCTACTATTACGCAGTTGACACCCAGCAATACAAAACAGGTGATAACATCATGAATGACAAAGGGCCAGTCAATTAATAGATGAGATTACCATATATTGCGGGATAAGAGAGGCGCCATATTCTGTTCCGAATATCCTTTCCAGACAAGAAACCAAGGTACTTTGTAGCCCAGGCACATCCACCTCACTTTGCAGAGCACTACAGAAATAGAAACTGAATCAACATAAGCAAAAGAAGAAGTATTTTGAAGAGCAGAAAAGTACCAAAAGCTTGCACAGAGTAGAAAGTTACACCAAGGGAGAAACTAGTTTAAAAACACCAGTTCCATTGTAAAGGTGAAAAAATCTAAATTCATTTAGATAGTCCACCATTAAGGATGCAACAGCGAAAGACTTGGAAAGAATAAACGATAAAAGAAAAGCTCCCCGGTTGACAAGAAAATGGATTAGATGACAAACATCAATATAAAAATAAAACAATTAAAGACAAACCCACAGAAAGCTTCAAACACCCAGTGTCAAACCTCAATATTTACAAGTGGAAAAAAATTATTTCCGCAATAAAAAAAGGGGGAGTTTTTAAATGCAATGAAGCTCAAACATTAAGACAGAGAAGCAGAACCAGTTGCCTACTGAAAAATCAACAGAAAAAGCACAGTGCAGCGATTAGTGAAGAAAACCTGAAAATGAGCGGAAGTGGAAAGCGATCGAGGAATTCCCTAACCGAAGCATCGTTCTGCATGCCTGCAAGAGAATGATAAGTCTTTTCAAGAAACAACGAAATCAACAGCTTTTTCTTTCAAAACCCTAGAATCAACCGAAGAAATTCTGCAAAACCAGATAGGGCAACAAGCAATGAAAGGTAAAAGACGACGAAGAAGCGATTACCAGGATACGACGCGAACTCGGAAGCTGCGTCAACTAAACGAGATATATCCGAAGGGTTCAGCTCTGCATTCGCCGCCATTCTAGCAGAAGCTTGAGAGGAACAGCGCTGTTTCTTCTTTCCTTGGCTTTTCTTCTTTTCTTGCCTTGGAGGAATGGCAAAAGAAGAGTTCGAGCAAGGCTTCCTTGGCCTAAGAGCTGAATTTTAGCAGATGGAAGAGGTTGATGGCAACGCGGGCGACAGGTTCAAGCTTTGTAGTCTCTCTTCGTTCTCCCTGGACGGGCCACGTGTATCCGTTTATTCTATAGCAAGTGATTACTTACACTGGTGGGTCTAGTCTGCTGGTGAAGGGGGCGCCTTGGTACAATAGTAAAAGTTGTTGTCATGTAACCTTGAGATGTAACCTTGAGATCATGGGTTCAAGCTTCTCAAGTTCAAGCGTTAAATCAGCCTCTTGCAAAATGCAAGGTAAGACTGCCTATTATAAACCCTTGTTGTCTGCTCCTTCTCAGAACCCACAGAGGCAGAAGCTCGTGCACCGAGACTGTCCTTTAGGTCTGGTCTACTAGTGCTAGAAATATATTGGTCAAATAGCATGTCCTTTTCAAGCATAATTCTTCTTCTCCCCCTGCTTCCAGCCTAGAAGCAAGCCAATCGCGGTCCATTTATTTGAAATAGTATGCATGTTACTAGGATTCTTCCCCCTCTTGATTTTATCCAACTCAGTTTCAATGGTTCAGCCATTGAAAATTCAGGTTGGGTATGTGCAGGTGAGTTCCCCAGGGCAACCTGGGCACATGCATTGATGGTTTTGTTATCAAATTGAACGTTGCTCTAACGATCGAGCATAATGGCTTGCCTTGTTGTTTGGTTTGCAGTTTACTAATACCCTTAATATTTCTAACCTTTCTGCTGCTGGTTGTTCACAGCCCACTGTGAAGGCAATTAAGGGAGACCAACAAGCCCATTGGCAAAACTTGCCAAAATCTTATGAGCCAGTTCCAAGCAACTGCCATCCGGCACGTAAATAGACAAGGAAATCAATGTGCAGATTAGTATTGCATGTTGGGCCTCAGCTAAGCAGCAATCTCATGTGTGGCTGCGTTTACTGCTTTTTACAGGATGGCCATGGCCATGCTACTCGTTGCATAGGCCAAGTCCTCCCTTGACTATGCTGATGTGCCTTCAGTTTTGGCTTGGCTAGTTTTGGTTAACTGCTTTTGCCTTCTAGTTTGATGTTGCAGTCGTTTCATGTGCATCAAGCTTGTGATATGTTCTGCTTTTATGGGCCATGGGTGTATCATGAACCTCTCTATATATTTGTTCGGTTAAATGATTATGTGCTTGTACCAACAAAAGAAAAATGTAACTATGAGAGAAGATGCAGTTGTATTTTATTTTTTTTCTAAAAAAATAATAAGAAAGAGTGCACTTGCTTGCTCAAGGAAGAATTACACTTTCTGAGGCTAAGATGTGCAATATGTCCAGCCAATCAACACCACTTTTGTCTTGGTTGAATATTCTCATAACTTAATTGAAACGGTCCTAAGAAGGGCAGTCCTGGTGCACAAAGCTCCCGTGTATAAGGGGTCCAGGGAAGGGACGGACCACGAGGGTCAGTAGTAACACAGCCTTACTTGTATTTGACAAGAGGCTATTTTTATGTCTTGAACCCGTGACCTCAAGGTCACGCGATGACAACTCTACCTTTGCACCAATACTCCCCTTCTTAATCGAAACAATCCTGTGAGTCTGAAATTATAGCATGCCGACGTAATTTCCATTTGGTTAGCTGTTGAAGGTGGACGAGCACAGATTTTCCATGTTGAACATTTTGGTGTTAATTAAAATATATTTAATTTTAAAATTTTATTTTATCACATTTGAATTTTTAAAATTAAGAGTTGTATCTCAAATTTTAAACGAAGAGACATATTTAGGTAGAAAAAGTTAACTACTAAGTTGAAGAGTTATTAGTGAAAATTCACTTTATGAGAAAATAACTACCTACCGAGTTTTATTAAAGAAGTCATTTTCCTCATATTTGATAGTTCTATAAGAGAAGTCATTCTCCTCATTTTTCAACAACACAATTTTCTTTGCACTTCCTATGTTTTCAAAGCTCTCTCTCTTTACATTTAATAGTTGCAACTTCGGCTTTCTATTATACCTACATAAAAAGGGCTAGCTCTGGTGCACGAAGCTCCTGCCTATGAGGGTGTAACACCCCGGATTTTTAAGACAATTTTTTTTTTTTTTGACAATTTAAATAAGAGCATTTGGGATCCCATGAGAAAAGATTTATTTAACATTTTACTAAACCTATCTTAAAACTCCGGGTGTTAATTTTTCCTTTCTCAAAATGGCGTACATGTAATTTAAACACAAATAAATGATCCGCGTATAAATCAACGTCAAATAAATAGGCGCCTTTATTTTAAATCAAATAAACGTCCAAAAGACAGTAATAATATGGCCCAGGGTCTATCCAACATAACATCCCATATAAATGTCCAATATATGTCCAAAGATCTAAATCACATCCAAATATAAAGTATGCATCTCATAATAAAATTCAAATAATAATCCACTCTAATGACTCACATTACTTTCTAAAACTATAGAAAACTAGTCTTCAAGAAATTTCTCAAGGTTTATCAAACCGCTTTTCCTTTCCCGGTGTCGCGCTAGATCTAAGGCATTGCAAAACAAAGCAATGCCTCAAAGAAGCTATCGCTTGTGTAGGTACATAGACAATTAATGTAATAAATGCGAGAAATAATGAACGACATTGATGAAAAGTCTAACATTTATGGAAATAGTGATAACATAATGCCATGTTCAAATAAATGCCAATTTATTCCATATGCTAAAACATGAAATTCACGGAGTTAAAACATGACATGAATCAATAAATGGAGCATACAACAAGAATAAGGGCACCCTAAGGTAATGAGTCCCACCACATCGCACGAACATCCCCCGATCGTATACACATAGTCAACCTTCCGAGTGTCGTCACACCTGTGCATACCATCTATAACAATGCTCATCATACATGCACACATAACAAGAATATGGGCCATCATGCCGCGGTGGCAACCCTCCATGGGTATCAACCACCGCCGCTTCTCCGTCGACACCATAACGGGAGACTTAACGCTCCGTCCCCATGGAAAGGCTCGACCGTGGTGTGGACTATCCATGTTACCAAACCCCTACCGAATGCCATCTATGGGCAGTGTCTATCATATCACAAACTCATCACATCATAATCTCGGAAGGTGGGTGGCCTACTATCCCTCCTAGATGACGCCCACCGGCGAGAGCACCCGTCATCAAATATAAAACACGGAAATCATATGTATATGTTAAAACTCAAGAGCACTTATGAGCTCGTGCAATCCCAAGACATGCCCCTCATCCCGGGGTTACCTATCAAAGGACCACTAATAAGCCTCTATTCTCATTTCCATGTAAATCCATGCATTTTCTATATATATAATAAGAAATAAGTCTCTAAGTAAGCATAACAAATTAACGTCATACTTGTAAAAGCATTTGAAATAAGTTTATTCAATAAAAGATTTCAATTTGGAATAACCATCCTGTACGCAATGTAGCATGAAACTACTCAGAATAATAATTGCATTTTAAAACACAATCACACATGATGCTATGTTTAAACATGGTTTAAAAATCAAGGCAAAACATTAGTTGTCGTCATCTACCTCAGTGTGAGATCACTAGCTTGCCAATAACTCCCTTTAATTGATATATTCAAGTGCACCTGTACATGTCACATCACTATTTTAAAAATTTTCTAAATAAAAAGTGGTCATTTCTAAGTTTTTAAGTTAAAACTAGGTCCGCGTCGTCAATACGGTCACAACGCCTCTTTCGGATCGTGATTTGGACCTCTCTAGCTCCCAAAAATTAAGTTTTAGTGAAAACTACCCTCAAATGGAGCCTGCCGGACCACCATAAGGTGGTTTAAACCGCCGGCGCCTCTTTTCCACGTCTCTCCGGCGATTTTTCCGTCCCTGGTAGAGACGTGTGGAAGACGGGGGTGCCAGTATCAATTTGGACCCCTGTCTAATACGTCTCTATCAAATGACCAATTTGCCCTTCCAACTTTGACGGCTCATAACTCCCTCGTTTGAGCTCCGTTTCTCGCGTTCTTGGTGGCGTTGGATTCGTATCGATGAGCACTTTCTAATTCTTATGTTTTCAGGAAAAAATTTCATCCATAAATTTTTATTTTAATTTATTTAATAATTTCCTATTTTTATCTTTAAAATTAAGGATATTACAGAGGGGTCCAGGAAAAGAGCGGACCACTGCTAAATTATTTCCTACCTAATTATTAGAGTTGTGCGATGGGTTATTGGTTTATTGCTTAACCCGCAAAAGTGGGGGCAAATACACTTTAAGAAAAGCTCTCTATTTTCACAATATTTTTGAATCTATAGTCATCACTAGTTTTTTTACAACATCACCAAAACTTCCCGCTGTGCTCACGCTTGGTATCAAAAGATTTACTGGAATGAACAGCTTGATTTCTTGCTTACCAAATTGGCCGTGTCATATAACAGAAAGCTATGGGACTATTAGCTAATTTGCTAATAACTCTCTTTGTCAATCCCGGCCTTAGAAGAACAATTAAGAGAAGGAATCTGTAATGGCCTGCATTTTTAAGAAATAAAGAAATTACGTTTTTTTATTAATTATTACGAATTTTTTTGCCATGAAGAGAAAACCGTTACAAATGGCTAAACATGATAATTTGACAGTTATAGAAAAAGGGTGTAAATACACCATTAAAAATTTGAAGAGTTACAAATATGTAATAAATTAGGAAAACCGTTACAAGGAAAGCTTCTATAAAAGAAACAAAGAAAATGGAAAGAAAAGTTTAGGAATGTGAAATAGTTGGAGAGGAAGAAGGGGAGTGCGTGAGACAAAAAGAAAAGAGAAAAGGAAAGAAAAAAGGGAAAAGAAGATCAAGAGGAAAAACAGAGATCTGAAATTTGCGTCAAATCGATTAGAAGCAAACGAATTTGCGTTGAAGGAAATCGCATTTTGAGGTAGGGAATATAGATCTAGACCATTGTTTTCTTTTGAATATGTATGTATGTATGTATGTATGTATGTATGTATTAATCTTTATCGATTGTGTTTTGGTATGACGTTGTATTGAAAGTTCCTTGGAATGTAAATGCATATATGCTTGATAAATTTCTAGATGATAATCATGTGGTAAATGTTTAGATTAGATGTCTGGCTTGAATAGTTGTGCATGATCCATGGATATATGTTTAGATCGAAAAATTTTCTTTTGATTTTTAATTAGGTAAATGACGCATGATATATAAATGTGTATGCGTTTTGTTTTAATTGAATACCATGCACATATTCATGATGAGAGTGCATGTTGAATCTTGCATGGTGTGTGACGCATGGAGTTTTACCAATGATAGCATGCACTAATATATGCTTAATTCCATGTGCATTTGATAAAGATTAAATGCTTTAAATACTGAAATTTTTCCAAGCGTATGGTACACCAGATTTTTTGTAGGTATATAATGTTTAATGAAAATAATAATAATAATAATCAGATGCATCATATTTCACAACTAACTTGAGAGCATGGCATGTCTAGAAAAGAAAGTGCCTAGGTGCATTATATATTGAATATGGCTCAAGTATATGGCGTACTGGTTACAACAATCACACCTTATCCTGAATAAGGTAAAATAAATAAATAAAAAGTAAGAATACTTAACAATATTTGAAACGCGCATTATACTAAAAGTTTTAATTTGTACCCCAAGGGATCTAATGCATGAGATATTGTAAGTATTATTAGAAGAGAACAAGTTTTCTAAACCATGCTATGTGTCTAATGCATGAGATGTGGAAATCATAGCATACATTTAAGTGAAGTTCATACACATAATCAATACAATCCAGCAGCAACAGATTACAAATTTGGGTTCACATGCATGTCACTATGGATAGGAATTTGATGCACGGTAAGATAAATTCTGTTAAATTTAGGGCATGCCGTACTAAGCTGTAACGCGCAAACTATTGAAAACTAGATTTCTTATAGGTATCTTGTACCTCTAGGCGTATGACAACTTAGACAGGAAAATTTTATCATACATTATTAAGGCTTATACGTACAGTACTTTGGATTTTACGGTTGTGATATGCATCGGTTAGAATCAAGCCTAACCGACCAAGCCTAGTAAATAAGTGGGGCATTGGAATACCAAAGTATTTTGGAAGTATTGTTAGTTTTTATTTTAAATTTTTGCATGCACATACACGTAGCTATGATTTGACTTATGTTAAGAAAGTCTAGCCGCGCCATACATTGACGTATGGTGCATTGAAGAAATTCTAGCCGCACCATACATTGATGCATGGCACATTGAAGAAATTATGAAATTCTAGCCGCACCATATATTGTGTAAAGTTCAAACAAAAGAAGGCCATATGGGACAGGTCCTGGAGTGTGAAGTGAGTTGGACTAGACTTAGGTATATACGTGTGCTGAGCATTGTATAGAAAACATGTGTATGGATATGAGCAGAGATTAGCGACTACAGATGCATAGGTATTACATTGATAGAAAACATATTGTAACACCCAAATGCATGGGTAGTGGGTACTGACCAGCCTATGGATACCTAGTTGTATTTAGCATATGATGCCTTGGACAATGAAATTCCAAACAAAGTCAGGAGCATATCACATTTCATATGATAGTCACACATTACACTAATCAAAGATCACACTAGGCTTAGGCTTGGGAGCATCAATCAGTGATTGGTGATTAGATGCATGAGCATTAAGTATTAATTAGTAAATAGGCATATGGGTCTTAAATAGTGACTAATAAATAAAAGAATGGAGATAAAGCACTATTGATACTTAATGCATCTAGTCATGTTTTGGGTATACTTTGCACGATTAGCATATTATTAGATGTATAGTATAATACTTAGAAATGTTAAATTGGTATCTTAATGTATGAAATTGGTAGTTGGTGGTTGGATTAGATTCCAGTTTTAAAGTATAATAGCTAATATTATATTCTTGAAAGATTGTGGAATTATTTTTAGTGGAACTTATGTATAGTTTGAAAGTGTCTTGCTTAAAGTACACAACTAATATAATGCCCTTGGACTTTATTGTCATTCCTAGTTTAGTCAACCATTGAAATGTTATGTATGATATTAAATTGATTTCCAAGAAAATTTCACGTACTTATGTTTTAAGTTGATTTGGGAATAAATATGAATGAAATTGATTAGTCTATTGAAACTTCATAAATTGATCTTCAAGAATATGTATAGGCTTGAAATCAACAATAGTAAATTCACAAATTATTGAGGTGCATATTATTTGATATTTTCGTACTCTTGTGCAATGGAACCTAATAATAATAAGAAGAAGAAGAAGAAATCAGGAGAATCTTAAGAGTTGATCCTGGCTCAAGGATGTTATGTCACATCTTATGGTTGCTATACTAGGGAGTCAGTTGGCCACTGACTTCTAAATAGGTACCAGCCTATCATAGGCATGTTTGACGAGGGTATATTACATGGGAGGACTACGCTTGTATAAGATTGATCCGGCTATCCCATGTAGTCGGTGTAGTTAGTGCGGTACCCACTAACGAACGCAGGTTGAAACTTTGGTTTTGCTACGTGTATAGTCAACCTTATATTTTGTTTGGATATGTCAATGCTTGTGACATGATACTAAGTACCATCCAGATATATAATTATTATTAACTGGATTTAGTTATGAATTAATCGTTCAATGAATATGAATTGAATTTAACTCAAATCTTTATATGCGTGGATATTACTTGTATTACCCAATATAATGTCATTTTGATTATTACATAATTGGTTGATGTGAATTGAGAGTTTACGATGTAACAATGACATGCTTGATAGTAGATGTATGCCTTTTATAAAAAAAATAATAAAAAAAAAATAAAAAAAACATAGCAAGATTTTCAGAGTTTTTGGTTAGGTTTAGATTTTCTACTGGGTAATTCATATTACTCACCAAACCACCCTACAGGTGAAGAGCAGAAGGAAAAGCTTGAAATTGACGCGAAAGAGATTGAGTAAACTCGGAGTTTCAAAGTATGAGGAGCTAGAAATAGTTTTAATTTATTTGAAGACTTTAGTCAATTTGTAATAAATTAAATATTTGAACTTTATATTGTGATTTAACTTAGTAGCGTTTGGGTTGTGACTAGTAGGTCTTGACTGGCTGAAAAAGATAAATTGTTATTTTGAATATATTGTGGAGATTTATTAGACGTACTTGGGTTAGAAGAAGTAATTTCAATATATTATTATATATAGAAACGAAAATAAATTTTTTATAAGGATCAATCCTGACAAGATTTATCAAAAATATTAAGAAAATCTCTTTATAAAACCCAGGATGTCAGAGAATCAGATTTGAAGCCACAACCTTTTGAGTGTAGAACACTGCACCTCACGGAACTAAGGAAGATCAATGCTGCAATGAAAACTTGATCATCAGAAAATGTTTCTTTTGTATAAATTACATTGCAAAAATGGAGCAATGCATGCATGTAACAAAAAGAATGCATCCATGTTAATCAATAAAGGGGCAGAGCCCCGATGCACGAAGCTCCAGCTGATGCGGGGTTTGGGGAAGGGGCAGACCACAAGAGCCTGAAGTACACAGCCTTACCTTGCATTTTGCAAAGGGCTGTTTCCACGCCTGGAACCCGTGACCTCAAAGTCACATGACGACAACTTTTACCGTTGCGCCAAGGCTCCCCTTCGTCCATGTTAATCAATCTCTTTGTTAATTTTATTATGAGCAGAGCCATCCTTGCAATTCTTTTGATCTTTCATAACTTCATGGACAAACCTTTCCCAGTACCAGATTTGGATCTACCTCGGCTCTCGACTTATCCTTGGAATGGGAATTGCAGTGGAAAAAGTTGAACCTTCGACCACTTAGACCCTGCTTCCGCTGTCTATGGTAAGACGGTGCAGCTTGTCAATGTCTGATAACAGTGGCATCAAATAGGTTTTAGCCTCTTCCCTGGAGCTACAGGAGAGTCCTCGACGAGTCCATCAATGAAAGGTGCCTGCAGAATGTTCGAACCCCATTCTTATTTGTGTAATTAGGAATGCGAGGTTCCTGATAACAGAGCAACTTAATGTCATTGCAATTGAATCACCATACCCCATGTCAAGCTGCTGCTCGTTCCTCTATCCTTGTCAACATATTGCAAGTTCCTACATCAGACAAGTGCCAATAATCACCGCAAGAACATGATCCATCTTTGAAATGATGGAAACGGTAATGTCACTCACAATAATCTTCCTTGAAACAACATTACACATGAACTTGAATGGGAAGCTCTGGGTGCACGAAGCTCCCGCCTATGCGGGGTTCGGGGAAGGGGCGGACCACAAGAGCCTATAGTACGCAGCCTTCCCTTGCATTTTTGCAAGAGGCTGTTTCCACGCCTTCAACCCGTGACCTCAAGGTCACATGACTACAACTTTTACCGTCGCTCCAAGGCTCCCCTTCCTTTACATGTGAACTTGAATGTGGTGTAGAAATCCTTACAAACTCGAAAGTTTTTCTTCACTCTTATGGAGCCCCTGCAGCCGAACTGATCACAGCAAGCTTCTCACTGTGATGGGAGAGAAGCAGCTCCTTTTCTCTTCTCTTCACTTCATGAAGATCAATCTCTAACAGTGGTACATATCCACCTTTGCTCAAAATATCGCTCAGTTCATCAAGATTTAAATAAAACTCCATAACATGGCGCTAATATTGGCACAAATTGATTGTAGCTATAAGAATATCAAGTAAAGATAAGGAAGGAAACCACTAGTTGGTAATCACAAAATTGAGGCTAAGAACTTCAACAAAAAACTCCAATTTAAGCATGTATTATAGAAGATTCACGCCATTCATCTTGTTGTCCCTGGGCTAAGCATGAAAATCATAAAAATGTACTGACCTTATCTAATTCTTTTTTGAAATTTTAAATTCTAAGTCATGATTTTTCACTGAAACGACATCGTTTATGATCATTTTGGGATACGCTTTTTAAAGGTCCCCCATCTAAACATCGACAAACAAGATGAATGGCATAGATATTTCAAAAATCATGCCTGGATTAGAGTCTCCAGTGAGATGATACTCAAAAATGAATCAGATTATAAAAAATATTATTTAACTTAATCTCTGGAATTTGAAAAAAACTAATTACCTCTAGCCATGGTAGTATTGTCAACTTGGAATTTCCCATTTTCATGTTTTAATTGAGAAAGATTCCAGCCCTTTAGCAAATCCTCATGCAAGGGGTGATAGAAGCATGAACCCTGGTTTCTTTGTAAGGCTAGAGCTTTTCCTAAAGGTTTCTGTCATTATTTACATGCTACCATCCAACATTTATTTATAATGTGGTGAGAGACTTTAAAAAACTTTAGAAAAAAATCTCCCACTTGATATTACCATTATAAATAGAATGAATAGAAATAGGTCAATTCAATCCTTTGATTATCTCATTACTACTTAGGTTTTTAAATAAAGTAAAGTTTTGAATTATAAATAAGAAAATATAATGTGAAAGTATGGGAAATCTTATGGATTAGATTTTTAAAAAATAATATTTTCTCACTTGGATCACATTAACACACAAAAAATCTTGAAAAAACTTATGTAATGGGAATTAATTTCATATAGAGTAGTAAATGTGAAAATGAAGCAACCTTGTTCCAGTAGTTATAAAACTTTATTCAAATAAAGTATTTTAATTTCAAGAATTTTAGAGGTAATTATTATTAAGTGAGAATTCTCTTCCATATATTAATGTGTAATTTTTTTTATTTAAATGCTTTATGTGATGTGGCTCTTTATAACAAATAAATTATTTTCCTTTTTCTGAACAAAACCCTTTAAGTTGCATCATGTAAAATTTTCTATATCACCATTAAATAAGATTATTTTCACATCCATAAATGTAAACCTAAATAAAAAAGCTACCAAAGCCATGATATCCTCAAGGAATCCTTCTAAGATACTAGAAAGAAAAGGAATCCTTCTAAGATACTAGAAAGAAGGTCTCTCTATAGTTGATGCTTTCTTTTCAATGAATCCCTTTGGTATAATTCTGGACTTATATTATTCTACATTGCCTAAGTGAGTCTCTTTTGTCTCAAAGAGTCATTTATAACCAATACCTTGACTCCTTTGACAATTTATTAAGATCAAAGACACGAGTACTCTATGAAATTTTCCCTTTCATCATGGCATTATACCACAACTTAGAGGTTTTTTTATTCACAGCTCATGAAACAACCTTTAAAATCCTTGTCAATATCTCAATGACTCTTGTAGATAAACCTAATAAAATTTATAATTTTATTAATCACAATGACCTTCTTAAGTCTTTTATGTTATCTACTTCTTATGAATTTTGAATGAACGATTTATGACAACTTGTTCTTCATAAAGTGCTTGTTCTTAAGTTAGTACAAGAACTTGTATTTCCTCAAATTCTATTTTTTAAGGATTTTCACTCTCACTAGTGTTGCTAACCTTAAGAAATCTTGCATCCTTTTGTCTCAATAAATATATAAATTCATAAATAGACTTAAAGTAAGTATGCTAACCCATGTTACTAATACTTTTAGCAAACAATTGAGTCATTGGAGCCCATTGGTGGCAAGGCCTGTAACACTGTACTAGTTTAACTAATTATATTTATAATTGGAGCTAATTTAGCTCTAAGCTTTTAGAACAAGAACATCCTGTACTTTTGGGCATCTAGAAATTTTCTCCTTTCCTTCATAAGAACATATTACTCCATTCCGATTAATCTATGAAATATAACAACTTCTCTGTGGAGCTAAGGCATCATTGTTAATATAATTATAGTGACTTTCATCCTTTCATGGATAGACATGTTATTGGAACAATCGTGACATGAGATGTTGTGGCTACTCCTAAGTCATTTTGTCTCTACTAGATTATAATAGGTACAATTGGATTATTCAACCTTAATAAAGAATAATCAAACATAAAACACATGCCTAGTTTTATTTTATTTTAAATCAAACTAAAAAGCTCATTTTATAAAGTAGAAGGCAATATAATTTAGGTAGTCTCGTGGGTCTACCAAAGACAGTGATCTTATGGTTTTAAGTTTGGTGATCCTTAGGCACTCGTTACTTGTCGGATACACCTACCTATTTAGGTGATTGACAAGGGAGACCACCAAAGTGTGGTACGGTCTCACCTTCTTCGACAACCACCTACTAAAACTATAAAGTGAGCCCATCTATCTCACCAATAGGATCCCAATCCCTGGTCTGGGTCTTAGGAATTCAAGCTCGATGATGGGCAATAGCTGGTTGCTCGTTATTGGACGGAAAAAAAATCAAATCAAATCAAATTTCAACTGATGATTTTTACCCATAAAAAATGAGTAAAACTATAACTAGACTTGCTTAATTTGTATTTCTTATCCTCCAATAAAAACCATTATGTAAATTCACAAATGTCAAGATAAATCCATGAGTAATTTCTTCTCCATGCAAACAAATGGTGGAAACTAATCTAATTTATTCATGAATTTGCTTTCAAGTAAATGAACAAAATAAACAACTATAGGGCACAAGAAGGTTGGCTCTTATACCAATTGTAAAAGCTTATTTATTTTACTTAATCCCTCAAACATGAAACAACCAACTTACCTGTGGCCGTGATAATATGTTGATGTCAAATTTGAATCTTCAATCTTTATGTTTTGATGGAGAAAGCTTTGAGCCTTTTAATAGATTTATGTGGAAGTTTCAAGCTTAGGGCTTTTTTCAAAGGCTTTTGTCTTTATACACATACTACCATCAAATTTGTACATATGATGCAATGCAAGACTTTGAGAAACTTTAGGAAAAAATCTCAGACATAGTATCACCATCATCACTGGGACTAATAAAAAAAGGTTATTTCAGTCACTTGATTCTCTTATTACTAATTTAGTTTTATTAAATAAAATTATAAATTATAAATAAGAAAATATAATGTAGCAATGTGGTCTACATTATATGTTTAATTTAGAAAATTTAACACAAATATCAAATATTGCAAGTGGACATCAAGGATAAATGAGTATAACGAGCATGCGATAGAGCTTGCTATAAACCTTTTCTTTCTTTTTTTCGTTTTTGTTGAACATACACACCCATGAGCACCTCAAACCCATCACCTACCAAGTACCATGGAAGAGGTTTTCTTACA
Source organism: Warburgia ugandensis (assembly GCA_035236585.1). Lineage (NCBI taxonomy): Eukaryota > Viridiplantae > Streptophyta > Magnoliopsida > Canellales > Canellaceae > Warburgia > Warburgia ugandensis. Next base: position 10,506,534 of record CP141130.1, read on the forward strand.
CCACTACATCAAATTGAGATTTCTCATTAATAGATAGAAACTCCATAGGAATGATACCACCACAAAATGATAATTATCTAATACTCTAAACAATTTCTTCAACAACTTGTGAATGGATAGTTAACAAACTAAAGTTTAGTAGGCACTATGGGATGCATTAGCATGATTAAAGCACTTCGTTTGGTAGCAATTGCAATTAAGAAATGATGGTGGAGAGATAAGATGCCCAACCTTGTGCTTGGAACAGTAGTACTTAAGAAATAATGAACTATGAAAGAATAATTAAATGGGAATAATAAATGTTAGAATCTTCCTCATTATATTTTATACTTAGGCTGGTTTGGAAGTAGATTTATCATTGCAGTAGTTGACAAGTACACACATCTAACATCTCAACTAACCATATATGATTCCACTTAACTTTCAGTTTATATTATCATGTAAGTACCAAAAACTTCCATCACATGTCCACCATTTTGGAGTAGGTGTAGGAACGAAATACACCAACCGATGTGACTGCAAAGGAGCATGCTACCTCCATGGGGTGCTCATTAGATTTAGAGTAAAGATCTAGAATTATTGCTGATCTGCCCAAATTTTCTATTTCCCCATCTTATCTAGCTGCAATGTCTTTCACATCTTTCTTCTCATTTTTTTTCACCAACTGTCATGCTTCTCATCTTATATCAGTCTTTCTCTTTCTTGCTTTCTTCCAAAACTATGTGTACATATGCCAGTCTTACTAAAGATTATTGGTCTTGCTAGATCCGATTAGTTCATCCCATTGCTCCCTATTTAGATGTCCTATACATTAAAAAGCAAGTGATTTGGAAGATTCTACCTACTAAAAAGAATACGAGAAACTATGCTTAGAAATGGCCCACTTAAAACTTTTTACAAACAATAGATAGTTTCTTAGAAGCTAAAATCATTGAAAATATTTGATTTTTTTACCCAAAAAAAACCTTAAGTTAGAAAAATGACACGAATGGTTCAGATGATGTAAAGGTTGGCTACAAAAATTGTGGTTGCTAGACCATGCCTCATAATGCGGTCACTTTAGCATTCCTCTGCTAATAATACCAACCGATAAACTGAGAACATACATCATTGGACAAAAGGTGAAGGTAATAGAATGTAGAGCCAAGTAGACATTTGCCTAGTAGTATATTTTTACTAGAGTTGCTATATGATGGATGTGAATATTTTCTAAAAGACAAGTGGGATCCGTTATTCCACTATCTAAATCATTCATCTAGATCTATTCAAAAATGCAAGGGATGTGATGTATAAAAGTCATTCTCTCCTACTTAAACAATTGCTTTTCCCCTTCAGTTTAAAGGTCACAATATAAAAGTGTTAGAGTTACTGGATGCATTGTAATTTTGGTGCACCCCTCGTTCGTGGCAAATGGTGTAAGACGATGCTTTTGTTTATTGCAAAAAGAGACCCAAAAAGACATGTACTTTTCATTAGTTAGACAACAATGAAATTATGCACATAAGGTAATATAACCTAGTGGTTAGATTAAGGTGTCTCTCATGTAAGTACGTTACTAGTGCATTGCATTTCTTCAGGAGATGTAAGGAATTTATTTTGAGGGGGATGCCCACAGAATAAGTTTGGCAAGGTTATATATTGAGGGGGTATCCCAATGATACATATGGAAAGGGTGTAAATATAAAGATATATTGAGCGTGTGAGTTACCAGTTCAAGAAAAAAGAAGAAGAAGATAATAAAGTTTAGGAGAGGGCACATATGATTTTAAGCTAAACTTTCTGGTTAAATTATGCCCAATAAAACTTGGAAATTTGTATGTCTTAACAAGTGTTATTTTGAGATGTAAAATGTGGATCAATAAAAAATGATGAATGTAATTCTAACAAATCAATAGTATAGATTTGTTTAGTCACAAATCTTATCTGATAATACCAATCTTATCAGTTTACACAGATCTTATCTAACAGTACAAATCAGATCTCATCTGATAATAGGTCAAGAGTCCCCGACGCATTAGTGTTAGGTTAGTTGATATAAATACTAAGGTTATCTACTTGGGGTATGATGGAGATTGGCATCTCAAGTGAAGGGTAATTTGGAAACAACATGAGAAAGAAGTTTATTTCTTTTGAGTGGGTTTTTAATGTATCTGATGTGGTAGAACTCCATGTCTCTCTCTAAGTACAAAGTTGTATTTCTCTCCTCTTGTTAGACTATAAGTACTGGGTGGAGGACATCACATTGTTATTGGAGATTGTAACAAGTGTCAAGGTCAGTTGTTATAATGGCTTCTGGTAGAGTAAGGTTGGAGAAAGTGGTGGTGGATTTTCACCAAGTTGTGAGAGATAAGCATAATTTACATTGCTGTGTTTCTCATCTTGATTAGTGAATTTCTAGTTGCTAGATCGTTGTAGATGTAACCCTATTGTGGGTAAACCTTGTAAATTTCTTGTGTTATGGTTGCATGTTTTTAAGTTATTTAGTTTGCCCAATTTCTTTACTTTGCTTGCACTTGATCCTTGGGCAAATTCTGCGGATTACCGGCATCAGTTTCTTTGTGCTGATTCCGATACTGGATTGGTAGCAACGGATTTAGCTAGATTTTACCCAATTAACACTTATATACTTGTTAATCAGTATAGAGGTTCCCATTCATGACCTGAATGCTATGGTCCCGTTACTAGCTGAATGTAGGGGTCGTCGGAAAGGATACAGTTGACATGGCAACTGCTTTCAATTCTCTAGTTCTGTGTGAGGGTCCCAAGGTACTCTTTGTACACGAACAACCCTGACTGCAGTGCACGTCGGCGAGTCCACCGATGTGTGGGAGGATTGGTTCAACTAAGTGTCACCAAAGCAGTTACGACCAAGCGATCAGGACCCAGTTAAGATTTGTTGGCAGTTGCAGACACTGATCTCACCATCAAATTGTTTAACTACAAGCATTAAACAGCACATGCCGGGAAATCAACGGTTCCAAGCCACTAACATCTATCATCTTGGACCCAAGATAATCATATACTCAAACTTGAACCATATTCTGCATTTTAGCTTGATTGTTGACCTCTAAGTATTCTATCATAGTCAATAAGGATAGCATCATACCACTGACTTTTCAACCAAGCGCAATCACCAACTGTATGATCAATGAACGCATATTCTATTCACCTACTTTGCAAGTTTCATCCGAGAAGAAACAACGACAGAAAAGCAAACCCCACCATCTCAGTCATTTTACATGGACCACGTTTCCAGCACTCACAGCAAAAGGCCTTGACCATCTCTTTTCCCTCATGAGATCATTGCTCTTGTCGAATAGCAGTTCCATCCATTATTTTACCACTCAATGTGCTGTCACAAATTAACATACCTAGTAATCAGCACCGACAGATCTTTGAGAGACAAATACACATACATAATAAAATATAAGGAGTTACGTGGTTTAGCCAAAGTGGGCCTATGTCCACAGGAGAAAAGATTTAACCATATTGATTTGATTCTCACTCGTACCAATCCTAACATTACACACACGCATATATAGGATTCTTACTCACATAGGTATAAACCACGCACGCAAGTCCATTGCAACGCAATGAAACCATATAAGATGTCCTTACATTGTCCACAAGCACAACCAAAGGCGTGGTTTGAGCTTCTAGTTTGCACGTTTTTTTAACTTATATTTTCTTTATAACAAAGTGACAGAGCCAGTATGCCAAAACACCACAGACCTTATCCATTAGCTAGGCAGACACCGCCCGGCACTTGCTTTCATCATTCGTCATTGCACCAAAGGACAAGGAAATAATGCGCCACTACGTACGGCGAGAATAGGAAAAAGCAAACCGAGAATTGTGCTCCCTTCGGTTTGGTGACGATCAACACAGTCTCTTTGTTTGCAATTAAATAAACTCTCCCATTTGTTATTTCTGAACAAAGAGTAGTTACAACATTACAGGAACCTTATATTTACGAGGTTGTAGCTGCTGCAGATGATGCTTCCCGGGACCCACTTGAGCCATGGCCGCCGTGCTTCCTACTCTACCATCCAACAAATCCCAGAAAACTGAAACCAACAACCACCGTCATTAATCAAACCGTCACAAAATTTCTAAGAGAATTATGAAAAAGAAAATTCCCCATGAATGCAAGGATACATCATCTTCCACCGCACTGGTTTCATGACAAGGTATTAACTTCCCCCAATAACACCTCCCGTGAAGGGCACTTTACGGGACGAAAGGACGACTAACACGAAGCCTGACAAATCGCCTAGCCCACTTCGAACTGGGACCGCGAGAGCAGGCGATCACCACCATCCAAGTGGCGAATGCTGCATATTCCCTCTCTTTTACACTTGATTGGGAGTTATGTAAGAAGAAAACAAGTCTGCCGTTTGTTTGGAAGATGGTATTTCCTGTGCATCGAATTTTGGTGTAACGTTTCGCTTTCCGGGAAAACAGAGGTAGAATGCTAGAATGGAGTGCATTTATCAAAACAGAGTGTGTGCGGATTTCAACTTTCAGTACTACAAAAAATACGCTCATCATCATCATCATCATGACGGCGCCAAATTAACCATCGATTGTGCTTAATATGTGAAGAATTACACTGAAGAATCTTTAAACGCCAAGCAATCGAGTCCAAAAATATCGAGAAAACCGTGATACCATCCAATTAATTTTCTTTCCGATGAACATCAAAAGAAATTGCTAAATAGAAAGATAAAGAGAAGGGGAAACAGGAAAAAGCAGGAGCAGATGGTTCTTAAAGTACCTTAAAGATCTAATCGTCATGTGCTTGGAGATAGCATGAAAGAAGAAATTGGCTCCGTGGAGAAAGACGACGACGCCCGTGCAACCAAGAAGGAAAAATTCCAACATTCTTTTCTTCAGAAGAGCCCCAGCAGAAATCGGGGAAAATGGCAGGGGTGAGAGAGAGAGAGAGAGAGAGAGGCGTAACTTTCTATCGATAAACAAAAAGCGATCGCCGGTGTTCCTTCGCCACCAACCACTCTCCTTCCTGGTCGCTTCCTCTTTCTCTTTCTTATAGGCGTGGGCTGGAGCCTGGAAGGATAACCAGCATATACTTTGCTTTTACGAATTCTTCCCGACATGATCAAATTACTAACTTACCCTTTAATTTATAGAGATGCTACCAATCAGGGCATTTTTTTCCCCCACTTAAAAAGGTTCAATCCTGTTCTTGCTGATCCAACCGTTCATCTCATGTCTCACATTAGGATTGGGATATGGACCTGCCTATAATGACACAAAGTGTACCACGTGGCGTGGTCCTGCAACTAGTCGGGATGTAAATGGTGGGATCCATTGATGATGCTTGGAATATCGCCGGCGACGTGAATTCTCGTGATTTTAGTTAATTGAAAGGGTAGAATGGGGAGCCAAGCCTTCATTACAGTGAGGAACGATGCCATCCAACCGAACGGGATGGAACTTGCCTTACCTCTACCATTTTGGCCCGACCTTTGGCTGATCGGACCGTTACCTGAATTCTCTTGCTGTGATGGATGGATGATTCGTAGTTTAGATTTGGATTATGAAAAGTGTGGTTTTGTCACTGAGAGATGGACGGTCCAAACCACTGTTTAAAGAACCGTCTAAAATCAATAACCAATAAAAAGCACATTATTTTGGAGGAATGCTAAACTGACGGCACTATGGCACAGTCCAGAGACCAAACTTTATGGAACCGCCTACAAATAATCTGACTAGTTTGTCACATTGCTCTCAATTTAGATGTCTTATAAATGCATAAAAGAATATGTGATTTGGATGATTCTAACATTTAAAACCTTATAAATAATAAATAATTTCTTGTTAGCTAGAATTATTCAAACCATGTTCTTTTTTATTCATAATACATTTAAGTCTCAAGCAACTAAATGAATCGAGCAGGATCATTCAAAGGTGAGCACATAGAATGTGGTTACTACGTCACATCTCGTAGCACCATTAGTTTAGCATTTCCCCTTTTTGGATTTTAGAAATCATCCAATCATAGTAATGTTTAGCATCCAAAAAATTAAGAGTCAGAAAATTCACATGAACGGGTCTGATCAACCAAAAGTGTGGCCCATCGTGGAACATTTTAATTGTGGGCCGTACAACTTCATCATTTTCCTATTCCATAAGCCTAGGGGTGGCAATTCGGGTTGGCGGGTCGTGTTTGCGGTGACACGAACACGACACGATTAGAGTTATGGGTCAACACGAACACGACACGATTAATAGTCGTGTCAAAAACCTATGACTCGTACACGACCCGATTCTTAAAAAAATAACACGACACGACCTGTGTAACACGATTAATTGACTGAGTTGTGTTGGATATACGGCACGACATGAAACGACTCGATTTCCCTATTACGACTTAGTAAAAAAACTGCTCCCAAGTGAATGGAGCCAAACTAACCACAAAACATAGGACGGTTATTTCACAACCGTCCTATATGTTATGGGTTTTATAGGACGGTTGTGAAATAACCGTCCTATATGTTATGTTTTATAGGACGGTTAAATCAGAACCGTCCTATATGTTATGGGTTTTATAGGACGGTTGTGAAATAACCATCCTATATGTTATGTTTTATAGGACGGTTATGTCATAACCGTCCTATATGCTATGTTTTATAGGACGGTTAACGACTAACCGTCCTATTTTTACACATATGGATATGGTTTATTAGTACTTTACCAATCTATGAGCGTGACTGTGATGTGTCGGACTTCCAAGTGACTGGTCACTATGTCGGCAAACGGCCTAGCCTTGGCGCCGGCCTGCCTAACAGGGACAGATAGTTTTCTTTCCTCCAATTCCAAACTGGCAAATGGCAACTAGAGTTAATGAAACTTACACTTCAATCATTTGTCAAATATTTTGAGTCCTTAATGTTAGATCCGACGTGTGAGCCCCCCTTGTAGTGGCGGGAAAACAAAATAAAAACTGAAAACATAAAGTTTTAACTAATTAATAATTATCTAGGTCTACAAAGTCAATCTAGTCTAAGACAATTGTTTTGTCTTTTTATATGTAAGCAAGCCCAATTCCCATATCCAATTATCCAATTAAATTTGAAGTCTTATGCTAAAGCTAAGCTGCTAAAGCACCCTAGCCTAGCTGGTGGTTGTTTGCTATAAGCCTATAACTATAAGTTATAACCTAAGACTTAGCTAACGTACACACTGTCTCTAATTTTCTTATCAAACATTTTAAAATTAGCTACACATTGTCAGTTACAAACTTACAAGTTACACTTAGTACAAAATTAGTTAACCAAGTTTTGTAACTTGTACAAGTACAAGTGAAGTGAGAGACTAACTAACTATCATATATTGTATAAATTTATAAATACTAATGATTTTCTTATGTTAATTTCACATGTCATCACCAATTGATCTAATATATCTATTTTTCATCAAATTCATGAATATCATGTATCTAACTTATATAACTCAATATTTGTTTCTCTTTTCCAACTCCTAATTGATGATAATAGATTAGGAATAACTCATTCATCCATGATCCATCATTCATGCAGAGTAAAATTTAGTAACTCCCTTAGTAATATCATTTAACATGTGTTTTTTCTCTCATGATTATTATTCATTTTACCATCAATGCCACTTCTTTTCAATTTTCACTATAGAGTATAGGCCACAATCCATAATTAATTTTAGTTTCACCAAAGTTATCATATCAATATCCTTCTAATTCTCTCTTGATAAGCTTTTATGTTAATTCAATACATAACTCATATTCTCTCGATCTCATTCTCACCTCAAATAATGAATTAATTACATAGCTAATAACTATTCCCTTCATATACTCATTATCCACCAATGAGATAATTACATAACTCTTTATATACAATTCTCAAGGCAATTGTTTTGTCTTATTGTATGTAAGTAAGTAAGCTCAATCCAATTATCCAATTGAATTAGAAGTCTTAAGCAAAAGCCCCTGCCCTGGTCGGTTGTTTGCTATAACTATAAGTTATAACCTAAGACTTAGCTACATCTATACACTGTCTCTAATTTTCTTATCAAACATTTTAAGATTAGTTACACATTATCAATTACAAACTTACAAGTCACACTTAGTACAAAATTAGTTAACCAAGTTTTGTAACTTGTACAAGGACAAGTGAAGTGAGAGACTAACTGTCAAATATTGTATAAAATTATAAATGCTAATTATTTTCTTATGTTAATTTCACATGTCATCACCAATTGATCTAATATATCTCTTTTTAATCAAATTCATGAATATCATGTATCCAACTCATATAAGTCAATATTTGTTTCTCATTTCTAGCTCCCAATTGATGATAATATATTAGGAATAACTCATTCATCCATAATCCATTGATCCATCATTCATGTAGAGTAAAATTTAGTAACTCCCTTAGTAATATCATTCAACATTTGTGTTAATTCAACACATAACTCCTATTCTCTCGATCTCATTCTTACCTCACCTAATGAGTTAATTACATAACTAATAATTATTCCCTTCGGACCCTTCCTATACTCATTATCCACCAATGAGATAATTACATAACTCTTTCTATACTCATTCTCAACTCTCAAGCTACTAAGTTAATTACATAATTGTTTCTATTCTCATTCAGTCATTCTTACCTAATGAGTTAATTACATGACTCTTTCTTTACTTTTCTCAACAACTTTTGAATTGAGTATGAGTTACTTACATAACTTTGCTTTTTAAGTGATCCTCAATCGAGATCAGATGAGTTAAATACATAACACTTACTTTACTCATCCTCAACCTCAACAACTATTGAATTGAGTATGACAGTATGAGTTATTTACATAACTTTGTTTTTAAGTTGATACTCAATTGAGATGAGTTAATTACATATATGCTCTATCTTTTGAAGCTCATCCTTCAGAAAATTAAGATGAGTTAATTACATAACTCTTTCTTTACTCTATACTTAATAATTATTTTTATTTAAATACATCCTCAACTAAGATTAATTAAATACATAACTCTTATAGTTTATATGACGGTTATGCAACAACATGTTAACAACTGTCTTATAACTTTATAATAAATAAAATAACCATCCTATATATTATATAGGATGGTTATAAAAAAATCATCATATATTTCATTATATATATTATAGGACGGTTATTTAAAAACCGTCCTATATTGTTCTATATATCATTTTTCACCTTGATCAACCCTAATTTCAAATTTTCAATCTTCCAGCGGTCCAAACTACTGAGAAAGTGAAAATGACCATTCCTCTTCGATGTTTCACAGATCTAAGCAAAATAAGGTATGTATTTACGAATTTTACAATCTGTATACAGTTCTATAAAAAACATAAAAGCCAGTACCCTTTTTTTCAATTTTTTTGTTTTTTGTTAACTATTTTCCATAGATCTTGATGGGTTTTAGTCTGAGAAGGTGAAAACGACCATTCCTCTTCGATCTTTCATAGATTTAAGCAAAAAAAGGTATGTATTTACAAATTTTATAATCTGCATTTATTTTTTTGGTTTTTCGTTAACTATTTTTCATAGATCTTGATGGGTTTTAGTTCTATGTGTATGAGAAGCATTCCATTTGAGTTTTATATTTCTTTGCTCTAGATTTGAGTTTGTTTTTAGGTTTCTACTTGTTTTTCGAAAAATCGATTCTGAAATTTTTAAACAAAGTCGTTGTTTTTTCATATTTCTTCATTGAAAAGTATTTCTATCCACACATAGAGCTTTCCCATGTTGTGTATTCATGTGTGATAATGTTTTCATCTCTTTTTTTTTTGTAATTTAGTTTTTTTTTTTTTTTTTCCAAAAAAAATAAGTTACGAAAATTAGGAAAATTTTGTTATTTTTTATATTTATTAGTTAATACCTATTCTTATCCACATATATAGCTTACTCATGCTTGAATCTTCATGTATTAATGATTTTTAGCTAATTTTTAGCATTTAGTCTAATTTTTAGTAATATAGGACGGTTCTTGAAGAACCGTCATATATAACTAGCAATATAGGACGGTTCCTCGCAATATAGGACGGTTATTCAAGAACCGTCCTATATAACTAGCAATATAGGACGGTTATTCTGGAACCGTCCTCTATAACTCGCAATATAGGACGGTTCTTCAGGAACCGTCCTATATAACTAGCAATATAGGACGGTTCTTTCCTATATTACATGAGTAATATAAGACGGTTCCTCAAGAACCGTCCTATATTTTCAACCATTCCATAGGTTAGAATCATGTCAAGGTGATGAGTAAATAGGTCGCGTGTCAAACAGGTCGACACGACGGGTCAAATTAATTGACTCGAACACGACACGATTTTTGGCGTGTCATTTTTGGGTAACCCGAAAATGACACGAACACGATAAGACTCAACCCGAACCCGCTAAATTCGTGTCGGGTTCGTGTCGTGTTATCATGTCGTGTCATATTTTGCCGCCCCTACATAAGCCTCAATCTCATGCTGGGAAACAAAAACATTTATTAAAGGAGAGTAAACTCCTTTTTTGGACAATTAAACGAGGGCATTTTCGTGAATGAAATTCTAATGGGCAAACGGGGCATTTTACGGGTTTAGTATTAGTGCGGTCACCGACTCGCCGACTTTGTTTTGTTTGGGCAGTCGGTCGTCGCTCATCCTCACACTTGTACCGCCCCACGAGTAAAATGTCACAGGCGAAGGTTCATTTGGCTGTTAAACATCAAATCAAATGCGCAGGAATTAACATTAAGGATTTCCAACATTTTCCTCGGTTTTTCTTGTATGGTTAGCTGAGGATCCACGGGAACAGTGCAACAAAAAGGGCAGGGCAGTCCCGTTGCACAAAGCTCCTGCGTATGCAGGGTCGGGGAAAGGGCGGGCCACAATGGCCTAAAATAGGTTGATTTCAAACTTAAGGTCACATGATGACAACTTTTACTGTTGCACTAAAGAACAGCGCAACAATTAGACAATAAAAACTCCCACTGGATTCATGAACAGCCCAACATTATTAGACAATATCTGTTTGATCTTTTGCCGTTTAAGCTTGAGATACAGATCCTTGTGCAGACATTTTGCAAAATTTGACGGTATCTATTGATATTAATGATTTTACCGAAGAAGATTAATGATAGAAAATTTACCAACTATATAACTTAGCTATGTGGTGAGAATTTTTTTTTTAAACTTTAGAACTAGATGAAGCTATGATATTTAATAGAGAGGAATTGGGGAATAAGATTCATGCGGCGGACTGAGGACCCATAGGAACAGTGCAATAATTAGACAATAAAAACTCCCACTGGATTCATGAACAGCCCAACATTATTAGACAATATCTATTTGATCTTTTGCCGTTTAAGCTTGAGATACAGATCCTTGTGCAGACATTTTGCAAATTTTAACAGCATCTATTGATATTAATGATTTTACAGAAGAAGATTAATGATAGAAAATTTACCAACTATATAACATTGCTATGTGGTGAGGAAAAATTTAAAAACTTTGGAACCATGTGACGCTATTATATTTAATAGAGAGGAATGGGAGAATAGGATTCATGTGACGGACCTCTAATCGGGATAAAGTCTTAATGATGATGGTGATAACGCTGCTATGTGGTTTTTATTGTTGATATGGCAAAAGGAAAACTGCAGCAGCCTAAAAAGGACTGGAAGCTTATTTAGAAGGTTCTCTATCAAATATTTTGACATGGAAGGCTAAATGGAACTTGGAATGGCTAATTACAACAAGGCAAGAGGAAAGCGAGCAAAGCATTCACATACCTAGGCTCTGGTTGCTTATGCCAAGATCCATGAATAAGCAGTGAATGAACTAAGTCCAAGATTCCAAGTTATGTATCTCAATTACAGTCTAAACTATAGGGAACCTTTGGGCAAAGCCGAAAAACAAACATTCTATGAATACTTGACTCCCATTTGGTGTGGACCTTTGCGCTACTCCGGTTCTTCTCCTCTACCTCAAAAACATAATCCCATGACCTTACATATAATAAGTTCTCAATGTTCCATGGATTAGTTTCAAAGCTAGTGGCTTTAACCTCCAACATTGGCTCATTATGACATTACTTGCTCCTTAACTTGTCACAATAGGCCTTTGTCAAATAGCAAGATGTAGTTATTATAAGACTTAACTTGAAACTGATAAAAAGGGCAGCCCAAGTACGTGAAGCTTCTGTGTATGCAGGGTCTGGGGAAGGACCATTGGGGCAAGGATCCCCTTCTTAACTTGAAACTAATGATCTTTTAAAATTAGAATGCATATATTCTTCAAGGGCATGCTCTACAAATATATTTGAATGCAACTCTATGAGTTCATGCTTTTCAAAATTTCTAAGCAGCCCATCTAAATTCCCAGGCATGTGTAAATCTCATCCCAATTGAAATTTTCAAATAGTTGACCCATAATTATTCCTTGCACATAGATAAGAAACTGTTTTTTTCTTCCCCCTCTAAGTTCTCAACTTCGTAAATTCTGTCACAGTCTGAAGAATCCAAGCAATGGATATGTCTTCTTCTTCTTCTTCAAACACCTCAATGGAAGACCCTACAATAACATTCTTGCTAATCCCGACCTTATCAAATGCAGTATTATTAGTTCCCTCTATTTCCTTCACTTTCCATTTATCATCTATCTCACCTTGGCCCTCACCCCAGCAATCTCTTCATCATCCCCACTTGAACTATGATCAAAGTCTGTTTCAGTTTGCTCATCAACTGCTTCAGCTCCAAGTACACTTCTACTCATCTACTATCCATTACATGACTAGCCGTCTCTAACTTGATTATCACTTTTTTCACTCACTAATATAGAATTGGGCAACCTCTCGTATTCATCCTTCAATATATCCTCCTCTTACCCAACATCCTCAACAAAATCCACCACATCTAGTGATGATAATTGATTTGGATCATAATTATTAAAATTTATCCACCTTCTCTCCCTCCTATTACACTTCTTCCTTACTAACAAACGCAGAGAGAGAGAGAGAGAGAGCTAGCTGAAATGAGTTATATGATATTTATATATAATTAATATGGAAGGTCCAGGAAAGGGATGGACTGCAAGAGTTTATAATATGCAGCCTTATCTTATATTTTTGCAAGAAGTTGTTTTCACATCTTTAACCTGAGACATTAAGGTCACACAGTAACAACTTTACTGTTGCACCAACGCTCTCCTCTTTTGACATTGTTTATATATAATTAATATTCGTAAATAAATAAAAATAGTCTCTAACTTGGTCAAATTTTGACATGGGAATTTTTTTATGCAGAGTAAAGAAGTGTAGCTGTCGGCAAGCAATAAGGGGCCTATGTTGACTAGATGGGCTGTAATTTTGGTGCTTGGTTCATCCAGCTCGACCTGGATAGACACTTTCTATCATTGAGAAAAGTGGGGCCATGGAACTCGATAAAGAGACGCCACCGTCAGGAACGGTCCTTCGGACTGGCTACGACATGCTTTTGCATCAGCCTCCATTCGCGGCCCCAGACAGCAGGTGATGTAATAGGCAGTAAGAATGCAATTTTACACGTATCGCGTCTTCTTATCAAAGTCGAAACTGATTAGTATTCCTCATCTCACAAAGCTCTCCACTCTACCCCGCAGTTCCCTCCATCCGCCAAAACCTTCCCAGAGCTTAAAACCAAATAAAAGGAGAAAAACGGAGCAGAAAGCCTCGGCCGAGGAGACTCGCGAAAGAAAGACGCCGGAAAATGGCCGGCCAATACGGTCTGGAATACGCCGTCCATATAATCACTTCCAATTTCGGTGATCTCGTCAGTGTAAGAGTTCCCAAACTTTGTTTCTCTTCCGTATTCTCAGTCTCACCGTCTTCCCTTAAACCCTAACTTGTTATTTCAGTACCTTCCAATTCTCCATTTTCATCTCCATTTCATCCTTTGCAGAAAGTATGCAGTTGCCTGTTGCACAAAGGAGCGCTAACAATGCAGGAATTAGTTCGATATACCGAACTCCAACCTTCGCAGATTAAGAACTGTCTTCTCGTCTTGATCCAGCACAATTGCGTTCAGGCATTCTCCTTGGAAAGACAAGGTAAGTTGTTATGCAATTGGTAGCAAGAAGATCGAAAAGGATTTTCCAGTTTTGACTATTTTATTTGCTTCAATCAGGTGGTTTTGGGGAACCGCCTAAGGTTTCAACCATGTATGCTGCAATCTTCGATAACATTATTCATCGCATGCGGTTTACCAAGTTTCTTGCCATTGCTAGAGAGCAGCTCGATGACAAGGTGAGATTTCTGTATTTGGAATGATATGCTATTTTTGCAAATTTTTTGGGGTTTATTTCTTAGTTTTATAGTATGTACCAGTTGATAGTTTTGTGCCTGGAGGAAAAATAATTTTGAATTCCAGGTAGTATCCACGACAGGTGGAATCTAATATGGTGGGTTTCACCTAGAGGTGAATTCACGAGTGCATTCCATGAAAGGGTGAAAATGGTGGAATCCCCCATACAATTCATTTCCATCTTCACTAATGGCCTCTATGTGTTGCAGACTACAAGCAAAGATGAGGTGAAAAGGTGAAAGTGCAAAGGTCGTAGAAAATGAATTACAATGTTAATATAATTGAGCGAGGTTGCGGAGGAAGACACAAGAAAAATTAAATCACCAAAATTAAACCAATTAATGAAAAATGAAGAACTTTCCGAGAAGGAAATATGTCATCAGAAATCGTGGAAAAAGGATACTTGGAAACTGAGAATGGCAAACTGGTCTGCCTATGGAATGTTTCTATCTGTTAACTGTACATCAATTCACTAAGTGGACAAATTACAGATGAACTGTTGGATTTAGAATTCAATAAATACAGTACATGTCCTTGTAAGCAGTTATCAGCTATTGCATTTATTTAATTTTAAAATTTCATGTATCACACTTTGGACTAGTGTAATTACTTGCTTGGTATTTCTACTTACATTCTAAACATGTTCTAGTAAGCTGTTATCAGTTTTGATCTCATTTTGCTTTTGATACATCCCATGATTCTTTCTCATGAAGGGTTTATAGTCGAGCAATTGGAAACAAGATACCTTTAATTGATTTTGTAGTTTTGGACAGTGTGTAAGTCTCCTTCAGGGTTTGCTTGAACACGGGAGACTTACATTGGAACAACTTATACAGCGAGGAATATCAACAAAGACCAAAGGTTTGGCTGTTTCTTCCACCTTTTCTAGTCCTTATTCAGTGGCATTTGAAGTTCAGTTAATTGTAGGATTCCAAAAGTGTTCTTTGGAAGCCTTAATTTGTGGGCAAATGTTTGGCTGACATGATTAATGCTTAATTGTATGATATGTGAAAAGTTGTTGGGAAAAGGGCCCTGCCATGGGTAGTTAGCTTCCTAATTTATTTTGAAGTACTTATCTTTATTGTTAATCAATTTTAGTCTTATTCAGGAAATGCTGCTAGTTTACGTGAAAGCTTTGTTAGTCTTGTTCATGAGCATTTTGTGGAGCGTTGTCCAGTTCCTGAGCCTCTAGTTGTACCAGCTCCTAAAGGTGCCTCCACAGGAAAACGTGCCAAGTTGAGTATAATATGTCATTACAATCTGTTGCACCTCCCCTTATGCAATTTTAGGGCTAATTTTGCATCTTCACTTAGAATCTGTTGGCTTCTTACAGGAAACTATGGTTAAGTTGAGTATAATATGTCACTTGTAATATGTTTTGTCTTCTCTTGATATGAGTTACTAAACCTATTGCATATTTGTATCTTCACTTTGAATGTGTTGTAGCTTCTCAAAATTTAGAGTAGAGAAAAACACAACAACATTATGCATCAATTAATATTCTTTTTATTTTTTCTAAAATATCAAAGGGGAGCCTTGGTGCAACGGTAGAGTTGTCATCATGTGACCTTGAGGTCATAGGTATTAGGTGTGGAAATAGCTTCTTGCAATGCAAGGTAAGGCTGTGTACTATTGACCCTTTGTACTCCGCCCTTTTCCGAGACCCCACATAGGCGGGAGCTTCGTGCACTGGGCTGCCTTTTTATTTTTTCTAAAATCCTTTCTTGACTAGGAAGAATGGAAGCCTTGGTGCGGTAGAGTTGTCGTCGTGTGACTTGGAGGTCACATGTTTGAGGCTTGGAAACAGCCTCTTGCAAAAATGCAAGGTGAGGCTGCATACTGTAGACTTTATGTGGTTCGCCCCTTCCCTAGACCCTGCATATGGGGGAGCTTCGTGCACTGGGCTGCCTTTTTTTCTTCTTTCTTGACTGTTAAGGAGAAAATTTTGCCTCTATTTTATTAGTAAATGTAGATGTGTTCCTTCACTCAAAATTCATTAATTACTATGGTACCATGCCTATCACGGGCATAAGTACATAGGTTTTGACCTGAATAAAAATGGCATCTGGCCAATTTTGTTGTTGGGCAAGATGTTCCTCTTATTGTTTGTGGATATTGCGTTTGAAAAATTGTTAATATGATTGCTTTCATTCATGCTGGAAAAGAAATCACTTCCCTGTCATCATCATCAAGGCCTTATCCTAATTAGGGGTTGGCTACACGAATCTTGTTCCTCCATTCCTTGTAAGAAAACCATTTGCTTAGATAAATTTTTTTTTTCGTATTGTTTTCAACATGTTGTTCTGGTGCTTGACATAGGTTTGGCTAATCTCCTAAACTGAGTAGGAACATAACTGTTTTCTCTTATCAATGACCTTTGGTCTTGAAATGTTTTTTTGTACTAATTTCTTTTCAATGGTGGTGAGCAAGTTGAACCTGTAGTTGCCGCACGTTACTTTGTTCATGGAGCTGATAATATTTTATTGTCCTTACAGCATTCCGAAGAAACAGAAACTCTAGAACAACAAGCTATTACAGCTGCAACTCCTTCAGAAGCAGAAAGGTTCTATGTTATGGATATAGTCGGTGAGGATACTATGGACCCAAAGAACAAGGAGCAGGATTCTACCAAAGTTGGGGAAAAGGTATGCTGTGCATGCAAGTACATTCATTTGCTTGCGTTTGCGCCTGTGAGCATCTGTGTTTCTGTGTGTGCTTGCATGGACGTGTGTGACCATATGTACATATATCTTTGTGTATTCACATGTATATATGTGCACACATACATGTATCATACATATGTTATGCATATAACATATATTTATGTGTTTGTAGGTGTGGCTGTTATGGTTTGCCCCTTTCCCATACCCTGCATATGTGGGAGCTTTGTGCAGCAGGCTGTCCTTTATGTGTTTGTGGGTGTATGTATATGTGTGCATGTAATACACACAAATACTCCCCTTTCTCCCTGCATTTGTGTTTATATAGTATAATCTAAGAGTAGGGTCTTCTGAATGTTAATGCAAAGGAACTTGTAAATGGAGGAAACAATTCGTGACAGGTCTAGGGCACACTTAAAGGCAAGGGATGTAAGTCAAAGATACAAATACAAATACTGATCTTGGGGACTTACAGGTGGTTGTTGGTGCCAACCTGTGAAACAGTACCACCTTCAAGTTAGCCTCTGTCCTGGCAGGAGGAGATGCCTATCAACCTAATATGAGACCCACTGGTTCATCATTCTTTTTTTCCATATAGCATGGGAAGGTCCCCATTTTTTGGGCCCATTTATGTCATATTGAGTGCAATTTTTGGACATCCAAGCTGCCTGTGGCTTTAGGCGGGGTTTGAATTTGAGGCCCCAGATGTACAAAGCTTCAGAGCTAATCAACATCTGGGCTTTGTATCTTCCATTCAAGTGTCTGTATAGAGATATTCAATGGGAGCATTATGCAAATTTAGTTTTTGGTTTTTGTGAATAGTTTTTCATTTTATTGGTTACCAGTTGTTGCCATTTATGTGTCAATGATTGCAAATGCCAGTCATAGGTCGGATATTTACAAATTAGGGTGGATATATGCACTATCACAAGTGAAAGTCGTAATGTGGGATGATAACTCAAGTTATGCGAAATAATAATATTGGCCACCGCTTCCCTCATAAGCCCCTTTTTTAGTGGCCAAATTGAAGGTGTTTATGGCTTGGATGTAGGCAACCGATAGTGAGAGAAAACTAGCTGTCAATTAGAGAAAGTAATACTCTCTCTCTCTCTCTCTCTCTCTCTCTCTCTCTCTCTCTCTCTCTCTCTCTCTCTCTCGTAGATGATTTAGTTTGTTTACTTATTTATTTTCTGAGAAAGAAGGCCTTGGCGCAATGGTAGAGTTGTCGTTGTGTGATCTTGAGGTCATGGGTTTGAGGCATGGAAACAACATATAGCAAATCCAAGTTATGTGTACTATAGACCCTTGTGGTCCGCTCCTTCCGTGAATGCCACATGCGCAGGAGTTTCGTGCACTGGGCTGCCCTTAATTAATTTATTTATTTTTGAGAGAGCGGTCATCATTCTGGGCCCATAGGTGACTCACACGGTTTTGATTTCATGCCGGATGGATGTTCCCTCAGCTCAATAAATGCTAGCTAGCAAACAATTGAATTTTGCTGGTGAGACCATAGACCAAGCTCATGGATCAACATCCTAGGATAATTTGATCAAGATAAAATCAGTAGTAAGAAGGGGAGTCTTGGCGCAACGGTAGAGTTGTCGCCATGTAACCTAGAGATCATACATTTGAGGTGTGGAAAATGCCTCTTGGAAAAATGCAAGGTAAGGCTGCCTACTATAAACCCTTTGTGGTCCACCCCTTCCCTGAACCCCGCATGTGTATGAGCTTCGTGCATCAGGCTGCCTTTTTTTCTTTAATGTGAAATCAGCAGTAATGGGATGTACTTTGAGGTTATATGTTAGATGCATGAACTGGATTGTGTCTGCTTGGCAGGGATGTGCCTAAAAAATACCTCTTAAGAATTGTGTTACAGGAGCTGTCTTCTGGCTCATGTGCAACATGTTTGTCTGATTATCACCTTTGAACTTCTAGACCATCAGCAGGATGACCACACAGCTTTGGTCTCATACATAAGATAAAGTGCCAACAAAAATCAATGGTTTACTTTTTCTGGTGAGATCTGAACCAATATTCATGGATCAGTGGTCTATGATGAGGTAATGAGATGTATATAACTTTGTCTGTTAAATGAATGGCTCTGATTATGCCCATGTGGGACATGTGATCCCAAAAACTGTTAGGAAGGGTCTACAAAGAGGTGCCATTTTGGGTGTACAGAGGAGAGAAGTGAGGTTGTCTTTCAACTTGTCAAAACCTGATTGGCGGGAAGGAAAATTTAGAAGTTATAAACCACATGATGAAAGGAGTGATTCTAGGTTACTTCTGTGAGGGGTACCTGGGAAAAAATTAGGGGCATGTGCTTATTGGATGTACTGCATATGGGTAGTGTACTAAAAAGATGTCTGCTTATTGGATCGTCATAAATCCATATTTAGCTTCTTGATATTTGTGAACAATATATCTTTTTATATAATTCAACACCATACATCAACCTCATTGTACATTATCTGACTCTAAAGCACTAGGATAATATTCTTACTTAACAGAGAGAAAGTAGCCCCTATTTGTTTACTGTTTAGTAAGTCTTTTCGTACAGTATGTTCTTAATTATTTGTGTGTGTTGTGTTCACTGTTTTGCAGATATGAATTCTTGCATTATGATTATTAGTCATAAAAACAGGTTGTCTTCCTGGATCTATGTAATAATATCCCATTTGGTGCTGATTTTCATGCATTCTTTCTTTTTAATAGCGCAAGCATGGAGCCTTGGAGATGGACCAAGAAACCATGGCTTCAATAACTGAGAAGGAGGTTCTTTGGCGTGCTAATTTTGAGGAGTTTGTACATTGTCTTAGGCACAAGGTTTGGTTTCTCCTTGTAACCTTTTCACGTGGGTGATCTTTGAAGAGGCCTTTATTTTCTTACTGAAAACTATTTAGTGGCAATTCGCTTCTGCTTTTGCTGTGGGACTATGGTTTGATAATGGATTTTTGTACAAATTAATATGTTTGTGACTTAGCAGGTACCCAAATGCTCTTCCATTTTATTATAACTATGGATGAAATGCAAAAAGATTAAAATGAATTCATAAAGATATATTGAACATAATTATCTATTCGTTATGGTTACACTATGAAACTAGGACTCTAATTATTCCATTTGTCTTGCAAATCCCCTTGAAGTGCCTAACTTAAGCATAAATGTTGGCATGATGCATGAAACATCCCATTTTACTCCATCATGATATTACTTACCTTGATGCTGAAATGAATATGAGGAACAAGACACAATGAAACTTAGTTGTCTGTGGAGGGAAACATGTTTCATTTAAGTAATGAGCAGGACAAACAATGTTGTTTTGCATCTTCATCCTGCCTATATAGTTTGGGTTGAAATCATTGATCCATGATTCTTGTTCATGGGCTTAATTTCATTGGAAGAACTTCTAGGATATAGGGCCAATGTGCTGTTGGGGCTAGCATTGTCTCCTTTAATAGTTGGATTTTTGTTCTAGTATCTTATGTTGGATTCAAATATGTATTGTTGTTTGGCTGTTCTTTTATTCTTTTCCTGAATTAATTCTTGATCCATATGGTACTACAAACTCCATTTTGTGATTTTATGATCTCATTGTTGGTCCCAAGCTCGGATAAAGGAGGAAGGTTTGTGTCAAGTGCTAATTGGTTGAAAATCCTTTCCAAACCTTATGAAATGAATATTATTTTGACATTTCGACCCACCCCTAATCGGGATAAGGTATTGACGACGACGACGACGACGATTTGGACATTCCCTAAGGCTAGGGTGTTCCCCCTAAGCGACGCGTTGCATTGGATCCTAGATGCAGTGAAAAATGGGCAAGGATTGTTAGGGCATTTCCCCATAAGTGATGTGCTGCATCGGATCCTAAGTGCAGTGAGAAATGTTCTAGGGCTGCTAGAGTCAGAAGTAACATGTTGCATCAGAACCTAGGTGTAGTGGTAAGTAGGCAGGAATTCCCACGCCATTCAAGATGTGCGCGGGTGAAGAGACTAACTCAGGAGAATAAGATTCGTATTACCACATGAAAAATAGGCACATTAACAGTATGGAGTTAGTATATATAATGAGATGTAGGAGAGTCAATATAGCTTGTATCTAAGAAACTAAGTGGAAAGGGGCTAAAATTAAAGAAACCAATGGATATAAGCTTTGGTATATAGAAAAGGACAATAATAGAAATGACATAGGGATAATAGTGGATGAAGAATTAAAAAATAAAGTTGTTGATGTAAGAAGACCCAATAATAGAAGCTTATTTTAGGAAATAAGATCATAAATGTTATAAGTGCATACGTCTTACAAGTAAGGTTAGAAGATAGAATTAAGAGATAGTTATGGGAAGATATGGAGGGAGTAATGCAAAAAATTCCCAACACAGAGGAGATATTTATAGAAGCAGACTTAAATGGTCACGAAGGAGAAAGAAATGAGATGGGAGAAGCTATCCCAAAATTTTCTTTGGCATATAGCCTAGCTCTCGCAAACACATGCTTTAGGAAGAGGGATGAACACTTAATAACCTTTAAAAGTGGACTATATAAAAACCAAATAGATTTTTTTTTTCTAATTAGAAATGTAAAAAGATCAATGTGTAAGGATTGTAAGGTAATAACCGGTGAGATTCTAACCACACAACATAGGTAATGGTTATGGATAGACACATTAACATATGAAAGAAAGGAGATGAACTTAATAGGCTTCCAAAAACTAAGTGGTGGAACTTTAAAGGAGAGACATCATTTATCACCAAGTTAATGGTAGAAGAAAAGTGGAACAATGAAACAGAAGTAAGCACAATATGGACTAACATGGCAGATTCCATTAAGAAAGTGGCAAAGCATGTTCTAGGAATATCTAAAGGCAAAAGGCAACCAATAAAGAAACTTGGTGGTGGAGTGAATAAGTGCAAAAAGTTATTAAAGAGAAACATGTGTGCTTTAAAGCTTGGCAGAGGATTAGAAATAACCAAAATTTGGGGTAATATAAGAATGCTAAGAAGGTTGCTAAGAGAATAGTAAGTGCGACAAAATGCAAGATATATAATAATCTCTATAATAGATTAGGGTCAAGAGAAGGTGAAATGGATATATTCAAGCTTGCAAAAATAAGAGAATAGAAGAGTAAGGACCTAAACCACATTAAATGCATTAAAAGTGATGACCATAGGGTACTAGTTAAAGAGGATGAGATCAATCAAATTTGGAAAAGTTACTGTAAAAAATTACTAAATGGCAATGACCTTGAGAATATAGAGATTGAAAGAACTGTAAACCTAGATAACGTTAGACTATATAGGTACTACTGTAACATTAGAATACTTGAAAAGAAAGAGGCCTCGAAAAAGATGCAATCAGGAAAGGGTGTGGGGCGCTATGGTATATCAATAGAGGTTTGGAAATATATGGAAGTTGAAGTAGTTTGGTTGACAAAGTTGTTCAACAGGATTTTCAAATTGAAGAAAATACCAAATGAATGGAGGAAAAGCCCTATTTTACCTATCTATAAGAATAAATGAGATTTGCAAAGTTGTACTAATTATTGTGAGATCAAACTTATAAGCCATACCATGAAACTTTGGGAAAGAGTGATTGAGAAGAGGTTACAACATGAGACAAGTGTACCGAAAAACCAGTTTGGTGTCATGCCTAGGTGGTCTATCATGGAAGTTATTTTCTTTAGACAATTAATAGAGAAATATACAGAGAGGAGGAATGACCTCCACATGGTCTTTATTGACTTAGAAAAAGCTTATGATAGGGTCCTTAGAGAGTTAATATGGTGGGTGTTGCAAAAAGGGGTTTCACGGGGATACATAGACATAATTAAGGATATGTATGGGGGATTAGTAACAAATGTTAGGACCACTTGGGGAGAGACTAATGATTTCTCTATCAACATAGGATTGCACCAAAGGTCTGCATTAAGCTCGTACCTCTTCATGTTGGTTAGTGATGAGTTAACGAAACATTTGCACGAGGAGATTCCATGGTGCATGTTATTTGCAGATAACATAGTTTTGATTGATAAGACAAGAGAGGGCGTAAACACAGCTTGAATTGTGGAGAGATGTTATAGAGTTTAAATGATTTAAAATTAGCTGAACTAAGACAGAGTATATGAAATGCAATTTTAGCAAGGAGAGGAGTGGGAGGGAATCACCAATAAAAATTGAAAACCAAGAAGTACCCCTAAAGGACTACTTTTGATGTTTGGGATCAATAATTCATGAGAGTGGAGAGATTAAGAGGAATGTTATCCAAAGAATCCTGGTGAGTTGGAACAAATGGAGATGTGCCTCGGGAGTTATTTGAGATCAGCTGATGCCACTCAAATTGAAAGGAAAATTCTATAGGATGGTTGTAAACTGGCATGCTCTATGGATCAAAGTGTTGGGTAGTTAAGGAATAACATGTAGCTGAAATGAGGATGTTGAGATGGATGATTAGCAAGACAAGAAAGAATATAATTAGAAATGAAAACATTAGAGGAAACTTATGAGTACACCAATATGTAACAAGATAAGAGAGGGTAGACTTGGTGGTTTGGACATGTACAATGGAGACCGAAAACGGCACTGTTAGGAGTGAATTGATTCAAGTCGAAGGATCTAAGAGGGCATAGGAAAGGCCCAAAAGGATGTGGTTAGAAGTGGTGAGAAAGGATTTACAAACTTTTGGACTTAATGAAACAATGCCTCTTGATAGAGGTGAATGGAGGAACAAGATTCGTGTAGCCAACTCGTAACCGAGATAAGGCTTTGATGATGATACAAGGAATATCTTGTGAAACTCAACTTCAGGAGACTAGTTTGCATTTGCCATTGCTTGAGGTTATTTATCTTAGTGTCCAGATATCACTTCTCTCTCAATCAGTTTCTGAAATTATTCCTATTTCCTACTGGACTATCTTTTTAGATTCTGTCAGCACTAGAAAAAGGTTTAGAATAAAATTTTAGAGTTGAGAAATTATTTTCTTTTGGATTCCCATTAAATGGATTTATGAGTCTAAAATAGAAGGTCAGCATGACCTCAAAATGTTGGAACTTCTGAGAATCACCTTTTTGTCTATTTAATTGGGGTCCTGCTCTCCTCAATGTTTGTTTGGCTTGAGCAAGTAGCAGTTAGATGGAAAATTTCAGGTCTTGAATCCTCTCCTGAACTAAACATCAATGTCAAGGAATTTTTTATTATGTTATCTATCCATTAGCAGCATGCTAGTGGTTGTTGATGCCTTTGTGGGAATTAGTGATGTGTTTCCTGACAGTTGAATGAAGAAGGTTCTGTAAAAATAGATTGAGGGAGAGAGACGGCCCTTCCTTTTTGGTTTATTTAATTGGGGTCCTGCTGTCCTCCATGTTTGGGTTGGCTTGAGCAAGCAGCAGTTAGATGGAATTTTTCAGGTCTTGAATTCTCTCCTAAACTAAACATCCATGTCAAGGAATTTTTTATTATATTATCTATCCATTAGCAGTGTGCTAGTGGGTGTTGATGCTTTTGTGGGAATTAATGATATGTTTCCTGACAGTTGAATGAAGAGGGTTCTCTAAAAAGAAATTGAGGGAGAGATATGGCCCTTCCTTGGAGAGGGTCCATGGATTCCCTGTAGGTGGGAAGAAGTTATTTGATTGTAATTCATTGAAAATGTTGTGCCATTCATTTTCTCCTTGCAAAGTTCTTATCATGTTCAGTTTCACTATTTCAGTCCAATTAATTAATTGTAAGGTCATGTACAGTACGTTATAGTTGAGAAAGGTATGAACCTGTTGTAGGTTTTCTCTTCCTTCAGCAGGACCTACTTATATTGGTTTAGTTGACTTAAGCAATTCATGGGTCATTACTTACATATCTAAAGACTTCTACTTCATGCGTACAAAAAGGTTGAATACATGGGGAATCCTTAGGCATAATTTGACTAGTAACTTATATAAGAAGTATAGCATGTTTTCTGTTTGTTTATGTTCACTAATAAATGACATAAGAACTAAAAACTATATTTTTTTGATTATAGCATTCTTTGTGAAATGAATAGGATGTTTCATTTGAGATTGTTATGTTGGCTCCAAATAGTCTACTGTTAATTTTACTTATTTATTTATTTACTGTTGTAACAAGAGTATAGTCAACCCCTGCTAAATTGTATCATCGGTTTCAACAAAATCTATAACTTATGCTGCCCCTATAAATTGTCATAAAAGAGGAGTGCTACAGTACACGTCTGTACTATACACCAGTGTAATACCCGATTTTAACAGTTGATTTCCATGTATGGTGATTACCCTGCTTTTTGGAAGGATATAAGGAGAAGATAAATAATAAAAAGGGAATTGCCAAGCGTGAGGCCCAGATTTTAGGAGAAAAATTTGGCTCACCATTCTATGCAATCCGTCAGTGGATTTTTCATAGGCTAATGTGCACCTATAAGTTGTAAGGGGATAGACTAGGAGGGGTCTGAGTCGTCTGACATTATTTGCTGTCTCCAAAAACATTTATTTAGTACATGTATCATGAATGCAGTTGTTGAAGAAACCCAATAAACTATTCTTGAAGTAACATTTCATTGAGTGAAAACACCTCCTTTTCTGGCATTTAATTATTTGGGCTTTACTTTCTCCCTGAATTTCAGAATTGGAATTTTTGGTAGCTTTTGCCTGTGCATGGAATAAGTTCCAAGATCTATGTAATCCTCATGGGAAAGGCCTGATCATAGTACTGGCTGATGTGTTATAATTATTGTTTCCATAGAGATGTCTGAAGTTTCAAGTCTGTCTTTGCTGCCTTTTATATGCAAGTACATAAATGGTCGAGGATTTGAACTGGAAAAGGTGTTAATTAATTGTATTTATGTTGGTCTTTGTAGATGCTAACCCTAGGTGAATTCTCATGCCAGAGAATTAAGTCTCCTTACCCTCCCTAAAACTTGGCTGCTCTGAAGGTTGTCAAAAAATATTTTGCTGCTTGTGGATTCTACATTTGTTTTTAACTTTTGTGATCCCTGTTTGGTTTCTAATGTTCGTTTTTGCTGAAGAACATCACCTGCCAACATTTCTTTTTGATCAGGCCTGTGTTGCAAATGTGAGATCACGGTTCGGTGTTAATGTTGGCACTGTTCTGGAAGCAATGTTAGGTGCATCAAGACTATCAGAAAAAAAGATTAAAGAAGTGAAATCAGGTTATACTTTATTCAGCCACTCTCACATCTTGTGCTAAGTTGCTACCTTTCACATTTTACACTTTATCTGTTTCAAATTTGTTTTATTCCAAACTTCCACCTAATATTGAAATATAAGTTAAAAGTTTTTATGATGAAAGTCATAAGATGTCAATCTATTCTGCATGTGGATCCTATTTCTTTGAAAAATAACGTGGATACATTAGAAAAGAGAAATGAGATGATAACAAGGGTTAATGGTCCAAAAGAATGAGTGAGGGAAAAAAGACAGGATGAGTAAATGAGAATCATAGCCGGTGCCTTTATCTGTTAAAGTCGTAAAGAAGATTGGTTTGAATCTAAACTAAGATGTCAATCTATTCTGCATGTGGATCCTATTTCTTTGAAAAATAACGTGGATACATTAGAAAAGAGAAATGAGATGATAACAAGGGTTAATGGTCCAAAAGAATGAGTGAGGGAAAAAAGACAGGATGAGTAAATGAGAATCATAGCCGGTGCCTTTATCTGTTAAAGTCGTAAAGAAGATTGGTTTGAATCTAAACTACTGCTCCAGTTAGAATTCAACCATATCATTACAAGTTCTGGTCAGCAAGGATTGATTTCTCTGCCTCTCATGATCTCCAAAACATAGTTTCTCTTCTTGGGTCTAGGGCATAATAGTTATTTAATCGCATTACAGGAGCCAGTTTGAACCAAAAGGATTGCATTAACTCTTACCTTGAATATGGAAAAGGTGATAGTGAGCGTCCAAATCACAAACCAGTAGGATCAAAGTAAACCATCAAGGTTTTGGTCTAGGGAATTGGTGGGAGAGTCTAGCTAGCAATGGCTTTGTCTCTTACAATACTAATCCTTGATGTTGATATAGCTTGCTAACTGAATTATAAAAGTTTCTTTCCAGAAGAGAGACCATTTGATTATTGAAGCTCGTTGTTTTTTAGCTGGCAGTTTGAATCTCTAAAGTAAGAGGGTAGGCCCACCGAAATCCATTTGGCTCAGTTTGACTTTTAGAGTTGGTTCTGTCGGCATTTATACAAGTCAATTAATTTTGAGGACTGCCAGATTTTCCAATTCGACTGCTCTGGGATTTAGAACAAGAGGAATTACAATTTTGATAGAGGATGTAGAAAATAGGAGAGGAGAGGGAAGTTTTGGAACTTGCCCAATTTGTTTAACATTAATATGATATCTGACCCTCTTGAAGCTATATTTGTAAGGAATGACACTTATACCAATAAAGATTAACTAAGCAAAAAGAAACTAGAACTAATAAGGAATAAAAGTTGTTAGCTTGCCTGAGATGGGTTGTGTGTGCGGGCCTTCTGGATAACTCATAGGATTTCTGGGCTCACTATCCCAATCACAAAATTCTAAATTTGAGCATTACAGTTATGGATGCCATCTTGTCTTGTGCAAGCTTAGACTATCATATGATGACTCTTTTGTGAACACATTGGCAAGTTGATTGCTCAAACAGCATGGGCAGTACAGATAGGTTGTCCAAACATCTTTAAAAAATGAAGTGTCAGTCATGTTTCTTCATGTTTTCATAAGTACTCAACTGCCGTTAACATGCCAAAGACCTCATTGTCAGAATGCAAGTGATTTGAATTAGTGAAAACCATGTCAACTCGTTGGCGTACATTATCACTTTGACCTGCATGAAGCATGACTGATAGATCTGTAGTTGGTCTCTGCACTTGATCAGGTAATGACTTTTTGCTTCTTGCTATTTCCAGCTGAGAGGATTGCCATTAAAGTGGAATGTACATAACCAGATTTTGGGTTTTCCATGAATCTCAATTTGTGTGCGAAAACTCTGTGCTAAAGTTCTCCTCTAATAGTTAGAAGTGAGGCTATTTGGTGTTTTGACCATAGCATTTCTTTGTTGAATTTTGCAAACTCCTGGCTATTGTCACTGGATCGAAGTAGAACTTGGAACACCAATTCAGTGGGTCACTTCTATGGTAAAATTCCAATATTGGCTAGTCAGAAGTGAAAGATTTGTGAAGTGACCAATTATAAGTTTCATGGTGACCATGAAGCAGATTGTCATTCATTATAATTGGGCTTTTAGCAGGTTTCCCATGCCCCTGATTCCGGCATGATGTCTGGAAATGATGATAGGATCTAGCGGGTAATGCTGGATATAAGTCCCTTTGGGAAGTCATTTTTGCAGTCATCCTGGTGTCATATATTGAAGGAGGAATGTTATGATTTGGTAGTAAAAGATCATCAAGCATGCAAGTAGATGAGGTTATTGTTGAGGAGAGGCTTGCGAACAAAACTTTTTGCTCACTTTGAACATTTATTACTGCCGACGGTCTTTATGCTTGGGGAAGTTATGCATCTTAGTTTCATACTCTTGATATCCAAAAGGCTTCAGAAAGATTGATTAAGTTCAAAGATGAGCAAAGGGTTTTCTGTATCATCAGGGAAAATCACGAATGGCTGCTATTTTATCAGATTCTAATGCTATGATAGTTTTTGGACATTGCATCTTCTAATGGCCAGAGGAGACAAAGAATGAGGTGGTGAAGGCTGTATGAAGTGTTTATGGTTAGTTGCATAATGTGGCTATGAAAGAGTATGGATTCAGGAAATATGGTAGCTATTAATTGACTGAAGAAAAAGATTCAACCTGTTTAATGGGCTTGACAAAAATTTAGAGTTGTGGACCTAGCGTTCTGGTTGTATGATCGCATTTTGTCTCAATTCCATATGGGGGAATTATATGGATGATGCTTAACTATTCAAGGTTTTGAGATATAGGTCTTTCTTGGGCTCTTTATGCTGCTCTTAAATAAAAAGCAAATTTTACCTGCCCAATGAGAAACAAAGATTATGTTGACCTGTGATAAGTTGGAGACCTGTAAACATGACATTTAACATCTGGTTTTTTGGTGACCTTTGGTGTATACTTTTGTTGCTTTCAATAATCACTTCACAAGTTACAGAACGGGTTAGTGAATTGTTACTGTGGAGGACCTGGATTTGTTCTCGTCTACACGTCCCAGTTTTATGAACACTCTTTGCAAGTGCTTGTCAAAAGCAACAGTATTTAGCTTTAGAGACAGCTGAAGACAAATGATCATGTTAACTGCAACTGGTAAGTTTTGGTGAAATGTCTTGATAAATATAATTTTTAGTCCTTCCCTTATATCGCTTTTCTTGCAGTCATATCTTGAGTGTTGATATTTAGTTGCATACAGTCTTCCATCTGTCATATATCTGGCTTACAAATGTATGTGTATATCTACCATAACCAATCTATTGATCTTCCTGGATGTCTATCTGAAGATTCCACAAATCTAAATCCTATTTGTCCTCTATCTGGCTTGTGCATGTATGTAGCAAGTCATGGTTTTGAATTTTGTTAAACCAGAGCTAGTCAGATTCTTTTGGGAGAGTAAGCAACAAAATTGAGAAACTAGAGCCTCATTCTTTGAGAACTTGTCTCTTGGATCAGTTCTTCAAATTAGGTTATCTTGTGCCCATTGCCCATTTATCAATGATTAGACTGATATGCTTTCATTTGCAGTTCCATTGTCAATGGATACCATTTTAGAGGAAGTGAGGAAAAGAAAAGAAGGCCTGGCATTGACGCTGAATCATGTTAGAGCATATCTCGATCAATTGGATTCTCATTCATGCATGGAAGAGGAAGAAGGGCTGCACAGTATTGGTATCATTTGCTTATATTACCTTTATTTTTTGCTCAGCATATTGAAATAAATTATCTACTGCCCACATAAGTGGTTATGAGTTAGTTTTCTAGATCTAGTTTATTTTCAAGTAATACTTGTAATCAATTTTTGACAGAGCGCACTCATGTTTTATGTTATAGGTTTAAGAAACATTATTGAAGCTGCTCGGAAGGAAGAGGTGCTTAATTTTGAGTTTTCTTTTGGTTTGATGCCAAATAATGTTTTCTTTTAGTCGTCTAATTGATATTTAATTACTATTTAATGTGTTGTAGGTGGAGGCAATTGTGTTGAGAAGATATGGGCGAGAGGCTTATAGGATATTTAGGTTACTGGCAAAGAATGGCCGCATGGTTGAGACAGATCGGGTAATGAATCCAACCTAAATGTTTGGCATTTCGGTTTTGTGTGTACTTGGTATATAGTTCACATGTTATCCGGGACATCTGTGTTTACTTATATACATGTAGATGAAATTGATCATGCTTAGTCAACATAGTTACGTACTTGTGGACCTAGAAGTTCCACTATTGGCAGATATTTCTGGAAATGGCAAAAGAACATACTGTAGCACAACCGTTTGAAGATATGATTTAGCATCTTATGCTCTTTTGGACATGATATGGCCTTGCTTAATCTGCTGAAAAAGGTTCATGGATCAGTAAAAACACTTTATATTTGAAGAGAAGTGAGAGGATACTTGTGAATGCCTGCTCACTGAGTGGTGACTGCTTTTCTTCCTTCCGAAGTGTTCGCCAGACCTATTGGAGCACTCATGATATTCATGTTGGGTCACAGTTGTGGAGTTTTATGTAGACATATAGCATAGTTTATCCGGCCTTAGTTAAATAGAAAGTTGAAACTTCTTGGTTTGATGATTCAATGGGTTGCACAAAATTGCATATTTTACTTCTGATCAGCTCAATGCATTTATTTGACGTGTATCACTGACATGGTAGGCAATAATTCTCTTTGAAATATAAAATGGTCTCTATTTCCTATTAGGTTTTATTTACCTCGTCTGATGTTTTGCATCTCAGGTTTGCATCATTTTCTGGCTTTGTTTGCAGTCACAAAGTTTAAGCATGAAAAATCTACTTTTCTACTTTTGTGACTAATTCATTATCCTGCTACCCAAAATACCATGTTTTTTACAGAGATGAGTTGACTTCGTTTTAAGTAGTTATAGACTATATTTAAATAAATTCTTTCATAAGCTATTGCAGAGGGTAGCCCGGTGCAAGAAGCTCCCACATATACGGGGTCCAGGGAAGGGCGGACCACAATGGGTCAATAGTATGCAACCTTACCTTACCTTACCTTGCATTGCAAGATGCTGTTTCCATGCCTCGAACCCGTGACATCAAGGTCACACGACGACAACTTTAATGTTGCGCCAAGGCTCCCCTTCATTCCATAAGCTATTATCTTAATAATAAATGTTTGATTCTGGGAGTGGCTAGTCTTCATAAATGAATGTATTGAAAATCATATAGGCTTTGGTGTTTGCTCAAGTTTCCTTCAAGTGAATGTGTGGAAACGAACTGGGCTAGGCTCATCTTCTATATTTGAGCTCCTTGTTTGTGGATCCATGCGCCGATCATGTCTGTTTTGAGAAACAAGAAATGATCTGTTGAGGCACTTATTAGAGCATTTTGATATTGTGTACATTCCAGATTACTTCTCTAATCATATTCTTTTTTCAGATCTCAGAAATGACAATGATAGAAAGGAAGGATGCTGTAAAAATTCTTTACAAGCTTTGGATGGATGATTACTTGCACATGGAGGTAAAATTTGGATTAATCAAGGCAGTTTTATAGCTGTCATCTCTGTTTGCTTCTGGATAAAATTGAGATTTTTGGTAATCTAAAACTGCCAATTTTTGTTTGGTATGCTTATTTCAAACCTTAGGAATTGCGTGGGCTTACTTGATGATAATTAGGGAACAGAATAATATTTTCTCATTCTCTTTCTTATATCATTTGCTTAGTTTCATGCATTATGGAGGGTATCTGTTCCGATACATTTGTTGTGGACCACACCTGGATTCAGGACACTTTGGCCACTTCCAAGTTTGAACATTGATGTGTGAGTTTAGTTCCTTCCTTAGTACTTATTTTCCCCATGCTGCTCTGTTTGTCAGAATTTATCAGATAGCATCCATAGATGAAGCTTGCAGATTTCATCTTTGCTCAGGTTGTGGGCAACAACTCTTAAATTTCCAATTGTGACAGTTCTTATAAAAATTTTGCTTCATTTTAATGTATGGGAACCATCTTGTGTGGGGGCGTGTAGGTTGTCATTTCTGCAAAGTTATTTTGGACTTAAAATGCCCATGTTTGGTAGTATATTTAGTAAATTTCCCCTGGTTGGAAGTATGGTCTTTACAATTATGGAATTGCCATTAGTTTTCCTTCCCAAAATACCCTTCTATTTAAAAACAAAAGAAAGCCTAGTATTCAGTTTTCCCTTTCTTCCCAAAAGCTTTCCTCTTTGTATGAACCAGAGCTCATGGCTGAATGCAAGCTCGTATTCACTGGCCTGGCACCGATTGTTCTCTCCCTTCACTGTCACTCTGGCTAACTTATTGTATTCTCCAACCTGAAAAAATGCTGGTTATTTGCCTTTGAATCCAAGAGAGAAACAAAGGAAACCATGAATGGGTTTCTGTGCTGGTTTTTCTCATTTTTCTCCATTTCCTTTGTACGTAGGAGTTCTTCTAGGAGATACTAATAAGTAGGGTAAAGAATTCCATTAACCGCACATGGAAATATTTGAAAAAAGCACATTGAAATTTCTATAACCTAATTCTCTGCATCCACGATGGAGGAGAAGAACATCATAGCTGAAAACCATTTTCTTTCATTACTAAGCATGGAACCCTCTACTGATGGTTAATGTGAAACTGTTACCCACTTGAATCAGCCACATCTTGGTCATTTTACCTGCAATCATGGCCGCATTTGGAGGGCAAACCAGCATTGATCTGTCAAAACAGCTGGTCCCACAGTCTCCAATCATCGTCACCAATGTATGTTAGTAGCCTTTTGATGATGAAAACTCAGTGACAAAGAGAATGTGTTATTGGAACTGCTATTTGTGACAAGAAATTAGGGTCTTGAGAAAGTGCACTGTTTATATTTTGATCTTAGGAAGGAGATGGGGCATGATTTTGGAGCTCATAGATGGGCATATGCCTCTTTCTAGCTTCTTGTGGCCTGTGATTTTCTTCCCTTTTGCATCTGCTGGACTTTCCCACTGGGAAAAATCTATAGACTTCAATGGCATATGTTTGTAAATTACATCTTAGTGCTGGGTTGATCTGTACTGTAGTTCTGTGCATATCAAGAACTTTAAAATTACAAGACACAAAAACTAAGTCAGAATTTACACAACTGCCACTAACCAGGGTTATCTTTGTCCAAAAGAATTTTGCAGAGATGATACCCTGCACATCACAGTGTTGTGAGTTATCAGGCTCCCTTATATCTCTCCTTAATTTTTCCAGTGGCTGTTGAAACAACAATGATATGCGATGCTCAAGAAAGCAGACTGCAATGACAATTTAAAAGGTTGTTCGCTTTTTGTTGGGATTATAAAATATTATAGACCTTTTTTTCTGGTTTGTAGGGAGGACTTGTGTTAAGGGTTGGAGATCTTTTTTCTTGTAAGGAGAACTTGTGTTAAGGGTTGGAATTCATTGAAGACTGGTGCATGCATATTGATTAGAAGCCCCGAATATGAAGAGTCATATTTCTGGTCTTTTGAGTAATTTTCAGAGTTCTATGTTGTTGTGGTTCAGGCTATATTTCATAGACCAATAACTTTGATGTCTGAATAAGGGAGTCATGTGCTTCAGTTACATTTTCGGTATGCATGCAAAAATGCTCAAAATAGTGCTACTGTTTCATACAGCCTATCTACACCTAATTCCAGTCTCTAGGCATTTCCGAACAGATTGGTGTTGTTTCATGATTGTGTCCTTATCCTACAGTTGGTTACGCAGGATGCGAAAAGGGAGGAAACTTAAACAAGCTTATGCATGTCATGTTCATTGAAACTTCTTAGACTTGGTGGTTGCTTTCAGTTACTAAAATTTTGCTTCTAGTTTTAAATAATGTCTTTCTACGTATGTTCTTTTCCAATTTGCCTATTGGAGTGTAATATGCAAATATACGTTAGTTTCATCATCATGTTCATTAATGTCATGGTCTGAATCTGTTTGGGAAATTCATCTTTACATCTTTATTCATGTTTATCACCACTTTTTTATTTCTTAGATCCACAGGCATTCATCTGAGATTTAAAATTAAATACATATACGCGTATTTGGATATATGTATGTGACGTAGGACATAATGGCCCATGAGCCTCTAGACATAATGGCCCATAAACCTTTATAAGCATGATGGCCCATGAACCCATGAGTTGAGTCCAAATCAAGAAGGTTCTAGAGGGTAGACCATTCTAGAAATAATTGAAATATAATAATATGAGAAAAGTCTAGAATTGGTTGAATATGTACCATAAAGTAAAAAAGGAATAGATGGTTCTACGTCATAGATAATTCTAGTTATGTATTGGAGTCTTCTTTCTTGTTTTATAAATATTGTCATGGGCTCAGATTTTCAGACTCCCGTGCGACACTTCGTCTTGAAATGCACTTAAGGCACCAAGGCTAAGTTTAGCTTGTATTGCGAAAGTTTATAGGAAAATATGGGAAGATTATGAGGAAATAAAGGAAGAGAACTAGAGGCTTATAACAACTTACTCTTATGACTCAAAATAGCTTACACCTTAATAACATTAGCTTCTAAGCTTAATGGTTCCTTACAAGATGAGTTACAAATGATGGAGCTCTTCTATTTATAGGAGTTCACCCCCTTTCCACCTTCTTAATGAATGGTGAAGATTATTACATATGTCAACCATCTAATGGTTGAGGATTACTCTAGAACTCTCTACATAAATCTCTATGCTTTTCTCTTTTTAGATATTTACAAGGAGACTTCCAGAAACTAGGCCTTCTAGAATTAGGCCCTTCTCTATGGATCTTCAACAATGGGCTTAAGTCCTTTAGGCTATGTCCATGAGCAAAGTAAGCCTTCCTTAGAGCCTGTAGGCCTTGGTCACAGACCTTGCAACGTATGTCCGTGACAATAGGCATGTAAACCTATGGATGAGACATCTAAGTTTGTATCAAATACTCCATCCTTTGAGTAGAATTGCTCTCTCTTTCAATAAGTTTTATCTTCTTGCCTTGTGGATTTAAGGTTCTCTTCTGCTACACCTGCTGCGTCAGTATGTTTATAGTAACTGTGTGTGCCTTTGTGTTTGTATAGTCACACAAACACGTATACTTCATACACGTGCACCATGTAGGGGTCATTAGGTGCTTTTGGAAGAGAAAAATAGATGTTAGAGAGGGGTTACATTCTTTACATCCATGTTTATTATGGTAGACTTCACATTATAAAATATCCTGAAGTTCTATAGGTTCGAGTGGTCAATTAAATATGTAAATTTTGTATACATAATCTAAGACTGACAGAACTGTTCTCCATTTGTCAACAACTTGTAGTTCAACTATTTTAAATTAAAACTCTCTGCTGCAAAATTAGTGTCTCCAAATTGTTAATCTTTACTTTCTAATATCGACCCAGTTAGTCAATATAAGCACGTTCATATTTTAGTTTCAAAGGATCATGTTTCGGTTTGGACTATCTGACAACCAGTTTTGACTGGTATACATTATTCTAGTCTTTGACTTGCTAGCCTTATGCTTTCTAGCAACTAGACTTAGTGATGTAGATATGTGATAATGTAACTTTTCCATGCAGAAACTAGTTTCACAACCATCGAAACAACCACATTTTTTACTGTGGAAAGTGAAAGAGAGCTCTCTTCGGGAACATGTGCTGAATGATTTGTACCATGCTGCTTTAAATTTAAGTGTACGGGCTGCTTATGAGCTTGAACAAGAACATGAGGTTTGTTGCAAAAATCTCACCTGTGATCCTTATTCATAGTAGCTGCTTAGTATTCTTGCTTCTTTCAGAATTGTATCATGAGTCATTTCCATGGCTATAACTAGGTAAGTGTGTATATGTCTATGCACAACAATATGAATTTATAGAAAAGAACTTCTGCTTCATGGTAGTACTGCTCTTACAAGTAATACTTGGTCCTTCATTGTTTCAGTCTTCCTCAATATGATGCCATTTCTTCCGTATATGAGTTCATTTTGCTTGCTGCTTCTGTTTAAGCAGGTAGATTGTTATTTTCTACCAGTTTCTACTGCCTGAGGTTCAATACTTTCTCTTTTCTATCAGAAGTAACCAAGTCTGTGTATTGAAGACATTAAGCATAATATTTTTCTGAGTTTAATGAATTCCTTTAAAACCATAGCTGATTCATGAAGTAACTGTTTTCTATAGAGAGTACAGTCTTCCATGAACATTTTATTTTAGTACTTCTGAGTTGGAAGTCGGCTCTGTAGCACTAGAGGATTATAATATCCTGATCTAGTTTTATCAAACTGTTTCCATTTTCCGTTTAATCTTCTACGGTGTGTCTTTCTTAATCATTTCTAAATTTTCTTTGCTTTTTCATGACTTTCTCGCATGAGTCAAGTCAAACATTTGCAATTATCAAATTGTGGTAGAATGGTAGATTGTCAGTATAAAGTGATTTTCACAATGCTAAAACGTGCAAGCTAGGCGGAGTTCTCGGCCTTGAGAGGTTCTCAACATTTGTCTACATAGTTCTAGATATTTGTACGGACTTGGATATGTGGCCAAATTTTAGTAAGAAGCAGGCAGGTCGAGGATGATGTATTCAGGAATATTTTTATAGTTTTAACTTTTGGGGGCCAGCTGTGCCTCCTTTCTAGTGTTTCTCACTTCCATTTAATAAAGCATCCTTGTTGAGGTGCGCCACCAATTAACCTTATGTCACAAAATTCTTAGATGGATTGAAAATGATTTGTTCGTGCAACAATTTGTATGTTACTTCTGCAGGTCTTAGAATTACCACAGAGGCTACGTGATGCTGCCCAAGAGAAAAAAGTCGAACGCCTGAGGAATGTCACCTTAGTCTTGGAGACATCTCTTTTAAAGCTTGATGATGCTCTTCTTCTCTTTCATGATTTCTGAAGGAATGGCAGGCAGTAGTTGATTCTGATGGCAACTATGGAATATCTTCTTCCGGCTTCATCTAGCAGCCTGTCGTTTTCCTTTCCTTGTAGATACTTTTAGCACAAACTCAAACACAGCGACAGACAGTTCATTAGAACATGCTTGCGGCAATTTCGACAGTATGTTGCATGTTCAGCCTGTAATGAAATTCCTCATGTCATGACAGATGCTGCTATACTGGTGATAAGTGCTTCTGGGACGCAAAAATCACAGCAGAACAGGGAACGTGGCATGTTAAGACGAGAGTATCTATTTTGGTAACTCTATGCAATCAAGTATTGCATTTTGGGGGCGCATGTTCTTATGTCGGGTGTAAATTTCACCTCCCCTTATTATTTGATAAGTTAACATCTTGTTCTTAGTGAATTGTTCTCTCTCTCTTTCAATCAACACGACACGCTTGTTTCTTGAAGATGAGCACGTTAGAACTTTGACTCTTTCCAATCGACAGTCATGGCTTGCCCTTTTTATCTTCACTAGTAAAGGCCAGCGTCTGGGCCCCGGAGAATGGCTTCTAGCTCATTTCCAAACGTAATAAAATTGAGTCAGACTCATAAGTCACTTTTTGGCAGAGGAAGAGGCGAAATCTATTTGTTGATGGATGGTTGCACACCATCAACAGCTTGCTACATGACTTTTGTCCCATATCCGAATGGATATTTCACCAAAAGCCAACGGTGAAGATTTTCGTGCAAACTCCTGCCCAAAGCCTTCTGGACCAAGAGTGTAGCAATTTGCAGTCAAGTCAGTTTCAATGCTAGGCCTTGTCATTATTTGCCAATTTAACAGATTGGATTACGAGTACATAACACATGTAGGCCACAAAAAGCTGTTAGGTAAAAAGCTAATCTAACATTTTGAGAGGTTATGGGTTCAAATTCTAAAGCCCTTAAGATTTGCATCAACAAAATCTTGAATCAGAAAAAGAGAGATTCTGGTTAAAACTCATATCTACATCGTGTTTGAGCTTATGCAGTTTTAGGAGGCGTATAAGATGTATCGAAATCTACATATTCCCGGCAAACTTGATAAGCATGGCCCCTTCATAGAGGAATTATACGACATACTTGCGTGCAACTAAGAAGGGCAATCTGGTGCATGAAGCTCCTGCATATGCTGATTTCAGATAAGGGGTGTACCACACAGAGTCTATAATATGCAGTCTTATGCAAGAAACTATTTCCATGCTTCAAACCTGTCACGTCCCTGTTATACTGTGACAACTCAACCAGTGTGCAACTAAAAGTATATCAAAATCGTCTTTTTGAACCACATCTTAGAGAGCTGACACCCCAAAATCATCTCCAAGGGAAATGGATTTGCTTCCATCTAAGAGATTCCCCGAGAATGAAAGCTTCAGCCGGTGTGATTGCTGTGCAAATCCCGACAATTATCTAGACGCCACATACGCTTGTCATGATCCAATGGTTAAGATCATTGACGCAGGGCTTTTTCCGCCTACAATATTGTGTTGGCCCACAAGATCAACGTTCCCATCACCACGAATTTTCTCCCACATCTTTGGTTGGGCCCACAAGACAGGTTAGCATCGAGTGAAGTTGGAAAACAAAGTAGGGCCTGGTCTTTACTTTAAGCTAGCAAAACACAGGACAACATCAGAGATCGGTAAACTAGTTTCGGTTACGAGCGTCTTCACTCGAACCAGCAAGTTCGCTGATTGGCAGCGGGTACGGATGCAGGAGACCTCAAAAGAGATACCAGCCGGTTCTCTTCCTCGATCATTGGATGTCATCCTCCGCCATGATACGGTTGAGCAGGCTAGAGCTGGAGACACGTAAGAGCAATGTCTATTGTATTTGTTAAATAGGAATCCCAGTTTTTTGTGTAATTCTATTCTTGTTTCATCCACAAGCACATTTGTCTTTTATTTTTCATATTTCATGAAAACAAAATTGGTATAATCTTATGCTTACATGTCCAGAGAATTTCTTTTCTACAACAAGGTAGAATCAAATTACAGAGATTTCCAATTTTATTTTGTTTCCTCAAAATGGAGGGCTTACACCACCATTTAATGCGGAAATCATCATCTTTAGTATGTCTCTTGGTTTGTTGGTTTGTCGCAGAAAATTCTTCTTATCTTAGAGACCCACTATGGCTAGTTGTTTTCATCAATGTTTATGATGCCCAGATATGACTCTACTGCTTTACAAAACTTGACTGTTCTATTGATGAGCACAATTGCAACCATTTGCTGGCTGGTCCTCTCATGCTTGCTGATAATGGCATATGCTGCATTGATGAGTTTGATAAAATGGACATTAGAGAACAGGTATGTCCTCCCCCAATGAGTAGACATATTTTCCACTATTTGCATCTTCTGCTAGTTGGCCATGTTAGACCCCCTGATCATCTCATTGAACCTATAGGTTGCTATTCATGAGGGCATGGGACAGCAGACTATAAGCATCACAAAAGGCGCACAAGCCACATTAAATGCAAGAACATCAATTCTGGCTGCTGCAAACCCCACTGGTGGGCGCTACAACAAGTCTAAACCACTCAAGGTGAAGATTAGCAGAACTGATGATCACCATATTTATAGTCCTCAATTGATAGTAATCATCAGATTTTTCTGTAGAAGAGTGGTAGTGTAATTTGAGCTAATTTGTTCCCATATTCCTTGGTTCAATGCGCCAAGAGCATGGCCTTACAGGTCCAAATTTCCTTTTCAAAACAGGAGAGTTGTCCTCAGCCGAGAACTGAAAATGGTCCGAGTGGTGTATAATGTGGCCCTTCCTCCAGCTATCCTTTCAAGGTTTGATCTGGTTTATGTTATGATCGATGAGCCTGATGATTAAACTGATTACCATATTGTCCACCATGTCGTGAGAGTTCATCAGGGACGCGAAGACGCACTGACTCCTGCATTCACCATTACACAACTGAAACGTTACATTGCATAGTCCAAAACACTAAAGCCCAAGGTTTGTTTGCTTTTGTTCCTTTAAATTGAGCTTTGACTTCCCTTAGGAGGAGAGCTATTTTATCCAGCTGTTAAAGTGTTGAAGTCCCACAGCTAAGGCCCAGAAGCTAGAAAAGTGTTGGTGGATTCATATGTAGCTCTTCGCAGAGGTGATACAACTCCTGCCACTAGAGTTGCACATAGAATGACTGTTCAAGCTGGAAGCCTTGGTCAGGTTGTCAGAAGCCATTGCACGAAGTCATTTGGAGCTACTGGTACGCGGAGCAAGTACATGCAGGCATTTCTCTAGTGCACATGTATTCACTGGATATAAGATAGGGATTATCTGTCCTTGCACTCTGTCATCTGTCAGATCGTCCCATACACGAGGCTTCAAACCTGGGTGTTGGTTGGATGGTTTTCAGGACATTATGAGCCATGACTTGAGAGTATTCTGCTAAATTGTATCTTGGGTTCTTACAGGTCCAACCTGCCTATGTCCGTGTTGCAGTCAAACAGCTAAAAACAACCATAATCAGGCAAGGATTGAATAAATTATACCAATCATTTTTATACTTTTCTAATGTGAACACAATATAATAGTTGAATCCAATGAGATTGATCTCTCTGATGTTCAAGTAGGCATGATGAAAAGAGAGGACCTGCTCTTCCAACTTCTCCTAATATGTCTTCAGTTCTCTGGTGTGACCTTGAATTTCACCAGAGGTACAATCTATAAATTAGTACAATAGTATTAGGGGATGGGAATCCATCTTGGTTCAGACCCTAGCCAGCATCTAACTCATGAAAGAAACTCCAATTGTTAGAATTTCTTCAACCAAAATGCCTCAGAATGTTTTCCTCAGGCTTGCCTGTGTAGGGATACTTTCATTTCGAGAGTAATCAAGCCATATAAGATTGAAAAAAAAGAGAAAAGGGTAACCAACCCATTGGTATTCTTTTCTCTTCAAAATATTTGCCTCCTAAAATATTGCAATGAGTTAATTTTCATCGTGCCATAATAAGAATAAAAAGCACTAAGAAATTGCGTATGCCAATTAAAAAACATTTCACCTTTCACAAATAGAACATTGCTACAACAGACGAAAAGTTAGGCAAATTTAGGAAGAAAAATACATGCGAAAGCATGATAGCTGCCACAAAATCCATGTACACTCTTTAAAGTGAATGCTAACTTCGTTCATGGGCTCCTCTTCCTCTAGAAAGGAAGCACAAGTTGTCACCTTCTTGTGCCGTTGAACTCCTCCCGTCTGGTTGATTTTCCTTTTTTAAAATTATCCGATACTGCCATCTGGTTGATTTTCCTTTTTTCAAATTATCTGCGTTGCCAAAATATTTTCACGTCTGAAGTTGATCGATATGTGACCTTGAGGTCATGGACTTAAAGCTGCCTATTTTAGACCATTGTGGCCCGTTCCTTTCCCAGACCCACGTACGCGGGAGCTTTGTCCTTTAAATTGATCGATCTGCATCTATGATTGGTAGAAGGAGGTCTCAGTCTTTTTCCCTCGTGAAGTAGTGGCAGCGTGAGAGGGAATGTGCCAAGTGCAAACATATCAAGGGGACACAGTGCTCATGCAAAGTTAGGCATTAAAAGCCAGCTACTGACATGTGAACCCTGATGTAGTGCCAAGTGGTTTATTCATAGCCACATGTTCTTACAATTTATCATAATCAGTCGGGGGACAAAACCCAGAGATTGCAAGTTGAAATCCAAGGACAGGTATCTTTGAAGCTGGCTAGCTAATTAACAGGTTGAACGAGAAGACAAAAACCAACATTCTTTCCCGGGATAAAAGACTACACATCGGAATCATGGAATCCGTGCACCTGCTAATAATTCCAAGATTGAACGCTGCTCCCCTAAAGTTTACGAGCAAACTCAACCGAGGAAATGCTCTAGTAGTAAGTCTATCTCTTGCTAAACTTTTTCTGGGGCAGCCCACTTTAACATAGACAGGCCCCACATTTGGGTGATCTCACACATTCATCATCTCGATTGTCTGTCCTAATTAGGCTCTTTAGAGAAATTTCTGATCATGGAAGGTTAA
Organism: Warburgia ugandensis; assembly: GCA_035236585.1. Lineage (NCBI taxonomy): Eukaryota > Viridiplantae > Streptophyta > Magnoliopsida > Canellales > Canellaceae > Warburgia > Warburgia ugandensis. Next base: position 10,548,631 of record CP141130.1, read on the forward strand.
CTGCGACTGCTACTTATTGTAGTTGAAAATTTTAAATGGTTAATATTTAAAAAGCAGAAACGACATAACTCAAATCATCTAATGCTCATGAATTTCGGTGGCTAGTCCATCCAAAGCAGGATGAACATGATGAATGGATCACATCTAGGTTTCGATCCAAAAATGTGTCATTTTTGGAGTCCACAAATGGGTCCCAAGCTCTTAGTTTGGTTGATCTGTCTCGTAGGTCTTGATATCTCTTACTTTGGATTATATAATAGCTAACAACCACTTCCAATCTAATGATTCTAGAATTCGAAACAAAGAAAAATGGAACAGAAAAGAAAGGACCTGAGGGTTGTTAGAAAATTTGCACTAGTAGTTCCGCACTTTCAACAACCCAAAAATATTTTTGGATCCTAAATTAATCCAATCAACGTGATTCATGGGTTACTAGAGATCCAATAGGTCCTAATGTTGGAAACATAGAAAACTTGCATAGAATAGAAATCTATTGAACCTTAGCTACAAAGTATGCTTAGAGCAACTTCTTGAAGATAGTTTAATCCTTCCCATAAAGTGCAAGAGATATGACAGCTATATCTCTAGGATTAAATCAAGCCAAGCTTAATTTGTACATCAACTAATTTGCATTATTAGAATTGGTCCATAATTTAGCCCTATGAATTTGAATGCCATAAATAATCTTATAAATCAAAATGTATTATGAAGCCTAGTAGATATTAAATAAAGGCAACACTTAAGAGAGATTACAAATATGGGTTGTAAAATACTCACCAAATAAATATCCAATATCTTTCAAATAAGTTAAAGAGAGGTCAAACTTAGGTTGCAAAATATGCCCTCAATAAACCTCTAAAGCCTAACACCTATAAGAGAGTATTGATATGGATACGCACCCAATAAGTATTTAATAACCTTCAAATAAGCTAAAGAGGGGTCAAACTTGGGCTGCAAAATACATATCTAATAAACATCTAAAACCCTAGCACTAAAAAAAGAGCTAAAGAGACATTAAACTTGGATTCCAAAATATGCACCTAATAAGCCTTTAAAGCTTAGCAATCAAAAGAGAATAAGGTAATGCACAGAGATGACAAAATATGATGAAAGAGATATAGAGATTCTCTCAGCTAGAAAAACTCCAAAAAACTAGAAGCTAAAAAGCTATGGGGAAAAGAGTATTTGATGCAAGGAATAGACTAGTAGTCACATCTTTATATACAAGTTCTTCTTCTCTAGTCCTTTTTCCATAACTAATGTGGGATATAAGTTCATGTCCCTTATATAAATATACCACTATATCTTTTATGAAAATCATAATATGAGACTAATGGTCCCTTTAAGAAGACATCACCTAGAGACTTATTCGTCTCCTTTTATGGGTATAGGGGCCAAAAAAGCCTTAAAAAAAAAGAGGAACAATCCCTCGTTTTTTTGTTTATTAAGTTAAAACAACTCAAATTTAACATTCACCCACTTATTTTAAGTTAAAAATAACTTAACCATGAAAAAAGTCAAGAAACTACCTTCTTGAAATCATGAGAGGCACCACATGGTTAGATTTATTGTGATGACTTAAGTTATGTATATAGTGACAAGCTTGAACTTTCTTGCTTCTCCCATAGGCTTATCACAAATACGGATTTTCATCTCATAGATGTTATTGAAGAATTTAAATAGTTCCCTAAGTTTAAGTAAATAAAGAAAAAATATATTAAAAATAAAACAAAATTGAAAATTAAGCACTCAATAGGATCCTTGGATCAGTAAAAGTGAACAGAGTCATGAACTTCATCTTAGTATACAGAATTCATAAAACATCATGTCATAGAGTAAATTGAGTCTTGAACTTTTATATTAGGGAAGAATTATGACACTCACTTCTCTAAGGAGACAACTGCTCTTTAACTGAGCACTTTTAATGGTTACCATGCGCTAATTCCTTAATATGTTAAGTGCTCTATTGACCAACCTAATCCACATAGGAGGCCACCAAAACCACCACACTTTGAATAAGTGAGTCCATCAATGTTGCATCTCTATAGACTCACTAAGACATAAGGCATCCTCAATACTATGGGTCACACTGCAGACATCATGGAATGAGAAAATAAAATAAAATAATAGCAATACATCCAATTAGACCTAGATAGTTTGTTTATTCTGTGGAACCTAGTTAATAACACTAGGTAGGGTTGGTGATATTGTTCAAATAAACGTATTTAAACCATTCCCCTTGATGTCATATTTACCAACTCTATTTAGGCCTTTGGAGTAAGGGTAAGATAAATTTTTCCCATGGTATGTCTACCAAAGGCATCCTAAACAATTTAATGGGCCTAGCTCCCAATTAAAGCTAGTTTAAAATAAGGCCCATCTAGGGCAACCTATTGAATCCAGTCCTTGATGGAATAACTTGTATATTAAGGTACTTAAGAGGAGCTCAATAGTCCATTGGTTATAGAGGTTTTCACACTTTGCCATACAAAATCATGTGGTTATTATGGTCCACCAATCAAACTGCTTATAGCAACTTCTCATATGCATTGTTATTTCTTAATTTGTCATTTAAGGCTTCACAGTTTTCCCGTGTCACCTTTGGATGGTAATCCATACTATCAATTGACTCAATTCATTCAAAGCTATAAAGGTCACAATGTACAGTTATTGAAGATATGCACTAATTCTTTTATAAAACTATTCAATGTTCTCAACTTGGATTAATTTCTCAACTTCAAACTAAAATAGCAAATTCATGTCTTTTATCTGACCACCACTCACTCGTAATAATACTTAAGCTAAATAAGCATGTTGTCAGTTATGCTCTAATAGCATTCCTCTGAACTGTCAGGGTGTTAACGATAAGTCAATTGGTTAAACCTCTGCCAATCTTTTGATAGTAGCTAGACAGTGCAAGAACTATTCATTTTTTTTAATATATATTTTTAATATTGATTCCCATGTTCACATCAGTTACACTTGGATCCAAGATCAAATTGTTCTATATCAAATCCTTCCCAAGGATTAAGATCAATTACATAGGGTCACAAGTTATCATGCCTAAAATACACAAGTATCTCCATCATGTGGTTTATTGTACTAGATACTTTCATGTTTCTTAGCTTTTGAAGCTTCTACCTTAGAGTATATCCATTCTCACACTAAAATAATCTACCAATAGGAAATATCTTTGTCTTATAGATGCCTTTACAAACTTGTCTACAGATGCTATCTGAACAACTACAAATTTATTAGTACTGTTGATCAAATAACTAATAGTTGTTTGTTTATAGTTGTATTTGTTTGTTTGAGTCCTAATATCAGCTAATCATTTGATTGATATACTCGTTAGTAGTACAACAGTAGTAATTTGTAGTTAGCTATTGCACTCTACAAATAAAACCTTCATGGTAACCCAAAATATAGTAGCTAGGATCTGAGTTGCTTCGCTTTCAAGCACCTAACTTAAACTATTTAGAGATTCTCTCCATCTGTTTACATTCTTTCAATATTCACAACATTATTTGAATTCAAATTTAAAGTTTTAGACGTGTAATTATAATCAATGAAGGCACAATTGGTTATATGACATTTCAAAGTCAACTGTTTTTGCTTGAAATGACACAAATGTAAGGTACATCCACATTTTCAAAATTGATGGCACTATATACTTTTATAGTATTTTGAATGTACTTTGAATTAGACTTTAATATCTTGATCAATGAAGCACCGTCATCTAACTAGCTATTGATTACATCTAAGTGTCTTAATCAAACTCAAGTGTTTTAAGCCCTTTTTCTTTTTATTATTTCTAGTTGGTAGTAGTGGGAGAATTTATTTATGACCAATACTTGAGGCAGTAAATAGGATATCTCCAAAGCATAAGAGTCATACCACCACATGGAATATAGGTACATTAATAGGTAAGAGTTTGGAGTTAGTAGACACGATAAAACGTAGGAGAGTCAACATTGCTTGTGTTTAAGAAACCTAGTGGAAAGAGGCTAAAGCTAGAGAAATTGATGGGTATAAATTATGGTATGTAGGAAAGGATAATAACAGAAATGGCATAGGAATAATAATGGATAAAGAATTAAAGAATAAAGTTGTGGACGTTAAAAGAATCAGTGATAAAATAATAATAATAAAACTTGTTTTAGGAGAATAGATCATAAATGTTGTAAGTGTATATACACCACAAGTAGGGTTAGAAGATATAATCAAGAGATAGTTTTGGAAGATATGGAGGGAGTCATGCAAGAAATTCTTAACACTGAGGGGATATTTATAGGAGCAAACTTAAATGACCATGTAGGAAAAGAAAATGAAGGATATGATAGAATACATGGAGGGTGTGGTATAGGTGAATGAAATGAGATGGGAAAAACTATCCTTGATTTTGCTTTGTCATATAACCTGGCCATATCAAATAACTCTTTAAGAAGAGGGATGAACACTTAATAACCTTTAAAAGCGAACTCTATAAAAGCCAAATAGACTTTTGTCTACTTAGGAATACTGAACGATCGATGTGTAAGGATTGTAAGGTGATACCTAACGAGAGTTTAACCTCACAACATAGGTTAATGGTTATGGACATCCACATCAAAAGATGGAAGAAGGGCAAGGAACTTAATAGGTATCCAAAAACTAATTGGTGGAATTTAAAAGGAGAGAAAATAACATCATTCACAAATAAGTTCATGGTAGAAGGAAATTGAAACTATGAAATAGAAGTAAACACCATGTTGATTAATATTATTGAGTCTATGAAGAAAGTGACAAAAGATGTCTTAGGAGTATTTAGGTAAAAGGCAATTAGTAAAGGAAACATAATAGCAGAGTGAAATAGTGTAAAATGTTATTAAAGAAAAATGGATGTGTTTTAAAGCATGACAGAAGACTAGAAATAATGAAAACTATGAACAATATAAGAATGCTAAAAAGATTGTTAAGAGAATAATAAGTGAGGTTAAACTTAAGGCATATGATGAGCTCTATAATAGACTAGGTTTAAAAGAAGGTAAGAAAGATGTGTTTAAACTTGCAAAATTAAGAGAATAGAAGGGTAATGACTTATATCATGTTAGCTGTATTAGAGATGATGATTAAAGGGTATTAATCAAAGAAGATGAGATCAAACAAAGGTGAAAACGTACTTTCAAAAATTATTAAATGACAATAGCACTAAGAATATAGGGATTGAAAATACTATAAATCTAAATAATATTGGATATTATAAATATGAATATAGGATTAGAATACTTGAAGTGAAAGAGACCTTGAAAAAGATGAAATCAAGAAAGGCCATGGCGCCTAATGGTATACCAATAGAGCTTTGAAAGCATATGAGAGATATTGGGGTAGTTTAATTGACCAAGTTGTTTAACAAGATTATAAAATCAAAGAAAATGCTTGATGAGTGGAGGAAAAACTCTATTGTACCAATTTATAAAATAAAGGAGATATGCAGAGCTGCATTAATTATCGAGGGATCAAACTTATGAGCCACACTATGAAACTTTTTGAAAGAGTGATTGAGAAGAGGCTATGTCATGAGACAAGTGTATTTGAGAATCATTTTGATTTTATGCCTATGAGGTCTATCATGGAAGCTATTTTCTTACTAAGACAATTGGTAAAGAAGTATAGGGAGAGGAGGAAAGACCTCCACATGATCTCTATCGACTTAGACAAAGCTTATGATAGAGTCCTTAGAGAGTTAATATGAAAGGTGTTGGGTGAGAAAGGAATTTCGCAAGGGTATATAGATATAATTAAAGATATGTATGAGGGAGTGGTAACAAATGTTAAGGCCACTAATGGCAAGACCGGTGATTTTTCTGTCACTGTAGGATTGCACAAAGGATTGGCATTGAGCGCATACATTTTCATGTTGGTTATAAATGAGTTAATAAAACATTTGCATGAGGAGATTCCCTAGTGCATGTTATTTGTAGATGATATAGTTTTACTTGATAAGACAAAGGAGGGTGTAAACATGAAGCTAGAGTTATGGAGAAAAGCATTATAATCTAAAGGATTTAAAATCAGCCGAACTAAGACATAATATATGGAATGCAATTTTAGTAAGGAGAGGAGTATGAGTTAAACACCGGTCAAGATTGATAACCAAGAAGTCCCTGTAAAAGACCACTTTCAGTCGGTACTTAGGATTAATGATTCATGAGAGTAGAGAGATTGAGAGGGGGGTTACATAGCGAATCCAAGCGAGTTTGAACAAATGGAGATGTGCATTTGGAGTTTTGTGTGATTGGCAGGTGCAACTCAAACTAAAAGAAAAATTCTATATAATTGCCATAAGGCCGGCCATGCTTTGTGGATCTGAGTGTTGGGCAGTTCAGGAACATTGTGCTCATAGGATGAGCATCGTAGAAATGAAGATGTTGAGATTGATGTGTGGTAAGACAAGAAATGATAGAATTATGAATGAAAATATTAGAAGAAATTTAGGGGTAGTACCGGTGGGTAATAAGATGAGGGAGATTAAACTTAGATGGTTTGGAGTGAGGCAATGTAAGTAGAAGGTTCTAAAAGGTCAAAGGGAAGGTCCAAAAGAATATGGATAGAAGTAGTGAGGAAAAATTTAAAAACTTTGGGACTAAATGAAGCCATGTACTTAATAGAGAGGAATGGAGGAATAAGATTTATGTGACCGACCCTTAATTGGGATAAAGTCTTGATGATGATGATGATGATGATGACTTTAGGTAGTTTCCTAGTTGCTTAATAATTTAAGGAAGTGTAGTCTTTAACTAAGTGATCTTAACTCAAGAATGATAAAAAGCAGGAGGCTTAGTGGTACATTAGACTGCAAGGACTAAGGTCTTTAATCAGGATCCCTACAGAAATAGAACAATTAAAAGAATTTAAACTTGAAACAAATGATACAAGAGAGGGTCCAAGTGGCTAGTAGATGTGTGGGTTATGCTACCATATTAATTATATTAATCTCCTTGACAACATATGATACACATGACCTAAAGGCAAAATTTTAAATAAGAAAATAAAAGCTGGGTGGACTTAGTAGACTGACAAGCATGAGTCTCTTTAACTAGGTCCACTAAAGAAAAGGAAGAGACTATCATTATATAGTATTTAATGGTCTACATAACTTCCAAAAATAAGAGTTTTGTCTTGGTTATTGAATGGGAAGGATCCACGAAGATTGCACCCATTTGGCCCATGAAGTAGTCTTTAATGGCATATAGATGACTATTTTGTAAAGTTTTTAAGAGGTATTGCTTAACCATCATATTAGAGGCGAGGTTGATTGAGAATAATCTAATCTAAGTAGAAAATTGGATATACCCTTATACTTTTCTCACAAGAGTAAACAGAAAAACACTAATAAAGTTAACACGCACACCATAATAATTACACATGCCATTGCTCGTTGTTGGACATAGTACGTGATGGGCCCAAGGCCAATTGGGCCATTTGCTAGCTCTTTTCCTTCTTTTACATGGTTCGAGATTTTGCATGTCTTTAGGGAGTTTAATGCAAGGATGATAAAAAAAAAAAAAAAAAAAAGGTGAGTTGGAGATGAAAATGGAGAGCCCAAATAAGTTAAGAACATTGCATATAAGCTTTAGAAAGGATCCATCCATCAACTATTAAATTTTGACTTGCATAAATTCATTTGCTTACAAATACAGTACGGAGTGGAGTAGGCACTCAATTACATTGGGTTTAGTAGATAGAAGTAAAAAGATGAGATTTTATGAGAAATTTGGGAATTACCTAGCACATTTACCTTCTCAATGAAGCCAAGCCTTATGAAAGTGTTTCATCGTGTGTAATCTGTGAGAAGAGCAAAGAAAAAGGAGAGAAGGGCCTAAAGAGTATTTTGATAAATTTTCATGTAGGCTCATATCTCACTTGAGAAACTAAGACTTCTTTTTTAGCATCTTTAAGAAAAGTGACAAGGTTTTTGCTATTTTTCTTAGGGGTTTTATATTAAAATTTTCATTCCTTTCTTGAACTCACACCTATTTATAGGAAAAATGTGGTGAGTTGGAATGCTTACCTAAAGTTACAATAGTAGCCACTCTCATGCAAGCTTTCTCTAGAGCTACAATAATATCCACTCTCATGCAAGCTTTTCAAAGGTACCTTTTCCTAGTGATGTCATGAGAGTAACATCATTTATTACAGGCAAATTCTTAGAGGCTACTTTAGGAGTCACAAGTTATTTATGTTTTGCCCCATGACATCTTTTAGGGAATCTCTCTGTAGCTTCTCTAGCCCTTTAAATTGATTAATGTTTCTTGCTGATAATGCTGCATGCAATCAATGGAAGGTGAAGGGGCAATTTTGATGTGAATTTAGCCATACATATGATTTTCGGTTTTTACCATGTGACTCGAAGGTTGATGTGGAGAACAGTGTCGAGATAAACAGGTGATTTCACTCTCGAAAGAGAGAGATTCTAATATTTAGAAATTAATATTACCCGCTTGCATCAACAAAACATCAAAGACTCTCCCTAAGATTTCTTTAGGATTTAATCTTATGGATGAGATATTCCGTGTAAGATCAACGCTCTAGATTGCACTATACCTGAATGTCATAATAAACAGATGGTTTCGATCCTCGTGAAAGTGGCCCCTGCTCAAATCAAATAACATGTACGCTTTTCATATAAGAATTATGCTCCAAGCATATTATCATTAAGATGATCCTATTACTTATAGATTTCTAAATAGATTGTAGCCAATAGGTGTTGAGGCCATCAAGGGCCATTGAACTAGACAAACGGACTAAACCTAGGGTTTTCCAACAATGAAGAGGAATGCTACAGTTGGGCATAAGTTGTCTTGTGGGAGGAAACTTTTACACGAAGAGCCGGGTGTTGGGTTGATCTAATCCGTTGATCTAATCTCCCAGCTTAGGATGTGTTGTAGTAAAAATTATAATGACTGGATGATTCTATTATTATAGAGATGTCAAATGGGCTGGATTGCAACCGATTACGTATCAAATGCATACCGGTAGAATTATTTATTTTTTAAATAGGTAAAAATGGGTAGCCCCTGTGCACAAAGCTCTTGCCTATGCAGAGTTTGGGGAAGGGGCAGACCACAAGGGTCTATGGAATGCAGTCTTACCTTGCATTTTTGCAAGAGACAGTTTCTACACCTTGAACCCCACTTCAAAGTCATATGACGACAACTTTAACATTGCACCAAAGCTTCCCTTTCTATTTTTAAATAGGTGATAAAATAATAACCTGTGACCTTCTTTATACAGTTGCAAGTAACAGGTCTTCTTGGTCATGCCCCAAACTTGAAACCTCTAGTAAAAAGATAGGCTGGCTATAATTCTATTCTCAAGATCCATATGGATCACAATGCTGCCCTTGACTTACATAAGACTACGCTCCGAAGTTCTCAACCACAGAATGATCCCAGCCATATTCTGTGGAGTTTCAAAATGGACTGTTCCATTTTTACAACAAATGCCAATAGTTGCTAGGACCATATAATGGATATATATAATTTAAAGCATGGCCCATCTAAATTAAGAGCAATATTATCAATGATTTGAATCTTTGAAATCTGAGTTCACCTCAAGTAATAGCCCTTCGTACCGTTGAGTAAGGGATCATGAAGAAAAAGAGAGAGAGGGCATTTGTAGTCACTTCCCTTTAAAGAGACTGGTAATGAAGTAGATTAACAAGTTGGGTATTTTCCTAAGAGGAATGCTAAACTAATCGCACTATGACTAGATTGACCGCATCATGAGTGCAGTCTAGCAACCGCATTATCTAGAATTAACTTTTGAATGATCGGACCCTTCAACTTATTCGTCCAGATATAGATGTTCTGCAGATAAAAAGGCATGTGATTTGAGTGACTCCACCATCAGACAGAGTGCTTAAAAATGCACAATTTAGAGACTCTATAAACAACATAGTTTCTTAAAAACTGGAATTATCTATATCATATGATTTATCATCTGTAAGAAAGCTAAAGTTAGACTAATAAGATAAACGATTCTGGTCATACAAAAGCAAGCTCCAAGAGGTAGGTAGTTAAATTTCAAAACCGTATAAAATCTTCCAAGACCTTTATATTGTAGAGAAATTTTTACTATGCACGCTTGCTAAAAGGGCAGCCTTAATGCACAAAGCTCCCGCATATTCAGGGTTCCGTGAAGGGTGGACCACAAGGATTTATAGTAAGCAGCCTTACCTTGCATTTTTGTAAGAGGTGGTTTCTACACCTTAAACCCATGTCCTCAAGGTCAAATGAAGACAACTTTATCGTTGCAGCTATTTCTATGTGCACTTGCTAAACTAATACCAAAATGAAGAAGACAAATATGAAGCTGCAGTCGTATTTGACGTACACTTTGTAATATAATGAGGTCCCCCATTATTATTTCCTAACCAAATCGTCGGAGAAATCCTGGTTCAATGGAAATTGGGTGTGCCTCGCGGCAACTTGCCGCCTCACTACGAGCATTTCTCTTGTTCTAACCATGTAATACCCAATAAAAAAAATAAGTGACGAGAAAAGCATCCCCCGGTGAACTCATCCTCATAAGAATAATAGTTCCAATCCACTGGTACTTCCACCCTCACAGCACTTCCTCTACACTTACATCCACCTGATCCAAATTCTTCGAAGTTTTCTCAAAGCGCAAGGGGCAACCGGCTGCCTTTTCAAGCCATACTTCGTACTTTTCTTTTAGAAAATATTGGCTAAAAGGAGAAGCACATCAAGAGAGACGTGGTTCCATAAACAAAAGAATGACTTCTCAGCAAAGGTGATGCTTGAAAAGGCAGTCCCCTCCATTGGCTACCTCTTGCTTTCCTACACGAAACTTGGATCAACCCAAAACCCTATTTATATTAAAGACTCCACCGTCTTTTGTCTTCACTCTAATCTCATATTCCACGAGATCTTGCTTTTCATAATTTTCTAAATTTTTGAGGCAGACAAGATAGCTTCCTGTTGCATCACTCTATGTTGGATGCATTTAGTTCCATCCAGTCTTGGATAAGATCATCCTAATTGGGCATAACAGTACATGCACTGTAGATCTGTGTATATGCCGTCATTGATAGTTTAGTATAAGTTGCTTAATGGATTATCATATCACGCTGGATTAGCAGTTACCTATGTAGCTTTGCTATTTATTTAGGCCTATCCTGAACAGAGGCCTATGCTGAACAGGCAGATCAATCATTTTGGGTACAGTTATACACCAAATAAAAGGCGACTAACCATTGCATGCATTTGATTTAAGATCAAGAGGGGCCTACTTTATGTCATTAAATATGATGGTAATAGCGAATTTAGTGCGTTATGACTTCACGCTCACTGTTTTTTTAGATAGAAGAATAACAGCAGAAAGAAAATTTTCCAAGACATGCTGAGTTACCCTCTATTGCAAGGACTGCGCTACATATACTCCGTTACTTGTGTGTAAAAGAAATTCAGAGTACATCTCATTATTGATCCATCTAGATCAAACAGTGATGACATTGGCGTACCAAATTCATCTACTGGATTCCCAACTAAGGCTAAGATTATGCGAGTAACCCAATAAAAAGGTCTACCGAAGAACGGTCCATCCGATGCCTACTAACACATGCATCTATATTCAGTGACTTCTGGGCCCTATATGCAACTTTCCAGGCTCTAGCCTATTATGGTAGAATTGGCTCCGCTGAAGCTCCTTGCCCATATAACCATTCAAACAAGTTTAAAAAGAAAGGAAAGAGGTGTATCCAAGATCCACCAAAAAAGCCTAACAATGTGAATCGTATATGATACGGTAGAATGTACCGTCGGATGCCTTCCAAACAAATGTAGTTCTTACAAGTCACCTATCGGTCAATTCAGGGCCTTACAAGCAACTAGTCCCTGGCCCCGTGCTAATTAACCAATCAGAGAAGTTGAAAACCTAGAGAGCGGGTGTATCTATGAATAGAAAGGCTGTACTAGTATATGAGTTGTTTGTATATAATGCGGGGGACAGAAGGTCGAAGACAAGTTGCACAAGCAATATGAGTTGTAAAGTATACTGCGTTTAGGCCTTTCATTTGATTCTTAACCTTCTCTCTCAATTATAAGGGTCCACCACATGACATCATTTATTATCAATCTCATTTGGGTCCTAATAATCCTTCCTTCATATGCATTCAGGTGTTACTGTCTTCCACTTCCCTACTACATTATATATCCCTAGCTAGTTCCCAACTTTAGGATAACATCCATCTGACACATCGTATACTGATACGCCACCTTACAATGTACAGTTAAAACCATTAACATGCCTTGGGCTTCTGTGTATACATTGACAGAGACGCCCCAAGTATACTAATAGAAAAACAACTTGTTTCACAATGCCTTCATATGATACTTCACGTAAGTCACTTAAAAATGGAAGATTTTTTTTCCACCATGCACGTAAATAATTTAGTTCATCAGTGTATATTTAAGAGTAAGAGCAGATAGCAATATCATATCCTATATTCTATATCAGTTAAGGTTTTCCCCTTTTTCTTCCGTCTCTCTCTCTCTCTCTCTCTCTCTCTCTCTCTCTCTCTCTCTCTCTCTCTCTCTCTCTCTCTCTTATGTTCTTTATATTTTTTTTAGCGTGCGTAAGTTAGCAAAGTTATTGACGCAAGGATAGAGGAAATGACAATAAGAGATGAAGAGTAACATGTAACAAAGGCAGGTAATTACAGCATCCATTTGGAAAAAGATGAAACTAGCATCCAAACAAATACATCTCCTATTATTTGAGCTTTTACTTTATGACATAATAATAGAAAGAACCCTTATCCGAAAACACAAGCATACACAAAAATGAAAGGTCAAAAAGCTAAAAAAAAGAATAACAAATCATGTAACAAGGGGTAGTTTTACAGAGAGCAGTGGAAAGTCCATTGAAGATAGATATCTACTATGCCTTTGGTGCTTCTTCTTCAACCTTTGCAGGCTCAGAGGGAGTAGGCTCGGTCGCTTCTGATTTCTCGGCCACTTCCACCTCCTTTTCCTTCACTTCCTCTTTCTCTTCTTCTACAATAACTTCTTTCTCTCTGCTTGTTTCTGCGGTTGTTGTTGCAACTTCTTTCTCTTCTGTTACAATAAACGTGGAGACCTTCTCCAATAAAAAGAAAACCGGGCCTGAAACGTATGGAGGGCCGTGCTTCGTAGATAACTCACACACTTGCTTTGATCCTGGAAACTCTGTAAAAAACAACGACATCGATCAATTATTACCGTTCAAATATTTCTTAGATGATGGAAGACTGGAAATAAGATATGTTTTAGCATACCGATTTTCAATAATTCATCTAGGAACTTCTGGACGGCGGGTGAGCTCTTCTTCAGTACATCATCGGTGCGTTCCTTAACAATCGTCTGCCAAATAATTGAAATGTAAAGGCCGAGATTTCTAATGTTCTTGTCAGAAGGCATATACCATCAGAAAAGTGAACAAACTTTTCTTTTTCCTTTTTCAGGTAGAGAAAATCTAACCTTGACTTCAGTTGATGAAGCTTCATAGATTTTGATTACTTCAGGCTGGAGTTCGGTTTTCTTCTCTTCAAACTCCTTGTTGATCTCCTCCTACATAAAAAAGAGAAGCCCATGACTTAGATATATCTGAATAAAGCAAGAGAGAATATAAGAAAATCTAACATCAAAGCAGAAGGTAAAAGAAAAGGGAAAAAATACCTTAGATTCATCGAAGGACTTGCAGGCTTCAGCAGCTGCAGCCTTTTTGGTGGCGTTTTTCTCAAAGACCTTCTTGATCTTGGGAAGAAGCTTAGATTTCCAGTAACCCATGTCTCTTACTCTGTCTTTGAATCTCTGTACAAGGAAAAAGAGCAAGAAAAATCGATGAGCCGAATCTAGAGAAAGGAGTTTGAGGATGATGAAGAAGAGCAATGATAGCGTAGATAGAAGAGACAAGTAGCAAAGAAATCTGTCCAGATTTTCTTACAAGAAAAGGCAGGAGAAGGGTTTAAGGCCCCTCTGTATGCTGTTGCACTTCTCTCGTTGTCAGTGTGTCTCCGATCAAGTCGAACTGGAAGGCCCCTTGCCAACTGTCTCTCTAAACTTAGGAAGCCGTGGCAGCTAAATATAGAAACACATGCCCGCAAATATCCTCTTCTGGACCCAAATTACCAAACAGCTCAACGTTACAGAGTGGCATGTCTCCATAGTTGAATTACCGGAAATACCTCTCAAGACATAGAGCTCTTATACGGGGCACAAGCAAATCCACACTTCGAAAATATGAGCGGTCCAAAACACATCCCAGAATAGAGACTGGTTCATACGTATGGAGAAGGAAACATCACAGAGAATAAATTAGCAAACTGTGCAATTGAGAAGAGAAGCTAGAGGACCTGGATTCACAATGCCCCGACTTGGTTAGAACAAGAGCTGTGGAAGGACTTTATTGGAGAATAATGCACCATCAGAGAGAAGAAATAGTAGTCTTCCTTTATGTATATCATTTTGCATCATTGTGAAAAAAAAAAAGGGGTACTTTTTTGGTTAAATAACCCTCCGGATGTAAATAAATGTGGATTATAGTGTCGTGTATGTGCCAAGACTTATAGTTATGTCTTCTAGTAATGCTACTATTTCTCCTGATGAGAAAAGAAGAGAAAAACTCCTAAGTGACTGGTTAAGCTTGTAGGAAGTTTGAGAGGCACTTTTCTTATCAGGGAAATTCAAATAAATTTAAGAATTAGGATATTCTTCTATATATTTTGCTTCATAATATAACTCTTCGCCATAAAAAAAAAAGATCCATTTCTTTATTTGCAAGCATCAAAGCTCTATGTAAATGAGATTATGAGAGGCCAAATTACCTTCACGTGCCATACGCCTATCATCTCCCCATGCATTTCGAGGAAAGTAAACGTGAGTTCATTTCAGTGCATCTAAAACAGAAGTTGGTGCCATGACATTTTCAGAGAAAGGGAGTTCTTGTAGTACCATCGAAATCAAGATGCTTTTTTGAGAATTCAGGTGGGAAGGTGCAGCTGGCAATAGCCTCATTCCTGGTGGCAAACTCATTCTGCCTCGTATTTCTTTATTTCCACGTCTCACATGGTCTCGCAGGTTTAGAATCACAAATTCCCTTATCGGCGTGTAATTACCAAAAGTGGCCCACCATAACCTCCTTCCAACCAATATCCGAAAATCCCCCCTCTCTAGGCCTTGTAATACCTCCCCGTACGTCAGACTGGGCTTTGGCCGAAGAAAACAAAAGGAGCGACGAAGAATACTCGTGAGTCATGTTGCTTGTCTGGGCAGCAGCACATACGACGTCGGTGCTCAAAAATATTTGATTCATTCATCAACCAGGAAGAGTGCACACCATAGTTTGGTAAATTATACGCCGAATCATCACAAGGACAAGTCCTTAAATCATAGAAATTGCGGAACACGTTTATTATGGCCCACCAACGTGACATCAATCTGATCTTGACGTTACATGTTGGGGGGTGATTATTCAATACTTTTCAATTAATCAACAACTCCACCCAATCAACTGTTATTGAATATCCAACAATTAAAAGAAAAAATCCTGCTACTATATATTCACTTATTTGGACCGACTGGATGGCTTCTTATTGCGTACAAGTTTTTAGCACTTTTTAGATAGTATTATCCCGGGACATGACTGGATAATAGTAGTTTATGGATCATAGATCTAATTGACTGATTATTAGCTTGCACATGCATGGAGAAAAATGAGCAATTTCTGCTCACGAAATCAATTCTTCAAGGCAGTTGTCAATCTGCTGCAAATCCTTCCAAGCCCATCTTTTATTGGTAGGCTCCAAAAATATTAAAGTTGCTAGATTATCATAAGCTTTAACCTGTTGGGTTACCATTTACGTAGTCTATAGGTATGTGGATGGTTTGCTTTGAGGGTAAATCCTAGGTACAAGTAGGGTGTAAATTGTAGACTAAGGTGTTGGATTGCCATTTGATCCAAAAGCTTAAACTCTTTTACCCTTAATGTGGCTTGCATGTTAACTCGAGTGCAGGCTCATCTACTTTGCATTAGAAATAAATATAGGGGGTTTTAGGATTGAAACTCACTATATCTCTCTCAATAATGATCTGATACCATCTTGGATCACCACTAATAGGAAGTGAGGCAACATTGTTTATATGTTTGACATAAAACGAAGATCTCGAACAAAGGAACGAGGAAGAAAATTTTTTCGCCCATGTTCAACTCTTTGCTCCCTGTCTATTTGTACGTCTTCAGTAGATATTATTTTACTTTCAGGATGGACAAGTAAAAGGAAGTGGAAATGCAGTCATCTTCAGAAATAGTAAAATAGTAGAGAGCAAAATTGCTGGATAAATGAGGGCATAAATATCATTTTCTTTTCTCTAAGCCAAATTTAATTTGACTAGCTGTAAGATTAATCAAAATTCTGCTTTCTTATAAAGTTAGATTCCTCTTCCTTAAAAGAAAAAATGAAAATGGATAATACTCTTGAAAATTAATAAGCAACCGTCATCACTTAGAAAATATGAGCGACTACAGTGCAAGGTGGGGCCACTCTTTTCGATGATCAAAACTTGTATATTTGATAAGACTCCATCACTGTGTGTGTGTGTGTGTGTGTGTGTGTGTGTGAGAGAGAGAGAGAGAGAGAGAGAGAGAGAGAGAGAGAGAGAGAGAGAGAGAGAGAGAGAGAGAGAGTTTTGAGGAACGTGGGCCTGTATGATAAGATGAGCAAACGTACAGTTGGGTCTTGATTAAGTTACGAGTTTTGTGAAACCTTGGATCATATAAAAAGTTAAAGGAATATGATGCCAAGTTGGTGATTATGAAATGATGCATTTGATTGGCATTAAATCATTAGGGAAAAGATGCCATCCAAAATCGGAACGTCATCATCTTCGTGGGTGGGATAGATTATACCTTGAGCAGTTTAGAGGGGTTCTAAGCAATCTTTCCCATGACTTAGGCTTTGATGACAGTGTCTAAAGTAGCTGGATGTTTGTTAACTGGAATCTGAGTGTATGCGGTTGCTAAATTAATGATTTGTTAAATTTCTTAAGAAACTATCATTACTCCGCTCTTAGTTCCAGCTCACTGTCTAAGACTCCATCACACAAATTAAGGATGCTATTCCTTGTAGTCACAAAATTGTTCAGATAATTGAAATGTACATCTCTCCAAAACGTTCCGACATTTTCTATGAAGTTTTGAATAGGTCAGTGGCTGCAGAATTTTGTAATTTCACCGAACTAACACCTGAAATTAATGAATTAAACATGAATTTTTATGAATCTATTATTTGTAGTATAGTGTTAGTGGAGAACAGATCCAAGGCCAACTTCGGTGAGTCCAGGATATCAAAATGGGACTATGCTTGATTTGCCTTGCCAATGGCACCACTGCACAGTATGGTGCAACTCCGCTTGGATGTAGTCGAGCTGGATCCAACTCCAACCTAATCCAAACTTTACCAACCCAAACGAAAATTGGATTAATATGGTGCGCTTTAGTTTCTACAGTGTCTCCTCATGGAGAATCCGATGATTTTCACTTGCAGCTGAAAGTATGTATGAGGCCTAGCTGTCTGGACATCAATACTTAACCTTCTGAGTCTCATTTAGGTAGACTGGCATCCAAAATCCCCAAAAATGGATGATTCTACAAATTCTCTCGTGTGTAAAATTGACGAACCAGATAGTGATAAAACAACGGTGCTAATATCTTAGCCAATGGCGTAGGAGGCCAAGGATTATAATATCTAAGATGGGATCCAGCAGATGAGTAGTCTGCTTCACCAAACTTTTGACCCCACACACATCCAGCAGATGACATGGGTACTTCGTGGTAGTCAAAATATGTTTTCCTATTGAAAACCTGCATGATTGATTGTTGAGAATCAAGTCAGGACTTTAAACTGGAACTTTGTCATAGAAGTGCTTAAAACTCTTAATTTCCCGGGAAAAATTATACAGCTTATTTATCACAGTATTAGCAGAACATCCTCTGCAGTGTTGTTGAATAGTGTTTCTTCATTTTGGTTTAAAGTTTGTGGCATTACGCATGTAGATTTTCCATCCCCATATCTATTTGTTCACTGTCTTAATGCATTTTCGGAGTATCTAGATCTTCTCATGCTTAATAATATAATCACTCCAATGAAATTGAATAGAAATCACCTTTTATATCACATCTGCTTTTTGCAGATGATTTACTTTATCTTCTATCAAGCTTCGGAATCAAACCGTAGGAAGCTTTTGGAGGTTTTTTTGTTGTGAATAAAATCCACCTCAAAGATGAACTTTCTCCCCAAACACTCTCTCTCCGTAGGGTATAAATCATCTAACAACTTTGGAGATTAACCACGGAAACTGGTTTAGTCAAGATATGTGCAACATTATCCTTTGTTGAGATCTTTTTCAAATTAATTGTGCCATCATCATCAACAACCACCATGGAGGAGCCCTACTCTATTACCAAAGGAAAGGAAAAGAGGCATGAACAAGTATCATTAAGATATTGAGATGATATCGTCTCATATGTTTTCTCAGTTGAATACAATGATCTAGTTACATATGAGAAGGCAATTAAAGCAAAAGATGGAGATCGTTGGCTTCCGTTAATAATCATCAAGGTGGATTTTATTCATAACATTTTTTCCTTCTTGAGAATGAGACATGATTTAAAATCACTACCTCCAAATCAGCATTTACTTCCTCCAGCGTCTTTACTTGAATAAAAAAGGATTTTTTATGCCCCATTCTTGACATCTATAAGCCTTTGACTCACGAGAAATACCTACGTGTTCCCATTCTTGACAAGAAACCAAAGCCTCAAGATTTCAACTTTCTTCTTAGTAGAATAAATCGAAGACTGGAGGGTCAGAGTGCTAAATGCTTATTAAAAGCTGGCAGAATCACTTTGATTCGAGCAGTCGCTTTGGCGAAAATTCATACTTGAAAAAATAGAGCAAAAGCATAGATTCTTTCTCTGAGTACACTTAAACAAGGACAAGGTTTTTATGCTTTCAGCTGGGAAAATTTTCGTATGCATAAAAACAATGGAGGACTGGGGATCAGGAATTTGAGTTCTTTGCCCAAGGCTTTCAAGCTTAAATGAGCATGGAATATCTATAAGAATAAACCCATCATTGTGGGTTGATTTTTTCCACTCGACATATGTTAAAAGCAAAGGTTTTATCTATTCTCAGTTCTCTCTTATGTGCAAGGAAATTCTCAATGTCAGAGATATTTTAAGAAAGGATATTAGGTGGATGGCTGGAATAGGCAATAAAATTCGGTTCTGGAATGATAATTGGCTTGATGATTACCCAATTATTGATACCAGAAATCTTATAACTTCTCCAGTTGTTAATATAAACATGAAGCTTAAGAATATTATTGATAGCAGTTCGACCACTTGGAACTTAGATTTGGTTCCTTGGCTGCGAGATCAAATTAAAAGCAGGATTCTATATCATCCTTGCTTTCCTAATCTTGAGGATGAGCAGATTTGGGAAGGTGTTGGGGTTAACCCGTGTGTGGTCCATACCTACGTGAATCAGAATCCTATATATATGTAATGTTAGGATTAGGGTGTATAAGCGAGTAGGTGAGAGTTTGTATGTAAAGAAATAGAAGAGGGTTGGATGAGGCCTTGAGCCTGCTCTTCCTCCTCTTCAATTGTATCTGATTAGATAGTGAAACATTTTCTCCTGTAAACATAGGCCAAGTTTGACGGAACAACATAATTCTTTGTCTTTTTATGTGTGACTGAATCATCCTACTAGATCTATCGATCCTGACAGTCAGATCTGCACGGCAGATCTGAGCAAAACAAACAGGCTAGGAAAATGAAGTATGGTATGTAACAACAACTAAGATCTGTACTGTTCTCTTTTGAGTGCGACTAGGCTGACGGTAGCTTTTAGCCTATTAGGATGAATCCTAATGATTAACCGCGACTTCCACACGAGGACATTTGCGTAGGACAGAGAATGTTAATCTGTCAGACACTTGAGGCTTTAGAGAGCTTAGATGGTATTATTCCTAATCTGAACGGGTACATAGTCATTCCTAAGATCATCAAAAGTATCCGAGATTTAGCTTCTTTAGCAGATCGCAAAGAGATCAAGGACATGGATTATCGAATTGTGAAAGGAATTCGACTCACGAAAGGATCAACACACTGATCACAGCCAAGGTTTTCATTGTTCCAGTGGGCTGTGCAAAAATCAACGACTATGGCTTCTTTCTAACCTATGATCGATTCAAAGACTTGGGCTGTACCGGTTTGGGTTGATTAGTGTTCGGTTCGGTTCTAACTTTTACTCATGTTGCACCCTTTAGGCACCGGGCACAATGGCCAACACATAAAAGAAGTAACTAAATAAAAGTATTAGGACAGTGATTCCCCTCAAAACATGTAATAAGGGCTGCTATCTTTGACTCATCATCATCATCATCAAAGCTTTATCCTGATTATCCTGATTAGGAGTTAACTATATGAATCTTGTTCTTCCATTTCTCTCTATTAAGGGTCATGGCCTCATTTAGTCGAAAAGTTTTTAAACACGACTTGTCAAGCCTTTCTCTTGTCCGTTTAGAGCTTTCAACTTGGATTGGCTCACTTCTCTAATCGGTGCCATTTTTTATCTCTGTTGGACACGTCCAAACCATCTATCTCTACTCTTTGTTGATCTTGTTACCTATTGATGTTACTTTTAGATTTCCTCTAATGTTTTTATTTCTAAATTTATCTTTTCTTGTCTTGCCACCCATCCATCTCAATATCCTCATTTTGACTACATTCAGCCTATGTACATATTGTTTCTTAACTGCCTAACACTCTGATCTATAAAGCATTGCCAGCCTTATAGTCATCTTGTAAAAATTTTCTTTCAGTTTGAGTGACACCACTGGTCACACAAAACTCTAGAAGCACATCTCTATTTATTCTTAGCCAACTTAGATTCTCTAGATAAAAAAGGGCAGGGCAGCCCCAGCGCATGAAGCTCCTGCCTATGTGGCGTCCACTCTTATGAATTATCGATTGAAAAAATAGAAGTGGTGTTTTTATGGTACTCTTTGGTTATCAATCTTTACTAGTGTTAAAACTGTATTTCATATATTCTATCTTAGTCCGGTTAATTTTAGACTATATAACATCTCACTGTTTTAGATATACTTTACTTTTTATGGAAAATCTCATATGTGAAAAAATCACAATCCACTTCAACTCTACTGGCAATGCTATTATTACTCGTGCCCTTGTATAAAAATGGTCGGAAACTTTCTATAAACATTAATCTACAGTCACAGCCAACAACACAGCCCTTAGGATGGTGGTCTTACTGAACTTGTTGGATCATCTTAACATGCGACCAACAATACATATTTTAAGAAGATAAAATCATCCAACGGACAAGATCTTTGTTTTATAGAAGCTCCAAATTCTAAGCAATCAGATGAACATGTTGGATCATTGAAAATTGAACCCCTTCATGATTTATCCAAAATGGCTGTAGACAAATGAATTCTGAGTCAAAAGCATTCTCTAACTTTTTCTGCTTTTGACTTTTTATCAGCCAATTACATGTCACCTGTGTACTTTAAACATGCATTAAATAACTAAAAAATATATATAAATATAACACAAAGTCATATTGGATGTGTGAGTTACAGATTTAAAAAAATAATGATAAAATAAAAAACACAGTATGTCATCTGAAAAATGTTAGCCAGTTATAATTGATAGAAGTTGCTATGAGGATGCCTTGGAAAGAACTTTTAAACCTCATACTTATCAGAAATTATGTGATTTTTAATGACTAATTAGTAAAGACTCTCTGAAACAAAAATAACAAAGAAATCAATCTTAATCCAAATAACCTCATCGACAATTTTGCCTCGATCGCTAATGTGGAATGCAGTTTTCCTCACATCTGACCAGCGCATAATTATGGTAGTGATGATTATGACATCCGGAACCTTGCACACTAGCCACTAATCAAGGTCAACTAGCAAAGCCTCAACCTTGTCATGGCAATAATTGTGGATCAGGTAAGACTTGCAGGAGACAAAAGCAAAGATATTAGCAAGTGAGAAGGATATTAGCAACGACAAGAAAAGTCCGTATTTTAGTATAGTTTGCAAAAATTTTGAGAGGGAAAAGGATCAACCAATGATCATAAATTAAAGAGTATTGTAAGAAACTTTGGCATTGAAGGCATAGTTTCTGCACGGTGGTCTCCAGGTAGAACTCAAGCTCAAGATTTTTGTTAGACTTTATTTTTGAACCATTTATCTTCCGCAGCATTACAAAGAGTAGGAGCAGAGGAGTGAGAAGATCTTGCACCATCCAATAAAAGCTGGGTCAAAGATAAATTATCTTTGTATCAAAATGAAAATTTGAATTATCTCAATCAACGAAGTCCAGCACACAAATGTACTGTCAGCCATGTTAGTTTCTGTCATCTGGTGTGAATTCATGCCGACAGACACCATGGTAAATTGGTGCGTGTAGCCCCATTTTTGCATGACGGGACAAACATGGGCATGATCCAACCCACTCCTCTGATTGCTCCGGGATCTGGATCCAGTGGTAAAAAAAGGACCAATTTTAAACAGCATTCTTCATCAATTAGACAGGGTAAGGATTGTTGGTGGAAAAAGATTCGGTCTACAATATTGCAGCCGAAGGTAAGCTGTTTCTTATGACAACTTGCACTCAATGAACTGCCAAACTTTACCAACCTTACTTAGTTGTGCCAATTTGTTTGCCTTGAAAGAAATCTGCATGTGGAAGGGGACCCTTGGTGCAATGGTAGAGTTCTCGTAATGTGACCTTAAGGTCACGGATTCAAGGCATGGAAACAGTCATTTACAAAATACAAGGTAAGGCTACGTACTATTAACTCTTGTGGTCCGCCCTTTCCCCAGACCCCACATAGGTGAGAGCTTCGTGCACAAGGACTGCCTTTTTTTATGTTGAATCTGCATGCATGCTTTATTTTCCTGCAAAAAGGCGATTCAATTTTGGAAAATTTTGAAATATAATTTTTCAGTCTCTTTGATCCTAGAAAATAATCCCAAAGAAGTCACTGAGAACTGGTTTAACCACTCCCTAAGAGACGAAGAATTAGGTATCTATTTCTAACAGCCCATGCCTCTCTTGCTTGGCTCTTGTGGAACAACAGGAATAAAAGAGTCCACAATGACCACCTCTTTTCCAATGATGAGATTCGGATTAGATTGAAAGGTTGAGTTAGTGAAATTGCGAATCTTAATAATGTTACTTGTACTTATTCGCCTTCTACATTGAACAACCTTGGGAAATGGAGTCAAAAGGACATCATGGAGAGAATTGAAAGAACCATCAAAGTGCAGTAGACTCTTTCTTTGCATGAAAGAGTTCAGTTGGACTTTGATGGTGCTTCTTAAGGAAATCCGGATCCAGCCAGCATTGGGGCAGTTTTAGAGACTTCAGTGGAAATTTCTTTACTGTATATAGCAAGTACATTCTTGAGCAGACTAAGTATGTCGCTGAATGTTAGGAACAAGCTTATGGATTGACTTTAATTCACCGCAGGTAAGTGGTGACTTTGAGGTGATGATTAAATGTTTGAATGCACTACAATAGTGAGAAAGGAATAAGATAACGTGGATGATAAGGACCTTGATTATTAAAATCTTTTGGATCATTACCTCCCTAACTTTCTGGTGTGCACAACATACTCATACGGAAGGAAACATGGCGGTTGGCGCCTTAGCTAAAATAATAAGCCCACTTAGTTTCATTAATAAGTTTTTATGGGAGGATATTTTTGCTCCTCCTACGGTTAATAGTAGTGTGGCTTTTCTTTGTTTTTAATAAATTCGTCCCTTTATTTAAAAAATAAAAAGAAGTTTTCAGGACGCTGGAGTCATTGAATCGTGACTTTTTTTTTTCCTTTTAAGAGGTATCGAGAGCTGGAAAAAATCAGATGAAAGGGTGCGGGGATGGGTGACCGCACTATAACTTTCCATGTTGTCGCCGGCGTCGCACGCCTCCAAGTTGGAAGAGTGAAGGCGGAGGAAGAAATCCGCAACTACAAGGAGTCCTGCTTTCCGCTGTGATGTCTGCTTTTGCTAGAGTTCGCTTCAGGATGGCAGTTCATGCTGATGATTTTGATGCTTTAGTCTTGTCCTGCTCAACTACCGGTTGGTGCTGTTTGTTGGGCTCTGTCATGGCCCGGGAGGAAATTTTCGTGTCTATTACAACACTAATTCAATAAGATTTATAGATTCTTGCGTGAGAAACGTTTACATTATTTGCACTTAACAACAAACATGGATTCCCTTGGCGAGGAATCAGCCTCAAGAGCGCGACCACAACTATGGTTTATAGCCATTCATCTGATTTCTTCTCACTTGGCATATCTATAGCCCAAACACATGGGGAGTCGACATTTTAAGAACTAAAGGAATGCACTTTTGATCCCAGCAAACTCACAGCTAGAAACATTTTTTAAGCATTTTTCGCATGCCCAAATTGGCGAATCTACTCGGACCTCGCCTTTTGGTAGCGCCTTGTTCTTCTTGCTAAACGATAACCAGTCTCCAAGTTTTAACACATTCCAGCCCACGACCCCCACTCCAGCCTAGCACGTTCAAGGTGGTAAGGATTCCATGGAGATGGCCAACAAGTGGATGACATTGCTCTTACTGTAATCCACGCAATAGTGGCGACCATTCATTTCAACCGATTGAATCTAAATCTCCAATGCAGATCTTCCTCTCATGTCCACATCTCATCATCAACTAAAAATACTTTCACAGACAATATCCTCAGAACAATCGCGCACAGGAACCGGCCCAAGGATACGTCCATTGTCATGGGTCATAAAAATGGTAGGCCAATGCCACTGCGCATGTCCCTGTCCGATCACCTCATGCGAATGAAACGAACCAGGTAAGAAATATAGGAATGGACCACAGGAAAAAAAAAAAAACGCATGCCGACAACTTGCAAATTTGGCTCAACCATTGCCATAACGAAAACTTCCACAGTAGCCACCCAGAGAGCAGTCTCCAAGTTTTCGCTATCAATTCCGTATCGGCTGAATTTTCGCTATCACAAAAACACGAACCAGTCACACCTTTCCACAGAAACTGGATTGTTAAACATCTCAGGGAAAACTAAATAGCATTTTGTTCAGAATATAACCCATTCTGAAATCAATAGAACAAATTCTACCTACAGAGCAGATAACGACAGAGAAGCCCAGGCAATGTAGATGCAGAGAAAGGAAGTCAAAAAGCATCAATTACACGACAGGAGAAAAAGAAGAACAACTTTGCTGTGTATCACCTTTTCTTCCATTTCTCATGCTCTTTTTTTTCTTTTTTTTCCCTTTCTTTTACAACATTGAAAGCACACCCTCGTGCTACAGTAGAAAAGCACCGATCCGGGCGATGAAATTGCAGAAGAAACCCCCAAATCAAAATACATTTCCCTCTTGTGCTGCACTTACACCTACCAATTACAACTGACATACCTCTACCAAACCAGAACACAGAAGAATAAAAAAGGAAAAGGTGAAATGAAAAGCAAGACAGGTTAAAAACAAAGAAACGTTTTACAGATTGCCTCTCCCAGCAATCAGTGGTGCACTGGTACGCAGCTAATGTACAAACCTTGAGCCAACCCCTTGTTAAATAACCAGCTGCCAGAAATTTTTTCTATAAAATGGAATGGAGTCCAAAAAGCAATCATTCTTTGAACCCCCAAGCCAGTGACCAAAAGTTTAACACATTGGCTTCTGGAAATTTCAGTTTTTACCACCATCAAACCAGCCGTCCTCGATTCCCCTGGGCCAGCTCCAGCGCAAAAGGCTCTCCAACTAAATCCCAAATCATTCTTTTGCTTTAACCACCACATCATTCTCGTCCTTGTTCTTCTTTGCAGCAACTGACTGGTTACAAGAAACAGCAGATTCTGTACCAACTGTCTTTGTTACTTGCTCCGGCTGAATCATTTTTGGCTGGAAAAATACGTCCAAAAGAGAATTACAACCAAGTTACAACTACAAATCCTATTGCAGGAAGAAACTGAAGTTATAGAGGATCATCATCATCATCAAGACCTTATCCCAATTAGGGGTCGGTCATCAATTCTAAGCAAAAGACTAAGAAACGCTAAATAATTGGCCAGCACAAACTAGGACGCTCTGATCCAAGACCGCCAAATTTCCAATTATTATACTGATATATTTGCATCAAAATACCAAAAGTTCCACAGTAGTATTCAATATTCATGAAAATCAGATTTAATACTCAATTCAGTCAAATTGCTATCAAGAAGATGCATTGGACTAGGTTTTCAAGCGTATATAAGTCAGAAGAAACTTCAAATACATTAAACTAAGGAAACACATGAGCATGCAACACATGACCAAACACATGCAACTGTCACATCTTCCATGCCTCAATACATGAGAAAACCCTGACACAACAAATATAGGAAATGATACACAAGCATTGCTCTCTAATTAAAAGTACACAGTTTCATGACTAAGGAAAATGTTCTGAGGCAAGACTTGCCACTATTTTCATGACAAGCAACGAATTTACCATAACAGTAACGTTTGCATCAAATAGTGGTTCCAACATCCACAACACAACCATCATCATCATCAATCTTTAATGGTGCTCCACTCCCGCTCCTTTCATGCATATGTTTTGTTAACTCATCCATAACCAATGTGAAAAGGTATAGGCTCAATGCCAATCCTTGGTGTAATCCTATAGTGATAAAAAAATCACCGGTCTCTTTACTAGTGGTCTTAACATTTGTTACCACTCTCTCATACATATCTTTAATTATTTCTACATATTCCGCAAAACCCTTCTCACCCAGCACCCTCAATATTAACTCTCTAAGGACCCAATCATAAGCTTTCTCTAAGTCAACAAAGACCATGAGAAGGTCCCTCCTCTCCCTACATCCACAACACAGGATTAAAAAAAGAAAACCATACTGCAGGTAAGCACTAGAAAATGAAATCCACACAGAAAACTAAAGAGCACCCCAGGCTGTGCCAAAAAACTCCCTGCAGTACTCCATAAGTGGTTTAATGGTTTTACCATAGAAACATACAAATACTTGGGAGTGGCGGAATCCACCAGTGCATCAAATCAGGCCACAAATGGAACAAATGCAAGACCACGGGAAAAAAAGTACAAATTCATAAAATGTGTTACAGAAATAACATACAGTGCAAGTATAGGTAAGTATATCATCAGTCACAACCTAAAAAGTTCTAATACAGTCCAATAATGTGAACTATTTTTTAAATTAAATTTCTTGTGCTAGATATTAAGGTACCTGCAAATTGTCCAAATGGGGAGTAAGTGGCCTGGTCCTCTTGTCTTGCATTGCCTTCTGCCGGCTCTCATAAAAATCAAAATCATCCAATATGGATGTTTTCGCAGAATAGTTTTTGAAAATGCTCAACATCTCAATCCCTTGAGGAAACTTCACCTACACGAGAAGTATATAAACTTCAGTTCAACAGCCCAGGAAAAGAAGCATATAGCAAAATAATCTAATTAAAAAAAAATCTATTAACATTAATCCATCAAAAGTGAAATTGATTAAGTACACTCACAGGAAGAGTTGAAATGTGCAAATAAATATCAATTTTTATCTCAATACTGAACAGATTGCTCAACATCAAATTGGGAAAGAGATATTAAATATAATGCAAAAATTAATATTTAGTACTGAATGTAGAATTCTCCAAGTCGCATGAGTGCACTGGTAACCTATTGCTGGTTCCAGGAAGCCACAGGAAAAAACAAAGAGCTGCCCAAGCAACAGATAAGCACAATAATTATATGCTTTTATGAAAAAAAGAAAAATGACTTTCAAAGCTTACTGCTTCAGCATGACACAGCAGTATCCTGTGATGTCTTCATGTATGAGATTCATGCCATTAAAACAATACTCTAAAAGAGTACTATCTTTACTAGAATATGATGGAAAAATCACTTGCTTTAATTTTTGGAAAGAAAGCAATTTAACCTCCTAATTCAGAAATGACTTAGAGAAAAGGGAGCATTTATGCCAAGACTCAACTGGCACATGGACGAATAGGGATGACATCAAATTATCATACAAGCTCTGCCTACAAACATGCAAATTGCATACTTAATGTATCTTTGTACCTCTTGAGTATCTCTGCTGTTAGTCACAGGCTTGTTGTCATTATTCTCCAGTATTATATGTCGGAACTGTGGGTTTGGAACATCCTTTATGATGTGCCACTTGACGGGAAAGAAACCATTCCACTTATCCTGCTGCCAAAAATCCATATTCTTGTTGAAATCTACCCGTCCAACCATCTCAGCTACACCACAGAATTGACCACTTGCATTTACCTAAACCAAATAAAAGGAAAAGAAACTCATAAGACACTGATTCCAGCATGTAGAGAAGATAAAAGCTCCTTAGAAATTTAATTCGTTGTTGCATCAAGGCAACCGGATTAGTTAAAGAAAAAATAATGATTTATGCAGTCAAATGATACCAGGACGTATGCAACAAGTGGTAAACTTTCTAAGAAAGGGGACAGCTGGCATACTGAGAAGAAAAGGAAGACAGGACATTTGCAGCCTTTATCCACAACTCTTTCTTGTGCATCTTGGTAAGCACTGTCAAGCCTCTTATTCCCGTTAGGAGTACTCGCCCACACATTATACTTAATGCTCTTATGAATGTCATCCTCACTGTATGACTTTATCACATAGAACATAGCTTGATCATATTTGGATGAAAAGTCCGGAAGATTGAATTGATCCCTCCTGACTGCACTGGAAATATTACTGTTAACATTAGCCTCAGCTCCCAAAGTTGCAACTGCTTCATCCACACTTGTCGAATTATTTTTTGCACTGTTGGTTCTGGGTCCACGGTTCTGTTCATTTAGCAAATCAAAATCACTAGTTTCATTAGCCTTGCCTCTGGTTTTAAGCTTTTCACCCACCCAATTTCGTCCATTTGCTTTGCCATTGACAGAAGCATTAGAATACAACAACCCTCCTTTTCCCTGATTAGGTAATATCGGAAACTTTGCAATGGGAAAGTAACCCTTTGACAGAACTGTAGCTCCCTGAAAACCAGATCCATGTTGAGATGCCTGTAAATTAAAGCAATGATGTCAAACAAGAACTAAACCAAGGAACCTGAAACAAATAAATGACAAAAGCAAAGAAAAAGAACGATACAAATATTATACCTTGTTTGCTGGCTTTAGAGATTGGTTTTGAACAGCGGAAGATGGTGGGACATCTAATACCGACTGCGAGCCTTTTGTTTCCAGTGGGTTGCTAGACTTGGGGGCAGCTGTGGGTTTCGAAGGAGCAAAGGTTGGAGCATGAGATGAGAAATTAGGCTTGGAATTGGGGACTGTTGGGCTTCCAACTGTCCCATCCCCAAGCAATGGAGAAGCATCCCAAGTGTATGCAGGCACAAACTCTGATCCATATGAAACTGCTGACGGTATATAGCCAGGGGAAGCAATAGGTTGTGGAAAGATAGGGCTTGGGTAGAATGGCTGTTGACCTAAATACTGTCCATCCATACCTACCATAGCTCCAGGAATATAAGGAGCATAAGGATTGTAACCAGGCTGAAGACCTGGCGTATAATAGATGACAGAACCATTATCTGCCTGAATGGCCTGAAATGAAAATAAAATACAAATAGTAAGATATAATAAAAATTAAACACAATTTCAGAAAACCAAAAGCATATTTGATTATTGCTACAAGCTTGCCAAGCCAAATGTATCAAGATCCAATCAGACAATTGGATTGAATCAATGAAATTCAAACTTCAGCAAATTTTATGGGAAAAATGAGCAATCAATGTAAGAGTCAAGCTGTACACTTAACAAAATCTTGCACATTTTAAACCTTATACTCAATTACAACTTGAACCTCTTCCAACATTAGTCAGGCAGACTAACACGACAGGGGAGTAAAAGCCAAGCATCCCACATTATTCCATTGCAGATTCTGGCAACTAATATCGATAGAAGAAAGCAGAAGAAATTTTTTTTACAAACCTTACAACAAGAAATAACTCAAAGGAAAACTTACAGGATACTGAATCTCTAACCCATCACCCCCAAATACGTAACCCTGATCATCCCATTCTCCAAAAGAACCATCATAGCCTGGATAATAGTATCCATAGTAGCCACCCGGATGATAATACACGCCCTGATCAGTCATCACAGATTCCTGATCTAAATCACTCTCCTTGAGACTGCTAGTTGCATCTCCCGATGATGAGATACAGGACGTTGCATCAGAAGGGGTTCCATCCTTGAGACCAACCTGATAAAAACGAGTCATGTGAAAAGTTAAAAATCAGTAACACTGAATGAGAAAAAAGAAATGAATGTAATTTGTAAGCTCAAAAGGATGGATTGATGAAAGGCGACAGAACAATCGTTGAAACATAGACATGAAAGAAACTTCAGGTTAAATCAAGGAGACAACACATACCGTGCTGGCATCGCTGACTTCAGTAGAAGGATCTACTTTCAGGTTCTTCATAACTTCTTCTAGAGCTGTAGAAAACAAGTGAAGGATCCAAACTTAAGAACTAAGAAAAGGGGCTTACCATATATTCTCTCCGATGTGCTCACTCAGCATGACTCAAAACCATAAACTAAAAAGCATCAACGTAAAAGGCACGGTTTTGAAACTCCGACTGTATAACTAAATTAGCAGAAAGCTACTATTACCGACATCGCTGATCCAGTCAATTTTCCTTTCACCCTACGCTAGATCCAATCCAGAAATACAGGGTAAAATAAATAAAAACACCTAAAAGTAGAAAAACAGTCTAGGAATATCATCAAATCTGGAACCAGCCGCAAGTACAGATCCAAACAAGATCGATCGCAGCTTTGAGAATAGCAGATCTATTGTTAAATAACCCAAAATTTATAGAAAAGCAGTACAACAAATCAAGTTCAGTATTACCGCCGCCAAATCCCTCAAGAGAGGAGAAAGCCAAAAAGGAGCAAGATAAACAGGAAACCCTAGATTGACAACGACAAGGGAGTGTGAAACCAAAGAAACTGATCAAAGACCTCTGTCAACCAAAAAAGTAGCCTACAAGCGAAGAAACAGATCAAAGACCTACATCAACCGAACCAAGCGAGTAAAGATCCAAACAATCAGAAAAAAAGAAGAAGTGAAAAACAAGGCGGAACAAAAAAACATAAGACTGAAGATGAGATGATCAATGATCGTAGCAAAATGATGAAAATCAAGAAAAACAGCCAAATCCAGATCAAAAACAGCGAAAAGAACCTAGTTCACAGCTACGCTGCTGCCAGATCGATAACAAGAAACATCAAGGGCGACCAGAAACTAAGTAACCGTTAACAGATCCAATCCAAAATCAGAAAAGAAGGTAGAAAGGATACGTTTCTCCTTCTGTATTTCTGTGGCCATATCGCACCAAAGGTCTCCGCAAAAGAATCCTCGGTTTCCTGGCTCCAGTTCGAAAGACAGCTCTAGAGTCTAACCAAAGACCAACAGAAAACCGCTCCAATCGACGAAAACGGCTTCGATCGACGAAAACAGCAACAGATCAGTGGAGAAAAACCGCTCGCTTGATCCAGACACCGGTCGAGAAGCCGCTCACCGACGTAAGATGAAACCGATTTGAAAATGAGAAGGAAAAAGGGATCCGAAAACGGCGAGGGAGGGAGGAGAAAACAACGTCTTGCTAGGAGCTGGAAAGTCAAGTTGAGATCGGATGGTCTTTATCGCTTCACACGCTTCAGTAGAGCAGCGGCTATTGTCCGTCCGATTATGCCGAGGTCGAGTCCGCGTACAACTTCGAACTCGAAAGATCCCCCAAGATTCCTAACGCACATGCACATACATGATGTCCAATCGCATGACATGCATGCTTTACGGGGTTGCCTATCTCAAACGCCGTATACCCCTCTTAAATACGTTTTTCTGAAATGACCAAATTACCCTATCAAATGGTTGGCAACTGTCATGGCATGGCTAAGAGTGGAGTAAACTGTGGGTCTCACCTGTCCTATGGATCTCAGCCGTTCATCTGCCCTCCAGTAGGCACGGGAATCGACGCACGGAAATTGCTTGCATTTTCCCCTTTAATAAATGCTGTGTGTTGAATTTCGCCAGTAGCAAATATCTTCTCAGGCGCCACGTTCCCAACTTTCGAATTCCGGACTCGCGCCTGACTCTCGTCTAGTAAGGGTGATCCTACCGCACTAGTGATCTATTGGTTCATGTAAGGCACAAACTTGGTTGATCTAAACCGCACATCTAACAATGTCATCTTATAAGGTCCATCGCCAACAGAAAAAAAAATAAAGGAAGGCATTTCAGTAGATGAATATTATTTTTAATTCTATCTAAAGGTTTAGAAGATAAACCTCGCAATGGTAGAGTTGTCTTCGTATAACTTTAAGGTCACATATTGAAGGTGTTGGAATAGTCTCTTACAAAATATTAGGTAAGGTTGTGTATTATTAACCCTTAATGTTGAAAATGGATAGAACGTCATCTCCTTTATAGTTGAGGGGATTCAATAACCTAATTATATGCCGAACCCTCTTGTTCCAGGTGTACAATTTGAGTAATGATTGGAGTGCCCTGTTAGTAAGTACTTTCGTAAAAGTGCACTTTGGTGCCCCCAAATCTTAGCCATAAGGCTCATTGCCAAAAGTGAGATCCGCGAATCAACAAAGTACATACCAAATAAAACTCTCTTATTAGTATTATATAAGAAAGACCAATGACAATCCTATCCTCGAGATATGCTTGAGCAAATGTAGCGAGGTAAACGATGGTATAGAGAAAATTAAGCATACGGCAGAAATTTCATAGTAAATGCAAATTTTGCTCCGCTAATTGAGATTTATCCGCTCACATTCATCTTCATTCTAAGTTTGTAACCAAGGTTTGTCTTGCATGCATAAGTTGTTTCATGCTAAGTGCGTGTGCCCTAAGTCCGTTACTCATTTGTGTTCAACAATGGTCTCATATTCAAGGTTCTAAGTTGAAAAAATTCATTTGGAAATCCTCTTTCCCACTAATTATTTGGAATCTATGGAAAGAAAGAAAGTAAAGGTGCTTCCGTAGTAAAGCCTCGAGTTTCTTTATTAAGTCTCACATAATTTGGGGAACAAAAGCTCACAACTTGGGCTCTCAATTCATGTCCAATTGGAAGTCTATTGTTTCTTCTCCTTCTCTTTCTAATAAACAAAATCTAGATGGTCTTCCTCTTCCCAAGGCTAGTTTAAGCTAGACCTTGATGGCTCCAACCTCAAAAATCTCTATGAAGGCATCTCTAAATATCATGAATGGGTTTCTTTGTTTGAGATCGTAGGAAGTATTGGCTTTAGTGACTCCTTTGAAGCTAAGGTTGAAACTGTAGAAAAAGAGAGATTTCCATAGAAAGTTTTGGAGAGATTTTCAGGGAGTCCCATAGTATTTTAGAGAAAGGTGATTCTTGTTTATCTTTCTCTTTCTTATTCTTTTTTCGAGCTCCCCGAGAGAGAGAGAGGGTTCTTATTCTTTTTTCAAGAGCTTGTCATGAGGGGGGGGGGGGGCGCTTATTCTTTATCTTTTACTAAGTTTGAGCATACTCTTCATTTTCTAAGTAGCATTCACCATGCTTGAAAAAGCTTTCTGCTAAGACTAGGGTTCAACAAACATTCCTTTCATGGCTAGAGCTCATCATTCCCCAGAAAAGATTGTCTGTTGCAATTCTCTTAGAAAGATACAAGGTTGGGCCAGTTGAAAGCCAAGATTGGGCTCCCACTTGTTGCCTTCTAGGAGAGCCCTAAGTGTTTATGACTCTAAAAGTCCTAATTAGCCTTATTCTAGAATCAAATAAAATCTCAAAAAGTCTTGCCAGCATAAAACTCCTGCAGAGTCCTATAATTTTTGGAGTGCTAAAAGAACTTGGACACTTGTGCTCTTAAAATTGCAGAAGTCCTAAATGAATAAGAAGTTCTAAATTTAAATCAAAGTATAACTAGACTTATGTGGCCCCTTAAACTAAATTGAGAGCCCAATTTATAGTCCTAAAGATCTAGGACTCTAAAATCAAAGTCCTAAAGTTCTAGGACTTTGAAAGCCAATAACTTAGGAACTCCTAATCTATTCAAAGTCCTATTGTTTGAGGATTGCTAAATCTGCTCAAGAGTCCTAGACTCCTAGTCAGTTAGCCCTAATTATTACCTAAACTAGGCACCCAATTTCTCCCTTTTCAAAATCCATTTAGATTCTAACAATTTAAGGACTTTTGAGTTAGTTCAGAGTCCTAAATCAACTCAGAATCCAACAACTATCAGATTCTTGAACTAACCCAAAGTCCTACTACTTAAAGACTTCTAATTAAGTTACTTCAGAATCCAAGAGTTCAAAGATTCCTAAATTCTTTCAGAGTCATAAAGGCTAAAGACTCCCAAACTTATCTAAAGTCATAAACCCTAAAGACTTCTAGACTTATTCAAAGTCCTAAAGCTTAAAGACTCTTAGCCTTATCTAGAGTCCTACAACCAAAAGATTCTCAATCTTGTTCAGAATCCAATAGCTTAATGACTTCTAATACTATACAAAATTTGACAGTCACTAGGGTCCTAGTTTCACAAGACTTGGACTGTTGGACCACATTTTACACCCAAAATTGGACATAGAGTTTCTTTCTACTAAGTCTAAAACTATCAAACTTCTAAACCTATATAGTGTCCTACAACTTAAAGATTCCTAAGCCTATTTAAAATCTAGTAGCATAAGATTTTCGAATTCAGTCAAATTCCTATGGCTTAAGACTCCCAATTTTAGAAATATCATACAGCTTAATACTTTTGAATCTAGTTAAAATGTTATTGCCTAAGATTCTAAACCAATTAAAAGTACTAGAACTTAAAGACTTTTGAATCCAATTAAAGTCCCTTAGCTCAAGACTCCCAATTCCAATAAAAGTTCTACAACTTTAGACTTTTGCATCCATTCAAAGTCCCATTGCCCTAGACTCCTAAACCAATTAAACGCCTTACAACATAAGACTTTTGAATTCATTCAGAGTCCTACAACTTAAGACTTTTGAACCTAGTCAAAGTCTTACAAGTCAAGACTTCTAACTACAGTAAAGTCTAACAACTCCAAACTTCTAAATCTAGTGAATGCCTTTCATCTCAAGACTCCTTACACAACTAGCTCTTATAGTCCAGGAATACTTATCCAAACCAAAGATCTGTGAATTAACATTCCTAAATTAACAAAAGTTCTAGGAACATTAGTGTTCTCGATGGACTAAAATACCTATGGCCTAAGAGTACTAGGATGATAAGAATTATTGTGACATTAGGTCCTAGTCGACTAAAAGTCCTATAGCCTAAGAGCCTTAGGATGACCTATGTTCAAGCAGCATTAGTTTTGGAAAATGAAAAGTCTTAAAATCTAAGAACCCTTAAACAATTGAAATTCTAGAGACATCAAAGATTTTTATGATTAAAGCTCTAAGATCCAAGAGTCCTTGAAAGAATGAAATTCTAGAGATATTAGAGACCTTAGATGACTAAGGTCCTAAGATATAAAAGTCCTTAAAAGATTGCAAATTTAGAAGCTGTAGAGTCCTTGACTAATTAGAAGTCTCGAGAACTAAGAGTCCTTAACCAACTAAAAGTTCTGGAGACCTTAAAGTCCATGAATGTGTAGAATTCCTAAGATCTAAGCTCATATACAATGACATTATGCATATCCTTAATTTCCAAAGGAGAGTTTTACCATGCATTTAAGGTAAAAGCTACCTACACCAAAGAACTTCAAGAGAGGACGTGTTACTACTTAATATTAGACAAAAGAAGCTCAAAGGCCACACATTCTCATTAAGTCTATGAGATGCTTTGGAAGACATGCATATATCAATTATCAACTAGCTCATGTCGTTAATCTAAGTCAGCAACTTGATCATATTGTAAAACTAAATCAAGCAATAATTATAATCCCAATAGAGTTAAGTATCATTCCTTAATAAAGTTAATTGATCACTAGAATAGATGTCTCCTTCTCTAAAATTGAACAACTAAAGAAATGCAAATTCTATGCCCAATACAACTACGTATATTTTACATCTACGAAGGATACATCTTGATGTTTGAGATTATACAAAACTAATGTTTATATGATTAAAGAGAAGCTTTTTAACGCCATATCTAATTTTATATAGAGAGGTTCCAAAGGACAAATACTCTTATAAAATTATAGTGATGCAACAAAGACCATTGAAGACCCTAAGCATTGTTGTTTTTCTATCTATAATTGACCTACAATCAAGGGACTTTTCTATGTACATATATGTGTATCCAGTAATCAAAGAGAGTTTGTAACCAGAGATTTTTGTATATATTTACTTGTCAAAGAAATGTAATTAATGGCCACAAGTAATTGAGAAAAAGAATCTCAGCATTTGATGTAGCTGGATGAATGTATCCTATTTTCACTTGGTAAATAATACATCCCAAGCCCTTAGTTCTCTTTTGTTTTAATTGTTTATATGCATCATGCACAAATGTGAAATTTGACGCTGACAACAAGATAATATTACATGATTTAAAGTTCATCCATGGAAAGGCATCTCAAGGTAAATTATGTCATAATTAATAAATAAAACTACTCCTCTGGGGGCTTAAAATGATTGTTTCATCTTTTCTCTGACTGTCATTAGCTATAGAGGTTGCATTAATCCCTTTCCTTTGTAGGTATCCTTGTCCTTGATAATATTTTCACCATTCAATAAGGAGGAGTTTTAAGTTTTGAAGAGAGGGGAAAGCATGGCATCCATGTAATAACATCTATCATTTAGACATTATTTTTTTAATTTTGAAAGTTACTTTAGCAAGGAGTGCCACACGAGGACTTTTAAGAAGTTACCCGTTATAGTACTACTCTCGCACAAGCACACTTATTTAGATAATTATGATGGGATGTGATGAGTGGAGGGGAGATTGTTATTTGGACTTTGGGTATCCATTTATTTATATTTTTATGCTATTATTAAAGATCAAATTGCCTTCTCTAAACATAGCTATCGTGAATGAAACAAGGCAAACAAGCTTCCCTTGTCAACAT
This sequence comes from Warburgia ugandensis, assembly GCA_035236585.1. Taxonomy (NCBI): domain Eukaryota; kingdom Viridiplantae; phylum Streptophyta; class Magnoliopsida; order Canellales; family Canellaceae; genus Warburgia; species Warburgia ugandensis. Next base: position 10,585,842 of record CP141130.1, read on the forward strand.
CTTCTTCCTTTGTCATGATGAGTGGCTCCATAAGTGAACCTTTAACTTTTGCCCTAAGTATCATTTTGGGTGTTTTGCTTGCTTCTAATTCTTGGGCTACATTTCTTTTCTAATATTTGGTTTATCAAAAATTAAAATAGAAATTAATGCCAAAGTGGAATCTATTGTTCACTCATTCATGAAATGTAGATAGGTGAAATCCATCATATAAACTCTAAAACTTAAACTCGTCAATAATTGCACATTGCTCATGTTTGAATATTAGGATACTTACTAGTCGTTTTGTAGGCTATGCAAAGAGGAACAATGACCATATGGGAATTTGGGACGATCTTAAAGTAGTTTATACATAAGCAAATGACATGTTCTTGTTCACTATCCCATAAATTCCATGAAGGGAACAATGTTACTGATGTGTAGCTAATAGGACATTTAGTAGCCAAGAAAGCAGAGTGTGGCTAAATGAACCTTCTAATTTTCTGTATAAGCCCTTAGTGCTAACAAAATAGGCATATCTAGAGTCCTGAGTATGTTATTATAAGTAGTTAAGAGGATTTGCTTTCTACTCCCAAAAAACACAAAAGCTAATGAGTTTTATGAAGTTGAAATTTTTGTTAGTTGGTGTGTTTCATTAATATTCAATTGGTTTAGGAGAGATGACATTTAACTATCTGTCTGATTCGAGATTTCATAAGAATTGACTTAGTGAAGTCCCCTACTTCGTATATTGGAAAAAGGAATGATATGGTAGGTTCAGGATTGATCCCCAATAATGGATCAGATCACATTTTTCCTTTCCAATATTTTTCTGTTGGAGCTTCCCTCATTCCTTTTATCGAGCATAATGATGCGAATCGGGCTTTAATGAGTTCTAATATACATTGTCAAGCAGTTCCTCTTTCTCGATCTGAGAAATGCATTGTTGGAACTGGTGAGTCCATCTTGACTACTAACCTCTTCATGTACTGGATATTATTGGGGATGATGAGTCTTTTTCTCTCTAGTATCACACAAAAATAAATGGAAAAGTTATCTCAAGGCAAAAGCTTCATTTTAATTTGCCTTCCCAAAGTCACAAAAATACTTTCTTGATTGATTGCGTTGTCTTAAATAAACCAATATTACAACGGGTTTCTTTAGAACATGGCATCATACTAGTTTTGCAAAAATGCCAATATATTTTGGTATTTTTGCAAAAAAAATCTAACATTTTTTGAGTTTTGTAAATTTGCTATTAAGTTTTCATAAGCTTTGCAAAAAATGACATTCTGATAGTTTTCATCCCCCTTTCCTGTCAGTTTTTTTGAAATTTCGTTGTTACCCATCTTGCAAACAAACGATAATGAACAAGAGGACTTTGTATGTGATATCATGCTTCATTAATCAAGAAAAATCTCTGAAATTGATGGTTCTAGATAACAATGACAGTATTTTAATCAAGGAAAATCTCTGAAAGTGACATTTACGAGAATAGTAACAATATTTTACTTATAATTTAAACTTTATTTTTTAAATTTATTATATTTTTTTATTGATCCAAAGCATTGATTATGTTCTAATTTATGTTAGGAAGAGTTTTACATCATTTTTTAGTGAGAAATAGAAGTTTAAATTGTTGAATTTCATTGAAGAAGCTTAACAAATTCTATTGTGCAAGTTGGTGAACATGGTATGTTTACGACTTAATACGATACTATTGGTTGATTTTTGTTAAAATGTAACCATATAATTAAAATTTTTATTATTGAACTATGCTAGATATGAAGTTTTACAGAAACTTTCTTTTGAAAAGTCATTGAACTTAGTAGCCAAAGTTTGCAACTTAATCACATCTAGGTCTCTGAGGTAGCAAGTCTATTAGAAATATTAAGAGAGAGAAATATAAAAGGGTAATATTAGAAAATTAACAAAACTAAGGAAAAAGGATGAAAAACTAACATAATAAAATTTTGCAAAGCTCAAACTTGCAAAACTAAAAAAATGTAAACCTTTTTTGCAAAAATACCAAAATGTAATGACATTTTTGCAAAAAAATCCTTTTGCAAATTGCTTAATAAAGACCTAGATGCCAAGACCCTGACTCCATAATGCCACGGAGGATAACAAGTACACATGGCCTGGGGGGGCATGTCCTGAGGGGGTGCATGGGATGGGAATAGGACATGTCAAAGGTTGGAGAAGCATTCCGTTAAGATGTTCCAAACTAATTTGTTTTTACTCCATACATACTTGTCCTTAACTGTACCTGATTATAGACGAGAATCAAATTTGTCCAATGCGAATGATCATTTTGGTCCCAATTCTTTCTGCACATAAATGATGAATCATGGTGCAAAGTTCTAGCCAACTCAACTTACTAGTGCAATCTGGGTCTGATCCTTGATGAAGAGCGGCTAGTTTCGATACGAGATAGATTTACTAGTCCATCCAAGTGCAATGCATCCAGATGGGATAAAAAGGGTAGTCCCGCTGCACAAAGCTCTCACACATACAAGATCTGAAGAAGAGACGAATTACAAGAGTCAATAGTATATAACTTTATCTTACAGTTTTTACAAGAGGTTGTTTTCACTTCTTGAATCTATAATTTCAAAGTCACGTGATAACAATGCTACTGTTATACTAAAGCTCAAATGAGATGAAGAAGAGAACATATGCAGGGCCCACCCTTGCTTGGCAGAGCCCCTTCGTTTGACCTATCTGTTCATTCGATATCTAGTAAACCCAACTCTATCTGATCGAACAAATCCAGCCGGTACGATCACCGGAAACGGATGGTCCCAGGTTTGTAAAAGCGAACGTCTACGTTCAGTGGAAAAAAGCCGGTGGAGCTATAACGTCGGCTCGTAATATTTTTGGGTTATTGGATATCCAACGTGGAAGAGTCAGATGAACAGCCAGGGTATGGGTCAATTAGGAAAAAGTGGGGCCTCAGGATGAGTCATGAATCAATCAACAAGTCTCTCGTCCGTAATATTCTAAGCAAAGAAGGGCAATTCGGTCACTGGATCTTATCATCCCATCCATCCATACATCATATCATATCACATCGTATGTATGTATGTATGTCCTGGGCGTCCATCACCATAACCGCAATAATCACAAGGGGAAAACAGAAGAAAAGACTAGCTTTAGTTTTAATATGCAAAAGCAAGGTCTTTCCTTCGCTTCCTCCTACCAACTCAAGTCTCTTTCAACTTACTCCCCGCTTTAGGCTTTTGTACGCTGGGCTAGACAACGCTCGCTACCCAATTACTTGCGCTCCAAGTCTCGAACGAGTCAAACCGATCCATCCAACCAGAACTTTCTCGAGGACACGAGTCTTGCCGCGTCAGCCACATCCTGCCGGCCCTCGATTGGACACGTGGACTCGTGGCAGACACAAGTACATGCACGATTGGCATGCCCAACAGTCAACACGTACGATGATATGTGGGGGAGATGGCTTAAAGCTAATCCCAAAAGGTAACTTAACGTGTTTGGCATCGTATTCACAAAATTCTCTTGAATATATATATACTTTTTTTAAAAGCCCTAACTTTTTCGAAGATAACTCAAAAGCTTTATATTTTTACAATTCAAGACAAATTTCAAAAAATTAATATATATTTATCTTATAAAACTCAAATGCCGTAAATAATTTGTCAAAATTTTAAATAATATTTAAAATATAGCTAAGATTTACATAAAAATTAATATATATATATAAATTATTTTCACAGAAATAAAAATATTAAAATAGATGAATGACAAGATAAAAAATAATAAAATTAGAAATGAAAACATTAGATAAAATTTAAGAATAGTACAAATGGGTAACAAGATTATGGAGATTAAACTTAGATGATTTAGACATGTCCCAATAACCCAAAATGACATCGATTAGAAGGAGTGGGACAGTGCAAGTATAAAGTTTTAAAAAGGGCAAAGATAAAGCCCAAAAGAATATAGATAAAAGTGGTAAAAAAATATCTAAAAACTTTAAAATTAAATGAAGTCATATTATTTAATAAGAAAAAATAGAAGAACAAAATTCATGTGCTCGACTCCTAATTAAGACAAGATCTTAACGAAGATGATGGTATGAAAAATTATTTTTACTCAATTTAATTAATTTTTTGCAAACATTTGTTAGATTTACGAATGTTTGGCTTGCCTAGTTATTTTGAGGTACAAAACAAGATATAATATAGGGCTGACATAGTTTAAGATTTCAATTTTATACTTTAAGGAGATACAATAATATTATTTTCAAAGAAATAGAAACAGAAAAGGGCAGAAATGGTGGCACTTCTGGTTGATAATAGCAATCCTCGCTTTATTCTCAGTGGAGATGGCAATGGGGTTGGTTAAAGTGGGGCTCGCCTAGTCCTGCACTTAGGGCAATACAGGGGTAAGAAAGCAGGGTCGGCACCTGTCGTGGGTAAAAGATTGTGACTTGAGGTGAGTTTAGGGGAGGCGTGGGGGGAAGTGACCCAACCACCACTATTTACATATATATTATATACAAAAATTCTTATATATTATTATTATTATTCTTTTATCAAGAAAGAAGATTTTAATATCTTTATTTTATTGCAACGCCTTTTGTCGTTCAGAAAACATCAAGATAACATCTCCATCAATCCCTGCTTGTACCAAAAAAAATGAAAAAAACATACCACTAACATAGAGCAAGTGGTCCAGCCGCTTCACCTAGGAAGGATTAGGCATGACCAACCAATGGAGGGCCTGTTGCATGATGCGAAAATGACTTTCTATCAAGAGGCTAATGAAGGGGCCAAGTTTATCTCTTTTAGAAGAGGGACATGTGGCAACAAGAACACTTCACCATTTTTGCCCATAAAGAGACGCCCGTGGGTGGCTCTTATAAGGCTACGTACATTAAGAGTTAAACTCTTGCAATTTAGATGATACTACAGGCATAATGTCAACTACGTGACATCTTTGAGTGGGGTCATCTCATGTAACCAATAGTAAGAAGACAAGACTACCAGGACCCATGCTATATCACCCAAGTCGAGCCCAAGAGCCACTACAACAATCTCTATGGCTACGAGAGTTGTCTCTCTCTCACCTAGGGAAGAAAAAGGTACCCACGTAGAGATTCTCTCTCCATCGTTGTACTCTTTCTTCTTTTTTTTCCTTTTTTAAAAGTACAAGAAGGGGAAGGAAGTTTATCTTAAGGAGATCCCAAGACAAGCTAGCACTCCAGCAAGACAAGAGTCTGGCACTGAAATCTGGATGACGTAACCTAAAAATTCTATCTCGAAACTCAGAAGCAAGTCTAGATTTCAGAATTCAGTCTCATAAGTATAGAAGGGAAGCCTTGGCGCAACGGTAAAAGTTGTCGTCATGTGACCTTGAGGTTACAGGTTCAAGGCATGGAATCAGTCTCTTGCAAAAATGCAAAGTAAGACTGCCTACTTTAGACCATTATGACTCGCCCTTTCTCCAAACCCCACATAGGTGGGAGATTCGTGCACTGGGACTGCCCTTAGTCTCATAAAAATGTTTGGGAAAAATTATGTTACTAGTGCATCAGTACCGCTTGTAATTGAAAGTAGAAGTTGACAAAGGGCATTAGCCAACACTTGCACATGATATCATTAAGTTAATCAATATTTCTCCTTTTTAGTTTCTCTTTCCCCTCCCCCTTCTTCGTTTTATTTTGAATCTTTGGGTACACGTGAACTGCAAACCAGTTATTTTGCTTCTTAGCATGCAGATCATGCATACATGCTAAAATTACACGTGGGTCCTAATGGATTGGTAGCTCTAGATTGTAATCTCTTGGTATGTGGCCTAGATAAGTTGTATTGATGGAGGATGTTTTTAACTATCTTTTCCAAGCACAGTTGCACAAGAGTGGCCTCAATTGTCTAAGTTATTTGAGTCCGCTCTAGGGTGGGTGTGAGTATTTGTCTAACACTGTCATAGTTCAAGGAAAAAGAAAAAGTCAATTTGTTAGGGTTTAAATTTGATTTTATTATTTATCCTAGGCAAATAATAGAGATTATTAGCCAATAAATGTCTCGTGGAGCTGATCGTAGACAACTAAGGCATCTCCCTAGAATATCCTTGGTCACAGGTTTGCCTCTTCACTTTTCTCATGTGCTGGTAATTAAATTTAGGAGAGTGCGTGTGAGTCATTTTCTTTATAATTCTTAGCTTGTACCAAAGGAAAAATAAAAAATAAAATTCAATGGAACTATTAAGTCCATGACATAGGTAGGCTGAAACTCAAATTTCATACCCATTAAGCAGTTATAGCCTCCGTTTTAGGTAAAAGTTATAATCATCCATTATTATTATTTTCAAAGATCCAAAACAAGTGTGTAAGATTATCCAAATACATATTTCTGGTGAGTTATCTATTTTTGACATTGTGAATATAAAAAATAGCTTGAATTTACCACACAAATCCTACCTAGAATAAGAAAAATGGGAAGGGATACAAGTTCTACCTTACATAACAAAAATGGGAATGTATTTTTGTATAGAGCTTCCTCTCCTTTTGAGCGTGTAGCAAACGGAAAAAAGGTGTTGGCAATATGATCGTGGGGGTATAATTCCTTCTCTAAAGTGGAGGGAGGGCCGGATGGAGGAACCGAATCAGCGAAAGAAAAATCAGCTCCAAATCTACATAAATTAGATTAATCTTTAAAAAATAAATTTAGATTAATCGATAAAACTTAAATTTTTAATAAATGTGTGCATGTCAACAGGAATCCAATTCGTGTAAAGGAGTGGAATCCACGACACAATTATTATCCTTCTGTGTGTGCCTCCATAAGGGAGCCTTGGCACAACTGTAAAAGTTGTCGATAACGCGACTCGAGGTCACGGGTCTGCGCGCTCGAAACAGCCTCTTGCAAAATGCAAGGTAAGACTGTGTACTTTAGGCCCTTGTAGTATACAAACCTCGCATAGGCAGAAGCTTCGTGCACCGAGACTGCCATTTTTGTGTGCCTTCCATGCAAGCCAAAAAAGGAAAGAATGTACATGTTTGGTGGGAACCATAGGATTTTGTCCTTTCCTTCTTGTAGGATCCAGGCAAACCTGTCTGGTTTCATCTTGGGTTCTCTGGTGCAAGTAAATCGAGTAGATAAACAAATTCTCCGATCTTTGCAGTCCCTTGGTGGTTCGACTTCAATGAAAATGGATTGATATGCAGGACAAAACGAACAAAAAATGGAGGAAATATCTGCTTTGGTCCTTTCCTCAGTAAGACTATGTTTGGCCATCCCTTTGTTTGTCTTTTCCCAAAAATGGAATATTTTTCAGGAAAGACAAACCAAACCAAACCAAAGTGTGCTACCTTGGCTTAGTCCTTTGAGATTAAGTGACAAAATTGATTTCTTTTCTGAATTATAGAATTGAGTGGTGCGAAGAAGACGAGCTTTTGATTGAACATTTTGATCCGGATTGAGGTTGGGTTCATCTCTAGAGCCCTACTAGTAGTTTTTTCTTTGGACTCTCACTACCTTCAGCTAGTTTCTTTTGTGCAATGCTTCTTTGTTTTGCTCGATCAATGTTAGTATTCTTTCTTTCAATAAATTTTCGAGTCGAAAATAACACTTCTCCTTTTACTAGGTTTGGCTTTTTATTTTTTAGTACAAGTAAAGAATTATAAAACAAATCACTCGCACGTTCTCCCGCCAAAGGAGAAAGAAGCATAGCCAATCAACAACTGCACTAGACTTTTGTTGGCTCCCCTAGGCTCTGTCTGGTCCTTCAACATTGCAGAAGCTTTGCCTAACTTGCATTACTAACTTGGTCCTTTCAACATTTTACAAGTTTTGGGTAAGTTGCCTTAGTAACTTGATATGGTTGACATTATTGTCCACTGCAAGCATTCTAATTTGAGTCTTCAAACAAATGTTTCCTGAAATACTTGTAACCGAGCTGCTTGTTGCTCGTTGGGAGCCTCGCACGCAACCTGGTTCAGCTGTTATGCTACAACTCATTGGCTACTCCTCATAAAACTCTTATGCTGAAACAATGACTGGTACTCGGAACAGCAGTGTGTCCATGAACGCTTCTCCTTTCGTTTGCTTAAAGAGGAACGCTAAATCCAAGGGCTCACTGTCTTTCAACGTGCATATAAGATAGTTTCAATGGTGAAAGAGAACTCTAAATATCCTGAAGTGCCTCTCAGGAATTTATTTCTTCTCTCTTACTACAAATTTGTGTCAATTATCAGATATTTAGGGGCAGTCCCGGTGCAAGAACCTCCTACGTATGTGGGGTTCGGGGAAGGAGCAAACCAGAAGGGTCAATAGTACACAGCCTTATCTTGCATTTTGCAAGAGGCTGTTTCCATGCTTTAAACCCATAACCTCAAGGTCACATGACGACAACTTTACCGTTACATCAATTATCGGACATTTACGTGACAAATTAAATCATGTAGTGGCACATTGCTATTTGTGCTAGGGCACTAACATGGAACTTTTAGATAATTCTGTGTGATTGCTAGCAAAAATGTCGTTTAGATTTTCCTTCCTTGTTATGCTTCTGAGGCTACGGACAGTGGCGCAGCTAATCATGTGGTTTGTAGCTGTGTATGCAAATTCCAACTTTATCAACAGGTTTGCTGTATCATATCATATTGAACCATGATCTCCACCCTAGCTATTTATGTTGTAGCTCCTGGCCTCCCCTGACATCGTTATCATATGACATTTCCATTGAAACAGCACAGAGAAACGAAAGGCCAGATAGTAAGAAATGAAAACGGGTATATATTACGATTCAAAATTGCTGGCTCTTGAGGGTTTGGTGCAACCATAAAGTTGTCGTCATGTTACTTTGAGGTCAAGGAAACAGTCTCTCACAAAAAAGTAAGGTAAAACTATGTACTATAGATCCTTATGATATGCCCTTTTTCGTACCCAGCATACATAAAGTTTCATGCAGCAGGGCTGCCTTTTTTAACGAGTTGAGGACTTACGCGAAATGGCCCAATGCTACAAGTTCTCTTGTCGTTGTCGGTTTCACTTAATATGCACATGGCTAAGTGGGAAAGTGGATCGTGATTTTCCTTTTTAAGGTTAGTGTCTTAGTGAGGGGATGATAATTTGGTGGACTTCAGGGAGTCGATGATTGACCCGAATATTTGATTCCAATTATTGGAGTATCAATGTCAATTTAGGTTTGCATTTCAAGTTGCTTGTGGACCTTAATTTGGTTGACAATTTGGAAACCCACATTCAGATTTTGAATGTCCAAATTTAGGAAGAAATAAAACAAGACTACTTTCTTGTCTCAAATTTAAATTAAATTTAAAGTGCAAGGGTATTCCATTCATGCGTCTAGATAATATATTTCCTTATTCACTAATAAATTGACTAATTAAATTCATATTTCTATATTCGATCGCCGATCCAATTGGAGGGAAATATTGTTTCTGATAATTGAACACCATAGCAAAGGATTTGCTCTTCTGGTGCTACCAATAGCAGAGGATTCCCAATTAAAAGTAGTGGTCCATTTACTACTTTGAGGTAACATCTTTGTTGGTTAGCATTATTTGTAGTGGAAGGTTTCAGCACGGACGTCCACCCACTACTTGGTTCATTACTGTAAATTATTGCCAGTTTTGCTTGATTCAAGCACTGTAAAATTCTTCAAAATTAGAGAACTCATACAAGCAGCTAAGAACAGAGAAAGGAACATTCCTTACTGAGTTAGTACCCACTAGAAATCAACGAGTACCGTTACAAACCATCCTCATCATGGTCACTTACGTTGCTTCCCTCTCTGTTAGGATTCTTCTATTAGTGTTAAGAAGGATAAATATTTACAAAGAATAGTGCCATTATCATGACAAGGTACTCCAGAATTAAGATCATCAGTCTAAGGTCCCACCATTCTCTTCTTTTCATCCTCATCCTTCATTAACCACAACTTCTCCATATCATAATCATCTCCTTCTACCACCACCTTCCCCGTAATCTCTTCAGCCTTCTTAACCTGCGCACTCCAATCTGTCTTAGCCAACACCACCCCAAGCACCACGGCACACGTCAACTGAGCCCCTAACAATCCCAGCCACAACCCAACAAACCCAAACTTGAACCAAAAACCCATCACCAGTGCTACAGGCAACCCCACCATGTAAAATCCCGCGATGTTAACTTGCGCTCCTAGTTCAGTACGTGCACTACCCCTTAAAACCCCGCACATAACCGTCTGGGGACAGTTGCCTAACTCGCAAATGCCCACAATAGGCAAAGCCATAGCAGTCAACTTTAATACTCCGGGCCCATCAGTAAACATCTGCCCCCACCATCTACTGGCCCACAAAGCAAAGCACATAGCTATCAATCCCGTAACTGCCCCACATCCTGCTCCCACTGCTGCAGCAATCCTTGCACCGTTAGCACACCCGGCTCCAAGCTCATGGGCAACCCTCGTTGAGACTCCATAGCTTAATGAAGAGGGAAACACGTACGTCAAAGAAGTTAACTGAATCAAAATCCCGACTGAGGAAACTGTTTCCTTTGGATTTGACATGAGCCCACATAATATTATCATAAATTCGTACCACCACCACTCTAAGCATATAGAAATGCAGCTTGGGATGGCTAAAGAAAGATAAGGTTTCCATTCTTTCATGCACTCTAGCGATATTCTTGCCCATGTCTTTATACAGACCCCACTGAACTTAGTGTAACCAATCAGGAGAATTAAAAGGTAAATATTGGATAGAACAACAGCTAAAGCGACACCTCTAATACCTGTCTGCAAAATGATTACTAAGTAGTAGTTAAGGGGTGCATGTACCAAAGAAGCTATGATGGAACAAATGGCAATGGGTCGAGTGACACCTTGTGTTCTTAGATAAATCCTAATTGGATGAAGGAGAGCTTGGAGAATTAGGTCAGGGATAGCGTAGAAAAGGTATAGTTTGGCCAATTTAGTGATGGTTTCATCTTGGCCTAGATAGAGTAGGATTGAGTCTACCCTGAGCCACAGAAGGGAAATAGGTAGGCATGTGAACAGAAGGATCGTGACCGTTCTATGAAGTGTTATGCTTAGGAGTGTCCATCTTTGTGCACCATAAGCTTGTCCACAGATGGGCTCCATGCCCATTGCAAGGCCGAAGACGACCGAGTAGCCTGTTATGTTGGCGAACCCGATGGCGAGAGACCCTGCTGCGAGTTCGATTTGGCCAAGATGGCCTAAGAAGATCATTGATACAAGGTTGCGCACGTAGATGAGAAGGCCTGTGATGGCTGTGGGTCCGGAGATTCTTGATAAGGCCTTGAACTCCTCAATAATCTGAGAAGGTGAAGTCAAAGTTCAATCAGTGTTCCACTAAAGAAATTTCAGTCACAGATGTTTGTGATTTAGGATGAAGAGAAGCAAGTAACATTTACGCTTGTGTAAAGTTTTATGTAATTTAAGCGTACGTACGTTTTTCCTTCCAAAGAATATGCATCCACAAGCGAGGCCTACTTTAATTAATTATTCTAGCCATTTATCTGGTACTCCTGCTGCAAGCCATGCATAAAATTGCCAACCCATGTGATGATTATAGGCCCCTAATTCTTGAACCGGCAATGCCAGGCCTTTAGTTTCTAGCTCTAAAGTGAAGGGCTGCAAGATGAGAAACCAGCTGTCTACACTTACAAATCAAAGGATTCGAATCCTCAATTGAAAAGTCGAAATGGAGGGTTGATATGGGGATGAATTTGGTGAGATTCTTTTGGAGTATACGGGTCCAATTGGAAACTTCCAAAATGGCATTAAAGCGGAGATCATACCAGCAAAAACTAGCATTCTCATTGAAAGATAGGTTTAAGAATTGTCATTTACACGTTAAAGAAGACTCTAAAGTAGCAATCGGATGGATTAAAAAACCTGGACAATTTTGGATGAAGATTTGGAAACGTCATTAATGAAATTATGAAAATTTCATCCAACCACTGCTTGTCACTTTTTTAGGTATCAAGATCAGTTAATGATCTTGCCAACACCTTAGCTAGAAAAGGTAGTAACGCATTGGGACTTAGAATCATAGTCAGACCTGAAGTTGCTGCTTAGAAACTGTAGGATGATGTAACTGTTCCTCAACCTAGCTTCGGCTATTTATATTTTGTAAGTACTAAAGATCACTTAGCCTTTTAATAAATAATATATTTCTTTCAAAAAGAAAAAAGAAGAAGAAGAAAAGTCGAAATGAAACGGGGGGAACGTATATGTTGAATGATCAAATCATTTATTTGTTAAGCTTACCATGTATGACCTATACATGGATCAATAAATTCTCCTTCATTAACAACTACAGTCCTTTTCTTTGTGAAGGCTCTGTTGATGGACCTAGACCATTGACTTATTACTTTATAGCCGTCCATTTGAGACCATGAGTAGCGGCTTTGAATTGTCAGGCGAAGGTGAATTTTGGTGCAAGCATGGCTTCTCCATTGGAGCTGTGCTACGCAATGGATGTAGTATTTTACTCTGAAAATGTGAGCTTGCAAATGTGCATTTGGAGGTCACTGCGTCAGTTGTCCAACCATTCATCTGGTACGCCATGCTATTACCCACCCACTAAGAAAAAGTCAGAAGCACGACGATAGGAAGCTTTAATTTATGAATTTCAGAAACCAGAAGTGCACCTCCTCGTTAAGATGCAAAATCCAAGTATAAGACTAATTTAAAACTTTGCTTTTATCTATCCTACCAAAGTCTAAACTGGGGCCAGCAGATTTTGTAATCCGGACGGTTCTTCTATCTGTAGGACCCAGCATTATCATCATGAATGCAACTTCTTACGACATCTCTGAAAAAAGATGAGAGGTGATCACCTTGTGGTGCAAGGACCAGCCTTCTTCCTTCACTAGTGGGTGTGATGGGATCCCTGCGGCTCCAACGGAGGGCGTATCAACTTCATTTCTCTGCTTAAGCAATGGTTTTGTGATACTTTCGAGACTGCCATTCTCTATGAAAGCAACGGAAGAGTTGTTTAACGAGACGGACAGGCACATTGTCCTGATTGTAGATAATCAGGATCAGTGAAGTAGTAGAATAGTGAAGTGAAAGAGGGCTTCATTTGCATGGTTTATATAGACTGAAGAAGCTTTGTAAGCTTAGTCCGGTGTATGAAGCAAAGTTCAAGAAGAGCTTAAAAACAAGTCTCGACGGAGACCATGAGGGAGTCTAAGAATTTATCGATCCTCAGCAGTGGAGTTCGGCCACTTACTATTTCTACAAACAGTTGACCAGAGAGGGAGAGGAGACAGAGACAAGAGAAAAGATAAGGCGTCTCAGGTAGAGAAGTAAAGGACAAGAGGTCGACCGGTAGAAAAGTTAGGCTTCACTGGGAGAGAGTTTATCGGTTCTCTCCATATATCCATAACACTTTGAGAATGTCCCCATCGGTTTGATCTTCTTCCATTTTAAATTTTAAGGCCACGATACTGAAAAAAGCCAAGGACAAAATGAAACATGAAAGAAATGACTGGTCATATTCCTTGGTGACAAACACTTTTTCGACCCCACATGGATCCCTGGCAACCATCAAATCTCTAGTATCTTGCTTTGCTGGCCACAATCCTGTACATTCAACTGTATTTTGCTTTTGCGTGGGTGATCCTAGGTTGTGTTGATCGATGAAACCTTATTGGGGTTTACCTTTGAAAACTAATTTTGAAGTGAAAATCTACTAACGACGTATACTTGATTATCATTAATGCTTTTTTTTCTTTTTTTTTGCTCAAACTAAGAATTACAAAACAAATCACTCATATGTTCTCCTAAATTTAATTGCGGACCAAAAGAGAAAATGAAATTCTAAAACCTGAGACGAAGCGTACTCTACTGGAGATGATAGAATTACCTGCCATCAGGTGCACTAGACGTTGTTGGCCATTTGAGAAAATAATTGTATATGTATATCACAAATAAGCTAGCGTAAATACTTGGAGACGTGCATTTTTCAAAATTAGCACCAAATGCTTCAATAATTTTCAATACTTTGTCTAAGCGAATGATTCCCTGGACCTAACTTTGTCAACCGTAGCTACCTCCAAGGTGGTAGCATGTTATGCCATATGGAGCAATCAAGCAGATCATACAATGGTTCCGTGTCATCATTATACGATTGGAAACTTGAACACCTTTCCTTGATTGACGTCCTACATTGAATTGAAGGATTCTAACAGGCCGAATGCATGCATTTCGAACTTGTCGATATCGGTGTATACATGGTGAGTGGTATCCATATCCAAGTCTCCATAACGCTGACTCTACCAAGGAGCATATATAGAGACAAAACCCTCTGCTTTTAGTGGGGCTTCACGAAACAAGATTCCAGATAGAGAATACAATTTCTTGAAACAATCGCCATCTTCTTTGTTCAATCGAACTTTCTTCACTTGAATCGCCGAGTCCTGTCGGAAAACAATAAAAAAACAAGACGCCATTTGTGTTGCGAAAGCAGTAAACTCTTTGCTATTTGGAAATTACTGAAGAATACAACAAACTTGGGTTGATCTTGAACAAACCCAAGGAACGGTCTCTGTCTCGTCAAATGATAAGACCCTTGATTTCAGCTTCACATCCAAGGTCTTGATTCACTTAGGGGCTGTTTGGCACGGAGATAACAATCCAAGCATTGACTTATCCATGTACAGTCATTCTAGCCATAAAACACGCGTAATAGATGAATGCTAAAGGGACCGAAGAAGCGTCCCACTTTGCATAAAGGGTTCCCACTTCCGGACGATCGAGGCGGTTCGTATGGTTGCCACAGGTTTCAGATATCTCGACAAACACAAAAATCATGATGATTGGATGAGTCTGTAATCCCAAAGCTGTTTTTTGGGAGGTGAATTTCGACCATTGTATGTTAATACAAAGTTTATAATCCATACGTTGCCTGTGATGAGAAGTGCTACTCTTTGCACTAGATTCATCCAATCCATGTGCTTTTTCAACTATTAGACATCTAACATCAGAGCAATCAGATAAATGAGTCGGATCATCTAAGCTGGGGGCCTTTGTGGGGTGCTTTTTATTTTCTCACTTTTATGCAACACTTGATTTTATACTCTGGTTGTTATTGTTTCAATCCAAAGTTATCCACCGCTCCATTGCTCCCATGCCAAAAAGCTACTCCAGAAATGATGCTTTGACAAGCTTGAAATGGCCTCACCTTGATGATGTTGGCACGATTGAAAACCTTCATTTGTGGGGTCCTGCCCTAAGATAGAAGGATCTGTGTTGTGAGTTTAGAGTCTAATTGGCTTGATTATCTTATGCCCATATTGAATTATGTTGCACTTCGAACTACGGGTCTAAGGGTAGAGACCTTAAAAAAAGGATAAAAGTATACGGTTTCCTATTTTGTACATATGTATCACAGGGGTAGAGAAATCTTATGTACCTTTTGATGGTTTTATTTTATCCGTGGAAATAGTGATACTGGTGTGAGCTTTGAATATACCTTAATTCAAAGAAAACCATGTAAATCTCTGTGTTTCTATGCCTCATTTTTCATCTTTTTGCATCTTGATAACAATCTCAACATGAGTATTAAGAAATGGTCACAGACCATATGTTCAACTCCACTCTAGATGCCTAGGTTCAAGTTAAGCCCTCTCCATGCTGAGGCAAGGTTTGGATCATATTGATGTCAAGTTAGTCACGCTGAAGATCATCGCACTTCTGACAAAGTACTGCTGTTCTCCATTTCGAATGACCGCTTCTTTTTCATGTCTGCGTGTTTGGAAGCTGATTGTTTACAGGCTCTGGCCACAGCTTTTTGGAGATATAAACTTCTTATCTGCTTTGCGCAACCTTAGATTGGGCATGGCTCACAAGTCAGCTCTCTGGACAATCCTAGCCACTTGTTATGTGGGTGTCAAAAGAAAAGAGTGAAAAAGAATTGACTCTTGGGTGCCATTAGAGATTCTCCAGGTGGCCCAAGATCAAGTCGTTGAGCAGATGAAGAGTATGGATCCACGAATGCTGGTTCCGACAAGGTTTTTCATCTTCAGATTCCTTATAATTTCACTTTGAAATAGTCCGTCGACTATCAAGGAAATGCAAAATGCTTTTGTATCTCAGCTGCAAACATAGATAGTGATCCACCTCAACTTGTTTTGTTACGTTAGATCATATGTGAGGATACTCATCGATAGTCTGGACAATCTGTGCAGCGAGACTTGCTCCTTACTCATCTTTCAGAGCCACATGCTAGGTCCATGGCTGGTTATCCAAAACAAGCTTCTGGGCCACATCTTAGATAGCCCCTGAAGCGATCGGTCTTCTAAGAGATCCACATTTTCGTCTAAGGAAAAAAAAGAAAAAAAATTCGTTCAAAACTAAGGGCAATGATAAACTGAGAGTCTTCTCCACTTGGCGATCCCAAAAATAGTCTTGAAGTAAGAAATGAATGCCTAAAAGGCCGAAACAGAAGTATGACCTAATGGAGAAGGCTATGGGTTAATTATGCTGTGGCCTAGAACATGGAACTTCTTAAATTTCCAACTAATTAGGCCTTTACGTGCTTCTCTTTTTTGTAAGACCTAATAGAAAGGGTATCATTAATTTATGATTTAGGAAATTCTTTGATTTCCAACTAAATGGGCCTTATATGTACCTCTCTCTGGCTTGAATTTCTATCATGAAAAGTTTTCCATTACTTTTTACGAGGAACCTAAAATTCAAGATGGGGCCATATTTTGGAATTCCAATTAATTCACAATGCTAAAAACATTTTGGAGGACTCATGTATTGAAAATTTCATCCATTAGATAATTCTAGCATATGAGTGAAAGTGTTTCCCGTCCATTTTATAACTCAAAGAAACTAGGGGGCAGGACCTTCCAATGATCCAACATTTCCTTGACACCGAATGGATTGGATCATCCAAAATATGAATTCAATGCAAAATGGATGTGATCAAGTAGATCAAACATCCAAAAGGACAGGAGGATCAACTCTCCAAGGACCAGAAACGAGGGCTCAAGGAAGTAAGCTCCAACTACCCAAGAAAATGCAGAAAGAAGCTGCAAAAATGAAGTGTCAAAGTTTGACATAAACACATCAGAAAAAAGAAAAACCAGCAGGGAGGCAAAGACAAAACGATAGTACAAAATGCAGTTGAAGCCCCCAAATCCATAGAAGCCATTCCAGAGCAGCACCCAACGACTGAATATGAGGAATAAGTTTACCACAGAATTCCGCCACCACAGGAAAACAATGGATCCAAGTCCTTTTGATTCACGTACCAGAAACATCCCAATGATCAGAAAGTCTTGTCTGATTGAAAAATACTGAATATAGTATTGAGATTACCACTAAGAGAAGTGCCTTGATGTGCCATATAATGTGCCTCTTGATTGGCGGATCAATTAACATGACTGAACTAAATTTGTTTCCCATGAATCCATTCTTGCATAAAGAATCAAAGTAATCTCTAAATCTCCATGGAGGAACATTTATCCTTTTAACCACTTAATGATATTGAAGGCGTCCCTTCTATCATCAAAAGAATGGAATGCAACTTTATCAAAGCTTTGATGCACTGAAAAGCAGCACTAACTTCTGCTTCAGTAGCATCGGCAAAATGAAGGTGTCCTGTCAAAATTAATCTCAGTAGCCCTCCAAATCCAGCAACTCCAGGGTTTCCCAAGCTGGCCCCATCAAAATTAATCTTATGCTCCTTCCCAACACCATGGGAATTACCCAATTAATGGAGTGAGCTTCAACTGGAAAACACAAAGATTTAGCAGATGCCTTCTTGTCCAAAGAACACCTAGCATTGCTTTCTTTCCACAGCTGCCACAAAATGAGGGGGAACACGAACGTCCACATAATCCTCTTCACTTTTGGGTCTCTAATAGATGACCACTGCAGAAAAATGTCTTAAATGGAACAAGGCCACACCCATACTTGAAGAGAAGAAGAACCTGGGACCAAACTTCCTGTGCGTGGGAGCAATGAATCAATATATGATCCGAGTTATCTGAATCAACTTCACAAAAATGCATTTGCCGGGTGAAAGATTGTCTGAAGAAAGGAACGATCATGACCAGCAATCCAATTGAAGGCAATCAATCTAGAAGAAGCTTTGAGGCTCCACACTGTCTTAAGAGAGAATTGGATCATAAGATGCAGGGCTGAGCGTGTGAAAATGACTTAACATGAGAAACTTCTTGTGGGTTCTGGTTTCTAAACTATAAGCCCCATGAGGCATTCATTGTTGAAGGTGTTGATGAAGCGCGTGTTGCAAGTGCCACACCGCCATGCAGTCCAAACATCGAGGCCGGTCTAACTCCTTCGAAAACATAATAATCGTTCTCGTAACACTCCCTGGCGTAATCCTCCAAATTCAAACCGAAGTGGTCGCAATTACAACGGACCTCCGACGCCACCTTAGCTGTATCATCATGAGGGCCAATCTCGGCCTAACCAACCACGCCAGACAGCTCAGACATGCAGCATCGAAAGACGCTTAGACATTGGTTCGATCATGCATACCTAGGCATTATGTCTTCCTTCTCTGCTACCTCAAATTCTCAAGAATGACTTTTGGATAACCAAACATTAAATACAGACATCTCTAAGCTATCACTTAGCACTGACTATGAGGGTATGGACCAGATCAAAATAGGCGATGACCAAGGTTTGGCAATCTCCCACACCGGCTCCTCAAAATTCTTTGCCCAACTCTCGTTCCCAATCCTCTAATCACGTTCTTAGAGTTCTTTCTGTTCATAGAAATTTAACTTCCACTTACAACTTTACCAAAGACTCAGGTATTTATTAAATTTCATCCATCTTTTTATTTCATCAAGGGCAGAGTAGACATGGCCTCTATCTACTATATCTGGATCATTCATTAGGTTCAGAAGTCGTTGGGACGCTTGTTCCACTTCAACAATGGCACCGACTTGGAACCCGTCTACTCCAATGATCCAATGACTTGGTTCACAATTTAGTGTCCCTATTTCTAATAAATTTTCTGATCATTGTGATGCATGCATGTCACAGATAAAAGAGCACTAGGCTCTCATTTGTAGCTCTTCCTCCACCACTACATAACCTTCTCTCATCCACACCAATTTACGGGGACCATCTCTCGTTCTCAATAAATGACTACAAATATTATGTTATTTTTGTGAACGTAGGTAGTTGCTATTCATGGATCTATGCTATGAGGCTCAAATGTGATATGTTACAAATTTTTTGTCCAAATTAAAAATATCGTTGAGAATTTCCTTGGAAGAAAATCAAAATATTAAAATCAGATGGTGGGGAGGAATGCACCATGCTTAATCAATTTCTGTCTCAAAGGGGCATTTCTAGACGAGTCTCCTATCTGCGCACAGCAGAACAAAATGGTGTGGCAGAATGGAAACACTATCAAACTGTTCAAATCAAGTTATCACCGCTTACTCTTGCCAATTTCCCGCTTATATTTTGGTTTGATGCTTCCTCAACAGCCAATTATCAAACAGCAGCCTTATTCAGCAATCTATGATGACCTACCTTTCTCCAAACTTTTCAATAAACAACCTGATTTTCAACATCTTAAAGTGTTTGGTTGATTGTGTAACCCACGGCTTAGGCCAAGAACATGCATGATCATCGATCTAAGTCGTGCACCTCCTTAAGATACATTCCAAATTATAAAAGTATAATGTGTCCACAATAAGTCTCGAAAACTGTGTCTTGACATGTTGTCTCACTGAAAATTAGTACTCAGACAAGACATGTTACACCACTATCTGCCCGTCAGCTTGTCTCGTTTCCTAGCAATCAGTGGACATCCCACGTCCCACCTATCTTATATCCTTATGTCCTTGCCACCCACTAAGTCACCTTCCTCGTCCCCATCTCTACTGAGCCTGATGATGGTCCTAATTGTTAAGTGTTCAATTTTGGTCAAAATATCCCTAATTTAGTATTTGATTGGAGCATCTAGAACATTAATTTTAAGATTTTAAATCAAATATTTCATTTTAGCTTTAATTGGTCATCCAACCATTGAATTGTAAAATTTAGTGGTTAAATGACTATTAAAGCTAATGGATGGTTTAGATTTCGCTAATTGAGTCTTGTGCATTGCAGATCAGTCAACTCAGGCATGGACGCTCTAGATTGAATCATGGAAAGAGACTGAAGACTTTGAAGACTTGCAGAGTTCTAGCAAAACTAGGAAAGCTAGTGGACCCCACCTATCTCCTCTTCCTTCTCTTTCTCCTCTCATCTCTCTTTTTCTCTTATCCCTCTCCTTTCTTTTCTCTCTCTTCTATCTCTTTTTCTCCTTCTCTTTCACACGTCTCTCTCTCTCTTTTTAAGTCCTCTTCCCCTCTCTCTTGAAAGGACGTTTTTTTCCTTCTTTGGGAGGCCGGGCTCTCTCTCTCTCTCTCTCTCTCTCTCTCTCTCTCTCTCTCTCTCTCTCTCTCTCTCTCTCTCTCTCTCTTGTTTTGCCAATTCACCGCATCAGCCCCCTTCCTCTTTACTATCTCTATTTCGCGTTCACCAACGCGTCCAGCACTTTCTCGAGTACCACCGACCAGCCATTGCTTTACTTCTGCTTCTACCACAACCATCTCTCCAGCCCAAACTAGGAGTTCCCTCATCACTGGCTGCATCTCTTCACCGGCCCGACACCCAGAAAGGGTGCCGTTTTTCTGTCACCGAAAGAGCCCTCCACCGGCCAGGAGCAAGCCAATCAAGTCCAGCCTGACCGTGCGAAGCCCAGATCGGTTTCCACGCACCAAGCGTCATCTTCCTTTGCCTAGAATTTCTCCACACACCATCGCACTCCCCTGCTTCCCATCATCTTCCACGCGCACTAGGCATCGTTTTTTTTCCTTTTCACCTCTGCTCCTCCAGAGCCGTGTGACGCATTGCTCTCGACCCAGATCGGGTCTGTTGCATCTCTCCATCAGCCCTGCCCCCATTGCTCTGCACTGCCCAGTTCTTCACCGGACAACCCAGTGAGGAAAAACCCAGATTGGGTTTTCCTCGATCTTCTCTTCATAGGACGCCCTGGGAGAGTTGGGTTTTCTCCCCTCTTCCTTCTCTCCTTCCCTCTTCTCCTCCTTCCTCTATTCTTCTCCCTCTTCCAGATTTCTCCCAAAAACGTGTTTTTCTGGTTTTTTCATGAAAAACCAGAACCTAAAGAAATTACAAATCTGCACCTGCAGATCTTAGAAATTACAAATCTGCACCTGCAGATCTCAAAAATTACAATTCTGTCCTATTTCAGAAATTCCAACTGTGTCCCCAATAGAATTACATCTGTGTCCATTGGCAGATTTCAGAAATACCAATTGGGTCCCCTGTTTAATTACAACTGTATCCCTATGCTATTCTGGTTTTAACTTATCTTCATTCTGACTATTCGAGACAAAGGCAATCCAGAGACTATTCAAGGACAGACTAATCCAGACGGTGCAATCCAGACGGACTATTCAAGGACGTACTAATCCAGACAAGGTAATCCAAGGACAAGCTTATCCAAGACGCATTTTATTTTTATTTTCTGTTTTCCTTGGAATAAATATTTGTGAACATTGGAACAATTGAATAAATCTGGATTTTATTTTTTTGTGAGCTTTTATTCTTTTAGTTGAATTTTATTTAAAACTCCATAATTTTAAATCAAGTCCTCGTGGGATCGACCCGTATTTGCATAGCTATACTACAATAGCCCGTGCACTTGCGGTTAAACAATCAACACTAATGACTCACACTCCTCGACTCTATCAGCTTTTGGTCCCCTCTCTTCCATGCTTACCTTCCAGTGACCACTTCCCAACCATACGGTCCGTGCCTATGCCTGACATGGTTGTAAATCTCTTGAGTCTACCCTTACCATCCAACTCTACTACAAGGAATGATCATTCACCTGCCTACCGCCCCCACCTCCACCCATGCATACTCATGTCATGCAGACAATATCCATGACACGATCTCAAGCACACCATGCCACCCTTTCGAACAAGTACCCCTTTCCTCTACACCCGCAAAGCTCTAATGAAGCCATCAAGTTCCCGACTGGAGGGAAGCTATTCTTGCTGAATTTCATGCCTTAGTTGCAAATGGAACGTGGAGACTTACTCCTAGGTGTGCTTAAAAGAACCCAGTCGGGTGCAGATGGATTTTTGTAGTAAAATTCAAATCAAGTGAGTCTATAAACAAGCTCAAGGCTCCGCTTGGTGGCTAAGGGGTTTCATCAAAGGTCTGGGCGTGGTTACAGGGAAAACCTGTTTTCAAGCCCACTGCAGTTTGCGTGATCCTTGCAATTGCTGTTTTCAAAAGGCTGGTCCATTCGTTCACTCGATGTTAATAACACCTTTCTCGATGGCCTTCTTGAAGAACCAGTCTACATGTCTCAACCTCCGGGTCTTGTGGACCCCACTAGAACAACCCATATGTGTCTTCTTCAATGATCCATTTACCGGCTTAAACAAGTTCTGCCAGCTTTATACTTCTCTTCTATGTGCATTTCTTCGAGGCCAAGGTTTCCTGCCTTCCAAAAGGGACATGTAGATCTCATCTAAGGGCACAAATCCACTGTCTTGTACTTCTTAGTATACGTTGCTGATCCCTTGATTAGAGTTAATGACCCTACTGCCATTCAATCTCTTATTCTCACTCCGGCAAGCACCCTTTTTATCAAAGACAATGGAGAACATCCATAATTTTCTGGGAAGTTGAAGCCACTCACCCGTCAGATGGCCTCTTTCTAACTCAGCACAAATATCCCGAAGATATTTTTCAACAGTTTGACGTCTCAATGTAATCCAGTGGCTGCTCATGTTACAACATTGGCACCTCTCTCATTGTATTATGGTGATCTCCGCAAGGACGCCTCTGATTTCTTAGCCATTGTATTAGCAAGGCTTCTAAATTCATACATCGATCCACTTCAACGCACTGGTTATTTCTCAAAAGGATCCTGGAGTATCTTCAACTTATAAAAACTCATGGCTTTAAGCTATATTGCAATTCCGATGCTGTTCTCACTGTCTACTCTGACTCCGATTAGGCTGGTAGCCCCAATGATCAGAAATCCACTGCTGCCTATCTTATTTTTCTCTTCTCGGTTCAAATTTCATCTCGGGAAGCTCAAAGAAATAAAGGACTCTAGCTCGATCATCGATTGAAGCGGAATATTTGTCTGTTGCCACCACAGCATCCCAAATCACATGCCTGCAGTCAGTTTTGAAAGTGCTGCAAATATTTGTATCAATGGCCCGCTTATTTGGTCGGGTAGGCCCGCATGGGTCCGTACCCATGTGACAATGAACCCCTATAAATATGAGAGTTAGGGTTTTTTATAAGATTGAAAGAGTGTGAGAGTAGTGCAGAGCGATAGGATGCAAGAGAGAGGCTTTCTTCCTCTTAATCTAAGCTTGAGGATGCAGGAAGGAGACTCTCCTCCTCCTAGTCTAAGCTCAAGGATGAGAGATGGAGGTTCTCCTCCTCCAAGCTTATAATCTAATTAGATTAGTGAATATTTCTTTATCCTCTCCTGTGAATGTAGATCATATGATCGAACCACGTAAAACTTTATACATCTCCTTCAATGTGTATTTTCCTCTTTCTCTATATTATTTTTGTTTGATTTCTTCAAATGGTTTTAGTAAAAACAATCTTTTGCGCCATAAGGTAATCCTTGACTTCCGCTATAATCATTGAAGTGGATTTTATTCCTAACATATGTTATCAGAGTTACAATGCACGTAAAGTATTTGGTTAAATTCTCAAATGATGTTTCAAAACCAAAAGTAAACAAGATGTAAAAGATTTCAAGAGCTAAGTTTGAGATAAAAAATTTGATAGCAAGGAAAACTTTTGATTATGGCCAAGGAGGGTGAAGACCCCCTTGATACAACAAGGTTTTCATAGGTTAGTTGATGGAAAACCTCCAAAATCATCAAGAACGAGTACACTCGGTGACAATTGTGAGTGGACATGGAGACTACCATGAGTACACTCGGTGTAGTGAGATGACACGATAGACGATGACTTGGTGAGCATTGACAAGATGACTTAGTGACCAGTGGTGAGTGGACTCCGTAATCTTGTGAGAAATAAATACTCGTTGAATAATAGTATATTTTGACTCAGTAGAGGCTGTTTGAGCAGGGAGAGTAGTAACCTTAAATGTGAAGCCGCAAAACACATGCATATGATTGATAGAGTTGCTAGAAAGTGCATATGGATATTTAAAAGGAAGCTGAATCAAAGTCATGCATGTGCTTTTGGGGTAGTTGAATCAGTCTTGAAAAGATTTAGTGCATTCTCCTCCCATAGGTATAGAAGAGGAGAATGTTGGGTAAGTCCACATGGGTTTGCTCATGCGAGTATGAGATCCCTATAAATATGAGACTTAGGGTTTTTCTATAAGATTGAGGGAGTGTGAGAGTAATGTAGAGCAATATGATGAGGGAGGGAGGCTCTCCTCCTTATAGTCTAAGCTCAAGGATGTGGGAAGGAGGCTCTCCTCCTCCTAGGTTAAGTTCAAGGATGAGGGAGGGAGGGTCTCCTCCTAATTTGTCATCTAATTAGATTAGTAAAGATTTCTTTATCCTCTTTAGTAGATGTAGATCATACGATTGAATCACATAAAACTTTACATGTCTCCTTGTATATTATTTTTCTTTGATTTCTTTCAATGGTCTTGGTGAAAACAATCTTCTATGCCATAACGTGATCCTTGGCTTCTGTCACAATCAACAAAGTGGGTTTTATCTCTAACATATGGCATCAAAACTATAGTGCAGGCATAAAAAATATAGTGCACACAAGGCGTTTGGTTAAATACTCAAATGAGGTTTCAAGACCAAAAGTGAGCCAGACGTTAAAGATTTCAAATGCTAAGTTCATGGTAAAAAATTTGATGGCAGGAGGAATTTTGAATTATGGCAAAGGTGGGTGAAGGACCCCTTGAAATAACAAGGTTGTCATAGGTTACTTGATAGAAAACCTCCAAAACCACTGAGAACAAGTGAACTCGGTGATACTTATAATTGGACTCAATGACTACTGTGAATAGACTCGGTGTAGCAAGAGGACTCATCTGAGCAGTAGCAATATGACTCGATGATTACTGGCAAGATGGCTTAGCGAGAGAAATTGGTGATCTTGTGAGCCACCGATACTCATTGAACAATAATATTTTTTGATTTAGCAGAGGGTGTTTGAGCATGGGGAGTAGCAACCTTTAATGTGAAGCCGCAAACATATGCATACGGTTGATAGAGCTGCTTGAAAGTACAAATGACCATTGGAAGGGAAGTTGAATCAAAGCCATGCTTGTGCATTTGGGGGAGTTGAATTAGTCTTGAAAAGATATAGTGCATTCTCCTCTCATGGGTATGGATGGGGAGAATGTTGGGTAGGTATGGATCCATACCCATGTGAGTATGAGACTCCTATAACTATGAGTGTTAGGATTTTTTTGTAATATTGAGAGAGTGTTAGAGTAATGTATATTGATAAGATGTGGGAGGGAGGCTATCTTCCTCATATTCTAAGCTCAAGGATGCAAGAAGGAGGTTGTAACAACCCCAAATTTTATATCCTTTTTATAGAAGTATAATTTGGAACTAATAAAACCATTAGATAGTGCTCGAAAAACGGAATCCAACAAACCAAAGAATGCTCAAAATAGAGCCCGTATGAAGAAGTTACGGGCCCTTGAAATCAAAGGCAATATGGTAATTAAAAGAAAGAAAGAAAGAAAAAAAAAAACCAAAGAACACCATTAACGGGAGGGAGCCAAATTGATATTGGCACCCCCCCTCACGTTGCAAACCTGACGAAAAGTCGGGTCTGCTCTCTCTCTCTCTCTCTCTCTCTCTCTCTCTCTCTCTCTCTCTCTCTCTCTCTCTCTCTCTCTCTCTCTCTCTCGACGAGTACAAAACCTAGGGCTTTTGCCCTGCTTCGATCTCCCATAGGCGTGGCGAGTTCCCCTTTGCTTGGATCTCCCACCGACGAGAGAAAGAACAGATCTCACGATTGTTCTTCCGGCCTTGAAACCCTACCATCTCCGATCATCCCCTCCTGCCAGGTAAATCCTCTCCCTACTCCATTTTCCTCTTTTAGGATACCTATTGGCACCTGCTTGAGTGAAAACGTGGAACAAACTTAGGTCTGTTCCCAAAACCCGATGATAATGAGAAAGGAGAGAGAGATCTCAGTTGGAAGTCAGGAAAACCATACCAAATAGCAAAATCTCACCCATCTGATGATGCATTTTTTGCCGTCGATTCTTTTGCTACTAACGGTTGCTTCTGCTTGCTACTTTCTCTCCTTGCAAATCGTCTCTTCCCATGAATTCCCAGTCAACGGGACTGTATTAGAACTCGATGATTTGAATTTCGATAGTGCCATTTCTACCTTGAATTATGTCCTCATTGATTTCTATGCTCCCTGGTGTGGCCACTGCAAGTGGCTTAATCCTCAGCAATAAAGGCACTTAGCTGTTACTTTTTAGTTGGATGCTGCCGCTTCTGTTCTTGCCAAGTTGGATGAGCCTGTCATAATTGCCAAAGTCAATGCTGACAAATTGAGAAGTCTTGCTTCCAGATATGAAATTGATGGCTTTCCTACGCTAAAGCTATTCATGCATGGTGTTCCAAAAGAGTATACTAGTCCAACGAAAGCTGATTTGCTGGTTCAACATGTGAAAAAGCTTGTTGTACCTGATGTTTCCCTTCTTGACTCAGATTCTGAGATAAGTTCGTTGAATTAGCTGGTAAAGACTCCCCTATATTCATTGGCTTTGGTTTGGAAGAATCTTCCATAGGACAGATTGCAAGCAAGTACCAGAAGAATTCCTGGTTTTCAGTGGCAAAGGCTTTCTTTGAGGATGCTATGGTAGCATATGATTTTGACAAAGTTCTTGCTTTGGTCTGCCTCCATCTAAGTCATGAAGAGAGAAGTGTTTTTTTTTTGGTCCTTGGGAAGGAAGGCATACAATGAGTTGAAGTGTACATGGTCGATCATGAAGAAGAGTGCAATTAAAGCTAGTGGAATCAGGTGAACGCGTCACATAAGGTAGGTGGAAATTTAAGACTGCATGTTTAAATCATAAAATGCATGTTATAAACATGATTTTATTTCTGCTTATAGATGTTATGAAATTCAAATGTATGATTATATTCTACTTATAGATGTTATGAAATTCAAATGTTATAAAAATAATGTAATTAAAAGAATTGCATGTTATAGTTGATGCTTATGCCTTGTACATCATGTATGTGAATTGTGAAATGATGTTTATGGTACATGGGTACCATGTCAATATTGATGAAGTATGAGTCTAGGTTATAGGATACATCCTTGGTGGGTTATCACCAAATAAGTGAGGATGTTATTCTTGTTATGAAATATATGAACAGGCGAATTGCCTGCTATTATGATTATTTTATATCTGGGCATGGAGGCCTGAGAGTTTTGTTTTAGACAGGCATAGGCCTGAGGATGCTAAGCTAGGAGAGTTATGAGGGTTTGGCCACCCGCTCTCCGAAATTTATTATGTTATGGATACCATGCACTATGTGTTGCAAAAAGTCGGGTGGGGAAATCATGGGAAGGCCGCCACTGTGACATCCATAGTCCTCCCATGCGGACATGGATCTTGTGATTTCCACCGAGGATGGTATAGGTGGATTATTGAGCAGTTATCCAGTCGCGCTGTACGGATTCTGACTGCATGCATAGTAGTCCTTATATTTGGTGCACTATGGTGCATATCTTTGAGGGTTACCAAGAGACACTGGTTATGTAGTTGTGAGGGACCCAAAGAGGAAAATATTGTATTCGTTGTGAATTATGCTCATGGGACATGCATATATGATGGCATTATGAGATGCTTCATATGATATGGCATGATGATATGCCTTACATCGTTTTCCCAGCAATGGCTGGAGGATTGTGGATCCCATATGGTGAGGGGCATGAGGATTATGTTGATATACTAGCAGAGGCTGGATAATTATGAACCCCACATGATGAGAGGTATGATTTTGAAACCCGGTATAGTCTGGGAATGCAAATTAGGTGATGTTGATTATATTCATAATTTTGTATGTCCTTTAACAATTTTCATACATGTGTATTATTGTTACATTAATATGATTGAGAGATTAGTTTCATATATGTTTTCATATGGGTTAGTAAATGAGTAGAATTGTATGCAGAGTATGGTTCATAGAATTGAAGTATTGTAAATAATTGGCTTACAAATGGGTTATTGAGATATGAAACATATTGTAAATTCAATTTAACCTAATTGCTATGGAAATGAATATTCTAATTACTATTGAATAATTAATGTATTTTAAGATTTAGCATGCTTCTTAAACTCCCCTATTAAGCATAGCTTGCTAAGATATTGTAAATGTTTTATGTTTA
Organism: Warburgia ugandensis; assembly: GCA_035236585.1. NCBI lineage: Eukaryota > Viridiplantae > Streptophyta > Magnoliopsida > Canellales > Canellaceae > Warburgia > Warburgia ugandensis. Next base: position 10,614,243 of record CP141130.1, read on the forward strand.
CAATATCTCAGATACAGAAAGACAGGAGAAGATGTACACAACAAAAGGAATCCAGCAACAATACTTCTACGCACAGGTATACATTTTTTTTTAGAGCTTTTGTATTATGTAGTTAGTCATTTGAATTGTGATATTGGACATTTAATATAATGTTATAGGGGTTATACAAGTGAACCACTGGATGGGTCTTGTTTTCAGAAATAAAGTTCTATCTTCTAGAAAACTACATATATGTATAGTATGAGCATGAAGGTGACATCCGGGTTTTTGGAAAAACGAATTTCAAAGAAAAATCGTCCACTCTTTTTGTATTTCAAAATTTAGAGGCGCCATCTTGTGAAATAACCGCGAAAAATTTTCATGAAAAACCTGGGGTCGTCACAGAGGCTCTCCTCATTCTAGTCTAGTTAGTGTGTGTGTGTGTGTGTGTGTGTGTGTGTGTGTGTGTGTGTGTGTGTGTGTGTGTTATTTTTATTTGATTTCTTTAAATGATCTTGGTGAAAACAATCTTCTATGCCATACAAGGTGATCCTTAGCTTCTGCTATAATCATTGAAGTGGGTTTTATCCCTAACATATGTTATTAGAGCTACAGTGCACACAAGGTGTTTCTTTAAACTCTCAAGTGAAGTTTCAAGACCAAAAGTGAGCAAGATATCAAAGATTTCAAGTGCTAAGTCCGATGTAAAAAAAAATTGATTGTCAAAGAAACTTCAGATTATGGCAAGTGTGGGAAGGGCCCCTTGATATAACAAGATTTTCATAGGTTACTTAATGGAAAACCTCCAAAAGGACTCAGTGGCTACTATGAGTAGACTCAATGTACTGAGATGACTTGGGTGAGCAATAGCGAGATGACTCAGTAGAGTAGTGGCGAGGTGACTTAGTGATTAGTGGAAAATGGAATTGGTGATCTTGTGAGCAATTGATACTCATTGAAAAATAATATTTTTTTACTTAGCAAAGGGTGTTTGAGTGGGAGAGCATAAACCTTAAATGTGAAGCCGCAGATATATACATATAGTTGATAAAGACATTAGAAAGTGCAGATAACTATTGAAAGGGAAGTTGAATCAAAGCCAAGCTTGTGCTTTAGTAGGAGTTGAATCAGTCTTGAAAAGATTTAATGCATTCTCCTCCCATGGGTATGGAGAGGAAGAATGTTAGTGAGCTCGCATGGGTCCACACCCATGTGAGAATGAAACCCCTATAAATATGAGTGTTAGGGTTTTTTGGTAAGATTGAGAGTGTGTGAGAGTGATGTAGAGTGATAGGATGTAGAATAGAGGCTCTCTTCCTCCTATTCTAAGTTCAAGGATGTGTGAAGGAGGCTCTCCTCCTCTTAGTCTAAGCTCAAGGATGGGGGAAAAAGGTTCTCCTCCTTCTAGAGTCCATAGTCTGATCAAATTAGTGAATATTTCTTTATCCTCTCCCATGGATGTAAATCATATGATTGAACCACGTAAAACTTTAAACCTCTCCTCAGATATATATTTCCTCTTTCTCTATATTGTTTTTCTTTGATTTCTTTGAATGATCTTAATGCAAACAATCTCCTATGCCATAAGTTGATCCTCAACTTCTGCTACAATCATTAAAGTGGATTTTATCCCTAACATATGGTATTAAAGCTACAGTGTACACAAGGTGTTTGATTAAATTCTCAAGTGAGGTTTCAAGACCAAAAGTGAACAAGATGTCAGAGACTTCAAGAGCTAAGTTCAAGGTAAGAAAATTTGATAGTAGGGAAACTTTGGATTATGGCATAGGAGGGTGAAAGACCCCTTGATACAACAACGTTTTCATAGATTACCTAATGGAAAACCTCCAAAACCATTGAGAATGAGTGGACTTGGTAACTACTATGAGTAGACGGTGTAGCAAGAGACATAGGTGAGTAGTAGTGAGATGACTCGGTAGAGCAATGACAAGATGACTTGGTGACCATTGGCAAGATAACTTAGTGACCAATGGTGAGTGGACTAGGTGATCTTGTGAGCAATCAATACTCATTGAACAATAGTATCTTTTTAACTTATCAAACAATGTTTGAATAAGGGGAGTAGCAACCCTAAACATGAAGCCACAGATACATGCATATGGTTGATGGAACCATTGGAAAGTGCAAGCAGTCATTGGAGGGGAAGCTAAATCAAAGCCATGCTTGTGCTTTTGGGGAAGTTGAATTAATCTTTAACAAATTTAGTGCATTCCTCCTGTTGGTATGGAGGGAGAGAATGTTGGATGGGCTCGCATGGGCCCATACCCATGTGAGTATGAGATCCCTTTAACTATGAGTGTTAGGGTTTTTTTGTAAGATTGAGAGAGTGTGAGAGTAATGTAGAGCGATAGGATGCAAGAGTGAGGCTCCTCTTCCTAGTCTAAGCTCAAGGGTGAGGGAAGGAGGATCTCCTCGTCCTAATTTGTAATCTAATCAGATTACTAAATTCTTCTTTATCCTCTTTATGGATGTAGATCAGATGATTGAACTACGTAAACACCTCTCCTTAAATGTGTATTTCCACCTTTCTCTATATTGTTTTGCTTTGATTTTTTTGAATGTTCTTGGTAAAAACAATCTTGTGAGCCATAAGGTGATCCTTGGCTTCTGCTATAATCATGAATGAGTTTTATCCCCAACAATTTAGTGAGATAACGTCGAGGCCACCTACTTAACGGTCAACCTGATCTTTCATAATTGAACGAAACATCTTGAAGTTGATTCCACTACGTTCTTGACAAGGTTGCATCCAAAAATCTTCAACCATCGCTTTCCAATTAACCAATGTTATCTTCAACCGTTAACCTCTAGTTGGCAGTTATATTCATCTTTATCCCCAGATCAGTAGGATACTCACTATATATGCAAGATTTGTAAGACAGCACAACGAATGAGTTGTTTCCCTTGTTAGACGATCAGAAGAGGGTGGACCTTAAACTAAATTCTTCCTAATTTGAGGCTTCTAAGCTTTTCATCACGTGGGCTTTATAGATGAATGTAACCTTTTGTGTTTTTTCATTTTTTAGTCGTGTATGAAATCAAACAAAGGTTTGCAACGGTTGATGAGGTTGAACATTGGCTTATCCGTCTTCTGTTGTGTCGTTTAGATCACCATACGTGTAGGTCCTACATGTACCATTGCCTGTCCATACAAGCATCCATCATACACCCTTTCAAACCAGCGCTCTTCAACAGCCCAAGAAACTTACGGTCTGCCCCTAGACTCAATCTTTGGCAGTTCGATCTGTTCTCTCTCCAGAGCAAGCTTCTAGCATGAACTCATGGCTCTGAAAATCCTCGCGGTTTCTTGATTTTCTGAACTTCCTTCCACCTCATATGCTCATGATAATGCAATTGATGAAATGGAAAAGCAAACAAGGTGGTAAAGGAGTTGTTGTTCCCAATATACATGTCAGAGATTCTAACTACGTAGCATGTTTCGTACTCGATCTTGGTGGAGCTGCTCAACACTTTTCCCTTCTTTTTTGATCGAACCATACACCTCTTTCCTTTATTTTAGTCCTTTCCTTCAGTGACTTTTACGATTCCCAACAAGTTTCAAGCTTGTAAAAACCAATAAAAAAAACATTTGAAAATAAGAAATGCAGGGAACAATTAGAAAGAGAGAGAATCCAGGTAAATCCTTCACTGATGTATCTTATACTTTACCCTTTTCAAGTGTAATTTGGGACTGGAACCACTGGAGACAGTGGCATATTTTATACAAACACAACCCTTTTTCTTTGTAGTGACACCAAATTTTGCCGGCTCTGATTGTGAGCAGTGGCCTTTCCTCGTCGTCTTCATGCATTGATAGTGACACTTTCAAAGTCCAGATGAAGCGAGTTTGTCTCCGTTTGTATACAGCAGCAGGTGCCCATCTCGGGTTTATCTATGAAAATTATAGCTTGTATATTCCTTAGTTGAACTTGAGGGAAATGTCCAGGAAAGCAACAACCTATCAACTTCTAAGAGAAAATCTTAGTAAAATCATGAGGGCGTTTTGGTAAAGAGGGAGGATTGATGGAACACTCACGTGTGCGACAGTGATTTCAGTAGTGCTGTAAACGTAGACAAAGGAGAATCCATCATTAGGTCATACACTCTAGATGATAGCAACAGACACCCGGTCAACTAGTACACACCGTAATAAAGTACAGGTTCCCCACTATCCATTTTTTGCCTGGGTACAATATAACACCAAGATCACTTCACAGAATCTAAAAGACAAACTTACTGAAGTGACCCTATGAATTGAAAGAAGTGCTATTCCCTTGCGTGCTCCACCCTTGGCTGCTGATACTTATCAAAGTTCAAAGACCTAGCCATTGGATTTTTGAAGCAAGGCCTAAATCAAAGTATAATCTCTAAACTGCTATATTTTGTAACAATCACGTACGGAACTCGATTCCATTGGAGAATGCTGTTTGACGGATCAGTTGGCGAGAAGGCTACGGAAGTCGAGGACATGCAAGTTAATTGAGGTATTTTGATGTGAAAATCACGGTATTTGAAATGTCTGTGATTGTTTAGCTTGTCCAAGCATCTGAACAACCTCTCTCATGGTTGGCCTTTCGACGCCGTGCTCTTGGACACACAGCATCCCAACGAAAAACACCTGCATGGCTTCGTTCAGTGGAACATTGCTGAGACGCTCATCTAAGATCTTCACAACACCTTCTTTGCTCCAATTGGTACGCATCTTCGTCCACTGGACGATGTCTAACCCTTCTTCTCCAAAATCGCCAACTGGTCTACGACCTGTTATCAGCTCTAAGAGAACCACTCCAAAGCTATAAACGTCACTTTTCTCGTCTACTTTTAATGTGTATGCGTACTCTGTTACCGAAAGAAACCAAACAAAATGATTAGAAAATTCTAGGAGTTAAAATACTGATTTTATCTCTTGCAGGGAGCAACATGTGTTTTAAGGTCAGGGGAAGCACTAGTATTCCATTACACCCTCATTGAAAGGTTCACTAGATGCCTCACAGCGTATCTTTTTCCAAGGAAAGCAACAATGGAATGCTAAGAAAAGCACGGTGGGTATACTTTATGCCCATCACTATGTTTTTCTAGGGTTTGGGAAAAAATAAAGGTTGGATCCCAATCAGGATTCTTTAGAACTGTGCATGGATTCTAAGATATGTTATTAAAAGAATTATGGGTTTCAGTCAAAAAGTCACCTGGGACTGAATGTGCATGGTTTATGGATTCCAAGACAAACAAAAGATAACACAATGCTGTCTGCAATAGAGAAGAAAAGCAAAAGGTAGAGTTGCTTTGGCCATGGGCTGATTTTGTTCTTGGACTATAGTTGGTAAAGTTAACTACTTTGAGTAGTCAAGTGGGTATGCTGTTTCTTTTCAATCAGTTCCAGTGGGAAAATAAAAACAAAAGGGAAGAATTTATGAAAAGGAATTTTTTTTTTAATAAAAGATAATTCGTAAAAGAACAGTTTCTGCTGATACATTGATGAATTGGGTTTCATCAAGTCTAGTTTCCCTCCAACTTGGATCAAGACCGATGTTTAGTTTCCCTTCAAATATGGCCGGCCCCAAGTTCATAAAGGCATGAAAATAATGTAAAAAGAATCAGGTGAAATTTATAAAGAAAAGACAGGAAAAAGGAGAAGATGACGGAATTAGAAAAGCATTAGTCGGTGGATTAAGATGATGAAAATGTACATGAACGAGATAACGTGGCTTAATCAATTTGAACCAGAACAAAATAGTCAAAGAAGAAGGTTTGCACTTCAAACACCCACAGAGAACCAAAGAAAAGTACAAAATGAATGCTTTTAAGGGAAATGTTATGGTTTTACTCCTCGATAAATAAAATCTTTAAGTACTATAAGAATGCAACGGAAAAAAAGGAATGAAATGAAGTTTCTTTACAAAGAGGGAAACTTGACCAATCTGTACATACCTGGAGCAATGTAACCATAGGAACCAGCAATGGCAGACATACATTCCGAAATACCGGTATCGTGTAAGAACTTGGCCAATCCGAAATCAGCTACATGGGCTTCAAATTCCGAATTGAGCAAGATATTGTTAGATTTCACATCCCTGTGAAGTATCAAAGGAGAACAGTCATGGTGTAAGTAACAGAGGCCTTTCGCTGCTTCCATTGCAATCTTAAGCCTCAGATCCCACTTTAGATACACCCCTCTCTTGGTATGAAGCATTTCACCCAAGCTTCCATTAGGCATGTGCTCATAAACAAGCAATTTGGTCTCCTTATTAGAGCAAAATGCAATTAAACGAACAATGTTCCGATGCCGGATTCTGCCTAGGGTCTGAATTTCAGCCGAGAATCCATTGTCATGAGAAGACCCTTTGCTTATCCCCAACAATCTCTTCACTGCAACTTGTTCTCCACTTGGCATCGTTCCACTATAAACAATACCAGCTCCTCCTCTCCCTATAATGTTGTTATCTTTCATACACTCTAGAATATCTTCACTCCCAAAGTCTAGCTTCTGAAATGCAGTCAGCTTCCATGACTTTGAATTCCTCCTCCTCAATGATCTAGTCTTGATAATCGCCGCCACTGCAAAAATCACAGAACATGCCAAGAGGCCCAATGCAAAAACAAGCTTAAATTTACTTGGAATCTCTGACTTAACACTGTCTTGTTCTTCTCGCTGTAATGGAGATGTGGCTGAATAATTACATGGATTCAAGTTAGAACCACAGAGCTGTGGATTGCCCGAAAAAGAAGAAGCATTTAAGTATCCATACTGTCCTGTTTCGGGTATTTGACCTGAAAAATTGTTATGAGAAAAATCAGCAGATGTGAGGCTCTTCATGCTACCAATTTCCTTCGGAAGGCTCTGATTCAAGAGATTCCATGAGATGTTTAGGTAATTGAGTATTCGAATTTGAGTGACTTGAACTGGGATAGGACCCGTAAGTTGGTTTTGGCTCAAATCCAAGTAAGTCAGTGAGAAGCAGTTACCGATCTGAGGCGGAATGCTACCAGAAAAGTTATTTCTGCTCAAATCCAACTTCCCAACATGCTTCAAGTGTCCCAATTCAGATGGTATCTCCCTTGAAAACTGGTTCCCACTGAGTACAAGCATCTGCAAGGCAGAGAAGTTTCCAATTGAAGAAGGAAGTGACCCGACGAGGCGGTTGTTTGACAAGTTCAACTGGCCTAGTTTTGAAGGTACCTTGGTGGGTTCTTCAGCAATTGTACCAGTAAGGTAGTTGTTGTGAAGTTCCATTAGAGATAGTTCAGGCAAGTACAGAAATCCAGAAGGGATTGATCCATTCAAGTAATTCTGCCCCAACCGGACTCTCGAGAGAGTATTGCATTCTCCTAGATCATCCGGTAGAGGACCGAAAAGAAAGTTGTTCAGCAAAATCAAAATCTTCAATCTCTTTCCAAAGCAAAGACTTCTAGGGACTAAACCAGTAAGCTTATTGGTAGATAGATCAAGTTCTACCAACCTCCCGTTTCTTCCAAGCTTCGGAGGAATAGCACCCGTAAAATTATTCTGCCACAGCTTTAAGACCTCCAAATTCGGTGACTCTGCTATGAAATGTGGGATCTGACCGTGAAATCTGTTGATGAAAAGATTCAAGAGGGTGAGCTCGCGGAGCTCGGCAAACTCGACAGGGATCTCTCCAGTGAGTATGTTGTTAGAAAAATCAAGCGATTTCAAGCTACTCATATTGCCTAATTCGGGTGGAATTGAACCACTTAGCTGATTTGTTTGTAAGAAAAGAGTATCCAACATCTTCAGATTACCCAATTGGGGTGGAATTGGCCCCGCTAAACCACAACTCGACAAATCCAGTAACATTAAATTTATCAACTTTCCGAACTCAGGAGGTATTCCGCCATCAAAGTCATTGAAATAACCCAAACGGAGCTGTTTTAAACTAGTAACGTTACCAAGCTCACCTGGTATAAGACCACCCAAATCATTTCCTGCAAGAGACAGGTAGCTCAGCTTTTCGAAACCTCCATAGCTCAAAGGAATTGTGCCAGAGAAATAATTCCCACCAAGATCTAAGTGCCTCAACTTGGGAAGCTTGGAAATATCAGTGGGAAGAGACCCAAAGAAATTGTTGTTATAAGCATCAAGCACTTCAAGTTCCTTTAATTGTGAGAAATTCCAGTTGAAGCTCCCATTGAACTGATTGTTTGATATGTTGAGAAAACTAAGGTTTGTTAGCTTAGAAATCTCAGGTGGAAGCGTGCCGAAGAGATTGTTGTTGGAAACAGAAAGATTTACGAGGCTCTGAAGCTCCGATATTACCGGGGATAAGAAGCCTGAGATGTTCAAATTTGATATTTTGAGGGAAACAACTACTTTCATGTGATCACATTGGACACCAGTCCATGAACAGAGAGACATGTAGTTTGATTCATTCCAGCTATCTAATGATGAATCAGGGACCCAGAAACCTTGTTTGAGAGATATCAAGATTGAGGCTTGTCTGCTAAGAGATGAATTACGTGGAAAAATCAAAGAAGAAGAGGAAGAAGTAGAAGCAAAGCGAACAAGAAGTAAAATAAATAGGAAAGCTGTTCTTGCATCAAAAACTGCCATTGAATGCTTTCTGCGTTTTAGAAGATGGATTCTATTCAACTCCATCCACTATCAGGAAAGAAGAAAAGCATCTGGTTTCAGCAAGAATTTTAGAGAGAGAGAGAGAGAGAGTTGGATGCTATTAATATGAACTTTGGTCCTTACAATTCTTTTTGTTTTGCTGCTGCTTTCTTCTTCTTCTTCTTCTTTTTTTTTTCAAATAGAAAGCAAAGACACTGTGAATAAAAGTTCCTTCAACCAAGCCATTGATCATAAAAATGTAAAGATGATGTGGAATGGAAGAAAGAGAAATCCTTTTGTGAGCTTTATATGCCACTTTTGTTATTGATATACCCTTTCATCGCTACGTTGGAGTGTCAAGGTATACCCATCTTAAACACTTTACTAAGTAGAATGATTTTCTGTATAAACAGTGCACCAAAGTTCGGTGTATATCCCATCCTCCTTTGCCCAATCGGTGAACAAGCGGCCGCTCCGGACTGTGTGACTAATGGGCCACAACCCAAAAACTAGAGCATTTGGGTCATGCCTAGCCATTGGACTATTTGGACTGGGGCATGTGGGATTACCAGCACACCCGTTATGTTGTATACAGTCACTATCCTGCAAGATCAGAAAGGATTAGATTGCCCGATGCCGATCTAACGGTTATGCTACATCTAGACTAATGAGACAGTGACTTATCAGCCATAGACTGTAATGGCATATAACATCATTTCTACTAAAATAACCAACGTTATCAAGTGCAAGGGAATCTCGATCAGCAAGGGTATATTAACCTTTTCTACCATAGATTTTTTTTGCTCCTTTTTACTTGGATGTGCCTTCCCCTCAGTGACCATCCAATTGTTCAACTTATGCTTTAAGCTTACACTGAATAAAAGAAAAAGCAAGTGCCTGATTCAAAGCATCCACCTATCTACAGAGAAAAAGCAGCCATGGTGCATGGCAAAAATCCAAGATCAATTGGGCCTATGCAGGCTTTTTATGTAGAAGGATTTTGTTGCAGTCTTGGAAATGACCCCCACCGTGGTATCCATTGGAATATGTAGTGGGGTAAGATTAATTGGGTGGAAATGGTAAAGATTCGAAGAATAATATCTTTAGTGGGCTGTAAAAGGAAGTGCACTAATTGATCTACTATTGTCGTGGCCTTTTGCTTTTAGCCTCTACTTGGTGGGTCTCTCCTCGGCTCCTTGCCCATCCATGCACAGATTTTGATGACATAAAAGGTCGTAAGTTGATTTTATTTTTCTGGTGAAAGACTATATCTTTTAAAAGACAGGGAGAACTACATAGGCCTGGGAATATAAATACACTTACAGTCCATAGATAAAAGTTATATTGTAAATGCCGGAGGGCTATTTAACTAAACAAAATGGCACTCAATATCAGTAAAATAGCTAGCTAGAGCATCTGCCACTTACTTTCTGCTTCCTATACATGTGGCTTTGGAGGTGTTGGTTCACCTCTTAATTAATCACCTTCTAACATTTGCTACTCAAGGTTTTGGTCTCCCAAGTAGAGAATCTTTATGTTTGGAGGATTTTTACCATCACCTCCGATTGTAAACAAAAGTTCCCTTCATTTAGAGCCCTGACCAGGATTCGAGGCTGTTTATATGTCAAACTTTTTGGAGAAAGAAAAAGGATAAGAAATGGTGACAATGACGAACAGTATAAGTTGGGCCAAACCGTCTAGTGATCCAAACTGCATATCGGCGGGTTCCATTGGTAAACAGACCACGTTCTCTCTTGTTAATCGATCCGCAAATGGTCTGGCTGATTCGCTTGCCAAATCTGGCTTTAACCTGGACGGGCTGTTGATTTCAGATCATATCCCCGAAGATGTTTTTCTACTTCATCATAATTTTTGTATACTGGAAACTATTCGGTGAGTGCCAAGTATTCTCTTATCTCAATAAACTCCATCATATTCAAAAACCCTATAATATCTCAGAAGAAAGGAGAATTGATTGAGACACTCATTTCAAATAGCATTGACTCGAAAGCATCAAATGAGACTTCAATGTGGATCCATGCCATTAGAGATGAGTCTCCCTATCATTTCCCAACAAAATTCCGTGGATTATCTAAGCTTTACTACTGTGAGGCGTGAAAGTGTTGCCTGCTAAAAAATGTTTCAAAATGATGACACATGATCCTACTCAATCTTATATGTATAAAAGATGGGACCAAGTGGATGAATGGTTGGATCTCCAAAAATATGCGGGCAGTCTTGAGTTTTAGCTGCAGGTGAGAACCTTGTACGTTTGTTCATCTGACAACCGTATAGAAGCTCTTAAGACAAATATCATGTGAATATACTTGTTCGTGATCATGTCATGGGCTCCGAAGGGTATCGAGGCCCACATGCAACATCCTAACTATCAATGATTTATGCTTACGTGCCTCCATGGTTATAGGGCAAATATAGGGGAAACTTTTGGCAAACGTCTGGAAAATGTTATGGAGAACTTTGGCAAAAAAGAGATAGGCTTGCTCGACCAGACAGTATGAGTTTACTCTGATTACGTGATCCCAACCTTAATCTTTTAGGGACCAACATTCTCGTGCATCAGACAATTCTAGACCTTTCGTTGCTTAAGATTTTCTACTGTTTCCTTTTTCGTTTTTCTATGAAAGGTCCTCTTCGGGAAGAATAAAGGCTTTGATTACCCAGTGAAGAGAGATTTTTATGGCATGGGCCCAAGGGGAGAACGGTTTTGATCACTGGAAAGCTGGTCCCACTAGTACTAGCTTTTACCAGGCAGGTGAACTTGTATCTTTTCGGATCAAGCTACAACCATAGTAGAAGTCGTAAGTCGCATAAAAATGCACAGATAAGGTGAAGTCACAAGTGTACGCCATTTTTTACAGTATAAGTGCATGTAGTGGTCTCCATTGAGATGGATCCATGGGAACTTAACTTCTGTCTATCTAAATTTTTATTGGTTAAAAGATTTCCAAATAATATATGATAAGTTAATGAGAAATTCATGATTATTTAGTAAAATCACATCAAAATTTTGAATTACATGAGACCTGTACAAGTTTAAATGGGACACCCAGAGGCCAAGATCTTCTCTAAACATCATTTACTTGTTGAAACTTGTAATTAAGTTCAAGGTTGGTATACATGTTCAAGAACTTCTGAAGAAGTCTACATCTTCTTCTTCATGCATGTTTTGTTTTTTTTTCTTTCTTTTTGTAGATTTAACTTGTTCATCGTTGTCCTAAATGCTTATTTTGGGTCTTCTAAAAAACTAGTAAAAATGTATCATTATCATTTTTTACAGAAAGAAACATAGACTAAAAGTATTCGATGGGTATAAAATTTGACCTTTAGCATGGGTTAAGTCTGGCCTGGAATTCCCCACATGCTCTTGAACGTGGATACTCTTATGTAATTATCTGTCTCCAACGTGTGCGTGTAAGAGAGAGAGCCACAGGCTCTTAAACGTGGATACTCTTTGTAATTATGTCCATCTTTTCAACGTGTGGAGAGAGAGAGAGAGGGAGAGAGAGAGTTAGATGAAGATAAGGATGGATTTACATCCACCGGCAATGAACAGCTTTTCCATGCAATAATCAGCCATCTTTCTCTGTCTCTCTCTCAATCACCAGCACCTTCAAAAGGATAGACTGGACAGCCAGGAAAGAAGAATGGAAAGGGAGATAATGTCGTTGCCAATGATCTGTCAAGATTATGCAATGCCAACAGTAACGATGTCGAATTGCTTACGATCAACTGGGCAAAATCAAATCCCTTTTGTTGATCTCAACATTTGTGGAAGCTACTGTTCTCACCACTTTGTAGAAAGTTAGCTCACGTGATTTTCCTGTTCATTTATCCTGATTACTTTCTGAAAGCAAATTAGATTGGATAAGTTTTGGGATTAAGACAAGCATTTCATAAGCATAAGCCAAAAGATCGGTCAAATTGTCGGCCATTCAAATTCAATGGAAATACGTTTACATGCCTCTTCAATTCAAGTCACGTTCTTGGATGACAACTTAATGGTGTCTATGCGTGTAACTTATTTGCGCGGCCAAAAGAGCATGTGGGATCATGACATTTGGTGATCTTATTGTTCAGGAAGTTATGATGATGGATCCGGATATTATTCACTCTGAAAATAGGAGTTGTGCCCACTCTTTTGATCAGCCAAACCAGTTGTATGGCAAGGCACACAGTGGATGACTCCTGTGAAATTTCTCTTCCATCAGATGATTCTAAGCCTTTGATTTGAGAAGGGTTTGTGGGCACATCTAATCATGACCGTAACTCGAAAACCACTTGTATATAAATGCCTGCTCACATTGTCTATTGGAAAATATGCTCAAGATCGTATAATTACCACTAATGGTTAACCGTTGATTCAATTGGATAGATCAGAGATAGGCATGTTCAGAAACTATTATCCAGTCAGTGGATAGACCACTGTGGAAACAACAGTGCGATTTTGGGAGATCAAAGAGTCAACATTATTTGATGTAAGCGATTCTTCAGTCATGACTCATTTAGATGGGTACAGCAGATGAAGGGCACCATCTGACTTCTTCATATTTATCATATCCCCATAATTGATCATATATTTGTCTATTTATGTTTTGGATGGCTAACATTTACCCGATCAGTGGCATTTAAATTTCATGTTCCTTCAGACAATTCTGTCAAAAATGCTCTCTACCCGGTAAATGTAAATTATATTTAGATGGTCGTAACATCTAATCCACAATGTTTCTACATATTGAATCTGAACCACGCTGCAGTTTTCTTAACTTCATTTGCAGGGCCTTAATCACATATGAATTCAGCCAAATTGAAGCTTAGCAATGGGCAACCAAAACTGAGAAGAGCCATGAACGGCTCAAGGTGATCCAAGTGGCATATTCCTGTACGATAAGATGGTCGCACAAAAATCAATTAGTGGAAGCAGGACACTAGAGAGGAAATCTGTAGAGCTCTATTAGCATTACCAAATTTTAGTTTTCCACTGAATTAAACAGAAAGAATACAATATAAACAAGTTTTCCAAACATGTACTACTTCAAACACATCACCCATCTAAGCATAAGTTGTAAACGCACCTCTACTTCTCACAAAGTCCTGAACAGCAAACCACAAAAATCAGAGAATTGCTCATTAGAATACTGAACGTGAGCTGTAAACTGCTTCTACTGTTCCATTGCTTCTCTTCTCTAAGTTCACCGAAGAGATAGGAATAGTGGAAAACATAAAGCAATAAAGGAAACAAAGAGTAGGGAGAAATATTTTTTTTAAGACATTTTCTTTAATATACTGATGAGGTCTCAAGTACAGATTTATTTAACTAACCTCAAGAAAAATCAGGGTCATGCCAATTTCAATTGCTTGACCCAGCTAAACACACACCCATTTCAATCCGTCAACTTCATCTCCAATATACAACATATGAGGAATTGACAGACTCTTAAAAAACTTAGACGCCTATTCTCAAAGGGGAATACGGAAACCAGATTGGCAGTCACTTATCCTAAAAATACTAAAAATCAAGATAAGAATCTTGAGAACTGCCCTTATTTGCGCCACCATTTTCTAGTAGCAAATAGAGTAAAGTCTACAGGCTCAGGGATATGAGAAGGCACGGCGCTTCTAACCAAAGCCCAGTTCACTCCCTCAAAGAATGGGTGCCACTTGTTCTGTAGACCAGTCGCCTTTGTGGGTCTTTAACAAGGAGGCTGCGGATGAAAGCTCGAGCTACCAGCATCACAGAAGGTGTTTCAGGGAACTTAAGCAGCAGCTTCGCCATAACTGGAGCGTTGCTCGATTGCCTTGACCCTTGAATGTAGTGGTCCCGTGTAAAAGCTCGAACAGGAAGATGCCAAATGTTCACCAATCAACTGGAATACCATGGCCTTCACCACATGATTTCTGGAGCTAAATAATCATGGGTGCCAAGAAATGGCCTTCACCACATTAGATCTGGTAGGCCACATCCAGAGAAGACACCAAAATCCGACTTAGAATTACGGTTCTTCTTAGGTAGAATACGCAGGAAAAAGGCTGATGGTCGGATGCACCCAACCACTGCAGATTCACTATCAAGAATGCAATGCCCACTGCCTACAGCAACAGATGATGACTTGACTATAGTTGGACTGACAGAGCACCGTAGAGAAAGGTCAAAGTCTCACTAGCACATTTTCTGGCTTCAGGTCTCTGTACACAATTCCAAGCATGTGCAAGCACTCGAGAGCTAGCAAATCTCCGAAGCATAAAATCTGGCTCAAGAACAGAAAGTATACAGTAAACATTAAACCAACAGAAATATTTGCATGGAAGAATTTTCAAATTACAGATAAAAAAACAGTTTGATGTGTCTGCATGTTACGGAAACTTTTTATGGCTTTATAAAGAATGTTGGTAAAAAATAGCAATTTAATAAAAATCTAATAAAATTTTCAAAGACTTCCTTAGTGTTACAGCTGCAACCCTAGGGGTTTGCAGAAAATAATTAGAAGTATATCCAGCAAACAAGATGACTCACAAGAATGTTCAAACAATTGGGCCAAAAACTTCTGAAATTCAGTAGAAAAATGCGGCATTTTGAAACCTAGGCACCACTCCAGTGAGAAATATTATAGCCAGATCACTTGAAATGATTGCACTAATCAGGATATCAAGATCATTTGCTGTGTTATGTTAAATCCCACATTCTAATAACAGGAACCAAAATAGGGATGCCATTCTTCTGTTGGATACCTAAGACATGTGAGTCCATGAACAGGCGATGTATCACCTGTTTGTTAATGTCTATGGTCAATAGGTTGCATAAGAAGAAACTGCTTATTTACTAACTATTACAACCCACATTTAATTTAATCCGAATAGTAAGTAGACAATCATCAGAAAGTATTGACGATATTACCAGCAACAGACAGGCTCTTAATGGCATGTATTCTTTTAAACTCTTAACGTCTCCATGAGCATATAGTATCGAAGGAACTGAAAATTCTCTCGTCTCCTTGAGCATATAATATGTAAGGAAATGAAAATTCTCATGAGAGTGTGAGAGAGCATGTCCACAGTGGAGATATGCAGACTGCAAGAGGATGTCTGCTAAGTCCCTAGAAAAATGGCCTAGAGAAGAAGCACATATAATAGAACAAAATATCTCTGTGAATCAATAAAGATAAGAACTCGGAAGTCAGTCAAAAGTTCGTTTATCAAGAGCCAAAAGTTCTTATTGATCAAGTTTGAAGTCTCTGTGCCGGATGTGATCTATTTTGCCTATACAAGTCAGATTGATAAATAAAATGGCAGAAATAGAGAATAATACTGTAAGATGAGGAAAGACCAGGAAGATATCTAGGTTTTACAGGGAACATTGCTACCAAGCTACTGATATCAGCTGCCAGATAAAAAGGGCTGGTTAACACAGTAAAAGAGAGTAAAAAAGGGCAGCCCCAGTGCATGAAGCTCCCGCCTATGCGGGATCCGGGGAAGGGGTGGGTCACAATGGCCTCAAGTAGGCAGCCTTACCTTGCATTTTTGCAAGAGGCTGATTTCACGCCTTGAACCCGTGACCTCAAGGTCAAATGATGACAACTTTTATAGTAAAAGAGAGCACAACAGGTTATAGGAGATCTTGGCAAATTCTAGGTTGGTGAAGGACTAGTTGATGGTTGATAAAAATACGGTTAACCTTTTCAGTCCTAATTAAAAAGGGCAGCCCCGCTGCATGAAGCTCCCGCCTATGCAGGGTCCGGGGAAGGGGCGGACCACAATGGCCTATAGTAGGCAGCCTTATCTTGCATTTTGTAAGAGGCTGATTTCACGCCTTGAACTCATAACCTCGAGGTCGCATGATGACAACTTTTACCGTTGCGCCAAGGATCCTGTTTTTTCAGTCCTAATTGGAAGGTTTTATTGGTGTGATACTGATTTAATTGGTATTGCTTTTGCTATAACAGCTTTGGCACACTCTTCGAATTTAATTATAATGGGTTTTACCTTCTTGGTCAATCACATTCTGATTGAACTCCTAAGGTTTGAATTGCATATGGTAAAATATATTCTCGAAAACCATCTGAAGTGAAGAAAGAATTTTGAATGGACATAGTACCATGATTACTGGAGGACAACAAAACTAGAAGCAGTTCTATTTCTTTTCTCAGACATACTCCAGTCCTTGGTTTAATTGCATAGTCCTAGGCTAAACTAAGAGTTTCAGAGTCCTAAAAATATTCTCTACCATTGTAGCATGTTGGAAAAGCACGAGATAGATCCAAAACAAGAGAGCTTCAACCATCAACTGTCAAGTGGTACTGGAAATCATTAGGATGAACACTAAACAACTTGGTCCAGCTCTTTCATCCAAGAAGAGAGCAAAACATTCAGAAAAGACCACGTTTGAAAGCTTGTACTCTTTAAGAAGCACAGACTGAATATATCATAATATGACAGAAGTAAGCCAGCATTTGAAAATTTGTAACAGGACCAGATCATGATCAAGTTAAAACCAAGTTGTTCTGAGCAAATCAGTCACTGATGGGGTGGTTAGATTTTCTAAACTCAAGCATGTAGTAGGTGTTATGTGCTCAGTACACAGATGGACTACCCAACGTCAATGACTTAATCAAGGAAATTCTGAATAATAAATTGAGCCCCGAGCCAATTATCTACTAGCAGTAAAAGAGTATGGCAGAAATGACCAGAGGTTTTAAACATTAAGTGTACAGTACCATTTACAGATAGGACAAGAATTGCTCCTCAACTTAAGCTAGAATGTTTAGGTATTCATAGAAAACACGCATGGATCTAACAACAATTTCTGAAATATCATCAAAGCATTTAACAAAACAAATCAGTCAAGACTCTTTCAAAATAGCCCAGATGCCATTTAAGCAGTAAAGAAAGACCATATTATATTAAAAATAAAGCCTTGGGAATTTTAAACATGGCTTGCAAAACCTTTATCTTGGAGACAAAAGATAACCTTGATCGACAACAAAGAGAGACCAAAAAGAGAACTAGATGGCATCTTCAAAGGATTGGAATATAATGTTCAACCTTCAAAAAGAAGACTATGAGAACACTTATAAATATCATCCAAATAATTACACAGTGTAGGGAAATTTCCAGTTATATTATCTAATGGCAGTGATTTGGACTTCTCAGAAACTAAATCCAAAGAAACCAAATGAAAACAACTGACATTGCACAGATGCATCATAACTAAAGCTGCCCAAGTAAAACCAAGTTGACTCAGAGGAATCGATAATTGATGCTATTGTCTTCCATTAACACGGGCCAGTGCGTTGAAATTAACTGGGAAGGTTACAATGCAAACGGACTCCAGTCACAAGTAAAGTAGACTTTGGCCGAATCAATAATTAATTGAGAAGGTTAAAATGGAAACGGACTCCAGTCACAAGTAAAGCATATTTAGAAACATCTGCACAGAATGAATTCTCAAAACAAGCAAAACTCCTACTTCATTATCAAGTTGGAACCACAAAAGCACACATACATAAAAGCAAAAGGCAATAAGAGGTAACATAGAAAAGAAAATTGAAAGTTACCGTGCACCCTGCTCAGTAAAATACTTGTTGGGCTGCTTTTGACGAAGGGAATGAAGATTACCACCACTGCATTATTCCATTACTCAGCAATAAAACTTCTCTCTCAAAATAAGAGGACAGAGTGGGCAAGAAGGCCAAGAATCTCCCTTTCTGTCTGTGCTCTTAAAACCTTATTTCTACTGGCAAGTGAGACCTTGTCCATCACTTTCTTGGCAAAGAAGGTAGTAGTTCCTCTGAGCTCTGCAAGATAGACATTGCCAATGTCACCATAACCAAGACGCTTGAGAAGCCTGAAGTTGCCGAGGCTAAGCGGACCATCTCTAGAAATGGCCACTTGAATTGCTTCCCAACGTCCATCACTGCCAGTATCAGGCTGGAAAGGTCCACTAGCACTGCTGTGAACGCTGTCCACACTACTTCCTGGACTACTGCAGGTGGAGGGATCACTGATTTTCGCATCACTCGATTTAGCACCCTCTGTTGTTGAAGCTGCTCCTCAGCTAGTGCTATTGCGGTCCGACCGTCAGTATTGTAAATCTGTAATATGACAATTATACAAACTAAGAGAGAGAGGAATTTACTTGGTTCAGCTATTATACCTACATCCATGGGAGAGGAGAAACATCAAATTACACAGTAAGAAGGAGAAGAAGACTCAAAGCCTCCCTCAATTCTTCTCCATATCTCAATTTCTCACCTAACATTACATACACACATATATAAAAGGCAGCCTCGGTGCGCAAAGCTCTCACATATGCAGGGTCCGGAGAGGGGGCAGACCACAAGGGTCTATGCACACACATACACACACACACACATACACACACACACATACATACATACACACACACATATATAATATACACACATATTTCTCAAAATATAGACCACATGTGAAGCTACAGGAATCACTATTTTATCATTGCTTAACTTTGTTGGAACCAGGACCACCAATCTTTGCATCCCTTAGCTTTGTAGTTGTTGTCGGAGTCGTTGTTCCTGTGACAAGGCCAGGACAGGAAAAGCTGACCTTTGCATTACTCAAGCTTGTACTGCTTGTTAGCGACGTCCTTGTGGTCGGTTTTGAATTTCTAGGCATTCTTGATGGACATTGGCTGGTGGTTATAATCGTATTGTCTTTGGAAATTGGGCATGTCATTTTCTGTTACATGACAACTTTCGAGGTTGAA
The DNA here is from genome assembly GCA_035236585.1 of Warburgia ugandensis. Classification (NCBI taxonomy): domain Eukaryota; kingdom Viridiplantae; phylum Streptophyta; class Magnoliopsida; order Canellales; family Canellaceae; genus Warburgia; species Warburgia ugandensis. The sequence goes on from CP141130.1 coordinate 10,633,568, forward strand.
CGGTAATAATCTGCCATACAATGTTAACATTTATATGAAAAATATGGGATAGTGCAGCAACGAACAAGTACAGAAATAATATGTAATTTAGTTGTTTCTTTCCAAATGGAATGCCATTATCAAATAAAAAAAAGTACATACTACCAAAAACCCCACATTAACCACGAAGTTTTAGATGTCGTATTTACTAATGGTTGAAATGAAGCTCATAGACCAACCGAATTCCTTTGAAGTCCTCAATTTTCTTTGATCAGTCTAAACACCAGTTGGAAACATGAAACGTCTTCACGAGCTGGGAAAGAAACATTTACATACGGTCCCTGTTTAGTAGCTCAAACAAATTCCATCTTTGGTCGGTGTTACATCAAAGGGACGGAGAAAACTTTTGTGCGTAGATTCTCATCGGATATATCCGCAGACACCTCAGAAGGTTCATACCAAAAATTTAGAGAAGATAAAGGGATGACAAATACAAGAACATGGATCTATGATATGCATCATTGACGCGGGATGTAAAAGAAATAAAAAACATTACAACGTCAAACTGTTGTGAGTGTGGAGCCTGATTGGCTTGATCATGTTGTGAGGTTATATGCATGTATCTATATAACACTAGGGTTTTGGAGAGTGATGGAGAAATGTTTTGGACTTTGTGGTGGCAATTTTCTGGCTGCACAGATCATGAAACTGATGTGAGCCTGCATTGTACCTTAATTCAGAGGGAACTACGTAAACCCGTGATTTTCTCCTTTGTATCTCATTTTTCTTCTTTATGCATCTTCATAACACAAACAACTGGATTGCTACAAATGTACCCGGTGGCAAGAGCTAGAAAACATGTGATTCAATCAAGAAAGCTTCATGAAACAATTTCAAAGATAAATACATTGTGGCTGGGATATGATCTGCAGTTTGTAGTTAATGATCAATCTGAATAAAAGAGCAAATCCGAACTTTGAATAGCATCTAAAACAACTAAAGTTTTTAGAAATTTGCCCAATTAAGACCAAACTTCTTGAAGAACTGTTGTTGATTGTTTAACCGCAAGTGCACAGGCTATTGTAGTGTAGCTTATGCAAGTAGGGTCGATCCCACGATAACTTGATTTAAAAAGTAGGAATTTTAATAAAATTTAATTATCTAAAATTAAAAAGAAATTACTCAAAAATACTGAAATTATTGAAATGATAATCAAAGATCATGTCCAACAGAATTACAGAATTTTCAGTTCCTAAAGAAAACAAACAAAATCAAATAACAAGAAAAAAAAACTACTTCCCTAGATCAATCACTATCAAAATCCTCAAATCTAATGTCCTGAGAGATGATCAGCCTTCATATATATCTTCATCACATCCTTAATTATAGATCCACCAGTAGGATTTGTCAGATTCATCAACATCAAAGAGATCTAGACTAAATTGTAATTTCAATATTTGGACGGTTCAGATTGATTGGTGAGTTTCAGATAGAAGATCAGAGGCAGTGATTATGTCTAGGGATGTCCTAAGAATGACTCTGTAAAATTTATTTGAAATCTAGTAAGAAACGAATGAGAAATTGAAGATTTGGTTTGATTAAGGCTAACCTGTTTATTAGGTTAAGCCTTAAATGATCTGATTCAGATTGGACAGTTCTTGGATAATAGAATATGGATAAAACAGAATGGGAATAAAATGGGATACAGACGTAAATAAAGTGGGGACATGGATGGAATTAACGGAAAAGGATAGAATTGCAATTTCTTTTAAAGAGTGAGGGCAAAATCAGAATTTCGTTAAAAATCTGGTTTTTTTTTTTAAAAACTAGACGAACCCGATAAAGAAGGAGAAGCCGGAGGAGGAGAAAGAGGGAAGAAGGAGAGGGGCACAGGAGAAAATTGGAAACCCGACTTGGAGGAAGAGAGAAGAGAGGAGAATAGAAGAGGGGAAAAAGATGTGAGAGAGAGGAGAAGAGAGATGGGATACGAGTTTGAGAGAAGGAGAGGAAAAGAGAACGTGAAAAGAGAAAGGGCTGGTGCAATAGTACGGCTGAGAGAAATATAGAGGAGAAGGGAAAAGAATGAGAAGGAAGAAGGATAGGAGAGAATAAAATGGGAAGCAAAGAGAAAGGAGGGGGAGAAAGTCGTGAGAGAGAGAGTTGGGGAGAGAAGAAGAAGGTAAAGGGAGAAGTGGGAAGAGGAGAAATAGCTAGGAAGGGAAGACAAGAGGAGGCTACCTCCTACGTGCAGCCAAGGGGGATTTTTAAGAGAAGAGAACGGGAGTGGAGAGGAGGAAGTAGGGAACATGAGGAAGTGGGAAAGGAAAGAGAGAATGAAGGAAAGAATAAGAAAGAGGGAAAGTGAGAAGTAGGAAAAGGAGTAATAGAAAAAAGAAAAAAAAGAAAAAAAAAGAAAAAGAAGACAATGCTAATGTGGGTCCCCTCCTTTTAGTTGAAAACTCCTCTAGAATTGCAAGTTACCTTTTTTTTCATGTTGCTCTTCTAGAAAACTATCACATCAATCTTTATGGTTGATCTGGCCCATCCAATCTTTTGTAAGATGATATGTACTATTAACTTTTCCATGCGCCTTTTGGTTGATCTGCAAAAGAAAAGACTAAATTAGAATCATCTGAACCGTACATTAGTCATTTAATGAGCTCTAATGATCATCTTGAAAAAATTAAGATTTGGATGGTCAATTGGAGTTAAATTTAAAATCAAGCAAAATTTTATAAATATGAACGGTTAGATGAACTAATTGAACGCTAAATTAGGGGTATTTTAACTAAAATTGAACACTTAAACACATTGACGAACGTACGATAATCTGCGAAGTCAGAATTGATTGAGAAGTGTGCATAGAAGGTACGAATTATCTAGAAGTGGTTATTGGCTGCCCATAGTAGGCAAAAAAGCTACGCGAATAGGAGGCGTAGAGATCTAGAATTTATAATTGGAGATCACATCTTCTTGAAAGTCTCACTAACTAAGGGAGTGACTAGGTTTGGAATTAAGGGCAAACTGAGCCCTAGATTCATAAGACCATTTGAAATCCTAAAAAGAATTGGAAAGGTGGCATACTGACTAGTACTTCCACTACAGTAATTAGAGGTACATAATGTATTCCATGTGTCAATGCTCAGGAAATATGTTCCCAATCCTACCGATGTATTAGAGCAAGTGTCAATTAAACTGCAATTTGATCTGACTTTTGTGACGAAGCCAATGCAGATCTTAGACTAGAAGGAGAAAACTTTGAGAAATAAAACTATCCCATTAGTTAAAGTCTTGTGGCAGCATCATATGATTGAAGAAGCTACATAGGAAGTAGAAAGTGACATGAGACAGAAGTTTCCAGAGTTGTTCACTATATTACCTTGAAATTCGAGGATAAAATTTTTGTAAGTAGGGAAGATTGTAATAACTTGCATTTTTATAATATATATTCTTTGTATGAAATTAATAACAAAAAGCTAATTGCCCCAATGGCTATAGAATGACTAGGCAAAACTCTAGAACTAGAGTTCAAGTTTCCAAATATAACATTTTTTGAGAAATTCCTTACCCAAAGCGAAGAAGTGTCTAGAATCTTAGGTACTTGGGAAAGGATGAGGATATGTAGCTTTGTTTTGTTCTCATTTAATTCAGGAATCACATAATCCAATTCCCATTTGATTAAAGCCTAATAGAATTAACGATTTAGCTTTAAACAATAGGATCAACTCCGTTTTTTTTCTTTTTCTTCTTAGATTTTCAATCAATTCTCAAATATTTATCTATACACAATTCCTAGCTAATCTAGTAGATCAGATCTTTCATTTGCAATTCAAAAATTAAATCTAAACCATCTAATTCTCAAAAAAAATTCTTAGTTCAAATTATCAGATTTTTAGAAGATCTGCATAATCCAACAATTGAATCTTTAATTAGAGACTTGAGGGATGAATTAGTGAAGGTTGATCAACTCAGATGTGGCCAGAATTGAAGAATCTTACTATGATTAAGTTAGAAAAGTGGATTTCACTTGATATTTTGTTTAATTCTCTTTCTTTTGAATTTGAAATAGTGTAATTTTTATTAATTTAATAAATATGAGTTTCTAATTCATTGTTATGGTAAACTATGGTTTTTGAATTATTCATTATTATTTAATTTCTATAGGCCAAAGACTCGATATGAAAGCTTTATACAATCCATTTTTGTTGGATTGTGCTAGATGATCATACAAAAATTTGCATGGGTAACTATATGCGATATGGATTTTGAGGTCTACAAGGCATACAATTTCTGGTGATACTATAAAATGATCTCCTTAGCGGACATCCTATAGTTCGGCATCCCTCCTTGGGATCATCTACCAAGATCAACCAAGCACCCTATCCCTCTTTAGGGAACACACATCCCTGCGTGACTACTTTGGGTTTGGCAGACCATATGTAGCTAGCTTACCATCACGAGAGGAACTGATTTTAATACCAATTATAACACCTTGGGTCCAAGCAATGTGTATATTTTCCACTTTGACTGAAGCCTCATGGTTTTGCTTTTTCTTGTAGGAAAACACATACACATTGAGATGGATGTCCAAGTCTTATGATTGGCCCAGTTCCCTCTTTCAAGACGATGTAGGACTAACTCTTAGAATCTCCTTAGTAGACATCGTATAACTCAACATCTTCCTCAAACCACCCACCAAGATTGACTAAGAGATTTTGTAGTTGCCATTTGTGTCTTTTGACTAGGTTAGGTTGTTGGGCTAGGCTTACAAGGTTTCTAAGTTAATTTAGGCTTTATTTACTAGCATTTGAATGATTCTAACATGTTACTTTTGGTCTTTAAAAAAAAATTAAACAAAAAATCTATGACTGCATTTTCAAGTGCACATAAAATAGGCTATAAGCATCTAATGACTTTGAAAATTTTGGTATCCAACATAATCAAGCCATTATGAATAAGATAAATGGCTTAGAGCTTTCAAAGAAATAACTCTTTATCACAAAATGGAGGGTCAACTTCTTCCCATGCATTAGAGTGCTAACTCTTGCAGGGACTCTTCTGATTATAAGCCTTACGAAGTGTTAGTCCAACAAGAGTTTAATCAACTTAAGAGCAATTTGACCAATTTTCTCTTTATCTTGCTAGATCTTGTTAGTTTAGGAAGAGTTTAACCTATTTTCTTGAAACTCTAGCTAACTCATTGTTAGCCTAGCACAATTTTTAATTGATTATCTTACTAACTCAAGTTAGTCCAACAAGGTTTATAAGATTTTGTAGAAACTTCACTAACTCTTCGTTAGTAAATTAGTTCTTAGCCTAGCTAGATTTAGGTGGAGTTTTAGCTGTGGGAATCATTCTTAGTGTGAAATGAACTAAAAACTCAACTTCCATCAAGTAACAACTGCCCCTTGTTTTTTCATGAAGTTTGCTTTTAGTTGAAAATTTTAGTAGTTAACTCACTACGATTGATTTTGCAACTAAAATTAAGAGTGCCAATAGTGATCTAATGGATGAGATTTTAGACATACGAACCATATAGCCCACGACTAATACTATAAATGGTCTTGGTTTTTCAGAATGTGGGCCCATTTGGAGAAAAAGTTATTGCACCATAAGGTGAGGTCATAGTCTTGAGAGTTGAAATAATGGTAGCTCTCTCTCTCTCTCTCTCTCTCTCTCTCTCTCTCTCTCTCTCTCTCTCTCTCTCTCTCTCTCTCTCTCTCTCAATTATAATGTGACGGTATCATAGGCATTCTTGAAATTGAAAAGTGGGATCACTTTTTATTTTTTAATGATCCAAGACATTCATCTAATTTGTCCCATCTCAGATGATCATTTTTGGATCTTTTAATGCAAAAAAATGGATGGTATAACACATCATCATCGTTATCAAGACCTTATCTCAATTAGGGGTCGGCCACATGAATCTTATTCTTCTATTCCACTCTATTAAATACCAATGCTTCATTTAGTCCCGAAGTTTTTAAATCTTTCCTCATCACTTCTATCCACGTTCTTTTGGGCCTTCCCTTTGCCCTTTTAAAACCTTCTACTTGTATTGCCTCACTCCTTCTAACTGATGCCGTTGTTGGTCTCCTTTGAATATGTCCAAATTATCTAAGTCTAATCTCCCTCATCTTGTTACCTATTGGTACTATCCCTAAATTTTTTCTAATATTTTTATTTATAATTCTATCCTTTCTTGTCTTACCACTCATCCATCTCAACATCCTCATTTCTGATTTGCTAATCCTATGAGTATGGTATTCCTTAACTGCCCAACACTCTGATTCATAGAGCATGGCCGGCCTTATAGCCATCTTAGAGAATTTTCTCTTTAGTTTGAGTGGCACTCGCCGATCACATAAAACACCCGATGCACATCTTCATTTGTTCCAACTCGCTTGGATTTTTTGGGTAACCTCCCTCTCAATCTCTCCACTCTCATGGATCAATGATCCTAAGTATCGAAAGTGATCTTTCACGGGAACCTCTTGGTGTAACACAATAAACCTCCAAAAATACAAAATATAATTTCCTTTTTTGGTTCAAAAGCTCAAAAATTGGAGGACCTAAAGGCATCCAATTGATATGAGATTTGGTACCTAGGCTATCTGAGGTGGGACAAATCAGATAAAGATCTTGGATGGTTAAAAAAAGTGATAAAATAACTGATTGTATCACATGGTTACCCCTCCTCTCTCTCTCTCTCTCTCTCTCTCTCTCTCTCTCTCTCTCTCTCTCTCTCTTAATTTTTTGATACGGCCGTTTGTATGGTGGTTTTATCAAATAATAAATGAAAAACCAAAGCGCTTTATAAATAGGTTACTAACAAGTTATATTAGTTAGTTAAATTGCTTATTACTAGTTTATATAACAGTTTGGGTTAAGTCAAGGTCTAGATCTCTATGTAATGTCTCGTAAGTAGCCCAAATAGGATAAAAGTATAAATATGAGCTAAAAGAAACCCAGCCCATTCTAATATTTTATTATATAATATGGGGTTACCTTAATTCCTATTGGCTAGCTATGTAATTTAGGCAAAACTCAGTCAAACTCTCTCTAACATTGGTCAAAATCATTCAAACATCTAGCAAATTTGTTTGTCATATATATATCTTACTAAATCAAGTGAAAACTAGATTTCGAGCTCAAACTCTTACTAGAACTTGCAAAATCTAATCAGCTCAAGATCTAGCAAGCTCATCATCCAATTTAACTAAGATGCCTTTGGATGTGCATTACCTTGTAAGTGTCATTTTGAAGGCGAGAAATAAGAGGCTTAGATCAGATTGGTTGAATGTGGCTGTAGGTCCATATTTCTAGTTATCCAGACCGTCCATCTTCCATGCCTAAAAAAATGTCCTAATCCTATTATTTTGGGGGGTAAAATGAAAGGTTTAAAAAGTCCGAAGAAAATTGTAGGTTTAAGATAGGATGCATCAGTTGAGTGGAAGAGATCATCACCAGATCTGACCCCACATGTAAAACTCCACCATCTGCACTCTCAATTCCTTTCTCATGTGCTTCTTTCTTGTGTTCCGTTACCCGGAAGAACAAAAGTACATTTTTCCAGACAGAGAGAGAGCATTACCCGAGGGAGCGTGCAGCCAATGTAAGAGATTTACACGAACAGCTACAGTTGACTGCTGCGAAGCCTGCCATTGGTTCTTACACTGGACCCACTGGCATGCAGACAAAAAGAAGTCATTATAGGGTCCCACAAATCTAACCATCAGAAAATGTCAGGTTAACCTAACCACGGTTAGCCAAGTTAACCATAGTTACGGTAACGCTCCCTGATGACACACTCTGGTGTTCGAACTTGAATTCAAATTCAAGAGGGAGAGGGACAGGCCCGGACAGTGGATCCGCTCCTCGGAACGGAAATTCTAGCAAATTGAACGGCCACGATCTTCTAGATTAAATCGGCAATTCAAATCTCACCTTCCCCCCTCAAATGCCACTGCAGAAAAAGAAGGCAAGAAGTTGCAATAGCCTGCCCTTCTCCCCTCTCTACTCAAAATCTCACTCGCTCTTTCCGTGAATCTACAAATTCAAGAAACCGTAGATGTTTGAGTTTTCTTGGGTGATTTTTAATGTTTCTGTTCTCTTCCTGTGATTTTTTGTTGTTGTTTTCCTCTGCTTTCTTGCTCAATCTTTAGGCAAGAAAGGCTGAGCAGAGCAAGGTTTTTGCTATAAGTTTCTCATAGGTTTAGAATTTGGGTTAGGATTTTTTGTTCTCCTTTCGATTCTTTCTTGTATCTGGAAGCTGAAAATGTCGACCCAGAACCGTCGTTTGTCGACTTCATCATCCTCGAAGAGGCCTGCAACGGAGAACGCTACAAAGGCTGTAGCGCTTCCTCCGCAGCAGCCAAAGAAACGCCCTGCTTTAACCAACTTAACGAACCAGAGCAATGCCCGTCTTAACCGTGTAGAATATTCAGGAGTTAAGGGGAATCAGGTTAGTTTTTGGTTCAATTTAGTGTTCTTTATTGGTCCTTGTAGCAATTTATTTTTTGGGTTTGCTTGTGTTGGATTCCAATGTGTAGGAGTTTCCGGGTTTAATGGCTCTATGTTTTGATATTTTCTTTGATTTATCTTCATATATTTTGTGAAAATTTGATGGGGTTCGAATCTAGTTATGCTTGATGGATGTTATATTCTAGATTTTTGATGCATTCGGTTTTCATTATGGAGAAAAAAGTCCTATGATTCCATATGTTTCAGTTAATTCTAAAATTTTCTTTTTTATAATTTAGTGTTAATTGTGGAGCCATGTACTTCTGTGGTTTTCAAATTGATTTTATTTGGTGAAATGGACAAAGCAGAACGGTGCAAATGTAAAAGGGCTATGAGGAAGTACTTGAAATGAGATGTTAATGGAGACAATTAGTCCAGCATTTGCAGGTTAGATTAACAATCAACAGTCTTTAACAACTTAATCCTATAATTCTCTGTTAAAGGATAATTTTACAGGTTACAGAGTGTGACATACTGCAAATTGCCAATTATCTGCTTAAGTCATTTGCATAACGTCACAAGGGCGGTCTAAAGCTCTGCTAGGCAATGCTTGGTCTGACCTGATTAACTCCTGCTGCACACGGTTGCTATTTGTTCCAGTAGGAGTTTTACCATAGAATCCAACATCTATCTGCTAAGTTGGGCTGTGACAAGTCATCTCCTTATGAACAGTCCTCTTCCGCATTTTAAGCGTGGGTTATATGCAGTTCTGTTTTATTTGGCATTGGAGAGCCAGTTTTTTAATATCTTCCTGAAACTTTGAAGTTAATGTTCTTCATGATATTTTCATTTTGTTGAATTCCTACTTTCTAGTTGAAGACTTATCCATGGGCATCCTTTTGCTCATTTAGGATTAAGAGTGCTCATGACATTTCTTACTTAAAGATGGTTCACTTCGTAATATTCAGTGGGGATCAAAATTTTCAGCATCTAGTGTTTTTTAGTTTCATTTTTAGATTTTTTGAGAACATTGAACTGAATTTGTTTGCTGAATATGAAGGTTCAGTCATCGACAATTTGCAAAGAGAAAAAGGGAGCAAAGGTTTCATGCAACAGGCCGCAAGGAAATTCTTCTGGGTCATCTACTGTGAAGCCCTCTGCTGTGATCTCATGTAAGGATGCTTCTATTCCAAGAATAGATGGAGCTAGTGCTCGCTCCATTCATGTTCTTGCACCTTGCAACACAACTAAATCCCCTAGTCGATCGGATGGAGCTTCAGTTTCTATGGATGAAAGCATGTCTACGTGTGAATCTTTGAAGAGTCCAGATATTGAATATTTAGACAATGCTGACACTTCAGCAATCTCTAGTTTGGAGCAGAGAACAAGTAATAATCTCTCCATATCAGAGGATGCAGATGCAGGAACAGGTACTCGTTTTCTAGCTATGCATATTTAGCTTCTAACTTGGATTTTTCTGTTCCTGATTCTTAATTTATATTCCTAATTCTTTTCTCAGGGAACGTATGGAAAAGAGATATACTAATGGAGATGGAAGCAAAAAATAATATTGTTGATCTTGATAACAATCACAATGATCCTCAATTGTGTGCAACACTTGCTTGTGACATCTACCAACATTTGCTTGAAGCTGAGGTGATGTTGCGTGTCATGCAGGCCTTAAGGCTCTATGTTTTGTATGTTATTGTTATTTATAGGGCCATTTTTTCAGATATTGTTCAGATGCACTTCCTTCAGAAGCCTCTATAGAGATATACTCCGAAAACACTACAGAGGTTCTGAATCTTCTTACCATTAGCAGATCTAAAAGTTGGAAGGTCATGCCTCTGTCAGAGGCTGTTATTCTTTGTTCTGATTATTGATGAGAAACTGTGTTTTAGTGCCCAATTTGTGGGAATTTCTGGGGAATGAATTGGATGCTTGCTCTAGTGCCCTCTTGGGGTTGTGATTATACGTGAACCCCCTGCACAAACAATTTCCTTGCCACCGAGATATGGAATACCTTATTCCCTGTTAGATTGGTTTAGTGATTCTTACATTTCTTACCATTTGCCAAGCATTTGAGGAAGCATCAATGGAAGGCCAGTGCAATAACAAGTAGAATTGAGCTATTTTTTAACTTGAAGCATCCAAAAATCATCAAATTCTGGAGTGACCTTGATGATTTGTTCCTATAGCTGTCCTTTATTTTTAAGAGTCTTGTGATGCCAGTATGAATATGCAGTTTCTATAGAAAACATTATCAATATACTTAAATGCTAAGGACGCAAATGTTAATAATATATTACTCAAGTGTGCAATAAATGGACGTAACCACTTGAACTGGTAGCAGCGTCATCGTCATCATCATCATCAAGACCTTATCCCAATTAGTGGTCAGCCACAACTTGTGGCAGCTTCTAATTTAAAATATTTTCATCTAGATGTTTGTTTTACAATTAGTCGTTATTTATTCACTCATTGCCTATTAAGTTGTGGTCATTTTGTGCAGTGACCACTACTTTCTACCATACTCAAAACAAGCTATGTAATAAGTCCATTGTATGGTTCCATTTATCTTTTGATATATTGGAAGGTACCTTCACTTTTGAACATTGGAGATCAAAACCCCAAAAGTATCCCAAAGGACACGTCTAAGGGCTAGAATAACTTTAGTTAGTCTGGAGTTGAAGGCATACAGTGGTACTCTTGTATAAAACCTATACATAACCCCACAAATTAGTAGAATAAAGACAACTTATAAGAATCAAATTAAACAAGCTGTAAAAGTAGGATTGGTTCAAAATGAAGAATGAGCGTAACTGAAAATTTTATTGCTTCAAATTGTTTCCTGAACCATCACTTCTTTATAAATGGACCTTATAAATTTGCCTAATTGTTTCTTCTAGTTTCACTTCAAGTTATCCCTTTAAAGTTAGCTTCATTTGGCTTACTTCTTCTTTGTGATTCTTGCAGACCAAGAAACGGCCTTCAACCAACTTCATGGAGGAAATTCAGAAGGACATAAACCCAAGCATGCGAGCAATTCTTATTGACTGGCTTGTGGAGGTGAGAGGATCTGTCATTTATTTATTTTTCTTCCTTTTCTCTGTTATCGTCACTGACTTTTCTTAGCTGCAGGTAGCAGAAGAATATAGGCTTGTACCTGATACACTATATTTGACTGTTAATTATATTGACCGTTACCTTTCCGGCAATGTAATGAATAAGCAACGTTTGCAGCTGCTTGGTGTTGCTTGCATGTTGATAGCTGCGTAAGATCCAATGCTTGATACTCTGATGTTTGTTTCTCTTATGCTTTTTTGTATCTATTGGCGAGAAGCTTATAATCATATGATGATGATCTATGTTAAATGACGGCCTTCTCAGTAAATATGAGGAGATCTGCGCGCCACAAGTGGAAGAGTTTTGCTACATTACTGATAATACATACTTTAAGGATGAGGTCTGGTTTGGTGCCATGTCCTTAACTTCTTTCCTGGATAAATTTCAATTCTGTGGCTTCTGATGTTTCTTTCTTATAAATTGTTATTATTGCAGGTATTGCAAATGGAAGCTGCTGTTTTGAAGTATTTGAAATTTGAAATGACAGCTCCAACAGCAAAGTGCTTCTTGAGGTAAAACCTGGCTCTCCGTTTCATACTGATAACCCCAGTGGAGGGGAATGCCTATTGTGCTTGATCTTGATTCATGCTTGTCTTCTTCTTAAACACAGGCGATTTGCCAGAGCTGCGCAAGGGAGCAGTGAGGTAATTCACTCAATCTCTATGTTAAATTGTCATTACCCTTCATTGTAGATCATGCTAATGTACCTATCCTGCAGCTTCCTCCGCTGCAGCTTGAGTTCCTGGCCAACTATATTGCAGAGCTATCGCTCCTTGAATACACCTTTCTTTCTTATTCACCATCGCTAATAGCTGCTAGTGCTATATTCTTAGCGAAGTTTATACTAATACCATCAAAGAGACCATGGGTATGTGCCGTTATCTAATAAGATATCATAGTTTGAACTGTCCTTTCCCTTATAACTACAGCAATTTTCCTCAATTTGCCAAAATGACTGCATCCCTAGACGATTCTGTGATGCCAAAAGCCTCATATTTGATTTTCCTCCCACACTTGATGGTGCAGAATGCTACCATCCGGCATTATACATTATATAAGCCCTCTCAGTTATGCGCTTGCGTGAAGGGTTTGCACCATCTTTTCTGCAACAGCCATAGCAGCAGCTTACCAGCAGTCAGAGAGAAGTATAGTCAACATAAGGTAACTCAACTTCTTAGCTGTTATTCTTCAGCCTTGAATCTTCCATATGAATGAAACTTGACTCTCTCTCTCTCTCTCTCTGTTTTCAGTACAAGTTTGTCGCGAAGAAGTTCTGCCCTGCTACAATACCTTCACAGTTCTTCCAAGATTTAAGGGAGTAGCTGCCTGTGAAACCTGCCCAGAAGCTTTGAGCAATTCTTCCACTATCTGATGTTCAGCTCCCGATTCAGTTCTTCAGAGAAGTAGATTCCAATACTTCGTTGGGAGATTCGATGCACATACTAATGGGCGATGATTTGTATCTTATGATGCTAACCGTGCACTGCTTTGCGCTCTAATTTGTTCTTCAGTTTCTCATTAGACGGAATGCTTTCAGATGCTAAATCATATATTGATGTTCTTTCAATTTCCAATGTGTACATGCAAGAATTGATGCTCAATGTAATGAGTTCTCATCTGAAAGTAAAAAGAATGTTCTTTGATTAAATTGTGCAAGGCATTTTTCATCCCACGAGGTGCCGTTGCTTTCTCTTTGGCATGGTAGAGATTCTCATCCGAAAGTAATAAGAATGTTCTTTGATTAAATTGTGTATGGTATTTTTCATTCCATACCAATGGTAAAAGTTGTCGTCATATGACCTTGAGATCACGTGTTCAAGGTGCAGAATCAGCCTCTTGCAAAAATGCAAGATAAGGCTGCCTACTTTAGGCCATTTTGGCCCGCCCCTTCCCTAGATCCTGCATAGGCAGGAGCTTCGCACACCAGGCTGCCCTTTTTTATTTTTCATCCCATGAAGTGCCGTTGCTTTCTCTTTGGAAGGGACCCACAATGATGGTGATAATTTGGGTAAGATATTGATAATATTTTACTCTCAAATATTATTCTATTTTATTTCTTGAATTGAACAATAAAGCTGAATAAATATTGAAAATTTGTTTTAATTTAAGAGATAATAAAGTGTCAAGAGGATTAGTTTTGATGGCTAAATATTTGGCCCTATATATAGTAGAAGTCCTTTTTGAGGTATAGAAAGATATAGAATCACGATAGAGGTCAATTTGTTCAAGTGCATGAAATAGAAAAAGAAAAATTTATATCCAATTATGTTTGATACGATAAAAATTTGGGTATGTTATGTTTTACTCTTAGGATTTCTTTGTTTACATAAATATAGACTGTCAAATGGTAGCTTATATCACTGGATGACTTAGATTGTTTATTTGAGAAATATTATTTTCCTCTTACAATATATTTGTTTATATTAATATAAAATTTATTTGTCTACATTAGTTTAGATTAGTAGATGGACAGATTTGATGATTGGGAAGAGGTGTAGATTTCTTTATTTACTCTAATGTAGAGGTTTATTTGTTTATATTAATATATATTAGATAGAGGGCTTTGCTCATTAAGATGAAGTTTGATTGCTAATTTGAAGAAGACATAATATAAAGAGATTTTCGGTAGGATGGCTAGGAAATAGAAAGAGATAAACTTTGCAAAGAGATTTCAGTAAATATTAGAGATGAAAGAGATTTAAGGAATTGATATGTGGCATGAATTGTAACCTGATGCTTTGCCTATATGTGGATGAAAAAGAGCAGCAAATTCCATGAGGCCTACTTATCTAGCTAATAAGGTAAGGTAAAATAAAATATAATCAAATTAAGATGAAGTTTGATTGTAATTTGAAAAGAGATAGACTTTAGAATGAGATTTTAGGAAAGATTAGAAATGAGAGGGAGATTTAAGAAATTGAGGTATGGTTGAGAAAGAGAGGCAAATCCTTTCCAACCCATTTACCCAACTAATAAGGTAAGATAAAATAAAAATAATTACAGATTTTAATTTGGTGACATGGTATAAGTAACAAATAGGATTTTAAGTGCTAGAAAAACATGTTAGGGAGAGGAGAATTTCTTTCATACATTTGTAGATGCACTTTTTATACTTTTTCATTCAATCAGATGTCTGTGGTATTAAAACTCACATCTGTATAAATTTTCTAAGGTATTTTATTTCTTGGCTTTTTATGGTTATAAAATAGATAGTAAAAGTATTTTTTTGTTTTACACCATCCATTATATGACTATAAGATGTCTAAAAGTGAAGGCCTTAAATATTCTCTTTTGAGATAGAGTTTTGGTACTAAGAATTTCTAGTTATAGCCTAATGAGATGAACACCTTGGATCAATGAAATAGCAAAAACAAAAACATGGATGAATCTGGTGAATAGCTTGGATCGTAAAAAAGGTACAAAAGGTGAGGCCAAGAGGAGAAATTTTACTCTACCCATTGCTATAGACAAATGTAGCATATAATTTTCAACAAAAGAGAATTTTTTTTATTAACATGGACTATTAGATTGATGATTTTGATTAAGATGAGATATATATATTATTTATATTTATATTAATATATATTATTTATTTGCATTAATATGAACTGTTAGATGGGCACCTTTGATCATTAAGATGGTGTTTGATTGACAATTTGAAAATGCTATAATATAAAGAGATTTTAGGAAATATGCCTACCAAATAGATAGAGTCTACATAGAAATTTTAAGAAAGGTTAGATATAAGAATAAGTTATAGGCAAAGAGGGGCAAATTGTCTCGAGGCCCATTTATTTAACTAATAAAGTATGATAAAATAAAAATAGTTAAAAAATTTAAATATACTAACATAATAAAAAATGATTTTTAGTGCTCAAAATAAAACATTATAGGAAAAAATTAGAATCGCAAGAGTCTTTTAGAAGGAATGTCTCTCTCTCTGTCTCTCATGAATATCGCTCCCTTGAATTCCTTCTAAGTTGTTACAGTTTTGGAGAGAAACATGAAGAAGTCGAAGGATCCATTCGAGGCAGCATATGGAGAGCACGAATCTTTACCGGAATCACCTAATCCGCCGGAAACCGAAACTCCGGCCGCCGATGGCGATGGGGACGAGGAGAACATTTCACAGCCGCAATCGGCGTCAAAAGTTGCTTCCACGTCCGGTACTGCTGCCGGAAAAACTAAAGAGGAAGAAGAAGAGGAAGACGAGGAGAACGTAGATGTGGAACTCAGCAAGATTTCATCCGTTGATCCTGACAAGATGGCCAAGATGCAGTATGTTACCCTATAAACCCTAGTTTCTCTTCTTTATATTTCTCTGAAAAATTTGCTGATTCTGCATAACTTCAAGCAGTTCATGTTAACTAGTTTTTCTTCTTCTGTATTTTTCGTTGCCCTTTGTTTCTGTTTATAAAGATATAAACTTAAAAATTAGCATATTAATTGATGATTTTATATGACATTTGTTTGGAATTCGTTCACGGATAGGCATAGCCTTCTCCGCCGAGGCATTCAAAAAATAAAACAGACCCATCTCTGCCAATATTGGATTTTAAAGTCAAAATAATCTTAGGGAAAGCTGTAGATGTATCTTCCTCAAGCTTGTATCAGACATTTTCTTGGGTTGCATTTTGAAGTGGCATTGCATAGTGCTGCATTGGTTATAATTGATGTTGCCCATTTTCGGTAGATTTTGAAGAAGGGAACTGGGATAAGTTGTGTGTCCTTTTTTTTCTCTGTCGCTTGGAAGTTTCACATATAGAAAAATACTTCGTTTGTGGAAGCAAAGCTACTACTAGAAGATGGAAACATGAAGCTTGGTTGACATTCAAGGTCAGACGTTGTTGCCGAATAAATCTAAACTACTGAAGTTTCTAGTACCTTATCATGCTTCTCCTTTCGTGAATGAATAAATGGAATCTCAAACAGTAATAAATCCTAGGTTTTCCAGTTAATAAGTTAAAAGTTGCCATTCTAGGTAAAAAGGTTACACCAAGTTACCTCAGTTATTGATGTGTAATGCTTTCTGGGGTTGTTCTCTTGTTAAAGAATAAGTCAGAGATTTTCTTGCTCATAGGGTTTTCACATCCAAAGTTGGTTTACAAGGAATGTAGGTGTAAGTTTAGCTTTATGGTATTTTGCAACAAAAATGTCTACCATAGATCATGGCCTTATGGATTTTCACGGCACCCAGTGTGATAGCAGATCTTTTGTGCCATGAAACATTGATATCTGACCAAGGTGCTGCAAACGGATTTTCTGCTGCAGATTCCGACACTGGTATTCTTCCAAAGATCATTTTGAATTATGTAAACTTGTCTTTTGGGGTTCCCTTATTGGGTCTCTGTCTGCCTTATCTGGAATCAAAATCACAGGCTAATATTAGATAGCTAAATTCCTTATCTGCTGGGCACAGTAACAGAGTCAGCTTCTCCTTGCTTGGGGCAGAAGGAGCAAGATAAAAGTTGATGCATCAGATCACTCCACATCTATGCTTGAAAGAAGTTGATGAATAATGATTCAAAATGAAATTGCTGACATCTTATTTGTTCTTTAAGAAGTAGAAGGCAGAGGCTTTTGTCATGGATATATAGTTGCCTGTCTATTTGATCCAGAAATCCATCTCAAAATGCTACCTAAGCATAAGGTCCAAGCAGAAACTTTCTATCACCACCTTACATATATGGGTGTTCCTCTGGCTGTGGGTATTATATCCTGACTGTAATTGTTGTCAAAATCTGATGTTGCTAGAGCACCTTCTTTCTTGTTTAGACCAGCCTACATGGGTTGAATTATTTTAGAATAAACATTCTTACATTCCTTAGGTGTCATGAATATCCATGAAATCTGGGTAAGGTTTTGCATCATTGTATCTTATTATAATCTCGATTTTCTCCTTGTAGGGCAATTTTATCCCAATTCACAGAAGAACAGATGAGTAGGTACGAGTCCTTCAGAAGGTCTGGGTTTCAGAAAGTAAACATGAAAAGGGTATATTTGTTCTCTAACTTGTCACATCGATTGCTTAGTTAGGCATTCTCGTACATGTGTTTTATTATTATTATTATTATTATTATTAGAAATGACTTAGCTTCTACTTTGCACTTAAACACTTTCTTTGGAGATTCTTGCATGTCCATGCTTCTACCAATAAAGACAGGACTTATGTTTCTGTTTTGAGTAGCTTCTGATCTATAGGTTTCCACCAATGTATAACTATGTTGGGAATTGTCCTATTTTCAACAAGTGAACTATAATTCCTTAAATATACCATGTTGCTGTGATAAGCTTCTACCTCACTGGAAACCTCACTCATTCTTGCTGATGCAGCTTAGTGGTGAAGGTCTATAGTTTGGTGTAATTGTTTAGCTATCTGTTGTACGTCAATCTCTTAATTTCTTAGCTTCTGTTTGCTGCAGTTGTTAGTGAGCATCACGGGGAGTCCCAAGATATCTCAGCCCATGACATTTGTGATATCAGGAATAGCAAAGATGTTTGTTGGAGAGCTAGTTGAAACAGGTGTGCCAACTATTTCAACTACATAAGCTGGTGTTTGCCATAATTTTAACCTTTTTTCACCCGTAACTCTACCATTGAGTTTTAATTCATCCATGACCAAGAAATCAGTGTCATGGATGCTTATAAAAAGGGCATGAAACCCATTTTTGTCAAAGTTACTTCTTGCAGTTATTTACATCCAAGATCCGTTGGAGGCTTATTCGACTGTAATTGGTTAAGGTAGAGAAAGCTACAAGGTGCTAGTCTAGTCAGTTGCAAGCTTAAAACTTATACAAAAGGAAAACCTGTAGCGCCAAATCCTATTTTCCTAATGCTTTCTGAAAGTTCATCATGTTTTTGCAGCTAGGATGGTTATGACAGAGAGGAAGGAGAGTGGGCCAATCAGGCCTTGCCACATTCGGGAAGCATATAGGAGGCTGAAGCGTGAAGGGAAAGTACCAAAAAGATCAGTACCAAGGCTCTTCCGTTAGATTGATTTGAGATGAAAGGTTTTGGCCGGTTGCTCAGATTTTGAATGTTGATGCTTGTCTGAAGTAATTTTGGGCGGTTGCAGCTTTTGGACGGTAATTTATGGATCTTGCACAACTCTGCTTTAATCGTCCATTGATCCTCATAATCAAGCTGTATTTTGGGCTTGATTTGCGTATTCTCATCAGGACCGATAATTTTGTAAAAATAACCCTCAGATGTGCCTTTTCTTTTGGTATTTGAACATGTAAATCGTAAGCTCTCTTTTGCCAGAGTTGGAAGGAGCCCCTTTCATGAGGTTCCAAGTGTTCCGCATTTTATCAATGCATATGGCGATTCCCATTTAATGAAGTCGATAAGAGGAATGCAAATTGTATCAATCAATCCAGATGGGAATACTAAAAAGGGGCAGCCCCGGTGAATGAAGCTCCCGCCTATGTGGGGTCTGGGGAAGGGGCGGACCACAAAGGCCTAAAGTACACAGCCTTACCTTGCATTTTGCAAGAGGCTGTTTCCACGCCTTAGGAATGCAAATTGTATCTGTTATGTAAATCCATCAAAGGCCACTCCAGGTAACTTGAAGTTCAAGTCGTTGATGCTTCATGTGTGTCAATCTTACATTTTCAAATCATTGCAAAGACTGATGAACCAAGTTGTATGTTTACCGTAACGTTCATATCAATCTTTTTATGGATCGGAGTCGTAGTTTCGCCTGAATGTTTGATAAAAATTTCATGAGATCCTTGCGCTTGTGAGAGAGATGTCTGTGCTTTCTGCAGTACACAATTCCCCTTCAAATGTAACATCAGAAACTTAGCTTGCTGCCACTTCGATCCACTGTTATAATTCCAGGTGAGGCGGTCATTAGGCGTAACCAGAAACCAGTGAAAGACCCTGTAAGAAAGGTGCGGGATGCATCTGTCAAGAAAATGCTCGTAAATTGCTTCCCAGTGGAGAGACATGGGTTGAGAATTTTTTGGATGAATTTGTGTGTTACATTTCGACAGCCTTTCAGGCGGTAAGGATTTGTATGCTGCAACTTACATGTCGGCAGATGTTTGGTGATAATCAGTTCCCTCAAAAGTCTCATAGGGCAACCAATAATAATGCTCCATTCGGTCAAGATTTTTTACCGTCTTTCTGGATGAACTTGGACCTCAATATCGGTATTAATATACAATTTCTTAAGAAGGTTGATCTTGCCAGCCATGTGTCGATATGTCCTAGTGGTTAAGGAAACAGACTTGAAATTTGTTGGGCTTCGCCTGCACAGGTTTGAACCCTGCTGTAGACGTCCATTTTGCAATTTTTTGCAATTTTTTGTATAAAATACCCTAGCAATTTGCCGTTTCAGGTGTAACTTTACTTACCTTTTGTGTAGGTCTAGGCCAGCCATGTAGAAAATGGCTTTGATAAGTTAAGTCTAATTGCCCATTAAATAATGTATTTTATTTTAAAAATTAAAATTTATAGTCATAGTTTTTCCTATTTTTATTAAGTTAAAAATCACAACAACAAAAAATGCATAAGACAAAGTATCTAACAGGAGTAAAGAGAGACTGTTAACATAGAACCCCTACTTCACACAATCCTATAACTTGCAAAAGCCTGTTCCTACATCCCCTAAAGGGATATGTTGTACCACCTCCAATGGCCTTGGTGTTTGTTAAAAGAAGAATTTTTTTTTTTTAAATTCAAAAAAGGAGCATAAAGATAATAGCAAAAGTATCACATGATAAAATAATAGAGATGAAAAATTGTGTTGCTTTTGTTTATTGATGATCTAAACTCCCAAGTCAAGTATGACCTGCTTCTTTGAAAAATAAGCACTAATTAATTGGGTTCTACTACTTTAAAAATATATTGAGTAAATTTATAATTTCATTTCATAAAAGGTTAGAGAGTAAGAAGGGGAGATAGAGATAGTTTAGGATAGCTAAAGTTTATTTTAGAAGTCCTATTTCCTAGCAAATATGTACATAATAAATAGAAAAGTTTACAAAAAATGAAAAAATAATTACTTTTAAAGAGGCCCACTATTTAACTAATAGTATAAGATTATAATATAAGGATAATTAAATATATGTGTGTCTGTATTTAAAAAATAGAGGTAATATAGAGTTTGTTGGCAGAATATGTATTCAACTATAAATTAGAGAGAAGAACCTTTAAAACTCAAAAAATGGGGGATCAAGATAGATGGCAAAAAATATAGTATATGTTGGTCTCTCTCTCTCTCTCTCTCTCTCTCTCTCTCTCTCTCTCTCTCTCTCTCTCTCTCTCTCCTTATATATAAATGTATATAGGAATAAGCCCATGTTATTCAATCAACAGTACAAATATGATACATCTATATATGTGTGTGCATGCGCATGTGCAAACGTGCAAAGAGAGTCTTGAGATTGCTGATAGAGGATGGATTCAATTATGAAATAGAGAAATAGAAACCCTTTTTTTTTTTGAATTGGTAGTACATACAAACAATATATATACATTCTTTCCTAAATGCATCCTTGGGGCAACCCTTTCAATGTGCATATACCTGTTCCTATATCGCCTAAACGGATAGGACACAACCCTAAAATCCTCATCAGTTGAATGATCTTAGCCATTATTTTCATGAGTGATAAAAATGAATGGTCAAATTTTTACTGTCTATTTTACAACTAAAAAAAAAAAACAGCTATTAAGATCATCCAACCATTACTCGTCTAAGTTAAGATCGAGATCGTGAACAACTTGATCTAAAAAAATCTGAGTTCAGCTGCAGTTAATAGCCATTCATGCAATTTAGCGACGTACTCGCCATGGAAAACAAGGGCACATATCTCACTGCCCGTGATTTGCAGGCCTACATCTCGATTCTCTTTACAAAAAGCTTCTCACTCTGCAGACAACCCCGAGCCTTTGACTTATAGACGCTTGGTGTTGTTAATAGATGACCACCATTCTGTAAGAACTCTCTTTCGGCAGATCTTTTTCAGAATTCGGGATCGGAAACATGGACATGCTAAAAAGTGACCACATGCGATGTCGTCTGACCCTGACTCTGACATGCCACCACTTCCATCCATGAGCCACGTTGTACGCCGGAACTAGAGACTTAATTCGCCAGCCATAGGAACCGTGAGAACGTGTTTTGGACGATCATCATCGTGTCCTTTGTGGATTTCGAAGCTAGCGGGGCCTTTGTGTAGCGGTTCAAGGAATCGTCTCTCAGCTGCGTGACCGTAGTCCCCGGACTGGGGCTGCGGTGCATGGATGTCTCCAAGTTCCAGAGGAGAAAAAAAAGAACTCGACCATGTAATAGCTATCACAGAGGATGATCAAATGTGTAACGCGTGTTGTTGTGTAAGCAACCGAGATTGACTTCAGGGCTACGGTATGCAGTGGCTCGCTAGATAAACGGACCTGCTCGGCAGAAAAATGAAGATCTTGGCATGGTCGCCACACAGGTTTATTTTTCCCCTTTCCCCACAAAAGAAGGTAAGACGCTATAGCTATTACTTGGGCCACGAGACCCAACTTCACCATGTATATGTGTGGGTAAATGAATCTGCAAGGAAATTTCGCTCATGCAGGAAACCTGCCAAAATTGATTAATCAACATGATACAGAAAGGCCTTGTTTATCTCCTCATAGATTGATTAATCAGCCAAAGTCTCTAGTAAACGACATTAACCATGAAAGGTCCATGCCAGCTGCAGTTGATATTGATGGACAGCATACTGGAACCAGGTTGAACATCAAGTCTGCTGGCTTTCATGTAAGGACCAGATCACCTCCTTTACCATCTCCCAAGGAAGTTTCTTTTGGGGACGCCCATCCCCCCACGATGACACTGAAACGTGAATTTATACCTGCTTATTCCTTTTGTTTTTTTTTATAATTGCAGTAGCTACTTTTGCAGTTCTTATTATAGTAGTTTGAGGTGTGAAATCAGCCTCTTGCAAAAAATGCAAGGAAAGGCTGAATAGTCTATATCTTTTGAGGACCACCCCTTCCCCGACCCGTGTACATTAGAGCTTAGTGCCCCGGGCTGCTTTCTTGTTTTTCTTTATAGGAAAACTGGAAAATTAGTCGGTGGAGTTTTGCTCATTCTATCGCTTGTTTTTTGGACGGACAACCAATGGGGTTTATCAACCGTTTTTGATGGATCACAGCAGTTAAAGGATTGGCCATTGCGACTCTTACAGCCCAATCGGCAAGGCTTATGCAAGCTGGTTTATTGGTTTATGCCGGATTAGTTCAGATAAATTCACAAATAGCATTATGTGGCACAATTCAATAAACCAACCGGATTACATAAGTACTTCCTATAAATTTACACGGCATAATCCAATAAACCAGATTATATAGGCCTTGCAATCGGGCCCCTCAGTCTTTTAGATCTTTTCAAGTCGGCTTTATGAGAGAACCGTCATTCCCAATTGTTGTATCTTGTTGTACTCGGTTTGGCTGGGAGACCAGACTTCAGGTGTGGGTCTCGCTTGACCTCAAGAGTCCCAAAACTTGACCTAATTTTAAGAGTACCTTCATTACTGTAATCATCCTGCCTTTAATCAAAATAATACCCGGTTGCCAAAGCAAAGCACTTCCCTAATAGAAATCATATGGTTTCAACGCCTACTGTACCACCTTGACTATACATATGGATCCTAGATGGTTGGTGTTCCAAACTGTTAATGTTTTGGAGCACATTTTGACCCGCTATAACAAAGAAGTCTTCTCTACTGAATGACATTAGTCTGATAACCGACTGAGACTCTAGCCTATTAAGTTTCTGAGCCATCTATTTCCTTATTAAAGAATGATAATGGTTAGGGTCAGCAAATGGGGACTATCTTTGGTGCATGAACCCATGCAGAATGTTGGCCGGAAGTGGCTTGAATCACTAAATATTGTCCACAGTTGAACATACATAGACAGCACATATAAAGCTCCTTACTGAACCTCTTTAGGAGAGTCGCTTCACAGTCTCTTGGGACTCTAGGACAGACGAAGGAACAAAAAGTTTGACGGTGGAAACATTAGTTATCTTCTACAATTAGCCAACAAATTAAAGAATTCTTTGCTTGGACATGACCTCATTGCTTGGCCACAATTTAAATGTGGTATCGATTTGTCTTAACCATCTCTTTATTTTACCATGTAGGATATTGTAGTTGCTTAAATTCATGCCCCAATCCAACTGTCCCAAAGTTAGAAATTAAGGAATGCTGCTATAGTGCCGGTCAGCTCACACAAGCCTGACTTCTACGAGGTGGATCTCACTTTTGGTTGATTAGACCTTTTTGTCTTATTTCTTTAACTATGGATCACTGTTCATCCCGGCGGATTTGATTATTCAGGTCCCATTTTTAAAATGCTAGAGCCAGCCAATGACACGGGCTATTTTCAAACCGATTGATAGATGACTTGATCTATTCTGATAGAGCGAAAGAATAGAAATGTGTAGAGAGGTAATTTGAAAAAATCTCCTATTTCTATCTATTATAGCAAAATAGTAGATATGTATCTGATAAAGTCTAAATTATATGTAAAGTGCCCAAGGGCTGATATCACATATTGAAATCAACAAAGGTGGGACTCACCAAGTAAACGTGGGGTGTTAGTACGCAATTTCCATACTGACGCGCATTATAGCATTACCCCTAAAAATTTGTGTTGCTGATCATGGACGTAGACGAAAAAGAACTACAACTATGTTATGGTAGAATGAAATAAACGTGCTACTAGTATTGTTTCTTTTTCGCCATAACATCACTCATTCAATAATTTAATAAAATATTAAAATAAGAGGAATGCTAAATTAAAGTACTTAAACGCACTCCAACTTTTTTCATGAAGAGGCCTCTTTATTGGTGAAGGAGAGTCTTGTTGTAATAGTAAAAGTTGTTGTCATGTGACTTTGAGGTCACAGGTTCAAGGCGTGGAAATAACTTATTGTAAAAATACAAGGTAAAGCTGCGTACCATAAACCCTTGTGGTCCACCCCTTCTTCGAACCCCACATAGGTGAGAACTTACCCTTTTATTTAATTGCTTTGCCTTTGGATGTATGTTAGTCCAACAATTATGCAACTTGAATTATTTTAATATCTAAAAGGTTCTTGCTTTTATGGACGGCTAAAAATTTTCAAAACGATTTTTATATTAAAAAAGAAAGAAAAAAAAAAGGCCCTCTTGTCACACCATCTAGTATCCAAAAGTACCAATGGAGTTTGAGTTCAGATGCATTCATCTATTAGTCCTTGTCCTGGCCGGCGCCTCCAAAGTTGTTTTCTTCTGCTTCCCCAAATGACGACCCCAAGGCTTTCATCTGGATACTCCTCAACCGTCTAATTGTTCAAGAGTTCCAATTTCTAGTTTGCACCTCAAAACAACCAGAAGAGCTAGGATCACCAAACCAAATGAAGATGAATGGTTTGGATCGCCTAATAGCCCGTACTCACTAGTACTGATGTATTCATTTCCTTGAATGGATGGCGATGTATTCATCACTAGTACTTATGAATTCATCTGGGACACATCCTCAACCGTTCAATTGTTCAATAGTTCGAATTTGTGATTTGCACCTCAAAACAAGAAGAGCAAGGATCACCAAACCAAATGGAGACAGTTTGTGGGATGGCCTACATAAGTTAGCAGAAGATAAATGGTTTGGATTGCCAAAAACAGGTATGGACTTCTTCTCACGCTCTTAAGCACGTACACCTAGCAAGACTGTTCTTTTAAAAATTGAGAAGCAAGTCACTAAGACCTGGTAACTTGAACCTGAAATGGTAGCATTAGTGCTATAGAACAGAAAAATTGAAAAATGGGTGAGAAGGAAAAAAAAAAAAAAAAATCTTCTTGGATATTACTGTGCCTGTAAACACCCAAGAATTTGCACAAGCCGTCAAAGGTACATGCGTATCTAGATTTTTAATGATCTGAACAGTTCATTTTCTGTATCCATGCAGTACTGTGTGACATTATTGATACATTTATGTTAAATGGAGATCAGGCATGCTGGACTTTTCCTTTGGTATTTGCAGCTTTTAGGCATAAATAAAATGGTTCAGAACAAGACATTATAGGCATTGGGGCTTTATTCCATCCATGTATGAATAATACTATCTTTCTAGAACTGCCAATGACAAGGGTGGAGATCCCTATCCATGAATAAGCTTATGTGGAATGTTGACGCTGAAGATTTTCCCTTTGCATTGATTTATGTACATGTTTGTCTTGAAATAATGGGATAAAAAGGTTATAAGTAAATCACCTTACTCAATAGGGGTAGAGCAAATGCCCCCGTCACTCCATAGAGCCTCCCCTCGGCCATTGGTCACTCGCCTACTTAGTCCTTGCTCAGGCAATCAAAGCTAACCCTATCGTAAAGTCAGATAACCACGTGAAACTGATGCGTAGTCGGTGCCATCACGGGAGCAAACAAGTCTATGATTGCTTTTGCGTTTGAGGACCATGTCTATTCATGTGGCAACATATGTAAGGAGGAGAGAATATTTCTTTTTGTTATTTAATCAACCATTACATCTACATTTATATAGCTACAGATATCTTAATAAAGGGACGTGATAAGATCAGAAATTTACACATTAGGAAGTAAATTAATATAATGGGCTGACGAAGATATCAATCGAGATATTTGATTTTGAATAATTGTCAATTCTTGATATGCCAAATTTTCTTGACTTTATTTGACTAAGGATGTTTCCTAATATGCCCTGCAAGATAGTGCTCTCGTCGGAGACACCAATCTTGGATCGAAGAAGAAGAAATCTTGACTTAACCAATGGCTTGGTAACTATATCTGCAAGTTGATCATGAGTAGAAATATGAGAGACTTGATGGTACCCATTTGCAGCTTGATCACGAACAAAGTCATAGTCAATCGTTATGTGTTTCATACGAGAGTGAAAAACTGATTTACGCACAAGTAAGTTGCACTAATGTTGTCACAAAAAAGATGTAGTATGAGAGTAAAGCTTAAATTCAGTTCTTTAAGAAGATTGGTAATCCAAGCAAATTTAGATGCTACGGGGCTATATGCTGCTTCCATTGACGAGTGAGTAACGGTTTGCTGCTTTTTGGAGAACCAAGAGATAGAATTAGAACCTAAAAAGATAACATATGCTGAAATAGAAGTGCAATCATCACGATTTAAGCCCCATCAGCATCGGAGTAGGTAAGAAGTTGACAACGACGAAGGAGTAAACCATAATGGATGATGTGTTTAAGATAATCCGGTGAGTTTGAGTGGAAGATGCATGAATTGAGCACCGAGGGAACATTAAAGCTGCCAAAAGAATAAAAAAAACAAAGAAAAAGAAGAGGAATAAAGTGCTTTGTTCAAGGTGGGTAAAACCTAAACAATGCAGCATACGAACTAGAGCTCAAAGACTGCATACAAGCGAAGAAGCTCGGCAGAGAAGCTTTGCCTGCTCTGATACCGTAAGAAGGCGAGAATATTTCTTTTTGTTATTTAATCAACTATTGCATCTACATTTGTATAGTTACATATCCTAAAGGGTTGTGATAAGATCAGAAATTTACAGATTAGGAAGTAAATCAATGTAATAGGCCGATGGAGATATCAATCGAGATATTTGATTTTGCATAATTGGCAATTCCTGAGATGCCAAATCTTCTTGTTTTTGTTTGACTAAGGATGTTTCCTAATAATATGGTTTCCTCGGCAGGTCAAAGAATCAGAAACGAACAATGGCGAGAGAGCCAGTGATTCCTGAGAAATTGAAGTTTTACCTAGCAATATTTCTTCTTCAGTTTTGCAATGCAGGGTTAAACATAGTTTCTAAAATTGCACTGGATATTGGTGTCGACAAAATTGTCTTCCTAGTCTACAGAAACACCATTGCGCTGCTTGTGTTGGCCCCTTTAGCTTACTTTCTAGAGAAGTCAGTGTGGAGGTCATAGGTTTCTTCCTTTCTGAAGTCTTATTGAGATTCTTCGTTTCATTGGTGTTATAAAACGTGTTCGCAGGGATGACAGGCCACCGCTAACCATTATTTTACTGCTTGCGATCTTCCTCCTAGCATTATGTGGGTGAGCATTAAGATCATTTCCTGTAAAAAAAAAGTGCTCATTTAACGCGTATGTGGGTAAGTTCTCTCTGTCACAAGAAGTGCTGACCCTTCTGTGCCCTCTTCCTATCATTTCCCTTCTTTTCCAGGATTACTGCTAACCAAGGATTGTATTTGTTGGGTTTGTACTATGCCTCTCCAACTATTGCATCTGCCATGCAAAACTCAGTTCCTGCAATCACTTTCGTCATGGCTGCAGCTCTGAGGTAACTGAGTGTTCTTATTTAGAAACCCTGGTTTCGGTAGATTGATCATTAGGGGTTCTATCCAATCAGGATTTTCTATTGATTCTCTTTCTATTTTTTCTTTCTAATTTTCTTCTCCTAGGCTTGAGCAAATCAATATCATGAGGAGAGATGGGTTGGCAAAGGTGTTGGGAACCATTGCTTGCATGGGGGGTGCCACCATTATTACTGTTTACAAAGGCCCAGTCCTTTTTCACAACCAGGAAAATTCTCCTGGAGGTCACCCCTTTCCCTCTTTCAATAAGACGGGAAACTGGACATTGGGTTGTATCTACCTGATTGCACAGTGCTTGGCATGGTCAGCCTGGATAGTGCTTCAGGTAACCCATATCAAATTATGTTCTCTGTCAGATGTATCTATATAAGAAGATATGAATTAGCAAGTAATGTTCACCGTTAATCAAAACACCAACTTTTTACAGGGTCCTGTGCTGAGAAAGTACCCAGCTTTGCTCTCAGTTACTTCAATTACATGCTTCTTTGGAGAGATCCAACTCTTGATAATAGCCACATTTGCCGAAAATGATATTGACAAGTGGAAGATCAGTTCAGGACTGGAGCTTTTCACCATTTTGTATGCAGTAAGTCCGGTAGAAGCATCGATTTGCACATTTACAGTGATCATTATGAAGAATTCATGATCAAAATGTGCATACTTGACTGTGTAGGGTATTTTTGCTTCTTGTATGGTCTTCTGCCTTCAGCTATGGTGTATTGGCAAGGGAGGGCCCCTTCTTTCTACGGTCTTCCAACCTGTCTCTACAGTTCTTGTGGCCATCATGGCAGCTTTAATACTAGGGGATAAATTATACTCAGCTGGGTACGTAATTTGCAATTGCATAATCGAAAGTAACGCCAGAATTATATCAGGCCAGAGAGAAATTACATCATATGTGAAGGATTCAGAAACTAATCTTCTTGTGATTTACATGTTTTCTTGCAGGGTTATTGGTGCAATTATCATCATTGTGGGTCTTTACTCTGTCCTGTGGGGGAAAAGTAGGGAGAAAAAGATGGGAATTCAAGGGAAGAAAGATACCCTGACAGAGAAGCTCATTGATGAGGAAAGTTCATAGATGGAGACCTCAATGCTTGCTGACATTCCATGAAAGAAAATCTAGTCTTTAGGCTGGCTTGTAATAGAATTCTAGTTCCAGCAAATGAAGTTAAAGTCTGTTATGATGTACTAGAGGCCTTCAATTCTATTTCAGTTCCGGGGTACACTGAATCAATTTCTATCACGAAATGGCCTTCATGTTCCCCTTTTCACTATGTTATCATTTCCAACATGGACTTTCGAAATTCACATGATGTATAAAATTCCTGGCAATGTGGGATGCAACAGGGTAACCCTTTGATCCTTTTAATTGGTTATCTCATGATACTGGAATTGTATGAAAGCATACAGGCAGCACATGACATAGGCATGGAGAGAAGTAATTCAGAGTCCAACTGCCTGGTGATCCTTGAACCAGTCATCTTATCGATCTCCATCTCAGATCCACTGATACTTTTCAGACTGAGAGGTCCCCACGTTTGCTGGTCATATCACATAAGATATGTCCCAGAGATATCAGCTCTACTGGCATGTTTGGATCTGTGGACTAATTTTCTCTTCGAATTTCAGTTTTCTTAAATTTGAAGGCTGTAGTTCGAGTGTTTCAACCTAAAAGCATCTTTTGCATTACATTTAAGTAGCCATCCGTTGGAGGAGTGCCAACTCTGGATCTATAGAGATGAGTCTCGAGGATGCAAAGTTATAGACCATATATTTATTCGAGTCCGACTTCTAAGCAAGGCAATTTCCTTTTAAGTACAATTTTTGAGCCCACACGAGAACATCAGCGGGTATAACACGCGTGTGAATAAGTTAATGTAACCAGAAGAAAAATGCACCATCTCAAGTTATTAAAAATTATGTTAGTGGAGCTTGAGATGAGATGAGAAGATATTTGACAGTAGATAACTTGAACTGGGTTAAAATGACCTATATTTGACATGAGATGAAGTGAGATGACTGAAATTTTAACTTGATAGTACACGAAGGTGAGATGATTTGCATTCCAAGCATCACTAATAATGAGAGGAGGAGATATCATTTCTTCCCATTCTAGCTCAAGCATTGCACTAACATTAATATAGCCTGTCTCATGTCATCACAAATTGGCTCACTGCATCTCTAGCACCAGTAACACCCTAGGGCTAGGCATCTCTAGTGAGTTTTTTAAGACTTGTACAGGAAGGAATGGTAGCATAGAGCGTGATCACATGTACAACCTACTCCAGTGGGATGGATGATGGAAGCTGCATGTCTTGTGTGAGCCTCCCATATCTCTAGCTAGTTGTTGAAGACTTGTACAGGAAGGAATGGTAGCATATAGCTTGATCTACAACCTACTCCAGTGGGATGGATGATGGAAGCTGCATGTCTGTGTGAGCCTCCCTCAATGGGATTGCCTAAATGCAATTTTAACGACTCGGCAAATGGGACACCGAGCAGGACGGGCATTGAAGGGGTGATTCGTGATTCCAGTGGAAGCAAATTGGTTGAAATTGCAAGCTAGGATAGATGACAGAATTGATGCTGAGATCCAAGCAGCCTTAGCAGTGATCTAAGTTACAATTTGATTGCCCCAAAATCCTTGTACTAATTTGAACATACATTGTCCGCCCGCATAAAAGCTCTTTATTAGACCTCTTAGGTTACTCTCCTAGGAATTTGTAACATTCAAGAGAACAAAATGTTTAAAAAATAAGAAAAGGGATGCCAACATCATACCAGTAGAGTGAAAACATTAGTTTCCTTGCACAATTATCCACTCACAATGCTGTCTGTAGGGGATAAAAGATGTTGAAAGCCACAAAATCAGATGAACGTGTTTGATCAACCAAAGATACACCGTCAAAGTAGGTGCCTAGTACGGCGTATTACATCATCATTTGTCTTAAAAATTTGTATTTTCAGAAATAGACATGGACGAGAAAAAACTATGATTATATTAGGGGTACATCACATTCAACAATGAAATAACATGCTACTAGTCGTGTTTCTCTTTCTCAATAACAACCACCACTCACAAAAACCAAAGAAAGAGAGTTGAAAAAACATGCCATTAGTGATATTATCAACGCTTGAGAAGATCCCAGAAATACAGTAACTGCCGAACTATACAAAAAGTAAAGAAAAGAAAATTCAGAACTGACAAGATGTCCAATGAAATAACGGTCGTTTGTCCTGGAAGTGGCTTCAAGTTGTTTTCTTGTATTTTTTTCTCATAATGGTTTTTTCTTTGAGTAGGGATTAAACGTAGGAGTGTCTGTGAATGATTTGCTTTGTTATTCTTCACTTGCAACAACAACAAAAAAAAAGTTTTCGCATGACACATCCTTTACCCATTAAATTATTCAAGAGCTATGCATCACTGTATTTGAATTTTCTGATCTGTCCATTTCACGTCTAAAAAAGGAAGAGCCAGAATAGCCAAACCAAATGCAGAAACTTTTGTGGGATCGCCGACTTAAGTTATGCACTAGAAGATAGAATGGTTTGGATCACCAAGTAACCTGGACTCGCTTGTAAGTTTAGTACTGGAATGGATGGTGATCACCCACGCGGATTTTGATAGTATGCACCCAATGGAGAAAATTGTGGGAGAAGCTAAGTTACGACCCAGAAGGTGAATGGTTTGAATCACAGTGGGTTAGTTGTGCAATTAAAGACCCGACTCATAAGAACATCCAAAGAAGGATAGGCGAGTTGGAGATTATGTTGCCTGCTGTATCTCCTTCCTCAATCAAGGACTACTCATATTATAAAAGCAAGAATTCAGATGAAAACTCCAAAACTTTTGGACAACTCCAATGCGTGCTCTTCCACCTGTTCAATCGCATTGTCAACATCTTTTGGTAAAAAAGCTCTCCACGAATTCATTCGGACCTTCATCCGAAATTGCTGCTCAACTGATCAAGGTGCCCCTCGAACTCCCCCAGTATTATTTCTAGAGATTCATTATTTGGCTTAACCAATGCGGCACGCAGAGAAAAATAAAAGGCTCTTACAATAGGCAGCATTTATCTGTATATCTGCTTCTTTTAGTGTATGGAGGGGAGAGGCGAGACGAAGGTAAGTCTTCTGTTCGTTGCGTCTATGGATCGCCTTTTCTGCAAAGATACGTGCAGGTTCCATGTTTCCCTCTTGGATGGCTTGCCTCAGCTGGCACTTTCTAGTTTTTTCCTGAATGCCACAATTATGAGTTCCACGTCGCAAGAAATCAAGAATTTCACTAACATCCACTCTATGGTCTATGATCGTTACGTATTTCTAAATAAGATGACCTTAAATAAGCATCCAGTATTCCTAAATAAACTTTTATAAAGACTCTTGCTACATATAGGCTCAGATTTTTAGTGGTTTATAACCGTTTATTTTCTTAATGCCTTATTATGTAGATATTAGATTAAAATAAATTTATAATTTTTCATCTAATTAACTCCATTATTCTATTCAACAACTAATATCTAATAAGATTTGAGAGTGAATATTATCAATATCTTATCCAACTTATCACTCAGGGTCCTTATTAGTTGATGATTATTCTGTATCAACTGCTACTAGTAAGGAGCTAGACGATGCCCATGATAAATGAGATAAAATTTATTGATAATACTCACTCTCAAATATTATTCTATTTGATTTCTTGAATTAAATGACAGAGGCCGATGATTCATTTAAAATTATTTTAATATATGATCTATTAAATAAGGTGTCAAGAAGATGAATTGTTTTTTTTTACTAAAGATCTGGTCCTGTGTAGAAGAGAAGTACTTTTAAAGGTTTGTTTCATGAGATATAATAGAAAGAGATGGGGAGTCATGTTAGAGGTCAATTTTTTTTCTGATACATGAAATGGAAAGAGATCTCTTGATAGCATAAGCTAGAGATACTTAACAATTATGCGTAATACAATGAAACTTTTGCAACGTC
Organism: Warburgia ugandensis; assembly: GCA_035236585.1. NCBI lineage: Eukaryota > Viridiplantae > Streptophyta > Magnoliopsida > Canellales > Canellaceae > Warburgia > Warburgia ugandensis. The sequence goes on from CP141130.1 coordinate 10,666,464, forward strand.
ATATTTTTCTGTTAAGATTTCTTTTTTTATATAATTATAGACTATTAGATGGATGACTTGAATCATTCTTAGATTGCCTAGCTGAGAAATATTTTTTTTCTCTTAGAATTTCTTTGTTTGTACAAATACAGAGATATATTGGTTTGCATTAGAGACTACTAGATGGACAGATTTGATCATTCAGATGAGGTTCAGATTTTTCCATTTACATTAATACAGTCCTAACCCTTTGATCTCGAGAATTTTGCACCATTATTTGTGTGATTAACATTTATTGATGCCGAGTCACACAAATAATGGTCAATTTTGGACCATGTTTTGAGCCCCATTATTCATGCATCACAAAAAATGATAGCAAAGTGTTCCACGATGCACAAAGTCCCTGTTGGATTACCTTTCGGCTTGAAAGCTTGAGCGCAAACAATATTTATACATCAAACACGTCCCCTACTATGAAGGCCCTTTTTAGGCTATTGCACATGGATTTGATAAATTGCAGGTCTGAGGATTCGACCTTATCACTTCTCGGTTAATAAAGTTCATATATGATGTTCTGTTACCACTTAACCTGAAAGCTTAAACTGATAAGGAGGCAAACAATATTTTTATGTCTAACTGTCGCACACTTTTGCATAATGGGCCTCATCTCTGGTTGATCAGATTCATTTATCTGAAAATTTCAACTTTAAATGACTAAAGCTCCAAACACAATGAATAATGGATGAGCCTAGAAACTGAAAAGATTTGTTTAATTTTGATTATACGATAGGGACAATTGGATACACTGTAATGGAGCAGAGTTTTCAGAAATTTTAATTATTCGATCACCTTGATGTTGGGGCTACAAGATATACAGAGTTAGACAAATTAGATAATAAAGGGGTCTGATCAGCCAGAGGTCGGACTCATTGTGCAAGAATGGGCGATGGTACAACAGCAACTTGTAGTATACGGCACTATGCCACCATTCCTCTGGAAGTTAAATGTTGTGCGTGTAAACTCAATCATTTGAAGCTACATCTAAAGGAAATGCGGGCCTAGATGTTTGGTAATCTCAACAATTCATCTAATCACGGTGCACATTTTAGGGCGATCACGCCACAAACATCCCCTGCGTCACCTGCTTGAAGACGTTTTTGTTGTTGTTCATAAACTTCTTATACGTGTTTGGGAAACTGGATTATTTGTTTTTATTGAATTTTTTCATTTTCACGGCAGAGAACCTGTTGGTTTTCTGCTGTTAAATAGAAAAAAATAAAAACAAATAAAAATCAATAAAATCTCCATCAATGTTATAGAGTACCAGGCGTTGATCGTCGTCCTTGAAATGGCCTTTGAGATGGGAATCACTAGACTTGACATCTATGATAGTTCAAAGCTCATCATTAACCAACTTCGCACTCGTACTCAAGAAGTTTCCAAACACGCACTAGGCATTTACTTTATACCCAAAATAATAATTGTTAGGATCTGTAACGTATAATACTCTTAATATGTCCAAGAAGATGAGCAATTTCAATCCGCAGTTTCCTGGGGAGGACACGACAGCTTCGCCTATACCAAAGATCTGGTAAATAGGACAAAAATAGTTCAAATACATGTGAGTTGGAGCAAATCCTACGGTTTCCCTACATCCCATTGGTTGGAGTGGTGGGACCTATCTTCACCATTTTGGATCACTTCTATTGTGGTAGCTAACATTGATTGCAAAGGCAGGACCAGGCTTTATCTCCTGTATTATATCCATAAAAAAAAATTTTGAATTAGCAGGTAGGGCTACAGACAGTACATGCGGGGCCTGTATTTGGCGACCATTATTAATCACTAGTGGGTGATGGAGTGCTCAACGGTAAAAATTGTTGTTGTGTGACTTTGAAGTCATGAGTTTAAGGCGTGGAAGTAGCTTCCTGCAAAATACAAAGTAAAATTGTGTACTTTAAGCCCTTGTGATCCGCCTCTTTTCCAGACCCCGCATAGGCCAAAGCTTCATGCACAGGGGCTACCTTTTTTTTTATGGACGGCTCAGACTTATATCCATCAGAATTCAGATGGTCGCTTCCACTTAGATGCATAACTTAGGCCCTATGTTAGTCGCTTGCACTTTCATCCAGTAAACCAATTTAGAGCATGTCATTCCCACTGTCAGCCCTTCAAAAAAAAAAAAGAAAAGAAAAAAGCTCTCTCTGCCGATATATATATATATATATATATATATATATATATATTAAAAGCTTTCACATGGCTTTTTATTGAAAATAAAGTACATTCTTTCGTCAGGTAAACAACTTAAAGAGTATTACGGTCCTACCATGAGCTTTTAATAAGGAAAAAATAAAATAAAAAATCTCTCACTAGAGACAGAGATTTTCTACCGTGAAAATCTTTTCATAACCTTTTATTACAAATAAAATACATGAAAGGGATCTCTTTATCTGCATAAGAAGCAAATAATTACACATCAAATTATCCACATATATTCTTAGATCAAATCTTTATACACTCAAACCTGCAACCAAGCATGTTACAGGAGAGAAGTAGAGTTGTGACCAATTGTACTAGATGTTTGTGGGTAAATACATGAATGGATCTACTTACTTCTATGTTTAGGCGATCTAAGCCGTTTCATTTAATTTGGCTAGTCCTGGATAGCCTAGATATATAATCTAGCGATTTCTCCTAAAATCTTTTTTCTTAAAACTTTTGTAGTTGTAAAATAGACAGTTTTGAGCATTTTCGGGCACAAAAAAATATAAAAAGTGAGCCCAAGAGGGAAATTTTTTTATGCTACTTTACACCAAAATGTAGCAAATTCATACTATTATGAGTTGAATCATTTTAGCCAATTGAGGAAATCCAAATAAATTTAAAATATTCTGACTAGCCTTTGATTACATGTGTAAACCAAATTCTTATTGAATGCAATTTGTTTTATGTTCTCCATAAATTAGTTATATAATTTAATTGAAATAGGTTTCTATCCATATAGTACGTAGCCTTTGATTATAGGCCCTTGTGATCCTCCCCTTCTCCAGACCCTGAAAAAGCGGGAGCTCATGCATTGAGGCTGCCCTTTTAGGTTTCTATCCGCATGCAACCCTTCTACATTTAAAAGAGAGAGGGATTGGTCCTCATAACCTCCTCTAATCTCATGACAAGAGAGGAGGTGCAGTTACCATAACCACTATCTCATTACTTAATTAGTTATAGTAATGGTAACTTAAAAATAAAAGAAAAGTCTACCAAGCATTCTTATCTCCATTTTTCCTATGACTAGTCCATCTATTTCTCCATCTAATCACTACCTTTCCTTCATCCTTTCCACATTTCATCTTTTTTTACTGGAAGTAAGATTTAATATCTTGACAAAGATGGAAGAATTAAGAACCAAATCTTTTGAAATTTGTGAGTGATATACCAATATTATGCAATTTAATTTAGATTATCAATTGTGAATGCTTGATTGCAAGGATTTTTTATTTTTTTTCTCTCTCTCTTCTCTCTGTGCATGTAGATTAGACTTCTTGTCTCTCTGTCTGGTTGATTGTAAGGAATTTCATTTTTCCCTTGGCCATGCATGTAGATTGGATTGACTTCTTTTCTCTCTGATAATATAAATTAATGGAGATAGTGGAATTTATTCTCCTATTTGTGCATGTAGAATGAATTGACTTCTTTTCTCTTTATGCATGTAGGTCATGAAGAGAGTGATGTGTATGGGACCAGATAGTGTGGTAATCTAATTGAGTGATCTTTCAAAAAATTAGAATTTGTATATTTTTTTAGGATTAATGTTGCAAATTCTTAGCTTCTGTGTGTGTGTGTGTGTTTTTTTTTTGAAATATTTTTCATGTGATATACATTGTTTCTTCCTTTCCTCACTCCGATATGGACCAGTTCATCTGTTTCTCCATCTAATCACTACTTTTCCTTCGTCTTTTCCACATTTCATCTTTCTTTACTTAAAGTAAGATTTGATATCTTGGCAAAGATGGAAGGATCGATTAAGAACCAAATCTTTTGTGAGTGATATTCCAATATTATGCAATTTACTTTAAATTATCAATTATGATTGCCTGATTATCAGGACCTCCTTTTTTTTTTTTTTACTTATTCTTTCTGTGCACGTAGATTAGACTTCTTTTCTTTATGAGCATGGTTGACCGTAAGGAATTTTCCCCCTTTCACTCTGTGCGTGTAGAATGGATCGACTTCTTTTCTACCTATGAATGTGGCCTGTAGTTATGCAGAGTTGGCAAGCATCATCCGCTTGCAGCAGCCAAAAGTAATTTTTTCAGATGCTACAATCCTACAGTCAAGAAGGGATACTTGGTGCAACAGCAAAAGTTATCATCACGTAAAATTGAAGTCATGGGTTCAAGGCACAAAAACACCCTCTTACAAAAATACAAGATAAGGTTACATACTATAAACTCTCGTGGACTGCCTCTTCTCTGAACCCTGCATACACAAGAGCTATGAACAGAAGGTGGGGTTGATCATACAACTTGAGGAACAACACCTTGTTTTACTATGCGATCACGCCCTATGATAGCATCCTCTTCCAAAAGCTATGAAAACGACCACGTAATTTTATAGTTTTCATCAACCGAACAACTACGGTACATGCGTGTAAAAGTGTTGTGCTGTAAGACGTTACAGCCATCATTTGGGCCAAGAGGACCAATGTCACTCATGGATAAGTTTGGGTACATTAATCTGCAGCGAAATTTCGCCCATGTAGGAAACCAGCCAAAATTAGTAGGTGGAGTATCGCTCAATCTATCACTGGTTTTTGTGGATGGCCAACCAAAGGGATCCATTAACCGCTGCAGATGGATCAAGGCACTTAAATGATTGCCCATTGCGACTCTTACAGCCTAATCGGTAAGGCTTGTACAACCTGGTTTATTGGATTCTGCCGGATTGTTTCATATAAATTCATATATGGCATTATATAGCCCAATTCATTGAACCAATCGTATTACAAAAGCTTGCCAATCGGGCCTGATTATTTCATATAAATTTATACCGAATAATCCAATAAACTAGATTATATTAGCCTTGACAATTGGTGGGAGAACACTCGGTCTCTTAGACTTTTCAAGTCGATTTGGTGGGAGAACACTCGGTCTCTTAGACTTTTCAAGTCGATTTCTGGGAGAACACTCGTTCCCTGACTGTAGCATCTTGTTGCACTCGTTTTGGTCGGGAGACCAGACTTGAGGTGTGGGTCTCGCTTGACCGCAAGTGTACGTTATAGAATAACGATAAGAAAAGGACAACCCTAGTGCACGAGCACAAGAGTCTATAGAATAAAGGATACCAGTCTAAAAACTTGACCCAATTTTAAGGGTACCTTCATTACTGTAATCATCGTGCTTTTAATCAAAAGAATACTCGGTTGCCAAGGCAAAGCATTTCCCTAATAAAAATCATATGGTTTCAACGTCTACTGTACACCCTTGACGTTACATATGGATCCCAAATTGTTGGTTATCCCAAGTGTTAATGTTTTGGAGCACGTTTTAACCCGCTATGGCAAAGAAGTCTTCTCCATTGGATGATGTTGATTAGATAACTTGTTGAGACATTTCTAGCTTGTTAAGTTTCTGAGCCGCCCATTTCCATGTTAAAGAACGATAATGTTTAGGATCAACGAATGGAGATTATCTTTGGCGCATGAACCTATGCAAAATGTTGGCCAGAAGTGGTTTGGATCACTAAATAAGGTCCACAGTTGAACATACATGGACAGCACATATACAAGCTCTTAAACTGAACCTCTTAGCTTAGTTGTTTCAGTCTCTTGGGACTCTGGGCGAGACGAAGGAACAAAAGATTTTAATGTGGAAACATTAGTTTTCTTCCACAATTAGCCAACAAACTGTGGAATCCTTTGCTTGGACATGACCTCATGGTTTCGCCACAATTAAATTGCGCCTCCAAAGTTGTTTTTTCTAGTTCTCCAAATGACGACACCAATGCTTTCATCTGACACATCCTGAATCCTAATCGTTCAAGAGTTGGAATTTTCTGATTTGAACCTCAAAACAAGAAGAGCTAGGATCACCAAACCAAATGGAGAAAGTTTTGTGGGATGTCCTACCTAAGTTAGCAGAAGGTGAATGGTTTGGATCACCAAATAGCTGGGACTTACCATTACTGATGTATTCATTCCCTTGAATGGATGGTGATCAGCCACATTTTTCTCGAGAAATACTAGCACGAGGTGTTTATGTTTGTCCAAATCCTCCATATAACTTAGCATTTCATCTTTATTTATGTTGCAAGTCCCGGTAAGCTTATATACTCTCTTTTTCTTTTTTCTTTTTTTTTAATGGGATAGACACACCCATAAAAAGTCTTGAATGGCATTAAACCGAGAGACTCCTCCTTACACCGATGCATTTAGAAGGCTTTGGTAGGCATACACACTCTTAGCGTTAGAAGAAGTACACGCCCTTCTTCTTCTTTTTTATACATGATGATTTTGTTTTATAGATCTAAGCCGTTTATTATATAACCCAATAGAAATTAATACATTTGAATGATCATAACCATTTGTTTTAGGGTATTTTAGGGCTTTGAATAGATTAATAAAATAATTGGTTACTCTTTTTTGTTAATGAAATAATAGGTTAAAAGTGTCCAATGAACATGAAATTTGATCTCTGACCCATGCAAGCCATTTTAAACATGAAGAACAGCTTAGATTTACATAACAAAGCTTCACCCTGCACGAAAAGTAAGACATGAACTTCTTCTCATGCTCTTGAGCATGTACACCTATCAAGACTTATATATCATTATTATTTTTCTAAAAATTACAAAGAAAATCACTCAGACCAAGTGACTTGAACCTGAGAAGGCAGCACTAGTGCTATAGAACAGGAAATTTTAAAAATGAGTGAAGGAAAAAAATCTGCTTGGAGGTTAATGTGTGCTTGTAAAACCCAAGAATTTGAACAAGCAGTTAAAAGTATATGTGCATCTAGATTTTAATGATCTGAACCGTTCATTTGTTGTACGCATGCCATACTACATGACATTAGTGATACATTTCGTGTTAAATGGAGATCATGTAAATTGGCAATTTGGCATGGCAGATAACAAACCAAGGATTGGATTCATGAGTGCTGATTTTTCGCTTTGGTAATTGCAGCTTATAGGCATAAATAAAACTGTTCAGGACAAATTTCAATAATACTACTACCCTTCTGGAACTGCGAATCACAAGGGTGGAGATCCCTATCCACACAGATAAGCTTATCTGGAATGTTGCCCGTCAGACTTTCTTTACACTGATTTATGTATATGTTTGTCTTGAAATATTGTGCCAAAAAGGTTATAAGTAAATGACATCAGAGTTAGATAACCACGTGAAACAGAAAGGTAGTTGGTGCAATCAACTGTGCAAACAAGTCTGATTATTTTCAGGGTCAAGGACCACGTCTTCTCAAGTGGAACATATGGGTTCCTCCTAAAACTAGGTAGGTCAAAGAATCAGAAACGAACAATGGCGAGAGAGCTAGTGATTCCTGAGAATTTGAAGCTTTACCTGGCAAGGCTTCTTCTTCAGTTTTGTTATGGAGGGTTTCACATAATTTCTAAAACTGCACTGGATATTGGTGTCAGCAAAATTGTTTTCCTGGTCTACAGAAACACCATTGCACTGCTACTGTTGGCCCCTTTTGCTTACTTTTTAGAGAAGTCAGTATGGAGGTCATCAGATTCTTCCTTTTCTGAAGTTTTAATGAAATTCTCTGCTTCATTGGTGTTATAAAATGTGTTGTCAGGGATGACAGGCCCACTCTAACCATTAATTTGCTGCTTAAGATCTTCCTCCTAGCATTATGTGGGTAAGCATCAAGATCAATTCCTGTCTCGAGAAATGCTGATTTTCCCCCTAGCATTATGTGGTAAGTTCTCTGATTTTCTGTCACAAGAAATGCTGACACTTGTGTGCCTTCTTTTCCCTTCTTTTCCAGGATTACTGCTAACCAAGGATTTTATTTGTTGGCTTTGTACTATGCCTCTCCAACTATGGCATCTGCCATGCAAAACTCGGTTCCTGCAATCACTTTCGTCATGGCTGCAGCTCTGAGGTAACTGAGGGCTCTTATTTACAAGCCGTGGTTTTGGTAGATTGATCATTAAGGGTTTTATCCAATCAGGATTTTCTATTGATTCCCTTTTCTCGTTTTCTTCCTAATTTTCTTCTCCTAGGCTTGAGCAAATCAATATAAAAAGGAGAGATGGGTTGGCAAAGGTGTTGGGTACCACTGCCTGCACAGGGGGTGCCACAATTATTACGTTTTACAAAGGCTCCGTCCTTCTTCGCAACCAGGAAAGTTCTCCTGGAGGACCCACTTTTTCCTCTTTAAATAAGATGGGAAGTTGGACAATGGGTTGTATCTACCTGGTTGCAGAGTGCTTGGCATGGTCAGCCTGGATAGTGCTGCAGGTAACCCAAGTAAAAAATGTTTTATATGAAGATATGAATCATCAAGGAATGATCACCGTTAATTAAACACCAACTTTTTACAGGGTCCAGTGCTGAGAAAGTATCCAGCTTTGCTCTCACTTACTTCAATTACATGCTTCTTTGGAGAGATCCAACTCTTGCTAATAGCCACATTTGCCGCAAATGATATCGATAAGTGGAAGATCGGCTCAGGACTGGAGCTTGTCACCATTCTTTATGCAGTAAGTCCTGCAGAAACATCGATCTGCTCATTTACAGTGATCATTGTGAATGAATTCATGATCAAAATGTGCGTGCTTGACTGTGTAGGGTATCGTTGCATCTTGTATGGCCTTTTCCCTTCAGCTATGGTGTATTGGTAGGGGAGGGCCCCTTCTTGTTGCTGTCTTCCAACCTGTCTCTACAGTTCTTGTGGCCATCATGGCAGCTTTAATACTAGGGGATAAGTTATACTCAGGAGGGTATTTAAATTGCAATTGCATAGTCGAAAGTAAGGCCAGAGAGAAATTACATCCAACTAATCTTCTAGTAATTTTCCATGTTTTCTTGCAGGGTTATTGATGCAATTATCATCATTCTGGGTCTTTACTCTGTCCTATGGGGGAAAAGTAGGGAGAAAATGGTGGGAATTCAAAGGAACAAGGAGACCCTGACTGAGCAGCTCATTGATGAGGGAAGTTCATAGATGGAGACTGCAGTTGTTGCTGACATTCCATGAGAGAAAACCAAGTCTTTAGGCTCGCTTGTAAGAGAATTCTAGTTCAAGCAAATGAAATCCATTCTGTTGTGGCAGAGGACCTTCAATTCTATTTCAGTTCGTGGGTACACTGAATCAGTTTCTATCCCGAAATGCCCTTCATGTTCGCTTGATCATTAAGTTACCATCTTTAACATGGATTTTCGAGATTCACATGAAGAAAGGGCAGGCCGGTGCACGAAGCTCCCAAGAATCACATGAAGTATGAAATTCTTGGATTTGTATGAGAGCATACAGGCAGCACACGATACAGGCATGGAGAAAAGTCATTCGGAGCCCAACTGTTTGCTGATCCAAGAACCAGTCATCTTATCGACCTCCATTCAGATCACTTGTACCATGCAATTCCCATGTGTCAGACAATCATAACCCTCTGGTAGTTAAGATTTTGACATTGTTTTCAAACTGAGAGGCGCACATTGGAATGATGCAGACCGTCCGTTTGCTGGTCATGTCACAGAAGATGTCACAGATATATCTGCACTATTGGCCTGTTTGGATCTGTGGACTCATTTTCCCTTCGAACTACAGTTTTTCTAAATTTTAAGGCTGTATTTCAGGTGTTTCAACGTAAAAGGACTTTTTGCATTGCATTTAAGCAGCCATCCCTTGAATCTCTGTTAGACTTCAGATATGAGAGGATTTCGAACATTTTATTTGTTCGTGAAAAGTCAGAATTGCAGGTCTTGGATTATGATCTTAGGTCTTTCTTCGATTATTAGCTCCTTAGAATAATATGGTTTTAACGCCTATTATACACCCTTACAATACATGTGGATCCCAAATGGTTGGTGATCCTTAATCTTTTGGGGCATATTTTGACCCACTATACTGAAAAAATGGGAGCTTGGCGCAATAGTAGAATTGTCTTCGTGTGACTTTGAGGTCACCAGTTCAAGGTGTAGAAATAGCCTTTTCACAAAATGCAAGATAAAGCTGCTTACTATTGACCCTAATGGTCCGCCCTCTTCGGACCCCTCATATGCAAGAGCTTGTTAACCGTCTATTTTCTCATAAAGAACTACAATAGTTAGGATTAACAGTAAGGACTGTTTTTGGTGCATAAACCTATGCAAGACGTTGGCCAGAAGTGGTTAATATTAATAATAATAATATTATTATTATTATTATTATTATTATTATTATTATTATTATTATTATTATTATTATATATCAACACCTTTCCTATCTCATACTTTATAGATTTTTATCTTATTATTTTCTCAAATTCACATGATTCTAGCCGTCTATCTCAGATACTACAGATCACAATCATAGGTTGACTTTCCTGATTTCATAGCATTCTCCAAATTTCACTTAATTTCCTGAAAATGGATTTTTCTCCAAAAAAGTAATGTAGTATGTTACTTTGAAGATTTGATCTCTAAACTTAAGCCATTAACACTCACTTCATAACTAGTTGAGCTATCTTGAATTTGATAATAACTCCTGCAAAAATAAATTTTTATATTACAAAATTTCATTTTTGCTACACATATATGTAATTGTCTACGCAAAAACGTCTATCATTAAGCTAGATCCTGACCAATACCATCCTCAAATTAAAGTCAGTCTCCAAATCAGAAGGTTAAGATAGTTCAAATGGAGAAGATTATAGACCACGATCCAAAATTATCCTCCTCCTACAATCTCAGGCCTCTAAGTTATGGTTTTCAAATGGATGGTTAGAAAATGGATACTCTGCATTTCTACGGACAGACTTGTACAACTGACTAGCAAAAAGCATACTAGGATAGTAAAACGATAGAAGATTTAGTCTTGAGATCCTATCTAGCTGAACACAGACCACTGTAACATACTAGAAGAAGGTTCCATTCTACATCTTTATCTGCTCACTGCTATGGTTGTGGCCTCTTGCATCTAATTTGAGGCCAAAACCAACAAGAAGCAGTGCAATCATCAAACCTCCACTTGATTATCTTGGATGAATCACCTCCAATTATAAGAGGTTGAAGATTTAAGGAGGCCCATATTTCAACTCCAATTGCAACTACAATACGTTCAGCTTCTGCAAAATCAGAATAGCCAACAGGGCCGGCGTAGTCAAAGATTGTGTTTCCATTAGTATTTCTGAGCATTTTCCATACCCACTAGCCCCTGGGTTCCTATAGCTTGCACCACCAAAGTTAAGTTTTAATTACGACATGGAGTAGACCACTTCAGATATTTGCTGATCTTTGATTTGCTGATGTGATTGATAGCTGTCCAATTTTTGATGATTGAATCGACTGAATAATCAGAGAATTGGTTTGAAATAGATGCCCAAGATGCAACGCTTTGGATAGCTGTCTCATTAATCACCACTTTGAGGTTTAGTTGTACCCCTAAGGCACCTTGCATTGTGTTCATTCCAAAGAGTCCAAGTCATTAAGAAAAAGCTGAGCCACCAAAGCAGTTTGGTTCTAGTATTGAGTCTGATTCCCTACCACTATGAACATGGCTTTTCCATAGACTGAGGAAAGACCCAAGCAATTTTAAACTTCTGAAAGATGGAGAACCAAATGTTCAAAGCTATAGGCCATTGAAGAAATAGATGGTCACTGGATTCATTTGGTTGGTAACAGAGTTAGCATCTGGATGGACCACAGCTGCCTTTTGCCATTAGATTGTCAAAGGTGGGGATTTGATTTAGGATCATCTTCAAATGAAAGATGAGACTCTCATGGGCGCTGGAGTACTCTTGACTAGTTTTATAGGTTGCCATACATTACTTGGTGGGCAGAGTACTTTATAAGTTGATTTGGCTAAAATGTTCCGATTGAATTCAGGGGTCCAGATGGGCCTATTTTTCATTTTGATGTGATAAACACTTCATTGGGAGTGTGCATAAGATTGTTCCATTTCTCAAACTCTAATCCTCGTTTTTCTCTTTTAAATTAGTGTTGAGCAGAGCTCTGATACCACTGTTGTGGATGTGCAGTTTTAATACCACTGTAGTGATCCAAATCTGTTGTTCAGATCTGGAAATTTGAGGCTAAGAGAAAACACAAACACATGCCAAAGAGATAACATAGAGATTTTACGTGGTGCAGCCTAATCTGGCTTACGTCCAGGAAAAGAGACGAACTATCATTGTTTAGGAACAGATTACACTGAGGAGGAGGAGGATCAGATCAGATCCTCTCTCTACTCTACTCACTCACTCACGTTCACTATTTTTCTCTCATAGATCGACTCTGATCTATTTCTTACACCATTGTTTTGCAGCGATCAGATCTTCCCCATTTATAGGGTGCAGATGATTCAACTGTTAAGATTTGCAATGCAGTAGATCTTGACAAATCCACATATTCGGTTGCCTAATTTGACTGTTCATTCGGTGCCAAATTTTGGCTGTGTTGATTTTCAATTTTACTACACCAATTCTTGACTTTCAGTTGCTGCGTTTTGACTTTGCAGATGTCTCCACATGGGTATGGACTCATCAATTCTCCCCTTCTATACCCATGGGAGGAGAATATTTTTTTTCTTTTCAGTTAGAGTCCATCCCTCCCTGCTATGTCACTATATAGCATCAACTTCTCTATGGTACCACTTTTGTCAGCATGTCCACTGGATTCTTATCTGTGTGAATATTCTCTATCTTCAGCAGTTCTTGTTCTATTACTGCACATATCCAATGATAGCAAATATCGATGTACTTTGTCTGTGAGTCGTACATTGAATTCTTGCTCAAGTCTAGAGTACTCTGACTATCACAATGTATCTTGTATTCCTCCTATATAATACCAAGTTTTTAGAGAAACTGCTTTATCTACAACATCTCCTTGCCAATGTTAGCTACAACAATATACTCTGCTTCTGTTATCGATAGAGCAACACACTTCTGCAATTTGGACTGCCAAGATACAGCACCTCCTACAAAAGTGAATAGAAATTCTGATGTTGATTTTCTGTGATCTCCTATCATATCAGCATCTGTGTATCCTTTCGGGATATGTTCTAAATCTTCGAAACACAAGTATAACTTGAATATACCCTTGAGATGCCTCAAGATTCACTTCACTGCTTCCCAGTTATTTCTTCTTAGGTTGGACAGGAACCTGCACACTATACCTACTATGTGAGTAATGTCTGGTCTTGTACATACCATTGTATACATCAAACTTCCAACTGCTGATGAGTATGGTATCACCAACATCTTTTCTTTTTCCTGTTCTGAAGAAGGACATGTCTGCTTGCTCAGTTTGAAATAATTACTAAGCACAGTGTAGAATGGCTTAGCATTCTCCATGTTGAACCTCTTGATCACTCGTCCAACATACTTCTGTTGTGACAGCCACAACTTTCTTACCTTTCTACCCTGAGCGATCTGCATGCCCAAAATTTGTTGAGTTGGGACTAAGTCTTTCATGCCAAACCTTCTTTAGTTTGCTAATCATAGTCGTTCTTGTCCTGCAATCAGCATATTATCTACATAGAGAAGAAGTACAATAAACTTCCCATAAGGGAATCTCTGCATACATACGCAATGGTCTACTACTGTTCTCTGGCACCCATGACTTATCAATAAATGATTCAAACTTCTTGTACCATTGCCTAGGTGCCCATTTAAGACCATGTAGGCTCTTCTTTAATTTACAGACTAGGTGCTTCTTCCATGGCACTTCAAAACCTTCAAGTTGCTCCATGTAAATATCTTCCTCTAATTCTCCATGAAGAAATGCAGTTTTCACGTCCATTTGTTCAAGCTTCAAATTTGAGGTAGCTACCAATCCAAGTACAGTTCGAATTGAAGTCATCTTCACCACTAGTGAGAAGATTTTGTTAAAGTCAATCCCTTTCATTTGTTCAAAGCCTTTGACGACCAATCGAGCCTTGTGCTTTACTAGATTTCTTCTGCCATCTTTCTTTAGCTTGAACACCCATTTGTTCTTCAGTGCTCTGTTGCCCTCATGAAGCTTTACTAACTCGCAGGTCTTGTTCTTTTACAGTGAGTCAATTTCCTCATGCATAGCATCCTCTTACTCTTGTCTGCATGATTTTGTGTTTCCTGGAAATTTTCTGGCTCCCCCTCTTTAGTAAGCATGATATACTCTGATTCTAGATATCTCTTTAATGGAATTAGTACACGACCTCTCAAAGATGTCTTTGGATGAGGCTCATGATCTTCTGGTGGAGGGATTTCTTCATCTTTTGATTGTTGTGATAATCCTATAGCTTTTGGTGGATGAGGTTGTTGCTCTTCCTACTCAACACCCTCTGAATCCTCTTCTTCTTCTTCTGGGAGGTCATCCTGTATATTTCTATAGCAGGTTGTACTGGGGTAGGATTTGGAACAATATCTAGAGCACTAGTATTTTCTTCATTGGATTGTGTGGGTTTTTCAAAGTCCACATAGAACTAGTTCTCCTGGAATACAACGTCTCTACTTTTTATGAGCTTCTTAGCCTTTGGATCCCATAGCCTATATCCAAATTCATCGGCTCCACAGCCAATGAAGATATAGTGTGTTGACTTGAGATCGAGCTTTTATCTTAACTCCTTGATACATGTACAAAAGTTTTGCATCCAAACACCCTCAAGTATTTGTAGGAGACTTTCTTACTAGATGACACCTTCTCCGGAACTTCAAAATTTAACGATGCTTATAGTGATCTGTTGATAAGGTAACATGCAGTATGAACAGCTTCTCCACAGAAAGGCTTAGGTAGCTTAGCCATACTGAGCATGCTTCGGACTCGTTCCACAATAGTCCAATTTATTCTTTCAGCAACGCCATTGTGTTGCGGCGTATGTGGGACTGTCTTCTCATGTCGAAAATCGCGATTAGCGTAGTATGCCTCAAACTCTTTAGAAGTGTATTCGCCTTCATTGTCTGTCTGAAGACACTTCAAATTCTTTCCTATTTGTCACTCCACCATAGCTTGGAATCTCTTGAAGTGCTCGAATACCTAGTCCTTAGTTCTTACAAAATATACCCACACCTTCCTAGAAGCATCATCTATAAATGTTACAAAATATCTGTTTCCTCCTAAGGACTCATCTTCTATATAAACACGTACATCAGAGTGCACAAAACTCAAGACTTTTTTCCTTTTATTACTGAGAGAAGAGAATACAACTCTATGTTACTTGCCAAACAAATAATAATTATAAGGGTTGAGAGTTATACCTTTGGCTATTTTGATGAACTGCTTCTTAGTGAGTGTGAATAACCCTTTCTCTCCATGTGTCCAAGTCTTTTGTGTCAAAGATTTGGCAATACTTCATCCTCTACTGCATTGAGGCTATCTTCACATATCTTTGTGTGAGTCTTGTACAAGGTGATACAGATATGCCCTCTTGCCACAATTATTGCTCTTTTCTAAGTGATATTGCCAAAATAGTTTGCATAGCCTTGTCTGTCGAGTGCTAGGACTGAGAATTGGTTCAGCCTGAGTTCATGTATGTGCCGCACTTCCTTTAACACCATTATGCAGCCAAGGTTTGTCTTAATTTGCACATCTCCAATCCTAATTATTTAGGATGCAATGTTGTTTCCCATCTTCATGGTGCCAAAGTCTCCTTCCCTATAAGTGATGAAAAATTCTTTATATGGTGTGGCGTGATAAGAGGCAGTTGTGTCTACCACTCACTCAGCTTCACTATTGGTCACGTGCAAGCATGTTTCTTCTTCAACTATGCAATAGTGACATTTGTTTCACCATTACCTTCCTTTGTTTTGTTTTGTCCCATTTCTTTCTTTAGTTTTCAACAATCCTTCGTCATATGTCTTGGAATGCTACAGTAAAAGCACTTGTATTGCCCCTATGTCGGCTCTTGGATCTGCCACGATCCTAAGATCCCCTACTTCTGCTTTTGCTTCTTCCTCTACCTCGACCTTTGCTGTTGCTAATTTCTTTGTTTTCTGTAACCAGGGCATGTGCCTGGTCTATTCTGGATTCTTTTTTCTTAGCCTTCTCGTTGAATAGGGTGTCCTTGACCATCACCATGGTCAGTTTGCCTTCTTAAGATGAGTTGCTGAGGGAGATTACCAGGGTCTCCCAACTTTCAAGTAAGGAACTCAATAATAATAAGGCCTGCCCTTCATCCCTTAGTGGAAACTCTGCTGATACGAGCTTCTGCTGATACGAGCTGGTTCACTAAGTTCTAAAATTCACTAGTGTGCTCAACTATTAACGTTTCACTTTTCAACTTCAAATTCATCAGCCTTTTCATCAACAAGGCTTTGTTGTGTGCAATCTTTGCCTGATACATGTTCTCTAGTTTTTTCTAAAAAACATAGGAGTTTTCTTCTTGGGCTACATGATGGAAGACACTATGGTCGATCCATTGTCTGATCTGACCTATAGTTTTCAGGTTCATTTTAGTCCACTCCTTTTCTGAAATCCTCGTAGGTCTTTTTCCTTCATCATCTAACGGATCATGAAGATCCTTCGTTTTGGTCTCCATGAGGTGTAATTGGTGGCATTGAGTTTTATCATAGCCCCAACCACAACATTACTTGAACAAGATTCCTCCATAAATTTTTTAGAGTTTATTTCTAACTTTTCTAAGTCTAACCGTGAGAAAAAGGGATGCATAGTTAAGTCTGAAATGGTAGAAAAAAACCTTAGGAGTGGTTAAGGGATGCCCAAGAAATTTTTATGTACATAGGGTATAAATGTCATTTTAGAGGGGGTACTATTCAGGGGCACAGTCGTAAATATTCAAGTAGTGTTCGGGGTACTATTTATTGGTACTATTTAAGGTATTGTTCAACCCAGTTACTGTTCATGAGTCTGATTGTTCACAAGTCAACTCAGTCTCTGTTTTCGAGTTGCTAGGGTGACAACATCAATTTGATAGGCTGCTATTTTTGGATTCTATATAAAAGAAATGCGAAGGGAAACCCTAACCTCTTTTAAGTTTTCTCCTCTTTCCTTCTCTTTCGCCTGCTTCTCTGGTATGACTGCTTCCTGAGGTTGAGGCGGCTCCTTACTGCCTCCCTTGGTTGAGGCAGCGTCAGGCTACCTTTAGTGCAATGATCTCCTACGATGCTTCCCCAACTACAGTATCCTCTAGTAGAGTTTCTCCGGTGTGGAAATCTGGGGCAGACGAGATCTAGAAATAAGTATCTACCCCTTTCCTTCTTTCTTTCTTTTTTTTTTTTCTTTTCTTTTGGGTCTACAGAACTGGGGTTTCGGTCGGCTTTCCCACCGGCCTACGAAACCCTTATTTCTTTCCTTTCTTCTTCTTCTTCCCAGCAATGAGTTCACTGGCTTGATTTGTTCTCAGAGAGGATCGCCGGCTATGATCTTCTTCTCGAGAGGGCTAGCTGCTACATCAGTCTTCTTCTCAAAAGAGGGCCAGCTATCAACGCCGATTTTCTCTCTCTACCTTCTCTGTTGTTTTTCTGATGAGAATCCCACTTGTGAAAGGATTCTCTGATCTTTGTAGGTTTCGATCTAGATTGCATGATCGGGGCTTCTACTTAGTTGGGATATGGACAGGCCTACTTGGGTCTAAATGTAATCTGGGTTGTACCTGCCTGGACCTACTCTGAATTAGGCTGCACTTGGCCTAGGTTTGGACTGGACTTGGGCCGCACCTAGCCAGGGTCTAGATTGGAGCACCTGGCTGGGGTATGGACTGGACTTTGGCCGCACCTGGCCTGAATCAGAACGTTATATGCATTCTACTCCAGCACATGTTCTGTGTTTACCAGCTCTGTTCCAGCAATCCTTGGTGTGAACCAAGGCTTTGATACCACTATTGTGGATGTGCAGTTATGATACCACTGTAGCCATCCAAATCTGTTGTTCAGATCTGGGAATCTGAGGCTGAGAGAAAACGCAAACACACACCAAAGAGATAACACAGAGATTTTACGTGGTTTGGCCTAATCTAGCCTAAGTCCACGAAAAAGAGAGAAACTATCACTGTTTAGGAACATATTACGCTGAGGAGGAGGATTAGATCAGATCCTCTCTCTACTCTACTCACTCACTCACGTTCACTCTTTTTCTCTC
Organism: Warburgia ugandensis; assembly: GCA_035236585.1. Lineage (NCBI taxonomy): Eukaryota > Viridiplantae > Streptophyta > Magnoliopsida > Canellales > Canellaceae > Warburgia > Warburgia ugandensis. Next base: position 10,684,681 of record CP141130.1, read on the forward strand.
ACAGATAAACTCTGATCTGTTTCTTACACCATTGCTTTACATTGATCAGATCTTCCCTATTTATAGGGTGCAGATGATTCGATTGTCAAGATTTGCAGCGCAGCAGATCTTGACAAATCCACAGATTTGGTTGCCTAATTTGACTGTTCATTCGGTGTCAAATTTTGACTATGCTGATTTCCAATTTTTGACTTTCAATTGCTGTGTTTTGACTTTGCATATGTCTCCACATGGGTATGGACCCATCAAGTGTCACCAACTGCTCTAAAAATTGTGCTAAATGACTGAGTAAATGGATGATCTCCTACCCAGCAGTCTTGCCAAAATCTTAACTTATTTCCTATATAAAACTTGAATCTGACCTTGCTCTTAAATAAGTCTGGATTCATGGATGTTCCTTCGTAGTAGCCAACCTTAAGCACATTCATGTGGTTGAATCCACCAAGGATTCCGAGGTTTGTGCCTTTCACTAAGCACCAACTACCACAGTTATCCTCGCCTTTAGAGAATCTCCAAGACCATTTGCTCCAAAGGGCTTAGTTCATTTCTTTGGTTCTTCTAATTCCCAACCCTACTTTTCTTTCTGGTTTGCAGAATTGGTCCCAAGATAAAAAGGGGCAGCCCCGGTGCACGACGCTCCCACCGAAGCGGGGTCTGGGGAAGGGGCAGACCACAAGGGCCTAAAGTATATAGCCTTACCTTGCATTTTCCAAGAGGTTATTTCCTCACCTTGAACCCGTGACCTCAAGGTCACACGATGACAACTTTTATTGTTGCTCCAAGGCTCCCATTCTAGAATTGGTCTTAAGATACCACATGATAATTCTCCTTATCCTCCCCCTTTCAGTAGGAAATTTATATGAATTTGGTCTAACTTAAAGGCTACATTTGAGGGGCATTTGAGGAGTGACATGTAATATATTGGTCAATTGGCCATTGAAGATTTAATTATTCTTCCACCAAAGGAGAGAGAAGCCCTTTTCCGAGATGCTAGCTTTGTTTGGTATCTCTCAATGATACAGGACCATAGAGAGGAATTAGATCTTCCAATTTGTGCGGGAAGACCCAAGCAAGTGGCAGTAAGTGAAGCCACTGAGTAGCCAAGGTCTCTAGCAATGTTTTCAATGGCTGAGATTCCCATATTGACGTTGCATTTTGGCTCATTTAATCTTCTGACCAAGAGCTAGTTCATAGCACCATAGTAGTGCCTTGAGTCTTAAGTCTTGGACCTTGATCACCTTAGTTCTATGTTTTAGAGTGTCATCTGCATATTGCAAATGAGAGAGCACTAGTTGGAAATTGGAAAGGTAAAAACCTCTGTAGAGATCATGCTCCAATGTTATAACCATTATTTGAGTAGATATTTCATATGTTAAAAAGAAAGAGAAAAGGACAGAGAACAACCTTGTTTGATGTCTTTGGAACTCTTGAAGAAGCCATGTGGAGCTTCATTAGTGAGTATCAGCAAGTAGGATGAAAAAAAGGACAGCCCCAGTGCACAAAGCTCTTGCATATGTAGGGTCCCGAGAAGGGGCAGACCACAAGGGTTAATAGTATACAACCTTACCTTGCATTTTACAAGAGGCTATTTCCATGCCTTAAACCCATGACCTCAAAGTCACACGACGACAACTCTACTATTGAGGCAAGGCTCCCCTTCAACTGGGATCAACTAAAACAATTTTGAATCCAACCACTCCATTAATCACTGAAATTCATATTTTTTAGAGTATCTAGTCAATTCCTTCCCATTCAACTCTACCAAAGCCTTTCTCCATGAGCAAAGAAAAGCTCCTACCTTTGATTTTTTTCATCACATCAATTCATTTGTTTGCAATGAAAGCACCTTGAAATGATGGCATGCAGAGCTTTCTTAAAATTGTTAGCCAATGACTTTGCAATAATTTTGTAAAGGATGCTAATTAGTCTAATGGGTCTAACGTCCTTGAGTGTTTCCGCACATCTCTTTTTGGGAATTAGACTGTAGAGGAATCTCTAATGTAGAAGGGAGCCCTAGTGCAATGACTAGAGTTATTGTCTTATGACCTTGAGGTCACAGGTTCAAGGCATTGAAACAGCTCACTGCAAAATGCAAGATAATTCTGCATACTATTGACTCTTGTGGTCTGCTCCTTCTCTGAGCCCACATATGCAAAAGCTTCGTGCACTGGGGCTACCCTTTTAGGAATTTCCAATGTGCTTGTCCTGCTTATCACCATTGTAAAATCCTTTGATAAAGCTCATAATATCATCCTTTATCATGCTCCAAAAGGCTTGGAAAACTAAAGACAATACCTGTTAGGATTGGGGCATGTATCAACAGCAGCTTTGAAGATAACTCTCTCAACTTCTTCAAGTGTGAAAGAGGAGCCGATGGAAAGCTTTGTGGCTTCACTGATCTTGTTAAAGTTCAACTAGGAGGAGAACAATACTTTAATGGCTTCCTAGCAAACTGTTGAAGGATCCTCCATTCTTTCATCATCAATGATCATACATGATACTGTTGGCTCTTCTGTGAGCACTAGCTCTTGCATGGAAAAAAGCAAGACTTTGTCTCCCACTTGTAGCCATCTAACTCTAGCCCTTTGCTTCCATGTAGTCTCCTCTTGTATGGATTTGAGCTTTTCTTATGCACATGCCCTGGTAGAAAGTTCAGCTTGTGTAAGAGGCGAATCTTCTTCTTTCAAGTTCAATGATTGAATGAGAGAGTTCAACAGAGATACTGCTTCCTTTCTTTTCTTGTCAATTCCTCTATTCCAAATTTTCAATTTTCCTTTAAAGTGCTTGAGTTTAATTAGCGGCAACTTTTGCACCAGCATTACTTGTACAAGTGATTTCGTTCCACCATTGGTCAATTAGCTCAGTAAGGTCATGTCTTTGGAGCCATTCAATCTCAAATCTAAAAGGCTTGGGAGGTTTGAAGATTCAAACTTATGACTTCTCGATAAACAAAGTTCTGAAACCACTTTGGATTACCATTCGACCTAAAGCTTAAGCCCATAGAAAAGTGGCCAACAATATTTGTATGTCTAACAATCATACACTTTTGCATGACGGGCCTTACCTCCGGTTGATCAGACCATTCATCTGAAATTTCCAACTTTAAATGACTAATGCTCTAAACACAATGAGGATTGAATGAGCTTAGAAACTGAAAAGATATGCTTAATTTTGATTATAGGAGATGGACGATTAGATACCTATGTAATGGATGTTCCATATAATCAACTCCTAAGAAACAGAGCTTTTAGAATTTTTAATCATTGAATCACCTTGTGGTCCACCCCTTCCCCTGACTCCATATATGCAGGAGCTTCATGCATCCAGCTGCCCTTATTTTTTTCATCTCCTTTGCTTATAGAGAATTAGTTATATAAAAGCGGCAACCATTTCTTGCTTCCACGGATGCTCTTGTCCTTTTACATAAGGAAAGGATCATATGATCTCCTGAAGTAGAGGCCAATCAAACGGCTTCCCTAGCTCCCATTAGTTGGAGTGGTGGGACCTATCTTCATCATTTTGGATCAGTTTTATCGTGCTAGCTAACATTGATTGCAAAGGCAGCACCATGGCTTTAGCTCCTGGCCTAGAGTTTAGAACATTATTAATCCCTAGTGGATAATGGACGGCTCAGAAAGTTTACAGAGAAAAAGGTGTGAAAAATGTGCATCAGAATTCAGATGGTCAAGATCATCTAGCTAGAAAAGAAAATTTTTGCGTTGTTGGCTATCTAAGTGTGCTCTTTCACAGGATGAACGGTTCGGATGACCAACCATCTGGTCCCACATGTACAAATTAGCTCTTCCAAATCCGTGTATTGATCTACGAGTCAATCGAACTCACGTACGATAGTACTGAGTTTCGCCAACTACATGAATGATACCAGAGGCACTTGCTGGATCGACCTGCGCGACGCCAACCCGATCAAGTTCTTCCTTTACTGCTGATTTCCTGTCTGCTTGACTCGTTAAGCCTTGCTGAGTTAAATCGTTGAGTTTTGTTGAGCTCTATTTTTGGACGATAACATAGGTTGCCTTTTAAGAAGGGAGCCTCCGGATAATGGTAGAGTTGTCGCCGTGTAACCTTGAGGTCACAGGCTCAAGGTGTGGAAATATTCTCCTACAAATACAAAGTAAGACTGCATACTATATACCCTTATAGTCTGCCCCTTCTATGGACCCTTCATACGCAAGAGCTTCGTGCACCGAGCTGCCTTTTTCTTAATGTAGGTAGCATTTTGATGGCAAAGATAAATGGTATCGGTCGCACTTGCACATATATGTTATTGTCTAGCCAAAAGATTTGCTCACTAAGCTAGATCTAGGCGATACCATCAGCATAATTAAGTCTCCAAATCAAAAGATCTCGACAATATTGATATTGAGAGACGCTGATGGGGAGCTTTGGCGCAATGGTAAAGTTGTCGTCGTGTAATCTTGAGGTTACAGATTGAAGGTGTGATAACAATCTCTTGCAAAAATATAAGGTAAGACTGTATACTATAGACCCTTGTGGTCTGTCCCTTTCTTGGACCCCGCATAAGTGAGAGCTACGTCCACTGGGGCTCCCCTTTCAATGGTCCTGATTTTTTACAGACGTAAAAAAAGGCTAGATCACGGGGGAATGATAGCTTATAGTATGCAACACTTGTGCAGGATGGCCTCATCAGGCCCATGCATCTGATTTCTCTAGTTCTAGATATCTTATATACTAAAATTCAAGGTGATTTCTCTGTAGACTATGGTGCACCCAAATTTTGCATTATCTGCCCCACAAGATTCATATCCATCTGAATTCTCTGCTCCAGATGTCTTATATCCCAAAAATTAAAGGTGAGATTGAATATGGAATGTTCTTTAAGCAATGTTTCCACCGTCCATGTGACATGTTCAAAAACACATTTTTTCTGATTCCAAGCTCATGCAATCCTAGCTCTTCATGGAGCACGGGTCATCCAAAATCACAAAATCAGAAGGACGGGTCTGATCAAGCAGAGGTGGGGCCATCATGCAATAGTGGGGCACAATTACAGCAAGTTGCCCAACATTCCCAATAGAATGTTGGGCATCTCTGAATGTATCCATCACGATAGTAAAACGAGAGGTCTTAGATGAGTCGAGGTTAAACCACATTTTACAATCTTAGGCCGCTAATTCTGGCTTTAAAATGGACGGTCAGGAAATTAAAAAAAAAAAAAATTCTCTATATTTATTTACAAAGCCTCTACAAAAATAAAAGGGGCAGCTGCGGTGCACGAAGTTCTTGCCTATGCAGGGTCTGAGAAAGGGGCAGACAACAAGGATCTAAAGTACACAACTTTACCTTATATTTTGCAAGATGCTGTTTTCACGTCTTGAACCCGTGACCTCAAAGTCACATTACGACAACTTTTGCCAAGGCTATACTTCAAAGCCTCCACACAAAAAAGGCCTATAATGATGGTCTGAAGGTGATTTTTGGTCTGCCCTTTGGATCGCTAGACTTCTTTTCTTCACGCAAACACTAATAGGCACATGCATTTCCAACAACTTTGTACGCATAACTTTCGCTCTACGTTAGTTGCTCCTGCTTTCATCTGGTACAATTTAGTGTACATCGGTCCCACCATAGGCCTTTAATAATAATAATAATAATAAAATTCTCTCTAACTAGGGAGAAGAATTTTCTATGGCTTTCTTTTGAAAATAAAATACATTCTTTAGTCTTGTAAACTAATTGCCCCGCCATGAGCTTTTAATAAGGGGAAAAAAAAAAAAAAAAAAAAAGAAACTCTACCAGTAGAGACAGAAATTTTCTTACCGTGGAAAGCTTATATAGCTTTTTATTAAAAATAAAAAACATCAAAGGGTATCTTTGTCTGGGTTACAGCTGAAGAATAACAAATTACAAATAAATCATCCATACATACCCTACTAAATCTAATATTCTAACAAAGGAGATAGCGGACATTTAAACTTGCAATCAAGCATATTCCATAAGAGATAAAGAGTTGTAACCAATTATTCTAGATGTTTGTTGACAAATATATAACCATATTTATTTCTTTCATTTTTCAGTGTTTTAAGCCGTTTTATTTACTTTGGCTAGTCCCAAATAGCCTGGTACAAATATATAATCTGGCAAGTTCCTCTAAAATCAATTTTTTTTTCTTGGCATTTTGTAGTGTAAATAGAAAGTTCGGAGCCTGTTTCTGTTAGCTGGTCTATTTCACAATCACAAAAAACAAAAAAGAAGAAGAAGAAGGTCTTAGCAGTGTCAATGGATGAGATGCTTAGTGTCTAAGCCACCTACGGCTGGCCAAGTTGGCTTGGGTAACTAAAAAATATATTAAGTAGGCCCAGTAGGGATTAATGCCATGAAAAGCTTTTTATGATAAAAGCACACTCTCTGTGTGCGGAGGAAAACAAGCCCCCTGTTTCAGGGGCGTCCGGCTTTAACATGTTCAAAATAGCCTTTTACTATATGTGCAATTTGTTTAAATTTCTTCATCATAAATTAGAAACAAAATTTAATCCAGCCCTTCTACATTTAAGAGATGGGTTGGTTGTTATAATCTCCTCTAATGGCATAACAAGAGAGGAGGGGCAGTTACCATAACAGTTATCACTTAAAAATAGAAGAAAAAGTCTACCAAGCATCCTTATCTCATTTTTTTCCTATGATCAGTCCATGTTTTTCCATCTAATCACTACCTTTTCTTCTATCTTTTTATATTTCATCTTTCTTTACTTAAAGTAAGATTCAGTATCTTGGCAAAGACCAAATCTGTTGAATCTCTCTCTCTCTCTCTCTCCATGTAGATTAGACTTGTTTTGTACATGGTTGATTGTAATTTCCCCTTCTCTTCATGCATGTAGATTGGATTGACTTCTTTTCTCTTTGTGAATATAGATTAATAGTGATAGTGGGATTTATTCTCCTATCACAAATAAGATTTCAACAATATAAAGAACTTCGAAAACAGAGTTCAGATGAAGGAGATATGGGCATTTTAAGTTATGAGGGCATTTTGGTAATTAGCAAAGAACTTGAATTCAAGGGGGTCATTTTGATAACGACACCCCTTTTCATTTCAATTCCATCTCCAACAAAGGAAGGCAGAACCTCTTTCTCTATGAGGAAATCAGATCCCTAACTATAAAAAGCAAGCTTTCCTCCTTATTCCCATGACAAAATAGGCCTAGATTGTGCCTTCTTTGCTCTGCTCTCTGATAAACGCATCCGACGCCTGCACTCATTGGAGGACTTCGATTTTGCCTATTCGACTCAAATCAGGTAGGTCACACCCTCTAGGTTGCTCCTTTCCTTATTTCCCTACTTTTCTCTCACATATCCGGATTAGATCTGGTCTCAACAGCCGTTGAAAGGCCTAAGAAATCAGAACCATGGATCATGGTTAGGCCCACATTAAGGACAGATCGGATGATAGATCTGAGCCATCCAATATGATCTTTGGACCCAAAAACCTTAGGAACAGTGAAAACAAATAAAAGATCAGATCATCAAAGGCTCCGATTAAGCAAAAACAACATGGATAGTCTAGGGGCATCGTCCTCGATGGACGCCAGTGTAATCCGATGTAAAGGGGTTCCACCAGTGTAGTTTGGTGTAAAGTTCTGCCGGTTTAACCCGGTGTAAAATGAGTTTCACCAGTGCAAAATCGGTGAAAATTGGGAATTCCGACCGAATTTTGATCTGAACCGTTGTTTGTGATCTGAAATGGTTTTTTGAGATTCTAGAGGCTATAGAAGCCCGATCTTTGATCTGAAAGGTCCCTTGGAATCATCTCAACGACGCAGACATGAATTTAATTTCTAAACCGTGATATGAGTATAATTAATTGATCAAACCTAAGAAAATGTACTCAATTAATTAGATCAAGCCGATCAAAGGATGATCAAGCTTTAGAACTTAAACAATTAAATGATTTAAAGGATGAATTGATAAATCTAAGGAATGAATTATGAGTATTCATCTTTAAATTGATTTGAACCATTGATTTAAACCAGATCTTAGAATGTGTTGATCCGCGAGTGATCTAACCATCAGATCAAGGTGTAAACTTTAGATACACATTAAAATGAGTAGATGAACATGAAATGACACTGATTAATAATGATTAAGGTTAGAATTAATGATTTAATCATAAATAGAGGCTTAAAAGAACGATCCAATGATTGGATTGCATAGATTCTATAGAGATGAAATATATAACGCGAAATAGTACTGTGATGCTGACAGGTGCATCAGAGGGCATGGTTTAAGAGAAGTACATGCCTGATCTGATTTGGTTGTACTTTCATTAAGGTAAGGTAAGTGATGACATTTAATGTTCATATGTTTTCTAAGCATCTTATCTGATTCGGATTATGGAAGCTTGATTTCTTTATTTTGTGCATTAAAATTTACAAGTTTTGTGATATGATCGACATGAGAGTTAATAATGCATTTAATGAATTTTATTCGATTGAGTTTTATGGTATGGTTAATTATGGATCTTGTATATAGAATATCTCTACTTTATTACATCATTGTAATTAGATGATTTTCATAGAATTGATGATGAAGGCTTAGTGGCTAGTCCTTGAGAGGCTAACTCTAGGATGAGAGTGTGCCTTGGGGATTATAAGCCACAAGTGCTCTTGGATTTTTACAAGATCCGTGATTTCACGTTTTATGATTTATGATGGGTGTTTCTACTCTGTGCATGTCATGCTAGGAGGGATTAAGGCCAGTCACCCACCCTTTGAATTTATGAGATGATGGACACCTGCCCACAGATGACATTTTGTAGAAGTTGGTAACATGGGTAGTCCACACTATCGGTCCGGGCCCACCCATGGGGATGGATGGCGAGTCTCCTATTACAGCATCGACAAGGAGTGGCAGTGGTTGAGACCTGGGTATGGTTGCCTTTGCAGCATGATGATCCATACTCTTATTGTGTATGCTTGCATGATGAGCATGGAGATGTTATTTTGTGCATGTGTGTGACGACACTCAAAGGATTGATATGAGTACTTATGATCTATTGAACAAGTGTGTAAGACACTCATGGGACCCACGTACTTTGAGGTGCCCTACTTGTTATTATATGCTCATTGAGTTTAGATCACATCTTGTTTTACATCTATGAGATTATCATGTTTTACATCCATGAGGTTCATGTTTCATTTCACACACTCGTGGGACCCACGTACTTTGAGGTGTCCTACTTGTTATTGTTTGCTCATTGAGTTTGGATCACATCTTGTTTTACATCCATAAGATTTATCATGTTTTACATCCATGAGGTTCATGTTTCATCGTATATGATGTTTTATATTGGTATTGCTTATAATACTTATATTTTCATGGATAATTGAACTACACTTAGATCAATATTGTTATTCGATTTTGCTTGTTGTTTCATTTGTTATTACATTAAACGTCTATGTGCCTACTATTGATTGTTTAACTGCAAGTGCACGAGCTATTGTAGTTTAGCTTTTGCAAGTACGGGTCGATCCCACGAGGACTTGATTTAAAATGATAGAGTTTTCAATAAAATTCAATTAATAAAAGAATCAAAACAAAAAATATAGAAAAATTCAACTAACAATAAAATAAAATCCATATTTATTCAATTGTTGCAATGTTCACAATTATTTATTCCAAAAACACAGAAATTGCAACAAAATAAGCAGTCATGGATAAGCCTATCCTGCATTGCACTGTCTTTGAATAGTCTGTCCTGGATTGCACTATCCTTAAATAGTCAAAATGTGAATAAAACAAAACTGGGACATAGATGTCATTAAAATGAGGACACAATTGGAATTAAATCGGGGACTCAAATGGAATTAAACAGGGGACCCAAATGGAATTTAACAGGGGACACAGATGGGATTTCTAAAAAGGGACAGATTTGTAATTTCTGAGATCTACCAAGGGTAGATTTGTAACTTTCCTCGGTTTCTGGTTTTTAACGAAAAACTAGTTGAAAACGAGGAAAATCGGAGGGGGGGGGGGGGGAAGGAAGAGGAAGAAGGAGGGAGAAGAGAAGAGAAGAAGAAGGGAAGAATGTGGGAGAAAACCCAGTTTTGGGTTTTCTTCCCTAGAGTGTCTGGAGGAAGGAGAAATCGGGAGTGGAAGAGATGGGAGAGAAAAATTGAGGAAAACCCAATTTGGGTTTTTCCTCACTGGGTCGTCCGGAGGCAGGAAAGAAGAGGGGAGAAACTGGCCGGACTAGGTTGTGCAATTTTTCCCACTACCGGAGAAGAAGGATATGCCAGCCGGTTCTGGATGTCTAGTCTGTCTGGCTGGAGCAGATGGGGCATCGTCCGCATAGTGAAGCAGACGCCTAGTCTAGCTTGAGAGAGAGAGAGAGAGAGAGAGAGAGAGAGAGAGAGAGAGAGAGAGAGAGAGAGAGAGAGAGAGAGAGAGAGAGAGATGGGAAGTAATGAAGGAGAAAGAGGGGTGACAGATTTGACTGGGGAGGCGTGAGTGGAACTAGGTTCGATCAGTGATGGGGATGAGAGGTGAACTAAGTATATCTAGAGGAGGGTGAAAGATGAGGATGCCAGTCAGCCCAGGTGTGTCACGCACCTATCACTGGCTAGTCCAACCGAAGAGGAAGAGGGAGAAGAGGGAAAGGGAGAGAAGGGGAGAAGAGGTGGAGAAAGAGGAAGAGAGAATGAGGGGGAGAGATGATCCAGCCCAGCCTCCCTAGAGGAGGGAAAAACATTTTTGGAGAGAGAGGGGAAGAGGTATAAAAAGGAGAGTGAGAGATAGAGACGGGAAAGGGAGATTGATGAGAGATGAGAGAGAATGGGGTCCACTAGAAGTTTAGACTTGCTAGAACTCTGCAAGTCTTAAACTTTGTTCTGTCTTAGGACTCTTCAAAATCCACTTTTTTCCATGAAACTTCATCTGATCTCCATCTAATATCCTTGATTCGATCTGGAGTGTCCACGCCTAAGTTGACTGATTTGCAACGCACAGGACTCAATTAGAATCATCTGAACCATTTATTAGCTTTAATAATCATCTAACCATTAATTTTGCAATTTAATGGCTGGGTAGCCAATTAAAGCTAAAACAGAATATTTTATATAAAATCTTGAAATTAATGGCCTAGATGCTCTAATCAAATACTAAATTAGGGGTATTTTGATCAAAATTGAACACTTAACACCTACACAAGCAATAGCTTGCTGAGGCATTACTTTATTTTGCAATGTCTCAGATATTAAGCGCGATGGCATGAAAGGCAAGGTTATGGTGGGACCATGATAGCAATGGGGGTCATCTTTACCGTACTGATAGATAGTTTGACGTGAGTGATGAGAAATAATCTATTTCAGATTTTATTTATGGACTATATACACTTACACTTGAGATGATTATGACATTTATGCATTATGGACATATTATTAAATATGGTGGAATGTTATGATGGATAGACCATGGGCCACATTATTATGTTTTTTTGGATGTTATGGTTTTAAATAAAGGTGCCAATAGTTTTGACATTGGATTTAATATTGGTTTGGTTTAAATTATTGCAACATATATATATATATATATTTTGTAATCATTTTGATGATGTTTACGAAGTGTTGTGACACCTGGGGGTTTTAAATGAGTGTTTTTTAATTATCAGGAAAATAGAATTTTGACTAAGGGATCTCAACCATATTCTTTTATTTCATATTTATTATTATATTAAATGTATTAAAAACCCTGGGTGTTACAAGAATGGATTGACTTGTTTTCTTTTTGTGCATGTAGATCATGAAGAGAATGCTACGTATGGGACCAAATAGTGTGGTAATCTAATTGATTGATCTTTTAGAAAATTAGAATTTTTAGGATTAAATTTTCAAATTCTTATCTAATGTTTTATTTTTTTTATTTTTGAAAATATTTTTTCATGTGATATACATCATTTTTCCTTTCCTCATGCCCACTTGGGCATTCCTTTTTGTCAATAGATATTTGATTGTGGCAATAGCAAGCTTCATATTTGGAGATGTCAATAAAAGTAGCTTTCAAGCAATAAGGCATGGGAGAGGCTTTTTCGATATTTTCCTTGTTTTTGTTTCTAAATAATACACTGTGAAACAAAAAATATATTGTGAGTTTGGAAAAGTTTAGTGCAAGAGCTTCTATTAGAAAGTGATTCATAGAACTAGAGCCTATCAAGGGACACTTTCCAATGGGTTTAAATGTGAAGTGGAATGCATATGAAGGATTGAAGATGATCTAAATGAAGATCGTGTAAGTCTGCAACTAGGATTCAACATATTTACAAGGAAATATAGGAAAAATGAAAGAAGATGGTGAATGATAGGATGAGAGGAATGAAGGCCTATGGTAGTTTTCCTCGCTTCAAGCTGGAAAATCATTCATTGAGCTAGTTAAACTAGAGTTCTTTCATGTTCATTCATGTAGGGAAATATAACAAATAGTAGATTTATAGCTAGATTAGTAGTTTTAGCACTACAAAGCAATTGTGCTATAATTACATAATTGCCAACTAACTATAAGTAACTCCTTAATAGAAGTACACAGGCCATTTGTTTGAATCCAATTATATTACTCTTACATTAGATATTGCCCTATCATAACTAATTTTCAACTACTTCTAACCAACTTAACTAACTAATGATCTAGTTGCTCTATTGCTGTTGCATTGCTTTTAGCTGTACTTTGCTTAGTTTAAAGCTTCTTTAGCCATTTGAACTCCTACTAAGCCTTTGTTAAGCTTTTAATAGCTCTTATATAGTGGCTTCCCCTATCTTTCCAAAATTTAGTTGAGCTAAAGTTAAGCTTTTTCTCAGCTAAATTGCTTAGTTGAGGTACTTGGATATGTTGAACTATCCTCAGACTCTTTTATGCCTTTTAATCTTATCATTACTTGCCCATTTCACTTGAACCTTGTCTTCAAGTTCAGTTAGGGAACACTTCTTAAAGAGTAAATAGAACTTCCCATATGATGTCTTTAGTAGGTAATCTAGGCTATTGTGCTAGAACTTGTTCAATCATCTAGCCATTACATTCAATACACCTGGTGTCCTGCAAGGCAAAAGGATAAATTTGACAACTGCTATTAGAGTGCAATTCAAGTAGTAGTGTGGGCTGTTGGTCTACAAGCAAGCCTCGAACCTTCTTGAGTAGAGACATGCACAATGTTAGACGAATCTAATTACTTTGAAGTAGGTCCATTTTATAGCCCACATGTTCTTTCCTATTATGGATTTTTATGGACCAAAGTACTTTGCCCTCAACTTAAAGTTAAGCCTAGCTGCAAGGCATTGCTGCTTGAAAGGTTGGGGTTTTACCAATACTTAGTGTCTCACTTTAAAGTTTGAGTCTCTTCTATTACTATCAACAAACTTCTTCATGTGCTTTTGAGCTTTAAGGAGGTTGGCTTTAAGTTGCTAAGCACTACTTCTCTATCTTGGAGAGTTTGGTCAACAACTTCAGTGGTAGATTTGCTTGGAATATGTGATAATATAGATGATTGCAGTCTTCATATACTACTTGAAATGGGGTCATCCTTGTTGAAGTGTGGAATGTTGTATTATACAAAATTTTTGTCCAAGATAAGAGTTAATACCACGCTTTGGGATGGTCATGACACGAGGCTCTCTTGTACTACTGCATGCACTTGTTAACCACCTCTAGTTGTCCATCAGTTTATGGATGGTATGCAGTGCTGTGTTTCAAAGATGTCCCACTTAAGTCAGTAGTTCTTTTCAAAATCTACAAAATAATATTTTATCTCTATTAGAAATAATTGATCTTGGGAATTCATGAAGTTTCACAAATAATGTTAATGAAAAACTTTACTAATGGAGCATTGAAATTGTAGATAATGCTCCAAAATGGCCTTGAATAGTCTAATCACCACTACCATGATTGTGTGTATCCATTGTCACATTATGTTAGACCTAGTCTGGAATTGCAAGGGGTTGTAGTAAATCGGCTTGCTTATTAGTGCTATATTTCATTTGTTGGCAAGTGATGACAATGAAGTCATTGATGTCTTTTCTCATGGCAAGCCAATAGAAAGGGTATCCAATCTTTTAAAGGTTATAAGAACTCCTGAGTGACCTCCAATATTTGAAGACTCCTACATAACTTGCTTTCTCACTAGGATGGTGGTTGAAGCCTGAGTTTGCCTTTACAAAATAGCAAACCATCTCTTACTAAAAGGTTAGTTGCTATTGCAGGATCTGTATCAGCTGCTAATGTAACTGCCAACTCCCCATTTGTTAAATTCTCATGTCTAACTTGATCTTTGATTCTAGAAGAAAGTGTAGAGATATTAAATGAATGAATTAATGTAGTAGAAGCACTAATAATTGTACTATAATTAGAATAGAGTATAATCTAGATGATGCAGTAGTTATTGAGTTTTGTTTAGTATGTTTGTAATCAATTATGTACTCATATTCCAATAATCTAGTAAGATAGTGTTGTTATTGAGGTGTTTGAATTACCAGTGTAAGAATACCCTTCAATGTGTTATGGTAAAATTTGATGATGAACTACTCGCTAGGTAGGTAGTATCTCCATTTTATCACAACTTGGGTGATGGCATGCAATTCATATACATAAGCTGAAAGCATGTGTAATCCTTGGAGCTAATTTCTTACTAAAGTAAGTTATGGGATGACCCAATTGACTCAATATATCTGTTATACCTATTTTAGATGCATTAGTCTCCACCACAAACTATTGTGCAAAGCTGAACAATGCAAGGACTATTGAAATTTGTGCCTATAATAGATAGTGAGACCTAAGAATCCTTTGAGCTATGTTGTGGAATTTGGAGTCCCCAGTCCACCATGGAATGGAACTTCTTAGAGTCTGGTCTAACTTAGTAAAAGGAGAGTATAAATCTAAGACATTACACATTTTGTTGGCAATATATACACTTAACTTCTTTTAGAATAGAACTAGTTTTCTTTCAAGCATTGTAGAATTAGTTTTAGATGAGGGAGATGGTCATCAAAGGAGTTATTATATACAATATATTACCAAAGAATATTGCTACAAACTTTCTTAAGTAAGACTAAAAGAGAGTATTCATGGCAGATTGAAAAGTGAAAGGTGCATTTTTCAGGCCAAAGGGCATTACCATAATTCAAAGTAGCCTTGATGAGTTTTAAGGAAGGTTTATGAATGTCTTCAGTTGTTACTCTGATTTTATGGTAGCCAACTCTTTAAGTCTAGCTTTCAAAACCATTGTATTCCATGTTATTCATCCAAAATTTATCAATAGTGGGAATGTGAAACTTATCCTTGATTGTGGCAAAATTAAGAGCTTTATAGTCAATGCAAAACCTCCAAATTCTATCCTTCTTTTTACTAATAGTACAGGTGATTAGAAGGGATTTGAGTTGTGTCTTATAACACCATTGGAGAGCATTTCGGTCGCTAATATCTCCATTTCAATCTTTTGGTAATGAAGATATGCATGTGGTCTTACATTCACTAGTCTTGAACATGGAATAAGGTGAATATGGTGGTCAAAATCCTTGTTGGAAGGTAGTACTGTTGATTCTTTAAATATCATAAAAAAAACTCTGATAGCAGTTGTTGTAGCTATAGATGATGATCCTTGTTGAGTTCAATGTCACTGCCAATGTAATGCCCTGGGTTTTTGAAACACTATTTTTAGCATATCTAAATTTATGTTGAAAGTCAAGATCCTTATTTTGAAAATCCTTTTGCAAAATCAATTTATATTTTCACAAAATCATTTTCAAAAATAGCTTAACGTTATTCATTTCAAAACAATATTCATGTTTAAGTCATAACACCCTATTTATCTTAAAAATATAAATTCCTAAAGTTTAATCATTTAGAATCCAATTATAAGTGAAAAGTTTATCAAAGTAAAAGATCCAATACATTGTGCTTTATCATCAATAATCAATTATTTAAACTAAGAAGTAACTTTCAAATAAGCTAGTGCCTCACTTTTTCGCTGAAGTGCTTGCTCATAAAACTTCTTAAGTTTCATGCGTAGCTTTTTCCACTTTGATCTGCAAAGTTCTTGGTAGATTGAGTATATGAGGATATATTCAGTGGATAAAACCAAAACTATAAACTCAAAAACTATGGCAACGTAGCAAGCAACCATCAAATTCTTTAAAATAAATTTTCAATGCAATAAATCACACTACCTAAGTTCTTATTAGCCATTCATCTAATGCATCATAGCACATTCTGATTACACATGCATCTATACACCTCTTTGTCTATAGAGAATAAATATTAACTTTTCATTTCAAGTAGAACCAAGATGCATGAGAAATGGTAATTTCTAACCCTCTCCTTGGCACCTTTGCCAATATAGTTGTGAGTACTTATCTATAATCCTAGTTCATCTATTGAACCATCATTCTCATTCACTAGGAGCATCAAAACAAAAATCTTTTGGGATCCAAGCTGTGTAGCCTTAGTGAAACGTGTGCCCTTAGCCTACACCAAGGACGTCCATTGTATCTTCACAAGGCCTATGGCTATCTCGAAAGGGTGCCATGTCACCTATAGTAGCATCTACCATCATTCAAAAAAATGTCACATTTTGAGCATGGGTACTTACCACCTCTTGTGGTTGAAGGCCAAGTGGCCAAGCTATATCAACCTCGTAGCATAGATCCCAACAAGCTCTCTGGCCTATCTCAAATCTCAACTATTGGGTATCACTACTTACCAACCCTTTTCATGTATTTATATTATATTACTAATTATAAAAGATAGAAGGAATTGAATTTCATCAAAAATTAATTTTGTAGAATTAAACACTCAAAAATTTGAAATAACCCTTAAAAACATCAAAATTTGGAATATATGCATCAAGATGATTCTAACGGCACCAATTTTGAGTGAAATAGAGATCGAGCGTTGAAAAATCCCAAAATTTTAGAATTTGCAAAGGGGGGTGGGGGTTCAAAATTGATAATGATGATCCCCTCGTCAATTGGTCTTCGCTGACAACTGGGTGGGAGGAACTCGACACGTGGGGGGTCAACCCACCACGTGCAGCTTGACACCCAAGATGTAGAAACTAGAAGAGGAGAGGTTGCACGATCGCCCAAACACCCTCCTCCCCATCCTGATTACATCATTGTTCAAACTCACCCCCACATATATCATTTCTCCTATGTGACATATTGGAGGAGATGACTCAAACCCTTGTTTCCCTTCTTTTCCTCCGTGTTTCTTTTCTCCCTCTGGCACAACCGATTTAGCTTGCTTTCCTAAGCAGCGGTTGCACTAGAGCTTTTCCTTTCCTTCCCCTCCTCTTTTCTTTCTCCTCCATTCGGCAAGGTCTGCTCAAAAACTCCACACACATCTATCATCTTCTCTCTTTTTCCCATCTTCTCCTATAGCATAACTAGACCCCTACCAAGCGGCTCGATCATGCCGATCCACTCTCCTTCTCCATCTCACCTCCTTTGGCATCGACTTGGCCCTTTTCCTTCTCCAAGCTTCACTTCCATCTTCCCTTCTATCATAGGTGACAAAATCAAGTGACTATAGTAGACGAGTGACAAAATCAAGTGACTATAGCTAATCCGTCGGCTATAATGACTCCTGACAATGAATATAACTTGGATTGAAGATCTGAGGCATCTGTCATGATCCTTGCTACACAAGGAACAAATCCCTCACCCCGTTGGCAGATTGAAGAAGATCCAACGGAGATCGAGGGGCATCAATGACACACGACTTAGATCAAGGTGTATCATGATGATCTGTAACTTATCTAACCCTTGATGTGACACATCTATGCTTGAATGATTTGATTATACTACT